>CM017574.2:20573216-21833216 GCA_007844105.2 Rhamnella rubrinervis | reverse complement strand
CATGGCTATTGATTTGGATTTTCTTCCAGAAATGTTGATAATTGAAAAGGGTAAAGAACCATCTTTCACAAACTGGAGTGTTGAAGCTAAAGATATAAAGTTCTTCAATTGAATGTTTGGGTATGTAATTTCTCCTTTTAAAATTTCTTTGTAATTTCTGCTCCTTATTTGATATTTGATACATGCAATTTTTTAAAAAACTTTGATGATGCATTTGTTTTGTATTTTTTGCAATCTTATGTGTATTTGTGTGCTTTTGTTTATTTGGGTGCACGATTTAGGGTTTTAATCGAAGTCATATATTTATGTGTTTTTGTGTAACTATGTGCTTGTCGTGTATTTGTATCATAATGTGAGCATATTATTGTATTCATGACCATGAGGATTAGTAGTTATATTGTTATATTATTTCTTTAAATCATTTGGGATTCACTTCCCATATACATAGTTTGACAAGAAGGAACAGTGTATGTGAGTGAAATGAATAATTACAAGGTCTAGATAGATAGATAAGCAAGTAAGCATGTTTTTTGGAATGAGTTTTGCAGGCTATATTGGCCAAGCACTAACTATTAAAAAAAGTTTATATATCCCTCATATGAAAAATGGCAAAAATACGTTCAATAATTTCAAAAATTACGATTAGATATATCCCTAACATGTCAAATGACCAACTTACCCTTGGCTTTTTTAGAAATTCCATCTATGTCCTTTACATTCAAAAGACGAAAATGCCCTTAAACATTTTCAAAAATCTCATTTGTATCCCTTGCATGCAAAATGACCAAAACACCCTTATAATTTTTTGAAATACCCAAAATACTCCTAGGATGTGAAAATACTAAAATGTCCTCACAACCAAAAATTTGACATACTCTTCCTACACATTGTTGTCCCTCTTGGGTTGCCTAATGGACATGAAGGACATAAAGAATTACTACCAGCATTAATGGGAAATAAATTATTATACTGTTTTGAAAATTTTTTGCATGACAAGTGGAGATGGGTGGCCCAAACAAATATGCCACACTTTATTTGCCGAATTAGAAGACAAAAAACACACAGGATTCATATCATTTTTGAAAACCGAAATAAAAGAAAAATTATTAGCATTTCTAGTTGATGTAGAATGAGCAGGTGGAAGAGGAATATGATATAAACTATCTTTAATTAAGCACCCTTGGAGTAGAAGTCTCTTCGAAGCCTTGTCCTTCACAAATACAAAATACGAGTTAAATTCCACAATCACATTATTATCAGATATCAACTTAGCAACACTTAAGAGGTTCTTTGTGATAAAAGGTACATGTAGCATGTTGTTCAAATCAAGCCTTTTATTAGGTAAAGAAATATGAGAAAAATCAGTGTTAAGGACGACCAAACCTTGTCCATTGCTGATTACCAATTTCTCACCGCTGTGATATTCAAACTTTTGAGTGAAATTTATTAGATCTGGGTTCATGTGGGTTGAAGCGCCGCTATCCAGTAGCTCCTCTGAGGTAGTTCCACCATTAGTAGACACATAAAAACCATTGGAGTTAGGTTGGTTCGTTTGTCTCTAAAATGAGGGATCAAACTGATGGAAGCATTTTATGACAGTATGACCTTGTTTGCCACAAACCTGACAATAAGAGAGGGTAATTTCCGGTGTAGCTTGAATGATACGTGTTTTCTGATTCAACAAAATAGATTAAACTTCCTCAATCATTGGAAGATCGTGCAGTGAATTTATACTTGCTACTATCGGATCACATTCAAGAGGTAATCTTGCCAAAAGTTGAGTAATAAAATCTTCATCAGAGACTACATTTCTGCCATCACAAGATTGCCAGAAATTTTTCATTTTACGGAAATAATTTGTGAAAAAAAGTGATACCTTCTTTGTGGATTGAAACTGTGCTTTCAGCTGCATCATCTTGGCACGTGACTAACTACCAAACAATTTTTCAAGAGATTGTCACAGCTGAAAAGGGGTAAGAGAGACTGAGACTTTATTGATCTGCATATGAATTTCCCTAGAAATTGAAGATAATATCCATCCAAGTAGAGCTTGATCAAACATTCTCCACTATTGATAATCAGGACTGGATTTTATTTATGCAGAAGATTGGTTGCTGGAAGATGTTTTAGTGATTGTCATTGGTGGTGCAACAATATCGCCTGTAATAAAACCTTCCATGTTACTTCCTATAATTACTGAAATAAATCTGGAATTTCCAAAGAATATAGTTATCCTGTTCAAGTTTTAATGGAAAGGTATAGTTGGGAAGG
The DNA here is from genome assembly GCA_007844105.2 of Rhamnella rubrinervis. Lineage (NCBI taxonomy): Eukaryota > Viridiplantae > Streptophyta > Magnoliopsida > Rosales > Rhamnaceae > Rhamnella > Rhamnella rubrinervis. Next base: position 21,830,945 of record CM017574.2, on the reverse strand, counting down.
GTAACTTGAGGAAGATTTGAAAGTGAAGCCATGACGTAAGTCTTAAAGGCTCTGATACCACAAAAGAGAGGATTGTAATAGATGTAACTATAGAGAAATTGAATATGGCTGAAAGACTTCACTTTTACTATCTGTCACTTTACGTATAAATACAATACATACTAGGTTTTGATTGCTATCAGTTTACAATATTTTAGGAAACAATTTACATATATTTAAAATACATAAATATAAATCAAAATTGTATATGATTACTTCAACATCATCAATCGGATATTACGTCAATATCAGATGGATTACCGAATCATCAACAAGCCATGTTTAACCCATATTATACGCTAATGTATGTATTTGTTGTTTTCTTGCTATGTTTCATTGTATTTGATGGTACTATAGAACAAATGTGGATTGGTGGGACATTGACAATAAGAAAGGAATAAATATAGATGAGCTTAGAATTGTAAGTGTCAATTTTTCTAGAAGATGGTATAAAGATCAATCATTTGTGCTTGCAACGCAAGGACAATAAGTGTTTTATCTAAATGATCTTAATGTACAGTTGAAATCCTTTAATTTTATTTTTTTACCATTACTTAGCTTATCATTTTCTGATGCTACCTTCTCTATTTTAGAGTTGGAAATGTATCTGCTCATATCGTTTTGTGAATGTAAACATTGATGTGCTTTACAATAGCTATGAAACGTTTTATTACTGAAAAAAATAGCAATGAAATTTTTTTCACTGACAAAAAATAAAAACAAAGACATATCAACTCCTCTCTCTGCAATTCACTCCCTGCTGCCCCCTTCTCTCTCACGCCCCCTCCTCTATCTCCCTCAATCTCACTCCACACAAAAGCTAACGCACGCCCTTATCCCTTATCTCCTCTGTCTCCATCAATCTCCCTCATCTGTTCCACGCTGCTCCTAACCCATGCCATCCCTGGGCCACTTCAGATCGTATGAATCCGGTGCCTCTCGCACCCAGATTTGGCTTCATTGTTTCCTCAAAAGATAGACGAAGACTGGTTTCAGCCAACAAACAATCCATCTTTGTCCTTTGATGAATCATGCGACCTACATTATAATTTTAGGCGTTGACGATTTACTCGATCTCTGTCTCTCTGTGGTGTTGTTCCTGCTGAAATTATTAGTATGTATAAGTGTAAGCTTAAGCCCTTAAATTGGGTGGGAAAATTGCAAGCACTTCATCTCCTCCGGCCCTAAAATTTTTAGAAATTCCTAATCTCTGCCTGCAGCCTGTGCAGCTTAGAATCTGAAGGCTTTTCTGGAATTCACACACCAAAGTTGATTCCTGGCTCTGGTGAGGGTCGTACTGCTGTTTTTTGACTTGACTATAAAGGACAGCCTGGATGTTTTGCTCAATCACCTCAGCTTCACAAGCAAATGAGAATATGTGCCGTCTTTGGATGAGTTTTTGAGATTGGTCCTGCATTTAGAGCAGAGGACTTTCACTTACAGACATTTATGTGAGTTCATTGGTCTCGATGATGAAATAGCGATCAAGAAGAATTGTTTTGAGGTAAAATTTGTGAACTCCAGGACCTGAATATTTAATTTAGTGATGGCTTCTGATTTGCTGAGTAATTTTATTTGTCACAGTATGTATTTGACAGTTTGAACAAGGATCGTGAGAAGGAGCTTGAAGCTGTTGGACGCCAATATCCATTTGAACCTCTGAAGGTAATAATTCATTGTAAATTTGTTTTACTATATAAATACTTTTGTTTATTATTTACTTGTGTAATCTTTCTTATATGGTGTACCGAGTGCAACCAACTATATGACCCAAAGAAAAATAATATGTATGCTTGTGATTGAGATACTCAAAGTTTTAGTTAAAATTTTAACCTTAGTCACTATAGTGTTTGGATCTGATAGGCATTTGTTATATGTGCAGTACCTGTGAAATACTCTAAGCCTTACATTTTGAGGAAGGTATTCAAATGCCAAAGGTGAGGGATTTTCTTTCTTTGTTTCTTTTAAAATTTGTTCCTGTCTTCCCATTGAATATAATAGTAATGGGTTATAACACACATTACCTACTTGTGTATAGAACAAATTGAGTCCAAAATTCCTTTGCTTCAATATAAGCTTTGCAACTTTCGTAAGAGTGAGACAGAGAAAGTGAGTGAGGGTTAAACTACAATCTGGCTATTGTTTGAAAATTGACATTGTAATTGGTGATACATATCACATTTTTATCACCTGTGCTTTGGCTTGGTCACAAAAGAAGAATTTCCTTTCTTGTTTCTCTTTTAGTCTTTTTGACTTGGTTATACAGGATGCTGGTCATGAAGATGACAATTGAAGACACTTCCAGCTTCTTTATTTTTTAGCCAAGGAAACAAAAAAACTTCCATCGTCATGCTTAGTAACTGATTTAGTTGGTTCAATTTCATTGTTCCCACTCCATTTTCTTCAGCCATTGAAGAAAAAAGGTACGACGTGTTTCATTTTCTTCGGTCATTTTCTCGGAAAAATACGCTACTTCCACAGCGTGTGTTTGGATGACTTGTGGATGTACTTGAATGCAAGAAACGAAATGGGCGAAACAGCAATAATTGAGTAAAAACTTTCATGAAGTAAAATAATAAGTACAAGTATAAAAACATAAAATTGCTCCATTTTAATTATTTTACCTAAAAAAAATAAATTCGAACTTCACTAGCTTAGAGATATTGATATGAGCTTCATAATGAGCTTCCCACTACAAGAAAACCGATCTTTCGCTACGAAATGCTTGCCAACATTATTTTTCATCACTAAAATTAATTTTAGCTACGAAATCACATTTTATACGTGATTGTAAAAAAAATTATAGCAGCTAACGACCATATAAACATCATAGCTAAATTTTGTGATAGAAGCTCCAAAAATTTTTGGCGCCATCTTTACCTCCCATAAATTATATGATGTGACCCTTATTTTAAAACAGCTACAAAATTGTTTTATGACTAATATGGTAATAAATTAAAATTAATTTTTGCATTCACATAGTTACAAAAGGAAAATTTTAACAAGATAATTACAAAAAATGAAATTACATATTTATCCAAAAAAGACAGTAAAAATAGTTTGGGCACAATATCTCCCTCCAATAAAATGCCTGACATGGCTTTCCTTTCAGTGAAATAGCTCAAGTGGGACATGTTTTAACATAAGCTACAAAATAATTTTATTAGTAATTGATATTAATTTAAAATTATTTTTTTACGTTCGAATTGCTACAAAAAAATTTTATTAACGTGATATAAAAATTTAATATTTTAACCAAAAATAATCTAGCGCCATCTTTCCCTCCAAAAAAGTATGTGACATGGCACATCCTTTAAGATAGCTACAAAATTGTTTTATTACTAATTGACAGCTACAATAAGATTTTATGACAGATTAATTAGCAAATAAAAAAAATGTATTTTCTAAACCCAAACTACGCCGTTCAATAACCCCTTCTCTTTCTTACTGTATTCTTTTTCGTTGTCTGTATCCGTATGTATCAAACCCACTCCTTCTCCCTCTTCTGTTTTGCTTTTATCTTTTATACCCTCCTCTCCTTCTCTCGTCAATCGTCCATTGTATTCCAGTAGGATTACATCTGCTATCCAGGTATAATTTTATACCTTTTTATTAATTTTTATAAGGGTTTTTTCGGTTCTACTTGGATTCGCTAAGTAAAATATATATGCATATTGATAAAGTACTTTGGGTATATCTTCTCCATATTTCCTGCTATTCGATCTATAGTGAACTTTTGTTTGATTTATTTATGAAATAAAAGATGACTGCTTTTTTTATGTTTTCTTTTTGAAGCACAAATTGAATGTTTTAATAGATTAAAAAAAAAAACTTTTTTTTGTTTTCTTGTGTAGATATAAAGTGAATCAATCACGGTGAAGGCATCTTTGTAGAATTTTTAAATGGCTTTTAAATAAATGGAAGGAATAAGTGTCTAAATTTTTTATGACTTTTATAGGATAGTCAAAGGTGTACTTCTTTTGCTACTTTCCTTTCTTATTTATATCAAAATTAATATCACAATATATAACACAAGATTCAGGGCATATGTTGGATTTTTTAATTAAGTTGAACAAGGCTCATGCCTTATTCTGTGTCATGTCTTACATCTTCTATTTGGTTGTAAAAAATACCTCTAGTTGTATATGGTTTTCAACACTCTTTCTCATCACTATTTTATGGTTTATGAAGCATTGGGATTTTTGTAATAAATGCCCAGTTTAGGTGTCATTAATGTATATTTATGGAGATTGATCTGGTCATTATAAGGATATTCACAACTGAATTTACTTTTTAATATCACAATTTCGACTCATGTGATGATTTCCTGATGATCTCAGATTGGATGCTTTTTTGATATTTTGCTGATTTGGTTGATTTTAATATGTTTCATTATATTAAATGCTATCACTTTTTTGTTCTATCTTTTCTTGTCTAACTTATAATCTAAAAAAATGCATATTTCCTGAAACTGCAGCTAAAAGAAAGCTTTGAATATTTCCTGAAACTACAGCTGTCATTCCTTTAGTGTTTGCCTATAATTAACATATATTAATAAAAACTTTGTTTAACCAAAATATCCACATATGTGATGCTATGTAATATTCGCTTTTTTCTCCTTGTTTTACCTTTTTTATAATATAATGTTAAGGAATTAAGATATGTGGCTTATTTCAAAATACTATTCTTGTTGACCAAAGCCACCTATAAATATTTTAAATTGTTTCATGCAGAACCATCTAAATGTAGGTGAAAATATATTACTATCAAAATGTCCTTTGAAAATTAATATCCATGTAACTATCAAGCAAAAACTGCAAAAAAAAAAAACTAGCTGATGCATGTAGCAAATTGGAAAAACTATGTGATTATTTAGTTGATAACAATGATATTAATTACGACATAGTCTCCTATATTTTCTATTCATATTTTTAGTATTAGATATGTAAGGCATGTCTATATACATGTTATAAGACTTGTATTCAATTGTTTTTCTTGCTCATCTTACATTACTACTGTATTAACTGTTAATTGCAAATTAAATAAGATGGATAGAAGTTGGATAAATCTTCACAATAGATCACATCCGGAATATATTAAAGGAGTTAAGGAATTTCTAAATTTTAGAAAGGAAAATGCAGGCAATGAAGATGCAATAAGATGTCCTTGTTCAAATTGCAATAGTTGAAAAAAAGATATCCTTCTATGGTTAGAGTTCACCTTTTCATTCATGGAATGTTAAAGAATTACTCTTAGTGGGTTCATCATGGAGAACATAGAGATAGTGGTACCAATGCCAATGTTGAACCGTGAAGGCAAATTTTTCCTGCACATAATCTATAGTAACTTTTTGTATTCATGGTTTTGCAATATGGAATAAATTTCTATATTACACAATGTGAAAGCTCTTTTGTTTTGGGTATTGGTATACACATGCTCTCATTATATGTATCAGGTCCAATAACAATTGGTAAGAAGCGCGAAAGAACAAAGGGAAAAGAATTGAGTAAATGGAAGGATCAGAACATAAAAGTCCCAGTGACAATACCGAAGCATATCATGCAACCAGTGGGAAAAAAATCTCAAATGTTGGTAACTGAAGTAGGATGTGTGGTACGAGGTTTTCCACCACTTACTGTAGAAGAGTGGGGAAGAATCAGTAAAGATGTTAAAAAATAATAATTTAAAAGTCAATTGAACCCACTTTTTACATGTGAGGATGAGTGTTTTCTAATAGTTTAAGTTATCGGGAACAGTTGTAATTCAATAGTATGAAAGTGTGAATGACCTTTTTTTTTTTGTTTTTTGATAATCAAAAGTGTGTATGGTTGAGGAAAGGTTTAATCGGAAAGAAGGTTCCTTCATAACAACCGAGGCCTTTCTAGAGCGTTTGGCTAAGGGGTTTGTAGGAACTTCGAAGTTAAGCGCTCTCAGGTGGGAGCAATCCCAGGATGGGTGACCTCCTAGGAAGTCTAACAAAGCCTCATACCGTTGGTTGTACGGTGACTAAATTGGGGATAATATTAATTAGAAAGGAATCAAGGAAGCCCAGTGGAGGGTGTTAAACCTGACTAGGAACAATCTTATCATCTAATAGACTAATACAAAGATCATTTGTAAATGTCTTCAAACCTTGAACTAACTTATACACAACATTTACCATTCCATGGAATGCAAGCTCCAACACATGATACGAGATCCAAAAAATAGCTCCAGCACATGACATGTACATTTTACTACGATCCATACATTGTTTTTTGGAAGAAAAATATGAAGATAGCAAATTTTTTGCCATAAGTATATCCATACACATACAATAGTTACTAGAGAATAATGTTGTTATAATGATATATTTACAATCAAAGGAAGACCATATGTATATTATTCTAGTAAACCTATATAGTTCTTTTCCCAACAATTTCCTAGAATCCTGTGCATAAACTATAAGAATAAAACAACATAGTTGTTATGGTCAATTAAATATAAAAGAAAATAACTAAAAAATATCATAGTTAACAATCACCCTCTTACATGTAATTATTATCTTACAAAAAAGACAACTACTGATCCAAGCATTCTTCCACATGTATAGATTAATGGTTGCCATATCTTAGAGACTTTTTTTTTTTTTTAATTCATGTACCTGACGATGACAATGTACTCATGATTGATTTTTCCACGCCAGCAGATAAAGAATTACGGGACAAAATTGTAACACCCCCATACCCGAGCATACATTCCCGAGCAAGGTGTGATTTCGACATAAATTTTTTTTTCTTTTTCCTTTTAAATACCAACTTGTTTTATAAATAAAACTATTCTGGATAATACCACAATAATATTAAAACATTCATTTACTTTTAGAGATCATTTTTACAAAATACACCATAAAACAGTAATATTTTAAAAGAAGTTAAAGTATACATACCCACACCGTAAAGGAAAAGTATTTAATGACATAGAGTATCCTTATCCAAAATACTGAAAAAGAAAAAATACAGAAGAACTATGTACTATATCTTGCCTTCCTAGGTCTACACTGCCACCAAGCCCTAATATGGTGCTTTGGATTTACCTGTCACACAAGACAAACATCTATGAGTGAAAAACACTCAGTAGGCAACCCAAATATATATGTCAATACCATGCCATGTAGTGTACAACCATACACCTCCAATTATCATTTTTCCCCCTTCATTTTATAATTAATAGCTCACTCTCTTTTTTCCACATTTCGTGCGGCCATACAAAATACCACACTCATTGTTGGTATGCAGATGAATCACTGTTTTGGAACATTCCACCTTCATACATAGTCAGTGACTCATAGAGCCATTAAAACAAAATTTAAAATCATGCACTATCATTTATGTAACCATTTTAAAAACACAAACGCTCTAGAAAAAATCCATCATTTCACATAAAATAATAAACCTCATGAATTGCTCTATGCAAATGAATGTTCATGTCATAACGCACAAGTACAACCAAGTAATACAATAAAATGCATAATTACCAAAATGCCCTACTCAAACCAACAATTTAAAATCACCAATCACACTGATGTAACTACCAAAATACCACTGGCCACTTCGATAATTACCAAGATAACTCTTGAATATATGAAAAATTACTAAAATACCCATCAATGGGTCAATGGCTAATTACCACCCTACCCTCGGTTAAATAACGGTCAATAACAATTCTCCAACCATATACATACATACAACCACTTCAGTACATATATAGATATCCATCCATATACAAATTTATAAACATGATTATAAACACATATATATAAAAATACACACATATAAATATACATTCACATACACATATACACAAATACTACACGCCCATATATGTATACACATATTTTATACACACATACATGCACACAAATACAACTTATACATATACATAATTATCTATATACACACCAATGTATAAATATACCTATATGTATATAATAAATTAATACTCATTCTTATACATAAATAATTATTTATACACATGCACCTATGCAAAATACATTTATGCATATTTAATAAATACATATATAATATATATGCGTTTTGCAAAATATAGTTATAAATATAACTATACAAACAAGTGTATAAATAAATATATTAATAAAAATATAAATATATATATATATATTTTACTAATAAATAAATAAGAGATTTAATATATATATATATATATATAATAAAATAACTTGGAAATTGAAAAAGGCCACAATACCCCTCCAATTTTAATATTTACAACTTTACCCGTCACATGAAAAATGACAAAAATACGTTCAATAATTTCAAAAATTACGATTTTGTCCCCAACATGTCAAATGACCAACTTACCCTTAGCTTTTTTATAAATTCCATCTATGTCCTTTACATACAAAAGACGAAAAAGCCCTTAAACATTTTCAAAAATCCCATTTGTGTCCCTTGCGTGCAAAATGACCAAAACACCCTTATAATTTTTTGAAATACCTAAAATACTCCTAGGATGTGAAAAGACTAAAATGCCCTCACAACCAAAAATTTGACATACTCTTCCCATACATTGTCGTCCCTCTCTACATATTAAAATTCAATAAATTTTCCACTAGATCATCAAATTAACAAAGCCTAACACCAATTCCATCAATCAATTCCAACAAATCAAGCATTAATCCATCAAAGTCATACTTTGAACATCAATTCCTCAAAACCCTAAACCCTAACCAATTGAGAGTTTTGTCATATACTCAAAAGAAAACAAGTTAAGCATAATCAATCCTTAAATCATCAATACAAATTATGATTCTATCAATTAATCAAGCAAAATACATGATTTACATGAAAAACCAAAAATAAATAGTTGCCACCTCTATTCCAAGCAAGATTACACCACTTCCAAGCTTTGAAAATCAACAAAGGCTATGCCAATGAACTCCCTTTGATGGCTAGCCAATAACCGTAGAATTTTTCTTGAAGATTCCTTGTATTTTCCAATTTCTCTCACTTTCTCTCTCTAAGTTTTAAGTTTATGTCTCTAAAATTGTAAATTGAAGAAAACCAAGTGAAGAAGATGGCAAGAGGGTCAGCTAACACAAGGTAAATATTTCAGTTGGTAGATTAAAATATTAATATAATAAGGTAAAAATAAGATATTTATTAAAAAGTAATAATAAAATAATGAATAGTTAAATCTAGTCAAACTTGGTCAAACTTTGACCAAGGGTAAAATGGGTAAATCTACTCCTCACGAGGAACTCTAAGCCCTCATAAAATGCATTGGGAATTCAAAAGTTACTTGTTTCGGTGAAAAAAATGAAATGGTGATCGAACTGAAAACGCGTCTAGAAATCGATAAATACGGAAATAAAAACACAGTTATTACAAAAATTGACTCTATGTATTTGTGTGTGTGAACCTTTATGTTCCACCGATCCTTTGAAGAAACCAAAATGGCCTTCATACAGCATAGAAATATCAACACAAATTTTATTAAATTGATTGATATTCCAACTTCTGTAGAAGGCTAGAAATTTCGAGTTTGTCATGACCAAATAATAACCATTAGTCAATATAACTGTAATAAAATCAAATCTTTGTCTAAGGGAAAAACTATTTATTGACATGGCCCATGTGTTTGTTAAACTTTCTTGTGACGAAGAAAGATGGAAATTCCACCTTATTTTTGGTTGGTCAACCCGCATTCAATTTCCATCTTGTAGGAAAATCACACAACACAAGCAATAACTAAATTCCACTTAACTTTTTTCAGATTCAATAATCTCAATTTAAAGCATTTGAAAATAAATGCTTGTAAATCTTCTTGCCTACTATTTGATAACATTCTACCAATCCAAACAACAAGGTTGTGACTAAATAGGGCCTACATTTAACAACTTTAATATTTCACACTTAAGCAGGTCCTTCAAGCTAGAAAATGATAAATCTATGGTGCATTAATATCAAGGATTCACAGCAATAGTGAGTTCATATTACGATCTCGACTAATAAGTCCAAAATAATATAAGTTGGAAAACCAGAATTAATGTATGCTAAGCAAAGCTAGCTCTATGCTAAAATTATGAGAACGACATATATTGTTCTGGAACCTAAAAAATAAAGTCCCCCGAACTTAGTTAACATATCTACATTTAAATGTTCTCAAGTACACACACAACCTAAAATTGAGAACTCCTTCACCTAATTACACAAAAGCACACAAATCCGTCATCCCAGAGGATAAAAAACTTGCATGCATGAAAGAGTGAAAAAGAAACTATAGACCAGATAAAGTAGGGAGACATACCCAAAGCTTCAATTGAAGAAAAAGAAATATATCCTCTGCTTCAACGCTCTAGTTGTGGAAGATGGTTATTTGACATCTTAAAATATCGATATTTGTCAAAAGAAAGATAAATGAATCAATATTCTTAACTAAACCCGATGAAAATCATAAACCATAAACTGAAATTTCAACTTACATATGTGAAGAGTTCGCCAAATGAACAATCGAAGATAAACTGAAATTGAAAAAATTTGGGTACGATCCAAGAGAATCCCACCTGACGAGCCAAGGAAACGTTCGCATTTGAAACTGTAATTCTGTCATTCTTCTTCTTTCCAAGTTACTGATGAACAACAATAGAGAAGGTCGTTCAAACACCCTAAACAACATCACTTAATGATAATGTTGTATAAAAAAAATTTATATTGTGTAAGTCTATGATTGGGTGCTGTAGGTAAAAAGGATTTTCTATGCCATATAAGCATCATATCTAGTGGGAAACTTGGCACCGAAAGCTACATATTGGGCTTCGATATAATGTTTACTAACAAAGAATAAATTATAGCAAATTGTGGAACCCTGGACTTCGGTATAATGTTCAATAACAAGCTCTCTAAATTTGTTGCAACCTTTCAAATTTAGATGAGTAAGCTTGTGAAGGTTTTGAAAAGATGAAAGAGCATGAAAAAAAGTTGTACAACCTTCAAGATTTATACTTTCCAGATTTGGTTCTAGAGCTCAAGACAAATCTGCTAACCGAGTAAGGGGCTTGGAATTATTAAGATCCATCATTTTTAACTTTGGAAGAGACTATCATAAAAATTAAAAGGGTTATACTTACTTAATAAGCAAGTAGTGAAAACAATCAATTATGAGTAGTAAAACACACAAGAAAACATGATTCTCTAGTTGGTTAAGATGGCCACGGCGTAGGATAAGTTCAACAAGATTTTCTAGAGTAGAATATGAAGGCAAAGATTCCAAAGGATAGAAATCCCACTAAAAATATCTTAGCTAATTAGAAACCAAAGACTCCAGGCCACAATAAATTTTAAGGTAAAGTTTGAACTTATTACTGTCAATATTGTCACGATAGATTTTGAGAAATCATAGATTGTACATCTTTGAGAAGGCTGTAAAGCTCATATTTACATCTCTTTTCATTTTAGACACATTCAATAATATGACTTCTATTAATGTAATTCCTTGAAAATCAAATTTATTGAACATTATATATAATTATACAACAAAGAAAATTTTTTGTACTTATATATGTATGGAAATTTAATTTTGTAAATTGGAATTCATTTTACCTTTATTATTTTTCCATGCGATTTTTGAAAGAATAGCAAGTCTCAACTTATTGTATCTTTTTCTAGTACATGGCAGACATCATTAGCATTAAACAATCTATTACGATTTCCAGGCTCTTTGTGTTCATAAGAAATGACCGACCACCACATTTGTTAAATCAAATCATGCATCCCGAAGTAATTTTCTTTATTAGAAATTTCAAGGGAGAACTTATCAATGAGAACACTAATCCCTATTTTTGCAAAGGAATCACCACCATCTAATATACTCACTACAACAAAACCCTTATTCAGCTACGAATTTTTTCGTCGCTAAACATATACATATAGCCGCATTATACTTTTAGCGACCAAAATAAATCGTCGCCCAAGTCGTCGCCTAATCTATGTGGCATTTTATTTTTCCCGACCATTTTTGAATATTCGTCGCTAATTTTCGCTACGAATAACAACAATTGCCGCTATATATGTTTCGTCGCTAAATCTGACGACGAACAAGAAACATTGTCGCCTATATCTGTTTCGTCGCTAAACCAATACTGCAGCAAAAGTTACGTTATCGTCGCTAAAACTCTACTCTAGCAAAATGTCAAATTGCGTCACTAAAACTATTCTGCAGTACAATTTGGCATATCGTCGCTTAAACTATTATGCGACCAAATGGCATAGGTCGTCGCTAAAACTATACACCAACAAAATATTTGATTTTGTCGTCTACAATTAATAGGGACAAATTATAATATTTATCGTCCAAAATTAATAGCGTCGTAATATTGAATTTCATCGCCTAAGCTATATCTTAACAAAAGTTGAATTTTGGTCGCCAAAAAGTATCTGCGGTGTTGCATCTGTTTTGTTGGTTAAAATATACAATGATGTTAATTTATATTTAGTTGTTTAATCATAGCCAAAATATTTGAACGATATACCGCATAGTCATATATATATATATTATATTATAACAAATTTATTATATAATTTAATATTGATATTTAGATATTTTTAATTTAATATCTAAATAAATTAGATAGTCAATAGGTCCACAGATAGGGTCAGAGCATAGCATAATAAGTGGAAAGCTACATATTAGAGTAATAGAATGTACAAATAATTTAAATATTGAAAATAATACCACTGCAACTTAAAAGATTAAATCTCTAGTTATGAAACGTGAATACAAGTCATATAGCTAAAGAAAGAACTTAAAAAGTAATAGGAAGTATCCACAAAATGGTTTCTGTTACTGTGTTTGGCAAAAGAAAGCTCCTATAATATGACCAGCAAACTAAAATAAACACAATCATATATTCCTCCTATCTTTGTTTTCCACACATCTTAAAGTGCTCTAAAGAATTGACCATCCATAACAGTAAGAAGAATTGGCCATCCATTTGATAAAGGAATTTACCACCTCTTTTGTCTTGAAGGATGTATCCAGGAAATGAGATTGTTTAGGAGGCGTGTCAAATGAAAAGGTGAAAAGATCCATAGTTTACTGTTTTGCAGTTGATTTTCACAAAACTAGCTCTGAACAATATGGACAATTTTCAAATAAAACATTAATAATATAAACAAATATATAAGGAAATCCTTTATTTCTTGTAAAACCAATATTTAACATTAACATCAACAAAGTGTGGTTAACTATAAAAATTAAATATGATAATGTTTGAACCATATTGTAAAAATTAATAGAAAGAAAAATGCATGACTAACCTTGCTATATTTATTAATTTCCCAAGAAAATCTCAAATCGCTGTAGATGGTGGAGGAGGTGGTGGAAATTGGCGTTGAAATGTCTGCAAACCAGTAGAACAAGAACCCATATTAGTTGTGATGAATTGCTGCATCTTCTCCATCATTTGCCTATATTGATGCATTTCGTCTCTTATGCCTCGTAGTTCTTGCACCTCCTCACGCAATTGCGTGACTTCCTCTATTTCACCCTTTCTGCTTCGTAGTTCTTGTACCTCCTCACGCAATTGTGTGACTTCCTCTAAAACTTTTTGATTGACTCGCCTAGAAGTTCTAGAAGATGGAGGTGGTTTTGGACCATAACCCAATCCACGATAATAACCTGGTTTTGTTCCTAAAACCTGTTGAGTGATCTCTAGTTGAGTAGGTGGCTGAGAACCTTCTTCTGTCTCCTGATTGAGAAGGTTCTCCATTTGCTCCTACAAAAATAAAATATATACAAACACACATATATAAGAATAATATGATTTTATAAATTAAAAAATTAGTACTAGTTTATAATAATTAAATATAAGAAAAAAATATAATAAACTCTTACATAAAAAAAAAATACTACATCATACTTACATATCGAGCTTTAGCTTCGTCACTTATCCATGTATTTTTTTTACTGCTAAAATGAGTATCATGGAATAAATGCACCTCACCTTGAAGCTGCCCTTCAGGAAGATCCTAATATTCATAAATAAACAAATAAATAACTATTATAATATAAATATTAAATACAAAATATTCAAAAATTTAAAAATTTCAAACCTTTGAATTATTCAGTCGGTGAAAAATAAAGGGTTTTGACCCACCATAATGGTTGTACGGCAACTTAGCACGATTAATCTTGTTCACTTCTGAAAGTTTCTGTATATTGAAAAATTATGCTTAATTAACTATATACATAATAACTCTATGTTCAATCATTATATATTTACTAAAAAAATGTGTTAACTATTAAATTATTACCTGATAATGTTCACCAGCAAAATGTGTGCAGAGCCAATTCCAATCTTCTGGTTCCACATCTTTGTATGGGTGTCGCCGCGCTTCTTCAAGATCGTTAAAACTTCGAAAATATTTAGCATGGTCATAGCGATTTTCGCGATAAGCCCTACCCATAATAGCATTAAGATACTCATAGACTAAAGGATCTTTCAAATTAATATCAAACTTTTCCTACAAAAAAAAAATATAGTTTATTCACCACTTTAACCTGCAGCTATATATAAAATGAGAAAAAAGAAGAAAGAATTATTCACCACTTTTACATTGATGATCCTAAGTTGGGGGCCAATTGGAAAGTCATACAGAAGGTGCAACATAGGCATTTGTACGAAATCCCAGATAAAATTGAGGAAGATCAATCGACAATGTATGACGCATATCAAGCTAATAATTCTGATGAATTTAGTTTTGACATTGATGCAGAAGTTAATGAACAACAAGAACTTCATAGGGTGGATGTGGAACCGGAGGTTGTTCAATTTGTCGAGCCGAGTAGCAGAGTTAATGATGATGATATTGATTTTATAAACGATGATAGTGAAAGTGAGATGAGTGATGAAAACTATAACAATGAAAATGAAGATGTACAAGTTGAACATGATATTCAGAACTAATAATATTTATTACTGTGATCCTCATTTTGTTTGTTATACATAATAAAATTTTTTTTTTGGTGGAAATTAGTTATGTTTCCTTTAATATTAATAAAGGTCATATACTAAGTACCTTATAAATTAATTGGTAGAATAAAAAACTAACCCTACATATTTAATACTTTTGGCTTTACACATATATTCAAAGAGCTTAAATAATTATTATAAATGGTTTTTTGTTAACATTTTTTCCCACATTAATTATTAATGATAATTTAAGGCTTTGATTAAGTACTATATAACAATAAACTAAATAAATTAACTAAACTAATATGACTATTTTGAAATTGTTGACGCTAATATACTTTAATGATGAAGTTTTAAGTTCTATTACAATAAGTTTCTAGTGTTGTTTTTAATATTTTCGTTGCCTCATATATTTTCCGACGAAATATTTGTTCCATAGCTACACCAATTTTGCATCGTTTGTTATATTTTGTTACAACACTCATTTCCTCAAAAAATAATTTTTGGTGCCATTAAATCAATTTCGCGATATTTTTTAACTTTTCGTCGCCATAGACGTTTGACGACGTAATACTTGTAAAGTCGCCAAGTTAATGTTGCATCAATTTCTACTTTTTCAACGCCAACAAAGGTTTCCAACAAACTAATCTTATCGTAGCTACATCTCATTTGTATCATTCCTAATTTTTTTCGTCGCCAAATAGTTTTAAAGGTGATGTGATGATGCATCCCTCAATACAGTTGGCCACGGTTTGAAATGTTTTCATCGCCAAATAGTTTTAAAGGTGATGTGATGATGCATCCCTCAATACATTTGGCCATGGTTTGAAATTTTTTCATGGCTAACGCATATCACCGACAACCTAGGATTCCGTCACCAAAATCATATAGCTATAATGTTTATATTTCCATCGCCAAAACTATTTTGTATCAAAATATATCGTCGATGTTTACGTCACTAAACTATTTTCTGCCATTCCACGCGGGTCTAGTGAGAACGTCAATCTATTAACGACGATTTGTGAAATTGGTCGCGAATAAAAACCTTTGGCGACGAAGTTTAGAGTTGTCGCTAAAACAATCGTCGCTAAAAGTATCTTTTGTTGTAGTGACTTTATGCATATTCTCTGGCAAAAGTTTTATCAAAGAAACATGTGATATCGAGAAATATATTCTTGATCCCTTCATCATCTCGTCCCACATAACTTATTCTCAACACCTTTAAAATGTCATTGTTTGGAACTCTTTTCAGTTTTTCCCATGCACTTTCTCATTCTTCTTCGCTTTTAGAGTGAAGGAAAGAACCCAAAACCTTGAGAGCTAATGAATTTCCATCTGCATAACTTGCCACCCTTTCTGATGGGTTTTCATAGTATTTTGTTGCATAAGAATTTCTTCCAAAAGCATGCCATTGGAAGAGCTTAAGGGATTCAATGTCACTTAACAACTCAACCTTATAAAATCCATCAGCTACTTTCACAAGAACTTGCTTATTTGAGTAGATGTGAAGGGCTTGGCTGGAAATTGTCTGACGTGCTAACAAGGAGAGGTCCAATTCCTACGAGCCCAACATATGTCAGGCGCTGTTACAGGTCCAATGTCAAGCCCCTGACTTAGTGTGGCAATTTTGTAATTTTAAAGGTTTTACATGTCAGTCAATTAGGGTTAGGATTTTATTATAAATAGACGTTTCTATTAGGTTTAGAGGTACACCAACAGACATAATAGCAACTTTTTGTTATTTATTCGGCTCTAAGGATTATTAGTTGCTAAATTTCTTCTCTTAGATAGGAGTTAATTTTTATTATTAAATATTCATGTGTGAAACCTGAGGGTACAATTCATCAATTAATTCTTTCATCTATATTTTTTTATGTTCTTGATTAATTTCAATTATTTGTGATGATATTCCGTATTATTTGTAGTTGGATGAATGCTAAATTGAATATGAGTCGTAGTATGGTTTTAATTATCTATAGTAATTTGGGGAATATAGTTTAGATTAAAATTCTGCAACGTTTATAGGGCATGTTTAATTTTGGCTATCTTTCTAGATCATAATGCAATTCTAAATTATTTGGTTCACATTGATTCTTAGGATTAGGAATTAATCAAGAACGTTTCTATGCAATTCAACACTAAGGAAAGATTGTAATAGATTGGTCATACTATCTATTGACACCAAAGCTAAATGATTGTTTGATAATTAATTTGATTTCTTTTTGTCAATGATCACATGCGATTAATAATATTAAATTATTCTGAATCGAGATTGTGTTAAATTGATTATTCATCTTAATTCATCTTGCTTTACTTGACTTGACTATTAATTTGAAATATTTGCATCTTCAAAACCCTTATTTTATTTTTATTGTTTTAATTGATTGATTAGAATATAGTTAAGATTATCTGTTAGACTAGTTCCTGTGAGTTCGATTTGGACTTACCATTACTATGTGTTTGGTACTTTCAATAATTTAATTTTGGTGTAAGACGACAAAGCATCAAAATTTTGGCGTTGTTGTCGGGGACTGTGTACTTATTTGATTTTCTAATTTTTATTATAATTTTGAGTTTGTGTTGTGTTCAGGTTTATGACTAGGTCAACTGATCAAGAAGAACTACAATACGATCTAAAGATAGAGAGAACTACATGTAGGTTGAGGAAGGAGACTCTTCAACAAATGGCTACTAGCTCACCTTCAACTACTCTTCAGCATTAGGTCAAAAGCAGAGAATCTGATTCAGAAGACAAGCCAAAACTAGGTAACAGCATGGACAACAATAGGACATTAAAGGAGTTGGTTGCTTCTGATTTAACTGCTGCATTTGAATTAAATTATGGAGTAATTCATTTATTACCTACTTTTTATGGTTTTCCAGAAGAAGACTCTCACAAACATCTTAAGGAATTTCACATGGTTTGCTCTACCATGAAGCCATAAGGAATAACTGAGGAACAAATTAAGTTGAGGGCTTTTTCTTTTTCACTTGCTGACTCTGCAAAGGACTAGTTGCACTACTTGCCTTCAGGATCTATTAATTCATGGAATGAAATGAAGAGATTATTTCTAAAAAAATACTTCCCTGTATCTCGTGCTACAAACATAAGAAAGGAGATCTGTGGCATTCATCAGTATGATAGAGAATCGTTGTACGAATATTGGGAGCGCTTTAAGAAACTTTGTGCTAGCTACCCACACCACTAGATAAGTGACCAATTATTAATTTATTATTTTTATGAAGGATTATCATATATGGATAGAAGTATGATGGATGCAGCTAGTGGAGGTGCTTTAGTAGACAAAACTCCTGATGAAGCAAGATAGATTATCTCCACCATGGCTGCAAATTCTCAACAATTTGGCATAAGGGCATCACCTTTATTGAAGAAGGTTCATGAGGTTAGTACGTCTCTATTAGAACAACAAATTTATGATTTAACTTCTTTTGTAAGACAATTGACTGTAGGACAAGCTCAAGTTCAAACCGTCAAGGCGTGTGGTATTTGTTTGACTCAAGGGCATACCACTGATATGTGCCTTATGTTAAAAGAAGAAGATACTACACAACAAGCCAATGCAATTGGTGGATTTCTGGGATAACCATAATGTAAATATAACCCTTACTTTAATACATATAATCTGGGTTGGAAAGATCACCTTAATTTTTACTGTGGAAATAACCCCGTACAAAGCTGGTATCAATAACCTTATCAGCCTAGGTCACCGCAAAAAACTAAGGCTTCTAAATTAGGTATGTCTTTGGAAGATATTGTTAAAGCTCTTGCTACTAACACTCAACAACTCCAGTAGGAAACAAGAGCAAGTATTCAAATGTTAGAGAGTCAAATGAGTCAGTTGGCCGCATCCATAAGCAAGCTTGAAGCTAAAACCTCTGAGAAGCTTCCATCTCAACTGATTAATTTTAGAGATGAGACAAAGGCAACAACATTGCAGAGTGCTAAAGAGGTTGAGATGTCTAAGAAGACAACAGAAATGGAACCTAAGAAGCCATGGAGGAAGAAGTTGAAGTCCAGCCCTTTTTGAAGGTAAATTCAGTAATAACCAAGTTATTATTTCTAAAATTGTCGATTTCCAAACGCATTTTTAGTTTTATCTCGGTTTTACCTTTTTTACTGAAACAAACTGTTTCTGAAATCCCTGGGCATTTTGTAAGGGCTGAGAGTACCCTTTGAGGAGTTAGGGAACTTTTTCTACCAATTTTACCCTTGGTTAAAGTTTGACCAAGTTTGACTTTACTATTTATTATTTTAATAATAAAGTTAAATATCTTTTACCTTTTTATTTTAATTTATTATTTCAAAGTTGGCAATTGGCTTTTTACCTCTTGATGGCTGACTCTTCCTCTTCATTTCACCATTTCTATTATTTCCAATTGCATCCTAGAGAGAGAACTAAAGTTTTAGAGAGAGAAAGTGAGATAACTTGCAAAATTCAAGAAATTTTAAAAGGTAATTCAAGAGTTTAGGGCCAGCTACTTGGGTGAGTTCTTTGGCATTGTTTTTGGTTGTTTTGAAGTTAAGGAGGAGGTGATTTGGTTGCTCGGAAGAGAGGTAGGCAACTACCCCTTTTTGATTTTTCATGTAAATCATGTAGTTTAAGTGATTAAATGCTAAAATGATGCTATGTATTGATGATTTGGTGATTTAACATGCTTAATTGGATGTGTATTGAGCATATGGAAAAACCTCCAATTGATGGGGGTTTAGGTTTTTTGTGAAATTATTAGTTAAATTGTGAATTAGATGGATTTAAGCATGGTTTGATGAAATTGATTGTTGAAATTGGTGTTATGCTTGATTAATTTGATGAATTGGTGAAGATATCAATGAGTTCAAGCTTGTATATGGGGCCATTCATGTGTAGGAATGCTAGGGTAATTTGGTCTTTTCATGTGTAAAGGGTATTTTAGGTATTTTTGAACATTTCAAAGGTGAATTAGTCATTTTACATGTAAGGGATAAGGGATATAAATGGAATTTCAAAAAAGATCAAGGGCATTTTGGTCACTTAATATGTGGGGACATAAATGTAATTTTTAAATTTATTGAAGGTATTTTAATCATTTTCCATATAAGGGGTAAAGTTGAAAATATTTGGAATTGGAGGGGTATTGTGGTCTTTATAAAATTCCAAATTATTTTATTATATATCTATATATTAAATTATTTATTTGATTATTAATTAATATATATATTTATATATTCAAATACCCTATTTATAATTTATTTAAATTATTTATTTATACAATGGTTTTTATAGTGATAAATATAGGTATATTTTACAAAATATATATATTTTATGTATGTATTTATTTTAAATGTAATAAGTGTATTTTGTAAATGTATGCATATAGAAATAATTATTTATGTATTAAAATGAGTATTAATTTATTATTTATACTTATAGGTATTTTTATACAAGGAAGCATGTGTATATAATTATGTATATGTATAAGTTATATTTGTGTGCATGTATTTGTATATAAAATATGTGTATACATATATGAGTGTGTGTGTATATATATGTATGTAAATGTGCATTTATATGTGTGTATTTTTATATATGTATTTATATATATATATATGTTTATAATTGTATTTATAAATGCGTATATGGATGGATAGCTATGTATGTACTAGAATGGTTGTAGGTTTGTATATGGTTGGAGATTATTATTTCTATTATTTTACTGAGGGTAGAATGGTAATTTGCCATATACCTATTGAAGGGTATTTTGATAATTTTTCATGTGCTCGAGAGGCATCTTGGCAATTTATGAGATGACCAATAACATTTCGGTAATTACATCAGTGTGGTTGAGCGATTTGAAATTGTTGATTGAGTAAGGGCATTTTGTTAATTACAACTGTCAGATGGGACAGTTTGGTAATTATTTATTTTATTTGCGTTGTTTGGTTGTATTTATGCATTGTGGTATAAACATTCATTTGCATAGAGCAATTCTTAAGATTTATTGTTTTATGTGAAATGAAAGATTTTTTCCTGAGAGTTTGTGTTTTTAAAATGGTTGCACGACAAGGTGCATGGTTTCGAATCCTGGTTTTAGTCACTCTGTGAATCACTGAGCACCTAAAGCGGTGGGTCACTCGGAACGGTGGTTCATCTACATACCACATAGGTATGGTGTTTGAGGTGTATGATTGTATACTATATGACATGGCATTGGTATATGCATATGGTTGTCTACTGAATGTTTTCACTCACAGTTGTTTGTCCTATGTGGTAGGAAAGTCCAAAACTTCATAGTGAGCCTTGGCGGGGTGCGGACTAGTAGGCGCATCATGGTACTATGTTCTTCGGCATTTGGTTTGGTATTTTGGGCAATGATATTATGTATTTTAAATACTATTTTTCCTTTACGGTGTAGGTGTAGATGCTTTGAATTTATCTTAAAGTATTATTATTTTTTGTGTGGTTTGCAAAACAATCTCAAAGAGTAAAGAAAAGTTTTGGTTTTATTGTGATATTGTCCAAAGATGTTTTCAACAAATCAAATTTTAAAAAAAAAAAAATGTACGAGTATCACACCTTACTCGAGAACCTAGGCTTGGGTAAGAAGGTGTTACAAATTCTAAATCTTTCATAGATACTTTTAAACTTGCTCCTCCACCTTTTCTTAGTAAGTTGAACAAAAATAGGAGGGAAGAACAGGAGAAAGAGCTTCTCGATACTTTTTGAAAGTTGGAGGTAAACATACCGCTACTAGATGCAATTAGATAAGTTTCTTGCTACACTAAGTTTCTTAAAGAATTGTTCACTAAGAAGAAAAAATTACGAGGGGACAAGAAGGAAAGTGTGAGCGAGAATGTTTCTACAATACTTCAAAGGAAGCTTCCCCCAAAGTGTAAAGATCCAGGTACATTAACTATACCCTGTATAATTGGAAATTACTAAAGTGGAACATGCCATGTTAGATTTAGAGGCTTCCATTAATGTCATGCCTTATTCGCTATATTCCTCTTTGAATTTGGGTCCATTGAAAGAAACACGAGTTATTATCCAACTAGCGGATCGATCTAATGCCTACCCTAAAGGGGTAGTTGAAGATGGTGTTTCCTACTAATTTCTATGTCTTAAACATGGAGGACAATCATTCTCTGAATTCCTCCCCAATCATTTTAGGAAGACCTTTCTTGAATACCGCTAGAACCAAAATTAACGTTTATGATGGAACCCTAGTTATGGAATATGATAGGGAACTTATTAAATTTAATATTTTTTAAGCTAAGAAGTATCTTGTTGATAATTATTCTGTCTTCTGTTAAGATAATTGATGAGGTTGTGCAAGATGTTTTCAAGATTAGTGGTAGGAATGAGTTGGAGTTAGTAATACAACACAGGGTGACTCAATCCATGTTGCAAGGAGTTTATCAATGGAGTGAGGACATTGAAGAAACTATGATGGCTCTTACACAAAGTTGCTACCTTCTATAGTGCAGGCGCCAGTATTGGAATTAAACTCTTTACCCGGGCATTTGAAGTATATATACTTAGGGGACAATGAGACACTACTAGTCATCACAACTATTGGTTTAAATGAAGTTCAAAAGGATAAATTAATAAGAATTTGGAGAGATCATAAGACAGTTATTGGGTGGATTGTAGTAGATATTAAAGGAATTAGTCCATTATACTTGAAGACAATGCAAAACCAATTAGAGAAGCTCAGAGAAGGCTAAATCTTAATATGATGGAGGTGGTAAAGAATGAGATTTTGAAGCTAATTTCAGTTAGAATTATTTACCCTATCTTCGATAGTAAATGGGTAAGCCCTGTTCAAGTGGTTCCTAAGAAGACACGTATCACAATGGTGAGGAATCAAGATAATGAGCTTATTCAAACAAGAGTGGAGAATGGATGGAGTTTTTGTATTAACTACCACAAATTGAACACTGCAATGAGGAAGGATCACTTTCCACTTCCCTTCATTGATCAAATGTTGGAACGTTTGGCAAGTAAGTCTCATTATTGTTTTCTTAGATGGGTGTTTGGGGTACAATGAAGTTGTCATTGCCCCTAAAGATCAAGACAAGACAACGTTCATATGTTCATTTGACATGTTTGCCTATTGAAGAATGCCTTTTGGATTATGCAATGCTCCAACAACATTCCAATGATACATGACAAGTATTTTCTCTGATTATATTGAAAAATTCATTGAGGTATTTAAGGATGATTTCATTATTTTTGGTGATTCTTTTTATGAATGTTTAGATAATTTAGCTTGTGTTTTGGATCGTTGCATTGAGACTAATTTAGTTCTTAATTTTGAAAAATGTCACTTTATGGTTGATAGAGGCATTGTTTTAAGGACACATAATCTCTAGTAAAGGCATTGAAGTTTATAAGGCCAAAGTTGATATGACTATGAGCTTACCATATCCCACCAATGTGCGGGAAGTGCGTTCTTTTCTTGTTCATGCATGTTTTTATAGGCGATTTATTAAGGACTTCTCAAAGATTGCTTTGCCCTTATCAAATTTGTTGCACCATGCTGTTGAGTTCAACCTTGATGAAAAATGCAAAGAGGCTTTTGACAAGCTTAAGACTGCTTTCACTTCTCTGCCAATTATTTAGCCACCGAATTGGAATTTGCCCATTAAGGTCATGTGTAATGTAAGTAACTATGTAGTAGGGGTAGTTTTCGGTCAAACAAAATGAGAACTAAGCTTATGTGATCTACTATGCATCAAGGACATTAAATGAGGCCCAGTGCAATTATTCTACAATGGAGAAGGAGCTTTTAGCTATTGTTTTTGCATTTGATAAATTTCGATCTTATTTACTTGGTGGTAAAGTTGTGTTTTTTGATCATGCAGCTCTGAAGTATCTGCTTCATAAGAAGGAAGCCAAACTGTGACTTATTTGATAGGTCTTACTACTACAAGAGTTCAATTTGGTCATTAGAGATAAGAAAGGAGCAGAAAATTTAGTAGCGGATCACCTAAGTAGACTAGTGCGTGAAGAAGAGTTGTTACCACTTTGTGAGTTGTTTTCGGATGAGCATTTATAAGCTTTTAAAGGTATGATTCCTTGGTATGCTGATTTTATTAATTATTTAGTGACAAGGAATATACCTTTTGATTTTAGTAAACCTAGACGGGATCAACTTAGAAGTGAGGCTAAGTATTATTTTTTGGGAAGATCTGTATTTGTGAAAATTTTGCTCTATTCAAATAATTAGGAGATGCATACCTAAATGTGAAATACAATCAATTTAAACTTTTTGTCATGATTATGCATGGGTCATTTCGGTCCTAAACACATAGTTAGGATGTATCAGATAGTAGATTTTATTGGCCTACTTTATTCCGTGACTCTTACATATTTTATAAATCTTGTGCTAAGTGTCAAGAGTCAGGGAGTCTTGGTTGAAGGCATGAAATGCCATAATTTTCAATTCTTATATGTGAAGTTTTTTACGTTTGGGGTATTGATTTCGTAAGTCCATTTCCTTCTTCACATGGTTATATCTATATTTTATTAGTTGTTGACTATGTATCGAAGTGGGTAGAAGCAAAACCCACAAGAACTAATGATTCTAAAGTGGTTGTAGGTTTTCTCCAGTCTAATATTTTTAGCAGGTTTGGAATTCCAGGGGCTCTAATTAGCGATCAACGAACACGTTTTTGTAATCGGGCAGTGGAGGCATTATTGCAGAAGTATGTAGTAATTCACAAGACTTATACGGCCTATCACCTACAAACCAATGATCAAGCTGAAGTGCTGAATTGTGAGATCAAATCCAATCTTGAGAAGGTAACAAAGATTAGATTCTTTGATTGGAAGAAGCATTGTAGGCTTATAGAACTATATATAACATGCCAATTAGCATGTCTCCATACCGGTTGGTGTTTGGAAAGGTATGTCATCTTTCAATTGAGATTGAGCATCGAGCATATTAGGTTGTTCATAAGTGTAATATGGATTTAGACTAAGAAGGTGTACATGGGAAGCTATAATTACAAGAGTTAGAAGAAATTCATCTTGATGCGTATGAGAATTCACATAATTATAAGGAGAAGACTAAGCTTTACTATAATAAGCTTGTGTCTCAGAAGAATTTTGTAGTAGGGTAGAGTGTTCTACTGGGTAATTCTAAGTTGAAGTTGATGCCTGGTAAGTTATGTTCTTGTTGCATTGGACTATTTGTTGTTACTAATGTCTTTTCTCATGGTGCAATAGAAATTTAGAGTCCAACCTCGAGGAAGATTTTTAAAGTTAATAGGCATAGACTAAAGCCTTTCTATGAAGGAATTGAAAGACAAACTCTAGCCAATGTCCACTTACACAATCTGCCTACTGTTTGATCATCGAGCTAACGACGTTAAACAACAGCGCTGGGTGGGGGGCAATCCATAGTAGTTTGTCAAAAAAAAAAAAAACACCTGGTGGGGCACTTGACAAGGCACCTAAGGTCCTCTAGGTTGGGAGTTGTGATGTGGTTGGTGGTAGGCAAGCAGGTTTATGTCAGGCACTTGATTTTCTGCCTGACTTTGGACCTGAGGCTCTCAAGTTTGAAGGTGTTGCCGAGGAATGGAACTCAGGCTCCTGTCTATGCTCCTGATATAGCACCTGAGGCTCTCAGGTTTGAGATGTCAAAGGAATTATGCGAGTTTGTGTTTAGGACATGTCAAGCGCTTGTGATTGTGCTTGACATATCTTTTATGATCATCTAACTATATGACGATGCCGTTTAGATCCCGACAGTAAAAAAAAAAAAAAAACTAAAGTAAAGAAAATGCCATAATTCCAAATCATAAAACCCTGTACCCATCCATGCCCATTCTTATTCCTTTACCATTCTCATTCCCCTCTTCCTTTTCTTTCTTTCTCAATCCCACACTATTTAGTTTAGGTTTGTTACATTGCATCTCACCACACCGCTCTACCGTTGTTAGCATCTACTTCAAGTCACTTTCAGCACACAAGACCACCACACGTTGCAATTTGGGTTCTTCACATCCAGGTTCAAAATTTGTTCTTCCTTATGTGCTTTCTCATTGGGTTTTTCTTTGTGGATATTTCATTTGGATTGTGGTATTGTTCTTCGCTGTGGGATAATGCTCTCAGTACACATTTGCTATTGGTAAGTTTATTAATTGCGATGGATTTGATTTTGGTTTTGTATTTTTGAATTTTGCTTCAAGAGGCATTTTGATTTGGGTGTTATGACACTTTACTAGACATTGAGGGCATTTCATTTTTGTAATTTCTGTTGGAGCATAATATCGTAGAGTGTGAGTTTTAGATTGTTGCTAGTGTTTTCGATTGTTGAGTTAGTGGGTGTGGCATTTTTGTTTATGTAGGTGGTGCTTCCCATTTGCTAGTTTATTATTTTGGACAATCATGAGTCAATCACAGCAGATAGCTCAAGTTGCAGACTTGGGTGCCTCATCTTCTAGAATCCGTCCTGTACGGTCGATTTAGGACAGAGAAAGATTCACTTCAGGGAATGCCTGGTGGTATGAAGAGAAGAAATGCAATGCCATTGTAATTAAAAATATAGTTTCTGATGAGATTGATAGTGCTTTTAGTATTCACTGCGCTTTTGTTTTGTTAGGATGGGCTCCTATGCTTGATTTTGAGGGCAAGTTTATTTCCTCGCCTTGTCTGAGAATTTTATACTAATATTGACGAAAAGATGGACGTTGTGGTTCAGCAAGTTGTGACTTTTGTTAAGGGTTGTTGAATTAAGCTTGACCATGCTAATTTAGCGCGCATTTTGGGTATTAGTGATGAAGGTCCTTCTGTTGAGTTCTCCAAGTATGTAGTACTTTCTGACTAGCAGTACAAACTATAAGAGACTCTTTCTTGACTCCATTATTATCCGACGAAGAATAACAACACTGGTAACATGGTGATTCATACTCCTACTCTACTTGTTGCACAGAGATTGTTGGTTTATATGTAGAGTTACAATATACTTCCAGGGCAAGCAGTTTGAATGAGGTTTGTTGTTAAATGGCTTCCTTTTGCGTTGTTCTTTCTCATGTTTGTAGTGCTATTCGGTCCAACTGTGGTGCGAAATCACTGTGTTATCCACTTTTACTTTCCAAGGTCTTTGGAGTTGATGTGAAAGGAGAGGATATATCTGTGTCTGGGGCTGCGAATGTACTTACTAAGGGCAATGGGGTATGTGCATGTATGTGGTTTGGCGCAACTTAGTTTGTCATCCTTTGAGTGTGGGTGAGGTTACTGATGGGGTCATAATGCTCCAACAGTTGATGCGGACGATGAGGGGGACCAATTAGAGGCCCCTACTTCTTCTGCGATGCCCTTTACATCTACCGGTGCACTTGCCCATCCTTCTCATGGCTCTTTTGTTGTTTCATCTTTACAAAGGATCGAGGCTATTTGTTCTGGTTTGGCTACTTGCCAAGATGTTATGGAAGCATAGCAGATTTGTGTTGTTCTTGAGCCATTTTCACCACCACCTTCTTGATTCTGCTCTGACCTTAGTCTGGGGAGTACCTTTTCTATCTTTTATTTTCCTTATACTTTGTCATTTTGTACATTGAGGACACTATGATTAAGGTGGAGAGGATAGTAGTTTTTTTCTTTTTCCTATTTTCTATTTATTTCCTATATTGTGCGCTGTTTCAATTACTTTGTCACTATGATTGGATATACTTCTAATGTTTTTTTCTTCCTTGCATATCTTAACTGTGAAGGTGTTTATATTATGAGTGGAGATTAAGGAAAGATCCTATGTAACATGCTTAGATGAGGTAGCTTAATGCACTTATATTAGACATGGTAGTTAATTGAGTTTGATAGAAAGACTTAGTTCGGTAACTAAAGCCTGAGTCAGTAACTAAAGCCTAAGTGAGCTTTTTAGCCTAAAAGAATTCTAATTATTATTGTGAGTGATATTCGTGTAGATTTTGTTACTCTAGAACTTGCTTTGACGTACTAATTGAGACTACATTGTTACATTCATGCATTAAGATGATGAAAGCATTATTGTTTTTATTAACCATTAGCCTAAAGAGCCAACCTGTATGTATATCCTTTGATAGCCCCCTTGAGCCTATATGATTCCCATTCTTTCTATTATATTATTTTGCCATTGGCCTTGTAATTTATCTACATCACATGCCTTAGGCATAGTAGAGCATTTGTTATATGAAATTTTGGGGAATTTGTGGGTTATTTAACATAGAGATTGTGGAAAATTAAGTGTGGGGGGTATTCATTCTTTTCGGATTGGAGAATTTAGTGAAGTGGATTGGGGTACGTACACATTTGTACTCTCAGCCAAATTCAAAACAAAAAAATGTTTTGAATATTTAAAGTAAGTAACAACAAAGAAGACCATCTAAAGAAAAAAATATTAATCAGGAAAAAAAAATTCAAAACAAAGCTAAGGCTGGGAAGTAGGAGGAAATATTAAGAGTGTATTGGAAAATTGGGAAAAGGAACTATGAAGAGGGCTATACTTTTGTAATTCTTTTGATCGTAAATGCTCTATTAGTCCTTTGGGATTAGCCTATTTCTTACCATTCTTTTCCTACCTTGTCTCTAGCCCCGTTACAACCAATGCAAAACCTTCAGATTTCTGCTTGATTGCATGCTAGGTAGTGGAGATTGGATTGATTGGCAAGCTTATGGTAGTGCAGATTCTACATTGAATTTGAGTATAACTAGTACCTACTTAGATACTTGAGTGATTGGAGAGGATTCTTTTCAATGAGGTTTTACTGAACTAGTGATTTTTATTTAACGAAGTTGATTACTATTTGAATGGAGGAGTATTAAGTGGCTTCAGTTTTGTTGTGTTATTTTATTAGATTGAGTAATTGTCTTTCCAGTTTTAATCTAAGTACTTGAATGGTTTTTAATATTTGAGGGGGAGAAAGCAAGATTTTTTTTTGCTCGGGACGTGCAAAATTTAAGTGTGGGGGTATTTGATGGGTCTTTATTTTGTTCTCTTTATTTGATTTAATGTGTAATTCTTGTGTGTTTTAATTTTCAGAATTGAGCTAATTGATGTATTTTGCATACAAGGTTACATTTGATTAGATGTGAAGGACTTGGTTGAAAATTATGAAGAAAACAACTAAGTCAGGTTTAATTTCAGACCCTTGTCATTGAGCCTGGTGTGCTAACAAGGAGAGGCCCAATTCCCACGAGCTTTGCACATGTTAGGTGCTATTACAGGTCTAATGCCAGGTGCTTGACATGCATCATAGAAGTGTATGTGCATACGAGAACTAGACGAGCAAACCTGTGTATAAGGTGCCAAGTCAGGTCCTATGTCAGGTGCCTAACTTGGAGCGGCAACAACCAGTGGTAATTTTATAATTTTAAAGATTTTACGTGTCAAACTATTAGAGTTAGGATTTTATTATACATAGACATTTCTACTAGGTTTAGAAGGACAACGACCGACATAATAGCAACCTCTGATTATTGATTATGGCTTTAAAGATTATGAGTTGCTAAATTTCTTCTCTCGGGTATGAGTTAATTTTTATTATTAATTGTTCATATGTGAGACTTGAGTTTACAATTCTTCAATTGATTCAATTAATTCTTTCATCTATATTCTTCTATGTTCTTGATTAATTTCAATTATTTGTGATGATATTCTAGATCCGATATTATTATTTTTAATTGGATGAATGCTAAATTGAATTTGAATTGTACTCTAGTTTTAATTATCTATAGCAATTTGGGAAATATGACGCACAGAAAACTGTGCGCTTTAAGATCTGGCTGTGGGCTACGGTTCTCAAGGCTTTGGCGTTTTGGTGGCATGCTTCTTCTCTGGCTCTCTCTGCTAGTATGAGAGCTATCGCTCATTATAACATGCGCGACAGACGGCATTTGTCTGTCTACGTTATTTTACTTTTGATGAGCTGGCATTATTATTTATTTTTTAAAACTCACGTTTATTTTTTTGGCTCTCCTTTTCCCAGCCAGCCCTTCCTCCTCCACAATCGATGAACTCGTATTTATTTTTACAATCTATTACGATACCCTTTTCCTAGTTAGCCCTTCCTCTTCCACAATCAACAAACTCATGACAAGCACTTCCAACAGGCAGGTAATTGCAATCCAATAGGCAGGCAATTGCAATCTTTAGCCAGTATACACGAAACATATTCTTTTCTCATTCACAAACACCAACATTTCGTCACTGAATTCAACATACTCTATCTCTCTCTATCTTTCTTACTCTCACTCTCTATCTCTTTGCCACTTCTTTGCTCACTTTAGTTAGACATAAACTTGGTCTTCATCAGCCATGACCTCCTAATACCTTCCATCTTAACCTCTACAACTTCCATAGTCGATTTTCACATAATCAAATCTTGTTTTTACTGCTCGTTTAGGGTGTTCACAACACCCAAATCTAATTCTTTTTTATGTACCAAATTCATGGACTTTCTATGAACATTTCTCCAAGTATTTTTTTCACGTTTAGGTAAAAAGTTGAAGGCTTTTTGTGTGTTTCAGAGAGTGAGATTAGGCTATGGAGTTCCAAGAGGGTTTGATGAAGTTGATGGTCCATAAACCCATGAAAAACCAATCGGTATTTCTAAGAGACAAAGAATCGGACAAAGCGACTAACTTAGATACTCCTACTCCCAGACGTAGATGAAAGTTCTTCCACAGGTCTTCATCATGCACCATTTCATCGAAATCATCACAGCCCCAAACAAAAAGACCTCTGAGAGAGTTTCTGTGTCCAATTGTATGGTCTTCAATAGGGGAGCCGGTTATTGTCTCCTCAGGGCATTCATTTGAACGTTCCTTGCATTCAAGTTTGCAAAGCTTTGAACTTCATACCCACTCTTACTGATGCTTCTAAACCTCATTTCTCCTCTATAATCCCAAACCTCGCCCTCAAAACCACCATTTTGAGTTGGTGCAAAAATTCTTCCATAGACCCTCCCAAACCCCTCAATTTTAAATCCATCGAGAAGCTCATTCTTACATTCATGGCGTCCCAGGACCAAGAATAAGAAACCCAGAATATCATCGTTATCTCTGAAAAAGATCTACTAAGCAGGATAAAAGAAAATCCTTACGACAATTTTAATCATGCAGCCACTGAGATTCCACTTCGTCTGGCTCACTTCTACATGAGCTCGAAAGAATTGGTTCGAATGACCCGTTCCAAGCAACCATTGCCACTGATGACTCGACCCAGTAACTGTTCTTCATCTTCTTCGTCCACCTAAACAGGAATCCAAAATCCCAATTCCTTCCATGAAGAGGACAAAATGGTGGCCAAGCTCAGAAGCCTACAAGTGTTTGACATTGAGGAAGCTCTCAGATAGCAGAGAAAGATTACGGGGAATAATGAGAATGCAAGGACCCATCTCTGTACCAAATGATTGCTCTCGACCCTCAAAGCTTTAATTGTCTCAAGGTACACTGGTGTTTAGGTGAACTCGCTCGCAGGTTTAGTCAATACGCATCCGAGGCACGATTCAGGTTAGCCCTTGATGACGATAAATGCGATTTTAAAACGAAGAGCTCGTAAAAACAAATGCGAGTTTAAAAAAACAAAATGTAAGCTCATCAAAAATAAAATAACATAGGCGGACATATGTTGTCTGCCGCACATGTTATAATGAGCGATAATGCTCATACTAACTGTGAGATCTGAATCATGTTTCAAAATTACGGATAAATATATTGTTATTTGTTTATTTAGTTGAGCTAAGATTTTATCAAATTAACCTGATTATATAGGATTTTATTATTTTAAATAAAAGTATATTGAAATCTAATTTTAAAACATAACTGATAAGGTTTTTGGATTATTATTATTATTTAAAAAAAAAGGACCTCAAGTCAAACTTAATTTGCTAAGTCATTTACAAATTCATGACTATGCTTTTTTTTTTAAAAAAAAAACAAACAAAAGTATGATTTTAGAGAGAAGAACATCCGGGAGTTTTTGAAGGTTTGGAAAAGAGAGCAATAGGAACCTACTAATTTTGGAAGGTGAGTAATTAATATTTTGATCAAAAAAACCTGGAGTTTTGATTTTCTTGTGAATGATTTAAAGACTGAATCTTTTTCCTTCTTGAAATTTATTTTTGGAGCTTGATTTGGGGGCTAGGTTTTTTACAACTTTTTAAGATCAAATCAAGAATTTCAGGTAGGATTCCTAGCACCAAATTGTTTTATGTGTGTTCTTTGCTATTTATGATAACTGAATTTATGAAATTTTGGGTTATCTCTAAATTCTACTGAAAAAACCTATCTATTTAGGGGGTATTTGAATTTGACTTTGAAAATTTTTGGATGATTTATCTTGGATAGATCTATGAATTTTGAACGTTTTAGTTTTTGTTTCACTTCAATCTGAATGATTTATAATTAATTATGAATTTTCAAATTTCTCTATTTCAAGCTGTAAAATTCTGAATAGTTCAGTTTCTCAGAATATTTTCGATGGGTAAATCAATTTTTTTTAATTTGAAATTTTTATATATGTTACTTAAGACCCTCAAGAACATGTTTATGAAAAAACACAAATTTTAGAGGCAGATGTAATTAACAATAAATTTTGAAATTTTCTATGTCACTGTTGGGTTGGTCTTACAGTTTTGGTTTTTCAATTTGGAAACTGAGTTTTATTACCTGGTAAATTCTGGGAAAATTTCAGCAGTTAGATATATTTGTAATGTTGTTTTGACACTGATTTTAGGTCAATCGGAATTTTCATTAATTAGTTATAGTTTCTAAAATCTGTCTAGGTCATTATTTTCCTACAGTAACTGTTTGAATAAAATATTTTTGTTAAAATATTTATTGATCATACAAAATACTGAAATTTATTTGAATTTTTATGGACACATGTATTGATTATTTTCCACTGGAATTGAATTAATTGGTTGCATATAGTCTAATTTATGAATTTATTTGTATGGAGGATATGCAATTTGTGTTAATTGTGAAATAGAATTTGACGTAGATATTTTTGAAATGGATATCTGTAGTGATGATTTGATATCGGTGTGTGTCAAGCATGTAGTTGAGTAAGACTATAAGTTGCCTAAAATAATGAATAGGCTTAGTGAGTATGCATGCATGAGTCTAATAATATACGACAAACTATAAACGGTACATTACATTTGGTTGGTACATGGAAGCGCTATACAAATATTTGAGTTTAATCATGACAAACTAAGTAAGCTATATATGAGATTGAAATGCTTACTGTGCGATACTATAAGTGAGATTGAGATGCATGCACACTTATGATTGATATGTTATGGTATGTGAAAGAAAATTCCAACCAATAAGCATATTATTAAAGCATTGACTGGCATATGTTATAATTGGATAATAAATTTGATTTACGTTATTGATTATGATTAAGATTGCATATGGATGTATACTTTAATTATGTGGGAATTCTACTGAGTTATTTAACTCAAGTCTTAGTTGTTTATTTTTCTCAAGTAATAACGCATAAAATGATTTGTCTTTCAATACAATTATTGGAAATTGTGAACTTTGTGGCTGCTCAAGAGGGGAGACTTTTGGAGTACAAAATAAAGGTTTTCCAATATTATGATGAGGAGTTAGGTTTATCAACATTGAATTTTATTAGTGATTTTATGTTTTAGGAAATAAAATAGGAGTATGGATGTTTCTGTTTATTTAAGCATACTATTGTTTTAAAATGTGAGTTTTGCATTGGATGTTTTCTTTTATGAAGGATTTTAAAAAAAAATGAACGACATTAGATTTTATCGTAATGAGTATTTTGACAGTCAAGGTATAGGTCTTGTCTGTCCGAAGGCTTTTATACAAAAAATATATTAAGTATTTTTTTTATGTTTTCCGCAAATACATGTACGTATTGTTTTGGTAGCCATCTCAGTCTTGATCTTTGTTAGGAAGATGTATGACAAGCCTAAGGATGTGGATGTGGAGGAGTTTAAGAAAATCCAACGATCTTGGATAGGACGCGGGAGGGAAACATTGCTTGCACTTTTGAGAAATGAAAGTTTGGCATTTCCCTCTGACTCTTCTGATGACTTCAGTTCAGATTCTTTCACGAAGGAGGATCCTGAGGAGGATTCTGAGGAAGAAAGCAAACCAGTGGATGAGGAAATTGAGATATTAGAGTATGAACCATAGATTGAGGGAAGTGGAAAACAAAAAGACAATTCGGTGATTGAGGATTCTCTCGAAAGTAGGGAATTCTTCAGAAGGTTTGGAAATAAAAAGAGGAAAAGAAATGTGATCCATAGTAGGCTATTTTGGCCCAGGACATGTAAGCAGAAGAGGGAAATCTCATATGTTACTGAAGTGGTTCCCAAACCTATAAGGTTGGGGATTGATGAGTCGGAAGTTGAGTCTGTCCCTAGGAGACTCCGAACAGAGTTAAGGCGGTTGGCATAGGTGACTTAGGTTTATTTTATTTTATTATTATTTTCTTTATGTCATCGTTAGTTAGGATTTTAATTAGTGGAGGTTGGCGTAGGTGACTTAGGTTTATTTTATTTTATTTTATGTTCTCGTTAGTTAGGATTTCAATAAGTGGTTTCTGTTAACTTTATTAAAGTTATTAATAAAATTTGTCTTTTTGGTACCATTATGTAAAGTGTTAAGTTTATATATGTGATTGATATTGTTATGCGATAAATGCATATACGATTGTTTTTGAAGTGCAAGTAATTGAATAAGTTGTTGAAGCTTATGGAATTGTGATGATGGTATGTCTGTTCCTTTTCAAAGTTTCAAATTAGATTATTGAATTACTTATGATTTGTGTGTAGTACATCATGGCACGCCTTAGGACTAGTGCTGTAGATGGGCAAGCTCCTAACATCAACGAGGCAGCTCAAATGATGCTTCAGGCTTTAGCTGTGAATATAGGACATCAACTGACTAGACCAAGGGACAAAATTGCTGATGTGGTTGAGAGGTTCAGACGACAGAGGCCCCCGACCTTCTCTGGGTCTAAAAATCCAATTCAAGCTAACAATTCGATAAGAGAGATACAGATGGCTTTTGAATTGATGACCTGTTTAGAAACTCAAAAGATGATTTGCGCTATGCACCTGCTGAGAGATAGCGTAATGCATTGGTGGGATTCAACTAAAAAGGCATATATGGTTGCTGAAAACCCTATGACCTGGACTCAATTTAAGGAGATATTTAATAATAAGTATTTCCCTATAAGTCTACGAAGTGCAAAAGAAGCAGAATTCCTACATCTAAAATAAGGTAACATGACCTTGGTGGAATATGATAGGAAATTCAAAAAATTCTGCAGATATGCTCCAAGATTGGTTACAAATGAGTATGAAAAGGCACGCTGATTTGAAGATAGATTGAACGATGAACTTTTCAATGCAGTGGCATGTATGCTACTGCCAACTTATGGTGAGGTGCTGGAAAGTGCTCAAATCATAGCTGATAGGAAGGCTAAAAGGAAAGCAATAGGAGAAGAACCAACCTCAGGGAGTAAGCCATGGAATCGAAATAATAATAAGAGAAAGTTTGGAGGTAGAAGGTAGGACAATAAGAAACTGAGGACAGAAGAAACTAGAAAGGACTTTCCTACTTGTGAGACGTGTGGAAAGAAACTTGTCGGGGAATGTTACTGAAAAACTGGGGCCTATTTTAATTGTGGAAAGATTGGACATCTTATGAGGAATTGTCCAGAACCTCGAAAGGGGGATACAAGAACTTAAGGTCGAGTGTACGCGATGACGAGGAACCAAGTTGTTGATGGTCCTAACGTGGTAGCAGGTACACTTTCTGTAACTGGTCAACACATACATTTGTGTCTAGTAAGTTTGCTAAGACATTGTCTGTAAAGTTTGAAAAATTAGACTTTGAATTATGTGTTTCTATGCATGCTGGAAGTTCAATTTGTGCTTGTGAAATTTTGAAGTCTTGTGAAGTTGTTCTAGGAGGCAAGACTATCTTTGTTGATTTTATTATTTTGGATATATATGATTTTAATGTGATTTTTGGAATGGACTGGATGTCCATGAATGGAGTTAGTATCTACTGTAAAGAGAAAAAGATTCTCTTCATGATGGAAGCCGATACTGTAGTGTTTGAAGGTGAAAAGTCAAGATCACTTCCACGTGTTATTTCTGCATTTCAAACTTTGAGAAGTGTAAAGAAAGGGTGTCAAGCCTTTTTAGCAAGTGTGATTGATGCAAGCGCAGCAACTCCATCGCTTACTGATGTCAAGATTGTTCGGAATTATCAGGACATGTTTCTAGAAGATTTACCTGGATTGCCACCGGAACAAGAAGTTGAATTCTCGATTGAACTTGTGCTTGGAACCGCACCGATTTCGAAGACCCCTTACATGATGGCTCCAGCAGAATTAAAAGAGCTTAAAGAACAATTATAGGAGTTGTTGGATAAGGGATTCATTCAACCAAGTGTTTCACCATGGGGTGCACTAGTGCTGTTTGTGAAGAAGAAAGATGGGACGATGCGCATGTGTATTGATTATAGAAAGCTTAATCGTGTAACTATTAAGAAAAAGTATCCTTTATCGAGAATTGAAGATTTGTTCGATCAATTACAAGGAGCCAAGGTGTTTTCAAAAATAGATCTTTGATCCGGATATCATCAGCTGAAGATTAAAGAGAATGATATGCCTAAAAGTACCTTTTGAATAAGATATGGACACTATGAGTTCTTGGTGATGCCTTTTGGATTAATGAATGCCCCTGCGGTATTTATGGACCTCATAAACAGGGTATTTAAAGATTTCTTGGACAAGTTTGTGATTGTGTTCATTGATGATATTTTAGTTTATTCAAAGAGCGAAGAAGAGCACGAACGATATTTGGAAGCAACTTTACAATGACTTAGGGAGAAGAAGTTGTATGCCAAATTCAAGAAATGTGAATTTTGGCTAGAAACAATACCCTTTTTCAGTCATGTTTCTAAGAGAGGAATAGAAGTCGACCCAAATAAGGTTATAGCCGTTTAGAATTGAAAGACGCCAACAAATATTGGGGAAGTAAAAAATTTTCTTGGGTTAGCTGGATATTATAGAAAGTTCGTGGAAGGTTTTTCAAAGATCGCATCGCCTTTAACGAAGTTAACAAGGAAAGAAATTAAGTTTTTTCTGGTCCGAAACTTGCGAAAGAAGTTTTCAAGAACTTAAAAAGAGATTAGTTACCGCACCTGTACTAACCATACCGAATGGAGAAGATAAGTTTACTATTTATATTGACGCATTACGAACTAGCATTGGTTATGTATTGATGCAAGGAGGAAAAGTAATAGCGTACGCATCGCGACAATTGAAGCCTTATTAGCAAAATTATCCTACACACTACTTGAAACTTGCAGCGGTAGTGCTCGCATTGAAGATTTGGAGACATTATCTCTATGGAGTGAAGTGCAAAATTTTCACCAATCACAATAGTTTGAAATACTTCTTTACACAAAAGGAGTTAAATATGAGGCAAAGGAGGTGGTTGGAATTGGTTAAAGATTATGACTATGTGATTGACTATCGTCCGGGAAAAGCTAACTCTGTTGCTGATGCTTTGAGTAGGAAGTACGCTGGTATGAATGCAAGCCTCATTACGAAGTAAGGAAAACTCTTGAAAGATTTGAGAAAGCTAGATATCGAAGTGATTGTAGGATGTTTTCTGGGAGATTTAGCCACACTGAAGTTACAATCGGCAATTGTCGAAAGAATCAAGGTAATGCAACGTCAAGACCCAGTTTGGAGGAAACAAGGAATGAGGTAATTGAAGGAAAGAGGCCAGAGTTCAATATTTGCAGTGATGGTACACTGAGATTTGGAGATCGTTTGTGTGTACCCAATAATGAGAGTTTAAAGAAAGAATTAATGGTGGAGGCTCATTGTACACCATATTCAATATACCCTAGAAGTACGAAAATGTTCATGGATTCAAGAGAGGTGTACTAATGGACAAATATGCGAAGAGAGATCGCACAATTTGTGGAGCAATGCTTAACTTGCCAACAAGTTAAAGTAGAGCATCAAAGACCATCTGGTTTGTTGAAGCCATTAATGATACCTGTCTGGAAATGGGAGCACATTGTTATGGATTTTGTGATTGGATTACCACAAACATTGCGAGGATTGAATTCTATTAGGGTGATTATAGATAGACTCGAAAAGTCAGCACATTTCTTGCTAATTAAGACAACTTATACATTGGAAAAGTTGGCGCAACTTTATATCAATGAGATTGTAAGGTTACATGAAGTGCCTATTTTAATTGTGTCGGATAAGGATCCGTAGTTCACATCGATGTTTTGGAAGAGCTTACATGGAGCCATGAGTACAAAATTAAAGTTTAGTACTGCGTTTCATCCGCAAACTGACGGACAGTCAGAGAGGACTATTCAAATTTTTGAGGATATGTTGAGAGCTTGCATGATTGATTTTAAATGTAATGACCTCATTTTATTTTCGATTTTGTCAGTTTTCGGACGCATTTTCGGTTTGTTCGCGAAATAGTCCTTTTCACCGAAACAAGCAGTTTCTGAATTCTCCGGATATTTTGTGAGGGCTTAAAGTACCCAAGGGAGAGTTGAGAAATTTTTCCTATCCATTTTGCCCTTGGTCAAAGTTTAACCAAGTAGGGTTACTATTCATTATTTTAATATTTTAGTAAATATCTTTTTACTATTTACTTTATTATATTATTATTTTAATATACAAATTAGGATATTTCACCCTTGTTAGCCGACCCTCTTGCTTCCAATTTCAATAGTGTTTTCTTCTATTTTCCTTCTAGAGAGAGAAAATTCAATTTTTAGAGAGAGAAAGTGTGAAATTCAAGGAATTTTCCGACGAAACTTTAGGGTTTTGTACCGGCCATTAAGGGGAGTTCATTGGCATACTTTTTGGTGATTTTCAAAGCTTGGAAGTGGGGTAATCTTGCTTGGAAAAGAGGTAGGCAACTATTCCTCTTTGGTTTTTTTTGGTAAATGTGTGATTGATTTTGATGGTTCATGCTTAATTTTGTTGGATTAAAACATGTTTAATGGAAATTGATGGTGAACTATGGTATAAACCATTGTTAATTTGTTGATTTGATGAGAAAATTGATGGATTTGGACATGTAGAGGGGCCGGCCATGTTAGGGGTTCCTTTGTCAAATTTTTTACATGTGAGGGGCATTTTGATCTTTTTGCATATTAGGGGTATTTTGGGTATTTTCAGAATTGTAGAGTGTAAATTGGTCATTTCTCATATAAGGGATACAAATGGAATTTTTGAAATTGGTCAAGGGTATTTTGGCCATTTTACATGTGAGGACATAAATGGAATTTCTAAAAAGGTCAAGGGCATTTTGATCATTTGACATGTGGGGACATAAATGTAATTTTTGAAATTATGGAGGGTATTTTTGTCATTTTTCATATGAGGGGCAAAGTTGAAAATATTTGAAATTGGAGGGGTATTGAGGTCTTTATCAAATTCTAAGTTATTTTATAATATATATATATATATATATATATATTAAATTATCTATTTGATTATTAATTTACATATATATAAATATATATATATATATATATATTCAATTACCTTATTTATAATTTATTTAAATTATTTATCTATACACTTGTTTGTATAGTTATATTTATAATTATATTTTACAAAATGCATGTCTATTACGTATGTATTTATTTAATATACATAAGTGTATTTTGTGAAAGTATACATATGTAAATAATTATCTATGTATTAAAATGAGTATTAATTTATTATTTATACTTATAAGTATTTTCATACATGGATGTATGTGTATATAACTATGTATGTGTATAAGCTATATTTGTGTTCATATATATGTGTATAAAATATGTGTATACATATATGGTGTGTATATATGTATTTGTGTATATATATATATATGTGTATATGTGTATATGAATGTGTATTTGTATATGTGTATTTTTATATATGTGTCTATATATATAAGCATGCATTAAGATGTGTATATGTATGTATAGGTGTGTACATATATATATATATAGGTGTGTATAAATTTATGATTGTGTATATGTATATGTGTACGAAATATATATGTGTATATATGGGTATGAATATATATATTTGTATGAATATATATGTACTGGAATGGTGGAATTTATATTTCTAGTGGAGAATTATTATTTGACTGTTATTTAACTGAGGGTAAGGTGGTAATTAGCCATTTGCCCATTTAGGGGTATTTTGGTAATTTTTTATATATTCGAGGGTTATCTTGGTGATTATCGAAGTGACCAGTAGCATTTCGGTAATTACATCAATGTGATTGGTGATTGTGAATCATTGGTCGGAGCAGGGACAATTCGATAATTATCGCTATCAGGTGGGATAGCTTGGTAATTATGCGAGTTATTGTTTACCTTGTTGGATTTATGCATTGTGGCATACACATTCATTTACATAAAGCAATTCATGAGACATATTGTTTTATGTGAAATGATGGATTTTTCCCTGAGGGTTTGTGTTTTCAAAACGGTTGCACAAAAGAAGGTGCATGGTTTTAAACTCTATTTTAATAGCTCCGTGAATCACTGACCACACAAGAAGGTGGGTCACCCGGAACAGTGTTTAACCCGCATACCACAAAGGTGTGGTGTTTCGTGCACAAAACGCGGAAAGAGAGTGGGCTATTCAGTTAAAATAAAGAGGAAAAAATGATGATTTTGTGTGTATTGTAGTACACAACATGACATGGCATTGGTATATGCATTTGGTTGCCTACTGAGTGATTTATCACTCACTGTTATCTGCTACCATGTGTGGTAGGTAAATCCGAGACTCAGTAGTAGGGCTTGGTGGCGGTGCAGATCTGGAGAGGCATGGCATAGTACAGTGTTCTTCCGCATTTTTCTTTTTATTATATTTTGGGCAAGGATACTCTATGTTTAATTAAATACTCTTTTCTTTACGTTGTGGGTGTGTATACTTTATTTATTTTAAAGTATTACTATATTATGGTGTGGTTTGTAAAATGATCCCAAAGAGTAAAAAAAGGTTTTAATACTGTTTTGGCATTGCCCAGAATAGTTTTTAAATATAAATCGGGTTTGTGTTTTTGAAAGGAAAAAGAAATTTTTTTTTACATAGTAACTACACCTTACTTGGGAACGTATGCTTGGGTAAGGGGGTGTTACATTAAAAGATCATGGGAAGAACATATACCTCTAATAGAGTTTGCGTACAACAATAGTTTCCAAGCTACTATTAGTATGACATCATATGAGGCATTGTACGGAAGAAAATGTAGATCTCCCGTACATTGGGATGAAATCGGCGAACGAAAACTTGTTGGACCAGAAATTTTGCAGCAAATACAGGATGTTGTTGCAAGGATTAGAGAGAAAATCAAGACTGCTCAGGATCGTCAGAAAAGTTATGCGGACAATTGACGAAAAGAATTGGAATTTACAGTTGGAGACAAAGTTTTCCTAAAGATAGCACTATTGAAGGGTATCATGAGATTTGGCAGCAAAGGGAAGCTAAGTCCGCTGTTCATTGGACCATTTGAGATTCTTGAAAGAATTGGTGATTTGGCTTATCGTTTGGCTTTACCACCTAATCTTTCAAGAGTTCACAATGTGTTTCATGTATCAATGCTAAGAAAGTACATTTTTGACCCTTCGTATGTACTTAGTTATGAACTTTTGGAGATTCGAGAAGATTTGTCATACGAGGAGCAGCTTAAAAGGATTCTACAACGAGAAGAAAAAGTACTTCTAAGAAAGAATATAGCATTTGTAAAAGTGCTTTGGAAGAATCACTCATTAAGAGAAGCCACATGGGAACGAGAAGAGGAGATAATGATAAAATATCCTCATTTGTTTGGTAGTTAGGAGTGGTACTATGTGACTTATATGAATTTGACT
This sequence comes from Rhamnella rubrinervis, assembly GCA_007844105.2. Taxonomy (NCBI): domain Eukaryota; kingdom Viridiplantae; phylum Streptophyta; class Magnoliopsida; order Rosales; family Rhamnaceae; genus Rhamnella; species Rhamnella rubrinervis. The sequence goes on along the minus strand of CM017574.2, from coordinate 21,789,023 downwards.
TGTTTGGAAAATATATGTTGCTTATTTGAGCTTGTTGTCGTGGAATTAATAATTTGGTTTGGATAATAAATTGTTCAATTTGGTATGTTTTAGTTAGTTTTGTTTTAAATTTCGAGGACAAAATTCTTTTAAGGGGTAGGTAGTTGAGATCCAAATCAAGTTTCAAAATTAAGGATAAATATATTGTTATTTGTTTATTTAGTTGAGATAAGATTTTATCAAATTAACCTAATTATATAGGATTTTATTATTTTAAATAAAAGTATATTAAGATATGATTTTTAAATAGAACTGATAAGGTTTTTGGATTATTATTATTATTTAAAAAAAAAAAAAAGGAGTTCAAATCAAACTCAATTTTCTAAGTTATTTACAAATTTATGATTGTCTTTTTTTTAAAAAAAAACAAACGTATGATTTTAGAGAGAAGAACGTCTGGGAGTTTTTAAGGGTTTGGAAAAGAGAGCAATAGGAACCTGCTGATTTTGGAAGGTAAGTAATTAATATTTTGATCAAAGAAACCTGGAGTTTTAATTTTCTTGTGAATGATTTAAAGACTAAATCTTTTTCTTTCTTGAAATTTATTTTTGGAGCTTGATTTGGGGGCTAGATTTTTTTCAACTTTTCAAGATCAAATCAAGGATTTCAGGTGGAATTCCTAGCACCGAATTGTTTTATGTGTTTTCTTTGCTATTTATGATAACTTAATTTATGAAATTGTGGGTTATCTTTAAACTCTACTGAAAAAACTGTTTATTTAAGGGGTATTTGAATTTTCGTGTCTTGCATTTGAAATTGAAATTTTTTGGATGATTTATCTTGGATAGATCTATGAATTTTGGTGTTTGTTTCACCTCAATCTGAATTTTCTATAATTAATTATGAATTTTCAAAGTTCTCTGTTTCAAGCTGTAAAATTCTGAACAGTTCGGTTTCTCAGTATATTTTCGATGGGTAAATCAATTCGTTTTAATTTGAAATTTTTATATGTGTTTATCAAAAGGGCCTCAGAATAAATTTGAAAGAAAATACCCTCCAACCTTGCCACTGGTTCCAACTAAACAATTTGGGCACCAAATCACTCATAAATCGTTCAACCTTATTCACTCTTTCCCCAACCATCCTACAAACTCACCCCCCTTTGTATTCGCATCTTCCAAATCAATCCAGTATCCTTCTTCACCAACTCCCTGAAGTAGGACCAAAACCCCACAGAGCCTTGCTGAACTGAGCGAGCCAGACTCGACCAAGAGAACCCATCAGACGCGTTTTGACGGAACCTAGAACATGCAAGACAAGTTGTGGTGGGAAAGTTTGGATCTTTGCTTTATGGATAGCTTGAAAAAGATACGAGTAGGAGCCTTTTTGGTTATTGCGGTTGAAGAGAAGAGGAGTGGGTTTGGTCTTTATGTGACTGTAACATCCATTTACGACCAGAAAAGTGGAAATTGAAGAGAGCGGAGGAAGAAGTCATCAATGGCATAGCAGTCCCTTAAAATGTATCAATAAAAGCTATTGAACAGAGCATGGTTTTAGGATGTTTGTTTCCTTTTCATTTGCAGGCGGGTGTGTGAGCTTGAATCTAAAAATAACATAACCCAGTTCATAGCTTTGGAATTTATACAAAGCTTTTTCTATAGAGGATAAAAATGTAGGTGCTTCTAAATTTTAGGGCACGGCGTATGCAGGATTTAGGGTGGAGGAGGGTGGCGCAAGGGGGTGTGGGTTTGGTTTTAGATCTACTTTTGTAGAAGAAGGGAAAAGAAGTGAGAGAAAAGAAAAGAAAAGAAGAGAGAAAGAAGAAAAGGGGGTGTGTCGCCACGTGTTCATATTTGAACACTTTTCGGGACAATCATGATGGTGATCGTCGCTAAAAATAAATTGTTTTTTTAAATTGGAAACTTAAAATATAATTTAATATAGAAAAAATCACCCCATGTCCATTCTTGGACATTTCTCGCGATGGTCATGATGGTGACTGTCGTAAAAAATATATTATTTTTAAAATTTTAAATTTAATTCAATAAAAAAATGTAGTTCACGTGTCTTATATTGTTCACTTATTTTAAAAATATTATTTAATAATAAAATATATAAGGAGTGAACATTTTTTGTGATGGTCACTTATAAAACCGTCGCTAAAAAATGTAAATTTTTTTTATTAAAATAAAAAACTAATTTTACTCATTAATATTTCATGATGGTTTTGTCAATTGACCATCGTGATATGCTAGTTATATTTGGCGATGGTTACCTTGACCGTTGCCAAATATTTATAGTGATGGTTTTGTTGGCATCGCCGGATGTGGTTTTTATAATAATGCATACGAGGCATGACATATAGAACAAAGAGTGTGCGAGGGTGGTTGAGTTAGATTTGCACATAATTTTCCACAATTAAAAGAAATGTAATACCCGAATAAAAACATAATAAGAAAATGAACATACACTAAAACAAAAAGTGGATTCAGCGACGGTAATGTAGCGACGGACACGTCTAAGCCCGTCACTAAACATATTTGACAATGATCACCTTGACTGTCACCAAATCTTTGCCATCTATGGTGACAGTCATTGAATAGACTGTCGCCACTTCAGAACGGTAAAACTTTTTTGTGACGGTCATAATTGTAACCGTTGCTAATTTTTATAAATCATTAATTATTATTTAAATGGTAAAATTTTATTTTATTAAAAAATTAAATTGGTAAACATTTGGCAACTGTATAGAAGGGATCGTCGCCACATGTGTACATGCCACTTTCAAATAATAAAATTTTTTAATTAATAATTAAATAGGTAATAGTTTTTGCGACATTTTTTCTAGTGACCGTCGCCAAAATTGTGACGGTCATTTTCAATATACTAAATTATTATTTTTAACTAATTTAATTTATTAAAAAATATTAAAGAATAACAATTTTTGCAACGGTCATGGTAATGATCATCACCAAATGTATACTTCAATATAATAAATTATTTTTTTAATTAATTTAATTTATTAAAAAATATTAAATAATGACAGTTTTTGCGACGGTCACTACCGTGGCGGTCGGCAAATGTGTACTCAATATAATAAATTATTTTTTAATTAATTGAATTTATTAAAAACATGGCATTAATTAGGACTCAACACTGTACCCTAGTTTCTTCTCTCTTCTTCTCTTTCATGCACCACCTCACTTTTCTTCTTATTCTTTTCTTCTCTGTCACTCTCATCTATGAAAATGATTGACAGTGTGGAACTATGCAAGCTGATCAAACAGTAATAAGCTTGAGACCAGGTGGTGGTGGTGGTGCTCTGTGGGGCACTAGATTTATGACCCCTCACTTCGATTCTTCTTTTTCGGATGGTCACACTCTCCGTCTTCATAGCGGTGGTCTTGCTCCAGTTCTTAAGGTCGGTGTATTCACATATAACTAGTAGCCATACTTTTGTACAGGCCTATATAGAGTTTGTGGTTGTGTATATTTTCATGTAATAGATCCTTGTTTCTGTTTCCTTGCTTTATTATGGCATTCACATTTTTGCGCCTTTTTTTTTTTTTTTTTCCGACTTCTCTTTGTGCTTTTGAGCTTTTAATACAAGCGTTTCTGGTTCTTAGGTATCCCATTTACTTAAGTGTCACTCATTTTTTTGGCTTGATTTATTTTACTCATTCTCGCCGTTAGTTTGCTTCATCTTCTTCGTTTTTGTATTTCTTTTTCCGATAATTGCTTTTCATGAAGACATAAAGTTATTGCTTTCTGGATAAATTAGCAAGGAAAATTTACATTCAAAATTTATGCAAGTACTATAGAATTCTTCAAATACTCAAAATTACACAAAGGTAAGGAAGCCTGCCTCTCTTCCAAACTTTGTAATCACCAATTCAACACTTGAAAACCACCACACACCCTTGCTTTGAGGTTCCCTAGCTGACTGGTTCACTTTGCTTGAGTTTTCCTTGAATTTTCCTTGATTTCTCTCTCTTTTTCTCTTTCTCTCTCTAAAAAACCAAAGAGGCTCTTGTTAATGGAGGTGTCCGGCCAAGAGGTTAAAATATCTTAATAAAGTAATAATAAAATAGTAAAAAATAAAGAAAAGTAATTAAAAATAAAATAGGTGGTCAAAGTTAAAAAAAGTCAAAGGTTAAAAAGTTAAACTTTGATCAAGGGTAAAATAGAAAAAAAAATCTCTTGACTACTAACTTGACACTTTAGGCTTTTTCCAAATGCTCAGGGAACTCTCAAGTAGCTTGTAACAGTATAAATGGTGATGTAGCAATCAAACTTTAACTGCGACCGAAAGTGAATAGTTTTGGAAAAATGGTTTATTTACAATTTTATTTTCCTTTTCTTTGCCCTAGTTCTCTCTTTGTCAAACAACTTACCAGATTGTGAAATCCGAAAGCCATACCCCCATCATAATCCATCACTTCTGGATCCACCCCCAATATGTATTCACCCACTACAACCCATCGCTGCCGACGATAAGCCATCATTGGCGAGAAGCAGCCATCGCCTAGACCCTAAACAAAGCCATTGCTGCAGAGAAGAAGCTATCATCACTGACCTATACTCATCGCCTCTTCATGGACTCTATCACGAAGCATCATTTTCTCATGTTCCTTTCTAATCACTCACTTGATCTCTATAGAATAATATATGAATTTTATAACGTGCAAATTTTTTTATATTAACAACATTTAAACTGAACTATTTTTCCTTTTTAACTTAATTTGTGCAATCCTATTTTTTCCTCTATTTTCTTTTCCTCAATTTGTATGTGAGCGATCCATTTTGTATATCTTTACCCATTTTGCATGTCTTTGTTTTAAAAAATCTATTGCATGCATGGTACCAAGGACCTTAAAAATTAATTAATAAGCATGACATCCCTTTGAGTCTTTACTGCAAAGCTAATCAATGGTCGGTCATGATCAGACATCCATGTTTGATAACATTGTTGAACCTATATTCTGTAATCTTAACTTGTCTTCATTCTTATACTATTCACCTATTGCTGTTTTACTTATTTTGGTTCATATTGTCCAAAACTCAATTTGGTATCTTTGTTGTGCATGGTTATGCAGATAATTGTGACAAGTTCAACATTTGAATCTTACTTCTCCTTAGAACGCCGATGCACAACACCAAGTACTCTAGTGCATGACAGAATTCTCTTCTCACACACTATGCATAAATAGAAAAAAATGATTATTATATTACATATTGTTTCATTTGTAAACTATATTGCTTATTTGAACCTACAGTTGATGAATAGAGTAGCAAATGTTTAAACCAAATAGTACAAAAAACTTTTCTATTTCCTTCAGTTTTATAGTTGTAAGTGATTTTGACTACTTCCAATATATTGCCAAAATGGTATTCAAATCTTTTATCTTTCTACCACTCATGGTAACAAACGAGTAACATCCCCATACTTGGGCTTATTATTATAAAATATGACTTGTATTTTGGTTTTTTTCTCTAATCCAAAACAAAGATTCATTCTATTAATATATATCTTGAATTGACTTATGCATATATTACTCCTATCCTCAATTTAGTTGTTACATTTATATTGTTCTGTCTTCAACTTTTGAAATAAAGCCTGGAATTATGTTTCCTGTTCAAGTAGTGGGACTAGTAAAAGCTGATTTTACAATGGTGAAACTTACAAAGTACTTTTGTCAATCTAGGCCTTAGGATGGATTTAAAATTATCTTCATGGTTTGATAAGCTTGCAGGTTCCTTTTTTGTTTATTGTTTGTATTATATGGTTCTTTTTTGTGTTTTGTAAAATTTGATTTGATGTATGTTGTTTATTTATTGTATTTCATATGGTTAAGTAGTTTGTAAGTTGATTTATTTGGTGGTCATATTTGATTGAACTTAAAACTTGATAAACATGAATAATATTGCACATCACTCTTTTTTCCTTTTTAAAATGAATAAAAACGAGGGGTAGTTTCATAGATAGGCATGACAACATTGAAGTTGTTTTCATGTACGAATTGAAATTTACCAAAATAATTGATTGTTCTTTTTCTTACTGATGTACTTTTTCTTTCCCTTTCTATTTTATACTTCTCACATTTGTTTTGCTTTTGAATCATTACTGTAGCTCTATATATATATATATGTATATATATTTTGCATGTTCTTCCTCTACTTATCAATCAAATTTCATTAATAACATGCAGCATACTAATTGTTAAAGTTACTGTTTTGTATGTCTATTGGCTAGCTAGCTAGTATATTACTAAAAAGTTAAAGTGTGGTCAAACTATCAAATTCATTAACTTGTTATTTTGCATATTTGAATTGAATGTAGAGTGATTTCAGATTTTCTCTTTGTATCACTTGCGGGTTTTTTTTTTTATGGATATTATTTTGTTGAAATATTATCCTTTTATTTACCTTCTTAATGAGTGCCTTCCTTTCTCTTGTTGTTGCAATGTTATTAGCCCTCTTTCCATACTTTTCTTTTTAGCTCTTATTTTAAGCAGCTATTCTATTTGATTCCCAATATCGAATTGAATATGTTTAAACTTGACTTATAAGCTTCATTGTATGGTTAACATAGATTTTTTTGTTAAAATCTCTTGCATAATTATTTGTAACTAGAATTTGCGTAAGAAAAATTTATTTGACTGAAGTTGATTTTAGAGGGTCCAAAAGTTAATTTTTTATCTCATGTGAGATTTTGTTTTGACTTTGGTACCATTGTATAGAGCTTGTTGAGACGAGTTCATAGCCAGGCAAAATGCATGAATCAGAATATGATGTGTGAGTTATAGCTTTTGAGAAACTAGTGACAAAATTGTACTTTTTAACAAAATTTTAAAAATATGGTAGTCGGCCCTTTCTTCTTTTTCTTTCCTTTCCCACCATTTTTTCTCTCATTTTTTGTAGAACCCTTGCCCTCTCTTTCTCTCTCTCTCTTCCATTTTTTTCTTTTAGTTCTGTTGGCAAACCTTGCTATCTCGCCTCCATCGGCGGCCATTAGATTGCATGTGCGCCACCACTAGACTCCCTAGATGGTGCTGCAACTTCGGCGCCTAGCCATGAGTCAGATTGTTGTAACAACCCTCTAACCAAGTTCAGAGACCTGACTAAAAGAATGCCACTTCAATAAGCAATTTAAATGATTTACAAATGAAGGTTCCATTTGAAGTTATGTTGAAAACTGAATAAAAATTTTCTTTACTCTTTAGTATAAAATTAAACTGTTAATACTAATAGTAAAACCAAAGCATTTTTTAACTTAGAATAAACACGGTTCTTTACACAAGACTTACAATGTAAAGAAAATAAATTGTATCTCTAATAAGAGTTTTAGTATTAATAAAAAAGAAATAACAACGCGGAACTAATTTGTACTATTGTCACTCTCCGCTGGTCTTCTACGTCATTGCCAAGCTACTCAAGCTAGGTTTTCAGAATTACCTAATATATGGAAACAAACAGAAGTGAGTGGAAAATCACTCAGCAGGTTCCCAACATGCATGCAGTGGCATAATGCAATATACTGAAGGGATGATAACAATACACTAATATGCTCGCATGATCATGCATACGAGAATCAAAACTCGCCACTCACTAGTTAGTGGGACCTCTATTAAACAATTCATTTAGCACATTCATATAAGCTCCGATCACTATACAGATGCCTACGTATGTATGACCATGACTTCTCAGTGCACAACATTTTAAACATGATCTGACTAAGAAAACTGTTTCCTTGCATGTAATAAAACTTTTTATGACATGTTATAATGCATATGCATGTGCATGCCCTAGCTAGCAGTTCTATTCTCATACTTAGGGTATAATACCCACAGTATTCAATCCATATCCCAATCAACAAGTGAGAGTACTTACATCAATTACATTGTTCACAGGCCATACACACATATTCCAAGTTTCAGGCTATCCATAGATATATATATATATATACACATTCATATGCATCGATAATATAAATAAATATAAATATAACTAAACAAAATGTACTTAATTAATCCTCACACTATTACTCTATTATTTAATGACAAAAGAGAATTAACCAAGGTAAGGTACCACTTTCAAACTATTAGCAACATGATTACTTTAATGTATCAATTTAATCAAATCGATTTCAACATATTTACCAAATTTCTAAAAACCATAACTAACTCATTCCAACTTGGATTTTCATAATTCCAAAACCAATAGAATCACACTTATCATCGTATAGGAGAAAAATATACCAAAAAAATAATAAAAATTTTAACCTTAGAAAAACAGTGAAATCCTGTGGGTTAAAATACTGCTCTGTTCTAGAATTTTTCTAGAAAAGCAAGTAAAATTGTAAAATTCATAGCTCTTTAATCTTATTTCCAATTTAGGTAATTCCAAAGCTAACTACACCATAACTCATTGAATTAAAAGGGAAAAATATACTACAAAAATAAAGAAAATTAAAAACACTTCGAAATCATCAAAATGCGTGGGTTTTGAGTGCAGAAACGTTTTCAGAATCCCAAGTTAACCAGCAATTTTGTAAAAATCGGTTCTCACTCAATACAAATCCAAATCCCATGATTCAATCCAAATAATTTATAACCCAACTTATCACATAAAAATGACCAAAAATTTCAAACATCCAGAGGGAGAGTTATACACAAACAAAGTGCACAGCAATTTTAGAAAATCATAGTTCATCAGGTTTGAACTCTTTACTTGACTAGATCGGGTCTTGATTCACCTAAAACACCTTTCCAACACCATAACACTCCATCACAGCCACCAATAATAGAAATCCAACTGAATAATCACAGTACACAAAGATGAAGAGAAGATCTAACTAGATCCATAGCCAAATATGCATAGAAACTCTAAAAACTAACCAAAAGAAGTATAGGTAAAAAGGTACCTACCTTAGATTGGCTTAAACCCCTCTAAAACTCTTGGAAAAATAAGAGCAAAACCCCAACCAGCTGCTACAAAGGTGGCCGGCCACTTGCTTCTCCCCATTTCCTTGAGCTTCTCTTAGTTTTCTTTTGAAAATTTGAAGATCTAACCTTGCACCTTCTTTCTCTCTCTTCAATGAAACTTCTCTTTCTCTCTCTATTGGGGTATAGGATAGGCTGGCAAGGGTGAAAATGGGGTTGGGTCTTCTTTAATCAAGCTTTTAAATAATGGGGTCTAGGGCTTTAATGAAGTGTCAAAAAGGTGGACCACTTTTTGACTAAGGTTTGACCAAGTCAAACTGCATACAAAAGTAAGCAGATATTACAATTGTCGTTGATAGCCACCGGATTAGAGCAAAATTCGATCACTTTTGTTGTCCTTGATTTGCCATTTTTCAGTGAAAAGAAGGTATTTTTCTCACTTTTTTTGACCGCTTGAGCTTGAATCTAAGCTAGTTTTTGTCTAAAAATGCCTCGTTTTGGTAGGAATTATGAAATCCCCTTTGAACCTGTTACTTTTTGGCAAAATTCCTACCACTATGGTTGTCACCTTGTCAAATTGAAGGTAGATTCTTAATCCTTATCTTTTAGGCTTTGATTTTGAATATAGTATGCAAATTTTGGTTAAGGTTTACAAAAAGCCCCAAATTTGAGGGTTAGGATAATTTTGAAATTTTAATAAATTGGACCTCAATTAGTGTTATTTGGATAATTTTTGTGTATTAAGGTGCTTATGGATATAATAAAGGGCTATGGATGTTTTTAGTTTGAGGGAATTGGATGATTTGATAAAGGATTCGCAAGTGGGTCGTAATTTTTGATTAATTGTGCATGATAATTATAAATTGGGACTATTTAAGCATAGGAAATTATTATTCTAAGTTAAGTGGAAATAAATAAAATTATTATGGTATTATTTAGGATTTGTAACTCGTGCAGACGTTGGATTGGACGTGCTTTAAGATTAATAGTGATCGTATTTATGAATTAATTCTATCTCAATTTATTTTAAATTACATTTTGCCTCAAATATAAATATCGAGATCTATTTTATGATAGCATTTAGAAATTAAAAAATATTTTGTTGGAAACAAATATTTGTTTCTTATATTTTAGTGTATATATATGTATTATACTGGTTATTGGAGACATTATATGAGTATTTTGATATAAATTACTATCAATATGATGAATTGATCATTTCATGTAGAATTGTTAATTTATATTTTTTATTATATGTTATGTACACAATTTGTCACCCTGACACAGTTGATGATTGATTGATGAGATATATAATGATTATTTTCACACGTGAAATGTGTATATTATGTAATCCATCTCTGCTATGCCTTAGGATGCTAAGAATAATATGACGGTTTTCCCCTCCCCACCCATCTCTGCTATGTCTTGGGACACCAAGAGTAGTATGATGGTGTTTACCTCTCTCTGAGATTTTAGGTAGGTAACTTGGCGTACAGGATTTTCATCTATTATGTAAACTGGAATAAAATTTTTTATATTAATATTATTATAATTATTATTATTTTATTAGTCCACTCATTGAGCTAGTCTTATTAGTTTTTATTTTATTTTTTTAAGATTACCCGTAGGATCTCAGCTGACTATGATTGGATTTCCACACATGACATCACCTACATCTTTACCTCATTTTATGGGTTTTCTTCTCTATTGTAAACATATTGTTGTTTCCCTCTTGCTTTCAGCTAGTTATTGTATTTTAATTATTCCTGTAAACTCATAGATTGCTTTAAGAATAATCCAAGTCGGTGCCATTTTGATTTTTGTGTTAAATTTGTTTGTTTTCACTGAGAATCTATTGTATTTTAAAACTATTATGTTGTGAGAAATCCATTGGCATTTGTGGACTACCTAAGTGTCATTTCAATGACATTGATGTGTTTTTACAACTTTTGGTTCATGAATTGAAAGAGTTATGGGATATTGGTATTAAACAAATGATGCTTTAGTTGAGAAAACTTTTTAATTGTATGCAACACTTTTGTGGACTATCAATAATTTCTCTGCATATTCTAATCTCCCAGATTGGTCTACAAAAAGGATGTTAGCATGTCCAGTTTGTATTGATAGCACATATTCCATGTCATTGAAACATGGAAATAACATATGTTTTATGGGTCATCGTTATTTCCTTCCTAATACTCACAAATGGCCAAAATATAAATGGTTTGATGGAAAAGAGCATAAACCAGCTCCAAATAGATTGATTAGGGAACAAATATTGTAGCAATTAAGTCTTGTTGAGCAACCTGTCTTTGGTAAGGCAAATCTAATAGTTGCAAAGAGGAAATGACCATCACATCATTTGAACTGGATGAAAAAATGTATTTTCTTTGAGTTACCTTATCAGAAAACTCTTAGTATAAGACATAATCTTGATGTTATGGACATTGAAAAGAGTATGTGCGATAGTATCTTTGGAACATTAATGAATATTGATGGAAAAATGAAGAATACATACTAGGCTTGACTTGAATTGGAGTATATGGGTATAAGGAAAGAACCACACTCAATATGGATAGATGGAACAATCTCAATGCCTCATGCATGTTACGTGTTCAACAACACAAAGAGAATGTCGTTTTATAAATTTCTGCAGTCTTTAAAGCTACCAAATGGAACGACGTCAAATATCTCAAGATGTGTTAACATTAAGGATTGGCGCATCCAAGGGCTAAAGAGTCATGATTGTCATGTTATTCTATAACGCCTTCTCGCTTTGGCATTAATTGAAAAGATGTCAAAACCATTAATTGAATTAAGTATTTTCTTTAAGGAGTTGGTATCGAGATCTTTGAAGGTCGAAGTATTGGAGCAACTGCAAAGCAACATTGCCATAATTTTGTTCATACTAGAAAAAAAATGTCCCCCAACATTTTTTGATATAATGGTGCACTTAGCAACTGAGGCAATAACACATAGTTTAACTAAGCATGTCTTGAAACTACCTTGTTTTAATAAACCCCTTTCGATCTAAAACTTCAATGCAGTAACTTCAGTTATCACAGCTATAAAACTTTATCAAATTAACCAACTTCTATATGGAACAAGTTTTTACAAACTTTAAACTTGCCTAATAGTAACACTTTGGCTACTATATCTGCAAAATTATATTTTAGTTGGTATCTTCTCTAGCTTAACAATTTCTTGAGACACTATATCTTTAATCAAGTGATATTTAACAATTATATGCTTTGATCTTTCATGATATGTTTCGGAAGAACCAGAAATTGTGAAGTTATTCCTAGTCACCATTTTACCTTGTAACACATACAAGCTATTTCTTCTAACACCTCTCATAAATACAAGCACTCCTTTGAAGACTGTCTCATTCTCTGTTTTGTAAGAGTACCCTGCTTCATCAAGAAAACCAAATACATTAGGTTCTTTTTTAATTCATGAACATGCCTTACATTAGTTAGTGTTTTTGTAAATCCATTTGCCCTTTTAATAGAGATACTGTCTATGCCAATGACACCATATGCCATGTCATTCTTTAATACAACCTTTCCATATTAATTTCTTTATAAGACTGAAACAAGTCTCTCCTTAGACACATATGGTAAGTACATCCCGAGTCAAGTATCTAATCTTGACTATTTTGCTATTTAGAAATAGCAAGCACTTCACTAATTTCATTGTCTTTACTACCTATAGCAGCATTCCCATCTTCCACATCTTTTTCTTTTAACTCTTTCTTCCTCTTAAAACAATCTTTAATATAATGATCTTCTCTTTGGCAGTAGAAACACTTTTTGCCGTTTGGTCTTGATTTTGACCTTGATTTACTATTATATATGCCTTTACTTTTACCTTTGTTGGAATTTGTCCTTGTAACAAAGCCCTTTCCTTGAGAATTATTACCCTTCTCAATTTTCAAGTCCATATCCCTTGATCTCAAAGAATTAATAATAATATCAGAGGTTGAAGAATGTCTTCCACACTTTATAGAGTTCTTAATTTAGCTACAATTCTTAGGTAATGAATTTAATAAAATGACAGCTTTTTGTTCATTAGAAAACTTTTCATCACAGTTTGTAAGATTCAACCCAAGATTATTAAATCATCCTAATTATCTTCATGGTCTTTAGTAGGGTTCATCTTCAAACCAAAACATTGTTCAAGCAAATAAAGTTTACTAGGAAATGATTTTACTAGAAATAGCTTGTCTAATGTGGCCTATAATTTTAAAGCATATTTTGAATCTTCAACTTCTCTTACCATACTATCTATAAGATGAAGAGTAATTGTACTATAGGCAATTTTATCCATATCCTTCTTGTGAAATTCTAGGAAATTTACTGGGCATGTTCCATCCAGTGCCTTGGTCAACTTCAGCTGAACAAGAATGACCTTCATCTTTTTCTTCAATAAAAAAAAATCACCTTTTCGATTGAATGCTTCTAAATCAATCTTTAAGGAAGCATTCTAGAACTCAATTCCTCAAAAAATATTTAGCTACTTCAGTAACCAATACTCTAAGTAAAACTTGATTTAAGCACAGGCCCAATTTGCATGTCCATTCTTTCATAAGCTTAAAAGACAACAAATCAAATGCAGACAACCCAAATGATTTCACACTCAATTGCGTGACCTTGGCTGACTGATGTTTTGTGTTCGAAGAAGATGATAATGACACGACTTCCTTTTGATTGCGTGACCTTGGCTGGCCAATGCTCTGTGTTCAAAGAAGATGATAATAATATGACTTCCTTTTGATTGAAACAAGACCCAAATTCACCACCAATCAACGCAAATGACTACGCCTCAACAAACAAATGAATCACAGTGAAACCCAGTCCTCTCACAAACTAAAACTGTGTCTTGAACTCACATTTAAATGTAATTGACACCAATATTGGGAATCTAGAAAAATACATCACCTAAGGACATAACCAACGACGGACCCACATGGTGATTCTAACAAATTCAACAAAGTTGACTGTGAACTAGTCAAAGAACAATGATTGCCACAAACCCAAATTGTGAAGATTTCATGTGCCCTAGAATTGACTGCAAACTCTTATACCACTATTGAGAATTGAAAATAATATTAAAAGAAAAATTAAACAAAAAAGCACACACAAGATTTATAGAGGTTCGGTAAATTTTTGCCTACTTCCTCTTTAGCTCCAATTGAAGCTGCTACACTATTATTAATATTTGATTACACACTCAGCTATTTCTCTTATAGTATAATCTCTAAGATTATACAATCTAGAAAATATTCCTTTACACCCTTCTACTAGAACGCTAGATAACAAAAAGGCACTATGGTTTCAGTAAGAATGCCAAAAAAATGATGAATTACAGCCTTGAACTCTCTACTTCTTCTCTGAATCTAAGTGTATATATAGAGTTGAACTGAGACTAAATCCGAATAGGAATTAAAATGCTGGAATCTTTTAGGAATAGGTTTGGTTGCCTTTTCTCAAATGCATAGTTTTATTAAGCATGTCTTTAAACTATGTCATTTTAACAAACTTTTTTTTGGATCACTAATTCTAATAGTCAGTACTAGAGTCATGTTATCCCCAAGGTGCCCAAAATGACCCCATAAAGAAGATTGCAGCACATGTGAAGCCCTATGATCAAGATCGTATAATGATAATGTAACTTTGTGTTCAGGTGGTAGTAGGCGTAAGTCCTACATTAGGACAGGAGACCTCCACGAAGACTTGGATGGCAATGGAGGATGCCTTCCAATGAACCTCCTAGTAATGGAAGAGGTCTCAATGAGATGGGGATGAAGGATTGTCACTAGGGGAGGGGGGTTGAGGGGGCGTGATACTTTGTTCAAGGGGGGATATTTGAATATGTGTGCAAATAAAGTCCTTCATTGGTTTTAACTAAGGATTCTAAAGAGTTTATAAGGTGGCTTGAATAACTCTCCACATTGAGTTAATCTTTTGTGGTGTAACCCCAAGCTTACTTGGTGACGATTGGACCTTAATTGTATGAAATTAGACATACCACTAGTTAGTCTTAACACTCAATGCATATTGAATTGTGGAATCTTCACTTAAAACTCTCTCCTACATTTAAACATTTGGCACCGAGACACAAATAACAACATAAATATATTCATTGCAACTAACACTCAACTTTACACAATATCTCATATTTATGACCTTGCCATCTATTTTAAATTCATCGACCAGGGCTTAACCTCATTGTTTTGTCATGCCTCACATAAGACCTTGAAAAATACTATATACCAAACTATATTGTCCCATGCTGCATTTCTTCCAGAAAGAAAATTTTTTATATATACTGCATTTATATGTGTTATTGACAAAACAACAAGAATAATATGGAGATACAAAAGTTAAATGAAAATTGGTACATAGAAAAAATAAAAAATAAACATAAATTAATCATACAAATGCAATTTGTTTTTTATTTTAATAATTGAAATTAAAGTTATCATAACAATCATATGGACACACCAACTATAGAAAAGTAATCTTTTGTAATCATAAAAGTATACACTGTAATCTTGTCCCTCGGTAGGTTGGCCGAGTGAAATTCCAAATTGTATTCGGCCAACCTGCTGAGGGCCTTGATGGATTTACTGTGTTCCACTTGTATTGGGTTTTTTCATTATCTATTGACTTTGTATTAAGCTGCAAATTGTTGTCATTTAACACCTTATAATAAATCACATGTGTTTGTTATTTTTGCATTATCTTTGAGTCCACACAGGAAGAATCAGTTGGTCACATTGAGTTATTTAGAAGGATGCATTTCATAGTAAAAGGGTAGGATAACAAACTAGCTGAGTCGTAATATGTAAGACATATAACTTACAATACTAATATAGTTTATAAAAAATATTATTTGTTTTAATAATCTGTTGGTATTATATGACAGAAAGAGATAGTGGAGTTGCAACAATCACAAGCACAACATGAGGGTGATGCATCTATCATGGATGAAGCATCAATATGTGCCAAAATTCTTGGTATGACTGTTGGAACAATTTATGGAATTGGACTTCCTCTCCGCAAGTCATATAGTACCACATACATAACTCCTTCTTCACCTAAGGTTATGCAAGAGTTGGAGACTCTTACACAGTGAGTTAATGAGAAGGATAATTCGATTGCTGAGTTAACATAGCACCTCGAGCAATAGGTTTTACTAATCCAAAGCCTTGTTGCACGCGTGGATTTGAGTCAACATCCTCCTACATGACCGAATAATAATTTGCCTCCACCACTGCCATTAGTTGGTGCTGTAATACAATGACTATGTTTTTGTGAGTAGAGTGAATCTTTTTTTATCTAGTCTACACATACAGATGCTTAATTAATGTATAGAACATCTTTTGTCACTATGTTATATGATATATTTTGTAGGCAAGGTATTTGGTAATGTCAAGTATATGACATTATATATTAGGGTCTATGACACATTTTGTAAGTATAGAACATTTAAAGACTATTGACTATTAGTAATTATCATAAGAAATGAAAATAACTACCATTGTATGTTTCTTGTTTATTCATTTATTTATTGTATGTATTAATTTTCATATCAGTTATAACAACCAACTTGTGGTTACTGAAAGTGCAAACCAAACCATTGTTTAAAATAATAGCAGAAATATAATAATGGTTTTTAAATGTTTTTCTGTTACCACCATCTAGTCGTTGAAAATTAAATCAATTTTGCAACGTATTCCGTAACCAAACATTGGTTGCTGATGCTATGCCTACATAGACTAAAAACTTAGTCTGAAAAAGTTGGACATCTTTCCCAACCAAGTTTTGATCAGTACAAAAACAAGCATTTACGACCAAGCATTGGTCTGTAATAGGGTTGAACTTTCAATGCCCAAACTTGGTCGACAATTGCATATATTACGGAATCATAGAGTGGTAGACAAATGTCAACTTTAGTGACCAAATATTGGTGGGCAAAGGATCCTAGTTTTAAAAACTACTTTACCTAGACCAATATTTGGTCACAAAATGTAGACCTACACCTACCAAATTTGTGGTCGGCGAAAGCCTTTGATCATCCTCGACTAGTTTATGGTCGCTAAAGGTCAACCTCCAATGACCAAACATTACTTTTTGTAAAAGAAAGTAATTATTTTGCCAACTGAATTTGTTAAAAAGTCAACCAACTTTTCACCATTTCTTACAACCAAATTAATGCATTTACCGACCACAGTTGTGGTCGCCAAAGGTTATAGCTTTTGCGACAAAAGCTACTGTGGTTGCTAATGACTTCTAATGATGGGGATTTGGTGACCAATGGGCTACCATGGTTGTAATAACCAAGTTATTATCTCCGAAACTGTCGATTTCTAAACACATTTTCGGTTTTATAGCGGTTTCACTTTTTTCACCGAAACAAGTAGCTTCTAAATTCCCCGGGTATGTTTTAAGGGTTAAGAGTACCCTGTAAGGAGTTGAAGGACTTTTTCTACCCATTTTGCTCTTGGTCAAAGTTTGACTTTTACTATTTATTATTTTAATAATAAAGTTAAATATTTTTTTTACTTTTACTTTAATTTATTAATATTTTAAAGTTATCAATTGCCAATTTACTTGTGTTGGCCGACTCTTCCTCTTCCTTTCACCATTGTTAATGCTTTCAATTGCATTCTAGAGAGAGAGAGAGAATTTTAGAAAGAGAAAATGAGGGATTTTGCAAAATTACAAACAATTTTCAAGTGAAAATTTAAGGTTAGTGGCCAACCATCAAGGGCAATTCTTTGACAAAACTTGGGTATTTTTCAAGGCTTGGTTTCGGTACTTGCTTGGTCGGAAGAAAGGTGGACAACTATTCCTTTTGATTTCTCATGTAAATCATGTGTTTTTGCTTGATTAATTGATGAATTCATGCATAGAATCAATGAATTGATGGTTGGTTATACTTAATTTGATGCATATTGAGCATGCCCCCAATTGTTCGGGTTTAGGTTTTTGTGAAATTGTTTGTTAAAGTGTGAATTTGATGGATTTAAGCATGGTTTGATGAAATTGATTGGTGGAAATGGCATAGACCTTGTTAATTTCATGTATTGGTGAGAAAATTGGTTGAATTTGACATGTTAAGGAGTTGGCCATTATAAGATGCATTTGTCAAAATTTTACATGTGAGGGGCATTTTGGTCTTTTTACATATAAAGGTTATTTTGGGTATTTTTGAAAATTTTATGGGTAAATTGGTCATTTTACATGTAAGAGACATAAATGAGATTTTTAAAAATGTTTAAGGGCATTTTGTTCTTTTGCATGTAAGGGACAGATAGAATTTCTAAAAAAGTCAAAAGCATTTTGGTCATTTGACATGTGGAGACATAAATATAATTTTTGAAATTATTAAAGATTTTTCATATGAGGGGTAGAGTTGAAAATATTTGGAATTGGAGGGGTATTGTAGTCTTTATCAAATTCCAAATTATTTTATTACATATATATTAAATTATCTATTTGAATATTAATTTATATATATATATATATATATATATATTTCAAATACCCTATTTATAATTTATTTAAATTATTTATTCATACAATTGTTTGTATAGTTATAAAAATAATTATATTTTACAAAATACACGTATTTTATATGCATATTTTCTAAATATGCATAAGTGTATTTTGTAAAGGTTTATGTATAAAAATAATTAATTATGTATTAAAAGGAGTATTAATTTACTATATAAGTATGAGTATATTTGTGCATTAGTGTATATGTATATAATTATGTATATGTATAAATTGTATTTGGGTGCTTTTATATGTGTATAAAATGTTTGTATACATATATGGGTGTGTATATATGTATTTGTGTATATATATGTGTATATGAATATATATTTATATATGTATTTTTATATAATTGTGTTTATAAATGCATATATGGATGGATAGATATGTATGTATTGGAATGGTTATTTACATGTATCTAGTTGAAAATTATTATTTCTGTTATTTTACTAAGAGTAGGATGGTAATTAGCCATTTACCTATTGAAGGGTATTTTGATAATTTTTCACGTACTCGAGGGTTATCTTGGTAATTATCAAGGTGACCAATAGCATTTTGATAATTACATTAGTGTAGTTGGTGATTTAAAATCATTTTGGAAATTACAATTGTTTGAATGAGACGGTTTGCTAATTATGTATTTTATTGTGTTGCTTGGTTGTGTTTATGCATTGTGGTATGAACACTCATTTACATAGAGCAATTCTTGAGATTTATTGTTTTATGTAAAATAAAAGATTTTTCTCTAAGGGTTTGTGTTTTTAGAAATGATTGCACAATAAGGTGCATGGTTTCAAACCCTATTTTAAAGGCTATGTGAATCACTGACCACACATAGTGGAGGGTCGCCGGAAATGGTGGTTCGTCAGCATACCATAGACGTATGGTGTTTCGTACAGAAAATACGGAGAAAGGGGACTTTTCGGTTTAAAATAAGAGGGAAAAATGATGATTTGAGGTGTATGATTGTACACTACAGGACATGGCATTTGCATATGCATATGATTGGCTACTAAGTGTTTTTCACTCACAGTTATCTATCCTATATGGCAGGTAAGTCCAGAACCTCATAGTGAGACTTGGCAGTGTGCGGACTGGAAGACACAGCATGGTACGATATTCTTCCGCATTTGGTTCGATAATTTGGGCAATGATATTATGTATTTTAAAAACTATTTTCCTTTATGGTATGTGTGTGTATATTTTGGATTTATCTTAAAGTATTACTGTTTGTTGTGTGATTTGCAAAATGATCTCAAAGAGTAAAGGAATGTTTTGGTTTTGTTGTGGCTTTGTCCAAAAATATTTTCAACAAATTCAATTTAAAAAGGAAATTTTTTTTTTTTACTATAATCACACCTTTCTCGGGAACCTAGGCTTGGATAAGGCAGTGTTATAGATTTGGTATCAGAGCCTTAGATTTTTTAACATATACCTGCTGATGCTCTGGTGTCCACTTGCGAGTTGAGGTAGACTATCTTTTGAATTTACTTTTAATAATGCATATTTGTTTATTTGGCTTACGTTACTATGTTGCTTAGATGGGCTACTAGTTTGGCCATGAGAGATGTGACATACCGGGGGAGGAGCCGGTTGCTATTCATATGGTGATCCTAGTGAGGGAGTCATCGGCAGGGTCATACTCGATGAGGAGGTCACACCGAGAGAATGTTCCATCGACCTCTAGGGGAGGTTATCGAGACATAGAGTTAGATGAAGACTCCGCTCGATGAGAATCGGAGGGGAGGAGACAAGATGTCTTTATGTTTCTGCGTGGTAAGGTGACCATGATACCTATACGGGGAGGAGGTCACTATTACATGCATGCTGGGAGGTTTCACCAGATGCAGACTGATTACTATCATGACATGTACATTTGGTACTTGGATCAGTTTGGTGAGGATCCTATTGAGCAGCAGGCTATGATGGCACATATACAGGCATAGAAGTATGGAGGACCACCTGTAGTGGCTGCTAAGCCAGAGGAGGATGATATTGACGAGGATTAGTAGGAGGACTCCATGGGTTCCGACGACTGCGTACCTCGTGGTTATTTGCCTATGCCAGTCGACCCAAAGGATTTTGATCCCTAGGAGACCTTGCAAGCGATTAGAGTTCCGGCGTTTTCGTAACTTGGTTGTTTGTATATATACTATGTATATATTGTATAAAATACAATATATATGGGTATATATATGGTATATGTATATAAGCATATGGGTATATATGTGTGTATAAAATATAATACATATGGTATATGTATATATGGGTATATATGTACTATGTATATATTATATAATATATGTATTGTATTTAGTCGTTGTGTAATGCTTTGCTTTGAAAATAAAGTGTTGTTTTGCTGTGTATCTTATCAAATTATTTTTGAATAATTTGTTTAAGGTTTATTGCCCTGTTTGATGCAGATGCCATGTGCTACAAGGAATGTTCTCCCCGAGCCCAATAGTAGTTCGGGGGATACTACGGGTCGACTTTTGGAGACCATTGAAAGGCTTGTGGCTCAGAATGTGCAGCAACAACAACAGCAATCTTAGCAACCTCGTCAACCTGTAGGGATTAATATGGTGGTGAAATAATTCAGAGATCTTCACCTTCTGGATTTTGATGGATCGTTGAATCTATTGGTGGCGGAGAATTGGATTTGAGAGTTAGAGATTATCTTTTTACTGATTGATGTCTCAGAAACACAGAAAGTGATATGTGCTTCCTTCATGCTGAAGGAGGGAGCTAGCCATTGGTGGATATGATCAAGAAAGCATGTCGCATAGATAAGCATCCGATGATGTGGGCCTTGTTCAAGATGTTGTTCTACGAGATGTACTTCTCTCGGGATAAACGAGAGGAGAAAGAGGCAGAGTTTATGAGTTTGAAGCAAGAGAATCTTTCCTACGTCAAGTACCAAAGGAGGCTCGATGAACTTTCTCACTACACGTCACACTTTGTAGACACCGAGGAGTGGAAGGCTCGGTGTTTTGAGAAAGGGTTGCGACCCAAGCTTTGCAATGCTGTCGTCATGTTTCAGTTTCCTACGTACTTAGAGATACTGCAGCGAGTTTAATTCATTGCCAAGGACCCTGCTCCAAAAGTAGACAGATCTTTAGGATCAAGTTCTGCACTTACAAGAAAGCAATGGAAAGGAGACTCTTCTCAGAAGCGAAAGTTTAATGGGAAGCCGTGGTTGAGCAGTAACCGCAGTGACAATAGCAACAAGAAGTTCAAGGTGAGTGATAATTGACTTGGTGTTCTGCAATATGGCAAATGACGAAGGCATCATTTTGGAAAGTGCTAGGGAAAGTTTGTGGTATGCTACGGTTGTGGCAAGCCTGGCCATATAAGAAGGAATTTCCCAGAGGCAGTAAAGAGGCAATAGAACACCAGGGTCGTATGTTTACGCTTACCAAAGAAAAGACGAAGAAGGACAGTGCCACAGTGGTTGCATGTACCATTACTTTGAATGGTTTGAATGCTCTTGCATTGTTTGATTCGGGTGCTATGCACTCGTTTGTGTCTAGTCAGTTTGCTGCTAGATTGGGTAGAAAACCTGTTAATCTTGATTGTGGCTTGTATGTTGCTACACCTTCAGGTGTGAGTATGTTTGCTTCTTCTTTGGTTGATGACTGTGTTGTGGTCCTCGGCAATGAGACACTACGTGCTGATTTAATCATATTGGAATTGTCGAATTTCAAAGTGATTTTCGGTATAGATTGGCTTTTTAAGTATGGGGCTTGCATTTATTACAAGGAGTAGAAGGTTTGGTTTAGCCTTGTAGATGGTCAGAGGTTACAGTTTGCAAGTTCCAAGTTTAGGTCGTGGCCTAAGTTGTTGACAGCGTTGTAGACTGTTAAGTGTTTACATCAAGGGTGTTAGGTGTTTCTTGTTAGCGTTATTGACAAGGAACCAGATACACTTCAACCGTAAGACATTAAACTCGTTTGTGACTTTTTAGATATTTTTTTAGAGGAGCTGCCTGCGTTACCATCGGATCGAGAGGTAGATTTCACGATTCACTTGGTATTTAAAGTTATCAAATGGCACCAACGGAGCAATTTAAAGTTAGGATCTGCTAGACAAAAGTTTTATTAAACCTAGTGCTTCTCCTTGGGGAGCACTAGTTTTGTTTGTGAAGAAGAAGGATGGTTCAATGCGTCTGTGCATTGATTATCAAAACCTCAACAAGGTGAAGATCAAGAATAAGTACCCATTGCTGAGGATTGATGACTTATTCGATCAGTTGGAAGGAGCGAGTATCTTCTCAAAGATCGACCTTCGTTATGGTTATCATCAGTTTAAGATCAAAGAGTAGGACAGACAAAAGAGTGCATTTCACACGAGGTATGGCCATTACGAGTTCGTTGTAATGCCATTTGGACTAACGAATGCACCAGTAGCATTCATGGATCTGATGAATCGTATTTTTCACAATCACTTGGATAAATTTGTGGTGGTGTTTATCACCGACATCCTTATTTATTCCAAGTTAGCAGCTGAGTACGAAGAGCATTTGAAGTTAGTGCTGCAGCATTTGTATGAGAAGTAGTTGTACGCTAAGTTCAAGAAGTGCGAGTTTTGGTTTAGAAGTATTGCTTTTCTAGGACGCGTGATATCAGCTGGAGGTATTTAGGTGGATCCTAGTAAAGTTGCAGCAGTGAAGAACTAGAAGAGGCTAACAAATGTCGGAGAAATCCAAAGTTTTCTTAGTTTGGCAGGTTACTATTATCAGTTCATGGAAGGGTTTTCCAAGATTGCGTTGTCGTTGATGTAGTTGCTAAGGAAGGAAAACAAGTTTGTTTGGTTAGAGGAGTGCGAGAAAAGTTTCCAGAAGTTGAAGACGAAACTAATTTCGGCACCTGTTTTACCTTTGACGAACAGCAAAGACAGTTTTGTGATTTACAATGACACTTTGGAAAAAGGTCTGGGTTGTGTTCTCATGCAGAATGGCAAGGTGATCGCGTACGCTTTGCCCCAGTTGAAGCCATATGAGCTGAACTACCCTATGTAGTGTTTGTGCTGAAAATCTGGCGTCATTACCTGTATGGAGTGAAGTACAATATCTACATCGATCGTAAGAGTCTCAAGTACTTTTTCACTCAGAAGAAGTTGAACATGAGGCAAAGGAGATGATTGGAGTTAGTCAAGGACTATGACAGTACTATTAACTACCATCCAGGTAAGACGAACGTTGTAGTGGATTCATTGAGCAGAAAGTATGCAGGGTTTAGTGGTTGTCTGATCACTTCTCAACCTCGTATTCTGGAGGATTTGCAGAGTATGGACATTGCGTTAGTTACTAACTAGTGTTCATTTTTGTTAGCGTCGCTCACGATTTAACCTTCTATCATAGACAAGACAAAGGAAGGGCAAGCTAACGATGCAGTTCTTTAAAAGATCAAAGCTGAAGTCATTAGAGGCTCATTGTACACCACAGTCAGTTCACCCTGAGTCTACTAAGATGTACGAGGATGTCTCCAAGACTTTTTGGTGGGCTAGTATAAAGCGAGATAAGACAAAGTTCATGGAGCAGTATTTGATTTGTCAATAGGTGAAGATCAAGCACCAAAGAATCTCTGGTTTGTTAAAGCTATTGGTGATTCCAGAATGGAAGTGCGAGCATATATCGTTGGATTTTGTTGTGGGTTTACTGCGATCTCTGTGAGGCAATGAGTGATAGTGGATCGATTGACTAAGTCGACCCATTTTCTACCCATGAGGCGGACTCATTCAATGGAGAGGTTGGCTCAGTTGTATGTGGACGAGATTGTACGATTCCATGGGGTGCCTATTTCGATTGGTTCAGATCGAGACCCTAGGTTCACTTCATCGTTTTGGAGGAGTCTTCACAAAGCTATGGGGACCAAGTTGACCTTCAGTACAGCTTTTCATCCACAGATGGATGGTTAGTTGGAGAGGACGATTCAAACTTTTAAGGACATGCTGAGAGCATGTATACTGAATTTTAAAGGAAGCTGGGAAAAACATCTACTGCTGGTGGAGTTTTTTTACAATAATAGTTTTCATGCATCCATCGAGATGGCTCCGTATGAGGCTTTGTACGAACATAAGTCTCCATCGCATTGGGATGAAGTTGGTAAGTGGAAGTTGCTTGGACTGGAGATTTTACAATAGAGAAGCGACATCATCAACAAGATTCAACAAAGGTTGAAGATAGCTCAAGATCGACAGAAAAGCTATGCAGATAATAGGAAAAAGGATCTTGAATTTGAGGTTGGTGAGAAGGTATTTTTTAAAGTTGTACCTCTAAAGGATGTGCTGAGGTTTGGGAAAAATGGAAAATTAAGTCCTCGTTTCATTGGGCCTTTTGAAATATTGGAAAGGATTGGGGTTTTGTCTTATCGTTTAGCTTTACCTCCCAATCTATCCAGCATGCATGATGTTTTTCACGTGTCGATGCTGCGAAAGTATGTGCACGATCCTTCTCATGTCATTGAATATGAGCCTTTGGAAGTCCGTGAGAACCTAACTTACGAGGAGAAGCCAGTAAGAATTTTGGACCGTAAGGACTAAGTTCTGAGGAATCAAGCGATTTCATTGGTCAAAGTCCTTTGGAGGAATCATGTTGTGGAAGAGGCAACTTTGGAGCGTGAAGAGGAGATGAAAGCTAAGTACCCGTCATTGTTTGAGTAGAACTCTAACTCCTTAACTATAATTTTGGGTACGAAATTTCTTTTAAGGGGGAGAGAGATGTAATAGTCAAGTTATTATCTTTGAAACTGTCACTTTCCGAATGCGTTTTTAATTTTATCACGGTTTAGCTTTTTCACCGAAACAACCAACTTTTAAATTCCTTAGGCATTTTGTAAGGGCCAAGATTACCCTATGAGGAGTTGAGGAACTTTTTCTATCCATTTTACCCTTGGTCAAAGTTTGACTTTTACTGTTTATTATTTTAATAATAAAGTTAAATATCTTTTTACTTTCACTTTAATTTATTAATATTTTAAAGTTATCAATTGCTAGTTTACTTGTGTTGGCTTATTTTTCCTCTTCCTTTCACCACTGTTCATGCTTTCAATTGAATTCTAGAGAGATAGAAAGTGAGGGATTTTACAAAATTATAAAGAATTTTCAAGTGAAAAATTGAGATTAGTGGCCAGCCATCAAGGGGAATTATTTGGCAAAGCTCGAGTGATTTTTCAAGGCTTGATTTCGGTGCTTGCTTGCTTGGAAGAAAGGTAGGCAAATATTATTTTTTATTTCTCATGTAAATCATATATTTTTGGTTCATTAATTAATGAATTCATGCTTGGAATCAATGAATTGATGGTTGGTTATGCTTAATTTGATGTGTATTAAGCATGTGATAAACCCCCAATTGTTCGGGTTTAGGTTTTTGTGAAATTGTTGGTTAAAGTGTGAATTTGATAGATTTAAGCATGGTTTGATGAAATTGATTGGTGGAAATTGGTTGAATTTGACATGTAGAGAGGCCGGCCATTGTAGGATATATTTGTCAAAATTTTACATGTGAGGGGCATTTTGGTCCTTTCACATGTAAAGGACATTTTAGGTATTTTAAAAATTTAAAAGGTAAATTAGTCATTTTGCATGTAAGGGACACACATGAGATTTTTTAAAATATTTAAGGGTATTTTGGTCTTTTATATGTAAGGTCAAGGGCATTTTAGTCATTTGACATGTGGGAACATAAATGTAATTTTTGAAATTGTTGAGGGTAATTTTATTATTTTCCATATGAGGGGTAGAGTTGAAAATATTTAGAATTGGAGGGGTATTGTGATCTTTATCAAATTCTAAATTATTTTATTATATATATATATATATATATATATATATTAAATTATCTATTTGAATTTGAATATATATATATATATATACATATTTCAAATACCCTATTTATAATTTATTTAAATTATTTATTCATATAATTTTTTGTATAGTTATAAAAAATAGTTATATTATATAAAATGCATGTATTTTATGTATATATTTATTAAATATATATATAAGTGTATTTTGTAAAGGTTTATGTATAAAAATAATTAATTATGTATTAAAAGGAGTATTAATTTACTGTATAAGTATGAGTATATTTGTGCATTAGTGTATATATATAAATTGTATTTGGGTGCATGTATATGTGTATAAAATGTGTGCATTCATATATAGGTGTGTATATATGTATTTGTGCAGATATATGTGTATACGAATGTATATTTATATATGTGTATTTTTATATATGTGTCTTGATATGTATGTGTTTATAATTATGTTTATAAATGCGTATATGGATGGATAGATATGTATGTATTGGAATGGTTGTATGTATGTATCTGGTGGAAAAATTATTATTTCTGTTATTTTATCAAGGGTAGGATGGTAACTAGTCATTTACCTGTTGAAGGGTATTTTGGTAATTTTCCATATACTCGAGGGTTATCTTAATAATTATCGAGATGACCAATGACATTTCGGTAATTACATCAGTGTGGTTGACGATTTAAAATCATTGATTTGAGCAGGGGTATTTCGATAATTAGTTCTGTTGGAATAGGATAGTTTGGTAATTATGCATTTTATTGCGTTGCTTGGTTGTGTTTATATATTGTGGCATGAGTATTCATTTGCATAAAGTAATTTTTGAAATTTATTGTTTTATGTGAAATGAAAGATTTTTCTCTGAGGGTTTATATTTTTAAAAATAGTTTCACAATGAGGTGCATAGTTTCAAACCCTATTTTAATAGCTCTGTGAATTACTGACCACACAGCGGTGGATCGTCCGGAACGATAGTTCGTCCGCATACCATAGAGGTGTGTTGTTTCGTGCACGGAAAGCGGAGAGAGAGGGCTATTCAGTTTAAAATAAAAGGGAAAAATAAAGATTTGAGATGTATAGTTGTACACTACATGACATGGCATTGACATATGCATATGGTTGTCTACTGAGTGTTTTTCACTCACAGTTGTTTGTCCTTTATGACAGGTAAGTCTAGAACCTCACAGTGAGACTTGGCAGGGTAATGACTGGAGGGCATAGTATGGTACCATGTTCTTCCGTATTTGGTTTGATATTTTAGATAATAATATTATGTATTTTAAATATTATTTTCCTTTACCGTGTGGATGTGTATACTTTGGATTTATCTTAAAGTATTACTGTTTACGGTGTGGTTTGTAAAATGATATCAAAGAGTAAAAGAATGTTTTGGTTTTGTTGTGGCTTTGTCCAAAAACGTTTTCAACAAATCAAATTTAAAAGGAAAAAAAACTTTTACGGTAATCATACTTTATTCAGGATCCTAGGTTTGGGTAATGGGGTGTTACAATAGTTTTTGCAATCAAATAGCTTGGTCACTGGAGATCCTATTTTTTGTAGTGATCATTATGATTTTTTTGAGTTGATATGTTATATATTATTGGACCACACCCTAATAGCAATTGTTACTTAGCATGGTATCACAACCCTACCTGTTTTTCTTCTTATGTTTAGCTGATGACTACTCTCTACCAAAAAAAGCTGATGACTATTTATCGAAAAAAGCAGATGACTACTGTTTTAAAAAATATTTCTATTTTCCACATTTAAGGCTCACATTAAAACCTAGTGGTGGATGGGCATGAATAAGCGCGAGCATGTATGTCTTGTGTTGGTTTGTTACTTACTAGAGTCTACTTCCAACCATTTTAGCTCTTTGGTATATTGCTGATGTAGCAATCTTTTTTAGCCTACTTTAATAATTTTAGGTTATGCACATGGGCTTATATGTTATCTAATATCGGTTAAATATGATAAAGCTAAAAAACCATTGATACACCAGTAGACAATTTATAAGTAGTTTCTTTTCTAATGACTGTCTCCTATAATTGGACAGATGGTTCCACTGTTCAACATTTCTCTAAGTGGAATTGGGTTCAGTTTGCATGGAAGAACTGACAAACTGAATTCTACTGTCAAGTTTTTCTTTCGCTACTAGATCGTATAATGATAAGTATAAATCATGGGAGCCTCTTGTTGAGCCAATGGATGGATTCTTGAGGTAATTTGGGCAAAATTTGTTTCTAATTGGATTTTGCAGTCAATCTACTATCTTTCTTTAACTGTGCATATTTCACCTGGTGGTTTTCCTAGTGATAATTTTGTTATATCTTTTCCTAAAAAAGTGGTAATTTCAGAGGGCAAAACGTGCACTGGAAAATAAAGAGAATAAAAATTTTAATCCACTACTACAAAAACATGATTCGGCGATGGATATTACCCTTCGCTACAGTACTTTAGCGACGGGCAATATACCATCGCCTCCCAAGGCGTCGCAAATGAGAAGGCCTTTTTGGCGACAGTCACGTGACCGTCATCAAAGCTCTAAGAATTTGGTGACGGTTGGCATGTGACCATCGCCATAAATAATACAATATTATTATTTTAATTATCATTATAATATTTTATGTTAATATACTTTTGGCGATGGTCTTTATGTGACCATCACAAAAAATATTATTTTCGTTAAAAAACAAATACTATTTTATTATATTAATATAAAACTCAGACATAAAATAAGAAAAATCCAAACAATAAGCAAAATTGCTACCAAAATCACTTAATATATGACGTTAAAAATTCCCAAAATGAAAAAGTCCAACAACATCAAAGTATACATGGAAAACCAAAGACAGAGAGGACAGAGATCTTACATAACAACAGCAGATATTTACAAATCATTTCCAAAGAAAGACCAAAGTACTCTCAGCAACAGGAGCCAAAAGAAAATGTCCATCCCACCTCGTGAAAGGCAAAGTTAAATGCCGCTGTAAACCACCATCTAGCTTCTTTGCTGGAATTAAATTCCAGATCTATTCCAATTACAATAAGACAATTGCCAGATTTTAAAATTCAATAAGGTAATGAATCTTGAACTGGTTCACTATATAATTGATCAAATTTAGTGACAGCATAAAACAATAATAAAAGAACACGATAAAAGACCCAGATATACTAACATGTGCATCAGGATTCATTCCAAAAGCAAGCAATTCCCAATGCTTCAGCAAATGCATCCCATACCAAAAGGACTGCATGAAATTGAACATATTCTCTCCAACCTTCATCGCAAAACGCTCATTCCTCTTCTCGGCGGCGACATCTAGCTACGGCAATGACGCAAGGTCCTGGACAGAGATGCCAATCTTGGCGGAGATCGATGCGGCATCGGCTGTGAGCTGAAGCTGATCGTCTTGCTCTGGCCAAGGCATTGACAGGACGGCCGACGGACGGGAAATTGTGACGGCACCACAGAAAAGGAAAGGAGAGCCCGGTGATTGTAATCGGTGAGGTTTTATCAAGCGTTGTGAGGTGAGGAGGGAGTTGCAAGAAGAAAAGTGAAGGAGAAAAGAAGAGGTGCGGCACACGAAAGAAAAGGAAACCCTAATTGATGAATGATCATTTATTTAATGTTTTTAAAAAAGTAAAAGATAGAATTTATTATTTAAAAATACCACAACACATTTGGCGACGGTTAGAAACTAGACCATCGCCAAAAATCATATGCTGGCCACATGGTCAATTTTGGTTGGAAACATTTATTATTTATTTAATATTTTGAAAAAAGTAAAACATATAATTTATTATTTAAAAATGACAAAACATTTGGAGACGGTTAGAAACTAAACCGTCGCCCAAAATAATATATTGGCCACGTGATCAACTTTGATGGACCCACCACTGACCGTCGCCAAAATTATTATGTATTTAATATTTTTGTTAAGTAAAAAATATAATTTATTATTTAAAAATGGCATAATACATTTGACGATAGTTAAAAAGTAGACCGTCGCCAAAAAGCATGTGCTGGTTCATGTGGTCAATTTTGGCTGGAAACATTTGGCGACAGTCACAACTCTAACCGTCGCCAAAACTGTACCCTCTTTATATTTGGCGACAGTTTTGTCAACAAACCGTCGCAATATGTTAGTTATATTTGGCGATGGTTAAGGTAACCGTCGCCAAATGTTTATAACGACGGTTTTGACACTACAAGAAAATTTTGAATTAGTCACGAAAATGCTACTTACAAGTTAATTTTTTTGTAACTAAAATATATGTTTTTAACACAAAAAAAAATGTCGTAACTGATATATATATGTGTACTATAATTAGTTACAAATAGGTCATTGTTATTAAATTTATACCAAAAACATCACAATGCTCTATTGGCGGCAACTTTCCCGCCACAATATATGCTTATGTGGCATGAAAAAATCGTTATCAACTAAAAACAACCACTACTAGGCTGACATATGGAATTATTTATTTTTTATATTATCCTTAGGCGATGTCGTTTAGTGCAATTAACCAAAACTGAATGGCCTTCACTCTCGTTGTTCATCACTGATTTGGAAAGGGTCTGAACCTTGTGAGTTCTGGTTTACTTCGTAAATTCATCCATTGATTGTACGCTCTTCAAGAAACTTTACCTATTTTCAGTCTTCATCCATCGTCCCGCTCCTTTGCCTGCAACTGTCGTCGATTGGGCACGAAGTCTTCATCCATGTAAGTATAGATTTCTGTTTATGGTCTACGAATGTCATTGAATTATTGTTTTCATTCCATTTGTGGATGTTCTTAGCTGAGAGGTTAACATTTCTGAGCTGAAATTATGGTTTTCCAATTTCGAATGAGTTTTTGACATAGAATTTTTGTTTGAATTTCCTACTGTTGGAAGTTTGGCTGATGATCGGTGAAATTGAATTTTGATTTTTTTTTATGTCAGGGGTTCCATTTGTACGACTATATCTGATGTTGGTTCATTTCGTCACTAAGCCTAAACACCTTGAAGTATTTGATTGGACACGGGAAAAGATCTCTACTTTGGCAATTGGCCACATCTATCTTCTGCTGTTTGCATCTACTCCATCTTGCTCTGATTTAGGTATTTCGTTTCGGCGATGTGTGTGTGCATGCGTGGGTGCGTATGTTATTCGTTCTGTTTTGGCGTAATTGTAATGTATAAATTAGGTTACTTAGGTTTATAATTTCTGTCTTTAAATTTAATGTTGGTGGGTTCTTCCTTTTTATAGTAATAAAGGTTGACTATTTTGCAATTAAGTAGGCTAATTAAAAGTAAAACAATAATTATGCTCGGCTTTCATGATTTTGGATGAGTTTGCCACTGTTTCCAATTTATTGCTCCCTATTCCTCCCCTCATTTATCCCCTTTTTTTTTTTTCTTTTCTTCTTTTTTTTTTTTTTTCCTTCTGTTGAATATTGACAATTGGCCCTTTTTTGTGTAGTTGAAATTTGATCATACAAACAAATGAAATTCTCTTTTCATTGGTTAAATTGATGTTCTAAAAACAAGATAATGGTCAGGACTATCCAAGCAATTTTGAACAAACAAAATTGATTAAACCAATGAGAAAAAGGGTAATATAGTCAAAATGGATTGATAATTCCATGTTGTCAAATTGGATTGGTAATACGGTAATATGGTCAAAATGGATTTACATTGGAAGTTGACTTGTCAGTGGGAGGGTAGTATATCGAATAAGACACTACCTAGGACTTTAATTGCAATCATGGTTAGGAAACAATGTTTTATTTATTTAAAACTATCTAATTAACCAAGATGTTGCCATTTGTATGCTCTGCTTCCATTGTTCATCTCAATCAATTAGCAGTATATTATTGAAATAATATGTTATGGAAATTTAATCTCTATTTAGTGGAAGATTATTAGTGGGTATTGCCAATGATTATATATATATATATACGTATATATGTATGTATATTTACTAGTTATACGTACCCTTTAGCGGGTGCTTTGCAAGGTCAGCTCCCATCAACTTTTTCACCCCTAGTTGACAGTTGAATATATGATGGAATATATGTCGTTAGGTTTGTCAAGGATTTAATTACTTGGGTGTTTAGGAAATTTCCCCATAGCTACTTGCTTATAATTTTGGAGAAAAGTGTTTTTACGAGGTACATGTATGTTTCATTATACGAATTAGTTACTCCAGCCATGTTTACATGTTTATTTAGAACCAAATTCACATATAACTCACATTGTGTGGGATTTTTTATAGTTTATGAGGCATCTTCTATCCCCCTTGCCCATAAAATGTTTTAAATAAATAAAACGTTTCTAGGTTATAACAAGAAGTAGGTTTCACTTGTTTCTTTCACTTTATAGCAATGTATGGTGGTTAAATTAGTCCAAAATAAGACAGACTTTGCATGACATCATATTTAATTATCTACC
Organism: Rhamnella rubrinervis; assembly: GCA_007844105.2. Taxonomy (NCBI): domain Eukaryota; kingdom Viridiplantae; phylum Streptophyta; class Magnoliopsida; order Rosales; family Rhamnaceae; genus Rhamnella; species Rhamnella rubrinervis. The sequence goes on along the minus strand of CM017574.2, from coordinate 21,756,285 downwards.
ATAGATTTTGGACCTACCAATCTTTGTAGGTTATATTTGTTTTTGGTTTTAATTATTACTTTATAACATTGTCTGTTCTTGTATGCCTATATTAGTTTTGTTTCAAAGATGTACTTCTACATTTTCTAACAACATTGATGGGTTACATAAATGACAATAGTTGGGTGATTAATGGTGATCTTTGTACATACATTTTACTGCCTATGTTTGTTTTGCATTCAATTTGTTTCTTTAGCCATGTTCTAACTATTCTTTGATTGACTTAAATGAAGATGGATAGAAGTTGGATAAAAATCCACAATAGGTCACATTCGGATTATATTAGGGGAGTTACGGAATTTTTGAATTTTGCATATTCCAACAACCACAATAAGAGTCTAATAAGATGTCCATGTTCGAGGTGCAACAATTGTATATATATATATATATATGGAGAGAGAGAGAGGTAGAAATTACTAGAGGTGCATATCCTTGTTGGAAATTTTTTTAGGCATCTTATTATCTGGGTGGCACTAAATTTGGAATTGCAGGATGGAGGAATTCTTGCATCTTTTTTAATGATTCAGCTTTAATTAACTCTTTAATTGTGTTTTCTGTCAAACGTGAGCAACTCATAAATTTTAATATAATGTGACAGATATGTCCTTGGTATTTATTATGAATAATTCAATTCCAAAATGTAGTGAACTGACACTATATATATTTAATATACAGATGATTGATGGGAGGATATGAGGAAGGTGCATATGGAGATTCTTTTGGAAGTTATTTTGGTCTATGGATATACAATATATTTTGGTAAGACACTTGAGAACTATCGTATATCCACTTAGGATTAGGCATAATGTATGTTATATGGAAACTCTAATTATGCACTGGTCTTTTATTGAACTTTACATTTGAGTGATAGTTAAATAAAAGACCATGCATTTTACATACTTCATTAACTGTTGGAATTGTGTGAAACACTAATTAGGATTTAATATTGCTCGAGTATATTGAGCTAGTTGTTATATGATGTATTAGTTCAAGTAGACAAGGGGAGCTTTGTTACAATTGCTTATGAATTAAATCTAAGTATGGATTTAATGTTGTATAGTGCTTCAATTAGCATACTATTATCTGTTGGTTATAATATTTTGTGGATTTAATTCAAGCATACTTTATATATTATGCATTATCTGATTGTCTTGTGTTCACAGGTAACCCAACATTAATTCATTAAAAAATAATTTAATGAATTAAATTGCATATTGTACAATTTTTGGAATAATAATTACAAAGATAAGTGTAACTATTATTAAGCAATCACTTTTTCTTTTCTTTTTTTTAACTATAATACAAACAATGACAACATTAAGCGTTTGTAACAAATGACATGTATATGGTAATTGTAACTTTTCATATTTTAGTGACAAAAAAAAATCGTTATTAAATATATGAGAGTTACAAATTATATTACTGTAACTAATAAGTTAGTTACGAAATTCGTAATCGTAGTTAATATTCACACACGAATAAAAATTCGTAATTAATATGTAGTTACGAAATGTAATTTTGTAACAATTAATCAAATAACAATGAAAGAGTGGTCGTAAGTAATATAATGATTTTGTAACTAAATGGCCACTTGATCAGCATTTAGGATCCTAATTAGTTACGAAATGACTATTCAGTCACGGAAAAAATTGTCAATTAGTAACGATAATTTTCGTAAGTAAAGGTATTATATAGTTATGAAACATGTGTCGTAAGTAAAGATACTATCTTCAGTCACGAAATGACAAATTTAGTGACTGATTACTAATCTATTATGGTCCTTTAGTCATGAACGATTCAAGAAAAAAATTCATTATTATATGGTATTAAGGCACGAAAAACTGTAACTGATTAATTATCACCTGCGTTTTTTTAGTTCGTGACTAATTCAAATTTTTCTTGTAGTGTGAACTTGACCATTACTATATTGGTGTCGCCGAATGTGATTTTTGTAGTAGTGATCTCAGGGAAAATGTCTATAGAGAGGAGAAGAAATAAGAGAATTACGATCATTTGAATTGTGCTTGTCAATTTGATTCAATTTTCAACTTTAGGTGTAAATATGTTATTTTATTTCTTTGACTGATTTATTGTCATTTTTGAGGTATCAATATGATATCAATGTTCCCGTTGCAGCTTCTCAGTTACGTTTGACCTCTACAAGAGATTTAAACTTGAATGTTTCTGTTTCTAATGCTAATATGATAATTAAAGCTTATGCAAGCTGGAATGATCTTAGTCATGTGCATGGATATCATGAAATAAGAGTAAATTTCTTTAAATACATCCGAACGAATTGCTTTTAAGTTCTGTTTTCTTGACATAATTGTTTGTGGCTTTTGCATTTATTGGTTGTTTAATTACTTTTTTCTTTTTCTTTGTTTGTTGGAATTTAACTTGGAGCAGGAAATATTTTCTCCAACTTATGGTGGAAGATCGATTATTGACATTCATCACAAGGGAAACTATTATCCCACAGAACAAACTTGGGCAGGATGTTTTCATTAGAGCTACTGAATTAAGAGGACTCACAAACATAATTAGAATGCCGTCAGGGGATATGAAACCTCTAAAGGTTCCTGTTTCAAAGAACATGTTGGACTCGCACTTGAAAGGAAAACTTTGCAGAAGAGATAGAATGATGGTGACGGTCGTTATAGCTGATGCTGAGATATTTCTCTATCCTTAATTGGGGAAAACTGATGGTTATCCAGGAAGTTGAATATGAGGATCTCTGCTTTTTCCGTTATACCTCGTAGGAATGGGCTTGCTTATTTTACTTGTTTTATTTGAACAACCTGTAACGCAGTTCCTGATAGTTGAAGGGTTGACTTCTGCCCTGTACAATGTAGCAATACATCTGACTCCAGATCAAAGTTTGGCTAGTGTATCACTGCATCATGAACGGAGTACACGTACTTGTTGAAGCAGCTCCGATCCTTTGTCTTCTGAGCTTGATTTGGTCACTTTGGAATGAAATATTTTTCTTTAAATTTGATACCCGTACGTAAAACTTTTTACTAATGAAATATTTGCTTCAATCCTTCTACACCTTATAAGAAATTTTTTGGTTTGCCATATTCCTTTATTTTCTAATTTTTGAGTGACTTAAAAAGAAGAGCTTGAAATCAACGCCCCATTATTTTCATTTTAATTCCTGATATTCTCCGCTGACAAACTTTATCCTCACTTCTAACATGGTTTAAGATTGTCAACCATTCTGGCCATTAAAAATTCTCTGAATATCTTTTTCTTTATAGCTGTAATTTTGTTTTTACTTGTAAATACTATCAACTATAGACTCTTCTTATAACAATTGTAAACTTCAGTCTTGTCCTCGGGGACATCGCGAGGACTATGCTACCAGTAGAACTAAATTACATCCTTGAAATATAGGCCATCGCATAAAATATATAACTGCACTCTTAGATTGATTTAGAAAGAAGTAAGGTTCTTTTATAACATAGAACATGGTCTATTGCATATTTGTGAATGGATAATAGTATTAGGATTTTGAACAAAAGTTTGAAATGGAAAAGCTCCAAAACTTGACCCGTTAGTTTATGGAAGTGCATGAAAACAAGATATCTTACATTCGTCTTGACAGGTTAGTTGTAGCAGTACACTCTCAGTTAAAATGTGAAAGAAAATTTGGAAACATTTAAGGTGTTTGTTTACTTTCTACGACAAACAATACTGTAAAAACGGTACTATATGTGCTAATATATTGGTCCTTTGTATTCATGCAAAAGATATACATAGCAGATTTAATACTGCTACATTATTTTTCATACTTGAATTTAGCTTAAAAAACATGACTTATCCTTCAGTATTGGGACCTACTTAATCTTTTTCATCTAAAGAACCTCCCTAGCTTTGTATTAGGAGAGTAACATGTTGGAATACTTTCGGAACTGAAATAAGGAAAAATGTGAATTATCAAGTGCCAGACATGGATTATTAATGGCGTAAAATTAGCTCTGCTTCTTATGATTTGTAAGAATTTTGGACTGGATTGTGGAATTTGATTTAGCATTTCTTTCACTTCTTAAGTTGCATTCTTATATGTTTACCATTAGGAACTCCTTTATTTTGCACTATGAAGATTATGAATTGCACATTCTCAAAACCTTTTCTTCTTCATTTTCTTCTTTGAAAACTTACAGAAGGAAACTGGATTAAGTCATGCCGATAACTTGAAAACGCTTAACCAGTCACTAGTCACTAGTCTCTCCTTTTGAGTCTCAAGGGACTACCCTTCACATGGTTGTACTAAGAGAGATCCTACTGTCTGCTGTTCGTGCCGGAGATCCTATCACTGCCTGGAGTGCAGCCGCATGGTTTCTTAGGTCCCATTACCTTTTAATTACTCCTGCTGGACAAAATGGCCTTGCTAGTGCACTTTCAAATTCAGCTGAGAGGCTGCCATCTGGAACTTGCTGTGCTGATCCTGCCTTGCCTTTCATTACGTATTTGCCAGCACAACATTCAATTAGAAATACATTAATATTTTATTACAAACCTAGAAACGAGAAGATATTTACACTACTATATAATTCGGGGATGGGCATTGCCCGTCGCTGCAGTCTTTTGGCGACGAACAATGTACCGTTGCCTCTCAAGGTGTTCCAAATGACAGTCCCTTTTTGGCGACGATCACGTGATCACTGCTAAATCAATAAGGCTTTTGCAATGGTCCTCATGTGACCGTTGCTATAAGTAATCAAATATTATTTTAAAATTCATAAAGTTTTAGTGACAGTCTTACAGTGGCCATCGGGAAAGATAGTAAAATTATTATTTTTTAATTATTTAATAATAACAAAATATTATTATACTTGTGGCGACGGTCATGTGATATTATTTTTTAATTTATTGAAATAAAAAAATATAACTATACCTTTGGCATAAAAATATAAATATAGCATTAAAAGAATAAAAGGGAGAATAACAGTATAGATTAAAGAGTTGAGAAAGAAAAATCATCAAGACTAAACAGATGCTAAAGCAAGAGTTGAAGTTAGATAATGAAATTAGAGTATAAGCTTTACAAAATGAAATCTCCCACTAAGAATAGGATAGCTCCTTCTATTTCCATTGGCAATCCCTAGTCTTTCCTTTACGGTCTTCTTCCTCTTCTCATTACTCGAATAGTCCTCACGTCTTGAAAAATAAACCAACTTGATGAGAGATCCTGCCAACAAATCATCAATAGGAATCTAAAGAAGAGAGAATTTTCAATAGGAATATGAAGAATAGAGAATTCACTACAAATAGAGAGAGAGAGATAGCAGCTGAGGACCACCTACTATAATTGTAACAGCCATTACTGTCCCTATCACGACAAAAAAAAGTAAAATTTAATAACAATCCAATTATGTAGCTGAATATCTTTTTTCATAACTATAACATAATAAGTTATAAAAAAAAGCTACGTGATTGAATGACTGTAGTAAAAAATTAAGAGTGATAAAAAAAAAAAATTCATAATGATATTTACTTACGAAGTAATATGTAACAAATTATATTTTTTTTATGAGAAAGTAACATGTTTGTAGTTGATTCTTATTAACTGTTTTACTTACGAAGTCATGTGATGTTATAATCCCTCACAAATATATTTCGTAGTTAAAATTTAACAATGAATATAAATTTCATAATTAAAATTTAATTACGAATATAAATTTCATAGCTAAAATTTTTAGTTATAAATTTTTATTGTGGCTAAAATTCAGTTGCGAATTATATTTTATTGCTGTCGGTTATTAGCTACGAATTAATTGTTTGTTGTGCACTAATAACGAAATAATTTTGTAGCTAAAACCTATATTGATTATTAACATATATTGTTTTTCTATATAAATTTTCATACCTACAAAATTATACTGTTAATATTACATTACAAATCTTCCAAACATCATAAAATATTGAATTTAAAAATATATATTTTATTAATAATAAAAACATAAATTGTTATATACAATGGTAACCTTACATTATAAAAGCACTAAATAATATTCCTAAAATAATCTAACAATTATATATTTGAAATTATACTCAAGTATCATATTTACAATATAACACCTTATAAACTTTTAGCCAATGTCCTTGGCGCTTGTATATGTTTTTTCAAGGATGAAAATATCAAAGGTAAAAAATACCGAAATATAAATGAAAATATCGATATCGATAAAACTTTAAAAAAAATTAATAAAAAATATAAAAAATTTCAATGAAATTTTAATATATATTAATTTATTAAATATTTTATCATTTTAATTAAAAAAATTAAAAAAATATTAAACATAATTATATTTTTTATAATTAAAAATCCTACAGTAGTCGTTGACAATAATAACAATATATTATTTTTTATAATAAATTATTTATTAATTAGAATAATAATACAAATACATAATTATTTAAATATAACTCAATACCACATTGAATTTTTTAGTGATTGAAAAATATTCTCTCTTCCATATCTTCATTTCCACTAATATATTAAAAAAAATATTAATCAAATGAGACATCTCCTTGATAATTTTGCATATAATTATTAATATGTCAACCATATAAATCTAGTATTATATGTGATTGTTCATTATAATCATGATATAAATATGATATTTATTGATTCTCTATATGCATCATATCCGTATAAATTATAAAAATATAAAGTAATTATTAATTTATTAGAATTTAAAAAGGAGAATATGCTTTATAATTTGAACAAATATAAATTATACAAAATAAACTCTATACAATATGTGAAACGTTAAAAACATATAAGTATAATAATTACAATTTAAGAAAAAAAAATACTAATATTGTACTTAATAGTTAATATGAAAATTTCAAAAATTTCAATAAAAATTATGAAAATTACTATGAAAATTATAGAAATTCTGACCAAATTGTGAAAGAATTGACATGAAAATTTTAATAGAAATATAGCAAAAATATCGAAGAAATATTGAAAATATCGACAGAAATTACTGAAATTATAACCATTTTCAATTTCCGTTGATGGATAATATCCATTCCCTAAAACAATAAAAATATCCACGAAATTTCATGGATATTTTCAATTTTTTCATCCTTGTGTTTTCTAATGCTTGATCTTGTAGGAGTTGGTTCGGTAGACCTTTATCCTCTACTTACATGTGTTGTAGGGCTTAATCCTGTAGGAGTTAATCTTATACAACCTCGTCCTCCGCCTGCACTTGTAAACTCACTTGACTTCAAGTAATATAATCTACCATTTGATATATTATCATGCTAATATATTAGTTTTTTCAAAGATAAACTAAGTTGAAAACTATCTAAATTTCCAATCATCAACATGCTTCACAACAAGAAATGAAGATAAATAGTATTACTTAAGCTCAACATGCTTCACAGCTAGAAAATAGAACTTGGACTCATTAATTAGATACCTTGTTAACTGGTCCTATGCAAATATATCAAGTATTATCATCTTCATAATGTATATGCTCCATTGCAGTGCGAAGAGCCTTTCTCTCAACTTTTTTTCCAGCCACACTACTCCAAACAGCCTCATGTATTACTCATGAGCTTTTTGTTTTTCTATATACTCCCTGTAGCTTATATTGGACCTCTTTTGGGTTGGGTCAATTTAGAAGTAAAATTGGGTTGGGCCATATGCAAACCCATTATACATAGGATGATGATCCAAAGAAAAAAAGAGTGAAAGAGAAAGAATGAATGAGTGGAAGAGACGGCACCGCGTAACACAGTGGGTAAACGCTGCAACATCTGCAGCAGAACAACCTATAAATAGAATAGCATTAAGACATGTGATTGGCTACTAGTCTTTCACTAAATCTAGAGCTATGTTTGGCAAGACCTTTTGTCCATGTCTGTTTTTCTGATCAAACTTTCACTCATTTTTTACCACATTTTCGTAATTAAAACTATATCTATCTCACATTTTTATACATGTATCTTTCTGTGATTTACTCACCGGGTGTTAAACCAATGCCTCTTGGAAATGAAAGCAAGTTTTGGGTACCACCCCTTATCACGCACATACTCACACACAGAGCAAGTTTTGGGTACCACCCCTTATCACGCACATACTCACACACACATCTATGTATGTATATATAAATAGCCCTTTTTTTTGGTAGTGAAAGATACTATGAAATACAAACAATATTAAGCTAAAAGCTAACATAACAAGTATAAATTTCATAGCTCTTAAAATGGTTGGACTAAACTACATCTTTCCTTGCTCATTCCCGTCATGTCCTTAATTTTCTCAAGAAACAAACAGCTAGCGTGAAATGATTCGATATCATAATATTTAAAGTATGTACTATTCAGCTTTGCTTGAATAAGTGATGCATACATCTAGTACAATAGCTTTATTAATGAAGTAATGATTATAACTCAGTAATAAAAAAGAATTTTGTTTTCTTTTGTTTTCTCTTCTTTTTTTTAAGAACAGGACCAAATCTTGCAGCTTTCTACTTGCCTCTGTGAGAGACCAACTGATGACCAAAGAGCCTACACGCACATTAGAATGAGTCTACCACCAAAAACGTTCAAACAAAATCATTGTAATTGAAATTTTTGTTTTAAATTCTAACCTCAGGAGAACTCCATAAGATTCCCCACGTCAGAAACAATCTGGAACTTATCTGTGGCAGTGTCGCCGTTACTGGAGTTCTCACTAGATCTTTTAGTAATTCCTAGGTAACAGCTTCTTCTTCACAAGAAATTAAGCTCATGAACCCAAAAAATAAAAAACTACACTCACCAATTAGAGCGTGAAGAATCTGTCTACCCCCATTGTAAATTAAAAAATCCATCAAAAAGAAAAGTTAAAACCCACCAGAAAAAACATTTTACACTACAAAATTTATTTTTGTTTCTCTTCAACTTGTGAAGTTCACTCTGTTATTCAAACAACTCCACTTAACCAGCACCCATCACTTTGTTATTTAAGCTTATGTGTATCAGAATAACTTTTAGCTGAAAATAAGGCTTATTTAATTTAGCTCTGAAGTTATTTTTTAAAACTGCACTTACACCAATAATGTGGTAATATGAGGCTGCTACATACCTATTTTATTTTTTATTATTATTGCCTTCTACTTAATTATAATTAATGGTTTCTTAGAATCCTAGTCAATTGTAGTGTTTGTTAGTGGTTTCTTAGTCCTAGTCAATTGTAGTGTTTGTTAGTGGTTTCTTAGTCCTAGTCAATCTGCTCTTTGGGTTTCTATGTTGCAGAGGTAAGTGGGCTCAACCCCTATTCCTACCTTTTAGGTGTAGAAAGTTTTCATTGAAGTATTTAAGTAAATCAATTATCTAATGAAAAAAGGAAGAAAAAAGTTATATGTTCTATTGCGTTTCTTTGTGAACTTTGACGTCACATGCTCCTCTGTAAGCCTGAAATTCTATTTTACTTACAATACTGTTCTTTTTCCGTCAAGCTCATAAAAGAGGCTCAAAGTTATTATATTTGAAAATTTATCTTGCCATTTCATCCTTATTTTGTTTTGTAAACTTTCCCAAAGCAAGCTAGCCCAACTAACAGTAACCCAAATTGTGTATTTTATCAAATTCAGTAATATCAGTCCAAAAGTTCTACTATTTGATAGCAGTGATGCCCATATTAACCTAGGCAGTGGTCATCGAACCTTAATAGCTATTATTTGCTCAGGGGAGGTTCAGAATGTTTTAGAAGTTGCAGAGGAAGAAAACTAAGATTTTAGAGGAAGCACAATCAAGATTACCAGACTTACAAGGAAGCACAGTCATCAACCCATCGACAGAGTACTTAATGGTTTGAATCAGACTCAAAAGAAACAATAATACATCATGGCTCTGGCTCAAGTCGTTAATCATTTCAGAGACTTATGTGTACTTGTTAAAGTCTCAACCGAAATTCCAAAATCCCAATGCCGTCACCTCAGAAATTCCAATTACCTACCAAATGCTATGCGAAAACCCAAGACCAAAATTAAAAGAAACCCAATAAGCAAATGATAATATATCTAAAGCCCGCATCAAAAACTGCCCCAAATTCGTAACCAGATCTCCCAAAGCACACTTTACATTATCTCTTTATTGAGAAGGAGAGAGAGAGAGAGAAAGAGAAAGAGAAATTCGTACCCGTCAAGGGCTGAAGAAGGCGAAGATGAGGAAAATCGAGATGAGGAGGAAGAGGAGGAGGCGTCGTGGTTGAAACAGAAACGAGATTTCTCGACGCATCGTTTTGAGCCACTGCCGAGCACCCGAGCCTTGTGTTCCATCCTGCCTTTCCTCTTGGTGACCGCTCTTCTTCTTTAAGGACACCCACTGATGAGTTATGCAATTTTGGGGATTGGGTGAAGATTTTAACACCAGCAACAAATTCTTCAAATTCCAGCACCTGTGCGATCCTGACTGCACAAAAAACAAAAACAAAAAGGAAAAAAAATCTTGTGGAACTTTTAAGACTGATTAGACAGGATTAGGAATAATTTTGCACCGATTACAATTAAGCATATTAAATTAGGGTTAGGACAATTTTAATATTGTCTTATATTTGATACATTCAGTTTAAAATTATAAATTTTTTATTTTATTTTTAATGCATGTCGATTGGAACTAAATATTTTTTAAAAAATATATATTATTAAATTTATATTTATTATATATATTATATATATATATATTAAACTATTTTTTTATTTCATATAATTTGTTATTAGTTATTTTGTAATATATTAATTAACATATTTTTTATTTAAACTTTTTAGTTATATTAATTATTTTTTATAAAAAATTATAAAATATTTCTCATGAATTTCAGATTGTCTATCCTTAAATGCAGTATAAACTGCTTTCCTCGCTATAAAATTTTCTTGTATTTATTTTAATCAGAAGAGATTACTTGCCGGATAGACGGAAAGAGACATCCAAACTAGGTTGATCCTCTTAACAGGGAGATATCCCAACCAGGTTGGCCTCCAAACCCAACAAGCAAAAAATTTATTAAATAAAAAGATTACAACTGCTATAACAATTACAAATGTATAGAGACCGAAATAAACGAGTACAAAAAGAAAAAATTACCGAAGTAATAAAAGAAAGAAAAACAACGACTGTCGCCGGCCTCATTAAAACCTGAAAAGATGAAAAACCCCAAAAGGGGAAAATCTCAATCCAGAAAAAGAGTACCGGGGTAATAAGATACAACGATTAAATTACTTTCTAAATATATAGTTTGCAAACCCATTGACATTTCTATAATGCATTCTGTACAAGAGTGGAAGACCCACCACCGCTCAGGGTGAAGAAGCGATCTTGAAAGAAGCATCCGCCACAGATTTCCCTACCAAGATGTGAAACCGTGAACTGGATGTGGAAATATAACTAATGCAAATTGACCCATCTTGATTTGTAGACCTGGACTACCTCCTCGACGAAAGAGCAAATTGACGACATAAGTGGAGTCACACTCCAACCAAAGATGATCCCAACCGAAATCTCTAAAGACGCTTCATAGAATAATAGCACCCAAAGCTCACTCTCAAAGGCATAACACGAGTCCGGATGAACTGCTAAACGCCTTTAATGAAGCCCCTACTAGTGAAGTATCCACCGCGACCACGGGACAACCATCGGCGACCGTTGATAACCTTCAACCATCCCCTAGGCGGAGACCAAACCACCGAATAAACGGGAGCCCGAGCCCGCGAACCCCTAAATTCCCGAGGATCAAGATCACCAATGGAGTGCATCGTGCCCTTGAATAGCATTTGCTTCCCTGAAGCCCAATAAAAGCCAAAGAACGCTAGGAATGAATATATTACTAAAATGCCTTTGATTCCTAACATACCAAATAGCAGAGAGCACTAACAATACCGCCGCCCAAAGATGAAGACTGAGTGCTTAATGAGGCCTCCATAGCCTTCTCAAACATAGCAACCACCGTGGAAGTAACTAACTGATCCCGAAGGCAACCCCAAGACAATCCCAAATTGCGGTGCGTAGGGCAAGTCAAGAAGAGATGAGAAATGCTTCCGATTCCTTACCACAAATCCGCATTTTGAGGCCGGGGAGAAACCCTCCTAATCAAGACATCGCCGGTTGGAATACGAAGAAGAAGCGAAAACGAGCGGGAGGAATAAAACACTTCCAAACGTGTCTAACCTACCGGAGCGCAGTGTAGAAAGGTGAAGATAGATATCTCGCAATGGCGCCGAGGCTGAATGGGGCCAAACTCTCTCATCGCCCCCCATCAAAATCGCCACCTTCTCATTCCAGCACACAATTGCGGTATGGAAACTCGCCGGAAGGTTCCAATTGCCATCGAATCAACCAGATCGCTACCAAGGTGTCTGGGTCGCATAAATCTCCCGAGTTTTGTAACAACTCAATAATGGGCATCCCACCGGTTGTCAACCCGTAAACGAACCCTGGTGAACCCCGATGATCCAAATCGCCTCCCGAAATGGTAAGATAGAAATGCCGGAGCAGGCCGATCGAGGAAGCAAATAATAAAAGTGGTTCACTTTCCTAAGAAGCGCGCCCGAAGGAAACGAAAAACGAATGAATCCTTGTTCATCAACTTCCAAGCCAACTTACTCAGCAAAGCCTTATTAAAGGTGACCAGGTTTTTCCGACCCAAACCCCCCTGATTAGTGGGCAGCAGCGGACCAAGCAACCGAGGCGATTTCGAACCGAGAAGATCCAAATCAAAAGAAGTTCAATACCCGTAAGAGACTTCAAAGAACCCACCGCCATTTGTAGACCATAAACGTGTGGACAAACTTCGAGGTAATCACCGAGTTAATCAAGCACAACCGACCTGCCATCGAGAGGGTACGACCTTTCCAAGAGGCTAACTGCTCCAAAATCCGATCAGCGATGGGACGAAGAATAGCCTGAGTAGGACTTCCTTTAAAAAGGGGAACCCCGAGATAGATAAAAGGAAGCGACCCAGCCTTGATTCCGAAGTCCGCCAAAATCTTGGCGCGACGCTGACTAGAGACACCGTAACCAAAATAAATGTGGATTTGTCCAAGTTGATGACCGACCGAAATAGGTAGAGGCGGGACATCAAAAACATCGGTCAAATTCGATAAGTCCCTCGCAAAACATGAGCACGCTGCGTAGAGGTGAGTGGGGAAGAGGAGTTCCTGGGAGGAAATCGGCGGGAGAGCCCCGGAGACCATCCGAGATAAATACCTGCTCAAAAAATCTTCGGCAATACCGAATAAAAGGGGAGAAAGTGGATCACCTTGCCGAACCCCTCGGGAACAACCAAAGTAACCCTCCGGAACCCCATTAATAAGAACCGAAATCTTTGCTGAGGTGAGAATAGATCTGATCCACGAGCAAAATTTGGTGCAGAAACCAAACTCGTCTAAACGCCGCCAGAAAGTCTCACCATAGAGTCAAAAGCCTTGGGATGTCTATCTTCAAAGCCACATTACCGAAAACTTTATCAAGGTGATTGACTCAAGCAATCGCAATGCGCCCTCCACATTTCGCCGGATGAAACCAAACCGATTGTCGAATAATTCTAGCGACCCCGCTAGCCGATCAGCTAAAATCTTAGAAACCACCTTGAAAAGGAAGTTTCCCAACATGATTGGACGGAACTTATCCACTGAGTCCGCACCTGGCACTTTCGGAAGAAGCACCATAAAATTTGAATTTAGGCCCGGATGAATAGCTCCCGAAAGAAAGAAGGATTTCACCGCATCCACCACATCGGAATGAATAAAGTCCCAAAGCAAGTCTGGAAGAAAGAACCCGGAAAGCCATCGTGGGGGCCGGACGGGTCCAGGTTGAACACTGCCTGCCTAACCTCCTCGAATGGGGCCGGTTAAATTGGAGTTTTCATCCACGATCCGGAGCTCTAATGATCCCATCTAATCTGGAGAAATCCGTGCTGAGAGACTCATCTGCTGAAAATAAAGATCTATAATAATCCACGATATGACTCCTGATGGTAGCCTCATCTGAAATATTTATCCCCTGAATCGAAAGCGAAGACAAAGGGCGCTGTGACTTGCGAACCCGAAGAAGCGAATGAAAGAACTTGGAGTTGCGATCACCGTCCCTCAACCATTTGACCCGACACTGATCCCGAAGCATAGTTTCTTTGAAGAGCAGAGCCTCATCAAGCGAAACCTGAGCAGCTGCCTCCTCGGCTAATCTCTCCTCAGTGAAGCCCTCCGTGCCAATAATGTTCTGGACCGAAAGAAGTTTTTCCTTAGCCAAAGTGATTTTGTCGTGAATATCACCGAAGACATCCCTGTTCCAACCCCGAAGAGCATGCTTCACCTTTTTCAATTTAGCAATAACCCGATGAAAAGGACTTCCCGAAACTTCCTCATCCCAAATACTCTGAACGAAGGATTTGAAATCCTTGTTGAGCAGCCACATAGACTGAAACCGAAACGGACGCGGACCCACATTACCAATCTTTGAAAGACTCAGTAGCAGCGGGTGATGATCGGAATGCAGCTTGGCTAAAGTGCAACAAGAAACGGAATCCCAAACCTCCAAACAAGAGTCAGAGCAGAAAGACCTATCGAGTTTGCTTTGAACATACCCGCGGGTCCCACGCCGACCCCAGGTGAAGAAAGCTCCATGAGTATCAATAGGTAGCAAACCTGCAGCCTCCACCGCGGCCTGAAAGTCAGTACAAGAGGAGTGAATAGGAGGACCTCCACCAAACCTCTCATGCGCAGGATGGCATCAAGTCCCCATAATGACCCAATGATCATAGAATCTGCATGATGTCCCAAAGCTGTCCAAAGATTTTTTCGACCTCCCGGAAAGACACTCCCATACACAAAGTAAATCACCGCCCTCTACCCCGGAATATCCATTAAATACGATTTGCTCCTCAGCGAAAATCCTAGCATCCTCCAAAGAGAAGTAAAAATCCACATGGTGGGCAAAACATCTGAACTATTAGTAGAAATGAACTCCATATTTAACGAAGACCAAAAAGAGTTCGGAATCATATCAAAAGCGACCATAGGCTCCACCAAGCATAACAAGGCGGGGTTATGTCGACGACAAAAATCATACAAGACCCTCTGAGTGTGGGTTCGAAACCCTGCAGCCCAATAAAGAAAAATCATTGGTTTCCAGATTTGGAAGCCCGAGTCGCGGGCCTGATCAAAACTACAGGTGGTCGCTCCTGAAGTATTTTAGCCTGTTCCAGTTTCGGAGGTCGCCCAGGTTTTCTCTTAACCGTGGTCCAAGCATGTGGATCCTTAGTTTCTGAAACCGAAGGGTCAGAGGCGACTAAATCTAGGTTTCGCTGAGCAGCGATGAGTGCGATATCTGGGTCATAAGCAATCATAGCCGTAAGGTCCCTCACCCCACCGCCCTCCCGGTGGCTCTTCATTCAAATCGCCGAAGGTGTCGCCCAAATCGGAGGCATATCCCGGCGTTCCTTTAATGTTTTCCTAAGATCAATGCTCCTCCTCAAATCCATAGAACTATCCCAAAATAACCGTTACTGAAGTAGGAACCTGAGTATCCGAGACATTTAACCTCGTAGAGAGTGGAGGCTGATGAGGATTTTCAGCGTGCAGACCCGAAGATTGCCCCTGACTTGTACCCAACGGAGGAGGAAGCTTGGGCTTCTGGATTTGAGTAGTTGCTTTAGAGTCATCCTTACCTTTTTCTGAAGGCTTGGCCATAGGAGGTACCCGCCTTTGAATCATCCGACACCGACCCACTGGATGTCCTATACTGCGGCAAGAGGTGCAAAAGTCTGGACAATTTTCATACTCCAACTGAACCTCGATACATGTGTCTTCTGTTTCCAATAATAATTTTTCAGGAATGAAACCTGCCAGGTCAACATCCACTAGAATCCGAGCAAAGTAGCCAAAGTTGCCGTTTAGTGTTGCCTCAGCAATCCTCAAAGGAACTCCAATACCTCTTGCAAGATCGAAAAGAATCTGAGGATGCCAGTATTCCCAACTCAGATTGTGAAATCTTACCCAAACCTGTGCATTGGTAGATTTTTGTGCAGCCGGATTAAAATTCCTTACCTAAGCCTGTACTAACAAAACTGGTTTCAAATTCTGTACCACGAGACCACACTTTCTTCCTATCCTCCCGAATGCAAAGAAAACATGAAAATATCCTCTTCCTAGATGGATTAATTTCCATTTACTCAATTTCCAAATGCTTTGCAATTTTAAAAACAGATCATCATGCTTCCAAAGTTTCTCTCCTCTCGAGTGAACTTTTGCTATTAAGAGAACGACAAAAGCAATACGTTCTTTATAAGCACTATCATTTACTCTTACTGAAATAAAATTACCTTTCCTTATAGGCACATTCTGATTATCAAGAATCACAGGTGCAGGAACAGAATTACCACTTAAAACAGCTGCTGCATAAGAAGATCCAGTTGTACTATCATTCCCACGAACCACTGCTGCAAAGGAGGGCGGAGCACCACCATTGGTTTGTGGAGCGCTCATTCCCCTTGCATTTTCACTGACAACTGCTGCAAGAGAGGGCGCAGCAGGGGCTTTCTCATTGACATGTTCTGTAGATAGCTCGCTGATATCAGTAGGTGCAGCCGGAGCACTTCCTTCTGTCACCTTGATTCCCAGCATGCTGTGATTCACAGCATATGTATTCTCAATACCACATGCGCTCGAATTTGAATGGGATGAGGGTAGAGTACCCCCTGTTTCCCATGACGGATCAAATGCCATATCCAAAATCCACAGCAGGAACAGAAAAGTAATGCAATTTAGAGTATAGATGCAAAGTCTGTTTGATTACTCAGAATTTCCAGGATTCCAGTACAACAAATTCAACACATAACAGTAGAAATTCAAAGAATAACACCAAGTGCGAGCCCGCAGCTTCAACACGAGCTACGATACCTCACACTCTGCAAACCCGAAGCCAATACAGCAAGATGCAAATTCACTAAGAACTCAAGCCTGAGCCATACTCACTGTAATTGTCCCTGTACAAGCTCCCAGTACAATTGCGAGGCAAACCGATCGCAGCTCACTCCCAGCTAGCAGAACCCACCGGCGACGAAGCGGACTAGATGATTCACGGAAGCTTGAGGAAAAGCAGAGCGACCTCCAAGTGTGAAAATCAGCTTGAGGAAACCCAGTCCTCTGGTGCGACGTCAATCCACTATCCTCAAGCCCGACTCAAGTCTCACCAGCGAACCCAGTTTGGATCTAGTTCCCTCGGCAAGACCCACGGATCTGCAACTCACGCTATCCACCTACTCAAGCTCAACCTGCTCCACGCCAAGTTCTGAAGAAAGATCCACGACCGAGCCTAATCCGATCCGGCTCAAAACCGACCCACGCGGCTCAAAACCGTTAAATCCACCAACTAGCTCGGAACCGTTGCGATCGAACCTGTGCTGCTAGTTCCAGCCGAAATCCACCGCGCCAACCAGCTTACTCGAACCAGGGACCAGCTCACATGGAGTTGAACACGAGGACGCGTTCGAGTACAAGCAGCTACGCGGACCAGAAACAGCTCCAGGGAAGATCACGTACGTGCGAACTCCACAATAAGTATCTGTCGAGATGCACCCTGAACCCGTGGCAGCTCGAGTGGTTAACCCTGAAGCCACGAACCAGCTCACCCTGAGCCAACGCCCGGAGAGCGAAGAAGATGCCGACGCCACCACCGGAGAATAGACCACGCCCACGCAAACCCGCAGATTCGAACCCAAAGATCTCAAACCCGGACCATGTCCACACACGTTTTGTGACACACCACAACAGATCGGAAACTCACCCACCTGCTGCGTCTAAGGCACGAACTGCTCTCTGCAACCCGCAAACTCCAACTGCAGTCTTGACCACCAACAGAACTAGTGAAGATGGCGGCGATTACCATCGATTTCTCAATCCACCGAAAGAAGCCCGATCGTGAGCACCAATGCGAGCACACCAGATCTCGAGCACCACACAATGACGGGAAGACCTGCAAGTCACGAGATCCCGCTGCAGAACGAGTGGAAGACTTGAGTTGATAGCTGCCAGCTCAGTTATGGCCACGGTGACCAACTGTCAACTTGTCCAACAAAGAGATGCGACGAAGACGAGGGTAAGATCGCGACCAGCACCAACTACCTCAAGGTGAAGAAGAGCCAAGAACACACCAACCCGCAGCCGTGTTGCATGAATAGTGGGGTTAGAAATTTTGAAACCTATGATGCATGCAAACAAGACCGATCTAACCCAGTGATGGTATGGAAAGGTAGATCAAATCGAGTAGAATACGGATCTGACAACTCGGAGATCATCCAGTAAGGAGATGCCCCAAGATTGCAATGGCAAGTTGGAGAAGACACCCCACAATCGCCATGAACTAGAGAGAAACTCTCTCTAACTTCTCTCTCTCAATCAATAATAATAATAATTCTCTTGTATTTATTTTAATATTTAATAATGAAATAAAATAATTTATAAATTGTGTAACAATACAATCATCAATTGAACAAAAGGAAGAAAAAAATAAAAGAAATACGAAAAAAAACTTTTAAAATCAACATAATTGTCATACCCAAATCCTACAATATAAATTGTACATATTTGTTTTAAAAAAAAAAAGAGTAAACATTACAGAATTGCAAATACAATAATTGTCTCATGATCAGCAGTGATAATAAATGCAAACACAATAAACTAAATACTTGTTCAAAATAAAAATAAGTTAACATTACAGAATTGCAAATACAAAAATTGTCTTATGATCAGCATGCCAACTATTTAATCTTTAAATGATAATGCAAACTCTATTTTTTCATCATCAGTCTCAATTATTTTGAACACCTTCACATTTAAGGGGTTCATCCTCATTGATTTGGACATGCTCAAGTTGTCCTTAGTAGAAAACCCTAGCCTTTTTAGCTTAATTGTCAAATACTTCAGATAGTTATTGGCAACTGGTTGAATAATATCACCAAATTAAGCCATACACCCATTTGCTTCCACTTGGAAGCTTATGCACATCTTCTCAGCTACTTCACTAAACCCTGCAACTATATCAACCTGTGACTTTCCCTTCCTCCTACACCCTGATTGATTAGCAAAGTGTGTAGTTTGATTGACACTCATGGGAGAAGGTATATCTTCAATCCCAATTGTTTCATTTTCTTCATTTCTATCATCCAAATTCCTAACACTTTCCATGTCTTGAGCAACTTGTGCTGCTTTACCAGTAGCACGATCTTTTTCAAAAATATTCACAAACCTATCATATATGAGAAATGATTTACCTCGCCAACCTTCAGCATGTTTATTACTCTAAGCAAATAAATCAAAAAATATATATAAAGAAATTAATGTAAATTGGGTATAATAAAATTGTAATTTTTCAAAAATTATAGTTTAGGTGCAAAACCTCAACATATACTTGCCAAACATCAAGGCTATCAACCTCTACACACTTCATTTCTTCATTCCATCCAAAGCCACTTTTATTCAACATATCATACACAATTCCATATTGTTTCTTCTACTTCTTTAACTTTGATTGTCTATGGTGGTTAATTTTCAAACCCAAATTTGGACATTTCTTAGCTAAAGCTTTCTCAATTATTGTCATTGTTTCAGACTTAAAAGAACTGGTGTCACAACGTATACCACGAGCAACAACATCATCCAATATATCCAACAATGATCCCTCTTCTTTTTTAGTCCAAATATGTCTGCTTCCATGTCTATCCTCCAGTTTCCATTTCTATGAAATAATAATTTTTCATTTCAAAACAATAATAAAAAGTTCATATATAACTAACAAAGAAAGTATTCATTACATATCCATCATAAACAATCCATCCAAATATTTAATTTCAATTATCAAGCATAAAAAGTAAGAAAACTAATCATACAAATTCATTATATATCCATCATAAACAATCCATCAATATTTATTTTATGAACCTCAATTTCCTCTCCAATCATTAAATATTTGTTTAGTCAAATCATCTCTCCATCTAGTCCATTGACTTGAAAATGCAACTGATGCAATAACATATTCTTCTATAACATTTTGACTATTCGATGACAAATCATATGCAGTTTCATCAAGATCAACTGACATGTCTCTTCTAATAAGATTGTGTATGAGACAGTATTGCATAATGATTCGATTTTGTGTCTTAATTGAATAGAAAGACGAACTCATTAAAACTGCCTAATGCATTTTAAGAATTTCAAAGCAACATTCATGACATTTCGTGCAGATGCATGCTTCATATTGAAATATTCCTCTGTAGCCAATGGGATAGAAGCATCTCTTCATTCTAAAAGATGATATCTTGTTCCCCTATAGGATGCAAGAAATCCTTCACCATTAATATAATCAACATCCACAAGGTAATAGTAACCTGACATTAAAAAAATATCTACTATTAGTTTAGTTCTAATGAAATTCACACATTCAATTTTATTCTTTTAATCTTTTTTCATGTAAACCTCTTACCACTAGGTACTCTTAAACCATTAGGTCTATTTAGTGCATCACATAGCACCCTTGAGTCAGAAGCTGAACCTTTCCATCCAGGTAGCACAAATATGAACTCCATATTCCCTGAACAAACATCTAAAATATTGATTGCAATCTCACCCTTTCTTGTTCTATATCTTGCTTTATCCAACTCGGGTAGTTAAAAAAATAAGTGATTAAACATTGACATAAATATTAGAAAGATAAACTAATCCAATGACATACCTTAAATATTTTTCACTTATTATTAGTGCAATTCTCAAGGATAAGATCCGACTTCTTAAACAAGATTTGATGTAATCGTATAATTGCACTTAACACCGAATTGAAGTACCTACTAATCGTCTCTTCTGTCCTATAAAACCTACTAACAATAGTATAGTTTTTTGCATGGTGAGCAAGTATGTGCAAAAATGTGCACACTTGCACCTTTAATGTAACCAACCCATCTTTTTTAATATTTTTATCATGGCGTAATAGTTCACATAGTATCGCCAATGTTCTCCTATCCATCTTTAGTTGACTAATACAAAACACATCTCTTTTTAATAGTCTATTTACAAATGATAAATGTGTCTCATGATCTATAAATACTTGATTATTGTTAATAACTTTTCTTTCGTAATGCCATGCTACAAACGTATACATCAATGTAACTATCATCATACAACTAAAATAGTTTTCCATCTCTAATTCTGTAACACCCCCCCCAATGGGGTCCCCTGGTCAGGTCTAACGCCGTCCACTGGGCACCCCTGGTCCCTTTCCAACTGATATTGTCCTCAATTTAGCCACCGCACGACCAACGGTATGAGGTTTTATCAGACTTCCCAGGAGGTCACCCATCCTAGAATTACTCCCACTGGAGCACGCTTAACTTTAGACTTCCTACGAACCCCTTAGCCAAACACTCTGAAAAAGCCTCGGTTAGTATTAAGGAACCCTCTATCCTATTAAACCTTTCCTCCACCACCCAGGCGATGTGGGACTGGACACCAGGTAGCTGCTGGTGCCTCTTGCACCCGCCCACTCGGGTCGTCACAATCCACCCCCCTTAGGGGCCCGACGTCCCGGGCACACTTGGGTGGCTCTCGATACCACATGTAACACCTCTACGGGTCCCCCAGTCTAACGCCTCCACCGGCACCCCCAGTCCCTTTCCAACCGATATTGTCCCCAATTTAGCCACCGCATGACCAACGGTATGGGGTTTTATCAGACTTCCCAGGAGGTCACCTATCCTAGGATTACTCCCACTGGAGCACGCTTAACTTTGGAGTTCCTACGAACCCCTTAGCCAAATGCTCTGAAAAGGCCTCGGTTAGTATTAAGGAACCCTCTATCCTATTAAACCTTTCCTCCACCACCCAGGCGATGTGGGACTGGACACCAGGTAGCTGCCGGTGCCTCTTGCACCCGCCCACTCGGGTCGTCACAAATTCGTTTGCAATGAACATCGCAATAAGCTTCCTTTGATTCATATCTAAAATGTATGAATATGACAGCAATTAGCATTTTAACATCACTACAAATCTGCATAAATCATTCACATCACTACAAATTTAACTGCAATTAGCAATTTATCAACAAAATAGATAATGCTAATAAGCTATTGGAAAAGTTCAAATGCCTCTATACATATGCTGGTATTTGGTGAATGCTGGATAGGATTACTTCATATATAGTTAATATGTAAATTATTAAAATATAATATATATTTGTAGTCACTATTTGTGCTCGCCCATAGTAGCGAAAACTCCCTACTACGAGCGAGATCTCACTTCTATAGGCGACAGTTCCATTTTATTGTGTTTGTTTGTACTCGCCAATATTAGCGAGAATTCGCTACTATGAGCTAGATACTCATTTTGCTCTCAGAAAAATATCTCGCGTAAAAAAGTGAGATCTCGCTCCTATAGGCGAGAGTTCCATTTTGCAGCCTTTATTTACACTCGTTCTCGCTACTATGAGCGAGATACTCATTTTTCCTCTCGGAAAAATGTCTCACCTAAAGGAACAAAATCTCGCTCCTATAGATGAGAGTTTCATTTGCAGTCTTTGTTTGTACTCGCCAATAATAGTGAGATACTAATTTTTTCTCTCGAGAAAATATCTCACCCAAAGGAGTGAGATTTCTCTCCTATAGGCAAGAGTTCCATTTTGCAGTCTTTGTTTGTGCTCGCCAATAGTAGCCAGAACTCACTACTAGGAGCACGATACTCATTTTTTCTCTCGGAAAAATATCTTGCTCAAAGGTAAAATCTAAAATCCCAACGAAAATGTATCTACAATTAAATTAAAACCAATAGATCTACATGGTTTTATGTAAATCTAGGTGATAGGAAGAAAAAGCCTGCCTGAGAACGATGTGAGTGATGACTAAGAATACGAGAGCAGCGACGACGATAGCTCTGGAATGATCGGTGATGGCTATGGAACGATCGGTGACGGCTAAGCTAAGTAACGATCAACGCGACTAAGGAATGACTACAAGAGGATGAGAGGGCGATGACACGAAGAATGACTCAGACAAAACTCGCGAGAAAGAATATGTAAAATGAGACAGATTAATTTTGACCCAACAAATCAACGAATCAAAAAGTCCTTCACTCCATAACTATATTTTTTCCCCCTTCACTAAATTTGTAGTCATCACCAAACACCAGCCTTCACTAATTTTCGGACAAAATTTGTCCAGTCCCACCTAATACAAGTTGTCAAACATGCCCTAAACTCATTGGTCGGGATTGAAGAGGAGGATTAGGTAGACACTGCTAAACACCCAGGCTTTATGAGCATATGAGCGCAAGGGAAGGGCATAATTTAGGGCTGAAATAAATCTAAATGATGCAGTTTTGTTTCAAAATAATATTTAATTTTTATTTCATATCATTTTATAATAAAATTGGTTTTGTGGTTATTATAAAATAAGTCACATAAGCAATTTTCAAAATAATATATATATTTTTTATCAAATATTACTTAGTAATGAAATAGATTTGTAGCTGTCACAAAAACGAGTTACAAAGAATAAATCGTTGCTAAGTAATTTCTTAGTTATCAGTTACGAAATTAGACTTTGTAATAAAAATATGACAATCTTTTATGTATGAAAAAAATAATTGTGATAAGGATTTCGTAGTTAAATATCATGGGAAAGTTGAATTTGAGGTTTTTGTTATGAAATTTAGTTATGCGGGTCGACTCGTAACTAATTCTACTAAATTAGATATGAACTATATATTCGTCACAAAATATTAGTATTATGCTACGAAAATGATATTTATAGCAAAGATTTCATTGCTGAAGTCTAATTTTTTGGTAGTGTATAACTATTTAAAAGAAGATAAAAGCTGAAATGAAGAGTAATTTAAAACAACTTTCCAACATAGCGAGAAGGATAAAAGAACATAATATTGCATTTAAACTTCACAATCAGTTAAAAAAAAAAACTTCACAACTTAAAACAATTAAGAGTAAGGAAATCAAAGTTGTTAACTTTCCTATTATAAATAAGGGTTCCCCAACACCCTTAAACAAATAGAAAGAATTTAGTTTATGGAGATACAAAATCAAACCACCAACAAAAAAAATGGAGCATTCAATAAGATATTGTTATATAACACAATCCATAATGCATAAGAAAAAGTCTAAAATTAAGTGAAACCACATCTCCAATATCCAAAGCAAGATTGATTGTCCGTATGCTTCATGTCTATTACAATTTCCTCTTCTTTCTCTTTTATATCATTGATCCCAAGAACTAGGTCTTTTGTTAGACCAACCATTAATCCCAAATCCCTCGCCACCACTTGTATGCAGCTTACTAACCCACCCAACAGCTGTTATGATAGGAAAAAATCACTCCTTCAAAAAAATCACTCAGTCAAACATGAATACTAAAGTCAACAAAAACCACTCCTTTGAATTGGAAAATTTCCAAATTCCAATTGAAAAAACATTGAAATAATAAAATAATCTTCTTGAGAAACACCACTATAATCATGACCCAAATGAACAGATTACGTTACTGAAATTTAATAAAAAAATAAATACCATGAGAGAGTTCCAAGGCATGGTGGGGTGCAGCAAAACCCAACTCATCGAAATTTCATAAAAAAAAAAAATTAACTAGAAAAAATCAGAAAAAACTGAAATTGATAGATGTGAGGGCTTATCCAGTCAAAAATTAGCTTGAATTGGAAAGGATCTAAGTAGATTTGAGAGGAGATGGAAGATTGGCGTGGACGATGAGGAATAGGAGAGAGCACGGAATGGGGAGGCAGCATGGAGTGGATGGGGGCTAGGCTGCGCACGACGTTGATGGGGTAAGCACAGTATGTGGACGGACGCGGAATAATGGGCGTTGTAGAAGAAAAGAAGAGTTGGGGGGCTAGGTTGCTTGGCGATGAAAGAAGGCTAAGGGTAGCAGAAGTAAAGATGAAAAATAAAAAGAAAATAGAAAAAAAAAAGAAAAAAGAGAAGGGTTAGGGCCCACATATTAATTAATTTTTTATGACGGTCACACCATTGAGGGTCGCCATACTAGTTATCAATTTAAATATTTTTTATATTTAATTATTATTTATTTAAATCCATACCAATTTGACAACGAAAATAATAACCGTGGTCGAAGCTGTTATATATTTATTATTCTTTTAATTAAATAAAAATAATTGTTTATATCCATACACATGTGGCGACGATCAATAAAAGGAACCATCGTCACAACCATTGCAAATTTAATATTTTTTAATGTTATTAAAATAATTATTTATATTTTATTTTTATTAAAAAAGAATTTCTACATGTGCATATTTGTGACTGTCTCTACTTCAACCGTCGCCAAAAATTATAGAGTATATCCATACCGCGACAGTTTGTTCAAAGACCGTTGCTGTATGGTATTGACCGTTGCTAAATATATTTAGCGACGGACAAACATATATGCCCGTCATTAAACCACCGTCGCTGAAATCATTTTTTGTAGTAGTGTTAACTTTGATAAAAAAGAAAAGATATTAAACTTTGTTATCATCTTTTAGATAGACCTTCAGGCCTTTTTGGGGATGGAGGGACTTGAACTGTCATGATTTCTGTAACCTGTACTGCATGACAGTATGTAGAGACAGAGATCAAAGATGCACGAGGGCTGTTTATTTCTTCTACTTATCTCAGTTTCGTCTATGGTTAGATGCACTGGTTGTGGCTAGTTTTACAATGCTTGAAATTTTTTTTCTTTGGTTTAAGAATCTGCTATTCTGTTCTTTGTAGCGTATTGAAAAGTGCTTGCCATTGCCATTACTAACCTACGTATGTAAACTTATCCTTCTTGGTTTAATCAAGAAGAATCTCGAGGAGTCAGAGTCTTGACACGTGATATTTTTCTTGGTAAAAGTTGTTTTAATTTTTCTAGTTCCTTTAGAAAGCAATGTGAACGGCCTTGATTTTAGGATTTATATTTTTTGCTTTTAGGATTTTTATTTATTTAAATAGGACTTTGTTCCTATTATATTTTATCTATATAGTAGCCGCAAGTTTTATAATAAAGCCGTTTTTTCATTCTCTCTCATATTTTTTCTCTCTTGTCTGTTAACTAAAACTTTGAGGGTTTACCTTTTGCTTATATGCTATTGTGTTTTAACAGTATATTTTACTATTAATTTTCTGTTTTAACTAGTTGCATATTTATTAACAATATCCCTTTTAATTTCTTAGGATAGTCTCTTAGTAATTTCAAGCTTCTTACTCAGAATTGCAGATTTGTCTCAGGCTCCAAATCGCCAAAGTATAAATCTTGCAGGTTGTACTAGTTTGTTTCATGTTCTTTCATCTCTTCAAAACCTTCACAAGCTTACTAATCTAAATTTGAGTTGGTGTAACAAACTTAGAGATCTTACAGAGATATCATGGGGGAGAGGGCACTTGGTTAAGAATCTTTTAAACTTCATATTGATCAATAGTTCTATCACAGGTCTTATAATAATTTTCCACGCTACTCATCTTCGTCGAACATTTCTCTAAATTTTCGCATAAGTTTAAGTTTGAGTGAGACACCAACAGAAGTCATCTTCGTTTTTTACTAAATTATTAATGAATGTTGATTCACTAATCTCTTATTAATAAAATGCATTTAAAGCCTAAAAACAATGTAAACTTGGTGAGCCACTAGTTACATTGAAATTTATAAGGACCATGAATAAATTAAGAATGTGATTCACAGCTTGCACTTTAACTTAAATATGAAATAGTTACAAGAATTATCATAAAAAAAAAAGAAGCAATTTTGCAGCGACCAAATATATTTGCTGTTGGAAAATAAGCAGCAGCAGTGAGAAAACAATTTTTCAGGTATCTACAAAACCAGGAGAGAAAAGGCTTGGTAGTGTCATATGTCCATGTATATATAATTTCTTTAGTCGAAAAAGAAAATGAAGCTGAGAACACCAGCCATGCATTCTCTCTGTCACGCCTACTCTCTCTCGTGTTATATTGTTGAGTGACCAAATAGACAAGCAAAAGGGTGGCAATTCGTGTTGATGAGTCATATCCATGTCAACCCATATATGAAACGGGTCCAAATGGCTAAAAACAAACGTGATCTGTTTATTGAATTGGTTGAAATTACACTTCTCAATCCAAATACGATCCCTTTGCTGCCCTGTTTGGTAATGTATTTATTTATTTTTATTTTTTTCTACATATTTATCTATTTTTTTCTACTTTAAAACTTTGTTGCTCCTGTAGGTTAAAGCAGCCAACAAGCTTCTTAAGATAATTCCATAGAACTTGGATATTGCTATTACAACTACAGATGAAATCAAATTGTATTCTTTGCTGTGTTATGTTTATTTATTGGTTTCAGGATTAAGACATGTATATTTCTCTTTTTTTTTTGCTCATCTCTTGTTAAAGAACTCATATTTTAGTGTTATTACATAGTCTAGTAAATTATTAATAGATTAGAACAGAGTCCATGTGTCCTTTTCACTTGACTCACCTTTTCTCCCAGTGGTAAAGAAAAAAAAGATTAGATTTTTGAAACTGCTACGGATTTGTGTGCCTTGGAGTTTGAGGATCCAACTATGAGTCTACTTACCACAAGGAAGGCTTTTATAGAAAGAAACTGAAACTTCCTTTGATTGTCTCAGAGGATAAGTTGGGCTTCAAAGCTAATATAATAATCACTCTCTGGATATGTTTTGTGTGTCAATACTATTAAGTTTGGTATAAGATCCATAATTCTCATGGGGTGGCAATAAAACAGAAGGTTCTTTGCCTCAAGTTTTGCTTTCCTGATGTTAGTTTTGTGTGTTTGTCATTTTTAATTATGGGATTGGTAGGATGCATGACTTCTATATTTATGTGTCTAATGACGTTTGAGTGCCTGCTGTCTAGGTGGCATGACATTATTTTTTTGACTTGAATGGGAATAAGTTATAAAGCTGCTGCTAAGTGGTGTAGCATTTTGGACAATCACAACAATATATTTGACTAGAAATGAACTTTTCAGGGAAAGCAGCAACAGTCTAATTTTTGTAAAACTCTTCTCTAGATTACTTTCATGGATTACTCCCTTCATCACTCTCATTTTCCTTTGTTTCTTACTATTTTTTAGAAGAGCTAGCTTTGTTGCTTGAAATTATTTATGTACCATTATCAAGTAATCTTGCAAGCCTCCTGAAAATCATTTAGACATTTGTTTTTACCATGCCTTAATTATGGATCTGCACCATATTCTGATCTGCATCACGAATAAATAATATTTGTGGTTCCATTCATTCTTTAACTAAGGCCATTTGTGGTTCCATAAACATTTAAGAGTAGGTTTTCTTTTCTGTGGTATTGAAATAGCTTCGAATTTAATTTCCTTACTAATCCCATTAATTTTAAGTGATCTGGTTACCCTTCTTACTTGGTGCAAGTACCTTTCTTTTGCATTTCTTGTTAATTATATGTGGTTTTTATAAGCACTTACAACATTTTCAATTTTATTTGAAATTATATCAAAATTAATTTTCTGATCATTATCCTGAGGATTTCTGAAATTGTTATTGTGTAGTAAAATCAAGGAGAGGATCAAGAAAACAAAGAATGAAAAGAAGGCAAAAAAAAGCAGAAGTGATGGCAAAGACTTCGAAGACACAAGGGAAGGCCAACATTTCTAAGGGAGGTGTACCAAAGGGTCCAATGCTTGGTGGCGGTGGTGGGAAGCACTAAGCAACTGGTTAGCTATCTACTCATTGCATTATGGAGTTATAGATAGGACCGTGAAGATATACATATTCATTGTATTATTAATTTATGAATGAATATTATTTGTGTCAATAAAAATTCGACAGATGTTTTTTGTGATAATTTTACTTGTTACTGACAAACAAATAACAATTACAATATCCTACAGTGATGAAACAAATAGTGTTACTATATTATGTTATGAATGTAAATTATTTGTGTCCATCAAACTCGACACTGATATTTTCTGTGACAATTTGCATTGTCACTAACAGTTATTGCTACAAATGTTAGTTATGTGACAGATTCTTTCAGTGTCAATAACTATTGTCACTATTTTATATTGTGACAAGCATATAGAATGACACAAATAATATCAGTGATACAATCATTTTGACACTGTATCATTTCGTGTCAAAAGTAGAAGTTGTTACTGAAACCAATGTTGTTACAGAAAGGTAAAGTCAAAAGTAGAAGTTGTTACTGAAACCCATGTTGTCACAAAAAGGTAAAGTTTGATCGGATTTTAGAATGCAATTAGTGACAAACAATGTGGATTCAGTAATAAATTTTAAACCTTATTGTGACAAAAATTATTGATACAAAAGACCTAATATTACATGACAGTAATGAAATTGTCACAGAAACATGGGCATCAGTGACTATGCCGTTTGATTGTCACTAAAGAGAATTAGTATTTGCTTTTTTGTGTCAACGCCATAATGATCAATTTTTATCACAGATATAAATACAGTGACAAAAAATGGGGCTTAATGACAAATTTGCGTTGTCACAGTAGGTCAAATTTTTTGTAGTGCATATTGACACTAAAAAATGAACAAGTCTATATACATTTCCTCAACCAAAGAGCACTACCAAAGCAGTATAAAAGAAATAGTTAGAATAAAGCAATGAAGCAAGAACTCGCACACACATACACATATATATGCATTATCTGCTACAATAAAGCAATAGTATACAATGAAGGGCTCTCATCATTTGTCATACTATATCACATTTGTTAATATGGATGTAAAGAATTTCATACAAATTAATTTGGATTACAAAATTTCATAACTCTAATTCGATGTGCCAATTTAGATGAGCATCACCACAATTAATTATGCAACATTCTCATTAATATTGAATTAATGATAGACATCAGATGGATCATATAGAGGCAACTTTCTCAGATGATATGTAGACAATATTTTTCTTAAAAATAAAAGTAAGATATATACTATAGGTTTTTATTACCCTTCAATGAATGACAATATTTTGTCAGCTATATACGCTTCATACAAGCTGTCACAAGTTGTCCACCCTCCACAGCAAAAATAGTTGCTGGGAATTATAATTTAAAATATCGGTATTGATGAAAATATCAAAAGTAAAAAGTACAAAAATAACAGTAGAAATATCGATATCGATAAACTTCAAAAGAAATGACGAAAATATGATATTTTTTTAATGAAATTTCATACTTATTGATTAGCTACTTTATCAATTTACCTATAAAAATTAAAAAAGATTGACCATAAATCTTACTTCTCATAATTAAAAGACCTATAGCACTCATTAACAGTAACAAAAATATTATTATTTTTTATAATAAATTATTTATTAATTAGAACAATAATACAACTTAAAACCACATAGAATTTTTTGGTAATTGAAAATGTATACTCTCATGTACATAGTATGTAGTCTATACTTGTTTATGTAAAGGTTGAAAGCAAAGCATGATATATATGTGTGTATATATATATATATATTTAATAATTTAAAAATAATGTAAAATAATTATTACATAATTTAAAAATAAAAAAATAACAATTATAATTTTGAAAATAAAAAAGATGCTCTGTAGTCTGTACTTGTTTGTATAAAGGTTGAAAGCATAACATAATGCATATATTGTTTATGCAAAAATTTACAAAGTCAAAATTAGTATCCGGGTCTCATCGATTAGTTTGCAAAAAAGAAAAGAAATGTCAGCGGCCTTAGACCGGCAGGACTCATCCGGTCTAAAGACCCTTGGACGCTTAAATCAGTCTAATCCATTAGAGAGAGTGTTAATGTAGATTGTGAATGAGAGATATATGCGTATCTCCATCAGACATTATATTTATAGTGCTTAGAGACTATGGTTTAGAAAACCCCGATTGTCTTGATTTATTTAGTAATCCTTGGAAATTTTCATGTATGCCCATTATTTATAATTAACTATATTCCTATAATTAATTATGAATAATTAAATACCATTAAAGATGTGATTTTTTGTCTACACAGTTAGCCCCCCAGTTTGTAAAGCCAATAATGACTTTGGTTTAGAAACTAAGCAACAGTCCTGTGTGATTGCACTGTACGAGCTGTACAAACAACTTGATTATAGGTTGACCAAATCAGATGTTAATGATTTGATATTGATGTAATCAAATTGTTTATGTAGTCTGCTCTACTCCAACTAGCCAAGCTCGTTGGTAAGCTATCCAATTCAAACTCCAAATTGGAAAAATACCCCCCAAAGAGCCAAAAAAGCTATTATGTCTACTAAGAAACCATCCATTATACATGATCAAATAGTTCCAATGATCATCCGGAATATTTGACCTTTGTATAGTCGTCCATATCTCAATGATGGCCAAATCAAATTATTCGAATCAATACCAACCCTCATTGAAAGTATAATTCCTTGGGGCTTATGAATGTTGCCCAAGCATATAGATAAACTTGTCATCCTTACCGATTGTACGCATGATAAAATCTTGCACAAAATCCTCTACAATTTGATTATGGGTACTCAATCTTCCATAATTTTACTTGTGGGTACTGATCGCATGATTTGTGGACATCTTACTCTCAGCTGCTTATGGGGTTTAAGCAGATAATATATGCTATGATCCAGTAGAAAATCCAAAAGTAAACAATATATGCTATGATCCAGTAGAAAATCTAAAAGCAAATGATAAATATACGTCCATTGGTAAAATTCAACTTGCAGAAATACAAGCCATAAGTAAAAGTGTCAGTATAAAAACTCTAATTGCAATACAAAATATATCAAGATTAAATAAAAAAGTCTGATTACAAATTTTTCGAGAGAAATAACTTAGCTGAATGTGAAAAAACTGTAATAACCTCATTTATTTTCAAAACTGTCGGTTTCCGGACGCGTTTTCGGTTAAATCGCGGTTTTACCTTTTCACCGAAACAAGCAGTTTGAGTCCTCCGGGAATTTTCTAAGGACCGAGACTACCCTGTGAGGAGACGAGGGACTTTTTCCACCCATTTTGCCCTTGGTCCTGGTTTGACCATGGTTGACTTTTACTATTCATTAAAATATTAATATCTTTAATTATATCTTTAATTTTATTTTATTTTATAATTATTTAATTAATAAAATTTGTTGGCAATTGGAATTTAAAGCTTTTGACCGACACTCCACTTTGCTTTACAATCCATTTATTTAAATAATATATATATATAAATATCTTTACTTTATGGTATTTATTTTATTAAAAAAAAAAAAAGAAAAAGAAAAAGGTTGCCAAATTGCAATTGGCAATTGGAGTTTGATTGCCGACACCATCTTCTCCTTTTTCACTTTGTTTTGTTTCTTTTTCACCAATGCATTTATTGGGTTTCACAAGTTAGAGAGAGAGAGAAAAGTTAAAGAGGGAAAAAAAAAAGTGAATTGCAAAAACACAAACCAATTTCAAGGGGAAGTGGCTGGCCATCAAGAGGGGGAATTTGGCTTGGTTGGAGAGCTTTTCAAAGGTGGGGTTTGCTTGCTTCCAAGCTTTAATCAAGGTAGGCAACTATACCCCTTTTTATTTTATTGCAAATATATGTATATTTGTTGGTTAACTTGATGTGTTTAGGCTTGGAATTATTGAATTAATGGTGGTTTGGATTTAAATTCCATGTGTATTGGTTGGTTGAGTAAATTTCAAATTGTTTAGCTTAGGGTGTGATTGAATTGGTGTTAGATGCTTGAATTTGTTGGAGTAATGCATAAATTCATGAAATTGATTGATGGAAATGTTTGTGGGCTTAGTTAATTTGATGAATTTGTGAAGAATTCATTTGGAATGTGATGGATGGAAAGGGACGGTGGTGTAGGAAGCTATGTGCAAATTTGTATGGGTGGGGGTATTTTAGTCATTTCACCTATGAAGGGTATTTTGGGAATTTTCAAAAAGTTCAAGGGTATTTAGGTCAATTTACATGCAAGGGACTTAAATGGAATTTTTGAAAATGTTTTAGGGAAATTTTGTCATTTGCATGTAAAGGACATAAATGGAATTTTATAAAAAGGTCAAGGGCATTTTGGTCATTTGACATGTAGGCATATAAATGTAATTTTTGAAATTTTTGAGGGTATTTTCGTCATTTTCTATAATAGGGGTAAAGTTGAGAATATTTGAAATTAGAGGAGTATTATGGTCTTTTCCTAATTTCCAAGTTATTTTAATATATATAAATTAAATTATTATTTGTTTATTAATATATATATATATATTTTCAATTACTAATATATATATATATATATATATATATATTCTCAAATACAATTAATTATACATGTGTTTGTATAATTATAAATATAAATATATTTTATAAAATACATATAATTTATGTACGTATTTAGAAAATATACGTATATATGTTTTGTAAAGGTTTATGTACAAAAATAATTATTTATATATTAAGTATATATATATGTGGGTGGGTGTATTTATACATGGGGGTGTGTATATGTATAATCATGTATACATATAGGTCGTATTTGTATGCATGTATATGTATAAATACGTGTATACATATATGGGTGTGTATATACGTGTTTGTGTATATATAGGTGTATGCAAGTATGTATATATATATGTGTGTATTTTTATACATATATTTATGTGTATGCATATATGTGATTATGTATATATGTAAATTATATTTGTGGGCATATATATGTATATATAAAATGTGTATACATATATGGGTGTGTATATATGTGTTTATGTATATGGATATGTGTACATGAATGTGTATTTATGTGTGTATATTTCCATATAATATTTATTTATATATCGCTTATACTTGTGTTGTAAATGCGTATGTTGATAGAATTTATTAATTGTTATTTTACCGGGGTAGAATGGTAATTAACCATATGCCTTGAGGGTATTTTGGTAATTTTTCATTTACTTGAGGGTATCTTGGTAATTTCGACATGACCAATGGCATATCGGTAATTACATCAAGATGGTTGGCGACTTGTAGTCGTTGATGGAGCGAGGCATTTCGATAATTACTACGGAATAGGGACGGTTGGTAATTATGTATTTTATCTGTTGTTTGGTTTTACTTGTACATTGTGGCATAAGCATTCATTTGCATAAAGCAATTTTGATGGTTTATTGTTTTATGTGAAATGAAAAATTATTCCCTGTGGGTTTGTGTTTTCGAAAATTGGTTGCATGATGAGGTGCATAGTTCAAACCCTGTTTTTAGTCACTCTATGAATCACGACCACACATACGGTGGGTCGCGAACGGTGGTTCATCCGCATACCACGAGTGTGGTGTTTTGTGCATGACGCGGAAGAGAGGGTTTTGATTGATAAATAAAGAGGAAAAATAATGATTTTAGGTGTATAGTGATACACTTCATGACATGTCATTTGCACTTGCATATGGTTGCTCGAGTGTTTTCCACTCACGGTTGTCTATCCTATGTGATGTAAGTCCAAAGCGACAAGGGGCTTGGCGGTGCTGGAGGGAGATAGTACTATTGTTCTTCCGCATTTGGTTTGTTATATTTTGGGCGATGATATTATGTATTTTTAAATACTACATTTTCCTTTGCAGTGTGGGTGTGTAAACTTTGTTTTATTTTAAAATAATACTGCTTTAGTGTGGTTTGGAAAACGGTCTCAAAGAGTAAAGGAAATTCTCTGATTTTATTGTGGTTAAGTCCAAAACAAAAAAATATTTTCAGCAAATCAAAAATAAAAAAATAAAAAAAAAATATGGTAATCACACCTTACTCAGGAACCTAGGCTTGGGTAAGGGGTTGTTACAAAAACTATGTAAAAATTTTTCATAATGACTGTAGATACAAAATATATCATTGCACAACTCGCAAATTTATTGGCAATTTATCCCTCAATTTCTGAAATGGTTCATCACAACAAAATCATAATAACTTGAACAAAGGAAAAATAAAAATATATAATATAATTTTTTTCCCTCCTCTTCTGTCACCTCCCCTTCTTTTCCTCTTTTCTTTTTCATTTTTTTATGGCCCTCACTTTGTCTAAAGATCAGTTACAATTTCTTTTTTTCTTTGTGGGCCCCACTTTTGCATTTGTATCTACCAACCAACTCCACAATACACTCGTGCACGACTTTCCCTTCAATTCTCTTTTTATCTTTAGGGAAATTGATAAAAATATCCTTATTAATAATCAAAATTAGAAAAATACCCATATGCTCTTAATCTTTACAAAAATGATAGAATATACCCATTTAACCTTAATAAAAATCTGTAGCATTTCAAATATATTTTTGAGTGAGGACCTGCTGAACTGCTAAGGTCCTAATTCTTAAATCCATATAGTACACTCTCATCTCATTCCTTATTTTTTTTACCTTATTTTTTCTTTCATATCTGCTTTTATAATTTTTATTTATTTTGTAATGTATTTTTCTATAAAACTACATCAATATGTGAGCATTTTAATTTTTGAATTAAGCTATTTTGATTAGTATTGAATGAGATATGATTTTTACAAAATGAAAGGTCGTCTATGCAAAATACTAGGTCCGCCCTATAAAATTACAGGTCCGACATACTGTTTTGTAAAAATTATATCTCATTCAATACTAACCAAAATAACTTAATTCAAAAGTAAAAATCCTCACAAATTGATGTAGTTTTAAAAAAATATATGCAAAAAAATAAATAAAAATTATATAAGTACATATGAAAGGAAAAGTTAGATGAAAAAATAAGGAATAAAATGTGGATTTAGAACCTACAAAATGTGAAAAAACTGTGCAAAAATCTTTCATAAAGACTCTGGGTGCAAGATATATCACTGAACAACTCGTAGATTTAATTGCCACTTATCCCTCAATTTCTGAAATGGTCTATCATAACAAAATCATAATAGCTTGAACAAAGGAAAAATAAAAATATATAATATAAGTTTTTTTTCCCTTCTCTTCTATCATCTCCCTTTCTTTTCCTCTTTTTCTTTTTCATTTTTTTATCATGGCCCCCACTTTTTAGCATATCCATTTTACCTTTAATAAAAAACTATAGCATTTCAAATATATTTTTGAGTGAGGACCTGCTGAACTGTAGGTCAAGCCTGCTGTTTTGCAGGTCCTAAATCTGAAATCCACATAGTACACTCTCATTCATTCTTTATTTTTTTAGCTTCTTTTTTCTTTCATTTATGCTTTTATCATTTGTATTTATTTTGTAATGTATTTTTCTATAAAACTGCATCAACATGTGAGCATTTTAGTTTCCGAATCAAGATATTTTGATTAGTATTAAATGAGATATGATTTTTTCCAAAATGGAAGGTCGTCCATGCAAAATGGCAAGTCCAACCAGCCATTTTGTAAAAATCATATCTTATTTAATACTAACCAAAATGACTAAATTCAAAAATCAAAATCCTCAAAAATTGATGTAGTTTTAGAGAAAAATATGCCACAAAATAAATAAAAATTATACAAGTACATATGAAAGGAAAAGTTAGCTGAAAAAATAAGGAATAAAATATAGATTTGGAACCTGCAGAATGTAAAAATCTTTCATAGTGACTTTGGGTACAAAATATATCACTACACAACTTGCTGATTTTTTAGCTATTTATCCCTCAATTTCTGAAATGGTCCATCACAACATAATCATAATAGCTTGAACAAAGAAAAAATAAAAATATATAATATAAGTTTTTTTCCCTTCTCTTCTGTCACCTCCCATTATTTTCCTCTTTTATTTTTCATTTTCTTTACCATGGCCCTCTCTTTGTCTAAAGATCTGTTATAATTTCTTTTTTTTCTTCATGGGCCCCACTTTTGCATTTATATCTGCCAGCCAACCCCACAACACACACGTGCATGACTTTCCCTTCAATTCTCTTTTTATTTTAAGGAAAATTGATAAAAATGCCCTTATTAGTAATCAAAATTAGAAAAATACCCATATGCCCAAAATCTTTACAAAAATAAGAGAATATACCCATTTTACCCATAATAAAAATCTCTAGCATTTCAAAATTTTTTTTGAATGTGGACGTGCAGAACAGCTGGTCGAACCTCCCGTTTTGCAGGTACTAAATTCAAATCCACATAGTACACTCTCATCTTATTTCTTTTTTTTTTACCTCTTTTTTGTCTCATATATGCTTTTATAATTTTTATTTATTTTGTAGTGTATTTTTATATAAAACTACATCAATATGTGAGCATTTTGGTTTTCGAATCAAGCTATTTTGATTAATATTGAATGAGATATGATTTCAACAAAATGTAAGGTCGTCTATGCAAAATGGCAGGTCCACACTGCCATTTTGTAAAAATCATATTTCATTCAATACTAACTGAAATAAATTAATTCAAACACCAAAATACATACAAATTCATGTAGTTTTAGAGAAAAATATGCCACAAAAAAATAAAAATTATACAAGTACATATGAAAGGAAAAGTTAGATGAAAAAATAATGAATAAAATGTGGATTTAGGACCTGTAGAATGTGAAAAAACTATTTAAAAATCTTTCATAAAGACTCTGGTGTAAAATATATCACTGCACAACTCGCAGATTTAATTGCAACTTACCCTTCAATTTTTGAAATGGTCCATCATAACAAAATCATAATAGCTTGAACAAAGGAAAAATAAAAAAAATATAATATAAGTTTTTTTTCCTTTCTCTTCTGTCACCTCCCCTTCTTTTCCTCTTTTCTTTTTCATTTTTTTTACCATGGCCCCCTCTTTGTCTAAACATCCGTTACAATTTCTTTTCTTTCTTTGTGGGCTCCACTTTCGCATTTTTATCTACCAGCCAACTCCATAGCAGACTCGTGCATGACTTTCCCTTCAATTCTCATTTTATTTTTAAGGAAATTAATTAAAATACCCTTATTAATAATCAAAATTAGAAAAATACCCATATGCCCTTAATCTTTACAAAAATGAGAGAATATACCAATTTTACTCTTGATAAAAATCTGTAGCATTTCAAATATATTTTTGAGTGAGGATCTACTGAACTGCAGGTCGAGCCTTTCATTTTGCAGCTCCTAAATATTAAATCCACATAGTACACTCTCATCTCATTTTTTTTTTACCTTTTTCTTTTCATATCTGCTTTTATGATTTTTATTTATTTTGTAATATATTTTTCCATAAAAGTACATCAATATGTGAGCATTTTGGTTTTTGAATCAAGCTATTTTGATTAATATTGAATAAGATATGATTTTTACAAAATGAAAGGTAGTTCATGCAAAATGGCAGGTCCAACCTGCTATTTTGTAAAAATCATATCTCATTCAATACTAACCAAAATAATTTAATTCAAAAACCAAAATCCTCACAAATTGATGTAGTTTTAGAAAAAAAAATATGCCACAAATGAATAAAAATTATACAAGGACATATGAAAGGAAAAGTTAGATAAAAAATAAGGAATAAAATGTGGATTTAGAACCTACAGAATGTGAAAAAACTATGTAAAAATTTTTCATAAAGACTCTAGGTACAAAATATATCACTGCACAACTCGCAGATTTATTGGCAATTTATGCCTCAATTTCTAAAATGATCCATCATAAAAAAATCATAATAGCTTGAACAAAGTAAAAATAAAAATATATAATATAAGTTTTTTTCCCTTCTCTTCTATCACCTCCCCTTCTTTTTCTCTTTTCTTTTTCATTTTTTTACCATGGTCCTCACTTTATCTAAAGATCTGTTACAATTTCTTTTTTTTCTTCATGGGCCCCTGTTTTGAATTTGTATTTGCCAACCAACTCCACAGCACACTCGTGCACAACTTTCCCTTCAATTCCCTTTTATTTTTAGGGAAATTGAAAAAAATACCCTTATTAATAATCAAAATTAAAAAAATACTCATATGCCCTTAATCTTTACAAAAATGAGAGAATATACCCATTTTACCCTTAATAGAAATCTGTAGAATTTCAAAAATATTTTTGAGCGAGGATGTGCCGAACTGCTAGTCAAACCTGCCGTTTTGCAGGTCATAAATCTCAAATCGATATAGTACACTCTCATCTCATTTTTTATTTTTTTTACCTCTTTTTTTCCATATCTGCTTTTATAATTTTTATTTATTTTGTAGAGTATTTTTATATAAAACTACATCAATATGTGAGTATTTTGGTTTTCAAATCAAGCTATTTTGATTAATATTGAATGAGATATGATTTTTACAAAATAGAAAGTCGTCCATGCAAAATGGCACCGCCTTGCAAAATGGCAGGTCCGACCTACCGTTTTGTAATAATCGTATCTCATTCAGTACTAACCGAAATAAATTAATTCAAAAAGCAAAATCCTCACAAATTGATGTAGTTTTAGAGAAAAATATGTTACAAAATAAATAAAAATTATACAAGTACATAAGAAAGGAAAAGTTAAATGAAAATATAAGGAATAAAATGTGGATTTGGAACCTTGCAGAATGTGAAGAAAAAATGTATAAATCTTGTTTATGTCGAATTTTGCTCCGCCACAAGCGGTTAAATTTCCTACCTAGCACCACCGTGGATCTGCAAGAATTAAGGAGAAAGCGTGAGAGCTTTTGGGGGCACCGGTGTGGTACCGGCCAAAGAACCTCCGACGCTCAAGTCAGTTGATCGGCTTTGGACTTTGAGTGAATTCTAGTGTAGAGCATTGCGTACCTTGCTTTGAGTCATCAAGAGATATATATATGCATGGCCTTACCTTGTCCATCAAGATGAGAGCTTGAAACCCTAGCCGTCCTGATTTTAAGGCAAGTCATAATGGGCGCTCTTCCCAGTTTGGTAAGTGAAATATGGGAAAGTATCCAGCATTTACTACGGAGTGAACTTTCCTTTTGGAACCCTCCTCAGCTCTTACCACATTCGAGCCAAGGGAAACTGTTCCGAGCCATCTCTACTGGTTCATTGCCCGGCTATGATGTCCGAGCCAAGCCTTCTCGAACCACGTTATGATGGTTCCTCCCTGCGGTCCCATGCTCTTCCTTGCCGAGCCTCCAAATAGACCCCTGGCTCAGCTAGCTCGGCATTTCCAAGCTAGCCCGCTGGGTCTGTGAGCTCTTCTTCTTTTCAACTACGGTGGCTCCGCTCATTCCTCCATCTTTAGCCTTATCGGCCCTGCTCAGTGGGAATTCTTCCTATACAGTCAGCCCCCCAGTCACCGAGCCAAAGTGACTCGCGAGTATTATCAACACTATGGCTCGGTTACTGAAACATTCTCGAATGCTCTTCGCTACATAGGGAAAATCAAACATCCTTCTGACTCTCGGCTGTCGTTTCACTTACCATGACATTATGGCAGACGCGTGGAACAATGTGCCAAGACTGAAAAGGCACATCACATCACAACCGTTCATTTAGATCTAAAACTCCGATCGCAACCCTTCGTGCTCAAAACTGTCCAACTACAAAACCCTTTGGCTTCTGTCCCTCACTTTCTTTGTTTCGAAAACTCCCGCTGCAACCTCTACTTCGTCTTCTTCCCCAAATGCTTTCCATTAACCGAAAACTTCCGGATCGTGATTCTCCAGCCCTTAGACTGTTCCTGAGCGCGACTCAACGCTACGGACATTTTTCTACAACTTCTGCGAGATTCGCGAGTTAACTGCACACATAAATTCCCAATTCCAATTTCTGGTCTTAGCCGAGTTCTCCATTTCCGATCATACTTCGCCCCCGATCTGGTCTCAGGTCAGATTCCGATCCTCTAGCCTCTAAAGGTTTCTCAAATTCTTACCTCGTTCCAACGATGGAATCCCCCGGATCCGATCTGGTGGTCGAAGAGCAATTAGTTAGGAAAAATTCAAGTCGAGGGGCCAGTTCCTCCTCTGGGACCCCTCGCCCTAGGCAAGCAGATGACCCTAACGTAAGAACCCCAATCCGAACCCCTAGCATTAGGATAGACGGCCCAGGCGGCAATAGGTCCGGGTTGATAATCATGCGACCCGTGATAATCAAGAATGATATACCCTCGGTCTTCAAACAAAGTGACATGTCGTACCACAAGGAGAGGTTCGACCTGCCGAGCCAAATTAAGCTATCCGCTCCAGAACCCTTAGAGAGAGCCGACTCCCCTCGCGACGGGTGGATCTGCCTGTACGAGATCGCCTTCAAAATAGGGCTCAGACTCCCCTTCCACCGCATCATTAACATGGTGCTGAACTTGAGATCGCGCCAGGGCAACTTATGCCGAACAGCTGGCGATACTTGTTAGGACTCATCGTCCAATCGGAGAAGTGCGGCCTACAAATTGACATGGCCACTTTTTTGTATTTCTTCTACATGAAACCGAGCGAAGAGGGAAGATACACCCTCTACGCTCGGAGGCAAATCAGGCTGTTCGAAGATGCCCCCACCAGTGACAAAGGCTGGAAAGACCGCTACTTCTTTGTCAAGAGGGAGGGTCTATGCGACCCGCTTACGCTCAATCGGAATCCGCTCACTGACCGAAAGAGGTATAAAATTTAGCTTACTAAAACTTCTCCTGTGACTATGCAGGATCGAACTGACTTTGCACTTGTGCAGCCTCGAATCTCAGCGAAAGGCTCAGGATCACCGCCGAACAAAAGAACGTGATTCGGGCACTCTTCAGGACTAAAACCAAAAGTCTTCTATCTATACTTTCGAAGACTCCTTCCGCCGCGCGATGCGCCTGCCGGAAGAAACTTCCTGCACGGCAGGGCGAACCTTGAAGAGGAGGACCCTTCTACCCAACTGTCCGAAGAAATTCCTGAAGGTATCCCTCTTCCTACACTCAAGTCCCGACTTACATATTCTCGAAGGTTGCATTAGGCTTTTTATGCGGCGACCCTCCGGCTTCTTACCTGCGGCATATGGGCAAGCTATGGGCAAGAAGATGAAGATATCCAAGGCCGAACTAGAGGCCACCAAGAAGAAGAAGAAGGACAAACAGGCTGCCGCAAAGGGTGGGGTGTCTTCGGCGTCGGACAAAGGCCAGGAGCGTCCAACCCTGAACGTCGTTGTCGAGCCCAGCTCCTTACCAATCGCTATTCCCTCTGGCGACTCTCCTCCTCCCAAGAGGCCGCGACGTTCCAGCCCCCCGGCCCCAGCTCAAGATAAGGGCAAAGAAAAACAAACTACATCAATGCTAGGGTTGGAGGATAGCTCCACCATCCACGGACTCGTCGCTGGTCGGCCCGATCGTTGACTCTCTCATGACTCGCCATGACCGCAGCCTCTTAAGGGAGATGACCCTCGATGAAGTGAGCTTGGAGGCCGAGCAAAATGCCTTGAAGGTAACGAACACTACTCTCTTGTTTCTTTGATCCCTCATTCATAAAATTCTAACTTGGAATGTGAATTGCAGCTCGCTCAGAATGCCCGATACTTATATGATGCCGTCATCAAGGTGGACAAGGCATTCAAGAAGAAGGCCGAGGCCTACATCAATGCCGCGGCAGCAAATAAAACGCTTGAAGAAGACAACCTCGCGCTCAAACAAACCGCCTTGGAGGCCACAAAACGAGCTGAGCAGCTGGAAAGGAAGTGGTCTGAGGTCGACCAAAAGCTGATCAAGAAGGACAGGGAGCTGGAAGCCCTCAGACTCGACTATGCCCAAGTTGCCGGGGAGAGGGACGCGCTGCAGGCCAGGGTGGCTCGATGGCCCCGAGCCAAAAGACATATATACAAGAAGGTAGCCATCGACGCCATCCTTAAGAACACCAATGATATGATCAGGGCGTTCAAGGCCGGGCAGACCGAAGACTGGGTCACTCCCGACCCGAGCGACGAAGAGGAGGGGGGTCAAGAGGACATGGAGATC
Source organism: Rhamnella rubrinervis (assembly GCA_007844105.2). Lineage (NCBI taxonomy): Eukaryota > Viridiplantae > Streptophyta > Magnoliopsida > Rosales > Rhamnaceae > Rhamnella > Rhamnella rubrinervis. The sequence continues at coordinate 21,713,434 of CM017574.2, read as the reverse complement.
ACCTCGGGTGAGGATGAGCCAGATGATGGAGATGCCCCTCCTTTGAGCCAGCCTGAAGCCCCCGGACTCGATGCTGAGCCAAACCAGGCAACCTCCAATGATTCCTTTGAGGAGGCTATGAGGTTGCCTTCAAACGAAGAATCCGGTCCGGGCCAAACCTCCCATGCTGCGGACGCCGACGTCGGAGCCCAAGACTAGAATGTTTTTCTTCTTTCTTTCTTTGTTTTGTTCGACGATTCATCCGTCGCTTGTACAAACTCTGAAACTATTAATGAATGTCTTGCCTTTATCTTTCTGAGTATTAATTGTTGAGCTGAGCTTTCAATTTAGTTTTAATTGACCAAGTCGCGTGCTACTGACTTAATTGACTTAACTAATCGATTCGCTCACCTTCCAAGTCGGTCCAACACCGCTTGGGATTTCCTCCGTTCGGACTCCGAATGGCCTTAAGCCGATATGGACAATTAGCCTTCCGGACGGCTGTCCTTGTCACTTCGCTCGACTGACAGTATCGTGATTCCGAATCTAGAGTCAAATTGACCGGGTAGCACGGCCCAAATTGACCTTGACTCAACTTCACAGTTAAAATGCGCTACGGGTAAGAAACTCCGTACGACAATTAATAAAAAGGTAGAATCTTTTAGCCTGTACTCATCCGTAAATAAACATGGAATGATTCACAAATATGAATGAAATTGATTTTATTGACTTGAATCAAGAGATGACAGAGTTAATGTAAATTACATCGTTCATCCTATCAAACTTTAATGGTAGTAACGGCGTAAGTGAGTCGAGCTCCAACTCCTAGGCACGTCTACCCTATTCAAAGTCTGTAGACGATAAGCCCCCGGTCTGGGTACATCCACGACTCGGTAAGGGCCTTCCCATGTGGGGCCGAGTTTCCCCGCGTTCAGCTCCTGTGTGTTAGGGAAGACTTTTCGTAATACGTAGTCGCCCACCTTGAACTTCCGAGGCCGAACCTTGGCATTATAATACTTGGCGATTCGCTGTTGGTATACCACCATTCGTACCAAGGCTCGTTCCCTCAATTCCTCCGAGCTATCCAATGACCTTCGCCTTAATTCATCATTCACGTTTGGATCGGCGGAGGCGACGCGAAGAGTTGGAACGGCAACTTCACGGGATCACGCCTCCATTCCATAAACCAAAGAGAATGGGTCTCCCGCTTGCACTATCGCGGGTAGTTCGGCTTGCCCAGAGTACTCCGCAATTCATCGGGCCATTTACCTTTGGCATCCTCCAACCGTTTTTAAGATTGGTTACGATAGTCTTGTTTGTTGACTCTGCCTGTCCGTTGGCTTGTGGATGTCTTGGTGAGGAGAACCTCATGGTAATCTTCCACTCTTTGCAAAATTCCTGAGTTGCCGAACTGATGAATTGTAAACCGTTGTCCGCGATCAAGATCCGAGGTAAGCCGTATCGACATATGATATTCTTCCAAATAAAGCGTACGACATCCCTGTCCTTGATCTGGGAATATGCCTCGGCTTCCACCCACTTGCTGAAATAATCCGTGGCCACAAGGATGAATCGCTTCTGCGCAGCAGCAAGGGGTAAAGGCCCCACAATGTCCAGCCCCCACTGCATGAAAGGCCACGGGCTTGACAAATTGGTCAACTCCTCAGGCGGTACATGGGTGATTGGGGCAAAGCGTTGGCACCTATCACAATGCCGTGAGTAATCCGCGGCATCTTTCCTCATAGTTGGCCAATAGAACCCTTGTGACATAGCTTTATACGCTAAGGACCGTCCTCCCGAGTGGTTTCCGCAATGTCCTTCATGTATTTCAGCAAGCACTTGCTGCGAATCTTTACTGTTCAAGCACCGTAGAAGTGGCCCGCTGTACGACCGCCTGTACAACCTTCCCTCAATCATAGAGTACCGAGCAGACATGAGTCTAAGCTTCCGAGCCTCCGCCTTGTCTTGGGGTAGTTTGCCAGTAAGTAGATACTCCATAATGAGGTTCATCCACCCTGGCTCGCCACCTGCATCTATACTCATCAGCTCCTCACTTTCCTTCACGACAGAAATATCGATGCTTGGCTCGGCTAGGAATTCCAGGGGAATCTTTCGACATCTCTCAACCGCAACGGCTGAGCCTAATGCGGCCAATGCGTCTGCTTGCACGTTTTCACTTCTTGGCAATTGATTAAGTTCAAAATGTTCAAAATTGGCAATTAGCTTTCTGACTAGCTCTAGATACGCTATCATTTTTCCGCCTTTCGCCGTGTAATCGCCATTCACCTGGCTCACAACCAACTGAGAGTCGCTATATGCCAATAATTGTGAAGCCCCCGCTGCCCGAGCCAAGTTAATTCCAGTAATCAGAGCCTCATACTCCGATTCGTTATTCGACGCGGGAAAACCGAAATGAATAGCCTGCTCCATTACTAAGCCGTCGGGGTCGACTAGCATGATTCCTGCCCCCGCTCCACGGAAATTGGAAGACCCATCCACATGAAGTTTCCAGGGCAATTCTGCTCTTGCTTCCAAATTGCTTCCGCCGTGTACCGCCTCTGCCGAGGTGAGTTGATGTCCGGTGTTGGATATGTTTGGTTCCTCCAAACTTTCAACCAACGGCGCTTCATGCGATGGCTCAGCTTGTCCCGTGAACTCAGCTACAAAATCCGCAAGCTGCACTTGATGGTCGCTCGTGGCGGTATTCTATCCCATACTCTCCCAATTCAACGGCCCACCAGACCATCCTCCCCACGATATCGGGACTATGAAGAGCCGTTCTAAGTGGATATGAGGTTACCACAGTAATTTTGTGGCATTGGAAGTATGGCCTTAACTTCTTAGAGGACACGAGCAAGGCCAGCGCCAGCTTTTCGATGAATGTATAGCGGGTCTCCGCATCTGCCAATGCTCGGCTGACATAATAGACAGGCTTTTGCTCCCTTCCTTCCATCCGAACCAACACCGACCTGACCGCGTGATCCGACATCGACAAATCTGGTATAATGTCTCTCCGGCTTTGGCTTGAGAGTATGTGAGAGCTCGATACACCTTCGTTGGAACGCTTGTTCACACTCTTCTGTCCACGTAAAGTTTTTATTTCCTCTTAGAGCTCGAAAGAACGAAATGCAATGGTCAGATGACCTCGAAATAAATCGACTCAAGGCCGCTATTCTCCCATTCAATCTTTGCACTTCCTTGGTGTTTTCGCGGCGCATGTTAAGCGCTGATCCGTCTGGATTGGCCTCAATGCCTCTCTGGGTCACGAGATAGCCGAGAAATTGTCCTGAACCAACCCCAAAAGTGCATTTAGTGGGGTTCAACTTCATTCGATGCGCATCTAATACATCCAAGGCTTGAGATGGGATATGATCGCTTGTTCTGATAGACTTGACCAGATGTCGCCAATGTAAACCTCCATTGTGGAGCCTAGTTGAAGCGAACATCTTGTTCACCACTTTGATAAGTAGCCCCGCGATTTTTCAATCCGAACGCATAACCTTATAGCAGAATATTCCTCGCTCTATGAAGGCGCTCTTTTCCTAGTCATCCGGATGCATCAAGATCCGTTGTAGCCCGTAGGCATCCATGAAGCTCAACATCTCGTGACTAGTAGCATCCACCATCTCATCAATCTCGCAAAGGGAAGCTATCTTTCAGCAGCCTTGTTGAGATCCGCGGAAATCTATGCAAACCCCGGGCTTTCCATTTTTCTTCCTGACCACTACCACGCTAAGCCAATCCGTAATCGAACTTTTTGACGAACCCATTTTTACCAAATTGCAATTTCCTCGCTTATAATTTGGTTCCGCTCGAACTTCCTCCGCTTTTGTCGAACCGGGTTTGTACGGTGGATCTACGTTCAATTTGTGAGATATTATACCAGGGTCTATTCCGACCATGTCATCCGTAGACCATGCGAAGGTGTTACGGTGGTCCCTCAAGAATTGGATCAGCTGGGTTCGGATCTCCGGGTCCAACTGTGTCCCAATCTTGGTAATTCGCTCCGGGTGGTCCGGATCTGGCACCTCCTCTAGATCCTCCGGAGCATCCATCTTTTCCGGGCCACCCCCATCTCAAGAATCGCTATTTCACTTTTCCATTCAGTGCCTTGACGTAGCAGAGTCGAGCTGCTGACTGATCTCCGAGCAATTCCTCCACTTTCTCCCCTGATGGGAATTTAATCTTCTGGTGGTAAGTAGATGGTACAGCCTGCATGGAATGCAACCAAGGCCGACCCAAAATCATATTGTACGCAGATGGTGCGTCCACCACAATCATCTCTGCTAACCGATTCACTCCTGCGGTAATCGGCGTAGTCAATTTTCCTCCGCCACGCTTTCATTGCCATCATACCCTACCAATGTTGCCAGGTTGGATATCGGACAATCAGATTCCCATTTGTTCTATAGTCAGGAAGATGATGTTCGCCGAAGCTCCCATTGTCAACTAAAATCCTCTTCACAAGACAATTTCCAACATCCACTGCTACTACCAACGCTCTTGGGAAATATCGCCACTAGTGTCTCCACCGTGGAACACGATATCCGGATCTTCGCTGCACGCACACTCGAGCAATAGGGATCCGCGCATTCTATCCTCCCTACGCTTCCACCACACGCCGTCCGCGTGAATCGAGTGAATGACTCTTCTATTCTCCACGCTTAAAGGCGGGTTGTTCTTCCGTGGGGATTCCTCCTGGTCTTTGACCGGGCCCCATTTCTCCGGGTTCTCAACGAACTGCCTCAAGTAGCCGTGCTTTAGCAATTCTTCAATTTCTCGTTTGAATGCTCGGCATTCCTCCGCATCCCTCGCGGTGGAAAACACACCATTTCGAATTATCCTTCTTCTTCGGATCCAAATTTAGAGACTGCGGCCACCGGACTTCATGAATCTGTTCCATGTGGGCGACTAACCGAGCTGGGGATACGGTCAATCCGAATTTTCTCAAACGGTCCCGCATCTGACCATCCTGCCGTTCTCCCCGCTGGGGTTCGCCTTGTCTCCTACTCGCGGTATTCTTGGTTAAACCTTTTCCTACCCGGGCGGCCATCTCTTTGTCCCCTAGGATATTCTGTAAACCTATTATCCTGAGCCCTGACGGTTGAATCAGCTCGGTATTCTTCTCCTCCAACTGGCGCAATTCGCCCTTCTTTAATCGCCACAGACGCCCAAGGCGGTTTCTCCTCCAAAACTACAAAAGTCCGGGCCTTTTGTAAGTTTGCAATAGACTCGGGTTTCTTCCGACCATGTAGTCATAAATTTTGGTGCCGCCCTTGAAGCGTTGCATGCCACCACGCCTGACAATCCATAATTTCCACCTTCATGTCGTTAAATCGCTGGATATAGTCCCTTAAAGACTTTCTAACCCTAAATAAATCATCCGGTCCTTTCTATATTGCCGACCGGATGCAAATTGGGTCGAAAAGCCGAGCCGCAGATGAAAAGAATCCACGCTGTAGGATGGCAAACGGCTGAAGCAAAGCAAAGCCGGACCCTTCAGACTTGATGCGAACACCTTGCACATCACGGCGTCGCGCTTTGGTTGGGGTATACAAGTTGGGATCATGGCCTGCTTAAAATGAATTATATGATCTTGTGGATCAGCTATGCCGTCATACAGAGTGAACTTTGGGGGAGAGAATCCCGCCGGTATCAACCCTCAGGATTTCGCCCACAAATGGTGTCTGCCCATCGCCCAACCAATCTCCGTTCGGTCCTCCTGCCTTGCCAAATCCTCTCTGCTAGCCCGATCTTCCTGACGGGTGTGATAATGCTTCGTTTTCCGAGGGTGATATGGCTTCACAGTCCATTCCTTTGCGGGGGTGTACTCATCCGTGGAGTCCAAATCTTCATTCGGCTCATTCCCTCGCTGGCTCCGCGTTGTCCTCCGAGAATGGTCTCCATCCTCGGCGCGGGTCTTTTTTCCAGAGCGACCTCCTCTTCCCTTCGCTCCTTTGCCTCGACTAGGCAGGTCACTTTTCACCGTCTCCGCTCAAATCAACCCGCTCTCGCGATGTGTTGTTCAATTGCATTGAAGGCCCAAATTGCCCGCTGATCCTCTCCTATGCTTCATTCCGCTGTTGCAGTGCTCGAGTGGATTGCACCAACTCCTCCATCTGGGCGAGGAGTTGATCTACACGTTCATCAGTCATACTGGTGCCTCCTCCGGTGAATGAAGGCCCTGCTACGTCCTTTTGGATAGGGGTGATTTCTCCCTCCTATCTTTCAGGCGCGACAATTTTGGAAGCGAGATTAACGCTGCTTGGGCTGCTGCAAGGTTACTGGAAATAGGCCTTTGATGGTTTTAGTGCAAAAACTCGATCTAGGCCCTCCTTCTAGCGCCAAACTGTTTATGTCGAATTTTGCTCCGCCACAAGCGGTTAAATTTCCTCCTAGCACCACCGTGGATCTGCAAGAATTAAGGAGAAAGCGTGAGAGCTTTGGGGCACCGTGTGGTACCGCCAAAGAACCTCCGACGTCCTTGATCGGCTTTGACTTTGAGTGAATTCTAGTGTAGAGCATTGCGTACCTTGCTTTGAGTCATCAAGAGATATATATATGCATGGCCTTACCTTGTCCATCAAGATGAGAGCTTGAAACCCTAGCCGTCCTGATTTTAAGGCAAGTCATAATCGGGCGCTTCTTCCCTTTGTAAGTGAAATATGGAAAGTATCCAAAGATTTACTACGGAGTGAACTTTCCTTTTGAACCCTCCTCTTTACCACATTCGAGCCAAGGGAACTGCTCGAGCCATCTCTACTGTGCGTTCCGCCTGTCCGAGCCAAGCCTTCTCCCAACCATGTTATGATGGCTCCTCATGCTCTTCCAAGCCTCCAAATAGACCCTCGCTCGCCTAGCTCTGAACTTCCAAGCTAGCCCACTGGTCTCATGAGCTCTTCTTCTTCCAACTACGGTGGCTCCGCTCATTCCTCCATCTTTAGCCTTATCGGCCCTGCTCAGTGGGAATTCTTCCTATACAAATCGCTGATTTTTTGGCATTTTATCCCTTAATTTTTGAAATGGTCCATCACAACAAAATCATAATAGCTTGAACAAAGAAAAAATAAAAATATATAATATAAGTTTTTTTTTCCCTTCTCTTCTATGACCTCCCATTCTTTTCCTCTTTTCTTTTTTATTTTTTTTTACCATGGCCCCCTCTTTATCGAAAGATCTGTTACAATTTCTTTTTTTTCTTCATGGGCCTCACTTTTGCATTTGTATCTGCCAGCCAACTCTACAGCAGACTTGTGCATGACTTTCCATTCAATTCTCTTTTTATTTTTAGGAAAATTGATAAAAATATCTTTATTAATAATCAAAATTAGAAAAATATCTATATGCTCTTAATCTTTATAAAAATAATAGAATATGCTCTTAATCTTTATAAAAATAATAGAATATACCTATTTTAACCTTAATAAAAATCTGTAGCATTTCAAATATATTTTTGAGTGAGGATCTGCTGAACTGCAGGTCAAACATGCCGTTTTGCAGGTCTAAAATCTTAAATACACATAGTACACTCTCATCTCATTCCTTATCTTTTTCACCTTCTTTTTTTCTGTTATATATGCTTTTATAATTTTTATTTATTTTATAATGTATTTTCTACAAAACTACATCAATATGTGAGCATTTTGATTTTCGAATCAAGCTATTTTGATTAGTATTGAATGATATGTGACTTTTACAAATGGAAGATCGTCCATGCAAAATGACAGGTCTTACTTGCCGTTTTGTTAAAATCATATGTCATTCAATACTAACCAAAATAACTTAAGTCAAAAATCAAAATCCTCACAAATTGATGTAGTTTTAGAGAAAAATATGCCACAAAATAAATAAAAATTATATAAGGACATATGAAAGGAAAAGTTAGATGAAAAAATAAAGAATAAAATGTGGATTTAGAACCTACAGAATGTGAAAAAATTGTGTAAAAATCTTTCATAAAGACTCTAGGTACAAAATATATCACTGCACAACTCGCAGAATTATTGACAATTTGTCCCTCAATTTCTGAAATGGTCCATCATAAAAAAATCATAATAGCTTGAACAAAGTAAAAATAAAAATATATAATATAAGTTTTTTTTCCCTTTTCTTCTGTCACTTCCCCTTCTTTTCCTCTTTTCTTCTTCATTTTTTTTTACCATGGCCCCCACTTTGTCTAAAGATCTGTTATAATTTCTTTTTTTTCTTTGTGGGCCTCACTTTTGAATTTGCATCTACCAGCCAACTCCACAGCACATTCGTGCACGACTTTCCCTTCAATTCTCTTTTTATTTTTAGGGAAATTTAAAAAAATACCCTTATTAATAATCAAAATTAGAAAAATACTCATATGCCCTTAATCTTTTAAAAAATGAGAGAATATACTCATTTTACTTTTAATAAAAATCTATAGCATTTCAAAATTATTTTTGAGAGAGGACCTGCTAAACTGCTGGTCGAACTTGCCGTTGTGCAGGTCCTAAATCTCAAATCCACATAGTACACTCTCATATTATTTTTTCTTTCATATCTGCTTTTATAATTTTTATTTATTTTGTAATATATTTTTCTATAAAACTACATCAATATGTGAGTATTTTGGTTTTCAAATCAAGTAATTTTGATTAATATTGAATGAGATATGATTTTTATAAAATGAAAAGTCGTCCATGAAAAATGGAAGGTCCGCCATGCAAAAGGGCAGGTTCGACCTGCAATTTTGTAAAAATAATATTTTATTCAATACTAACCGAAATAAATTAATTTAAAAATCAAAATCCTCATAAATTGATGTAGTTTTAAAGAAAAATATTTCACAAAATAAATAAATATTATACAAGTACATAAGAAAGGAAAAGTCAAATGAAAAAATATGGAATAAAATATGGATTTGGAACCTGCAGAATGTGTAGAAACTATGTAAAAATCTTTCATAATGTCTCTGGGTACAAAATATATCACTGTACAACTCGCCGACTTTTTGGCATTTTATCCCTCAATTTCCGAAATGGTCCATCACAACAAAATCATAATAGCTAGAACAAAGGAAAAATAAAAATATATAATATAAGTTTTTTTTCCCTTCTCTTCTGTCACCTCCCCTTCTCTTCCTCTTTTCTTTTTTATTTTTGTTTTTACCTTGACCCTCACTTTGTCTAAAGATCTGTTACAATTTCTTTTTTTCCTTCGTGGGCCCCACTTTTGCATTTGTATCGGCCAAGCAACTCCACAGCACACTCGTGCACGACTTTCCCTTGAATTCTCTTTTTATTTTTAGAGAAATTTATAAAAATACCCTTATTACTAATCAAAATTAAAAAAAATACCCACTTTTGCATTTGCATCTGCCAGCCAACTCCACAGCACACACGTGCACGACTTTCCCTTGAATTCTCCTTTTTTTGTTAGGGAAATTGATAAAAATACCCTTATTACTAATCAAAATTAGAAAACCAATATGCCCTTAATCTTTACAAAAATGAGAGAATATATCCATTTTACAAAAATACCCTTATCCATTTTGCAAGTCCTAAAGCTCAAATCCACATAGTACACTCTTATCTCATTCCTTATTTTTTTTACCACTTTTTTTTTCCATATATGCTTTTATAATTTTTATTTATTTTGTAGTGTATTTTTCTATAAAACTACATTAATATATGAGCATTTTTGTTTTCGAATCAAGCTATTTTGTTTAGTATTGAATGATAAATGATTTTTACAAAATGGAAGGTCGCCCATGCAAAATGGCAAGTACAAGCTGCGAAATGTCAGGTCCAATCTACCATTTTGTAAAAATCGTATCTCATTCAATACTAACCAAAATAAATTAATTTAAAAACCAAAATCCTCATAAATTGATGTAGTTTTTAATAAAAATATGCCACAAAATATATAAAAATTATACAAGTGCATATGAAATTAAAAGTTAGATGAAAAATAAAGAATAAAATGTGGATTTAGAACCTGCAGAATGTGAAAAAACTATGTAAAAATATTTCATAATGGTTCTGGGTATAAAATATATCGCACAACTCATAGATATTAGTAATTTATCCCTTAATTTTTAAAATGGTCAATCATAACAAAACCATAATAGCTTCAACAAAGGAAAAATAGTAATATATAATATATGTTTTTTCCCCTTCTCTCACACTCTTTCATTTCCTAATTTCTTTTCATTTTTTTTACCATGATCCTCACTTTGTCTAGAGATCTGTCACAATTTCTTTTTTTCCTTCGTCACTTTTGCATTTGTATCTCGCAACCAACTTCACAGCACACTCGTGCATGACTTTCCCTTCAATTCTCTTTTTATTTTAGGGAAATTGATAAAATACCCTTATTCATAATCAAAATTAGAAAAATACTCATATGCCCTTAGTCTTTATAAAATGATAGAATATACACATTTTAACCTTAATAAAAATCAGTAGCATTTCAAATATATTTCGAAGGGACTGAATCGCAAATCGAGCCTCTTGCTTTGTGTCCTAAATCTCAAATCCACAAAGTACACTCTCATCTCATTCCCTATTTTTCTTAGCTATTTTTTCTTTCATATCTCGCTTATATAATTTTTATTTATTTGTAATGTATTTTTTATAAAACTACATCAATACGTGAGCATTTCGGTTTTGAATCAAGCTATTTTGATTAGTAATGAATTAGATATGATTTTTACAAAATTTAAGTCGTCTAGCAAAAATGGCGGTCCGACCGCCATTTTGTAAAAATCATATCTCATCCAATACTAACCAAATGACTTAATTTACTTAACCAAAATCCTCACAAATTGATGTAATTTTAGAGAAAAATATGCCACAAAATAAATAAAAATTATACAAGTACATATAAAAAGAAAAGTTAGATGAAAAAATAAAGAATAAAATGTGGATTTAGAACATACGTAATGTAAAAAACTATGTAAAATTATTCATAATAACTCAAGCACAAAATATGTCACCTGACAACTCGCAGATTTATTGGCAATTTATCCTCAATTTAAATGGTCAATCAAAACAAAATCATAGTAGCTTGAACAAAGGAAAAATATATAATATAAGTTTATTTTTCCTTCTCTTCTCACACCTCCCTTTCTTTTCTCTTTTCTTTCCATTTTTTTACCATGGCCCTCACTTTGTCTAAAGATCTGCTATAATTTCTTTTCTTCCTTCGCCACTTTTGCATTTGTATCCTGCAACCAACTTCACAAAGATACTCATGCACACTTTCCCTTCAATTCTCTTTTTTTAGGAAATTGATAAAAATACCCTTATTAATAATCAAAATTAGAAAAATACCCATATGCCTTTAATCTTTATAAAATGATAGAATATACCCGCTTTAGCCTTAATAAAAATCTGTAACTTTTCAAATATATTTCCGAGTGAGGACTCTGAACTGCAGATCGAACCTGCCATTTTGCAAGTCCTAAATATTAAATCCACATGGTACACTCTCATCTCATTCCTTATTTTTTTACCTCTTTTTTTCTTTCATATATGCTTTTATAATTTTTATTTATTTTGTAGTGTATTTTTCTATAAAACTACATTAATATATGAGCATTTTTGTTTTCGAATCAAGCTATTTTGTTTAGTATTGAATGAGAAATGATTTTACAAAATGGAAGGTCGCCATGCAAAATGGCAAGTACAACTGTCGTGTCCAATCTACCATTTTGTAAAAATCGTATCTCATTCAATACTAACCAAAATAAATTAATTCAAAAACCAAAATCCTCATAAATTGATGTAGTTTTAAATAAAAATATGCCACAAAATATATAAAAATTATACAAGTGCATATGAAATTAAAAGTTAGATGAAAAATAAAGAATAAAATGTGGATTTAGAACCTGCAGAATGTGAAAAAACTATGTAAAAATATTTCATAATGGTTCTGGGTATAAAATATATCAGTGCACAACTCGCAGATATTAGTAATTTATCCCTTAATTTTTAAAATGGTCAATCATAACAAAACCATAATAGCTTCAACAAAGGAAAAATAGTAATATATAATATATGTTTTTTTCCCCTTCTCTTCTGTCACCTCTCTTTCATTTCCTAATTTCTTTTTCATTTTTTTTACCATGATCCTCACTTTGTCTAGAGATCTGTCACAATTTCTTTTTTTCCTTCGTCACTTTTGCATTTGTATCTGGCAACCAACTTCACAGCACACTCGTGCATGACTTTCCCTTCAATTCTCTTTTTATTTTTAGGGAAATTGATAAAAATACCCTTATTCATAATCAAAATTAGAAAAATACTCATATGCCCTTAGTCTTTATAAAAATGATAGAATATACACATTTTAACCTTAATAAAAATCTGTAGCATTTCAAATATATTTCGAAGGGACCACTGAATCCAAATCGAGCTTTGTTTTGCGTGTCCTAAATCTCAAATCCACAAAGTACACTCTCATCTCATTCCCTATTTTTCTTAGCTATTTTTTTCTTTCATATCTGCTTATATAATTTTTATTTATTTGTAATGTATTTTTTTATAAAACTACATCAATACGTGAGCATTTCGGTTTTCGAATCAAGCTATTTTGATTAGTAATGAATTAGATATGATTTTTACAAAATTTAAGGTCGTCCAAGCAAAATGGCAGGTCTGACCTGCCATTTTGTAAAAATCATATCTCATCCAATACTAACCGAAATGACTTAATTTACGAACCAAAATCCTCACAAATTGATGTAATTTTAGAGAAAAATATGCCACAAAATAAATAAAAATTATACAAGTACATATAAAAAGAAAAGTTAGATGAAAAAATAAAGAATAAAATGTGGATTTAGAACATACAGAATGTAAAAAAACTATGTAAAAATTATTCATAATAACTCTGGGCACAAAATATGTCACTGGACAACTCGCAGATTTATTGGCAATTTATCCCTCAATTTCTGAAATGGTCAATCAAAACAAAATCATAGTAGCTTGAACAAAGGAAAAATAAAAATATATAATATAAGTTTATTTTTCCCTTCTCTTCTGTCACCTCCCTTTCTTTTCCTCTTTTCTTTTCCATTTTTTTTTACCATGGCCCTCACTTTGTCTAAAGATCTGTTACAATTTCTTTTCTTCCTTCGTCACTTTTGCATTTGTATCTGGCAACCAACTTCACAGCATACTCATGCACGACTTTCCCTTCAATTCTCCTTTTTTTTTAGGGAAATTGATAAAAATACCCTTATTAATAATCAAAATTAGAAAAATACCCATATGCCTTTAATCTTTATAAAAATGATAGAATATACCCGTTTTAGCCTTAATAAAAATCTGTAACTTTTCAAATATATTTCCGAGTGAGGACCTGCTGAACTGCAGATCGAACCTGCCATTTTGCAAGTCCTAAATATTAAATCCACATGGTACACTCTCATCTCATTCCTTATTTTTTTACCTCTTTTTTTCTTTCATATATGCTTTTATAATTTTTATTTATTTTGTAGTGTATTTTTCTATAAAACTACATTAATATATGAGCATTTTTGTTTTCGAATCAAGCTATTTTGTTTAGTATTGAATGAGAAATGATTTTTACAAAATGGAAGGTCGCCCATGCAAAATGGCAAGTACAACCTGCGAAATGTCAGGTCCAATCTACCATTTTGTAAAAATCGTATCTCATTCAATACTAACCAAAATAAATTAATTCAAAAACCAAAATCCTCATAAATTGATGTAGTTTTAAATAAAAATATGCCACAAAATATATAAAAATTATACAAGTGCATATGAAATTAAAAGTTAGATGAAAAATAAAGAATAAAATGTGGATTTAGAACCTGCAGAATGTGAAAAAACTATGTAAAAATATTTCATAATGGTTCTGGTATAAAATATATCTGCACAACTCGAGATATTAGTAATTTATCCCTTAATTTTTAAAATGGTCAATCATAACAAAACCATAATAGCTTCAACAAAGGAAAAATAGTAATATATAATATATGTTTTTTTCCCCTTCTCTTCTGTCACCTCTCTTTCATTTCCTAATTTCTTTTTCATTTTTTTTACCATGATCCTCACTTTGTCTAGAGATCTGTCACAATTTCTTTTTTTCCTTCGTCACTTTTGCATTTGTATCTGGCAACCAACTTCACAGCACACTCGTGCATGACTTTCCCTTCAATTCTCTTTTTATTTTTAGGGAAATTGATAAAAATACCCTTATTCATAATCAAAATTAGAAAAATACTCATATGCCCTTAGTCTTTATAAAAATGATAGAATATACACATTTTAACCTTAATAAAAATCTGTAGCATTTCAAATATATTTCTGAGCGGGGACACGCTGAACTGCAAATCGAGCCTGCTGTTTTGCAGGTCCTAAATCTCAAATCCACAAAGTACACTCTCATCTCATTCCCTATTTTTCTTAGCTATTTTTTTCTTTCATATCTGCTTATATAATTTTTATTTATTTGTAATGTATTTTTTTATAAAACTACATCAATACGTGAGCATTTCGGTTTTCGAATCAAGCTATTTTGATTAGTAATGAATTAGATATGATTTTTACAAAATTTAAGGTCGTCCAAGCAAAATGGCAGGTCTGACCTGCCATTTTGTAAAAATCATATCTCATCCAATACTAACCGAAATGACTTAATTTACGAACCAAAATCCTCACAAATTGATGTAATTTTAGAGAAAAATATGCCACAAAATAAATAAAAATTATACAAGTACATATAAAAAGAAAAGTTAGATGAAAAAATAAAGAATAAAATGTGGATTTAGAACATACAGAATGTAAAAAAACTATGTAAAAATTATTCATAATAACTCTGGGCACAAAATATGTCACTGGACAACTCGCAGATTTATTGGCAATTTATCCCTCAATTTATGAAATGGTCAATCAAAACAAAATCATAGTAGCTTGAACAAAGGAAAAATAAAAATATATAATATAAGTTTATTTTTCCCTTCTTTTCTGTCACCTCCCTTTCTTTTCCTCTTTTCTTTTCCATTTTTTTTTACCATGGCCCTCACTTTGTCTAAAGATCTGTTACAATTTCTTTTCTTCCTTCGTCACTTTTGCATTTGTATCTGGCAACCAACTTCACAGCATACTCATGCACGACTCTCCCTTCAATTCTCCTTTTTTTAAGGGAAATTGATAAAAATACCTTTATTAATAATCAAAATTAGAAAAATACCCATATGCCTTTA
Organism: Rhamnella rubrinervis; assembly: GCA_007844105.2. Lineage (NCBI taxonomy): Eukaryota > Viridiplantae > Streptophyta > Magnoliopsida > Rosales > Rhamnaceae > Rhamnella > Rhamnella rubrinervis. The sequence continues at coordinate 21,698,250 of CM017574.2, read as the reverse complement.
ATCTTTATAAGAATGATAGAATATACCCATTTTAGCCTTAATAAAAATCTGTAACTTTTCAAATATATTTCTGAGTGAGGACCTGCTGAACTGCAGATCGAACCTGCCGTTTTGCAAGTCCTAAATATTAAATCCACATGGTACACTCTCATCTCATTTCTTATTTTTTTACCTCTTTTTTTCTTTCATATATGCTTTTATAATTTTTATTTATTTTGTAGTGTATTTTTCTATAAAACTACATTAATATGTGAGCATTTTAGTTTTCGAATCAAGCTATTTTGATTAGTACTGATTGAGATATAATTTTACAAAATGGAAGGTCATCCATGTAAAAGGGCAGGTTCGACCTGCCGTTTTGTAAAAATCATATCCCATTTAATACTAATCGAAATTACTTGATTCAAAAACCAAAATTCTCACAAATTGATGTAGTTTTATGCCACAAAATAAATAAAAATATACAAGTACATATGAAAGGAAATGTTAGATGAAAAAATAAAGAATAAAATGTAGATTTCGAACCTATAAAATAGCAGGTCTGACTTGCCAAACTGTAGGTCATAAATCTTATTTCATTCATTATTTTTTTACTTAATTTTTCTTTTCATATCTAATTTTATAATTTTTATTTATGTTGTGGTATATTTTTCTATAAAACTACATTAATTGTGAACATTTTGGTTCTTGAATCACGTCATTTCGATTAGTATTGAATGAGATATGATTTTTCAAAAGGGCAAGTCGAATCTGCCATTTTGCAAGTCCGATCTACCATTTGTAAAAATCGTATCTCATTTAATATTAATCGAAATAATTTGTTTCAAAAATCAAAATGGTCACATATTGTTGAAGTTTGATAGAAAAATATGCCATAAAATAAATAAAAATTATACAACTAGGTATGAAAGGAAAAAATATGTGAAAAAATAAGAAATGAAGTGAGACTTAGGACCTGCAAAATGGCAGGTCCGATTTGCTAAATTGCAGGTCCTAAATCTCATTTCATTCCTTTTTTTTTTTTCTAATTTTTAATTTCATATCAACTTGTATAATGTTTATTTATTTTATAGCATATTTTTTTTTATAAAACTACATCAATTTGTAAGAATATTAATTTTTGAATCAAGTCATTTTGATTAATATTGAATGGGATATGGTTTTTACAAAACGGCAGGTCGAATATGATATTTTGCCTAAATTTTCCTTTCACAACTACTTTTATAATTTTTATTTCTTTTGTGCCATATTTTTCTATAAAACTATATCAATCTGTGAGTATTTTGATTTTTAAATAAAGTTAGTTAAATTATTATTGAATGAGATATGATTTTTATAAAAGGGCAGATCGACCATGTAAAATACAAGTTCCGACCTGCCGTTTTTAAAAACTCATATCTCATTCAATACTAACCAAAATAAATTAATTCAAAAATCAAAATTCTCACAAATTGATGTAGTTTTAGAGAAAAATATGCCACAAAATATATAAAAATTATATAAGTGCATATGAAATTAAAAGTTAGATGAAAAAATAAGGAATAAAATGTGGATTTAGAACCTGCAGAATGTGAAAAAACTATGTAAAAATCTTTCATAATGGTTCTGGGTATAAAATATATCACTGCACAACTCGGAGATTTATTAGTAATTTATCGCTCAATTTTTGAAATGGTCAATCATAACAAAATCATAATAGTTTGAACAAAGAAAAAATAAAAATATATAATATAAGTTTTTTTTCCCTTCTCTTCTGTCACCTCCCCTTCTTTTTTTCTTTTCTTTTCCATTTTTTTTACCATGATCCTCACTTTGTCTAAAGATCTGTTACAATTTCTTTTTTTCCTTTGTCACTTTTGCATTTGTATCTGGCAACCAACTTCACAGCACACTCGTGCATGACTTTCCCTTTAATTCTCTTTTTATTTTTAAGGAAATTGATAAAAATACCCTTATTGATAATCAAAATTAGAAAAACACTCATATGCCCTTAATCTTTATAAAAGTGACAGAATATACTCATTTTAACCTTAATAAAAATCTGTAGCATTTCAAATGTACTTCTGAGTGAGGACCTGCTAAACTGCAAATCGAGCCTGCCGTTTTGCAGGTCCTAAAACTCAAATCCACATAGTACACTCTCATCTCATTCCTTATTTTTTTTAGCTATTTTTTTCTTTCATATCTGCTTTTATAATTTTTATTTATTTTATAATGTATTTTTCTATACAACTACATCAATATGTGAGCATTTTGGTTTTTGAATCAAATTATTTTGATTAGTATTGAATGAGATATGAACTTTACAAAATTGAAGGTCGTCCATGCAAAACGGCAAGTCGAACCTGCCGTTTTGTAAAAATCATATCTCATTTAATAGTAACTGAAATGACTTAATTTACAAACCAAAATAATAAAAAATGGATGTACTTTTAGAGAAAAATATGTCACAAAATAAATAAAAATTATACAAGTACATATAAAAAGAAAAGTTAGATGAAAAAATAAGGAATAAAATGTGGATTTAGAACCTAAATGTGGATTTAGAACCTACAGAATGTGAAAAAACTATGTAAAAATCTTTCATAATGACTCTGGGCACAAAATATATCACTGCATAACTTGCAGATTTATTGGCAATTTATCCCTCAATTTCTGAAATGGTCAATCAAAACAAAATCATAGTAGCTTGAACAAAGGAAAAATAAAAATATATAATATAAGTTTTTTTTCCCTTCTCTTCTGTCACCTCCCCTTCTTTTCTTTTTCATTTTTTTTTACCATGACCCTCACTTTGTCTAAAGATCTATTACAATTTCTTTTTTTCCTTCGTCACTTTTGCATTTATATCTGCCAATCAATTTCACAGTACACCCATGCACGACTTTCCCTTCAATTCTCTTTTTTTTTTAGGGAAATTGATAAAAATACCCTTATTAATAATCAAAATTAGAAAAATACCCATATGCCTTTAATCTTTATAAAAATGATAGAATATACCCATTTTAGCTTTAATAAAAATCTGTAGCATTTTAAATATATTTCTGAGTGAGGACCTGCTGAACTGTAGGTCGAACCTGCCGTTTTACAAGTCCTAAATCTTAAATCCACATGGTAAACTCTCATCTCATTCCTTATTTTTTTTACCTCCTTTTTTCTTTCATATATGCTTTTATAATTTTTATTTATTTTGTAGTGTATTTTTTTTTATAAAACTACATCAATATGTGAGCATTTTGGTTTTTGAATCAAGCTATTTGGATTAGTACTGATTGAGATATAATTTTACAAAATGGAAGGTCATCGATGCAAAATGGCAGGTCCGCCATGCAAAAGGGCAGGTTTGACCTGTCGTTTTGTAAAAATCATATCTCATTCAATACTAATCGAAATGACTTAATTCAAAAACCAAAATCCTCACAAATTGATGTAGTTTTATGCCACAAAATAAATAAAAATATATAAGTACATATGAAAGGAAAAGTTAGATGAAAAATCAGAATAAAATGTGGATTTCGAACTCGTAAAATAGCAGGTCTAACTTGCTAAACTGTAGGTCCTAAATCTTATTTCATTCATTATTTTTTTTACTTAATTTTTCTTTTCATATCTAATTCTATAATTTTTATTTATATTGTGGCATATTTTTCTATAAAACTACATTAATTGTGAGCATTTTGGTTCTTGAATCACGTCATTTCGATTAGTATTGAATGAGATATGATTTTTACAAAAGGGCAAGTCGGACCTGCCATTTTGCAGGTTCGACCTACCACTTGTGAAAATCATATCTCATTTAATATTAATCGAAATAATTTGTTTCAAAAATCAAAATGCTCACAAATTGTTGATGTTTGATAAAAAAATATGCCATAAAATAATTAAAAATTATACAACTATGTATGAAAGGAAAAAATAGGTGAAAAAATAAGAAATGAAGTGAGACTTAGGACCTGCAAAATGGCAGGTCCGATTTGCCAAATTGCAGGTCCTAAATCTCATTTCATTCCTTATTTTTTTCCTACTTTTTAATTTCATATCTATTTGTACAATGTTTATTTATTTTGTAGCATATTTTTCTTTATAAAACTACATCAATTTGTGAGAATATTGACTTTTGAATCAAGTCATTTTGATTAATATTGATTGAGATATGATTTTTACAAAATGGCAGGTCGGACCTGGTATTTTGCCTAAATTTTCCTTCCATATCTACTTTTATAATTTTTATTTATTTTGTGCCATATTTTTCTATAAAATTACATCAATCTGTGAGTATTTTGATTTTTAAGTATAGTTAGTTCAATTAGTATTGAATGATATATGATTTTTACAAAAGGGCAGGTCAGCCATGTAAAATACCAGGTCCGATCTACCGTTTTCAAAAACTCATATCTCATTCAATACTAACCGAAATAAATTAATTCAAAAACCAAAATTCTCACAAATTGATGTAGTTTTAGAGAAAAATATGCCACAAAATATATAAAAATTATACAAGTGCATATGAAATTAAAAGTTAGATGAAAAAATAAGGAATAAAATATGGATTTAGAACCTGCAAAATGGCAGTTCCGACTTGCCAAACTATAGGTCCTGAATCTTATTTCATTCTTTATTTTTTTACTTACTTTTTTCTTTCATATCTACTTTTATAATTTTTGTTTATTTTGTGGCATATTTTTCTATAAAACAACATCAATTTGTGAGCATTTTTGTTTTGAAATGAAGTCATTTTGATTAGTATTGAATGATATATAATTTTTACAAAATGGCAAGTGGGACATGTCATTTCGCAGGGCGGACCTGCCATTTTGCATGTCCGACCTTCCATTTTGTAAAAATCATATATCATTCAATTCTAATAGAAATAACTTATTTACTTTTTGTGGATTCCACGACCATTTTGGAGGATGGACAACTGGTGGCGTAGCTGAAATATTGTCCTTCATTCAAGCCTCATTCGTTGAAGGGTTAAAAAAATATAAAATATGTAATATTTTTAATTATAAAAAATAAAATAATATGCTTTTAGATTTTTCTAGTGCAATATGACAAGTATTAGGTCCGACTTGCCATATTGTAAAAATCATATCTCATTCAATACTAATCGAAATGATTTGATTCAAAAACCAATATTCTAAAAAAATTGATATAGTTTTAGAAAAAAATAAGCTACAAAATAAATAAACATTACACAAGTAGATATGAAAGGAAAAAGTAGGTTAAAAAAATAAGGAATGAAATAAGATTTAGGACCTACAATTTGGCAGATCGGACCTGCCATTTTGCAGGTCCTAAGTCTCATTTTATTTCTTATTTTTTCACCTACTTTTTCCTTTTGTATCTACTTGTATATTTTTTATTTATTTTGTGGCATATTTTTCATTAAAACTTCATCAATTTGTGAGAATACTGGTTTTTGAATCAAATTATTTCGATTAGTATTGAATGAGATATGATTTTTACAAAATGGCAGGTCGGACCTAATACTTGTCATATTGTACTTGAAAAATCTAAAAGCATATTATTTTATTTTTATAATTAAAAATATTACATATTTTATATTTTTTTAACCCTTCAACGAATGACGCTTGAATGAAGGACAATATTTTATCAGCTACGCTGCATACAAAGCTGTCATGAGTTGTCCAGCCTCCATAGTAAAAATGGTTGGTGGGAATCACTGCAAAAGGCTGTTGATCAAAGCATAATAATTCAATTTAGAAAATAGACAAATAACGAGTACGTAGCTGACAAATAACTTCAAAAGCAGCACCAAAGGCTTTAGAAACTTTGTCAGGATTGTGGATTTGTGTTTGGCCTCTTTGTAACCCAAAATCTCCTTTTCTATAACAAATTTTGAGATTTTAATTAGATTTTTTGTTGGTCTTTAGTTTTTGTTTTTCCTTTTTGTTTTTACTTTATGATAATTTATAAAACAAAATACAATACTGAAATTTATTCAATTAGCAAAACTAAAATCTTGATAAATGCATATATGATTTATGGGCTAACTCAAATTTACAGCTTTAAAATATAAATGTGGGGCATTAGGCGAACTTCACTCTTCCCTGAAATTTATGAATGTTTATCACAATATATCTATATGTAATGTATACAATAATTACATATAATTAATTAAACGAAGTATGCTAGATATTATTGATCAGATCATTCCATAAAGATCTATAATTGACACTGGGTGATTAAATGGTAAGTTTACATTTTACATACCATACTGCACATTCATGGAATATGTAATGATATTAATATAAACGTTGACTTGTAAGTAGTCACAAGACACAGAATATAAGGGGAAAGACTAATAAATTAAAGTCCTCTTACAGCAACACATGATTCATTAAAAAGGAGATGGAAACCAAAGTTGTTTCACATTTTCAACTATGTGGGGGTGGATTGAAAATTCTGTTTTCTTTAATTTTTGGGGTTTTGAAAGAAACCACCTTGTCAAAATGCAATTTTCCCCGCAAACTAGGGTATGGAAAGCCAGACATACCTCTGTGTGCCTGCTATGAAGCTTGTCTAAGAGAGAATGCAAATCAAATAGATAGGGTTGTTCAAGTAAGCTTTAGACACAAATCTATTTGAATGAGCTTCAGACCAAATATTTTTTACTCTTGTGGGTGTATTGCATGACTTAGTATTTAAGGGAAAAGACTAATAAACTAAAATTATCCCAATAAGTCGTCGCTTTATTGATTTATGAGAGCTCCGAAGAATAAAGTATTCTGATTGATTTATATGACAGCTATGAAGAATAAATTGTTGTGATTTATTATCTTAGAAGTCTTCTTACCGCAGCAAATGAAAGGACATGGAAATTAAAGTAACAAAGTAAAAATAAAGCAAAGCTAAAATTATATTTGTTTTCCTTTGATCGTGGTTTCACACAAAAACCACTTAATACAACTCATGTACGAGAATATCTTCAATTGAAAATGCTAATATGATATTATTAATTTCAAATTTTGACATTCACATTGTTAATTTAAAATTTTATAATCTTTAAATTTTGACATTAATATTTTTATTTCGTATATATAGCATTTTGTCTAATTGACCGTAGTTTGGTATATACTATATACGTCAAAAACTTAATAGGAATTTAATTTCATGTAAGTATTTTATTTTTATTTGATTATTATTCCATCTATTTTTTAATTATAAAAACAAAATTATGCTTCAACTCTTTTAGTTTTATTAATGCACAATTCTTTTCCAGTTTGAATTAACCGTTTAGCAGAAGTTGTGCAAGAAAAGCATATTCTTTATATAAAACCTGAAAATTTAATTAATGCTCAAAAAAAATTAAGAATAATTGTAATATGGATGGAGGAAGGGCCAACACGTACGGCTTTAAAAAATATTTGGAAATATTAAGAATATTCTACACTATGCAGCTTAATTGTAGGAATATTTTTCCTAGTGGGCTCTCGCCAAATACCAGAATTTGGTTCTATTGCCTTCTAAATGTTGAACAATGATTGATTGATTGAGCCAAAAAAATAATAAAAAATGCCGACTTTGCCTACTATCGCTGAAATCACTTTTCATGACTCCCAATGAATGTGTAAAATTGGGGAGTTGTGTAATATCTTCAATACACTAAGTGGAAATATGTAATCCATACTAGTACGTGGTTAATGAATTAGTAATTTATAAATTTTCAATACAATGTGTCTTTTATCTCTACAAAAATTGGTGTAATTTGAGCGATGTTAGAAATATGTATTTGTACAATAACATAATTAGTAATTGTTTAGCATGTTATTTGTATTTATGTGTTACATTCTCGAGTTTGTTTGAACTTTTTCTATTTTTTTTATAGTAAATTACACTTTACCCCTTAAATTATAGTGTGATTTATACTTTACCTCCTAAATTTCTAATTTCGTCACATTTCCCCTTGAACTATCAAATTTCGTTTAATTCGATCCAATTGATAACGTCCGTTAAAAATAGTTAATGGAATATGAGGGGGTAAAGTGTAAAATCCTGAAAGTTTGGGGGGCAAAGTGCAAAATCATGGTGATTAAGTTCACTGTCATCTTCTTCTCCCATTTTTTGTAATTAGGTTGTGCGACCTGCAATTTTGACTAGTGAAAGTTTTGGGGGCAAAGTATAAAATCATGGTGTTTAAGTTTATTGTCATCTTCTTTCCCTATTTTCTGCAACCGGGTTGCATCATCCGGTATTTCAACCTGATGAAATTCGATATTTCAGTCGTCCATTTCCACTACCGATTAAGGAGTTTTAGTTTTTTTTATCATTTACGAATAAGCTACGCTATAATTTTTGTCAAATTCAAGTTAAAATACGGTATCGTTTAGGGGTACAGTAAATTACACCTCTTAATCGGATTCCGCAAATGATAAAAATACTAAAATTTCTTAATCCACGATGGAAATAGACAACTAAAATCTGATTTTGTCGGGTAAAAATTGCAGGTCGTGGAATCCAATTGCAAAAAATGGGCAAAGAAGATGACAATGAACTTAAATACCATAATTTTGTACTTTGCTATCTAAACTTTCAGGCTTTTGTACTTTGCTCCCCTAAACTTTCAGACTTTTGCACTTTGCCTCCTTCCATTAACTATATTTAATGGACATTATCAATTGGGTTAAATTGAACGAAATTTGATAGTTCAAAAGGCAATATATATGATGAAATTGAAAGTTTAGGGGGTAAAATGTAAATCACACTATAATTCAAAAGGGTAAAGTGTAATTTATCCTTTTTTAAATATGATTATTAATTAGTGGTCACTTATTTTTTTCTCTTCTGATTTTTTTTTTGGATTTTTTGATGTCATAAAAAGGTCCAATATGTATTAATGAAAATAAGCTACATTTTCATAAAATTAAAATATTAATCCGAAATTACTTTTATGTCCTTCAAATGCATTGGATTGATAATTAAAATTTTATCTTTCGAAGTTAAAAAAGATGGATGTTAGTGACCCCAAGCTCCTTACTCGAATAGCAGATTTCTCTAAAGCTCCAAATCTCAAAAGTATAAAACTTGAAGGTTGTACAAGTTTGTTTCATGCTCTTTCATCTCTTCAAAACCTAGCCTACTCATCTAAATTTGAGTGGTCGCAATAAAATTGGAGATCTTGTAAAGATATCAAGGAGGAGAGGGCACTTGAATTCTATTCAGAATCTTTTAAAAAACATTTATCATTTTAACTTTTAAAGAATATTATTGTATGTAGATTAGCATAATCATTTAGACTCACTTATAGAATCTAAGTATTCTATAATGCGATTCAATATTAGTCAGTTTTATAAGGTCCATTGGGCTCACTCTTTCTCTTTGTCATGGCTAGCCCATTGAGCCAGAAAACCTATTCTCCTAAACTCATTATTATAATAATTATTATTTTATTTATTTATAATTATTATAAATAACAATATTATTAAGGTTTTAGAGATGGTTATTAATTTTTACAAAATGCATTGGAGAATAGGGGTTTGTAAAAAAAAAAAAAAAAGGGTTGAGGTCATATAGTTTTATTCTATTTATTATACAAATGTTTCAGTCCTTTTCCTTTGAGATTATGACATCGTTTGACACTAATCAAACTATGAAAAGCGATATGTTGATACATACTATTGAATTTGATGAGATTATTGATGTGATAAAATTTATCTGTGTTAATATTTGTTGTTATTATAAGGTATTGCTTCATTTTAATTTAGCAATTGGTATCAGAGTTGCTCATCACAATTCAATATGATGTATTATTGTATTTTATTTTTATTAAATCCTTGAATTTGATTTTATGCAAAACGCCTTTTTGATCAAATTGAGTACTGGACTTTGATATTTTATGTGTTTTGTAATGTTTTTGTACATTAAATATTCATGATTTAATCTTAAACCCATGGAAATTATCTTCTTCTTCTTTTTTTTTCTTGTGTTTGATGATGCCATGAATGGGTGGTTATTTTGAATCAAAATTATGGATGCTTGAGATGAAATTAACATGATAAAGCATGCAAAAATTGAACAATGATTAGAATCCTCCTGATTCTGATTGAAATTGTGGCTGGAAAAGCTTAAAACACGATCGGTTGTAATTTGGGTTAGAGAACCTATGTGGCTGTAAAATAGGTAAAACTTGACCCATCTTAATGAAGGAGATGCTAGAAACGATATGTCGTTTGGATTTTGATGCTGGCCAAACGACGTGAGTTTTGGTGACATCAATGCGACCTCATTTATTGATGGCAACATCGTGGAAAAAAAAAAAAAAAAGAGAAAGAAAAGGTCTTTCATTATTTTTGTTCTTTATTTTATTTATAAATTTAATTTATTGTTATACTTAAATATTTAGCTATTTGTTAAATTTTCTTTTAATGTTTATGTAATATTGATATTAATTGTTTGTTTCAAATAATTATATTTAGTTTTTGGGTTTTAAGTGCCCACTGATTGACATAGTAGTTTGGAATGTTTAAGTGTTTACCTCTCGTAGGGCATTACATGTCCAAACTATAAAATTGGGCAAAGGCCAAGCTCTGATGGAAAAAAAAAGATACGTGTTAAGCCTCACTTTATTCATGCATGAGCCTTCCACAAATGAAAGCAAACCAATTCCTTTCTTTTATTTAGGTAGCATCCCATTATCTTGTTGCCTGAAGTTGATACCAAATGAGCGAGCTAGCAGAACTACATTGGTGGCGAAATACGTGAGTTCGGAAAGTGGTTACACGAAGACACTTCACTTGTCTTACTGGGACGAATAAACTATTCAGAACAACATTACCTTCGTGGATAAAGGTGGACTACCTTCAGTTCATTTAGCTATAGAAGTGGAACGAATAAACTATTCAGAACAACTTTACCTTAGTGGATGAGTTCCATTCCTCTATCTTCTCGTATGAGTTTCAATCACAAAGACTTAAAGAAGCGCTACTTTTATCGATTCTGAGATTCTAAGTCGAATGAGAGTGGATCGCAGGGAAATGCTTACCGATTAGTAGATTAGAAGCATAGTCCTAGAGTGGCGAGATGTATCTTTATTATTATTTAAATAAGAGAAGATTTCTTTCTAGACTGGTTCTTATCCCAAGTCTCTAAGACCGTTTCGTAGAAACTTAACTGCATTATTTTTCTTGTCTTCATTAGTGTCACGCTATGCCTGATGGCTTGATGTTAACTTTCCTCACTTACCTATCCTGGGTGCTGTGGTATGCATCTTCATTCACCTACCTTCGGAGATTGCAAGGAAGAGCGAAGTGATCCTCGTGTCTAAGTCCATTTACTTACGAAGAAGGGCAGACAGCTCATAAAGAAGAGAGACAGATTTTTTGAAGGGTGCAGTGAGGAATCTTTCTAGGTAACCAGTCTTTACTTAACTCGACTTTTCTATCTTGGATTGTCAATATTCATGGACAGTGTGTCATCATTATGTTCGATGTGATTGCTTGTTTGACATACAAAAATGTTCCAACATGGCACCGGGATCTCTGCAGGTGTGTTGGTGAAGATTTTTTCTTTTCCTCAACTTGTTCCCTCAGTTTTCACTCTAATGTGTTTGCTTTCTAGTTTTCCTGTGCATAAGGTGAATACCTGACTAATTGGCTTATGTTTTTCTATCTTTTAGGGTATGTGAGAACATTCCCATTGTTTTGTGTGGTAACAAGGTTGATGTGAAGAACAGGCAGGTGAAAATTGTTTTGTGTCGTAACAAGGTTGATATGAAGAACAGGCAGGTGAAAGCTAAGCAGGTTACCTTTCACAGGAAGAAAAACCTCCAGTACTATGAAATTTCTGCCAAGAGCAATTACAACTTTGAGAAACCATTTTTGTATCTTGCCAGAAAGCTTGTAGGGTAATGTTTGTGAAAACTGTTTCATTTATTTTTAATTCTTTTATTCCAATCAGAGCTTTGGCTACTGCACTTGCAAATGTTTGTGAGAACATGATATTAGAGTGTATTTTCAAATACTGTATATAGGAGTTAGATTATTTTAGGATAAGTGTTTATGAATGTTATTGTCATTGTAATATTATCATTGTATATAACAAATTATGTTTTTATTATTAATAAAGTAATTTCATTTAATTTTAATATTGATGATGCTTAGAATATGTGAATTGTAATATTCAGCTATATTATGTAGGTACAAAAATTATAAAATAATAAATATGTAGCTACAAAATTTTCGTAATAATAATTTAATCGATGATAAAATTATAAGTTTGTAACTATTTTGCATATACTTACATTTTGTAGCTTTTAGTTTTTAAATAACAAAAGTAATTCCTAACTTACTATCAAGAGTGACAAAGTCTAATTGTACATATATTGTAACTAAAATGTAGCTACGAAGTATAATTTCGTAACACTAAAACAAATAATAATGAAAAAGTGGTTGTACTTAAATGCATATTTTGTAACAAATCATCTAAAATACCAACATTTTCATATCCAATTAGTTATGAAATGGCCTTTCAGACATGAAAAAATTATCAATTAGTTACGAAATTTTTTATACCTGAATGCTTTGCTTAGCTACGAAATATATGTCGTAACACAAGATACCTCATTCAGTGATGAAAATTAAATTTAGTGACTTAAGACTATTCTATCACGGGCCTTTAGCAACAGTACAGCTACAAAATATTTTCATCACTATATGTGAATCTGACACGGTTTTGTGTTGCTCATTAATATTTACGTACGATTTTAAGTTAGTGCCTAAATCAAAATTTTTTTGTAGTGACATTTAATTTTTGTGTCATATCGTGCACATACATAGTATAAAATTTTAATTCTGATACGATCTATTAACATAGAGACATTGCTACATCTGGGGGTGTTGCCTAGCGAAAAGGAAGTCAATTGTTCCATCATACTCATTTACGAGAGTTGTGGTTTGAGTCTTGGTAAGCTCCGTTATTGCCACAGAGATACTCAACCTTACTTAATACACAGTTGCTCTAGACTCCTATCGAATTGTAAAACTGGAGTAGCAAAAATACCCTATCCACTAACAAAATTTTAAGCTGATGAGAACCATATCAAAACCCTTTCTTATTTACCAAAAAAACACAGAGACATTGCTAGGCACCTATAATGTTGTAACATGTCGTGCATGACACTTTTCGTAAATTTTTTATTGATGATGATAATGTTAATAAAAATAATACAATTAATAATTAAAATATATTTATTCATATTGATAAATAATACAACATATGAGAATTAAAAATAGAAAAATGAGAATCAAATTATGGTTTTATTATCACATAAAGTCACTTATTTATTTTCTTCCAAATCAATATTTGAATATGAATAACAAAATCAAAGTTTTAAATAATTCACCAAAATTCCATTGTAAAAATCCTTTTAATTATATATTGTGTAATTTAAAATTGATATAAAAAAAAAAGAAGAAGAAATATTTAAGAGATTATTAAATATAAAAATGTATGTAGTTTAAATAAATAATGATTCAAATATAAAAATTCAGAAGTGAAAATAAAAATTAGAAGTGTAAAAGGGATCGAGTGCATCATATATATGCTTGCAAGACACAGCTTAATTATTTCTCTGCATTATATAATACGTCATATGGTGATACATTACATATATTAAATTATATTAGCAAACTTTTAAAAAATATGTGTTAGACAATTATTTATTTGCAATTGGGCATGTTTCATGCGTAGAATTTATCCCACCTGTCCTAAAAGAATATGAACCATTATATCCTTTAATTTCTTTAAAACTAATCATCATTATTATAAATTTGCATAATTTTAGGAAGATAGAATAATATAGTTAATGGCTTACATTTATGTTTTATTGAATACTATGAGACATTAGCACAGATGCTTTTTAAATAGGTATTACAAAAAACAAAAAGAAAAGAAAAGAAACAAAACAAAACAAAACGTTTTTCGGATGATGAAGCTAACCAATAAAACTACAAATCATTCGTTGTGTATATAAAAAAAAACACACAAATTATTAGTTGTGATTTTCTTAAAATTATGAAGATTAACAAACCTAGGACTTTATTTTTTATTTTTTTAAAAGTTAGTATTTTAATTTTTAAATTGATTATTGTCAATTTAATTAACTTTCATATATTATTTCATCCAAACTGATAGTTTTTTTAAAATGTCTGCAAGTTGGACCTCTGAACTGCAATGTACCAGCTTTACTTCATTTCTTTCAGCCTCTTTTATTGTATGATATTTCATAGAAATATGCTTTGTCCTTCCATGTTGAATTAGGTTTTCAGCAATGGCTATTGTTGATTTGTTGTTGCAATACATTATTGTGGCTTCATTTTGTTTTTCATTCAAGTCTTCAAACAATTTTCTAAGCCAAACAACTTGATTAGTTGCTACTGCCGCTGCAACATATTCTGCCTCCATTGTATATTGATCAAGTATAGTTTGGTTCTTTGAACACCATGAAAATGGTCCTGATCCAAGTGAAAATAAATACCCTGAGATACTCTTCATGTCATCTTTACTGCCAGCCTAATCATTATCTGTAAAGCCTCTCAATTTGCATTCTTCTTGCTTTATATACCAAACACCAAAGTCTACAGTCCCTTTTTTTTTCACCATATCTCAGTATTCGTTTTACATCACCATAATGATTCTCAGATGGAGAGTTTATGAATCTTGATAGAAGACTTGCTGCAAGCATGAGGTCTAGTCTTGTTGTTGTTAAGTAGAGTAAACTTCCAATCAAACTTCTGTAAACTGAAATTTCAACTTTCGCAATACCAACATCCTTGATCAATTGTCACTACAAAAAAAAATTGAATTAGTCACGAAAATGCTACTCACAAATCATTTTTTTGTAACTAAAGCATATGATTTTGACACAAAAAAAAATATCGTAACTGATAGGGATATGTATACTACAATTAGTTATAAATTGGCCTTTGTTACTAAACATTATACAAAAAAATCACAATTCATTTTTGGCGGTATCTTTCCCTCTAGAATGGTGCTTACGTGGCATAAAAAATTCCTATCAGTTACACGAACAATTGTAATTAACTTTACACATAATAAAAAAAATTTTGTTCACATTATCGTTAAGAGACGTCGTTTAGGGCCAATGACCTAATCTGAATATGAATGACCTTCACATGCATTGTTCTTCCGTAATTTTGGTTTCTACTTGTCGATCGTCTTAATTTCTGGTATGTACTTTGTGAACTCATCTGTCGATTGGAAGCTTGGATTCTAGAAAGCCTGCAAGTTTTAAATCAAAACTTTAATGAAAATACTAAAACTCTTGAACCCCTAAATTTGACTCACTCTCCCAAAATCCTCAAATCAGTCTCATTCTTCCGAAATCGTCCCCAAATCAAAACCCTAAATTTCAGTCTCATTCTTCCAAGTGGGATTCTTGTCAATATCAACTGGCCATGATCACTAATTTGCGATGAAGGAAAGAGAAATCTTAGTATCGCGTATCAAACCACGTGGGAAGTCTCGGATCTGAGTTGTCACTCTCTTATCTCTGTCATGTTCTGTTTCAGAGAAGCTCATTCAACTTTTACTTCTCATTCTATCTAAAATCTAACAAAAGAAGGTAGGGGAAGAAACCTTAGCTCAGAGAAATGGAAGATAGCATCAGTGGAAGGGAAGCAAGGTGGAGGTACTAAGCAAGAAAGAGGTACCGCCAATAAAAAGAGTGAGAAATTAGTAAAATTATATTCAACGGTGGCACTAAGCAAGCGATTGCCAACATAAGCCTAGCCCAGATACATCCTAAGAACGGTGATTGTAACCACAAGAATCCCACTTGAAGTAGACAACAAGGATCGCGATCCTTCACGGGTTCTGAATCTGGTTATCATATGGGCCGAACCAGGCAACAGGGAGCCCAACAAACAAAGCAAAGTAAACACCAGTGGCGAGCCAGATCATTCACTACCATCGAGGGTCACCGACCTACCATCGTCAACAAGCACAGCCTCGACATCCTCCTCGATCCTTGGTTCAATAAGGTACGCCTTCCTTCTATTTCTTTTTTGTTTTTTAGTCAATTTCTGATTTCAATTTTTTGTTTTCTTTTATTATTAAGTTGTGCTTGTTTTGCTGGTTGGTTGATTGGCTTGTTTGAACTTTCTATACTTAAATTAATTTGAGTATTTTTTTTTTGGTTCGGTAATAAGATATGTATTGTTCTTGTTCTTTTTTCAAAGTAATGTTGATTCATTTGGTTTTGGTGCATTAATTCAATTAACGCTGTTACTTGTACTTTCTTAGGGTTCAAGTTTTGATCTTGATGCCTATGGACAAAAAAAAACCAAATGAACTTGGGGTTGGATGCTTAGGATTCTTGAATCTCTAGTAATAGGATTTCGTTTCAGTTTAACTAAACATGTAAATAACAATAATAGAAATCTTAAAAAATAAAGCTTGACCTGAAAAGTCATTCAATTTTGTCAAATTTCAAATACTTTAACTCCAATAACTTATATAGCCATGATAAGAACAGAATTGTTAATGTAATATTTTTCACCATTATTTGCAGCAAAAATTAGCTCTGGTACGTTTTGGATGTGCTCTGAAACGATGAGTTCTATAGCTGATTGATACTAGTCTTTGTTTTGAAAACTAAAAGCCAATACACATAAGGCCGACAAGACTAGAAAAGCTGGTATGTTATGGTGATGGAAAAGGCAAAAAAGAGAACATTGATAGTTGGGTATGAAAGAAGTTGGACAGGAACTACAGCAAGAAGAAAGGTGCGCATGACGTGTAGATAGCACTTGAACATTTTGGAGAAAGACCTGTTGAACTTGGGTTGGATCTTGTACTTATCCACGTGTCTGGAAAAATACAGTTCTAGGAAAATGAATGGAAGAGGTAGTATGGAGTAAAAGAAGAAGAGGAAGAGAGTGTTGTGGTACTGAAGGATATGGTCTGGTTTATTAGCAGAGTATTTGAAAAACTGTTGAGGTTCTGCCGAGGGTTTCCTCAGCTTGTTGGAGGGTCTGATAAGGAAGCAGATTATCTACTTTTCCTCCTTTTGTTTTGTTTGTGTGTGAAAGAGCAAGAGAAATGGGATAGAAATTTATATAGGCAGAAATAGAGACAGAGCTAAGGTAACACTACAAGAAAAATTTGAATTAGTCACGAAAATGCTACTTACAAGTTAATTTTTTTGTAACTAAAGCATATGTTTTTAACACGAAAAAAAATGTCGTAACTGATATATATATGTGTACTGCAATTAGTTACAAATAGGTCTTTGTTATTAAATTTATACTAAAAACATCACAATGCTCTATTGGCGGCAACTTTCCCGCCACAATATATGCGTATGTGGCATGAAAAAATCGTTATCAACTAAAAACAACCACCACTAGGCTGACATATGTAATTTTTTTTTTTTTATATTATCCTTAGGCGACGTCGTTTAGTGCAATTAACTAAAACTGAATGGCCTTCACTCTCGTTGTTCATCACTGATTTGGAAAGGGCCTGAACCTTGTGAATTCTGGTTTGCTTTGTAAATTCATCCATTGATTGTACGCTCTTCAAGAAACTTTACCCATTTTCAGTCTTCATCCATCGCCCCGCCTTTTGCAGAATCGCCGCCGATTGGGCACGAAGTCTTCATCCATGTAAGTATAGATTTCTGTTTATGGTCTACGAATGTCATTGAATTATTGTTTTCATTTCATCTGTGGATGTTCTGAGCTGAGAGCTTAACGTTTCTGAGCTGAAATTATGGTGTTCCAATTTTGAATGAGTTTCTGACACAGAAGTTTTGTTTGAATTTCCTACTGTTGGAAGTTTGGCTGATGATCGGTGAAATTGAATTTTGATTTTTTTTTATGTCAGGGGTTCCATTTGTACGATTATATCTGATGTTGGTTCATTTTGTCACTAAGCCTGAACACCTTGAAGTATTTGATTGGACGCGGGAAAAGATCCCTACTTTGGCAATTGGCCACATCTATCTTCTGCTGTTTGCATCTACTCCATCTTGCTCTGATTCAGGTATTTCATTTCGGCGATGTGTGTGTGCATGCGTGGGTGTGTATGTTATTCGTTCTGTTTTGGCGTAATTATAATGTATAAATTAGGTTACTTGGGTTATAATTTTTGTCTTTAAATTTAATGTTGGTGGCTTCTTCCTTTTTATAGTAATAAAGGTTGACTATTTTGCAATTAAGTAGGCTAATTAAAAGTAAAACAATAATTATGCTCGGCTTTCATGATTTTGGGTATGAGTTTGCCACTGTTTCCAATTTATTACTCCCTATTCCTCTCCTCATTTATCCCTTTTTTTTTCTTTTCTTTTCTTCTTTTTTTTTTTCCTTCTGTTGAATATCGACAATTGGCCCTTTTTTATGTAGCTGAAATTTGATCATACAGACAGATGAAATTCTCTTTTCATTGGTTAAATTGATGTTCTAAAACAAGATAATGGTCGTGATCCAAGCAATTTTGAACAAACAAAATTGATTTAACCAATGAGAAAAAGGGTAATATAGTCAAAATGGATTGATAATTCCATGCTGTCAAATTGGATTGGTAATATGGTAATATGGTCAAAATGGATTTACATTGGAAGTTGACTTGTCAGTGGGAGGGTAGTGCATCGAATAAGACACTACCTAGGACTTTAATCACAATCATGGTTGGGAAACAATGTTTTATTTATTTAAAACTATCTAATTAACCAAGATGTTGCCATTTGTATGCTCTGCTTCCATTATTCATCTCAATCAATTAGCAGTATATTATTGAAATAATATGTTATGGAAATTTAATCTTTATTTAGTGGAAGATTATTAGTGGGTATTGCCAATGATTATATATATATGTATATATATATATATATATATATGTATATATGTTTGTATATTTACTAGTTATATGTACCCTTTAAGGGGTGCTTTGCAAGGTCAGCTCCCATCAACTTTTTCACCCCTAGTTGATAGTTGAATATATGATGGAATATATGTCGTTAGGTTTGTCAAGGATTTAATTACTTGGGTGTTTAGGAAATTTCCCCATAGCTACTTGCTTATAATTTTGGAGAAAAGTGTTTTTACGAGGTACATGTACGTTTCATAATACGAATTAGTTACTCCAGTCATGTTTATTTAGAACCAAGTTCACATATAACTCACATTGTGTGGGATTTGTTATAGTTTATGAGGCGTCTTCTATCCCCTTGCCCATAAAATGTTTTAAATAAATAAATTGTTTCTGGGTTATAACAAGAAGTAGGTTTCACTTGTTTCTTTCACTTTATAGCAATGTATGGTGGTTAAATTAGTCTAAAATAAGACTGACTTTGCATGGCATCATATTTAATTATCTACCATAGATTTTGGACCTACCAATCTTTGTAGGTTATATTTGTTTTTGGTTTTAATTATTACTTTATAACATTGTCTGTTCTTGTATGCCTATATTAGTTTTGTTTCAAAGATGTACTTCTACATTTTCTAACAGTATTGATGGGTTATATAAATGACAATAGTTGGGTGATTAATGGCGATCTTTGTACATACATTTTACTGCATATGTTTGTTTGTTTGGCATTCAATTTGTTTCTTTAGCCATGTTCTAACTATTCTTTGATTGACTTAAATGAAGATGGATAGAAGTTGGATAAAAATCCACAATAGGTCACATTCGGATTATATTAGGGGAGTTACGGAATTTTTGAATTTTGCATATTCCAACAACCATAATGAAAGTCTAATAAGATGTCCATGTTCGAGGTGCAACAATTGTACATGGAGAAATCATAACCAAGTTCGTGATCACCTTTTTATTAATGGAATGATAAGGAATTACACTAATTGGGTGCATCATGGTGAAGATGACGATAGTGTAAATATGTTTTCAAATTTTGATGACGACGGTGTCGATATGAATGTAGAAGTGGAGGACAATATGGATGAGACAGTTCGTATGTTACATGACTTGTGTAATGGAACACATGTCACTACCACAGGGGAAGATATTGATGAAGATAATTTAAGTGAAGATGTGAGGTTAGAGAAATTATTTATGGATGCTGACCAGCAATTATATCCTGGAAGTAGAGTGTCACAGCTGTCTTTTATCATTAAGTTGCTTCATATTAAATTGTTGAATGGATGGTCCAACAAGTCATTTGATATGTTGCTGGAATTTCTTAATGAAATTATGCCATCTGGTGCACATGTCCCGAAGACACATTATCAATCCAAGAAGATAATTCGTGATTTAGGAATGAAATATGAAAAGATTGATGTGTGCAAAAATGATTGTGTACTTTTTTGGAAGAACCTGAGAGACAGAAAAGATTGTCCTGTTTGTGGTTTGCCTCGATTCCAATTTAATGATGACGATAGTAAGGAAATTCCTCATAAGGTATTACGCCACTTTCCTTTGAAACCAAGATTGCAAAGGTTGTTTATAACAACTAAGATTGATGAAGATATGAGGTGGTACAAAGATAAACATGACGATGATGGTATTTTACGTCATCCCGCTGATTCCAAAGAATGGAAAGAATTCGACAAGCTGCATGTGTCGTTCTCTAGTGATCCGCGCAATGTGAGACTTGGTTTATCAAGTGATGGATTTAATCCATTCAATAACATGAGTAGCTCGTATAGTATGTGCCCAGTAATTGTTGTTCCCTGTAATTTACCACCATGGAGATGTATGAAAGACCCTTTTCTTATGCTGTCACTATTAATTCCCGGTCCTAAAGCACCTGGGAATGACATTGATATCTTCTTACAACCTTTGATTGATGAGTTGAAAGAGCTGTGGGATGTTGGTGTGACAACGTATGATGCTTCAATTGGGAAATCATTTCAATTACATGCAGCTCTTTTATAGACTATCAATGATTTTCCTGCATATGCTAATCTTTCAGGTTGGTCTACAAAAGGAAAATTAGCATGTCCAGTATGTAATCATAATACATCTTGGTTACATTTGAAACATGGACAGAAGATATGTTATAAGGGTCATCGTCGTTTCCTTTGTAATGATCATAGATTAAGAAATTGTAAATGGTTCGATGGACAAGAGCGAAGGCCAAAACCAATTAGGTTGAGTGGAGATCAAGTGATGGAACAATTAAGTGTTGTTGAACAACCTGTTTTTGGTAAGACACCACACTTGTCTACAAAGCGAAAACGAGATGCATCTCATTTATATTGGACAAAAAAAAGTATTTTCTTTGATTTGCCCTATTGGAAGACACTTACTATAAGGCACAATCTTGATGTTATGCATCGAAAAAATATTTGTGACAATGTGCTTGGAACATTAATGAATACGAAGGAAAAACAAAGGATACATACAAGGCTCGGCTTGACTTGGAGCATTTAGGTATAAGAAAAGAATTGCATCCAATTTCCATGGATGGAAGGATATTAATTCCTCATGCCTCTTATGTGTTCACTAAGATGGAGAAAATAACCTTTTGTAAATTTTTGCTTTCTACTAAGCTCCCTGATGGTTATGTATCAAACATCTCTCGGTATGTGAATACTAAAGATTGGCGTATTCAAGGGCTGAAGAGTCATGATTGTCATGTTATTCTACAACGCCTACTTCCTTTGGCATTGCGTGGTTCATTAAGAAAGGATGTGTCCAAGTCACTAATTCATTTATGTGTTTTCTTCAAGGAGTTGACTTCAAGATCATTGAGGGTAGAAGTATTAGAGAAACTAGAATGTGATATTGCCATCATTTTGTGCAAACTGGAGCAGATTTTCCCTCTTGCTTTTTTTGATATAATGGTTCACTTAGCAATTCATTTACCTATGGAGGCATTGATTGATGGACCAATCCAATTCCGATGGATGTACCCATTCGAGAGGTTAGTACACATCAATGCTCATATTCAGCTTTAACAGTCATGTATATGAATTTGTTAACTTCCATTTACAATTTTTCTGATTATGTGTCTTAATTTGATTAAGGTATATGCATAAACTAAAGTCATATGTACGCAACAAGGCTAAACCAGAGGCCTCAATAGCTGAGGGGTACATTGACAATGAGTGTTTGACCTTTTGTTCTTTGTACTACAATAATATGGATATAGTATGGAATAGGACTGAATGAAACTACGATGTACATGTGAACAATGCGGAGAACACTGTATCTGTATTTAGGACATCTTACCATCCTTTAAGTGGACGAATTAGTGATGAACTAGGACAAAATGATTGGAAGCAATTAAGATGGTATGTTTTGAATAATTGTGTTGAAGTCCTCCCATTCATACGGTAAGTTTTCTAATATATAGGTTACAAAATACTACAATTATACAAAATTAGTTATGACAATTAATATAAGTTGTCTTCTTGTTGAATCTTAAATAGAGATCATTTGGAAGAGCTTCATTCTTCAAATGATAACAATCTTTACCAAAGACATGAAGATGAGTTTCCTAAGTGGTTTTCTGAAAACGTAAGTTACCTTAATGCACTTAATTTTTTTAAAGTTGTTTTATTATCTCTGCACTCTATAAATTATACTAATTGTTAATTAACTTGATATGAAAAAAACCTGTACAGCTTTCGGTATTAGGGGAAGGAGAGTCACATGAAGTTATAACACAACTTATGTATTTGGCCAATGGGCCTCAAATTGGCATTGCTTGATTAAGTGGATGCACAATCAATGGCCATAGATTCCACACAAAAAATCGCGAGGAACATAGAAAGTGTTAAAATAGTGGAGTTGTTGTACAAGCAGAACATGAAGGGAAAATGATCGACTTCTATGGTGTATTAATGATATATTGGAGTTAAAATATGCAGCAAAATATGTAATACTGATTTTCAAATGTGATTGGTGGAACACTAGCAGAAGAAATGGAATCAAAGTAGATGAGTTTGGATTTGTTAGTATCAATGTCTCTAGAAGATGGTATAAGGATCAACCATTTGTACTTGCTACACAAGTACAACAGGTATTCTATGTTAATGTTATTAAATTGGGAAAGGACTGGAGAGTTGTTCAGCGGACTCAACCAAGAAATTTGTACGATATACAACTTCCACCTAATGTACGATGCGATGATGCAGAGCCATTCCAACAGGAAGATTGTACTACACAACACTTGAAGATCAATGAGGACGATATTCATCCAGAATTGATGCATAGGCCTGAAATGGATACAATATGTGTAAATGATGACATTGAAGGAGACATGGAACAAAACATTGACGAGATCGATGATGATGATGAGCTCGACTAGCTTGGGACATGCATTGAACATTTAGTTTAATCTTTACATTTACATAATAAGTGTTCGGATTAAGTATTAGCTTTATTATGTAATAAATTTAGTCATTTACATTGAAAATTTGAATTTTTATTTCCTGCTTAATAATGGTATATTATTGTAGCTATATTTGAATACTTGTGAGTTTCTTATAATTGGAAATACAGTAATGCCTTTAATTAGTATCTAATCTTTTTTCATGTATTTGCAATGTTCTTATATTTTCATGTACATCAAAGAATCAGGCTACTGGACAAAAGATACTGCAGGAAAGGACAATGGTGGTACATCCAGAGCTACATCGGTTGATGGAGGATCAAAAATACAAACTCGAAGTAAATATGGTCTTAGAATCATACATGGAGATAGTGCAAGTGAAGGTGATTTATTTTTATCAAACATAATATACATCATTTAACATGAAACTTAATATTGAGCCTCTTGTTATGGCTTATGTATTACAAGTTTATGCACCCAACTAACCGGAATCCCCTATCTTTGTTTAAATCCAACACCACCGCTAGGTGTAGCTTCTTGTTCTTTTTTTTTTTTACTTCTTTGTTACTTTTTTTTTTTACTTATTTTTTTACTTCTACGTATGGAATCTTTGTTGTGAAGATTAATTCACAACCCTAGTACTTGTGCTAATAATGAAGATTAATTAACTTATATTTCTGGTTTTTAAGTAGCATGAATTTTGTATTAATATGTATGACCTCAGTTTTATTTGGCCTTTAATATACTGATCATGCATTTGAAAAAATTTAAGCTGTTACATTTATTTGTAGTAAACAATAGTTCTTGGATAAAAGTGAAGAAAGTACCTACTGGGAAAAAAGGACAAGGAAGTGGAATTCCAATGCCAACACGTAGAAGTCCACGAAAATTCAGCAGATTACCTGTGTCTACCAATCTTAATCCAAAACCTAATGAAATTCCAGCTGCTAATGAAGGAAGTGGAAGTGTGGGTTCCATTCAAACACGCTATGGATGGAAAAATACAAGAAGAAAGTAGGAACGTGAATGACACGTTAAAACAAACTGAAGTTCAAATTGGGAAAGAAGGAATTGCTACTGGAAGTTCAATTTTAGCACGTACTAGTCCTCGAGATGATGAGCAATTACGAAGGCCATTGGATTCAACAATTAAGTTGAAAGGTAGTTAATATCATATACTTACTTTTGATCAGCACAAGTTATACAAAAAAAAAAAATTGATGTTATAAATGAGTTGTAACCAATGCAGGTCCGTTGAGGAGGAGCCCGAGGAAGAAATTGAATTTAGTAAGCAAAAATGTACAAGGTATATCTTTCCTGATTGTTTCGATTACAGTGGAATTATTATTTGTTTATACGCATTTTATTCTCTCATTACTTGCATTAGTGTAGTACTAATATACGAAATGTAGAGGTGACAGTACAAGAGGGTCCTTGTAATGAAACCCCCAATGAAGACCTTCAAGAAGATGCAGTGCCACATGAAGATGAAGAAGGTTGATTGCTACATTAATATGAAAAATAATATTGTGAAACCATACACAATATGTTTAAACACCATATGGCTTTTTCAATGATTCAAGATGTGAACAAGGAAGACAAAGTTCCTTCACTGAGCTTACAGAACCACCAATTGATGGCAATGTTGAGGATCATGGTATGGAGAATGCAACTGAAGTGGAAAATATGGGTAAGATAACAACACATATAAATTAATTTGATTTTTCATTAAACTGCATACTATGTTTGTATTCAGCATGCATTCTAAATAACAAAAAGTACATGAATTTAATGAAAGAAAAAAGAAGACAAACTAACGAATAATATTGAGAAAATATTAAATTGCCACTTATAAAGTGATTTAAGCTGAAAAAAAGTTATGTTAAGGATTAAAGTGTAAATTTATTGGTCGATGAAGATTATAGCTAAGTTTGCCTGATACTTTTAAAAGTTTTTTATTGCCCCCATGAAATACTTTTGAATATTACGTCTGGCTAACCACGGTCCATGCGGACTGAGAAATGACACAAATTGTTTCATCATTTAATCTAAAATAAATTTAATTGAATTTAATAGTACCCATTATTGATTCAAAATGGATTAAAAAACTGAAGATTTCTACCTAACATTCACTTAGTTACAACTTAATTCTCATATAATAATGACATTTTTTGTTTCATACTAATAATTTTTAATAAAAATTCATATAAAAGTCAATATATTATATTTTATATATCATGCAGGATAAAATCTAGAATTTTTTTCTCAATTATCACAAACCAAGAGAAATTTGATATCGTTTTTGTTTTTTGGTTTTCTGGTTTTCTGATTTTAATTTTTTCTAGAAAACTTTAATTTTGAATTGTTTGTAATTTACTTCAAATATTAATTAAAATTTATAATTACAAAGTAAGAGAGAGAATATAATAAGAAATGCTATAAAATATTAGGAAGTCAAGTCCAAATAACAACCTCTCCCTCAAACTTCATTTAACTATTATTAAATTTCAAACTTCTTCGTGATAGAATGTTATATGATTAGAAAAAAAAAAAACTATGCATGGAATTAAGTGTAGTCTAGATTAATTTCTTTGGATTTTTAGGTTATTCTTTTTTGTACACCTTGAATGTGTCCTTTCGTATTATGTTAGAATAAAATAAACAAAAGAAAACTGTCAACAAGGGTTAATTTATTTTAAAGATATATGCTGGGTTTGTATGCAATTTGATGGAACGTTTGATATTTGTTTTCTTATTTATATCACATTCTATTGTTTTTCCTGTACAATATATGTTTCTACCTCTCATGAGTGTAGAAAGTACTAGAAGAATTCATAAGAAGCGTAAGAAAACAAGTGGAAAAGAATTGACAAAGTGGAAGAATAGAGATATAAAACTGGCTATTGAGATACCAGAACATATAATGAGACTAGTGGGAGTAAACAGCCAAATGTTGATAACAGAAGAGGGTTGTGTTGTGTGTGGATTTGCACCAGTGACTGTCACAGGGTGGAAAGATGTGAAAAAGGAAAAAGGAGAAGAACTGCTTCGTCAAATGAGGGTATGTTTTTTACAATTAAAATGAGTAGAAGATTGGTGGTTTATATATTCGCATTTACATTATGTAAGTACATATATATGGAAGAACAAGTTAGATTCAAATGATTGCTAAGAGAGAACAAAGTGGAACGAATTGACTAGTAGCAGCACAACACATAATTAAATGATAGCATATGATCTTAATTATTCTTATCTCAATTACTTTTATAGCCAATTAGGCCCTACTTTATGTTAATTTGTTTGCGAAAATGCAACTTTTCAGTTCAGGTAAGTTCTACGAATGCATGACCAGGAAATTGATCAGCTCAATATTGGCGAACTTTTCACCATTAATGTCCATGCATGGCCATACAGTATTTATACATTGAATACTATGATATTGGAATATATATTTTTAAGGGTTAGTGGATTGGGCTTTACATATTTTAAGTGGTTTTCTTTTTGGTCCAAATGTTTATAAGCATATAACAACATAAAAAAAAATGGGGGACAACAAGCCAAGTTAATATGTCTGCAAATGATTTACGCCTACTAATATTTGTGATTAAATTGGTGTGTAAATAAAGTAAAATGCTTGCTCATGGCTTGAAAGTTTTGCATATAATTTGCATGAGAGGAATATATATATATATATATATATATATGTATCCACTGTAAGTATAGTTTGACCTGATTGTGATGTAAAACGATTGTTTTTGTAAAATTCTACGTGTACACACAAATAACTTTGATGGAATGCATTTTTTGTAAGTGAGGAAAAGAAAAGAAACAAAAGGTCAATTGATATTAACCAAAAAACCACAAGAAATGGTGATGTATGGCATTTGTGATAAATGATTCCACATACATTATATATATATCACATATATGTGTATGGGGGATGAACATATATATATATATATATAGAGAGAGAGAGAGAGAGACAGGTAAAAGCTACTAGAGGTGCATATCCACATATGAAAATTGTTTTTAGGCATCTTAGTATCTGGGTGGCACTCAATTTGGAATTGCAGCGCAAGGAATTCTTGCATAATTTTTAATGGTTCGGCTTTAATTAACTGTTATAATTGTGTTTACTGTCCATATGTAAAAATCATTTGACATAGCCAAGAATGATCATAGTGAGGTGGCAATTCTTGCGGAAATGGGTCGTATGTATCGCACCCATAAACACAAGATACATAAGCACTTTATGAAGTTCAAAACAAAGGAAGAAGCACTGCAGAATAGGCCAAAGGAAGTGAAACCGGAAGCCTGGCCAATCCTCTGTGAGCATTTCTCAAGTCCAGAGTACATTGTAATCACCTATGACTTTGAATTTATTTTTATTTAATAGAATTGCATAATAGAGTAGCAATATATATTGTTATTTGTTTGTTGCGAGAGAGAAAGAGAGAGACTTAGTGTACGCAATATATATTCACTGAGAAAGCAGGCCTTTAGAATAGGAAACTAAGCCTTATCCCTGTAGTCTTTGCACATCAGTCTAAAATCTTTCGAAAGCACACACATACCAAAACAAAATGAAAAGCACGCATATAGGACCCACCGAACATAACTTTAAGGATCAAAATTAGCTTTTGATGTCTAGTCTTGAATTTTTTCTAGATATCCACTTTTTCCCTTTACTTCACATTTTGATATATTCTTCACATCCTATCCAATGAACAAGGACTTTCAATAATTTGGATTAGCTTTTTAAAAAAGGAAAAAAATAGAACAATGTGATTGATGCAGAGCTAGTATCTATTAAAGACCCAAAAACCCACCTACCTTTATGAATTGCCTCAACATATTATGACCAATGGATCTTATGTCATAAGGTGGTAAGCCAAGCCAAGCCAAGCCTAACTACCCATGAGAATCGAAGCACAAGGGCTTTTGATTTCAAGAAAATACAAGAAAAATTTAAGGATTAAAATAGGAGTTCTGTTTGTTCTCTATAACTAGTAGTCTGGCTTGATATTTTATATCACAATAGATTACCTTTCAGTACAATAACTAGTAATCATCTATATGTAATTACGATAATGAAGATGTTATAAAATAAAACTATTTGTATCTTGTTCTACCATTGTACTGATAACCTTTTTTTTTTTTACATACGATAACTTGATCCTATGTTATTCTGAATTCCATCATGTAATTTAAATTTGATAGGTTGCATGCATGTAACTAATAAACTTTGAATTTATATTTATTTAATATAATTGGGTAATATAGAGTAGAAATATATATTGTTATTTGTTTGTGTGGAAACTATTGATAAATGCAATATGTGGTGACTTTATTAGTCCAATATATATACTTATACTTTATGTGTGTTGATTTAAAACAGAAAAGATGTGCAATTAACAAACGGAATAGGGCAGCTCGACAAACACATCATTGCTCTGGGACTAAATCATTCGCTCGTGTTTCAAAAGAATTGGTGAACAATTTTGTTTAATTTATTAGAAGCATTACATTTAACATACTATATCAAAGTATGAGATGTATGCTATGTTTCTTGTAGATGAAAGAAAGCATAGAGCTCGATCGAATTCAACTTTGGTATGAGACCCACTTCAATAAGAAGACAAAGAATTGGTGTGATAAGAAATCAGAGGACATATATGTAAGCATAGTTATGGAAGTCAAAATTTAATGTATACTTGAATTTGCTTACTTATTTGAACAATATATGTCGGTTTACTTGTATCTTACAGAACCAGTTGTGTGCAATGAAAGAGAAGGCTGAAACTGAGGGTCCACCAATGACAGTTGATGAGATATTTGACACTGTTCTTCCACCAAGGTCAGGTTATGCTTGTGGGCGTGGTCCAGGACCAAAACCACCTTCACAAGCACAGAGGGATGCTGAGCAACGACTCAAGGCTGCTGAAGAAAGGGCCAAGACAGCTGAGAAAATGAATGAAGAATTGCTTAAGCAAGTGGCTGAGTTGAAAGCACGTCAAGATCAAATGGAAGCATCCTTATATGATAGACTGCGGGCTAACATTAGACAACACTATGAGGACCAATGGTGGAGTACTAGCAACTCACTGCCTTCTTTCATACATGACATTGACCGGAATCGTAAGTGACTTATAAACATTAATATAATGAGATAGATCTGTCATTGGTAATTATTATGAATAATTCAATTCTAAAATGTAGTGAACTGACAATGTATATGTATAATATATAGATGATTGATGGGAGGATATGAGGAAGGTGCATGTGGAGATTTTTTTGGAAGTTATTTTGGTCTATGGATACACAAGATATTTTGGTAAGACACTTGAAAACTATCGTATATCCACTTAGGATTAGGTATAATATATGCTACATGGAAACTCTAATTATGCACTGCTTTTACATGATTTGTAATTGTATTGTGCTGTGATCTTGGAATATGTATTTTTAAGGGTTAGTGGATTGGATTTACATATTTGAAGAGGTTTTCTTTTTGGTCCAAATGTTAAGAAGCATATAACATCATAAATAAAAATGGGAGACATCAAACCAAGTTAATATGTATGCAAATGATTTACTTACTAATACCGGTGATTAAAGTGGTGTGTCAATAAAGTAAAATGCTTGCTCATGACTTGAAACTTTCGCATGTAATTTGCATGAGTGGATTATGTATATATATATATATATATATATATGTATCCACTATAAGTATAGTTTGACCCGATTGTAAGACAAAGTGATTTTTTTGAATAATTCTACATGCACACACAAGATGTACTTTGATGCAATGCATTTATTCTAAGTGAGGAAAAGAAAAGAAACAAAAGGAATTGATATTAACAAGAAATGCTGTTGTATGATATTTGTGATAAATGATTCCACATACATTATATATACATCATATATATGTGCATGTGGGATGAACATATATATATATATATATATGGAGAGAGAGAGAGAGAGGTAGAAATTACTAGAGGTGCATATCCTTGTTGGAAATTTTTTTAGGCATCTTATTATCTTGGTGGCACTAAATTTGGAATTGCAGGATGGAGAATTCTTGCATCTTTTTTAATGATTCAGCTTTAATTAACTCTTTAATTGTGTTTTCTATCAATCGTGAGTGACTCATAAATTTTAATATAATGTGACAGATCTGTCCTTGGTATTTATTATGAATAATTCAATTCCAAAATGTAGTGAACTGACACTATATATATTTAATATACAGATGATTGATGGGAGGATATGAGGAAGGTGCATATGGAGATTCTTTGGGAAGTTATTTTGGTCTATGGATATACAATATATTTTGGTAAGACACTTGAGAACTATCGTATATCCACTTAGGATTAGGCATAATGTATGTTATATGGAAACTCTAATTATGCACTGGTCTTTTATTGAACTTTACATTTGAGTGACAGTTAAATAAAAGACCATGCAGACTTGTACATACTTCATTAACAGTTGGAATTGTGTGAAACACTAATTAGGATTTAACATTGCTCGAGTATCTTGAGCTAGTTGTTATATGATGTATTAGTTCTAGTAGACAAGGGGAGCTTTGTTACAATTGCTTATAAATTAAATCTAAGTATGGATTTAATGTTGTATAGTGCTTCAATTAGCATACTATTATCTGTTGGTTATAATATTTTGTGGATTTAATTCAAGTATAATCTATATATTATGCATTGTCTGATTGTCTTGTGTTCACAGGTAACCCAATATTATTTCATTAAAAAATAATTTAATGAATTAAATTGCATATTGTACAATTTTTGAAATAATAATTACAAAGATAAATGTAACTATTATTAAGCAATTACTTTTTTTTTTTGGTAACTATAATACAAACAATGACAACATTAAGCATTTGTAACAAATGACATGTATATGATAATTGTAACTTTTCATATTTTAGTGACAAAAAAAATCGTTATTAAATATATGAGAGTTACAAATTATATTACTATAACTAATAAGTTAGTTACGAAATTCGTAATCGTAGCTATTATTCACACACGAATAAAAATTCGTAATTAATATGTAGTTACGAAATGTAATTTTGTAATAATTAATCAAATAACAACGAAAGAGTGGTCGTAAGTAATATAATGATTTTGTAACTAAATGGCCACTTGATCAGCATTTAGGATCCTAATTAGTTACAAAATGACTATTTAGTCATGAAAAAAATTGTCAATTAGTAACAATAATTTTCATAAGTAAAGGTATTATGTAGTTACGAAACATGTGTCGTAAGTAAAGATACTATCTTTAGTCACGAAATGACGAATTTAGTGACTGATTACTAATCTATTACGGTCCTTTAGTCACGAACAATCCACGAAAAAAATTCGTTATTATATGGTATTAAGGCACGAAAAACCGTAACTGATTAATTATCACCTACGTTTTTTTAGTTCGTGACTAATTCAAAATTTTCTTGTAGTGTAAGGTATACGGCATGGAGGTTTGCTTAACTAACATTTGGTTAAAATTTCAAAACCATGATTTGTTGAGGGTCTGAATATCTTAATTATCAAGGTTGGTAAAAGATAGAGTGATATCCTATGAAAAGTGAATCTCTTGTCTAGTTGAATATTTGAATTCGTTAGAGAAGGGACATAGCTATATTCAATCCTTTTGCAGCTATAATTGCCACAAGATAAGTATATGAGGCCTCTTTTATGAAATAACTTAGATGGTTGGATGTAAAGAACTTATTTGCTTTCCTGTTGTCTTAATTTGATAAGAACTAGTAAAAGAACTCTATACCTTCTTAATAATCCTTATTCTACTCCTAGAAATTTTATGGGTAATTGGCACTTAAGTGCAATGTCCACCATGACCGAAATTGCATGCAATTAGGCTCTTTTTAATTTATCTCAAGCCTCTTCCTCCTTTAACTCACAAATATATTTACTATATATAAACTTCCATAAAATTGCATGCCATAAACTTGTAATTCATTGTTATTAGCTTAATATATACTTGTAGTTATTATTATTCTTTCTTTTCTTAAGGAGCAACAATGGGGAAAGGTTTGAACAAGATGATGGCAACCTTGTTAAGTGGAGCACTAGGTGTTGCCGCCATCTACATCAAGATGATCTTTTTGTTTTGGCAAGGATTCTCCTTCTTTGCTGCAGGCCTATAGAATATGTGTTATATGCTAATTAGCTCAAACTACCATTATTAATTAACAAAACTTCTCAAAGTCTCTTTGTTCTAGTTTAACTTCGTAGTAGTTTAATTTAGTTTTGCTTTATTTACAGCAGTACATATAACATATTGAATATTTGTGCTGAAATTATGAAGTATCGATTGAGTTTTTTAAGATGAAATATGGGGTAGAGCTTGATAGAATCCAGCTTTGGTTTGAAACACACTTCAATAAAAAGAGTAAAAATTGAAGTGATGTTAGATCAGAAGAGATATATGTAAACATAATTTAAGTTGTAAATATTGTATGTATAATTCAGTTTACTTAATTGTTCAACCCTGCTACTAATGTTTATTACTTGTATTTTACAGAACCAGCTGTTAGAAATGAAAGAGAAAACTAATATTGAAGGTCAACCAATGACAACTGATGAGATCTTTGACATTGTTCTTCCTCCAAGGTCAGGTTATGTTCGAGGGTGTGGTTCAAGCCCGAAACCACCTTCAAAAGCACATAGAGTTGCTGAGAAACAATTCAAGGAAGTTGAAGAAAGGGCCAAGGCAAACAGGTGCAAACAGTGTAGATGACAACAGTATTATAATTTCGCTGTTACTCTAAGTATGGCTAATTCCGCATGCATTGTGTGATTACTTTTTATATCTACTGTCATGTTATATGTATTTGACAGGTAAACCAATTTATTTCTTTGGCATTTGCTTCTTAAACAACATGCATTTGCACATCTCCATGATAGTCCTATTCTTCCTCTCACTTACACCATTTTGTTGTGGGGTGTAAGGAGTTGTAAACTGATGAATAACACTTGATTTCTTGCATTGAGTCTCAAACTTCTAAGCCGTGTACTTAGTCCCATTGTCTGATCATATCACATTGATATTGCTTTGAGCTTGATTTTCCACCATTACTTTGAACTCCAAGAAGATGTTAGTTACATCTAACTTGTGCTTCAGGAAATAGACCCAACATATTCTTAAAAAATGATCTATAAAGATAAGAAAATGTTTACTGCCATTTATAGAGTTTCCACTCATAGGTCCACACACATCCGTGTATTAATTCAAGCTTCCCTGAAGCTCTCCATGTACTTTTGGAAGGAAAAGACAACCTATGTTGCTTTCCAAATTAGCAAATTTTACACACCTCTTGATTTTTACATACAACAGGCATATCTTCAACCACATTCTTTGTGTGCCTCAAATTTAGAGTGTCGTAATTGAAATCACCAAGCTTTTTATGCCACAACTTATATTCATCACTAGATTTGACATAAAAAGATTTACTCTCATTTCTTTTCCACTCTACAATAAAGCTTTTGTCTTTCATTCCAACTTTTAAAATTTAATTTCCACTTATATATTATATTATGCATGATTTGCCTTGAAAATTCAAAGAATAGCTATTTTTGAGCATTTGTCTAACACTTAACAAACTCTAATTAATTTTAGATACGTAAAGCACATTCAAAATTATTTTTGTACATATTGGAGTTTCTATAGCCAACTCTCATTTACCTTGAATCTCTATAAACTCTCCATTTCCAATTCTTACTTTGGAAACAAAGCTCCTATCCAAGGTCCTAAAAAAATAAAAGTTGTGAGTCATATTTTGGGTGTATCCACTGTCCACTAGCCAAGCTTCTTTACTGTAACTTGCTGCATAATATGTAGCAACAAATAGCCTTTCTTTATTTTGCTGTGCTTCATCAATATTCTGAATTAGACGTGCTTGCTACACATTTCCTCCTTTATATTTGCAAGCTTTCTCAACATGCAAGTTGTTTATAGACCCTACATTGCACATTTGGTCTAAACCAACAGTATTCTTTTAGGTGATTGTCTTTCTTGCAATGAAAACATTTTCTAAAACCTTTTCTCTCACTATTTTTGTTATAACCACCTTCAGTTTTGCCTTTGTCCTTGCTTCTTTTGGTTGTTATTTTCTAGAGCTTTGCCTTTTTGTTGTGCTAGAAAAACACTTTCTGATGATTCTTCTTGTCTAATTGATTGCCTTTGCTCAATAGCTTGCAAAGCATTTTCATTTATCAATTCAAACAAAGAAATCTGATTTAAGTCTTTAAACTCTTCCAAAAAGATGAGCTCTTAACTTTAAACTTCTCAGGTAAGCAAACCAGCACTTTTGTATCACTTAGTTCTTCTTCAAGAATTCTGATTTGATTGACCATTTTGAGGAGCCGATCTTTGGACTCCTTAACCAAGTCAGATTCTTTCATTCTCAAAGACTGATATTCTCTCCTCAAGTTCAAGACTTACATTTATCTGTTCTTGCACTTCCCTGGAACTCTTCCTTTAATTTTCCCAAGCCTCTTTAGGTGTAGTGCAAGCCATAATCCTGATGAACATAACATTGGATACACCAGCATGTAATGCAGAAAGAGCCTTGAACTTTTTAGCGACTTCCTTACTATGTTGCTTCATCTGTGCAATAGTGGGATTTGCTCTCAAAGAAGTAGGATCATCCTCTATCTCTACAACTCCCTTTAAATCAAAAGCTTGTAAATAAGGCATAGTTTTCACCAGAAAAAACTGGTGGAGATGGAGCTGAAAAATGACTTGAAGCCATTGTTAAGAAAAATGTGGAAGCTCTCTGGTTTGTGTATTTTATCTCTCTCACAGACCCTCAAAGATCAGAGGAGCTCTAAAACCATTTGCAGGCTTTAGAAACTAAAAACACAGCAAAAATATAAGCTAAATTTTCTAGAGAAAAAGCACACTTTTCAAATTTCATTAAGCATTAATATATAGATATAAACAGAGTGTTTTATTGCAATTGCTCTTAGCTAATGCAGTAGATAGCCATACATTTTTCTTACAAGTTAGATAAATCATTCATCTAATCCATAACATAAAAATACATCATTATATTCCTAATCTTATGCATAGTTATAGTTGAAATACAAAAACTAAATATGAAAATAAATAGTTTTATAACAAGTCTTATAACCAATTTTCCACTCTACTCATCTTCGTCAATTTTCTAAAGTTTCCCATGAATTTAACAAGTTTAAAATTGGTTGAGAGGACAATAGAAGTAGTGCCTTCATCAGTTTGTCTCCTGCATCTTCAAACTTTGCATTACTATGTGTTGAAGCACCTGAGATATTTTTCTTGTTTTATTTTTTAGTTTTAGTTTTATTTTTTTTATTTGTTAACAAGTTTTATTTTATTTAGGATTCTTTCCTATTAGGATTAGGTTTTATTTTAATTAGTCCTATATAAATAAGACAACAACTGATATATGTAGGTTTTTCACATATTGTAGCTGTGAGGTGTTTTTATCTTCTCTGTGTCTGTTTGGTTGTTCACAAGCTTCTTCTTTTTTAATACAATTTTATTATTTTCTCCCATAATTTTTTCTTCTTCATTATTTATAAAATTTTGAGGTATTTTCTTTTCTACAATTTTTTTTCAACAGTTGTATTAGAACCTTTAGATTTAAAGGGACTGTGTTTCTTTACTATTTGAGAGAAAAAATTTTATCTGAGAGAAGTTTTGAATTTTTTCAATATTTCTTCTAGTTTTGAATTTTAATAGTGAAAACTACCAATTTAGGATTATCAAGATGCAATCCTGTCTCAAAATGCTTGGCATATGGGAATTTATTTTCAGTGATGATGATCCTGCACTGTTGGTACAAAATTCAACTTTACATCAAATTAGGCATCATGAGGTGAAGAAGTCGAAAAAAACCTAAGGCCTTATCTTGTATCCATGCTACTTTGTCAGATTTTTTTTTTTTTAGAATTATTGTCTGTGATACAGCCAAGAAAGCTTAGGATAAATTAAACGAAGAATTTGAAGGAAGCATAAAGGTGAAGGTTGTCAAAGTATTAACACTAAAAAAGGAGTTTGAGATGTTAAAGATGAAGGATTCAAACTCTCTGAAGGACTACGCAATCAAATTAATGTCTATTATGAATCAAATTAGTCTATTTGGTGAACAATTTTTAGATCAAAAAGTTGTAAAAAAAAATAATGGTGAGTGTTTTTAACAAGTTTGAAGCAAAGAATGCAACAACCGAAGAGTCATGTCACTTGACTACACTTTGTCACCCAAGCTAATCAGTAAATTACACGCCCATGAGCAAAGGAGTTTTATCCGTAATGAGAGTATGTTGAAGGTGTCTTTCATGCCAAGTTCAAAGGCAATAAACCTATTGCTAGGATTGACAAAAAGGCAACTGAAGATAAAAAAACTAAGGAAAAAAAGGATAATCATACTGAGAAAAATTATTAGAAAAAAAAAGAAGTAATATTTTCACTGTGATTACTGCAATGAGAATGGTCATCTTAAAAGGTATTGTCATGCCAAGCAAAATCAAACTCAATAAGCAAATTGGGTAGAAAATCAAAAAAGAGCATGCATAATGTTTATTTATGGCTTTTCATATTAACGATGAAAAATATTTGAAAAACCTATTCTAAAGCTGCAAATTTTGCCAAATGGATTGCTGTCACGGAAGTTGAAATGGACATGATTCAAAAAAATGATACATGGGAGCTGGTAGAGAGACCTGAAGTTAAAAATATTATTGGTGTCAAATGGGTGTTTAGAGTGAAGTATAATTCAGATGATTTTTTAAATAAATACAAGGTAAGACTGGTAGTCAAATCTATGCACAATAGCTTGTAGTTGATTATGGAAAAACTTTTACGCCAGTTGCATGATATGATACTATAAAATTAATTATTATTTTAGCTGCACACTTAGGATGGAAAATATTTCACTTGGATGTTAAGTCAGCTTTTTTTAAATTTTGAACTTAAGGAGGAGATCTATGTAAATCAACCTAAAGGGTTCATAGAGGAAGGAAATGAAAACAAAGTGTACATCTTTTGAAGAAAGCTCTCTATGGACAAAAGCAAGCACCACGAGTTTGGTACAACAAAGTTGATTCCTATTTGACTCAACAAGGATTTAGAAGGAGCGTTAATGAAGCTATTTTGTATGTGAATGTTGATGAAAATTCTAAGCAAGTCATTTTTTCTCTTTATTTTGATGATATGCTTGTGACAGGAAACGATCCTCAAATGCTACAAAATTTTAAAGTTGAGATGGAGAAAATGTTTGAGATGTCAAATTTGGGATATATGTATTATTTTCTTGATATGGGAATTCATCATGAAAAGAATGGTGTTTTT
This sequence comes from Rhamnella rubrinervis, assembly GCA_007844105.2. Taxonomy (NCBI): domain Eukaryota; kingdom Viridiplantae; phylum Streptophyta; class Magnoliopsida; order Rosales; family Rhamnaceae; genus Rhamnella; species Rhamnella rubrinervis. Next base: position 21,660,593 of record CM017574.2, on the reverse strand, counting down.
TTTTTCCTCAAAGAAAGTATGCACAAGACATTTTGAAGAAGTTCAAGATGAATACATGCAAACCTATTTCTTTTCCACTAACTTTAAACTTAAAGTTATCGAAGAATGATGGAGCTAAACTATCTAATCCTACTAGCTTTAGAAGTTTAGTAGGAAGTTTGTTATATTTGACAGCTACTAGAAAGATTTAATGTTTCCTACAAGTATGCTATCAAGATATATGACTTCAGCTAGTAAAGTTCATTTTGGTGTTGCTAAAAGAGTACTTCAATACTTAAAAGGTACTCTTGATTTTGGAATTTTATTTGAATCAACTGGTTGGATATTATGATAGTGACTGGGCTGGTTGTGTTGATTATTCAAAAATAACTTCAAGTTATGTTTTTTTTTCTCTTAGTTCTGGAGGTTTTCTTGGAATTCAAAGAAACAGGTGGTTGTAGCACAATCCACTGCTAAAGTAGAATACATTTAAGGAGCAGTAGCTGCAAATCAAGCAATATGGCTTTGTAAATTACTTGGTGATTTGGGATTTGAGCAAGGTCATATAGAATTATTTTGTGATAACAAATCAGCTATTGTTATGGCTTCCAATCCGGTACATCGAGGGAAAACAAAGCATATCAAAGTCAAGTTTCATTTGTTGAGGGAAGCTAAAAAGGATGCTAAAATCAAGCTTACTCATTGTAGTTCAGAATCTCAGCTTGCAGATATTCTCACAAAAGCTCTACTGTGTGGACAATTCAAACTTTTATGCAACAAGTTGGGTTTACACAAGAAAAATTTCAAGGAGGAATGTTGAAGCACATGTGATGTGGGACCCTTGATCATGCACTAGGGTTTCAAAAACCTAATTGGCATTAAATTATTATTAAGTTGTTTTTAATACTTTGATTTATTATTAAATAAATTCTCTACAAATATAGTATGTAATGAGAATTTAATTATGGGTGTTTATGACAGTTGACCATGGGTTTTTAGGAGAGTATTATTTAGGTATATTTATTTTATTAATTCCATATTTAATTACAAAACCCTAAAGACTGTCTATTCAAAGACAACACATAATCTTAAGACAGGTTTTTTTCTTCTCTATCTACGTTCTTTTCTCTGGGAACTCTCCAGCTTATTCGTCTCTTCTATATTTTTTCTTTCTTTCTATCTATTGAAAAATGAATCTACTTATACAAGTTCAAAAAGACATTTTGATTTCTTTTGGATTTCTAACAAAGAAGCTATTCGGATCTATTGAAGAACTCAAGAATTAAGGTAGCTTTTTCCCAAACAATCTTTTTATTTGATGGTTTTTCTGGATGGTTTATCAAAATATTACTATGTTTATTTCTACTTATTATTATTAAGAAGAGATTTACGATTTATATACTATTTTGATGAGAGTGATGGATTTTCGAAACACAAATATATGTTAAATATTTTTGTATATATTTTTCATCATTAGATCTATTATCTATGAACGTTCTTCTTTTTGTTTCACCTCAATTTGATTTATGTAGAATTAGTTATAATTTTTCGAAACTCATACTGTCAATCTGGAAAATTATGACCAATGGGTATTTTCTGTGAAATTTTGTGGAGCATATGGATTTATTTTTCTCCAAAACTTTTACAGTTTGTACTTAAGATATTCATGAATATTCTCAAATTGGAATTTCTATTTTTCAAATTTTTATGAGTAAGTTATAAATTTTTGAAAATTAAAATATTACTGCTGGAATGGTAAGATAGATTTGATTTTCTGTAAAACGTATTTAGTTTCCTTGCTTGGATTGGAATGAATGAATTTCCACAGCTACCTATATCTGATTTGGTCATAATGCCGCTAGTTTTGGCTCAAAATGATTTTTGTGAAATTTATTAAAATTATTTGAACGTCATTGGTTCACTATAGAATCTATGTGACAACTCATATCAGATAGTAGATATTGAATACTTACTTACTTTTGAAATTTATGAGAAAATTATGGTAAATCCAAGACATCTAAGAGATTTTAATGCTCTTGGAATCATGTGATTTATATGAGAATTGAATTTAATGTGAATTTTACAATACAGCTGTTGTGTAATTTCCATATGTGATTGTTGGTTAACATGTCTTAGAAGTTTTGAGATTATTGTCAGAATAATGTGGATTTGATGAATGCGATAAGTTATGTGATTTATGCATGTTTATTTTATCAAAAATTAGTGAACACATGCATATGCACAATAATGTACGACGGGCTATGAACGGTACATTGCATTTGGTTGGTACTTTGGAAGCACTATATAAGTTTTTGGGTTTGATCATGACGAATCATGTAAGCTATAAGTAGACTGAAATACTTACGGTGTATTGCTATAAGAGAGATTGAGACACATACACCCCATTTTGATATGCTGTAAGCTATAAGTAGACTGAAATGCTTACGGTGTTATGCTATAAGTGAAATTGAGATGCATGCACCCCTTTGAGAATTTGTATGAAAATCCAACCATTTTGAGATAAGCTCATGAATCATGCATGCATTATAAGTTCTTTGATTATGTTATAAGTTTGTGATAAGTTATGGAATGTCAAGAATCTTTAAGTAAGTAAGACATTCATGATTAAGCAAGTGTATGACTAGTTTGATAATGCGATCTCTATTGGCATATGAAGTTATATATATTTGCATTTGACATCTTGTATGGATTTTTTGGGAAGCCTATTGAGTTTTGTAAACTCACATCTTTGTTATTTTCTTTCCCAGGTGAGCACACTTAGATCGTATACTTATTTGAACTTGTGGGGATGGTACACACGTGGTAGCTCAAGAGAAGGTTCCTTGAGGGTATCTAAATAAAGTAATAATATTGTCTACCTAATTGTGTTATTGTTTTTATTTCGTTTTCAATTGAGAACTATTTTCCTATTAAATTGGAGTGTTTTAATGTGGTTGGACGTGTTTTAAGAATAGTTATAATCCCTTGAATTAACTAATTAATGTTTTTATAATTATGTTGGAAGTTAAGTATTTAATTAGTTACTATGTTATTTTGTGATAATTAATTTTAGTAATTAATAGCAGTCTGAGTATGAGCTTTGACTGTTTATGTATATATGATTGAATAAGATTTAAATTTTTTCACAATTTTTGCAAGTTAAGTTTTAGTAGCCACCCTAACCCTGTTCGACCTAAGGGACTTGGTTAGGGTGTGTTACAGTTTTAGTATTAGAGCATGGTTACTAATTATGTGGCAAACTTTGATGTATAAGATATAAATATATATATATATATATATATATATATATATATATATATATTGATGAAATATATTTGCGTTTGATTATGTAAGTATGATTTGAAATAGTTTAAATTATTGAATTTGGAGAATTTAAAAGTACCCCAAGCAAACCTCAAGAGCGCCACAAGGTCACCGAAACCACAAGGTATGATTAGAAACTTAGTTGTTTGTTATTCTAACTTTTGATTTGAATGCGTTATTAAATGATATTCGTAGGGAAAAGAATGTCTGACTCCGAGGGAAAAGAAGAGTATCAAAAGGTACTACTTGAGAAGCCTAGGACCTTGGAGGCTCTCCTAGCAAAAAGAAATAAGTTGAATATGCTTTTAAAGGGTGGAAAAGGAAACCCTATTGTCATCAAAGATCCGAAGGAGGATCCGGAAGAGGATCCGGAGGAGTACCCAGAAGAGAGTGAACCAATGGATGAGGAGATCAAAATTCAGGAGGAACAAAATGTTATGGAGACCGAGGTTCAACAAGATAATGAAGTGATTGAGGATTCCCCTGAGTGCAAGAGTTATTTTGAAGAATGTGGAAGTATCAAACAGAAAAGAAATGTGATTCACTCGAGGCCAATTAGGCCTAGATCTTGCAAGAAGGAAAAAGATCTTCCATTTGCTAGCAAAGTGGTTGTTAAACCTCTAGAGTTGGTGATGGAGGAGATAGGGACAGTGTCAGCAAATAAGAAACTTCAAAATGAGTTAAAGTGCCTAGTTTAGTTTTGTTTATGGGTTAAATAAAATAATTGAACAGGTTATGCTACAGTATGACTTTGGTTTATGTTTTGTTACATTTTGAATTTGGTTTGGAATTATTCACCTTTATTATGAATTTTATGGAGACTTTTTGCATTCTACGGTGATGTGTTAAATGTTTAGCATTCTTTTGCAATGATTTTGTGTTGGGTAACTTTGTAGTTAAAATAAATGCAAGTGATTGACTGATTGAAACTTTAAAGTTTTGGTTCATTGTCTTTCTCGAAGTTTTAATTGCTTGTGACTTATGTGTAGTAAATAATGGTTTGTGCAAGAAATGAGGCTACTAACGAACAAGCCCTTGGCGTTAATGAAACCGCTCAAGCTGTGCTGCAAGTTTTAGTGGCTAACATGGGCTTTGCACCAAATGGACCAAGAGATGAGATTACTGACGTGGTGGAGAGGTTTAGACGTCAACGACTGCCTACCTTCTCGGGATCAACAGACCTAATCAACGCAGACAACTGGATTAGAGAAACCGAACAGGCATTTGAGTTGATAACCTGCACTGAAACTCAAAAGGTGGTATGCGCTTCTCATATGTTAAGGGAGAGTGCAATGCATTGGTGGGAATCAATAAAGAAAGGATACGTAACAGCTCAGAACCCTTTGACGTGGATAAGGTTCAAGGAACTTTTTAATGACAAGTATTTCCCTATGAGTTTTCGAAGTGCTAAGGAGAGTGAGTTCTTGAACCTAAAGCAAGGTAATAAGACTCTAATTGAGTACGATAGGAAGTTTGAGAAGTTATGTAGGTATGCTCCTAAGTTGGTGGAAAATGAGGAGGAGAAGGCCTATCATTTTGAAAATGGTTTAAATGAACACCTTTTCAATGTTGTAGTAGCTTTACAACTGCCAACCTACAACAAGGTGTTGTAGCGAGCACAAATAATAGGCGACCGGAGTGGTGGAAGGAAAACCCCTAACGAAGGCTCTAACTCTAAGAGCAAACCTTGGAATCGCAATAACCACCACAACAAGTGAAAATTTAGAGGGAAGAGGTTTGACAATAAGAAGCCAATAATGGAAGAAGCAAAAAGGGAGTTTCCAGTGTGCGGTACCTGCAGGAAAAAGCATAATGGAGAATGCTATTGAAAAATGGGAGCCTGCTTTAACTGTGGCAAAACTGGTCATCGACTTATTAACTGCCCCGAGATGAGGAAGGAGGATAACAAGACTCAAGGAAGAGTTTATGTGATGACAAGAGATCAAGCTGTAAATGATCTGAACGTGATGGCAGGTACACTTTCAGTATTTGATCATGATGCGTATGTTTTGTTTGATTCTGGATCGACGCATACTTTTGTATCTAAAAAGTTTGCTGAAAATCTTTGTGTGAGTTTGAACTATGTGTTTCTACACCTGTTGGAACTGTCATGTGTGCTTGTGACATGTTAAAATCATGCAAAGTTCTATTTAGAGGCAAAACCTTGTTCGTTGATTTGATTGTCCTTAATATGAATGACTTTGATGTCATTTTTGACATGGATTGGATGTCTATGCATGGAGTTAATATTTACTGTAAAAAGAAGAAGATCATCTTTACTTTGGAGGGTGAAACTGTGACCTTTGAAGAAGTAAAATCCAAATCACCCCCGTGTATTATTTTTACACTTCAAGCTATGAGAAGTGTAAGGAAAGGAGGCCAAGCTTACTTGGCAAGTGTGGTGGATACTAACAAGAAGTATCGACGCTCACGGACGTAAAGGTTGTTTGAGATTTTGAAGATATATTTTCGGAAGATCTACAGGGAGTACCACCGGTACGAGAGGTAAAGTTCACGATTGAGTTGATGCCTAAAACTGCACCAATATCGAAGACTCCATATAGAATGGCACGAGCAGAGTTAAAGGAACTCAAAGAGTAATTACAAGATCTACTGGATAAAGGTTTTGTTCGACCAAGTGTGTCACCATGGGGAGCACCTGTTTTTGTTCGTGAAAAAGAAGGATGGCACAATACGAATATGTATCGACTATCGAGAACTCAACCGCATAACGATCAAGAACAAGTATCCTCTACCGCGAATTGAGGATCTATTTGACCAGTTGCAAGGAGCTCAAGTTTTCTCAAAGATAGATCTTTGGTCTGGATACTATCAATTAAGGATCAAGGCAAGCGATATACGTAAGAGTGTTTTTTGGACAAGGTACGACCATTACAAGTTCTTGGTAATGCCTTTTGGATTGACGAATGCCCCTGCTACTTTTAGTGATCTCATGAATAGGGTATTTAAAGACTATTTGAATAAGTTCATGATAGTTTTCATTGATGACATCCTAATATACTCTAAGAATGAGGAAGAGCACGAGCAACACTTAAAATCTATCTTGCAAAGGCTTAGAGAAAAGAGACTGTATGCAAAGTTCAAGAAATGTGAATTTTGGTTAGAAACTATATCCTTTCCTGGTCATATAATTTCTAAAAAGGGAATAGAAGTCGACCCGAATAAGGTTGCTGCAATTCAAAATTGGAAGAGGCCGACCAATGTTGGAGAAGTAAGAAGTTTCCTTAGATTAGCTGGATACTACCGGAAATTCGTTCAAGGATTTTCAAAGATCGCTTCTCCTTTGACGGAGTTGACAAAGAAAGATGTTAAGTTCTTTTGGTTTGAAGCTTGCGAGAATAGTTTTCAAGAACTTAAGAAAAGATTGGTTACTGCACCTGTGCTAACCATACGAAATGAGCATGATAAGTTCAATATTTATAGTGATGCAATTGGAATTGGTATTGGCTGTGTGCTGATGCAAGAAGGAAAGGTGATAGCTTATGCATCACGTCAATTAAAATCGTATGAAAGAAGCTACCCTACACACGACTTGGAACTCACTGCTGTAGTTTTTGCATTGAAAATTTGGAGACATTATCTCTATGGAGTGAGATGCGAAATCTTCACTGACCATAAGAGTTTGAAGTATTTTTTTATGTAAAAAGATATGAACATGAGGCAAAAAAGATGGTTGAAATTGGTTAAGGACTATGATTGTGTGATTGACTATCATCCGGGAAAAACTAACTCTGTAGCGGATGCGTTGAGCAGAAAATATTCTAGTTTTAGTGCCAACCTTATAACTAGGCAAAGGCAGATATTAGAAGATTTTCGGAAACTAGACATTGAGGTAGTCGTTGGACAACATTCGAACATCTTAGCTACTCTCAAAGTGCAACCTGTTATTTAAAGAATCAAAGTGGCACAACGACAAGATTCTAACTTGCTATGGATAAGAAATGAAGTGCTCGAACGAAAAAGGCCAGATTTCAATATTTGTGGTGATGGTACCTTAAGATTTGGAGATCGTCTTTGCATACCCTATGATCATGAATTAAAAAATGAAATTATGACTGAAGCTCATCACACTCTATACTCTGTTCATCCTGGAAGCACGAAGACATTTAGAGACTTGAGATGCACGTTTTGGTGGACAAACATGCGAAGGGAAGTTGCTCATTTTGTTGAGCAATGCTTAACTTGTCAACAAGTCAAGGCGGAACACCAGAGACAATCGGGTTTATTAAAACCATTGATGATTCCTATATGAAAGTATGAGCATATTACCATGGACTTCGTGGTTGGATTACCTCAAACCTTGTGAGGGTTAAATGTTGTATGAGTAATAGTAGATATTGAATATTTACTTACTTTTGAAATTTATGAGAAAATTATGGTAAATCCAAGACATCTAAGAGATTTTAATGCTCTTGGAATCATGTGATTTAGATGAGAATTGAATTTATTGTGAATTTTACAATGCAGCTGTTGTGTAATTTCCATATGTGATTGTTGGTTAACATGTCTTAGAAGTTTTGAGATTATTGTCAGAATAATGTGGATTTGATGAATGTGATAAGTTATGTGATTTATGCATGTTTATTTTATCAAGAATTAGTGAACACATGCATATGCACAATAATGTACGACGGGCTATGAACGGTACATTGCATTTGGTTGGTACTTTGGAAGCACTATATAAGTTTTTGGGTTTGATCATGACAAACCATGTAAGCTATAAGTAGACTGAAATACTTACGGTGTATTGCTATAAGAGAGATTGAGACACATACACCCCATTTTGATATGCTGTAAGCTATAAGTAGACTGAAATGCTTACGGTGTTATGCTATAAGTGAAATTGAGATGCATGCACCCCTTTGAGAATTTGTATGGAAATCCAACCATTTTAAGATAAGCTCATGAATCATGCATGCATTATAAGTTCTTTGATTATGTTATAAGTTTGTGATAAGCTATGAAATGTCATGAATCTTTAAGTAAGTAAGACATTCATGATTAAGCAAATGCATGACTAGTTTGATAATGTGATCTCTGTTGACATATGAAGTTATATATATTTGGTTTTGATGTCTTGTATGAATTTTTTTGGAAGCCTAGTGAGTTTTATAAACTCACGTCTTTGTTATTTTCTTTCCCAGGTGTGCACGCTTATACTGTGTACTTATTCGAACTTGTGGGGATGGTAGACACGTGGTAGCTCGAGAGGAGGTTCCTTGAGGGTATCTAAATAAAGCAATAATATTGTCTACCTAATGGTGTTATTGTTTTTATTTCGTTTTCAATTGAGAACTATTTTCTTATTAAATTGGAGTGTTTTAATGTCGTTCACGTGTTTTAAGAATAGTTATAATCCCTTGAATTAACTAATTAATATTTTTATAATTATGTTAGAAGTTAAGTATTTAATTAGTTACTATATTATTTTGTGATAATTAATTTAGTAATTAATAGCAGTCTGTGAGCTTTGACTGTTTATGTATATATGATTGAATAAGATTTAAATTTTTTCGCAAGTTAAGTTCTGGTAGCCACTCTAATCTTGTTACATGTGATATTTTTCTTGTTTTTATTTTTGTTTTTTATTATTAACTAATTTTATTTTATTTAGGATTTTTTTCCTATTAGGACTAGGTACTATTTTAATTAGTCCTATATAAATAAGAAAATAGCTAATATATGTAGGGTTTTTCACATATAGCAGCTGCGTGTGAGGTTTTTTTTTTTTTTTTTTTTATCTCCTCTATGCTTGTCTTGCTGTTCACAAGCTTCTTCTTTTACAATGCAATTTTATTCTTTTCTCTCGTAACAGTTACGCTATCCAAAACATGCATAACATAATCAACTAATTTCATGGAAAATCATAATATATATATATATATATATATATATATATATATATATATATGTATATATACTGCAGACGATGTGTGGCAGAAGCATAACCAACTAATTAATTATACTAGTCATTTAACTTTATCGTTAAGATATAATTCGTCTTATATACACCTTTAATTTATTTTATGTATCATCCTATACCGTCCTCCTAAAAAAATGAAATTTTAAATATTGTTTAATTACTGACTTTTTTCAATACAAAACATCAAGTAACAGCTAACAAATTACATTGATGCACTTTGTCATTTACTGCATGATGATTTAAGATAAGAACACATTGCTAATAAAGATATGCATATTAATAATGATGTATTTTCCTTGATATTTATTGAATTCTCAATTTGTTTGTTGTAGAAACTTCAGTGATATCTGTTGTGGCCACTTGATATATATATATATATATATTTTTAAATATGATTATTATGCAAGTATAAATTTGGATTAATCCACATTGCTATATATTTGACCTTTGACGACGCTTTTGCATGCGCCGTGTAATCTACTGTCATCGTACATAAAACAATTTGATGACAATTTTTTAGTGTTATCATATCTTATATACAGCAACGCTCTTTATAAGTAGTGCCGTTAAATGTCATATGGTTTTTGAACCAAAACCGTTGTTAAAAATATTATAATAACAACACTTATAATTTGATATTTCACGACGCTTTTGTTTGTCGTTATAGGTATATCATATGCCATACTTTGATGACACGTTTTTTTAAAACGTCATCTTTTAACATATTTATATTTTAAATTCAATTTTATATTTGTTAATATTACATTTACTAATATTATTAATAACAAATTTATTAGTAGTAAAAAATTTATTAATAATTTTTTTTATTTTATTAAAAATAATATAAAAAATAATCCAATAAAAACATAATCTCAGTACAATAAGGCTGCATTTGGTGCGCTGTATTATATTGATATGTATTGTATTAGTCTGTATTGTATTGATTAGTATTGTATTAGGTAGATTGTATTAGCCTATATTATTTATTATACATATATAAAAATAATTCCAAACTAATTTGGTTGTTATATTATAATATCATAATATTGAACAACACCGTATAATTGAAACCAAAGGGGGATGATGTATAATTTAATATATATTTTTCACATACAAATATATACATGTATTATATAATACATCCTTGTTTTGCCAAACATACACCCCATAATACACCCTTCAAAACATACCCTAAAATTACTGTAACTTATGTTCAGTAATAACACCAAAGCAATAGACAGTGCATCCAAGAATTGTCACTGGCCCCACAGAAGTTGGGATCCCTGATAAGGTGATCACTTTTGATGAATTAGGTGGAAGATTAATAGTAACTAGGAAAGCATTAAAATTTTCTGAATGCATTGAGAGATATATACTATCAACCCTCATATCAAAGCGACATGGATTTGCCAATTCCACCAAGACCTGAACTGGTTCTCCAACAGTCCAAAATAACTCCTGTTTGCTGTTATTATTTGTCTCTCCTTTGCTAAATGGTGAATATATGAAAGGTCCAGAAGGAGCCGATCCTGCCCACCAATCTACTCTTGCTAGATTTCGCTTAACAATGTCCATTTGTGAGGGATGGAGAGGAAACGAATGCAACCTGGAAGCAATTTAGAAAATAGAATGAGGGAATCCAAAATAATAATCTAATTATCTAAACAGAATTCTACAAGCACTTTATTCCGATTGTTGACATTATTATTCAGTAATGCCAGATTGGGAAGGTTTTCAAGGCAACAGGGGACATTGAAGACTGCTTACTGAAGACTTCATAACCAACAAGTTTTAGAAATCATAATCATAAAACACATGTTAATTGCATATTGTGTTACTTTGACAAACATAGGTTGAACCCACTGTCTATTAAGGATTCATGTAACATGCTATGAAAGCCCAATTGTTTAATTGATCTTGTGATCGAGTCATGCTAATCCCCATTATTATTAACTTTTTGTGCTACATGTGTAAAGCCCTATTTGTTACTGAACAGGCCTACATGAGAGGGTGAATATCAACAGTCTATTAAGTTAGCTTAATATACAGTCCCTACCCACTCGCTAATAGTTTAAGCTTAAGCATTTAGGTTGACGACTTAACAACATCGTTAAAGGACAGTTGGAAAGATATACATGAAACAACAAGAATTGAAGGAAAAAGATCTAGCATGCACCAACAACCAAATTAATAAGCTGAAGTTAGCTAGCAAATATTTACATCTTCATGGTCCATATTCTAAGGTTAAATAATTCTGTGCCTTAGGAGTATATTTCAGGTTGGTCATTGATTTCAGCAGTCGAATTATCATCTTAGTTGCTGCTTTGATTTTTCAAATCCTACTTGCCATCTTTATGCATAAAATACTATCACAAAATGCTTATTGAAGGAAAAAAAACTTCTATGGCTAAATCAAGTAGAGGAAAACACAGATCTTATCATTCACAAGAAGGATAAGTTTACATACGTAGGTTAGTATGGCAATGGCAAGCACTTTTCAATAAGCTACAAAGAACAGAATAGCAGATTCTTAAACCAAAGAAAAAAAAATTTCAAGCCTTGCAAAACTAGCCACAACCAGTGCATCTAACCATAGACGAAACTTAGACAAGTAGAAGAAAAAAAAACAGCCTATCATGTGTCTGTGTCTCTGCATACTGTCATGCAGTAAAGGTTACATAAATCATGAGAGTTCAAGTCCCTCCATCCCCAAAAAGGCCTGAAGGTCTATCTAAAAGATGATAACAAAGTTTAATATCTTTTCTTTTTAATCAAAGGTAAATATCTTCTCATTTCTAGGTTTGTAAGAAATAAAATATTAATGTACTTCTAATTAAATGTTGTACTGGCAAATACCTAAAGGCAGGGCAGGATCAGCACAGCGAGTTCCAGATGGCAGCCTCTCAGCTGAATTTGAATTCAAAAATGCACTAGCAAGGCCATTTTGTCCAGCAGGAGTAATTAAAGGGTAATAGTGCAAAATAAAGGAGTTACTAACAGTAAACATATAAGAATGCGACTTAAGAAGTGGAAGAAATGCTGAATCAAATTCCGCAATCCAGTCCAAAATTCTTATAAATCATAAGAAGCAGAACTAATTTTACGCCATTAATAATCCATGTCTGGCACTTAGTAATTCACATTTTTCCTTATGTCAGTTCCGAAAGTATTCCAACATGTTACTCTCCTAATACAAAACAAGGGAGGTTCTTTAGATGAAAAAGATTAAGTAGATTCCAATAATGAAGGATAAATCAAGTTTTTTAGGCTAAATTTAAGTATGAAAAATAATGTAGCAGTTATTAAATCTGCTATGTATATCTTTTGTATGACTACAAAGGACCAATATATTAGCACATACAGTACCATTTTTACAATACTGTTTGTCGTAGAAAGTAAATAAACACCTTAAATGTTTCCAAATTTTCTTCCACATTTTAATTGAGAGTGTACTGCTATAAGTAACCTGTCAAGACGAACATAAGATGTCTTGTTAGGGTGTGGTCCAACAATATATAACAAAACACATAGGGTTGTGATACCACGCTAAGTAACAATTGCTATTAGGGTGTGGTCCCATAATATATAACATATCAACTCAAAAAAATCAAAACGATGCATACAGGGGATGAACCTAAACTTGAGTACAATTCACATCAAGCACATATTAGAGAGAGTTGCTAAGTTTGCAGTGAGAAAACCCTTGAACTAGAGATTTTCTACCAAAAGTTCAGTTAGTATATGAATAAATCGTAAAAGTTCGATTGCAAGGCTGTTGAGGGTTACAAATGCGTAAATGAAAAGGTACTAAAAAATCAAAAGCAAAAAACTGGAGGTATAGAGTCAACATGGCGGTATTGAGTCAACTGAACCTCAACTTCTCCAGGTCTGGCTTTGTTTTTCTTGACAACAGCCTTTACCTCATCATAGCCACTACTAAATTGCAAGTACAGAATTTGAACACCAAAGAACACTGCAAAAAAATGAGGTTTCAGTCACAGAATCTTTACTATAAATTATATTTTCGTAGTATAATATTAATATTTTATGACGAATATATAATTTATATTTAATTTAGTAGAATTAGTTTTGAATTGACTCACGTAACTAAATTTCATAACAAAATCTTCAAATCCAACTTCCCATGATATTTAGGTACGAAATCAATGCTTTAAATTATTTTTTTATATATAAAATGTTATTGTATTTTGTCACAAAATATAATTTTGTAACTTTTTTTTAAGAGCCACGAAACAGTTTTATCACTAATTGATATAAAATTAAAATTATTATTAATTTTAAACAGCTACAAAATAATTTTATTACTAATTGCTAAAAAATAAAAAATTAAATTTTTTGGAAACAAAACTACGTCGTTTAACTTTGTTTTCAACCAAAACTCATACCTCTCAGTCTCTCGTTGTCCTCCTCTTTTCGGAGCGATCTTGGCAGAGCATTCTTCGTTGGCCATCAATCTCTCTCCGCCGCCTGCCATGGCTAAAAAGCACGTCGTGAACTTATATTTTCGGCTTCGTTATATTTTCAAATGGTTGAGTTCTACAAGAAAATGCGAAACCAAGATTAAGAAGACGAAGGGAAATTCCTTGAGATTTCAGGGGGTGGATTTGATTTTTCTTCGACTGACGCAAACTGTTGAAGAGCTGAACGACGTCGTGTTTGGGGGCCTCCTGCTAGCGATGGGTGATGACAAATCGTCTTCGATTGTAATGGCGGCCAGAGACAGAGAGCGAGATCGAGAGCTTCTTATCCCCGTCGCTGACTCCGTTAACGATGATGCTTCTTCAAAACCGTCCTCATCTACGTCTTCTTCTCACAACACAGGCCGCGAGGTAATTTCCGGTCGCTTAGGCTTTAATTTTGAGCTCGATCACTTTTTTCTTTCTGGTTCCTGTTTGGATAAGTTTATTATAATAAAAATTGCAGATTTTGTCTAACATAAATTCAGATTTGCTTGAATTAGTGTTTTTTTCTCCCTATTTTTGGCGGCTGTTTTTTTCCATTGTTCCTTAAGTTATTAATTTGGCATTGTTCCTTAAGTTATTAATTTGGTGCCTTGGGAGTTTCATGGGGAATTGGATGTCTCTGTTGCGTTTTATTTGGCTGTGAATTATAGAAGTCCAAGTTTCCTCACTGCTAAGATAAATAGCCCTCTCAAGGAATGAAAAGCCAGTTAAGTAAAATGCACAGAAATCATTTTATTGTATGAGGAATTTCAATTGAGTTATTGAGTTTTATCATTCTAATTATGTTCCTACATGATACATTTCGAATAAAGGAATGAAATTGATTATAGGAATCCGCTACAACTGGCTTAACACTGTATATGTTCTTGTCTGTTTTACTCTATGTTTCATTGTCACCATGCAAACTTTTTATAAGGTTGTAAGAAGCTGGGCATCGAAAAAGTTCATGACCAGATGCTGTGCTTCTTTCTTCAAGCTTCTCCATATTTTTGAGTTATTTAGATATGCAGTATTGTTTTTTGTTGTTGGGTGTTCATGTGTGTGTAAGATGCTCACTTGTACCTGTGTTTGCAGTGTGATCTTATTTCCAATTGCTGTCACTTTCTATATCACGTGGTGGTTTATTCACTTTGTGGATGGATTCTTCTCTCCAATTTATATGTTGTGAAACTATCAACTAAGAACCACTTTTATTGATTTTACTTGTGGTTTTGTTGAGCTGTCATTACCTCATTTCTGTTATACTTTATTTGATTTTGTAAGCTTGGGTATTCTTTATAAATACTAGATAGAACTCCTAGGCCCATGTTTATTTTCAACTGCTGGTATTCATAGGTGATAGGCCTACTTTGCACTTTAATTCCTAGGTAAGCTTTAGATGTTGTTGTGTGTCCTGTAGGGTAACTATTGCCTCTTCAGTTTAATGCTTGTGTACAATTCTGTTTCTAAACCTTTGCGACAATCTTACATGGAAGCATCTCTAGTCTTGATAGAATAAAAAGACAAGTATCAGGTGAGGCCTACTATAAATGGCTTTTTGGCTACATACATTTCTGATAAAGGAGTCATGAGGATATGAATTTCCTATTCTGACATATATAGATCTGAGTGAATCTGCCCTCTTTGTTAAAAGGACTCATTATATGTTGTATTCATGAATCACGGTGCTCATTATTCTCAACTTGTTATAAACTAAATTTCACGCTGCTTTTATACCACAACTTGTGCTCTGTCCGGCAAATTGGTGAGTCATTGGTCCTCTATATATGTGAAAACTGTAAAAGCATAGATATTTAGAATTGAGAATAAACATCTTTATATACACAGCAACATATATATTTATGTTCAATTCCAATTTCATTGTTCGCTCCAAAACCAAAACTTGAACTTTAATTTTTAATTTATTTTCAATCAAGTATCCAAAAAATTCTATATATTTTTTCAGCTCAATCTGAGTACTGATCATATATACACTAAGGTTTATGGTTTAGTGAAGGTACATGATTTTTGGTTCTAAATTATATAAGAGTGTTAGGCTTTTAGCAATGTATATATATATATATAATTGTTTTGATATATATTTAAATTGTGTGGGGATTGGCTATAGTAGTATACACAGTGTCCCAAATCCTGGCCTATGCATGGCTACCTTTAGGAAGGTAGATTAAGGGACGCCAAATGTACAGAGGATAATATATTAGAGAGAATTTTTAGGTGTATAAGTATATAATTTGATTAAAATAAATGCATGCATGCGAGCTGAAAAGCATATAATAACTTTACATGTGGGAGTTGGAAGTAGAGTAGACATGCATGTGGATGATGAGAACTAGCACATGCTCTACGCGACCTGCATGCCCTGCCTCTCTAACCTTTCATATTATATATATATACATACATACATATATATATATATATATCCAATTTTTTCAAAATGGCTTTGTTGTATGTTGTGTAGGCATCTTTGCATGTTATTTGATAAGAAGATGATATGGTTCTTTTTCCCTCCCCATATATACCTTTATTATATCTAGTATATATTATTATGCATTTTCTTATTAATTAATAACTAGCCGATATATGTAATATGCTAATTAAAGTTCCTTGTCAAATAATTAGTTTCCTATGTATTATATGGTACTAGGAATAGCAAAGAAACCATGAGAAAAATTTTGAAATTTTGGGAAATGGGGAGCATCTTTGTCATTTCACATGGGGTTTAATTGGGGAGTCACTATTAGTAGGTAATGAGTAAAGCTAGAAAACAATATATGATCTTGGCTTCATCCAGAAGTAATTATGGGCACGTGGTGAGTCTTATTTCATTTACTAATTTGGCTCCAATTCCTTTTTCTTTTTAGCTTGACACTCTGCTCAAACCTGGTTCTCTGCAACAATGTGGATGTGATTGTCAAACAATGCTCATGATAATAATATAGTTGTGAATGTGTCTTCACCTCACTAGTTTGAATCTAATGAAAGATATAGTAATTCACATGCATATAGTTGTGAATGTGTCTACAGAGAGAAGATAGAAAAATAAAAAGCTCATGAGTAAAATACATGAGGCTGCAATGGAGTAGTGTGGCCAGGAAAAAAGTTGAGAGAAAAGGCTCTTCGCACTGCAATGGAGCATATACATTATGAAGATGAGAACACTCGTTATATTTGCATAAGACTAGTTAACAAGGTATCCAATTAATGAGTCCAAGTTCTATTTTCTAGCTGTGAAGCATGTTGAGTTTAAGTAATATTATTTATCTTCATTTCTTGTTGTAAAGCATGTTGATGATTGGAAATTAGTGTGATGGAGTACCTGTTATGTGTTTATGGTGCATCAATTGTGGTCTTATTAATTCTTTTAGATAGTTTTCAACTTAGTTTATCTTTGTAAAATCTAATGTATTAACGGGTTAATATATCAAATGGTAGATTATATTATTTTAAATGAAGTGAGTTTACAAATGCAAGTGGAGGACGAGGATGTATAAGATTAACTCTAAGATTAAGCCCTAGAACACATGCAAGCAGAGGACAAGGTCTACCGGATCAACTCCTACAAGATCAAGCCCTAAAATACATATGCAAGCACCAAGGATATTAGTTGAAGGTTCATAAGTTAGATTATAAATATGATACTTTAGCATAATTTCAAATATATAGTAGTTAGATTATTTTAGGAATATTATTTAGTGCTTTTATAATGTAAGCTTACCATTGTATATAACAATTTATATTTTCATTATTAATAAAATAATTTAATTTAAATTCAATATTTTATGATGTTTGAAAAATATGTAATGTAATATTAATAGTATAATTTTGTAGGTATGAAAATTTATATATATAAAAAATAATTTATATGTTAATAATCAATACAGGTCTTAGCTACAAAATTATTTTGTTACTAGTGCACTGCACAAAAAATAATTAATTCGTAATTGATAATCGACAGTAACAAAATATAATTCGTACTTGAATTTTAGCTATAAAATTTATATTGGCTGATAAGTTTTAGCCACAAATTTTGTATTGGTAACAGAGTTTTAGTTATGAAATATATTTGTAAGTGATTACGTTTCGTGACTAAATAAAAAAATATTTAATATGAATCAACTACGAACATGTTAAATTTTTCATGGAAAAAAATATAATTTGTTACATTTTACTTCATAACTGAACGTCATAATATTAACTACGATAGGTTCCTCGTAACAAAATATGACTGCTCAGTTATAAAATTTTTTTTTATCACTCTTGACATTCTACTACGGTCCTTTAGTCACGAGCGTTTTTTGTAACTTATTATATTATAGGTACGAAAAAAGATATTCAGCTACATAATTAGCTTCTTGTTAAATCCCACTTTTTTTTGTAGTGGAAGGACTTCCAACACACCCAAAGGATCCCTCCTAAACTGTGATTTTGAATCTACCCAAATGGAGTACTTTGCATGAGGAAAAAGACGATGTCCCAACATCTGATGCCAGCGAAAACGTAAAAGAAATTCTCAGAGAAATGTTCAAACACACTTTCAAGTAACAATTGACGAATTGAAGAAGATCAAGAAACAAACTGGTTGCAGTTCATCAAGTTGCCTAAAATATGCACTGAACCAGGGAATACCAAATCACTCCAATAGATTTCTTCTTTGTCAGCAAACAAGACCCTAAGTTGATCTATAATGTTGCATACAAACTCACTCATGAAACTTTTATTGTCTGGGACTGCCTGTCTTGAGTGTAGGTGTAAGACAGCTACATTTTCTTCTCCATACGCTCTACTCCCTCCCATTCCATTTAGAGCGGAGCATCTTACTACCCAATATTTGGTTTCTAGTTTTTCTCTCTTATGATCATCATTGAAACAACTAATTAAACATAATTTTCTTTACTCACCAATCAAAAGAAGCTCTAAGCAAAACCTCTTCTAATTATTTGAATGCCAAATAGGATTAAAGCAAAAACCGCTTACTTCATCGGCCCACATAGACCATGAGAAACATGGCTGAATCTCCCAAAATACAATGTCCTACATAATTATTTACACATGCATCCAGTATTCTTCTAGTAACAACAAAAAGAACGAGATAATAGTTAATGCCAATTTAGAAATTTTTACCTTTGGGATTTTACCATTCAATCTCTGATCTGAAAATGGAAGATCCCTGACAACCACAATGCGCCATTTCCCGATAAAGCCATAACAACCTTTTGAAGTGATGCCTCTGACATTCCAAGAGGTTGATAAAGATCATCTCCACCGCCAAATGCAGAAGTGGAGACCACAACTTGACAATAATCCATGTAATTTCTGTCTTCTTTAGAAACCTCAATCCCACTATTTTCACTGTAGAAACCACAGAGTACCGCATCAGTGTCATTTACCTGTAGGATTAAAACAATCATCATGCTATTAACAAGTAGTGTAAAAAGAATCCCCAAGAGACTATAGAACCCCTCTTGAGCTTTAACATGATAATGATTGTGAATTAATGGAAACCTGGTCAGAATATGAGCAACGCAACTTATAA
Organism: Rhamnella rubrinervis; assembly: GCA_007844105.2. NCBI lineage: Eukaryota > Viridiplantae > Streptophyta > Magnoliopsida > Rosales > Rhamnaceae > Rhamnella > Rhamnella rubrinervis. The sequence goes on along the minus strand of CM017574.2, from coordinate 21,641,329 downwards.
CCTTAAAACCAGTATCTTTTTGATCTAGAGTTTGGTTTCCAGTGAATCAACTAAATCTTGTGGCTTCTGTATGTTGTCCAGACTAGGTAGTCGTGCCTCTTAAAAATGGTGGATCATTCTCGAATATGTATACCACTTTATTAACAGGACTAGTAGACTCTTTTCATTAAGGAATATCCAGATGCTCAAGTTCTTCAAGAGGGAGGAGCTTCAAGCAGCATGATAATTCACAAATGTGTGTATCATTTGAAGAACTGCTTTCATTATATTCATCGTATCATTAATGAATTAAACATGCATCACAGGATTCACAATTTCATAATTAATTTAAAATTCACAAAAGTTGTAACAAGATGAACATTAAAAAATCTAAGCATACAACAAACAAATCATAACAATACACAAACTTGTCAATTTGTCAACTTCTCATTACAGAATCCACAGCTCCATCGAAATAATAGTTCACATGCAAATACTGAATTATCACGAAAAAGCACTACAAAACTAAGAATTTCACACACACAAAAATATACATATATAAACAAGAAGAACATTATTGAATGCTAACTTACATTCGCTAACACCGTCAACAACCCGAGTCGTGGGATCAAGACGATCCAGATTCCCTTCCGATTTCTACTCCAAGCTCAGCTTATTCATCAAATTGTGGTTGGAGTGGAAAATATTCAGGTTTCAATGAATTCTGAGCGCACAACTGGATTTCCTACAGATCCCCGAGGCCTCAAATAGAAGCAACCCAGTAGCTGCAATAAAGATCAGGACAGTCCAGTACCTCACGAGCTTCTAACAACTCGGCAAGGCAATTCGTTCTTAAATCGGTACTTGGGTTCCTTGTGCTTCTTACTACGAACTCGGACTCGCATTCGACCGAGTTTTTTGGAGTCTTCGTTAGACATAAAGATCGATATGCTATTGTTGCTGAACATTGATGATGACATCGATGAAGAAACAATACAAATGTAGGAATTGCAGGTCTTTGGGAAGCAATTCTATTGGGCGAGATTGGATGTGAGATTGATAATCAGGAAAATTTTAGGGTTTATAGCTAATTCAGGTTAGGAACACGAGAAGCAAAGACAAAGAAGAAGAAGATGAAAGAAAGAGAAAAAAAGGGAAGGAAAAGTGCCTTTCGTAGATGTTAGGGCCATGGTAGGCAAGGACCTTCTCGCGCTCGACGTAGTGGTTGATATTGGGGGGCAGAGTGTTGCCGCTGGAGGTGTCACCGTTGGTAGCCTAGTCATCCTTCGACGAGTTTCCCATTTGCCGATGCAAGAAGCAGAGAGAGACACCTCTGGGAAGAGCTTAGTTCAAGAAGCTTGATCGGATTTGAGAACAAGAAGCTCAATCTTGGAAATTTTAGGAGAGGGTTTCAGATTTTTGGCAAAATTTTTGGTTTAGGGGAAATTTGAAAGAAATTTTAGGGAAATCGCGAGGGAAAAATTTTCCACCAAACAGCTGAGTTATAATTCGAAGTAGATTTTCTAAAAATTTCCCCTTGATTTTTCATACATTTGACGCGGTTTCAATTGAAACCGTTGTTAATTTAACCCCAAATAATAACAGTTTTTATTTCAATTGAAACCGTTGTGTATTTCATAAAATTTTTAGCGGGCATATTTTTTTTATCACAACATCGCCACTTAAATAAAAAAGCATCATCACATGTGAACGCGTATTTTTTTCATATGTCGTTGAAGCCCAATGTATAATAGTGTCGAGTTTTAGGACCCATCCATCCCAGGTATAATCCTTTCATCAGATTTTTCAAGCATTTTTTTACATCCTTTCATACATAGTTTACACTCTGAGTTCGTCTCCAATCATCATCCCAATGATATTCCTTTTAGCTAAAGTTTTAGAAATGATACCTAAAATTTTATTGCCTCCTACATGGGTTGTGACTGTTATACCCGTTATTAACCCAAGGTTGCATCCCCCATCCACTTAATGAATCTTTCTCTCAGTGAGCATTTGACCAAAGAGTTTTTGTTGCTTTTAAAAACTCTTTATCTTTCTCCAAACTTGATCTACAAAATATACAGATATTTGTGATACTTTGAACAAAATCTCCCTTCATTTCTATACTCACCCTCTCCTTGAATGATTATGAAGAAAAAAGTGTATTTAAATTAGGTAAAGAGAGCATGCAACCTTGCAACCTTGGAATTGCAATGTTAGTACCTATATAGGTAGGCTAACTATTGTCAGAAAAATTTGAAATCAATTGGTTTCCAATTTATTTCAAAATTTTCTACTTTTTTTTTTTAAAATTTAATCATTTCACTCTTTCTCAGTGTTCTTATTACTTTTTGCATAATTTAGGTTTAACTTTGATGACTAACACTTTTAAGTGAGTAAATTTTGCTGAAATTTGGAAGATATACATGTGGATTGTAGTTGATGTTTGAGTAGAACTAGATTTATTAATTATTAGCTTAAAGAGGCATACCGAGGGTTTACATATTTATTGTGCTTAGTTTTGGAAAGTGGGTTTATTGTTATCATCATCATCATCATCATTTTTATTGTTGATTCAACAAAAACATTACTTGTTCATTTGATTCATGATCAGTCATTTTACTGGCTAGATATTTACAATGTATATTTATATATGGCTCATTTACTGAAAGTTTGCCTTAAGATAAGGTAAGTCAAGGTAAGTCCTGAAAACGGGAAGGATTTCCTCTATTAAGATAAGTTTTACACTATTATTCTTAGTATTTACTTTTTTGGAGGTTAGGCTGTCAGTTCTGTAGAACACAAACTACAAAGATATGCATAAATTTTTTTACTAAGTTATAACTTAGCTTATAATTCTCAGCTAAGGGCACCTATGGTCTTGAAATTCAAGTTAAAACTAAACTAACGTAGGACATGAAGCTCTGTTATCAAATTGATGTAGGATGGAATGCTCTTACAACATAATTGGATCTGACCAAGTGTAATATAAAATTATTTGTATACTTATAGGTACTCAATATGCCACTGAAAATGCAATTTTTTAGATGCATTTTAGGCTTGTTTTGACCTTATCAATTTTGTTTGTGGATTGCAGGTATCTATAGTAGCATAGAAAGTTTATTGTCACTGAGGTGAACTTGGGATTTCGGGAAGAAAACATGACATTGGAGTGTCTTTTTGAATATATAGATGTTAGACTATTTTAGGATATGTGCTTATGAATATTTAGTACTCTTCTACTATCATATTATTATTGTGTATAACACATATGTTTTAATTATTAATAAAATAATTTAATTTAAGTTTAATATTGATGATGTTTAGAAAATGTGAATTGTAATAGTAGAAGTATATCGTGTAGATACAAAAATTATAATTAAAAAAAATGAATGTGTAGCTACAAAATTTTGGTAACAATAATTGAATCCGTAACAAAACTATAAGTTTGTAGCTATTCTGCATGTATTTTGTAGGTTTTAGTTTTTAAATGAAAAAAGTAATTTGTAGCTTACTATTAAGAGTGACAAAGTCTAATTGTAAATTCAGGTTACCACCTCATCTAGTAGTTTTTGTGGCATTTTATTTTATTGTGTCAAAAGAAAACATTAGAATTGACTGACAATAAAAAATCATAAAACAGCGGCTGATTTAATTAGATATTTCCTGTCGTTGTACTTTCATTCATATATCCCAGGAAAGATCCTTTATTATTGCAGTGACACAGTTGAAAAAATAAAAAAACAAAGCTCTTTACTTTTTCTTTCCCCTTGAAGGTTACTAGATGGGAGCTGTTCTGGAGACTAGTTAAATGTTGAGAGTGTATCTCTTCTCTCAACTAAGGGCCTGTTTGGCAGACCGGATGAGAGTGGATGGGAGAGGATATAAATAATATATGGTGTTTGCCCGTGATACAATAGGAAATAAGAAAAAAAATCACGCTCTTATTAACTCTTGCCCTCGCACACCAAATCGTGTTCGTCTGTTGCTCACTACTTCTTGTCTTATCTTCCTCTTTTTTTTTCCTTGCATCTTCTCAAATTCGATCTCAATTACAGGTAAGTCTTTTCATATTGTCATATAGGGTTTTTGAGCTTGGGGAATTTTGGGAATTTTTTTTTTTTATGTATTTTGGAGTTTTGAGATTTTTCTGAGATTTTTTTCATCAGGTAAGAGATTTAATGGGTTATATGTTATTTTCTTTTATACAGATTAGGGCTTACTATGTTCTATTGTCTTCTTCATTTTCACTTAGTAATTAATTTGCATCAATTTCATGTACATATTTCAGTCAAATTTTTGTTCAGTCTTATATTTTTATTTTCTGGTTTAATTTGTAGTTGGATTGTTGTTTGCTTAGGATTTCTTGTTACCGAATTTGGTTTTGATATTTTAGAATTCTGTCTAATTTTTTGTATGTAGGTGCAGCTCTGCCGCTAACAGGCTCATTACTTTCTAGCATATTAAGCAATTCTGTCAGTTTATCAATTAGTTAAGCGGCTCATATATATATATATAGTCACATTCGTTTGTACGCGGCTCGTATATGTATATACATATATATCAACGATTCTACAGACGGCACAACATTTAAAACAGACGGGCCGGTTACATTGAGGGTCAAAACTCACCATTTAGAAACCAAGCCTTTTTATTTGTTTTTAAAAAAATACATTTAAACACCGATTTTTTCCGCCCCAATACTGAAACCTCTGCGGCCTGAGTTTTCCCCCTTCTAGCTTCTCCTCTGCAATCTCAACCTGCGCTTCCCCCAAGTACCTCCGATCGAAAATGAAGAAACATAGAGAACAATTTTGCGAGTTTGACTTGACTAGACTGTCTCCAAACAAGCAAAAGACCAAGAAAAAAAAAAATACCATTACTTTAGTTTCCTTCATATTCTCAACAAGTAAACATGGTATTTAGAGTAAATAAAATGAAAATCACAAACATATAAAACAACATATGGTTTGTTAGAGAAGTCCCAAAAATACCCGAAAACATTATAGAAAATTGGAGTCAAAGTTGATCATCCAATAACAAGAAGGAAAACTAACATATACGAAAAATTAAAGAAAACCCAATTCGAGAGAGAGAGACTGAAGGAAAAAAAATTGATGATAGATTCCAAAGTTTAAAGAAACAAAACCCATAAGCAAAATCGAAAGAAAACAATCTAATAAATGAAATGAAAAATATATGAGTACATACCAAACTCAGTTCAGATTAAATTAGGGCTGCTTGATAACATGATTATTTTTTATTTTTCTTTTTAGTTTTTTACACTTTGAGTTATGTGTATTTTGATTAGTTTAAATATTAGTTAGACTACTAAATTGAATAAAAATGTAAAGGAAAATGAAAAACACAAACAGAAAATAAAAACACTTTCAAAATATTTTTATTTTATATATTTTTTTATATTTTTACTTAATTGAGTAGTCTAATTAATATTTAATAAACTCCAATTAGCCTTTAAACTAACCAAATTACACATAATTCAAAAGAAAAAAACTAAAAACAAAAATAAAAAAACAACTATATTATCAAACGGGCCCTTATTTATTTGAATTTAATAAGACAAAAATAAAATATCCGAGTATCAAACTCAGCTCAAATTAAATTATTTATCTGAATTTAATAAGACTAAAATTTTTTATTTCTTTCTAAGCAAGTAAGCAATAACCCCACGGTAAATAAATAGTACCATAATAATCTTAAAAGAAAAAAAAATGGAAATAGAACGTTTTAGTAAGGAAATGTGTGATAGAGAAGGTTGGATGCTAAAAGGTTGCCTCTTTGCTACTGTCTGTACTTCTTCGTCTCACTCCATCTATATCTTTCATCACTTTTTCTATATATTTTGTTTACACTACGAATCTAAAATTATTGAAACAATGCATTTTTGGAGCTTAGATGAAAAAGCAAGGTGAGCAAATGAGAGAGAGGGGGAGAGAGAGAGAGAGAAACTTACCAGGAAATTGCTTTGATACGACTAGATGGAGGGTTGTAGAGATCAGAGGTATTTAGAGGAAATGTAGGTTGCAGAGACGAAGCTATTTGAGGGGAAAAATCAAGTGCTTATAAATATTTTTTAAAAAAGAAATAAGAAGGCTTTATTTCTAAATGGTGAGTTTTGACCCCAAATCTTACTAACCAAGACCTATTTGTTTTAAACATTATGCGTTTTATAAGGACACCAACATCAGGGTCTGTATCATCATTGTACATATATATATATATAGTCACATTCATTTGTTTGTCTTTTAATGGATTTGATTTCATTTTGTTAAATGTAAAGAATAATGTACCTCATCTCTGAAACTATAATATTTTGATTAGTTTCATGGTTGTGATCTTCAAAATTCTTATTTAGTTATTTTCTGGTTTCTTAATTTTAAAATCTTTATTGTAAATTGAATAGAACAATAATAAATATTGTGTAAAAAATTGTATAAAGTAAGTCAACAACTAAAAGTAAAAATTATCAAATTACTTCATTTTAGTTTAAAACCTTTACTTTTATATACCTAAACTTATATCAAGGCCCCACCTTTTTAACATTTGTACTATTTTCTTCACTTGTGCTTGGCCTGAGAAAGAGTTAATTAAAAAATTGTTGAAAATGTCTTATTGCAATTGCCTAAATATTCTTTACGGAATATTGAAAATTGCGAGGGATGTTTGGAATTAAAGAACGCACGAAGAAAATTGAAAACTTTTAGACATTAAAGGCTCAACTTGTGTTTGCATTGTAGGTATTTGGGGCATTAGTAAGACAACCCTTGCTAGTGCTGTATTTAAAAGTTCTCGTTTTGAAGGTGGCTGCTATATTTGAAATGTCAGGCAGCAATATGAAAATATTGGACCAAATAATTTGATGAAGAAACTTCTTACTCAGTTATTCAATGATGAAGTTGCTATAATTAGTTTAGACACTCCATTTGTAGGGTTGCCTTTTATTCAGGACATACCTCATCATAAAAGGGTTTTGATCGTTTCGGATGATGTGGATACATTTGTCCAATTTGAAGCTTTAGTTAAAGGCTATCATCAACTTGCCCTTGGAAGTAGGATAATAGTTACATCTAGAAATAGGAAGTTCTTGTGCAAGTAGCTGATAATATTTATATGGTTGAGGGCCTAAATGACATTGAATCCCTTGAGTTCTACAGTGGCATGCTTTTGGAAGAAATTCTTATCCAACGGAGACCCTATCAGAGAGGGTGGCAGGTTTTGCCGATGGAAATCCATTAGCTCTCAAGATTTTGGGTTCTTTCCTTCACCCTAAAAGTGAAGAAGAATAGGAAAGTGCATTGGAATACTTGAAAAGTGTTCCAAACAATGACATTTTAAAGGTGTTGAGAACAAGTGATGAGGTGCTAGATGGTGCAGCTATCAAGAATATATTTTTTGATATTGCATGTTTCTTTGAAACACCTTTTACTAGAGAATATGCAGAAAGCATATTGGATGATGGTAATTCCTCTACAAAAATAGGGATAAGCATTCTCATTGACAAGTCCTTACTTAAAATTTCTCATGAAGAAAATTACTTTAGGATGCATGATTTGATTCGACAAATGGGTTGGTCAGTTGTTTCTTATGAACACAAAGAGCCTGGAAGTCGCAGTAGGTTATTCCATGCTAATGATGTTAGCTGTTAGCCATGTACTGGAAAGAAATACGGTAAGTTAAGACGTGCTATTATTTCGAAAATGCTAATGATGTTAGCTGTTAGCCATGTACTGGAAAGAAATACGGTAATTTAAGACGTGCTATTGTTTCGAAAATTGCATGGAAAAATAATAAAGACAAAATCAATTCCAATTTACAAAATTAAACTTCCATGCATATATAAATATAACAAATTTCCTATGGAAAGAGATGTAAAGATGAACTGTGCAGCCTTCTCAAAGATGTGCAATCTGCGGTTTCTCAAAATTTATTGTGACAATATTAACAGCAATAAGTTCAAACTTAAACCTTCCTTGTTTTCAAATGAGCTAAGATATTGTCAGTGGGATTTCTATCCTTTGGAATCTTTGCCTTTAGATTTTACTCCAGAAAATCTTGTTAAATTTATCCTACGCCATAGCCATCTTAAGCAACTAGAGAATCATGTAATCAAGGTATGTTTATTTTAGTTTTCTGTTGAATGTTTTACTACTCGTAATTGATTGTTTTCACTACTTGCATATTCAGTAACTATAACCCTTTTAATTATTTATGATAGTCTCTTCCAAAGTTAAAGAAGAAGGATCTTAGTGATTCCAAGCTCCTTACTCGAATAGCAGATTTGTCTCAGGTTTCAAATCTCGAAAGCATAATTCTTGAAGGTTGTACAAGTTTGTTTCATGCACTTTCATCTCTTCAAAACCTTCACAAGTTTACTCATCTAAATTTGAGTGGTTGCAACAAACTGAGAGATCTTGCACAGATATCATGGAGAAGAGGGCACTTGGATATTGTTAAGAATTGTTTAAACAACATCTGCCATCTGAACTTCACATTGTTGAGTAGTTCAATCATAGGTCTTATAACTAATTTTCCACTTTACTCATCTTCGTCGAACATTGTTCTAAAGTTTCCCATGAATTTAATAAGTTTAAATTTGACTGAGACAACAGTAGAAGTAGTGCCTTCATCAGTTTATTGCCTCCCGCATCTTTGAACTTTTGATTTGCATTACTGTGAAAAGCTTAAAGGGCTTTCAACCAGCATTTGTAAATTGAAATTTCTTCAGAGAATGAATTTGTCTGAATGCTTAAATCTAGAAAATTTCCAGAATTCTTGGACCCTATGGAATACTTAATTTCAATTGACTTAACTAGTACAACGATTAAAATGTTACAACAGTCGATCGAAAATCTGATCGAGCTCACATATTTATATTCAAGAGATTGTAAAGACATTGAGTATCTCCAGAAAAGCTTGTGTGAATTAAGCCATCTTTATGATCTGGACCTCTCTGATTGTCCAAAACTTAAAAATTGTCTCCTTGTCCACTTGGTTTGAAGTTGTTGAAGGTTTCTTGTGGTGAGAGCTTGAAATTAATAGAAGAGGTTCCACCAAACTTAATGCTTTTCAATGCGGCGGAATGCACGTCACTGGAGACGATATTAAGTCAGACAAATAAATCTTATTTGATGGTTGAGAAAAGCTTGCACTTAGAGAATTGTTTGAAATTCAATCAGAATACACAAAACTTTGTTGGTAATAGTGCAATATTTTCTATGTTTCATGCAATGTTACATGAACATATGAGTCCTCCTAAGCAAGTAAGTTCTCCCCCTTTCACATTCTAATAAAGGTATTCATTTTTGTTTTTTAATTATTTAAATTTCCATATATTGTTACAGGTCTATCCTTCAAACGACCTTTGTATTTGTTATCCAGGAGATGAAATTCCGAATGAGTTTACCTATCAAAGTAGGAGGAGTTCAACGAATATCAACCTTCCTCTGAGTTGGAAACGGGACCTCTTAGGTGTTGCTAATACATATGTTTTCATGAATTATGCGATTAATGATGATGCATGCAGAGAAAGTGGCTTAAGTCGAAGATCAGTTTTGATCACGTGTTTCTGTAATTAAATAAACACGTGATTAAATAAATGTAAGTGGTTTTCTTCTATTAATATTTATTTTCTATTTACAATACATTTCAAGGTATTCTAGGGAAGAAATGCTTTGGGGTGGGAAGCAATTTGCTCATTTAATAATTGCATGCTTTACAAGTTAATAGATAAAAGCAATCAAGATGGGTTTTTCTTAATACATAGTCTCCATCTACAATATTATTCATTTCAAGTTAGTCCAATTGTATTATTAACTTCCAAACTTTATAATTTTAGAAACTTATGAGGTAATTTTCTCTTGTTAAGCATACATGAAATAAACTTAAACTCAATGCTTGTTGATTCATTAGGAATACAAATAATTAAGAGAAAAGAGAATAATGTTAATATATTTATTTTTTGTTTTTTGGTGGAAAAATAAGGGATTCGATGTAGATCTCATCAGCTTAGAATTCTATTAGTAGATAAGGCCTTCTTGCTGCTCTAACTTTGCAACCTTTTCGGAGACTAGAGCAGTTAGCCCACACCCCTAACAAATCCCTTTCCACCTGACATATTAAGTAAGGATGAATAATGAAAAGTAGGTACCTTTTACATTCCCTACACTAGCTATTTATAGGAAAACATAATAAAGCCCTAATAGACGCAATAGATAATAATTAAAAAAATGACCAAATCCGAAATAAAAAATCTGCACGTGATGAAAACTGAGCACCGACTATTAACAAAACGGCAAATTTGTACTTTTCAAGGCCTAAACGACAATGTTTGGCCAAAATGGCCTTCAATCACTTATTCATGTCTTTGAACTTGGTTCTTAGGCCATTTCCATTGGATTTAGAGTTTTAAATTAGTAAAATTGGCACTTGGCCCGTCTCCCCCAAACAACCAGAGTTTTTTACACAGATAATCCATTTTATTAGGGCTTTTTAAAAATATTATATTGAAATAAATTATATAAAAACAGTTCAAAATTCAAATTCTATCATTTAGAATTACTTTTTTACCCTATTTTTAGGTTTTTTTTTTCTACCTCTTTTTTTTTCTTCCGTTCTTTTTTTTTCTCCAACTTCGTCTTCTTCTAGCAGATCTATGACATCATCTTCACAATATTTATGTCATTCTCTATCATCATCTTTCTCTGCTTTTCTTCCTTTCTCTTCTCCTAAAGTCATGTAGTTGTCGAGCGACCATGCCATCGTCGTTTAATATGTGATATATGGAATCATTTGCTTGATCTATGGATAACATAGTAGATCTGTGGAGAAAATAACCATTTCATGATTATGCTATGATTTTCTTTCATTTTCTATGGTTTGTCTATGATTTTCTATAGTTTATCTATGATTTTATATTATTTTTTATGCTTTTTATGGCTTTTCTATAGTTTTCTAGTATTTATATGGTTTATCTATAATTTTTAATGGTTTTATATGGTTTTCTATGGTTTCTTTATGAGTTTTTATATTTTTTTTATGGTTTTGTATTATTTCTATGATTTTATGCAGCTTTTTATTTATTTTCTATGTTTTTTCAAAATTTCTACATTTTAATTTTTTCTAGTTGCTTGTTTTCTATGATTTTTTTTATAACTTCTCAATAATTTCTCTATGGGTTTTTATGCTTCCACAATTTTGTACTATTTTCTATGATATCTATGGTTTTTCTATAGTTTTCTTTAATAGTTTTATATGATTTTCAATGGTTTCTCTATAAGTTTTTATATTTTTGTATGCTGTTGAATGATTTCTATTATTTTATATAGTTTCTATTTATTTTCTATGTTTTCTAAAGTTTCTGCGTTTTAGTTTTTTCTAGTTGTTTGTTTTCTATGGTTTTGTATAATTTCTCTATAATTTCTCTGTGCCTTTTTATGTATCCACAATTTTATATTGTTTTCTATGATTTCTATGGTTTTTTTTATATAGTTTTTCTATGATATTCTATGGTTTTAGGAGATGATGATGATGATGGCATGGTGGCTCAGTATCAACATGGCTTTAAGAGAAGAAAAAGAAAGAAAAGCAAAGGAAAATGAGGTCACTTTGTAATGAAGAATGGTGAACTAGAAGAAGATAAAGGTGCAGAAAAAAGAGAACGAGAAGAAAAAAAAAACTAAAAGAAAGGTAAAAGAGTAATTCTAAGTGAAAATTTGACTTTTAGGCTATTTTTATATAATTTATTACAATGTAATATTTTTTAAAAATTCTAATAAAATTAGATTATTTGTGTTAAAAAACCCCCAACAACCATGCATGCCGCATCACATACTGAGCAACTTCATAAGCAGCCTTGTTTGTATCGCTAGATTAAATTCACTAGGAAAACCATGGGTATTAATCCATTAGAGAATTAATGTATCTTCAAAAAGATAGTTCTCTTAAATAATTGGTTCATTGTTAATAAAACTTTGGTTATTATCTTTGTTAGTACATCAAATTTTTTAATTATGCAAATTTTCATTTAATTACTAATTTATTTGTGCTATCTTTATAATTTGATCATTGTTATCTCATTTGTATTTACTATTTATCAAAAAAATTATAATAGTAATATGCTATTAATACCGTATTGTTCATTGTTCTTTTCATTAGATATCTTATTATACCCGTAAGCACCATAGTTATAAATTTGCCGTTAAGATAGTTTTTGGCTGAGTTTCTGTCTGTATTTTAAATAAAAAAATTCTATTATTTTATAATTATGCCTTGCAACAATAATTTGACGTTAGTTTCATCAAATTGATTTTAGTTGATCCTGAAAATCAGAATTATTTTATTAAGCACATGATTTATTATATTAATTTTAGTTTGTTTTCTAAAATATAATTTACTACTATTTTATATAAAAAATTTATAATTGAGTAAATATAAATATAAATATACATCTATTTATATTGATGTTATGAATTTGTATCTTTTATATATAAATATATAAATATATATATATATATATATATATATGTATTATACCTTATTTATAATAAGGTTACTATTGTGACAATTTTCAATACTTATAATGACTATAATATGATATGAATCTTTTTCACAATACATATTTACATCTCGAATAAAAAAATTAGTAAATTAATATTAAAATAAAATACATTTTTTAATGGTATTATTACTATTTTTTTTCCTTTTTTTTTCTTTGTATTATTCTTAAAGTACATGAACATATTTTGTTCCGTAAAGTCTGAAAATTATTAATTATACTGACGACGTAAGAGCCGTCCCTAATAATATCCTGCGATTGTTTTATTGCGCATGGTTTTTTACACTGGGTTCTTTACCCTCCCTTGAATACTTATTGCTATTGGTAATTTTATTCTTTTTCTCCATCATGAATTAATACAATTTTTTTAGGGCTTTCTGAAACCCCTTAAATACTTTCAAGATGACTTCAATAGGACTAAATGTACAAGAGTTGCTGACTTTGAGTGGGTACTGGAAAAATATATATGCCACTTTTGGGGTATTTGGACACTATATTGCAACATGTGGTAAGCGGTAACGGGATTGATTGAGGTCTTAGAATAATTTGTTGATTTCTAATGTTTGCTGATCAGTTTTTCTTTTCTTTTTTATTCTTTTTTTGTTAATTTTCTTTAATACTGACCCTTTTTTTTGTTTTTTTAACTACTGGTTTTGGAAGCTGTATTTAATAATAACGACGGGGTACGCCGGTTGTTAATAATTAATAATTTTAACGAATCTTGGAAAGAGGAATTTACGTGTCCTTTATGTACAGAAGGCCCATTCAACGACGGTTAATCTTGGGGTTGGAGATGAGATTTTCTGTCATGGGTAGTTTAGTACTTCTGTTAAGGAACTATTTGTTTTTTGTATTTATGGAAGGGAGGTTCATAGCTTATCTTGTTTTCTTCTTTTTTTGTTTTTTCAATTTTTATTTGTTATATAGACATCATAAAAGAACAGGTGTGTATGTTTGCATTCACATGTTTAGGATAACATGTTTCATGCATACGTTACAATTTCAACATTTTTTATATGCAAGAATCTCTGAGAGCAATGAGTCCCAATTCCATGGGGAAGCAACGAGCTTACTTCATTAACCAACTCCAAGCACTCAGATCCCCACACCAAACTAAACTACTCATCTTCGGCGGCTCTTTTTGAAACCCAATCCGAAACCCAATCCAAGGCCCATACCTCAGCCAATCGAGCATCCTTGCATTAAAAAACACAAGAATTTAAAAACATCTCCTCTCCAATTCATGAACATCAGGGCCACCGCTGCATTTCCATCTTTGAAAACCATATCAATGTTAGCTTTTATCCATTCCATCATTGGAGGTTTTCATTTCTTAACTCGAACCAGTGAATACTTAGAGTCATCAACATCCACCTTAGCATCAACCTCCCGGAATTCGAAAACAAAATTGTTCAAATCCAAGACAACTTGGGTCCGAAGCTTTCTACCATAAAACAACTCTCATTCCTAGCTGTCCAAAGTACAATACCAAAGATTAGCCAAAAATAAAGAAAACAGCTACTACAAAAAATATTCGAATTAGTCACGAAAATGGTTGCTACAATCAAAATATTTGTAACAAAATTGTAAGTTTTTAGCACAAAAAAAGATGTCGTAACTGAATTAATCAACCTGTTACATTTTGTTACAATTTTGCATTTGTTGCAGAAGTTTATAGCAAAATACCCATATACCATTTTGGCGCCACTTTTCCCGCCAAACTTATGCTTACGTGGCATAAAGCTTTTATAATCTGCTACAATAACCAATCGTAGCCTCCGGACACAAAGCAATAAAAAAAATTATAAACCATATTCGACGTCATTTAACACCTTACCCCTTAACCCAAATATCAGACAATCTCTCACACAAAGTTGTTTTACACCATTCGAGTACAGGCATTGTTGCTCTCTTCTGAAGCGAACTAAGCTTTTTTGGCTCCGGCGATCTTCTTCAGTTGGTTGCGTACGAGTTGATAGTTGTTGTAAGTTGCAATTTCTTTTTTATCAAATTAAATTTAGGGTTTATGGGGGTGTGCATGTCTATTTATTGAGATTTTTTTTTATATTAAATTTCAGTATTTAAAAGAGGGGAAACAAGCTGATCTCGCCTAGAAAAAAAAAAGGAAAAATTTGACCTTTCAGCCAGTGTAGGGCAAGTGGTGGCAATAACAATCTAAACTTTATGGAATAGGAACTAGAGCCGGAATAGGAAAACAAGTGGACACACCCGCAAGGAAACCCATCTTGAAACCTGTGTGTTGCTTAAAACCTCCCTTGTTTTCTTGCTTGCCTTCGATTCCTGAGGTATCTATGGTTCTGGTCGCCACTGGCGCACCTCTCCTAACTATTGCCCATTTATTCTGGAATAATCTTTTTAGGAGGGACAATTTTACATATTTCTGCCAAATACTTCTATAATTTCTGTATGCATTTGATTCAAAACATGCACTCTGTTTTCAAAGCTTGGAATATGAATTTTTTTCTACTTTCTTCTATATTTTGTTTACTTGCGGGCTTCTTTGTATTTGGGTGGAATTTTTTAAAGTTTAATTCAAGATTTGAGTGGAAGATTTAGATTTCGGTGCAACCTTGCCATTGTGGTTGGTAGGAAACTTTTTTGTATGATATATCTCTTCCCACTCTTTAAGTTCCTAACCGGCATGAGAAAGATTCTATTCTTTTTGTGTCGTGACTCCATTGTACAAAAAACACATGTGGAAAAGCATTTGAGAGCCACTAGCAATACCTCAAACTATAGAAAACATGAAACATGCTGAGACTGCATGTTTTTCTTGTTGCTTTAGTCTTGTGAAGATGTTGTGATGTAATTTAAGTTGAGATTGCATGCATGTCCTAGTTTGGTTGGCTAAAGGTTATCTATTCTGCGTTTTAGATCCAACTTCTGTAATATTATGAAAGATAATTAAAATGTTTCATCTCCAATATTATCTAACAATTTAACTGTGTTAAACGATTTCACTATTCATCCTTTATTGCAACAAAATTGAATATTGATAGACTGAATTGAAAATTTTTGGAATACAAAGGGCTCAATTTAAAAGCTAGAAATAACATATAGTAAATTGCATTAAACTTATACATGGAGATTCCGAACATCAGCTTGTTATTCAATTTAATAGAATGATGCTTATGTTGCAGCTACTAAGAGTTGTCAATTCCCATTTAGACTTTTACATTTTAAGCCAATGTAGACCACTTGCCCTGTACACATACTTTTCTTTTTTAATATTATTTGCGTTTACATATAGATATACATATCCTTTCACGAAGAAGCTATAGGTATATATATATATATATATACCTATAGTTTTTTTGAAGTTATGGACCTAAGCTGATTTCCTACCCGACCCATCTTGAAACATGTGTGCATGAACTTTTTCCTAAAGTTATAACTATCCGTACGTACATATGTTTGTGGGATTAGGAGATGTAGGTAACTCTGAGGCCCTCAGTGTCTTTCTCTCTCTCTTTGTTGTTTCCTTTTTCTCTTAGAATTAATAAAGGATAGGACCATTTAGGTATGTAATCGATCCTACTGTGGTCTTCATTCTTTATTTGAATATGTACATTTATTCTTGCTGCTTCAGCAAACCTCTGTTGCAGGTCATCCTCTGATTTGTAATTATTAGTTAAACTCCTCCTATTACTTGCTTCAAATACCCCCTGCAGTCTTCTTTTCCAGGCAATGCAATAGTCCATTAGGCTTCAAATACTAAGCACCTTGTCTCTTGTATAGTATTTATTTATCATCTTTTTTTTGCCAATATGTTTAGTAAATCCATACTAAAAACATAAATAAATATATTATTAAGACTTCGATTTTCTAGAAATCTTTTGCCGATCATGCATAAAATGTCTCCTATTAGTCCCCACTTATTGCATCCTCTCTTTTGTAGTCAGTCCGTTATTAATGGTGATCTAGGCAATAGAGCTGAAGTTGAAGTAGGCTGTTTGAACCAAACAAATTCTCCTCCAGCTAAATTTCTCATTGTTCATGTGAAGTTTAGGCTTTCAGAGTGAACTTAATTGCTAACTTGGCATTTGTTCTTTATATCAAAGAATAAAATATATTCGTATGTATTTTACATGTTCATATCTTACGTATATATCTTATATATATATATATATATATATATATAATCATGCACATATGGTAGTATAAGATCTGTAATCCCAATTTATGACAAAAATTATTGACATACTTCTTGTATTCAATGTTGGAGTCATGTTAGTTTTATCTTTTCACTTGTTGATGATATGGAGGTTGTAAATTATTTTGTTTTCTATTTTAATATTACAACTCCAGAGCTCTATGTCATTGATGGGATTCCTCAGCTAATTTTTGTCCGTTCAAGCTACAGTATTGAGGTTAGAGTAGACTTCATTATTACGTCCCTTAAATCTCTTAAGTTTGCCCATCAGGTTCACTGAGCACCTTTTTTATTTCTCTGTGTGGGGTTTGGTTGAAAGACAGTAGAAGCAGAACGAATCTCAGTTGATCATGTTGCTCATCTTAAACCATATGATGGAGGGTCATCAGCTGCAACACAGTGTAAGTGCCCATTATCATTCACTGTTCTCTCTTTTTCTATGAGTGTATTATGTATTATACTTTTTATTTATCATGAAGCCACTAATAAACATGTTTTTCCTTTTTGGAAAGGCATAATAATAGAAACATCAATAATAAAATACTCTTGTTTTCTGATATGTGTTATTACTAATATGAATTGGTTGTTTTCAGTGCCTGCTTATCTTACTGGCATACATAGTGCCATCAAAATGCTGAATAGCAGAATTAGACTACTTCATCATTATCTTCTTTCGATGCAGAAAGGTAGTTACATGCTTCTAGAAGAAGATGTGTTTTCATTTTTTGTTTTGAATATAGATGAAAGACAGTAATTTTCTCATTTCGTGTGAATCTCATCTCCAAACTCTAAAATATGCCTAAGTAACTCAATTATAATTTACAATTCCCGTAGTAGCCTCATAGAACACTTTTTTACTTTAATTAGACTTGACTTGAAAAAAATCAAAAAAGAAGAAGAAAAGAAAAAGAGAGAGAGAGGATCAAATATGGTAGTTATTAATTACCCCTGCCACTCTGTATATTATGATATATATATGTGAAAAACTTTTGGGAAGTTGAACTACTTTAAAAAACTGGAGTCTCCTAGAATCTTCATGGAATATATATATATATATATATATATATATTTATCTTGTTGATGATCCTGTATGGATAGATGTGCATTGCCTTATAATAATATGTAGAATGCAATAAATTATCAATCCCTTTTATGGGGATATGTGGAGTGAAGGGTCCCGCATTTTATAATGATTGCTTTTGGTTCTTGATGTAGGTGATATCCCTTGTGAGAATTCATTGCTAAGACAAGTGTCAAGTCTTCTTAGAAGGTTGCTGGCCATCGAATCAGAGAAGTTTCAAGATGATTTCTTGATGGTAAGTGTTGCATATTAATTTCTTTTGATTGCTTAACTAGCATATACAGTACTAATCTCAGTTTGCTTTGGCTGCATCTGTTTGCTTTCCACCAAGGCACTATGTTCCTCAGCTTGTAAAACTCATTGTCCAATCAAGTTCGAATGCCAACTTCAATCTCAAGGGAATTGCAGTAAGAAAATTGAAATGGATTGGTGTTTGTGTAGTAAATTTTTTCATATATAGTAACATAAATTAATTAATACGCTCAAGGGTTAATGCATTGCATTGCATATTTGCATGGTTGCAGATTGGTAATCCACTTCTGGAATTCAACACTGATTTCAACTTGCAAGCTGAGTACATTTGGTCCCACAGATTGATATTCGATTCAACCTTTGAATGTTTAACTTCAGTAAAATGTTTAACTTAAGTAATAAATAAAAAATTATTACTGCAGTTTCAAATAAAATTATTACTTAAGTTCTCCGAAACCAAATGGGGATTCAATGTTCTTGTATGCTTCTGAACATTATTCTGCTTACAGACATCCAATTTGTCGTTATTTCTGTAATTTTTTCTTGGTTTTTCCAGGATTTCGTGTCACTGCAGGATTGCAATGACTGGTTGAATTAACTTGCTTCTTCAATACTTTTTCAGGGTTTCAGGTTTGCCACTCGTTGGGAGGTGGTATTGGATCAGGAATGGGAACCCTTCTCATGTCAAAGATTAGAGAAGAATACCCAGATCGAATGATGCTTACTTTTTCTGTCTTCCCATCCCCGAAGGTGTCAGACACTGTTGTTGAGCCTTACAATGCAACACTCTGTTCACTAGCTTGTTGAGAATGCTGATGAGTTTATGGTTTTGGACAATGAAGCTCTGTATGACATTTGCTTCTGCACACTCAAGCTCATCACACCAAGCTGTGAGTTTCTTCTCATTTTTCCTTTTATCACCATCTTAGTTAGTGTGTATATATTTATAGCTTTTTTGGCTGTGTAGGGTGATGTTCTTTTTATTATCACTTGAAGAGGTGATAGTTCTCTTGTGGACTTAAGGAATCAAATGTTTGTCTATCTTGGATCCCAATGCTAGATAAGATTAAGCAAATGTAATTTACCTTCGAGGGATATTTACTTCTTTGGAATTTGTTGTTGAAACATCTGTATATTTCATTGCTTTTGCTAGATGTTAAAGTGCATTGCATTATGGTTTACATATTCAATAATGGTTATGGTCTTGGGGTTCTTATCCTTCTGTATAATATTTTATGTTAATCAAATAAGATTTCAGTTTCCTTGCTTGGATTTTGTTCCCTTTACCTAGTATAAGATTTGCATGTTGTCTACTTTATGTCCTTAGGCTAGGGTAATAGTTTGTGGGGTTACGGGTATCATTTTGGAAATAATGAGCATCTTGGACCAATTGGTTTCTTCTGTGAGTAAAGACATCTGGACACAGGATGTTTACATTGAGTCAAGCAATTTCACATGCCTCATCTTTTTGTTTGCTTTTTAAATAGTTAATTGTATATTTTTCTTATTGGATAATCTATTAAGATAGTCTTGGACTTTTTGTGCCCTTGAAAATATATGACGTTTATCTAGTTAATATTTGGTCATATTAGTTGAGGTGGTTAAGAACTCAAGGATATGAGTAGGAGTTTGGTAGGTATTTGGTTCAAAACTCAAATCCTATTTTTGAAGAAGATAAGAGGTTAGAATATATAGTTTGTTGTTGCTTGTAGTACTAATATATGGAATAACAGGGAAGAGATGGCATGTGAGTGTTGAATTGGACAGATTTCATATAAAACAGTGTACAATGAGTTTTGTCTAATTCTTTCTAGCCTTAATTACTGATTCTTTAGTATTCCCTACTGTTATAGTCTTTGGATTTTGAGTGATTATCTAAGTTTCTTTCACCTATGCCCTGTGGAAAAATGTTGGATTTGTATGTGATTGAAAATTTAGACTTCGGACAATTTCCGGCTTAAGGAATGTGAACTGACACTTGGCTTGTACAATGTACAGATAATTGAATCCATCATGGAAGGATGAAGATGATGAAGGAAATGCTCCATGTGCAAGCTTAAATTTTGTTCATTGGATATACTATTTTTTTGGTAAGACATAGTTAGTAACTTAACTTTATGTATCCAGTTATAATATTAGGAAATTGATCCAGTTAGGAAGAAACATGAGCAGTGGTCTTTCCTTAAAGTTTATTTACACGTGGTAGTTTAAGGAAAGACCATGCATTTGTCATAAAGTGATAAGTATTTTGTATAGTATAGTTTAGGTCATGGATAATCTAATGAATTTTGTTTAAAATTGATTAGGTACATTTGATGCTTTTTTATATTGAGCTAAATTTGTGATATCAATGATGGGAGACAAAAAATGTATTTTTCAACTATATTTTATAAAAATACTCTTAAGTATTTTTTTTTTTGGTGAAAAAATACTCTAAGTATGAATGTTAAAGTCCAAGTAATATATAATCTTTATATATAGCACATGTCGTAGGGTGAATAGTTGTGATTATTTGTGTGAGAATTGATTTCATAACTCTATTATCAGCAGTATAATAATTCAATAGGATATTGCTATATTGAAGTAGGAATAATTACAGTGGTGTGTGCATAATTAATGAGCAGCTACAAAAATTGTTTGTAACCCAATTACAACCAGTAACAAACATTACAAATGTTTGTAGCTGTACATGTAAAATGTATATTGGTCTATATGTGGAAAAATAATTATAATTACAGGTGTAAATAATTCATAAGTACCTACAAATTTATTGTAACAATATTATAACTCGTAACAAAATATTCCTTCATAGCTAATTGACATATATGTGTTGGTTGTAACTATAATGAAACACTTGCGAAAATCAATCCATCAATATTTGATCTACATTGACAAAATTCATCCTTGTAGCTAAATGTTAGACACGATATTAATTTTGTAGCTATACTACAGACACGAAATAATTATTATAACTAAAATGTAGCTACGAAGTATAATTTTGTAACGCTTAAACAAATAGTAATGAAAAAGTAGTCGTACTTAAATGCATATTTTGTAACAAATCATCTGAAACACCACCATTTTCATACCCAATTAGCTACGACAAGACCTTTTAGCCATGAAAAAATTACCAATTAGCTATGAAATTTTTTATATTTAAATATTTAGCTTAGCTACGAGATATATGTCATAACAAAAGAAACCACATTTAGTCATAAAAATTGAATTTAGCGATTTAAGACTATTCTATCACGGGCTTTTAGCAACAATGAAGCTACAAAATATTTTCATCACTATATGTAAATCTGAAACGATTTTGTGTAGCTCATTAACCTTTAAGTATGATTTTACGTTAGTAGTTAAACCAAAAATTTTTTGTAGTGAGCCCCTTATCCATATCCCCAACCAGCAGCTCCTTAGGATGATTTAAACATAAGTTGATTATAAGACCTAATAATGTTGAATGACTTCGTAATTCAGACCATGTGACATTATTAATAGATTCACTACGTAGGTCATGACACGTTGTGGCCTGTCCCCATTGTCTCATCAATAGGTAAAGTTTTTAACAATTTTTTTTAAAATATATATATATATATTATATTACATTTTTCTTACTAAATTTATATTTAAAAATGAAGTTTTTTTTAGAGTTTCAACTATAAATAGTACGTAATTTTTTTTAATTTAATTATATAATATTTCATTAAAATATCATAGATGATTTACACAAATTTATACAAATGAGATACAAAAATTTATTCTATACACTACTACAAAAGAGGCATTCGGCGACGTTCGTTACTATATTTTGGTGACGGGCAACGTCCTATTGTCTTATTGGGTGTTGTAAATAAAAAGTCATTTTTAGTGATGGTTACATGATTGTTGCCATAAATAATAAAATATTATTTTCAAAATTATAACTATATTATTTTAATAATTATAATTATATTATTTTAAAATTAATAAAGTTTTGGTGACAATGTGGCCATAAATAATAAAATATTATTATTATAATGTTTTTATATTAATATACTTTTAGTGATGGTCATCATGTGACTGTGTAAAAAATATTATTTTGATTAAAAAATAATAAAATATTATTTTATTATTTTATATCAATATAATAAAATAGTATTTTATTATTTTGATTTACTGTTGTATTTTATTTATATAAATAAATTATTATCATAATTTTTTTAAATTTTTTTTAAAATATCAATTGTACAAAATTATATCAATTTTTATTATGCAGCTTACCTACCGAATGCAACATTGTAAATCTTCCTCTTTGCTTCCTCCTCGGTGACAGATTATAATAAACATAAGTCAAAATTCATATATACTCACTAAAAGGCACAAGCAATATTAAAAACAAAAAATCCAAAAAGTTGTGATTTTTTTAAACCCCAAGACTGAAAAAACGATCATATTTTAAAAAATAAATTAAGTATCCAAATTTTCTCATATATAAAGATTTAGTTTCATAGTTCGCACAAACCCTATAAAAAGTCCAAGCATTTCACATACAAATTGAATCAAATACCCAAAAGTTGTAAACTTCATAAATCCCAAAAACTTAAAAATAATTATATCTAAAGAAAATATAATTGAATATCTAAAATTCAGATTTACAAAGAGTTACACAAAACAATTACCTTCCAACAACTTTAGCAACCGTCTCAATGTAGATCTTAATAATCTGTTCTTTGGTAGCATCCTTACCATTAGGCTCGTCCATGATGATGAGTCAGTGCTCGCAGTTGCAACCAATGTGACCGTCGTGAAAAATCTTTCACTTTATAATTAAAAATAAAAATTTTAATTAAATGCAAATATGTGACCAAATTTATTATTATTTTAATAAAATTCATTTAATAATAAAACATAAAAAGAGTGGATATTTTTCACAATGGTCACTTATAAAACTGTAGCTAAACATATACAAAATTTATTATTTTTTATTAGAATAAAAAATTAATTTTAGTCATTAACATTTCGCAACGGTTTTGCCAACTGACCATCACGATATGTTAATCATATTTGGTGACGTTTGCATTGACCGTTGCTAAATATTAGTAACGACTGTTTTGTACTTAATTGATTGTCGCTATATTGGTGTCACCGAATATGATTTTTGTAGTAGTGATATTTCTTTTTCAGATAGCTAACATTTACCCGCCTATTGAAGGATAATTGAATAAACCACCGCATTATTCTTAGACATGTAAAGGTATCTTTGTTGTTTGTCAAGCTGTCTGAAATGCCAAAAAAATACCACCTCAATTAACAACATTAAAAACAATAGAAAAATCAAAACTTTATAACAAAAGAACAAACAACTGGAACTTCAATTATCAAAATTTTGAAAATCCAAAAAATGAGAATTATAATAGATTGTTGTAAATTACAGATTCTCCAAACCAATTAAAAGTAGAAGCACCAGGAATTCAATTTGGAACAGAAACAAAAGTGGAAAGCTAAAATAAAATCAATTCAATTCGCGTGGCTTGCTTGGTAGCCATCTTCATTGCCTTTGCTCCTCCTTTCACTGCTTGTTTCCCTGCATCTTTACTCTACATTCCATGCGATGGTGCATCAGCCGATGCAGCTTCCATTGCTCGATGCCTCACTCCCTCGACGTGTCTGCTTCTGCTATTGTAGACGTATAGCTTCACTCCCTCCTTCGCACCGCATGCTAGTTTCCATTGGCCATTTGAAAACAGTTCAAGAATGTAAACTTCCCACTCTATGACGAAGACTCTTCCCTAGCTAGATCAATACTTAGGGCCAAATAAAAGAGATTGTCAATACCGTCAGTCAAGATTGTCTTTTTATTACCATTAGTCAATACTTAGGGCCAAATTAAAGAGAAAACAATCAAATAACTGGAAAACAAAAAATTGAAATCCCTAGATCCACAAAGATTCTAGTGATAGAAAATTAATGCATAATTTCTACTTTACTGTGTATTAACAAAATGTAAACACAGAAACCAATATTCAAGTAGATCAATAGGTATAATGCATTTTAATTATAAAAACACTAACTAGTTTCCATTGCTCTTAAATTAGTTGGGTGCAGAACTTCTAGATTGTTTAACGAACGTAAAAAACAAAAATCACATAACCGATGGGCAGTAACGGTGAAGCATCTGACATGAAAAACCCAGGGACCACAACCATCAATTAAAAAATTTAAATAAAAAAATTACCAAATTACCCTTGAATGCTATTGACCCATCAAAATAACACTAAGGGTAAAAGAGGGTTTCTACACGTATTAATTAAATTAAATATACTATATCATATATAAATGTTATTTCATAGCCTTGTCTTAAAACTAATAAGATCATTGCATTAGGCTTATATTTTGGACAGTAGAATATGTGTAATAATTAATATATGTAGCCCACTATATAAAATTTCTAACATTCTCCCACTTGGGCTACATATGTTGTCACAAAAGATTACACATATCTTTAATTACTAGAATTGAACTCACCAAATACTATCCAATACTTGAAATAACAAAAAACAATCTGGTCTATCAATTGTTTTAGTATGAGATCATAGTGGTCGTCATTACACTTATACGTAACGGGACCTATCTGTAATCACCACACCAAACGCAATCAATAATATAGATCCAATATGGATGTGTAGCATGGAAATTACATGAAATGTGATCTTCTCTATGTCTATTTCGAACTAGTCCTCTTTATGACTCCTACGAGTCTATTATCACACTTTCAAACACTAAATGCTAAATAGCAATAGAAAATCATGATTGCATTTCGGAGTTGTCTCAATACACTAAAAAGGATTTGCAAAGCATGGATATCGAGTTAGTTTCTAACCAATGTTCTTTTATTTTGGTGTCGCTCACGATTCAACCTTCGATCATAGACAAGATCAAGAAAGAACAAGTTGGCAATGCAGATCTTCAAAAGATAAGAGTTGAAGTCTTTGGTGCGAAGATACCAAAGTTAAATCTCGTTGGAGATGAGACTTTGAGGCTTAGTACTCACTTGTGTGTGCCAAATGTTGAGGAGATCAAGAAGGAAATTTTAGTAGAGGCCTATTGTACATCTTACTCAATTCACCCTGGGTCTACTAAGATATACAACGATGTTTCCAAGACTTTATGGCGGGCTGGCATGAAGCGAGACATTGTAGGGTTCATGGAGTAGTGTTTGTCTTCTCAGCAGGTGAAGATCAAGCACCAAAGACCCTCTGGTTTGCTAAAGCCATTGGTGATTCCATAATATATGTGGGAGTGCATATCGCTGGATTTTATTGTTGGTTTACTATGATCTCAGTGAGGCAACGATGCGATTTGGGTAATTGTGGAACGATTAACAAAGTCAGTTCACTTTTTACCTATGCGAATGACTCATTTGATGGAGGGGTTAGCTCAGTTGTATGTGCATGCACCTTCCTTTGTGTGCAACGATTTTAAAATACAAATCCTTAGGGAAAAATCTTTCATTTCACATAAAATAATAAATCATCAGAATTGCTCTATGCAAATGAATATTTATGCCACAATGCAAAATTAATAACAAACCATGCAATAAAACACATAATTACCAAACCGTCCTATTCTAACAGCCGTAATTACCGAATTGATCTTACTCAAACTAATGATTTCTCATTGCCAACCATATTGATGTAATTACTAAAATGTCATTGGCCACCTCGATAATTACCAAGATACCCTTGAGTACATGGACTTCCAATTTTAAATATTTTCAACTTTATCCTTCATATGAAAAATAACAAAAATACCCTCAATAATTTCAAAAATTATATCTATGTCACCACATGTCAAATGACTAAAATGCCCTTGACTTTTTTGAAAAATCCATTTATGTCCTTTACATACAAAAAACCAAAATACTTTTAAACATTTTCAAAAATCCCATTTGTGTCCGTTACATGTAAATTTACCATTTTACCCTTGAAATTCTCAAAAATACTTAAAATATCGTTTATATATGAAAAGACCAAAATGCCCCTCACATGTTAAATTTTGACATAATTGCTATACAATGGCCAGCCCTCTACAAGTCAAATAGAACTAATTTCCTCACCAAAACATGAAATTAACAAGGGTTTATGCCATTTCCACCAATCAATTTCAACTAATTATGAAATAATCCATCAAAATCAAACTTTAAACATCAATTCCATCAAACCCTAAACCCAACAATTGGAAATTTAATCAATAAACTCAATACACATGAAATTAAGTTCAACCTATTATCAATTCATTGATTCCAAACATGAATTCATCAAATAATTAAGCAAAAATACATAAATTTGCAAGAAAATCAAAATGAATAGTTACCTCCCTTTCTTCCAAGCAAGCAAGCTCCCAAACCAAGCCTTGAAAAACCACCAAAACAATGCCAAAGAGCTTCCCCAAGCGGCTGGCCTCTACCCTCAAAGTTTCACTTAAAAATTCTTTGAATTTCCCATTTTTCTCTCACTTTCTCTCTCAAGAACTCACATGAACGAAAATCAATTGGAAAATGAAGAGGAAGGGTCGGTTATAACAAGTAAAATACCAACTAGTAGCTTTAATTTAATAATAAAATAAACTAAAAGTAAAAAGATATTTAACTTTATTATTAAAATAATGAATAGTAGAAGTCAAACTTTGTCAAATCTTGACCAAGGGTAAAATGGGTAGAAAAAATTTTTCGACT
Source organism: Rhamnella rubrinervis (assembly GCA_007844105.2). NCBI lineage: Eukaryota > Viridiplantae > Streptophyta > Magnoliopsida > Rosales > Rhamnaceae > Rhamnella > Rhamnella rubrinervis. The sequence continues at coordinate 21,614,553 of CM017574.2, read as the reverse complement.
CTTCACAGGGTACTCTCAGCCCTCACAAAATGTCCGAGAAATTCAGGAGCTACTTATTTCAGTGAAAAAGACGAAACCGTGATAAAGCCAAAAATGCATCCAGAAATCGATAGTTTCGGAGATATTAACTTAGTTATTATAGTTTAATGGTTAAATTGTTGGAATTGATTGAGGGAATTGCCATTTGGCTTTATTAACTTGATGAATTGGTGGAAAAATTGATGGATTGTGATGAGTATAGGGGGCGGCACTATGTAGGGCAATTATGTCAAAGTTTTACATGTGAATGACACTTTGGTCTTTTCACTTGTAATGGGTATTTTGGATATTTTAAAAGATTACAAGGGTATTTTGGTCAATTTGCATGCAAGGGATACAAATAGAATTTTGAAATTGGTCATGGGTGTTTTGGTCATGTTGCATGTGAGGACATAAATGGAATTTTCAAAAAGGTTAAAGGCATTTTGGTCATTTGACATGTGAGGATATAAATATAATTTTTAAAATTGTTGAGGGTATTTTCATCATTTTCTATATAAATGGTAAAGCTGAAAATATTTAGAATTGGAGGGGTATGTTATTTTATTATATATATATATATATATATATATATTAAAATGAGTATTAATTTATTATTTATACTTGTAGGTATTTTCATATGTGGATGTATGTGTATATAATTATGTATATGTATAAGTTATATTTGTATGCGTGTATACATATATGGGTTTGTACATACGTATTTGTGTATATATATGTGTATGTGTATGTGAATGCGTATTTATATGTGTGTATTTTTATATATGTATTTATTTATATATATATGTATTTATAATTGTGTTTTTAAATGCGTACATGAATGGATAGATATGTATGTACTAGAATAGTTTTATGTATGTATCTGGTTGGAAATTATTATTTTTATTATTTTACTAAGGGTAGGGTGGTAATTAGCCATTTATCTATTGTGGGGTGTTTTGGTAATTTTTTATGTATTTAAGGGGTATCTTGTTAATTATTGAGGTGGCCATTGGCGTTTCGATAATTACATTAGTGTGTTTGGCGATTTGAAATCGTCAGTTTGAGCAGGGGTATTTCAGTAATTACTACTGTCGGATGGATGATTTGGTAATTATATATTTTATTACGTTGTTTGATTGTATTTATACATTATTGCATGAGCATTCATTTGCATAGAGTAATTCATGAGACTTATTATTTTATATGAAATGAAATATTTTTCCCTGAGACTTTGTATTTTTAAAATGGTTGCACGATGAGGTGCATGATTTCGAATCCTGATTTTAGTCACTCTGTGAATCACTAACCACACATAGCGGTAGGTCACTGGAGCGATGATTCAATTGCATACCACAGAGATGTGGTGTTTTGTGTACGAAAAACGGAAAGAGAGTGGGCTATTCTGTTTAAAATAAAGAGGGAAAAAATAATGATTTGAGGTGTATGGTTGTACACTACATGATATGGCATTAGCATATGCATATCGTTGTCTACTGAGTATTTTCACTCACAGTTGTCTATCTTATGTGACTGGTAAGTCCAAAATTTCACAATGAGGCTTGGCGGGGTGCGGATTGGAGGGCACAGCGTGGTACTATGTTCTTCCGCATTTGGTTTGATATTTTGGACAATGACATTATGTATTTTAAATACTATTTTTCTTTACGGTGTGGATGTGTATACTTTGAATTTATAGTAAAGTATTACTGGTTATAGTGGTTTGCAAAATGATCTCAAAGAGTAATGCAATGTTTTGGTTTTGTTGTGGTTTTGTCCTGAAACATTTTCAGCAAATCAAATTTAAAAAGGGAAAATTTTTATTTTACGGTAATCACACCTTACTCGGTAATCCAGACTTCGATAAGGGGATGTTACAGTATATCTGTATGACAATTGTGGTACGTTGTTACACTTAAAGGGGACCCTAACGTTAATAGAAAACCAAACTTTGCCAAAACATTCTCTTGCCAATTATTTCCCATTTCTCTATTAATACTTTTTATAATATCAGAGCCCTAGACTCACATGACTATAGCAAGCTCATCCACTTTCTATTCATTCTTCTTCTTTAGGAGTTTCCTTCGTAAACCATATAAAATATTATGTGGCCCATTAATTATATTTTTAATTATGGTTTTAATAATATTAAGTGCTAAATTCTGATTAGTCAATTTAATTAAAAGTCAACTAGGGTTTTACCGTTTGATAGAAACGGTTATTATTTACCTATTTAATAGAAACTGATCCTCTCTCTCGCCCTACTCGCCTCTCTTACACTTCCTCCATCAGAAAGCAGGATTACTAAAGGGACAGAGGAGAGAAATCAAGTTTCTCTGTAGACAAAACATTAAGAGTTTATTTTAGATCTTGATCTAACTAATCTCATGGATCAAGGTATATAACCCTATTTTGTGTTCTGGTGAAAACATAAAATTCTAAAATCTATAGTAAGGAATTATTGCAATTATATATGTGTAATAAATTATGCTTACATGTGGTATAAGAGCATAGTTTAGAATTCTATGATTTTCCATTAAAGATATATTTTCATCTTATATTATTTCCGCATAATGATGTGTTGAATTTACAAGACTATTTAAAATTGCAAGTTGCCGAAATTGTTTTCCCCGATTTAATGGATCTGGGTATGAGATTTTTGTTTGCAGTTTTGTGCTTTATGTTTCCGCTGTGCAAAAGGGATTGGTTTACGAAATTAAACTAGGTTGTTCTTTTCGGTTTAAAGCATTATTGTGGTTTTACAATTTTCATGCAAAGCTTGATTATTATATATTGCTTTTGTGATGATTTCCGTGCACAATTGAAAATCATATTTTATTTCAATTCTTTGTAAAAGTGAAAGCCGATTATAAGTTCATATGCATTAAATATGAATTAAAGTAATTATTATTTTGATTTTTATATTGTGAGATAATGGACATATTATCATTGAGTTTTGTCTTATCTCATATGTGCATAATTGTTAAGAGTGTATAACTGCAGTGAAATTATGCCAAGACAGTAACATGCTTGATGTTTATATTTTACCGGGTTTGTATATACATCAAGAATATGTTTATTAATGATATTAAATTTTAAGATGCCATTAAGTTGTAGGCTATGAATGTATAATTATTATAAATTGTATATTATTTGTACAATATTAATATTCATATTTATGATAGTTTTTTAGTCGCTAAAATGGTCAAACTCTAAAGTTTTATGAATATTAAATTATGAAATATTTTATTCAATTATTTATGATTTGTGAATGCTTATAAAAAAAATGATATAATGGATTCGTGAATATTTGAAGTTTACTAGTTATAAAATATTTAAGGATCGCCCAAAGGTTAATCAGTTAATTATATAATTTGTAAACATGAAGTGTTAATTTATATACTTAAAATGAATGTGTTTAGTATATCCAAAGATAGCTAGCATGTTTGGAAAGAAGCCCAAAAAAAATTATGGCAAGGGCAAGAGCAAGCAAGGACTACTTAAAGTTAATGATTCTTCTAATCAAGTTCAAAAGAAGGAACATAAGGGTTATAGATGCCTTTTCTGTAAAAAAACTCGAGCACTATCAGAAAGATTGCCTTAAACATAAAGGATGGTTCAAAAAGAAAGGTAAGCCTAGTGCTTTAATATGTTTCGAATCTAATTTGGCTAAAGTTCCTTATAATACTTGGTGGATTGATTCTGGATGTACCACTTATGTTTCGAACACTTTGCAAGGATTCCTTACAACCCAAACCACAAACCCAAATAAATAATCTATTTTTATGGGGAACCGTGTCAAAGCTCCAGTTGAAACCATTGGAACTTACAGTTTGATTTTAGATACTGGACACCATTTAGATTTGTTTTAAACACTTTATGTACCTTCTGTTTCCCGTAATTTAGTTTCTTTATCTAAACTTGATACAATTAGATACACTTTTAAATTTGGGAATGGATGTTTCAGTTTGCTGAAAAATAATTGTCTTATTGGTTCTGGTGTTCTATATGATGGCCTATACAAGTTCAATCTTGATAAACGTAACTTGATTAATGAAAGTTCAGCTTTCTTGTGGCATAAACGTTTAGGTCATATTTTCAAAGAAAGACTCCAAAGACTGATAAAGAATGAAATTTTACCAGATTTGGACTTTATTGATTTTGGTGTATGTGTGGATTGCATTAAGGGAAAGCAAACTAAACACATAAAGAAAGGAGGCACAAGAAGCACTCGGCTTCTTGAAATTATACACACTGATATATGTGGGCCTTTTGATGTTCTATCTTGTAGTGGAGAAAAATATTTCAACACATTTATTGATGACTTTTCACGTTATGAATATGTCTATTTATTGCATGAAAAGACTCAAGTAATAAATTTCTTAGATGTGTTTATTCATGAGGTAGAAAGACAATTAGACAGAAAGGTGAAAATAGTCAGATCTAATAGAGGTGGTGAATTTTTTATGGCAAATATAATAAATCAGGACAATGCCCAGGCCAATTTGCCAAATTTCTTGAAAAGCATGGTATATATGCTCAATACACCATGTCAAGTACACCACAACAAAATGGTGCAGCAGAAAGGCGCAATTGTACATTAATGGATGTGGTTAGGAGTATGTTAAGTAATTCATCTTTACCCTTATCATTCTTGATGCATGTGTTAAGAACCGCCATTTATTTGTCAAACATGGTTCCAAGTAAGGCAGTTCCAAAGACTCCTTTTGAACTGTGGACAGAAAGGAAACCTAGTTTAAGACACCTGCATGTTTGGGGTTACCCGGCGGAAGTAAGAATTTATAATCCACATAAAAAGAAATTGGATGTAAGAACAATTAGTGGGTTTTTCTTTGGTTATCCAGAAAAATCTAAAGGGTACAGATTTTATTGTCCTAATCATAGTACAAGAATTGTTGAAATTGGAAATATTAGGTTCATTGAAGATGGTGAAACCAATGGGAGTGTTGAAAAACCACGCAATGTGGTTATTGAAGAAATAAAAGTTCAGGTCCCTTTACCTGCAACTTCTTTAAATCCTGTTATTCCTGTAGTTGTAGAACTGTTTAACAATTTACGGGAACAACAAATAAATTATCAAATACTCCATGAAGATCATGTGGTTAATGAACCTATTGAACCTGTAATTAACATTCCAGTTGTAGAATAATCATAAGAAATAATATTAAGGTCATAAAGACCTAGAAAGCCAGTTGTTTATAATGATTATGTGGTATATCTATAAGAGTCGGAATTTAACTTGGGAATTAAGGATGATCCAGTGTAACCACCCGTATTTTTTTTATTTTTTATTTTTGACTATTTTTACCCAAATTGGTAGGGACTAAAGTTGACATTTTCCACGAGTTACTTTTTGTTTTGACTTTGTTACCGTTGTGTAAAGCTTGTCGATACGAGTTCGTAGACTAGCGGCATGTTTGAATCAGAGTTACGGTTTGAAAGTTATGGTCAAGAGAAGACAGTGGCAAAATTATAAATATTTTAAAAATCAATTATTAAAATTTCTTTTTCTTTTCTTCTTCTTCTTTCTCGAGCCTTCATCCTCCATTCTTCCTCTTTCTTTTATTTTTCTCTCTCTAGATACCCTTGGAAACAAATTGCCGTCACACCTTCACCGTGGATCACTAGACCTCGCCACCACCACCATTAGAACCACCACGTCGAACTATGCCATAACCGACCCTCCTTCCACCGGAAAAGCACCGGCACCCACCGGATCGGAGAAAATTTTGATAAATTTCTCTCTCCTCCATTCGTCGGATTCCGGCTAGTTTTTCGACGAAAGGGGTGCTTTTCCACTGTTTTCGACCTCCTAAGTCCGATTCCGAGCTCCGTTTCTCCTAAAATTGCTTTGTTTTTGATGAACACTTAAAAGTGTATATTTATTATAGTTTAAATTACCATTATACACTTAAAAGTATCATTAATTCTTCTAATTTATGCAATTTCTTTAAATTTAAGTTTAAAAGTAAAAATAAATTGAAATATATGTTTTGATACAGGGTTAATAAAATGAATGTATCTCTCAATCTAGAAGGCCAATTAAGATGATTCTTAATGCAATGGAAAGATAACTTAATGCACTACAACATTGTAGTTATCAACAAAGTCCAGTTCAGAAGTTTAGTGGGCCGTATTTAGGGCTAAAGCACAACTATTCTGCATTCGGAGGCCAGCCCAACAAGGGTCAGTATTTGTACCGTATCTCACAAAATACTGGCCCAAATAATGTAATTCTTGATGGTCTGGACAGCTAAGACGTGCAGCTACAAGTTGTATGTTTTGACCAAAGGAAGATTCTACCGAATTCGGTGCGATATGGACGTTGCAAGTGGGAAGACAAGCATGGCATATATTTTCAAAGTGTGCCTAACTATGTGTCTATTTTCATACAAGTCTTTTGGCATTTTGTTTCCTTAATGATCTATAAATAGCAGCATTGAATACTTATTTGGAAAATTCTGAATTGAGAGATCAGATCATACTCTTTGTATTGTTGTTTCTCTTGTTGTAATCTCCTTTTGTTCTTAGTAGAAATCATGTTTATTTTCTTCCTTCTTCCTTTCTTCTTTATTTCTTTCTTCTTTCTTATGAGTAACTAATCCTCATTTTGCTTGGGTGAAAGGGTGAAGCTCTTGGTTATGAAATAAGATTAGATTAATCTCTTTCTTGAGTTTTAATGTCTATATTATGAAATTGTTATTATATGTTTTGTATTTGTTTTCAATTAACTTAGAAACCTCCTTGTAAAATGGGGATCTTGATTCATTGTTGACAAGATATTGGCACAATGAATGCTTGAACCCATTTACATGTGTTGATGTTATTTGTTAATTAGAAGTAAATATAATACAAAGTATATATAACCACAAATGAATTTTAAATGTTATATTTTCCAATTGGAACCTCCTTGCATGGATTCTAATTGAGTTATAAAAAGAATTAATCTTGTTCTTATTTTATATACCAAGAGTGGATCCCTAACCTTAGCAAATCCCTTCCATTTAAGAACAACTTGTATTAGTTTAATTTTTGTTACTAAATCATATTGTTTTATCTCTATTAATTTGTCTTCATTAGCTCCTTGTGGATCGACCTCGGACTCCCGAGAATTTATTACTTGAGACAACCTACACTTGGGTTTGCAATCTTTTTGTTGTAGCAAGTTTTTGGCCATGGGATCTTGTTTGAAGATCAAATTGATTGAGGTTTTTTCTTTCTTTGAATAAACTTCACAAATCTGGTATACTCTTTCCCTTTTACTCAATTTACTTTTATGTATTTAATGGCTGGTTTTCTCATACCGCTTACTTGTTGAATTTTTTTTTTTTATATCATGGAAGGCTAAGCCTCCTACCCATTGTTTATTTTCTTTACCATCTTGGAAGGCTGAGCCTCCACTCTCTTGTTTGTGTTAAATTTTTCTATCTTGGAAGGCTGAGCCTCCTCTCCGTTGTATATTTATTTATGTACTTTTATTTTCTTATTTATGCTTAATTGGTATCGTGATGAAAATTCTGGTCGCTTAGTTAAAACTAATTTCGGTACTTTGCATATTGATTTATTTGAATCATTTCCACAGTCACAACACACATTTGGCACAATGGCTGAAAGTGAAAGTATACATGATGAACATGAAAATCAACCGTTGCGAACCATGCGTGAATATTTGCAACCACCTAGAAATTCTAGTCCATCATGTTTTATCTTTCCACTTAATGCTAATAATTTTAAATTTAAACCGGGTATGATTTCATTACTTCCTAATTTTCATGGCTTAGAATCTGAAAGTCCGTATTTGCATCTTAAAGAATTTGAGGAAGTGTGTGCCACATTTAATGATCAAAATTGCACCGAAGAAATTGTTAAACTTAAATTGTTTCCTTTTTCTTTAAAAGATAAATCAAAAACTTGGCTTAACTCCTTGAAATCAAGGTCAATTGGTACATGGCAAGAAATGCAAAGTGAGTTTTTAAAGAAATTTTTTCCAACACATAAAACCAATGCTTTCAAAAGACAAATCCAAAATTTTTTCCAAAACTCAAATGAAGCATATTTTCAAAGTTGGGAACGTTTTAAAGATTTATTAAATTCTTGTCCACATCATGGTTTTGAAAAATGGCGCACTATAAGTTTCTTTTATGAAGGTTTAACACCTGAAACGAAACAATTTTTGGAAACAATGTGCAATGGTGAATTTCTTGATAAAGAACCTAATGATGCTTTAGAGTATTTAGACCACTTGGCTGAAAATTCTCAATCTTGGCATGGTACTAATTCTTACGAAAATTCAATTAGATCTAATCTTGCAAATGCTAAAGGAAAATATCACCTTAGTCAAGAAGAAGATTTAAATGCTAGGTTTGCTAGTTTAGCTAGAAAGATTGAAGCCATGGAATTAGGAAAAATAAAAGAAATCAAATCAGCAAAAAGAAGAAATTTGTGGTATTTGTGATGATTTAGGGCACTCAACAAATGAATGTCCAAAATTTCTGTTTTAAAGAAGTTGTACATGAACAAGTAAATGCTATGAACAATTTTAAAAAGCCATTTACATCTTCTTTTCAGATTCATACAATCCGGATGGAGAAATCACCCAAATTTCAGTTGGAGGAATGATAATAGTGCCAACAATATGCCTTCTCAAGGTACATCAAATTTTCCTCCTTATGCATCATCGCGTTCAAGGAATTTGGAAGAGACAATGCAAGCCTTTATTCAAGGCCAAACAAACATCAACAATCAAACTTCACAAGCTATCAATGAGATCAAAAGCACACTTTCGCTTTAGCGCAAGTTTGCATACTCGAGAAAGGTAAGTTTCTGCCAACCTCAACCTAATCCCCGCTAATCAATGTCATGTTTCCACTTCAAGTGAGAGCCAACCTAAAGATGTCAATTCTATCACAACTCTTCGAAGTGGAAAAGTCATAGACAAAACCAGTCATTCCAAAGATCACATGCAAGCTGCACCCCTAGAACCAAAGGGCAATGGTAAGGATGACGGTAAGCATGATAAACTTGAACCTGTTCTTAAGGATAAAAACCTATTTTCTGCACCTTTTCCTCAAAGATTACAGCCAATTAAAAATATAAATAAAAATTCTGAAATCTTTGAAGTTTTGCAGCAAGTAAAGGTTAATATTCCTTTGTTGGATGCAATAAAACAAATTCCATCTTATGCCAAATTTTTGAAAGATTTGTGCACTGTCAAAAGGAAGTTGCATGTACAAAAGAAAGCATTTTTAACTGAAAATGTGAGTTCCATCATCCAACAAAACACCCCACCTAAGTATAAAGATCCTGGTTGTCCAACAATTACATGCGTAATTGGAAATACTAAGGTGGAACGTGTTTTACTTGATCTTGGTGCAAGTGTTAATCTTTTACCCTTTTCTGTTTATGAGCAGTTAGGATTGGGAGAATTGAAACCTACAGCAGCAACACTTCAACTTGCCGATCGTTCGTGAAAATTCCAAGGGAATTGTTGAGGATGTTCTTGTTCAAATTGATAAATTCTACTATCCCGTGGATTTTATAGTTTTGGATACACATCCAGTTTTAAATTCCAAACCTCAAATACATCATTTTAGGACGTCCATTTCTTGCTACTTCAAATGCTATAATCAATTGTAGAAATGGAATTTTAAAACTTTCTTTTGGTAATATGACGTTGGAAATGAATATGTTTAATATTTGCAAACAACCTAGAGATAATAGTGATATGCATGAAGTGGATTTTATTGATGAAGTTGTGCATGAACAATTTATCTCTACTCTTCCATTTGATCCCTTAAAAGCATGTTTAATTATGTCTAATGAGTTTGCATCCAATACCACTCCTGAAATTTCACATATGGTTTCTTTGTTGAATGCATTTCAGAACCAAAAGCAAGTGGTTGGAGACCAAGATTTGAAGAGCGCCAGCTCAACGCCTCCTACCTTCAAATGTACAACCACCAAAGCTTGACTTGAAGCCATTGCCATCGATCTGAAATACTCCTTCGGGTGAAAATGAAACCTTTCCGTAATAATTTCTTCCAAACTTGACACACTTCAAGAAGGTAAGTTGATACAAACTTTGAAAATCCATAAAATGCATTAGGATGGACAATAGCTGATTTAAAGGGAATTAATCCTCTTATTTGCACACACAAAATTTATTTAGAGGAAAATGCTAAACCTTCTAGAGAAATGCAAAGGGCTTAATCCTAATATGAAAGAGGTAGTGAGAAATGAAGTCATTAAGCTTTTAGATAACGAAATCATTTATCCTATTTCCGATAGTAAATGGGTAAGTCCTACACAAGTTGTACCTAAGAAATCTGAGTCACCGTGTAGTCAAAATGAAAATAATGAGTTAATTCCAACTAGATCATTCATCGGTTGGCGTATGTGCATTGACTATAGAAAACTTAACTCAATGACTAGGAAAGATCATTTCCCTTTACCTTTCATGGATCAAATCTTAGAAAGGGTTGCGGGACATAAATTCTACTGTTTTCTAGATGGGTATTCTGGGTATAACCAAATTGCAATCGCACCCGAAGATCAAGAGAAGACTACATTCACATGTCCATTTGGCACTTTTGCATATCGTAGGATGCCTTTTGGATTATGTAATGCACCTGCTACATTTCAAAGATGCATGCTTAGTATTTTTAGTGATATGGTTGAGCGTATTCTTGAAGTTTTCATGGATGATTTTTACGTGTTTGGTGACTCATTTGATGATTGCTTATCTAACTTGAAAAAAGTTTTGGCCAGGTGTGAAGAGAAGAATCTTGTGCTCAATTGGGAAAAATGTCATTTCATGGTAACAAATGGTATTGTACTTGGTCATATTGTTTCATCAAAAGGAATCGAGGTAGATAAATCTAAAATTGAGTTGATTTCTAACTTGCCAACACCAAAATCTGTTAAAGATATTAGATCATTTTGGGACATCTGGTTTTATAGAAGGTTTATTAAAGATTTTAGTACAATATCTAGACCCTCAGTAACCTTCTATCAAAAGATATAATTTTGAATGGACCGAAAATTGTGAAAAAGCTTTTGTTCAACTTAAAACCATGCTTACTGCTCCTATCATGCAACCCCTAATTGGTCTTTACCTTTTGAAATTATGTGTGATGCAAGCGATTATGCTCTTGGGCGGTGTTAGGACAAAGGAAAGATAAGAAACCGTATGTCATTTACTATGCAAGTAGAACCTTAAATAGTGCCCAATTGAATTATTCTACAACTGAAAAGGAATTGCTTGCAGTAGTATTTGCATTGGAAAAATTCAGATCTTATCTTGTTGGCTCACCAATTGTTGTCTTTAGTGATCATGCAGCTTTGAAATATCTTTTCTCTAAAAAGATGCCAAACCTCGATTGATTAGGTGGATTCTTTTACTTCAAGAATTTTCTATCACCATTCGAGATAAAAGGGAGTTGAAAATGTTGTGGTGATCATCTATCAAGACTTATTTGTGATGAAACCTTTTACTCGCACCATTAATGACACTTTTCCGATGAGCAACTTTTTAGTATTTCAAACTTACCATGGTTTCTTGACATTGTCAATTTTCTTGTCACAGTCAAATCCCAAAATTACGGACTTCACAAGACAAAAGAAAGTTTCTAACCGAGGTGAAAAACTTTTACTGGGATGACCCCTATCTGTTTAAGTACGTCGGATATTTCGTAGATGTGTAGCCGACAATGAGGTAAGTAGCATTATCAATTTTTGTCATTCAGAAGCATGTGGAGGGCATTTTTCTTCAAAGAAAACGGCTGCAAAAATATTGCAGTGCGGATTTTATTGGCCCACTTTATTTAAAGATACGCATGCATTTTGCAAAACATGTGATAATTGTCAAAGATTGGGTTCCATTTCAAAAAGAAACATGATGCCATTAAATCCCATTCTTGTTATTGAAATTTTTGATTGTTGGGGTATAGATTTCATGGGACCATTTCCATCGTCATTTGGTTTTTTGTATATATTGGTAGCAATAGATTATGTTTCAAAATGGATAGAGGCAATTCCAACACGAAATAATGATCACAAAACAGTGATTAAATTTTTGAAAGAACATATTTTAAGTCGTTTTGGAATTCCTCGAGCCATTTTAAGTGATGGGGGAACACATTTCTGCAATAGGCCATTTGAATCTTTAATGAAAAAATATGGAATTACACACAAAGTTACCACCCCTTATCACCTCAGTCAAATGGACAAGTAGAACTTGCAAATAGGGAGATAAAACAAATTTTAGAAAAAACGGTGAGTCCAAATCGTAAAGATTGGTCCTTGAGACTAAACGATACACTTTGGGCGTATCGAACTGCTTTTAAAACTTCATTGGGTATGTCTCCCTATAGGCTAGTCTATGGAAAGCCCTGTCATTTACCTGTGGAACTTGAACATAAAGCTTACTGGGCCATTAAAGTTTTCAATTCAAACCTTGATGATGCTTGCAATTTACGAAAGTTACAATTAAGTGAACTTGAAGAATTGAGAAATGATGCATATGAGAATTCAAAATTCAAAAGCTAGAACCAAAGCTTTTCATGACAAAAGAATTTTAAGAAAAACATTTGATGTTGATCAAAAGGTTCTGCTTTATAACTCTCGGCTTCACATATTTCCTGGAAAATTAAGATCAAGGTGGAGCGGTCCATTCATTGTTAAACATGTGTATGCTTATGGGGCCATCGACATAGAGAACCCTAAAAATGGTACTGTTTTTAAGGTAAATGGACAAAGACTCAAACCATTTTTAGATAATCATGTTTTTGACAAAGAATTAATTCCACTTTCTGACCCTTGCTATGAAAATAATAGTCAATCAATGTAAATATTTGTTTTCCTTTTTAACTTTCCTTTTAAATTCTTCCCCGGTTAAGTGGCGGATAACGGTACTCCGTGATTTTCAAATCGGTTTATTTTCAGTTTCCCATAATAACTGATCCCTTTTCTCCTTACAATGGATGTCACTCTTACAAATTTGAGAAAATATTTTCCTTTTCTTCCTCACAATGCTCTAATAAAAATTTATAAAGCCGTGTGCAAGATTACGATTGTTAATGGATAAAGGCATGCACGAGATATCTGTTGGATAATTGAAGCAAAGGTCCGATTAGCTGGTGAATCTTTAGATTCGTTTGTTTCGCACATGCAGGATGGGTAAGAGTTCATATTCTAAAAGGAGAAGAGCAAAAGAATGCAAGTTTGTCACAAATGTGCCCATGGACTTGCAACATGATGTCGTTCTTTAGGAATGGTTTCCATTAATCGAGAAGATAAAATAAACTTTATTAAGGATGGGCTGAGTAAGGAGTCATTGGATGATATCTTATTGACTCTTGAGACGCATCCTTGTGGAGTTGTACATCGTGAACTTCTTAATTTGTGGCATCTTTTCAAGGATGAACAACACCGCCATAGTCTTGGGAATCTGACTTTAAACGACCCTGTTTGCCAATTTATAAGAAAATTGGATGGGAAGCATATCCTCGACTCATAGAAGGCGTTTAAGCCGTTACTGGACGTAAAACCAGAGGAAGATGTGAGCCACAATCACAACTACATGCATGTCATTATTTTGTTTAAAAAAAAAAAAGTTTTTAAAAATGTCAACATTAATCACACACCGGTCTACCTATATAGGTATCATCATTGCATTTTCCATTATTGCATGGTCTCTTTGCCTATTTAAACACATCCATTTTCCTCATTAGCATCCAAATCTTAGTCATTGAAAGGTCGAGATGGAGGGAGTTTCGTTTGTCGACACACATATTGTATTTTGTGGATCAAGTCACGGAAAGATAAAGAGTTTCTAAAAGCACACACCCTCGGTCAAGTACTACAGAAAAAGATTCATTTAGTATTTGGGGAGGTAGTCTTGGTTTAATGGGGATGTATCATTAGCTGCACATGTAGGAGGAAGCAAGGTCTTAGGTATCATTCCTAAAGCCTTAATCGCAACCAATATCACGGGATGGCGGTTGGAGCGGAAATACAAGTCTCAACCATGCATGAAAGAATATCTAAAATGCTTGAAAAATCTGATGCATTCATTGCTTTACACGTGGCTATGGTACTTTGGAAGAAATTTTTCAAATGCTCTCTTGGTCCCAATGAACATCCATCGTAAACCCATAGGTTTGTTGAATGTTAATAATTTTTGATGGCTTGTTATCTTTTCTTAATCATGCTTTGTGGAACGAATTTTATCTCTCATTCGCACGCGACAACTCCTTGTTTCGCCTCAGCAAATTAATTGATAAACTACAACGGTTCGTACATGCACGATCCAAGAATGGCTCAGATTGGTCGAACAAGGTAGTAAGAAGAGTTTGATCTGACACTCAGTTTATAACTTCCTTATCCTTTGGTTTTACTTACAACATTTTATTTTCACTTCAGTGTTTGTTAGGGTTCTCTTTTTCAATAAATGTTGCATCAGGTAACTTCTTCTTGCCCTTTTTCTAGTTATATTTAACCATTGAGGACAATGTTGAAATCGGTTGGGGTGAGAGTTTCTAAAAAATAATAATAAAAAAAATTAGATAACTAACTAACTAATTTGCTGTAACTAAAACCAAATAAGTATGGCCGAGTAAGGAGTAATTTTACTTTTGAGACGCATCTAAGGAGGGAGGTTATTATTTTGTCTTGATTTGTAGAAGTAACAAAGTTTTATCATTTAATTCTCTTTGAAAAATTCAAGTCTATAAACTCGTATATCTTTATTTATCTAGCTATTTTTAGTACATATTGATAAACTTTCTTTCACACACACACTCATACATATTATTGTGGGTTGCAAAAAAATGAAATGTTATAATAATTTTATTTCTTTGCTTTGCTAAAAGAGAATGACCAAGGAAAGGGGTAGTTTAATTATAATCACAAAAAAAAAAAAAAAAACAACAAAAAACAAAAATAAATCGTGGATAAAGTTTGATTTTGTAACCTCCTTAGCTTGAGCAATTAAACCCATAGGGGTGTCTTAACACCTAATACCCTATGACTAACTAGTTTGGGAGTTATTGGTCTAAAGCTCGATACAAAGGTGAAGGAGAAAGTTTAAGGGAATCAAACATTGCATTTGTCTACAAAAAAATAAATAAGTATCTACAACCCGAGTATTAAGCTCGTAGGGGTGTCTTAACACCTAATGCCCTAAGACCAACTGGTTTGGGAGTCATTAGCCCAAAGCTCGTTACATGGGTTAAAGATGTATATTATTGCTTTATTTAAAAAAATATATATATATATATATATTGATGAATAAATAAATGACCCCTGCCCAAGGAAGTAACCTTAACAAAGCATTGAAATTGATTTTTGCTCTTTTCATAACTAGCTCCATATATATGTGAAAATGAGCACCAAAAGAAAGTTTAACAATATCTTAAAAATAAATAGATAAGTGAGAGTTTATTTTTTTGAATTGATCAAAGGAAGAAAATGGTGATTAACTTTGTGAACTTTACTTATCAGTGACGCTTGTTTTACTAGAGACTAGTAATAAGCTGGTTGGGGGTTGTGATGAACACTTAAAAGTGTATATTTATTATAGTTTAAATTACCATTATACACTTAAAAGTATCATTAATTCTTCTAATTTATGCAATTTCTTTAAATTTAAGTTTAAAAGTAAAAATAAATTGAAATATGTGTTTTGATACAGGGTTAATAAAATGAATGTATCTCTCAATCTAGAAGGCCAATTAAGATGATTCTTAATGCAATGGAAAGATAACTTAATGCACTACAACATTGTAGTTATCAACAAAGTCCAGTTCAGAAGTTTAGTGGGCCGTATTTAGGGCTAAAGCACAACTATTCTGCATTCGGAGGCCAGCCCAACAGGGTCAGTATTTGGGCCGTATCTCACAAAATACTGGCCCAAATAATGTAATTCTTGATGGTCTGGACAGCTAAGACGTGCAGCTACAAGTTGTATGTTTTGACCAAAGGAAGATTCTACCGAATTCGGTGCGATATGGACGTTGCAAGTGGGAAGACAAGCATGGCATATATTTTCAAAGTGTGCCTAACTATGTGTCTATTTTCATACAAGTCTTTTGGCATTTTGTTTCCTTAATGATCTATAAATAGCAGCATTGAATACTTATTTGGAAAATTCTGAATTGAGAGATCAGATCATACTCTTTGTATTGTTGTTTCTCTTGTTGTAATCTCCTTTTGTTCTTAGTAGAAATCATGTTTATTTTCTTCCTTCTTCCTTTCTTCTTTATTTCTTTCTTCTTTCTTATGAGTAACTAATCCTCATTTTGCTTGGGTGAAAGGGTGAAGCTCTTGGTTATGAAATAAGATTAGATTAATCTCTTTCTTGAGTTTTAATGTCTATATTATGAAATTGTTATTATATGTTTTGTATTTGTTTTCAATTAACTTAGAAACCTCCTTGTAAAATGGGGATCTTGATTCATTGTTGACAAGATATTGGCACAATGAATGCTTGAACCCATTTACATGTGTTGATGTTATTTGTTAATTAGAAGTAAATATAATACAAAGTATATATAACCACAAATGAATTTTAAATGTTATATTTTCCAATTGGAACCTCCGCTGTGCATGGATTCTAATTGAGTTATAAAAAGAATTAATCTTGTTCTTATTTTATATACCAAGAGTGGATCCCCTAACCTTAGCAAATCCCTTCCATTTAAGAACAACTTGTATTAGTTTAATTTTTGTTACTAAATCATATTGTTTTATCTCTATTAATTTGTCTTCATTAGCTCCTTGTGGATCGACCTCGGACTCCCGAGAATTTATTACTTGAGACAACCTACACTTGGGTTTGCAATCTTTTTGTTGTAGCAGTTTTGCAGAAATCACAAAATTCTCCTTGAACCCAAAACTTTTCGGCCAAATTTCGGCTACCTCAGTTATCATCAGGTCCAATTAAAGGTAAATTCTTGATCCTTGTCTCGTGGGCTTCGATTCGGTATATAATATGTCAATTTTGGTTAAGATTTGAGAAAAATTTCAATTTTAGGGGTTTGATATAATTTAGTAATTATATTAATTGGACATAAGAGAACTCAAATTTGATTGAATTAATGTATTTAATATCAATTAGAAGCTAAACTGAAGTTCAATTCTGGTATTTGGTACTATTCATGTATACGGTACTAAAGGATGATAAATTAGAAAATACTAAAGATGAGAAAGTGAGTGCTGGGGTGAGTTTGTGCAAACAAAACATTATGAATTTAAATTTGAGAATTTTGAAGTATTTGAGAATTAATAAATGGTACATTAGGTTATTACGTAAGCTCTGTGACTAAAGTGGATACTGGAGCGGTTTCACCTGTGGATTAGCAGTGATATTTTGTGAGTGGATTAAATTTTACTTTTAAATTATATCTTTATATTAAATTGATTATGTTTGAGTATTGTTATAAATTAATGAATTTGACAATTTTCAATATACTTGAATAATTATTATAAATAGTACCTATATGACTGTTATTATGAGAAAATATATATTTAAATACATATTGATTATTAAATATGATTTTGGAGAATTTATATTGGTATGATTACAGAAAAATATTGAGTTTGACTATTAGATATGTTTTATATCGTGGATATTGTTATGTTACATTTACTTCTGTTAGTGTACGCCATGTATCACCTGGACATAGTGATTAACTTGTTGATGATTTGTATTATGTCCCCCTTGCGCGTAGGCTGGACGGTGACTGATATATATTCCATCCTCCTCGTTTGTCTATGCGCGGCAGGAGGCTGGATGATGATCTATCTATGCTACGCCTTGGGACGCCAAGGGTAGTATGACAGTTTTTCTGCTCCTCATCCATCTCTGTTATGCCTTGGGACGCCAAGGGTAGTATGATGGTTTCCCCCTCCCCCTATGATTTTGGGTTATATATGGTGTATAATTCTTCATCGGTTTTGAGATATTTTCTTATATTATTATTTACTGTGATTATGAAATTTTATATCATAAAGTATGGATTATTATTATTATTCTCGTTAATATTAAAAATGCTACCATGAGATTATTAAATTATTTAATATAATTTATTCACAGTGTTATATAAATTATTTACACCATTAATAATAGACCCACTCACTGAGTTTGTCTCATTAGTTTCTATTTTATTTTTTAAAAAAATTTCAATAGATTTTCAGCTGATTGTGGTTGGATCTCTACGCAAGGCATCACCGCCCCTATATTTTTAACGCTCGAGAGTTTTCTTTTATCATTGTAATAAAATTTTTATTTTCTTTTAAATTTTACTTGTGTATTTTGTTTTTATTACTATTTTTGAAAAATCATTTAGATTACTCTAATAATATCTCAAGTCGGTATCAAAGTGTATTGTATATCAGATTTCTTATTATTTTGAAAATTTATTACGTTTACTGGTTAATCTGTTATGGAAAATCCAGTGGTATTTGTTGTGACCATTAGATGTATATTTTGAAAAATAATTTTTTTTGCAGGTACTAAATTGGATTAGTTCAAGTTTTAGGGAGGTTCTACTAAAATTTTGGTAGGATTTTCCCGAGGCAGGACCCATTCTGAGTACGGTCCTGTCAGCTTGGTATCAGAGCATTAGGTTTTTATTTCCTATAGACCTACAAATGGATTGTACAAAGTTTAAAATCTTTGAGATAAATTTTCTCTGTAATTTTGAAAAGCCCTTATATATTTTTTTTTAATTAATGAATATTGTGGAAAGATTGAAATATTTTTATTCTGTGTAGTATTATTTGGTGATGCCTCCAAGAGGTGGACGTAGTAGGACCACAAATCCTTCGAGATCAGTTGACAGTGCTGGTGGGCCAGCTTTGGGTGATGATGTACTGGAGCGTCTTGTAGAAATGTTAAATATAGGTGTCCAACCAAGACCATCAGCTCAAATAGAAATGAGATTAGGTGCTACACATTTTAATGGCACCACCGATCCTACAGAGGCACTATTCTGGTTATCTGAGATGGAACAGGTTTTAGATGAGGGGATGGACTGTTCTAATGAAGACAAAGTTAAGATAGCAGGTTTTCTTCTTGGTGGGGACGCTCGACGTTGGTGGGTTATGGAAAGGAGTATGAGACAACACACTTGGGAAAGTTTTAAGGCCGCATTTGATGCTCAGGTTTTCCCAGAGGCGTACAAGGAAGAAAAAAGGAAGGAGTTTGAGAGACTAGTTCAAGGAAGCATGACAGTTACTGAATATGAAAGGAAGTTCTTGGAATTATCAGAGTTTTGTCCTTATATGATTCCAAATGAGGAGCGGAAGAAAAGGAAATTCTTAGATGGGTTGAGGGATTCTATTGCTACTAGTATATCTGGAGTTGTACATCCTACATATATAAGTCTTTAAGGGATGTAGCTTTGGAGGTTGAAAGGCAGTTATTGATGCGGGGATCCCGGCATCGTCCATTCGAGGGGACTTTCTCAGGTACTTCCAGTTAGGGATCTTCGAAGAGAGGAAGTTATAGTTCAGGATCTTTGAGCAGTGACAAGTACAGAGGGCCCAAATCTAACCAAAATTTTCAATTAGGACAAAGTAGTGGTCGTAGGATGAGATCGGAACAACAATCCAATCGTTCTAGTAGTAGTTTACATCAGAGACCATAGTTTGGGGGTAGTCCTCGGATAGCGTGTACTTTATGTGGCAGATATCATAGTGGGCCTTGTCAGAAGACTGATGAATGTTTTCACTGTGGACAGCCTGAACATTTCAGGAAAGATTTTCCTTTTCTTATTCATAGCGGCATGGGGACTCATGAGTTTGATTCGTGAGCCTCTGAATCAGGTATAAGCCATCAGCAGTTTAGTGGCAAAAGAGGGCATGGTTCTCAGGTTAGGCAAAGAGGTGCATCTTCGAGTGAAGCACAGTCCACACTAGTTCGTGGGAGTAGTAATGGATGGGGACGACCTTCGAGTCAAGGAAGAGTATTTACCATGACACAGCAGGATGCACAGGCTACTCCAGATGTAGTGACAGGTACTTTATCTATTCTTGGAAGGGATGCGTATGTTCTTATAGATCCTGGAGCCACACATTCTTTTGTCTCATGTAATTTTGTTGCACAATCTAGTATATCACCCGTACCCTTGGATATGGAGTAAGAGGTTCTCGCACCTATAGGGGATTCTCTATAGCCCACACAGATGTTAAAGTAGTGTCTTTTCTTCATTGCTAGTTTGGTAGTAGAAGCAAATTTAATCTTGATAGATTTGGAGGGGTTGGATGTTATTTTTGGAATGGATTTCCTTGCTGCAAATTATGCATCGATGGATTATTTTCGTAAAGAGGTTACTTTTAGAAGGCTAGGCTAGGGTTGCCAGAAGTGGTATTTTATGGTGATCACAGGACTTCTATTACAGGTTTGATTTTGATATTTTCAGCTCAACGTTTATCACGTAAAGGTTGTATGGGATTTTTGGCTTATATAGTGGATACTCGAGTTAAGGGAATGAAACTTGATGATATTCCTGTGGTATGAGATTTTTCGGATGTGTTTCCGAATGATCTTCCAGGGTTACCTCCTGAAAGGTAGATAGATTTTGCTATTGATTTGACTTCGGGCACTAATCCTATTTCATTACCGCCGTATAGGATGGCTTTAGCGGAATTGAAGGAGTTAAAAATTCAGTTGCAGGATTTGGTTGATAAAGGATTTGTCCGTCCTAGTGTATCACCTTGGGGAGCACTAGTGTTGTTTGTCAAAAAGAAAGATGGATCTTTACAATTATGTATTGATTACCGGTAATTGAATAAGGTAACAATTTGCAATAAGTATCTACTGCCTCGTATTGATGATTTATTCGATCAACTTTAGGGTGCTAAGGTGCTCTCAAAGATTGACTTAAGGTCTGGGTATCATCAGTTGAGAATGAGAGAATCTGATATTCCAAAGACTGCATTTCAAACTCGGTATGGTCATAACGAATTCTTGGTTATGTCGTTTGGACTTACAAATACTCCTGCAGCATTTATGGATTTGATGAACCGTATTTTTCGTCCATTCTTGGATTGGTTTGTGATAGTTTTCATTGATGATATCCTGATATATTCAAAAGTGAAGCTAAGCACGAGATGCATTTGAGTTGGGTATTGCAAACTCTGAGGGAACATCGACTTTATGCTAAGTTCAGCTAGTGTGAGTTTTGGTTGGGTAAAGTAGTCTTTTTGGGACATGTTATATCTGCTGAAGGTATTTATGTGGATCCAAATAAAATGGAAGCTGTGTTGAATTGGGAAAGGCCTACAAGTGTTACTGAAGTGTGAAGTTTCCTAGGTTTAGCTGGATATTATCGTCGCTTCATTGAGGGTTTTTCTAAAATAGTAGTCCACTTCATCATTTGACTCGGAAAGAGGTGAAGTTTGATTGGACGGATTTATGTGAGCAAAGTTTTCAAGAACTTAAACGAAGGTTGACATCAGCGCCTATTTTAACTCTTCCTGATGGTAATGAAGGATTTGTAGTATTCTGTGATGCATCTCATCAGGGTTTAGGTTGTGTTCTTATGGAGCGTGGAAAAGTGGTTGCATATGCTTCTTAACAACTTAAAAGGCATGAAGTAAATTATCCAGCTCATGACTTAGAGCTTGCAGTGGTGGTTTTTGCTTTAAAAGTTTGGAGACATTATCTTTATGGTGCCATTTGTCAAATATTTATGGATTATAAAAGTCTCAAATATATTTTCTCACAAAAAGAATTGAATATGAGACAAACGAGATGGACGGAATTGATTAAAGACTATGATTGTATTATTGATTATCATCCAAGAAAAGCCAACGTGGTTGCTGATGCTTTAAGTAGGAAAGTTACAGCTCTTTAGCGCATGTTCAAACAGTTCGTTTACCTTTGATTCTTGAGTTGAGAAGGTTGGGTGTTAGCTTAGACTTGGGTGATTGTGAAGTTTTACTGGCTAGTTTTCAAGTTCGACCAATGCATATTGATCGGATTCGCGAGACACAATTTTCTGATTCTAAGTGAAAATTAGAAGTGAAGTTGATTTGGGTCAAAGAACAGATTTTTCTATTAGAGAAGATGGAGCTCTGGTTTTAGGTACTAGACTTTGTGTTCCTATGGATGAAAAAATAAGAAAAGAAATCATGGATGAAGCACATAATTCTGCTTATTCTATGCACCCTGGAAGTGCAAAAAATGTATCGCACTTTGCGGGATTATTATTGGTGGCCAGGAATGAAAAGAGAAATTGCTGAGTTTGTCTCCAAGTGTTTGATTTGTCAACAAGTGAAAGCAGAAAGACAAAAGCCGCCAGGACTTTTGTAGCCATTGTCTATTCCGAAGTGGAAGTGGGAACACATCACTATGGATTTTCTATTTAAACTTCCCCGTATTCAGAGGCAGCATAATGGAATCTGGATGGTAGTAGATCGACTTACCAAATCTGCACACTTTTTGCCAGTTAGAGAGACTTTTTCTCTTCAAAAACTTGTTGCTTTGTTTGTGGAAGAAATTGTAAGGTTGCATGGGGTACCTGTATCTATTGTATCGGATCGGGATACACGATTCACCTCTAGGTTTTGGCGAAGTTTGCAAGAGGCTTTGGGTACTAAGTTACATTTTAGTACAGCTTTTCATCCGCAAACAGATGGACAATCAGAGAGGACTATCCAGACCTTGGAGGATATGTTGAGATCATGTGTTTTGTAATTTAAAGGGAACTAGGACTCCCATCTACCATTAATGGAGTTCATGTATAATAATAGCTACTATTCAAGCATTGGAATGTCACCGTTTGAGGCATTATATGGTAGGCAGTGTAGAACTCCTTTATGTTGGGATGAGGTTGGCGAAAGAAAGCTTATAGGGCCTGAGTTTGTACAGATGACTACCGAAAAGGTGAATTCCCGAAAGTAAATTAAGCCGAATATCTGGAGCATGATGGACATCCTTCAAAGTAACCGTACATCCTACAGTTGTTTTGACCTGAACATCACCAATTCCCACAATCTTCGCGAAACTGGTATTTCTCATCTTCACAGTACCGAAGTCTCCAGCTTTGTACGTGTTAAAGAATTTTCTATGTCGAGTGACATGGTAGGATGCTGCTGTGTCGACTACCCATTCGACATCTTGACTGAAAATATGAAGGCATGTCTCTTTCAGGGTGGAACAATATGTCACCTCTCCGGTAATAGTAACCAATGCTTCTCCTCCATCTTTCTTCTGCTGATTGGTTTTCTAACTCTGCTCTTGTAACAACTTCATGCAATTCTTCCTTAAATGCCCCTCGATTCCACAGTGGTAGCACTTGTATGTTGTCTTCCGTCCATCTGTGGATCTACCCCTGCTTTTGCTTCTACCTCTCCACCTACCTTGAGTTCCACCTTGCTGTATTCCTCTCCTTTCTGTAATGAGGGCATGTGACTAATCAACCCCTGCATCCTCTCTCCTAGCCTCCTCATTA
Organism: Rhamnella rubrinervis; assembly: GCA_007844105.2. Taxonomy (NCBI): domain Eukaryota; kingdom Viridiplantae; phylum Streptophyta; class Magnoliopsida; order Rosales; family Rhamnaceae; genus Rhamnella; species Rhamnella rubrinervis. The sequence continues at coordinate 21,591,055 of CM017574.2, read as the reverse complement.
AATAGGGCATCCTTAACCATTGACATAGTAAGTTTGCCATTGGAGGCTGAATTACTGAGAGAAACTACTAGTATTTTCCAACTGTTGGGAAGAGAGCTAAGTAGTAGTAGGGCCTGTTCTTCATCTCCTAACTTCAAGTCCACTGCAGATAGTTGATTTACCAGACTCTGAAACTCACTGGTGTGCTCGACTACCGAAGTTTCACTTTGTAGTTTAGAATTCACCAACCGCCTCATCAATAGAGCTTTATTCCAAGCAGTTTTTGCCTGGTACATGTCCTTCAACTTCTTGTAGAGGGCATATGCATTTGTCTCTTGCTCAACATGGTGGAAGACACTGTGATCAATCCATTGTCGAATTTGACCGATCGTTTTTCTATTCATTTTCTTTCATTCTCCTTCTTTGGTGGGGTCAAAATTTTCCCCTTTCAACTCTAAGGGATCAAACATATCTTTGCAACTAAGAAGATCTTCCATCCGAGATCTCCATAGTGTATAATTTATAACAGTAAGCTTGATCATAGCTCCAAATGATGACTCTTCCATTGACATTTCTTCTTTACAATGACTTGATAAAAAAAAATAGAGCTAAATTGGCCTAAACGGAGTTCACCGTTGTGTCCGGAACAGCTGAGAATGGTGGTTTTGACTCCTCCGGGTAAAAAATACAAACTTAAAAAGAATTTGGGGTAGAATTGTAATTTTCAAAACTTTTTGGGTCAAATTGTAATTTCACAAACTTCATGGGTCAAATTACAATTTCTAAAAGTATAGGTGCCAAATTGCAAATATCAAAAATTATAGGAACCAAATTGCAATTTCTAAAAATTTCAAACATGGTGCTAACATGGCACTCTTGTTGACGTGGCACATGTGGTTGATGACTCAGCAGATAAGTATGCTCTGATGTGTCCGCACACGTGGCAAATGAGGTGGGGATGACTCAGCAAATCTGATGACGTAGCAGTTACCGTAGCTCGTCTTTAACCTCCAGTAGACTGTAGCAGTGCACTGTAGCAAAATTTTCAGAATCTTATTTTGCCTACCCACCAGCTTCACCTGAGCTCTGATACCACTTGTTGTGATTCTCTTATCACTAATACCAAACAATTTGAGAGAAATAAAATTTATTTCACAAATAAATAATTACATAGTGAAAAACAAAATCAAAACTCTCAAACACACTTGGCTCTCTCTGGAGCTCTCTCACAACTCTCTATGGAGTTCTCTTTTCTCTGGGATTTAGGATACCATTACACACAACAGCCATGCCCTTTTATAAGCAATTGCTAAAGTGTGAAAACATTTAATAACGTGTTACATATTTCAACAAACACTGCACAACCTACAGCTGGTAGAAACTTCAGCCACCTTCCTCTGCAGCTCTTCTTGACTGGTTAGGTGGGAAGAACCTTCATATACGGCTGGACTTTTCAGAGTTCTATGCAATGTGGGTGTAGGATTATCATGAGCATTATGAACTGATGTGGCTGAAGTAGGACCCATATTTGATAGAGTAGGTTCCTCACAAGACTAGGTTTGAAAAGGATTGGCACTACTACATTTTTTGCTTTTGACGACGCTTAAAAACCGTCATCATAATACATAGACAACGATTTTCCATGCGTCGTGGAATCAACCATCATCGTATATGAACTAATATAATGACAGTTTTTGGAAGTTGTCACATCGTATCTACGACGACACTTTTTACGTCTAGTATTGTTAAAATGTCTCATGCCTTTCGAACCAAAAGCGTTGTTAAAAACAACCTAGCAACAACGCTTCTATTTTGTATTTGATGATGCTTTTTATTTGTTGTCATATGTACATCTCGCTTATATGTCAGTAAGCATATGATGACACTCACTGTAAAAAAACATCACTGTTTGATATATATTTATATTTTATTTTAAATTTTAGAAATTTTGTTAATATTTATTAATATTGCATTTACTGTTTTGTTAATAAAATATTTATTAAATTTATAATAAATTTACCAATAATTAAAAATTTATTAATAAAATTCATTTTTATTTTTTATTTTATTAAAAATAATATGGAAAATAGGCATATTTAATGTTGAATTAATAAAAGAAAAAACACAATCCAATAAAATTAAATAATCCAATATAAAAACATAATCTAATAAAAATATATACATTTCTTGTAACTTTAAGTGACATGTTCCTACTGTAATTATAATACTCTAAAAGTGGCTACAAAATATTCCTATTTATGTAACTTTAAGTTAGGATTTTTGTGTAATTGTGCATGTTTGAGACAGACCTATGTTGATCCTGTATGTTCTCTAAAAATGTGACAGCACGTGAAGGCCACCATCCCATCACACCAGTTGGTTTTCCTTGCGGATCTATTAACCTCCAGTATTCCATATGCAGAGCGGAGTGAGGTATTCCCTGCAAAGTGTCTCAGGTAAAGTGAAGATGTGGAAAAATAAAATTTACTTGTATATTAATACACTACGTAGATTCTCATATATATATATATATATATATATATATATAATCTAAAAGGAAATAGGAAATAAAAAAAAAAAACATGGATCAATAGCAGGTTATACATCATCTTATTTAGCTTCTATTTTTTCTCCTCAGTTTCTATATATGGCATCCTCTGGCCCAGTTTTCTGTTCTTTGTAATTGCTTATTGGAAAAGACATATTTGATACATCCCGTTCAACATTTTTTGATAGGCCTGGGTCACACTGGAATCCGTTAATCATATTTTTTATTGTTTTAGTCATGTGTATGTGAAATAAGATGGCATAAAGAATACCTTTGTTGTGACATCAAAGGCTGATGAAGTACCACCTGTCGAATTGATCCATCCGTTGGCGATGAGCATCTGATATTGTTAGAAATTTCTGATTACCATGACAACAACATGTTTCTAAACTCATAGAGAACAATAAATGAATAAAAAATTGATAAAAGATAAACAAATAAAAATTTTCCTTCCCCATATTTATGTTAAGTCATCGTTTTAGTGATTAACTATAGGATGTATTAGTTACTGGAGTGAGATCCGAATCTTTGACTAGTTTGGGTAGCCATGGAATTCTAAAAACTTATAGATAAGCATCCAACATGATATTTTAGAAATTTCATACTCAAATCCTAAATTTGAAAAAATATTTTAGCAAGTTTTTGGTTTTGAACATTAAAATAAACTACATACTATTTAAATATTAAAATCATGGACATTAATAAAGGATAGGTGTTTCCATTTGGGTATTCACCAGTGACAAAAGATAAGAACAAGTAAAACAGAAGATGTTTCTACCAAAAAAAAAGAAAAAGTAAAACAGAAGATGGATATAAAGTTTTCTTTCACTACCTAATGTACAATTGAGACAACTAAATACAAACTTCATCTCCATGTTGTAAGCTATTTACCTTGATTGTAGCACAAGTTACCATGTTCATAAGCTAAGTTATCCCAGTATTCTCCAATAGCAAATGCAGGATTCGAAGCCTCAATATATTATTTTACGAATGTACCAGAGAAGCCTCTGTGAACAACATAGAAGACAACAATTTCCAATATAGAAGACAACAATTTCCAATATGAATCAACACAAGAAAGAATATTTGAAGGCACAAGAGCATTCAAATATTTCTCACACAACCAACCTTTAGATCAAATTAAAGGACTTCATAGTTCAAATGAAGGCAGAAATACCTTTCGAGTCAATCTTCTATTAACATCATTCTACAATATTATATGGCACATTAACGTTAAATTTTGAAACTAAGATGTGGCAGAGTTCTGATAACTTCCCCCATTTATTGGCTTTCCAAAACTTCTCTTGCAGGTGTTAATAACGAACTATGTTAGTGAAGGTTCTGTCAATCTAAAGACTTCCAGGAAGGCTCTATCAGTATGAGGTTGATTTAATCATTTAAGAGTAGAGAATTGAGTTACATTAACACCCCCATAAAAGGGTCCAAAATACATGTCCCCAAAATTTTGAACTCTATTCACATGTGAGTTTCTTTGTTTTATTATTATTTTTTTCTCAGAAGACTCATGTAATTAATTTTATAACTTTTTATGAAGATGGATTTATGGATGTTCGCTAATTACTAAGTATCATTAGACGCAATGAATAATAGTCATATACATTAACTACATGTGTAATAAATTTCCCCTTTGGAATTTGTGATGAGAAAGAGAAGTTCTAATAAAGTTGACATGAAACATGGGAATGGAAAAAATGAAATGTAGAAGCACCTTTACCTTTCGAAGTCAAGGCGCCAACCTTCAAAACCAATATCATTTCATAGGCAGTTTAACCATTCCATTATATCCCTTCTCACGAAGTCATGAGAATGATCAACATTTGGTGGTGCATTGATTATATCACCTACAAATAGCATTAAAGACAGATGAGTAATACCTGTAAGATTTACATAATCTGACATAATACTAACAAACACAGGCAGTTTGAGCCATGAGAAATCATGATTTATATAATTGCTATTAGTATGTCAAACAATTGTAATATCCGTATGTAACCAAATAAATAAATAAATCTACAACTGGAAGGATTTCCACGGCCCTGGAAATTTGGATTTGCCTCAAGCCCCCAAGCAAGCTTGCCACCAAAAATGTTCCACCAATTGGACTCTGCAGTCAACAATGTGTCAATTTTTATCAAGAGGCAAACTTAATGAAACAAATCATAAATTCAACAAGAATATGCTACAAATTAGAACAAATGTGCTGCAACATCTTCTTGATACCCAAATTATGCATCCTAAACAGTCTGAACACATGGTTAAAATGGTCTGATGAGCCTAAAGATAAACTCTCCTTTTTGTGAAATTTGATACTTATATAAGAGTCATCAATCACATGGAACTAATAGGCAATACCTTGTATAATAAATTTGAGTATGAGGGCGCAGGAACTGTAGAACTTTTATAAAAGCCTCAAAAGCAGAAGGTGCAAGAGGTGCATCATTTGGCTCTGCATAACCATATGAGAACCATATGAGAACATCTTCATAACTGGATAAAAGCTATAATGATAGGTCTGAAATAAAGTAGAATACAACTAAAGTACTAAATAAGAGAAGGATGCTACATCAACACCCATGAAACTCTACAATAATTTGAAAATCATCAAGTTCAGTAAATTCAAAATATGGAAAAGATTTGACAAAATATTAGAATGACAAGGAAACCTAAAAGGGGAATATTTAAATTGTAAGATGATGAGTTTCTAAGCCTCTTTAAATGTTAGATTCAGATAGCCTGGATGAAGCTTACTTACTTCTAGCAATAATTCAGGAGCAGAATTTGGTATAACAAAGCTTACACTGTGATAGATATGTCATGACTTACCGCCAAATATGCTCCATATGTTTGGTTCGATAGAACTCTTTTTGAATTACCTACATAAGGTACATTTAGACATTAAGACTTGATTCATTTATAGTTGGATTAAAAAAAAAGGAAATTAATAACATTGCAAATCTAAACCCTACAGAAAACAAATAAATAAATCATACAGAGATCAAACTTCTGACACAGACATTGAAGCATATGAATAAATTGAGTAGAGAAAAGAGCGAGTGAGAGATTGATAGGGTCCAACCAATTTCTGCCATTTTTTAAAATGAGTGAGCGAGAGAAACAAAGAAAAACAAGATGTCTTTGACTCCCGTTGAACATAGATACAACCTAAGCATTTGCTATTAAGAAATATAGAACAACATTTAAATTTAGAATTTTATTCTTATTCCTGTATTACATTAGGGAACTGAAGTTTCTCCTCATTGCAATAAAATAACTAACAATTTGCAAAATAAACAAGTTCTGACTCTGAAAAATGGAATTCAATTGTATAGCCTCAAATGAAATATATCGCACAAATAAGAAATTCAATAATCACATTAAGCAATCAAAAGTATGCAGCGAAAATTCAAAAACTTTTACATGCTCATCGAAATCAGTCCTTGATTTCCTAGATTCACAAACTATGAGCATGTATGCTTCTAAAAGGAAATGAGAAGGCTTTTTGTTGATAGTAAATAGTAATGAATTGTTTATACTGAATACTGAATACAGCGTGGTCCCATTTTCCACAAAGCATGCAAAGTAGATAGAAATTTTTAGACGACAAAAGGATGCAGGGGCTTTGTAGGCAGACAGGAGAAGAAAACGTGAAAGCTACATAACAATTTGCTAAAATTAAGTAAACACGGCAGCATATCCAATCCCTACGGGTAAGCTAAATTGACAAATTACGTAAAGGCAAGACAGTAAAATCATGGAACATAGGACTCAGAACTATGAAAAAATGGCTGACTGCTAAAAAGGAAAACCAAATTTTTATTACATATCCATTTTTGGTAAAGTAAAGCAGAATCAACAAAGTTGACAACAACAGCTCCTTAAAAGTGTGACACTAAATCTTCAGAAAATAAATAAAAATTTTACAAATGCTGGTAACAGAGAATATTATCAACAAAACCCAAATATCCAAATTCCACAAAATTTCACAAAAACAAATCAAAACGAATAAAAAATGAGACTTTGCCACAGAAATCCAAACAAAAAGAACAAAGAAATGCAAGTAAACAGCAACGTCTAAAATTAAAACAAATTGAAGAGAAAAGAATCGTGGTGACCCTGAAAAAGATTAGCTATGGTCTCAATTGTGGCAGTCTTGTTAAGCCCAACCTCATAGCACCTCACAATAAACTTCTCCTTATACGACAATCCATCCTCCATCAAACTTCCAAGCCTTCACCAATCTGCCAAGCTTCCCAGTTCGTTATTGACACTGGTGGTACCACCTTTGGTGTCTACGCCATTACTCCGGTCCGACAGAACAGCTAAAACAGGACCTTTGATCGTTGGAGAGCAGGAAAAAGCTTCGTCTTTCCAGCGAGTGAGAACTAGCTTGGGCTTGTACTTTAGCATATGAAAAATCTCAAATTCTTGTTTCTTCATTTCCTACATTTTCATCTTAACCAAATGGAGATTCACATAAATCGGATCTGGGGAAGAGAACAATTACTGAAAAAAGAAAACGCATACCTTCTTTTGATGGAAAAGCATTGTAGGCCACAAAAAGCATAGCCCAAATCAGACACAGAATCTGGAACGAAGAGTGAAGCAGAATGAGGTACAGATCTTGGAGTGCCCAGAAATTTTAGTTGGTACACCCAGCCCCTAGTAGGGAAAAGGAAAGAAGGAAAACAATTTCTTACCAAGATGAGACAATGGCATTGTTTGACACAACAGTGGCAACACGCCACAATGCCAACTCTCAACGATGCCAATTCACGACAACGCCAACTCGTGACAACCTTGCCAATAGTTTTTATCAAAGGGGACCTACAATCGTTATCTCTCGGCTTTGGGTTTACTAGCCCTAACTTCGGATCAAGAGGGAAACTCTCATTAGCCCTACATTTGGATAAAGAGGGAAAGGGAAACTATCGAGAAGGATTTAGGTATTTAGGGATTTGGGGATTTTGTTAAGGAGAAGAGGAAGACTGATTTGGGGATGAGAGGGAGACTGATTTCAAGGGGGAGGGAAACTCTTAATTTCCACAAAAGTTTAAGATTTTTTTTCTGCCAAATTTACACGTAGGTTTTCTAAAATTTTGCTCAAAATATTTTTAAATTTGACGTCATTTCAACAAAAACTGCTGTTAATGTAAAAAAAACAACGACATTTTATATTTTTAATGTTGTTGTTTATACTCTATTTCACATAATTTTTAGCGCATGTTTTTTTTAACCATACTGACATCGTTTAAATAAAAAAGTATTGTTGTATGTGAACGCGTGTTTTTTATAAGCGTTGTTAAAGCCCAAATATGTAATAGTGTTAAATAATTCACTTTTAGATTTGATAAATTTTCTAGAGTGTTTGTGCATTTTTGAATGATGTACCGACTTTTTTTTATAGTATATAATTATTTTTAGTTTTAAATTATGTAATGGCAATCATCAATTCATACTTATAATTTAAAATTTGTAATTATTTATTTATTTATTTCATGTATTTTAGTAATTATAGTAAATAATTAATTAATTTTTAAAAATTATTAAGCAAATGACCTTATCAACCAAGTTTTGGTTGCTAAAGATGACCGCCAGCAACCAACAAATGGTCGCTGAAGGGTAACTAGTTTTGAAAGGTAACCTTCAATGACCAACATGGTCGTTGAAAGGAAATATTCCACGACCAAATACTGGTCACTATGGCATAGTTTTCCCGATCAATATTTGGTTGCAAATCAACCAATTTTTTAAGATTTCTAGCAGCTAGATAAAGCCCTTCACCGACCAAAATGTGGTCGTTGAATGATATAAGGTTTAGAGACCAATTCATAATTGGTCGTCAAAGACTATTACCGGCAATGAATTTACGACAAACTAATGACCATGGTTTTTTGGTTGCTGATGATGTTTAGCGACCCAAAAACTAGTTTTTACAACCAATATGAATGGTCACTCGTGATGTTTTTTTTTTTGTAGTGGGTTATGGTCAACTTTCCCCCAGAAGTAGGGTAATAGTTACAACCAGAAATAAGGAAGTTCTTGTGAACAATAGCTGATGAAATTTAGTGGTTAAGAGGTTAAATGACATCGAATCCCTTAAGCTCTTCCAATGGCATGCTTTTGGAAGAAACTTTTATTCAAGAAAGTACCATGAGACCCTATCAGAAACAGTCGCATGGTATGCAGTTGGAAATCCATTAGCTTTCAAGGTTTTGGGTTCTTTCCTTCACTCTAAAAGTGAAGAAGAATGGGAAAGTGCAGTTGAATACTTGAAAAGAGTTCCAAACTCTGACATTTTAAAGATGTTAAAAATAAGTTACATGGGACTAGATGGCGCAAGGATCAAGAGTATATTTCTCGATATCGCATGTTTCTTTGAAACACCTTTAAATAGAGAATATGCAGAAAGCATATTAAATGATGGTGATTCCTCTGCAAAAATAGGGATAAGTATTCTCATTGAGAGATCCTTACTTGAAATTTCTCATAAAGAAAATTACTTCAAGATGCATGATTTGATTCGACAAATGGGTAGGTCGATTGTTTCTTATGAACAAAAAGAGCCTGGAAATCATAGTAGGTTGTTCGATGTTAACGATGTTTGCCATATATTGGAAAAAAAATACGGTAAGTTGAGATCTGCTATTCTTTCAAAGATGTGCAATCAACGGTTTCTCAAATTTTATTGTGACAATATTGACAGCAATAAGTTCAAACTTAACCTTCCTCGTGGGCTGGAGTCTTTGGTTTCTAATGAGCTAAGATATTTTCAGTGGGCTGGAGTCTTTGGAATCTTTGCCTTCAGATTTTACTCCAGAAAATCTTGTTGAAATTATCCTTCGCCGTAGCCATCTTAAGTAACTAGAGAATCATGTAGTCAAGATGTATTTATTTTAGTTTTCTGTTGTATGTTTTACTAGTCGTAATTGATTGTTCACTACTTGCATATTAAGTAACTATAACCCTTTTAATTTTTTATGATAGTCTCTTCCGAAGTTAAAAAAGATGAATCTTAGTAATTCCAAGCTCCTTACTTGGTGAGTTAAGCAGTTTTTCTGATCTGGACCTCAGTAATTATTCAAAACATTAAAAATTGCCTCCTTCTCCACTTGGTTTGAAGTACTTGAATGCTAGTCACTACAAGAAAATTGACAAAATGCAACAGTTGAATTATATAGCTAATATCCATTTTCTGTAGCTATATGATATTCAGTAATAAAAAAAGCGTGTTGCTAGGTTGTTGTTAAATGCGCGTCGTAAAATGGTCTAGAGTAACTGAAAAAAATTTCCGTGACTAAATAGTATACAATTTGCAACGAGTCATGTGTCATAGCTAAATTGATTATATATAATTTAAAAAATATCTGTAACTAACCACATTTTTTTTCGTTTCTAAATATTCACTCCGTTGCTAATAAGGCCCAATATCCTCTTGATTTTTCATTCATTTAGTCACAAATCTTTATTAGTTCCAAATACAATTCCGTTGCCAATTAATAACTACAATTTTTTATTCCGCTGCTAATTAATAGCTACAGTTTTTTACTTCATAGCTAAATTACAGCTACGGATATTTATTTTGTAGCTAAAATTTAACTACGAAATTATATTTCATCACTTTAACATAAATAGCTACAAAAATTAAATATATATAATGCAGCTACAGCTCAAAAATTTTATCACTGTACCACATAGCTACAAATATTTTTGTGGCTACAACTATTATTATTATTATTATTATTATTATTATTATTATTATTATTATTATTTTGTATTTGTCATAGCAATTGATTAATACATCCATATTATAAATAATTCAAATACATATTACAAGTCAAATACTTGTAGAAAACATAATTAATACTAATTACATTAACATAAATCAATAACAATACATAAGTGCACTTCATGAAGTTCATAAAACAAGAAAAAAAAACTTAAACGAAGGCAGAGTAAGAGTATTACACAGTCAAAGGCATATAGTATTTAGTAAGTTGCTATAATCACTTTAACTTATTGAAGTACTTGGAATACAGACAGAGACACAAAAAGAAGAATATGGGATACATAGTGTATTAAATTCTCTGGTCAAGTTCAGGACTCCACTATAGTAAGGAACAATGGCGGGCGTGATACCTTCCAATACTCTACATGTGCTGGAGTTGCCCTGTCCAGATCCAAATGCATCTTGAAGTCATCAGGAAGTCTTCAACAGATAAGTGTTCTACAATTACCTGCACCATTTGATTGAACAAACCCAAATATCATGAATTGTGCTGCACACAGCAAGTTAGTAACATGTGCAGAACAACAATGTAGATATTTACCCTCAAGTAACATATACAATGGGATCTCATAAATTAACAAGTATAAGTTTATTCCTAAATGCTTCTTCTTTTGTTCTGAACTTGAGGAAGTGTTTGTGTACCTTGTATTTATGTGATCGACATAGCCGATCCATATCTTCAATTACTGCTTCATCATTCTTCATTGCTGAATCTATGTCAAAGGAGTCATACAAATAACATAATCTTTTTAATATGTATCCAATTTAAACCACTTATTAAACTGCCATTCTTTTACTCCAATTCAATATAACTTGGGGACAGTGCATTTGATGGCAAAATTTCCATAAAAAATTGAAGTAACATGTCAAATGACTTGTTACTCCAAGTATTTAACAATTTTAAATGTAGCAACCTTGCTGAAATTTAACAAATTAAATAATTTTTATTCATTGGATCCTGAAGTTGCAAGCTCCCAAAAGACTTCAAGCAGTAACGGACAGCCCAAAATTTTTCCCATTAACAGCTACACAAGTTTTCAAACAAAGTGCTAGAACTCCAATAAAAAATTGTTAATAGAAGAAGCATATTACCAAGTCCAATTTATATGATTGCAAACTTGAAGAAAATACATGGTGGACGAACAATGGAGGCAACAATGAAATCTATTAATGATCCTGATATGGACCCCAACGGGATAAAATGTAAATTAGACACAAATTCATTACATTTCAGTCTTAGAGATGTAGGAAACAAAAATTTCTAAATCATACCATTCGATCATGTTCTGGAGAGTGATGGCATGTCCAACTTGAGAGAAAATCAAACATGGAAGCAAAAGTGAAAAGACCAACTGGAATACATGAGAACAATCAGTTAGAATCCACTTAACCACTTTTGAGTAGATAGTATAAATGTTGCACTGTAGTTAAAAAATCAAGAAGTGCAAGGTTCTAAAAGTTTTACTCAGTCATAGTATTAACAAATACCTAGAAGTTCAAAAATTAAACTACAAGCAAAAAGATTTAAAAATTAACGAAAAAGAGTAGAATAGACAAAAAATTCAACCAAATAAATATTCAAATATGTACAGCATTCGGCTTATTATGCTTACTTCTATCATTCGTAAATTAGTTGAATAACCAGTCAAGACATAATTTAAATTAAAGATTATTATAATCCAACTTACTCGTTCTATAATTCTCAAATAGCCCTTAAGAGTTTCGAGAGTTTGCGGTTGCTAACAAAGAGAACAAACTAATCAAAAGATAAACAATTACTTTATTACTTTAGAAATAGCAGCCCATTATACAAACATGATTCAGTCATACAGTTTTTTGGAAAGTAGTAACATATGCTAATAACACCAAAGGAAAGCCAGTCTTGTCATAATCCAAAGGAATAAAAATGAAAACAGGGTGCATTTAAAATGTTTGTAAGTTAGGATTCTACAACGATGAGATTCTAGGTGACCAATGTAATAACAATGAAATTCAAAGCATAGCTAAGTATTATAACAGCAACAAAATGAAACTACCAGCTATAATCCTTTGTACCTTCAGAAAAAGCACAACTCTAAAGTGGCTCTACACCATTGAAAAACATTTAAAAGAGGGTTTGCAGAAAAAAATAATAAGCTTCAAGATATCAAGTATCCAGTTTTCAAAAAAGTTGCAAGTAGCAAGCCATTTATTCACTATAATCAATACTATTAAGTAAGAGGTTAGTGAGGCAACTATAGCAGGGTGAAGAGATAATATTTGCTATTTACTCTGTTTTGGCTTCGCTCTCTTTGTCTTCACTTCACACACTCTCATGAACACACACAGTGCTTTTCTTTTTCACTGAGAAAAAGTAAAAGGGTGGAAAGGAGGGAGGAAGAGAGTGTATAACATGGCATGCTATGAAAGAAGCCGCTCCGTTTCACCAAAGAAAAAAAATGTCACTACCCTTGGGAGTGTGTACTCAAATGATTAATTATCAAACTGTTAAGTATTTGACTACTGGTGGTAAAGAAGGCAAAGGTAACAAAACAGCTAACGGATTCTTTTGTGTCCCAAATGATATAATATGACAGTAATTTTGTAAATTATGATATGACAAGCATCTTTGAAACTTAAAAGCAAATTAAAATATGGCAGCAAGAAGCACCTTTATGAATCAATCAGATTTCAGAAAATACTCACCCTCTTTGCTTTGAATTTGACAACCCTCAGCTGCATCCAATAAAAGAAAAATGTAAAACTTAAATTAAAAGATTTAGTAATTGCCTAAAAAGAGGGTAAAACTCGAAGAGATTAAGAGAAAAAAAAAATGACAGCAATAAAGGATTAAGAAATTTAGTAACTGTTTGCATTAACACTTCAACCAGCAAAAAGGTAAAATTTAAAGTAATGATCTGTTAAATGAAGATGTTATCTTTATGTAATAACTACGGATGAGATTAGGTTAGTACCTTTGGAATTTGTAAAGCAAAGAGAATCAAATTTCAGAATAATTAGTAAAGTATGCAAAGGCTCTGATTCTTGATGAAAGTAATTAACGACAATAGTACCTAGTTTGCTTTCCAATAAACATAATTTAAAAGGAAGAAAAAAAAATCATCACAAGGCTTACCCGGCGCTGAAATCCAATAAACCAACTCACTAACCATTATACAATTATAACACCACCACTACTTTTTCTCCATTTCATCGTATCAGGACTAAATACCAAAATTTTAAAAATTGAACTTTATGTATAAACATAATTGAATTAAATCCATACCTCAACGAAATTCAAGGAACGAAGCACTCGATTACCAAATGCGTAGTGTTCAATCCTACATAGCAAAAAACAGAGTAGAAACTGTTAATTGAAGTATACAATAATCAATAGAATTGTTGCCTTTAACTCTGTAACACCAGAAACATAAAATGATGTTGATAACCAAAATTAAACAATAAAACTTACCTTGAATTAGGCTTATCTAAAAGCTCATCACGATAACTTTGCTAATTTTACTGTTGCACTAGACCTCTACAGATATTACCAATCCCGTTGTACTACTCAACGATGCAACTATATTCCAATCTCGACGTCACGGCAGCTAAACCCTCCTTCGCTCAATAGCTCATGTAAAAACGACAATGCACCGACTCAAACAAGAAATACAAGAAAAGATGAGAATCAAAAAGCGGATCGACGGGGTTATGATAGTAAAAATCTAGGTCAAACAAGAACCTGAGCAAGTGATGTTGCAGGGGAACGATAACAGAAGAGGCACGATTGGTTATGGGTTTCATCAATGGCGATGGGTTTGGCCGGCAAGACGCAGAGTGAAGCTTGGTCCAGAAAGGATGGATTAGAACGGGGGGCGATGGGTTTCGCAATATCGATCGGGGTTAGAAGTTAGAACTGGTTTTGATCGTGAGGGGTGCGCATGGAGAGGAAGAGGACAGGACAAAACAACGTCGTTTTGAGTTAAAAAATTAATATTTTAATCATACAGACGTAATAATGAATGCATTATGTAACTATTTAATTTTTAATAATTAATCATTCATTTTAGATCAATTAGTGATAAAATTATTTCTGTAGCTATAGTATATAATATGCCAAATCATCTATTTTTTGGAAGGAAATATGGCGCATTTTGGATTTATAAATTATTTTTTTATTTTAGAGCAATTAGTTACAAAATTATTATTGTAGCTATGCCACATGCAGTGCCACATCATCTTTTTTGGGAGGGAATTGCCGCCAAATATTTTTTATATATTTTGCAACGAAATTCACTAACAATGTATATGTTGTTACTGATTGATAAATTTTTTTAAATTTTATTACAAAATTTAATTTCGTGACTAAACACATACCCATTTAACTACGTAATTGCAAAATGTTGCAAAATTTTGTTGCTTTTGGTAGAATTTCTTGTAGTGAGTTATTGTGATAGCTTGAAATTAATAGGAGAGGTTCCACCAAACTTAATTTTTTTCGACTTGAGGCATTGCACATCATTGGAGACGATATCAAGTAAGACAAATAAATCTTATTTGATGGTTGAAGAAGGCTTGAAATTAGATAATTCTTCAAAATTGGATCAGAGCATACAATGTAACACACCCTAACCAAGTTGCTTAGGTCGAACAAGGTTAGAATGGTTACCAAAACTTAACTTGCGGAAATTGCAGAAAAAATTTCAAACTTATTCAATCATATTTGCGTACACAGTCAAGCTCATACTTAGATTACTATTAAATGCTTAAATAATTATCACAAAATATTATAGTAATTAATTAAATACATAACTTCCAACATAATTATAAAAAATATTAATAAGTTAATTCAAAGGATTATAACTATACTTCAACACACGTCCAACCACATTAAAAACACTCAAATTTAATAGGAAAATAGTTCTCAGTTGAAAATGAAATAAAAACAATATCACCAATACGTAGACAACATTATTGCTTTATTTAGATACCCTCAAGGAACCTCCTCTCGAGCTACCACGTGTCTATCATCCCCACAAGTTCGAGTAAGTAAACGGTCTAAGCGTGCTCACCTGGGAAAGAAAATAAGAAAAACATGAGTTTACAAAACTCAGTCGGCTTTCCCAAAACCAAGCAAAACATCGATAACAAACATATAACTTCACATGCCAATAAAGATCACAATATCAAACTAGTCATAAACTTGCTTAAACATGAATGTCTTACCTACTTAAGGATTCATGACATTTCATAGCTCATCACAACTTAACATATTCAAAGAGTTTATAATGCATGCATGATTCATGATCTTATCACAAAATGGTTGGATTTCTAAACAAATTCTCAAAGGGGTGCATGCATCTCAATCTTACTTATAGCATAACACCGTAAGCATTTCAATCTACTTATAGCTTACAACATATTAAAATGGGGTGCATGAGTCTCAATCTCACTTATAGCAATACAATAAGCACTTGGTTTACTTATAGCTTACATGGTTTCTCATGATCAAACCCCAAAACTTATATAGCGCGCTTTCAAAATACCAACCAAATGTAATGTACCGTTCATAGCCCGTCGTACATTTTTGTGCATATGCATGTATGCACTAATTCTTAATCAAATAAACATGCATAGATCACATATACATATCGTACTCATCAAATTCATGCTATAACAATAACCTCAAAATTTCCAAGACATGTTATCCAATAATCACATATGAAAACTGCACAACAGCTGTATTGTAAAATTCATAATAAATTCAATACTCATCTAAATCACATGATTCCAAAAGCACTAGAATCTCTTATATGTCTTGGATGAGCCATAATTTTATTATAATTTTCAAAAACAAGTAAATATTTAATATCTACTTTTTAATATGAACTATCACACAAATTCTGCAGTGAACCAGAGACAATCAAACATTTTTAATAAATTCCACAAAAATCTTTTTCTACCAAAACCAGCGGCAATAAAACCATAACAAGTAAAGGTAGCTGTATAAAGTTTTTCATTCCAATCCAAGCAAAGAAACTGAACATGCTTATCAGAAAACCATAACAGTCTCAGCATTCCAGCAGCAATGTCTTAAACTTCAAAAATCCATAACTTACTCATAACAGATCGAAAAATAGAAATTTCAATTTGAGAATGTTCATAAATCTCTTAAGTCCAAATTGTAAAAGTTTCAAAGGAAAATAAATCTACATGCCCCACGAAATTATACAGAAAACACTCATTGGTCATAATTTTCCAGATTGACAGTATGAGGTTCGAAAAATTATAACTATTTTTACAAAAATCCGATTGAGGCGAAACAAAAAGGAGAATATTCGTAGAGGATAGATCTAATGACGAAAAATATATACAAAAATATTAAACATATATTGGTGTTTCAAAAATCCATCAAACTTATCAAATAGTGTATAAATCGTAAATCTCTTCTTAATAATAAAAATAGAAATAAACATAAATAATAATATATATATATATAAATCATCCAGAAAATCATCAAACAAAAAGATGGTTTAGGAAAAACCTACCTTAATCTCTTGAGCTCTTCAACAGATCCGAAAAGTTCCCCGTTAGAAAACCAAAATGAACTAAAACGCCTTTTTGAATAAAAAGAATGAGAGAAGGAAGAATTGATAATTGAAAAGGTTACAGAGAAAAAGAACGTAGATAGGAAAAAAAAATCTATCTTAAGTTTATATGCTGTCTTTAAATAGACAGTTTCTAGGGTTTTGTTATTAATTACGGAATTAATAAAATAAATACACATAAATAACACTTTCCTAAAAAAAATCCATAGTCAACTGTCATAAATATCATAAATCAAATTCATTGCATACCATATTTGCAGAGAATTTATTTAGTAATAAATCAAAATATTAAAAACCATTTAATGGCAAAATTAATACCAATTAGGGTTTGAAACCCTTACACATGTTTGAGGGTCCCACAACTATCTACCCTTTAAAAGAATTTCGTCCTCAAAATTAAAAGAAAAGACATACAATAAAAACTTAAACATTACTTGATTTCTAAACAAGCAAAAGCTCACATTAGTTG
This sequence comes from Rhamnella rubrinervis, assembly GCA_007844105.2. Taxonomy (NCBI): domain Eukaryota; kingdom Viridiplantae; phylum Streptophyta; class Magnoliopsida; order Rosales; family Rhamnaceae; genus Rhamnella; species Rhamnella rubrinervis. The sequence goes on along the minus strand of CM017574.2, from coordinate 21,573,665 downwards.
TCAAACAAATGAGGATAATTAACCCTCATCTCTTCTTCGCGTTCTCAGGTTGCTTCCCTTAATGAGTGATTCTTGCAAAGTACTTTCACAAATGGGATATTCTTTCTTCGAAGTACTTTTTCCTCGCGACCTAAAATTTTCTTGGGCTGCTCTTCATAGGTTAAGTCTTCGCGAATCTCTAACGGATCAAAACTGAGCACGTGCGAAGGATCGAATACATACTTTCTCAGCATTGAAACGTGGAACACGTTATGAACACTTAAGAGATTGGGAGGTAGGGCCAAACGATAAGCCATATCACCAACTCTCTCAAGAATTTCAAAAGGTCCGATGTAGCGTGGACTTAATTTTCCTCTCTTCCCGAACCTCATTATCCCCTTCATGGGTGCTATTTTTAGGAACACTTTATCTCCAATTGTAAAAACCAGCTCCTTTCGTCGGTTGTCAGTATAGCTCTTTTGTCGGTCTTGAGCAGTTTTAATCCTTGAAACCACCTCTTGGGTTTGTTGTAGAATTTTAGGTCCAACAAGCTTCCGCTCGCCCACTTCATCCCAATGTATAGGGGATCTACACTTCCTCCCATACAATGCCTCGTAGGGTGCCATGCCAATAGTTGCTTGAAAACTATTGTTGTACGCAAACTCCACAAGTGGTAAATGAGCTTCCCAAGAGTCGTTGAAGTCTAACATACAAGCTCTCAGTATGTCCTCCAATGTTTGTATAGTCCTTTCAGACTGTCCATCCGTTTGTGGATGAAAAGCTGTGCTGAACTTCAGTTTTGTTCCCATAGCTCCATGCAAACTTTTTCAAAACATCGACGTAAAACGGGGATCTCTATCAGATACAATAGAAACAGGCACTCCATGCAGTCTTACGATCTCATTAACATAGAGTTGAGCCAATTGATCCAACGAGTAGGTCGTCTTTATGGGTAGAAAATGGGCGGACTTTGTAAGTCTATCCACTATTACCCACACAACATTTAACCCTCGTAAGGTTTGAGGTAATCCAACCACGAAGTCCATGGTAATGTGCTCCCACTTCCATATAGGAATCATCAATGGTTTTAACAAACCTGATGGTCTTTGGTGTTCCGCCTTAACTTGTTGACAAGTTAAGCATTGCTCAACAAATTGAGCAACTTCCCTTCGCATGTTTGTCCACCAAAATATGCATTTCAAATCTCTAAACATCTTCGTGCTTTCTGGATGAACATAGTATGGAGTGCAATGAACTTCAGTCATAATTTCATTTTTCAATTCACGATCATTTGGTATGCAAATACGATCTCTGAATCTTAAAGTACCATCACCACAAATGTTGAAATCCAGCCTCCTTCCCTCGAGTACTTCATTTTTTTTATCCTTAGCAAGTTAGAATCTTGTTGTTGTGCCAGTTTCATTCTTTCGATGATAACAGGTTGCACCTTGAGAGTAGCTAAAGTGATCGAGTGTTGTCCAATGACTACTTCAATGTCTAGCTTCCTTAAATCTTTTAATATCTGTCTTTGCTTGGTTATAAGGTTGGCACTAAAGCCAGTATACTTCCTACTCAAAGCATCCGCCACAGAGTTTGCTTTTCCCGGATGGTAGTCAAACACACAGTCATAATCCTTAACCAATTCCAACCATCTTCTTTGCCTCATATTCAAATCTTTTTGTGTAAAGAAATACTTCAAACTCTTATGGTCGGTGAAAATTTCACATTTCACTCCATAGAGATAATGCCTCCAAAATTTCAATGCAAAAACTACAGCTACAAGTTCCAAGTCATGTGTGGGGTAGTTTCTTTCATACGACTTCAATTGTCGTGATGCATAAGCTATCACCTTTCCTTCTTGCATCAGCACACATCCAATACTAGTTCCAGAAGCGTCACTATAAATAGTGAACTTCTCATGCTCGTTTGGTATGGATAGCACAGGTACAGTAATAAATCTTTTCTTAAGTTCTTGAAAACTCTTCTCATAAGTTTCGGACCAAATGAACTTAACATCTTTCTTGGTCAACTCCGTCAAAGGAGAAGCGATCTTCGAGAATCCTTGAACGAATTTTAGATAGTAACCAGCTAACCCAAGAAAACTTCTTATTTCTCCAACATTGGTCAGCGTCTTCCAATCTTGAACTGCAGCAACCTTATTCGGGTCGACTTCTATTCCCTTTTTAGAAACCACATGACCAAGAAAGGATATGGTTTCTAACCAAAATTCACACTTCTTGAACTTTGCAAACAATTTCTTTTCTCTAAGCTTTTGCAAGACGGATTCCAAGTGTTGCTCGTGTTCTTCTTCATTCTTAGAGTATATTAGGATGTCGTCAATGAAAACTATCACGAACTTATCCAAATAGTCCTTAAATACCCTATTCATGAGATCCATAAAAGCAGCAGGGGCATTCGTCAACCCAAAAGGCATTACTAAGAACTCGTAGTGGCCATACCTTGTCCAGAATGCACTCTTAGGTATATCTCCTTTCTTTATCCTCAATTAATGATACCCAGATCGAAGATCTATCTTCGAGAATACTTGAGCTCCTCGCAACTGGTCAAATAGATCCTTAATCCGCGGTAAGGGATACTTGTTCTTGATCGTTACACGATTAAGTTCTCGATAGTCGATACATATTCGCATCGTGCCATCCTTCTTTTTCACGAACAAAACAGGTGCCCCCCATGGTGATACACTTGGTCGAATAAAACCCTTATCCAGTAGATCTTGTAATTGCTGTTTGAGTTCCTTCAGTTTTGCTGGTGCCATTCTATATGGAGTCTTCGATATTGGTGCAGTTCCAGGCATCAGTTCAATCATGAACTCTACTTCTCGCTCCAGCGGTACTCCTGGTAGATCTTCCGGAAATACGTCTTCAAAATCTCGAACAACCTTTACGTCTGCGAGCGTTGGTACTGTCTTACTAGTATTCACCACACTTGCCAAATAAGCTTGACATCCTTTCTTTACACTTCTTATAGCTTGAAGTGCAGAAATAACACACGGGGGTGATTTGGATTTTACTCCTTCAAAGGTCACAATTTCACCCTCCAAAGTAAAAATGATCTGCTTCTCTTTACAGTCAATATTAACTCCATGCATGGACATCCAATCCATGCCAAAAATGACATCAAAGTCATTTATATCAAGAATAATTAAATAAACTAACAAGGTTTTGCCTCTAAACACAACCTTGCATGACTTTAACATATCACAAGCACACATTACAGTTCCAACAGGTGTAGAAATACACAATTCAAAATCCACTTTCTTGGACTTCAAATAAAGATTTTCAGTAAACTTTCTAGATACAAAAGTATGTGTTGATCCAGAATCAAATAAAATAAACGCATCATGATCAGATACTGGAAGTGTACCTGCTACCACATTAGCAATCTTATCCCTTAGCCCAGATGGTGCAAGTCACATGTTAGCCGTTAAGGCTTTCGACACAGCTTAAACAGCTTCCATGACACCAAGGGCTTGTTTGATAGATACCTCATTCCTTATACATACCATTCTTGACTACACATAAGTCACATACAATTTAATGAAACTTCGAGGAAAGACAATAAATCAAGTCTTCGAAGTTTCAGTCATTCACTCACTTGCATATACTTTAACCACAAAGTTACTCAACACATAATCATTGCAAAAGAATACCAACATTTAATATATCACAAAATGTAATAAGCCTCCATATAATTCATAATAAGATAAATAATTTCAAATCAAATTCAAGTGTAACAAAACATAAGCCAAAGTTATAATGTAACATAACACGCTAATTTATTTTAATTAACTCATAAATGAAACTAAATTAAGCGCTTTAACTCCTTTTGGAGTTTCTTATTCACTGACGCCATCCCCATCTCCTCAACCTCCAACTCTAAGGGTTTAACAACCACCTTATTAGCAAAAGGAAGGTCTTTTTCCTTCTTGCAGGACCCAGACCTAATTGGTCTCGAGTGAATCACATTCTTTTTCCGTTTGATGCTCCCGAACTCTTCAAAATAACTCTTACATTCAGGAGAATCCTCAATCACTTCATTATCTCCATGAACTTTAATTTCTTGTTCACATTCTTCATCGGAAGAATCTGAACTAGAAATATCAGAGATATTGGAAAAAGGAGCCAGATCTTCAATATCTTTATTTAAAAAATGCTTTTAGAGTTTCTTCCTTTTGTCTCCTCCTTGCCTCTTCGTATTGCTTGTACTCTTCCGAAGTAGTATATTGAATGGAAGTGCAATTCCCTTCATCAGCAGCTATAGCTTTCTATTTTCCACAAAGAAATTCTTTCACTATTTGTCTTTGCTCCATATCCCAATGTTCCTAATAGGTAATATCTTTGTCTTTAATCTCAAATGTGGTGTCTTCAACACTATCGCTTAAGATGATAGGGTCTAATGAAGAATTACCCTTTAAGTTGTCAGACATTTTCCTGTAAGGAGCATTTAATAGTCGCATTCAAATCAAAAGTTAGAATAACAAACAATTAAGTTTCTAATCATACCTTGTGGTTCCGGTGACCTTGTGGCGCTCTTGAGGTTTCCTTGGGGTACTTTTAAATTCATCCAATTCGATAATTTAAAGCATTTCAAATAATATTTATATAATCAATTATATATATATATTTCATCAAAATATGTGTAATTATTTCACATCAAACTTTTCCACATGGTTTGTAACCTGGCTCTGATACCAAAACTGTAACACACCCTAACCAAGTCCCTTAGGTCGAACAAGGTTTGAATGGCTACCAAAACTTAACTTGCGGAAATTGCGAAAAAAATTTCAAACTTATTCAATCATATTTGCGTAGACAGTCAGTCAAGCTCATACTTAGACTGTTATTAAATGCTTAAATAATTATCACAAAATATTATAGTAATTAATTAAATACATAACTTCCAACATAATTATAAAAAATATTAATAAGTTAATTCAAAGGATTATAACTATACTTCAACACACGTCCAACCACATTAAAAACACTCAAATTTAATAGGAAAATAGTTCTCAGTTGAAAATGAAATAAAAACAATATCACCAATACGTAGACAATATTATTGCTTTATTTAGATACCCTCAAGGAACCTCCTCTCGAGCTACCACGTGTCTACCATCCCCACAAGTTCGAGTAAGTAAACGGTCTAAGCGTGCTCACCTAGGAAAGAAAATAAGAAAAACATGAGTTTACAAAACTCAGTCGGCTTTCCCAAAACCAAGCAAAACATCGATAACAAGCATATAACTTCACATGCCAATAAATATCACAATATCAAACTAGTCATAAACTTGCTTAAACATGAATGTCTTATCTACTTAAGGATTCATGACATTTCATAGCTCATCACAACTTAACATATTCAAAGAGTTTATAATGCATGCATGATTCATGATCTTATCACAAAATGGTTGGATTTCTAAACAAATTCTCAAAGGGGTGCATGCATCTCAATCTTACTTATAGCATAACACCGTAAGCATTTCAATCTACTTATAGCTTACAACATATTAAAATGGGGTGCATGGGTCTCAATCTCACTTATAGCAATACACCGTAAGCATTTCAGTTTTACTTATAGCTTACATGGTTTCTCATGATCAAACCCCAAAACTTATATAGCGCGCTTTCAAAATACCAACCAAATGTAATGTACCGTTCATAGCCCGTCGTATATTTTTGTGCATATGCATGTATGCACTAATTCTTAATCAAATAAACATGCATAGATCACATATACATATCGTACTCATCAAATTCATGCTATAACAATAACCTCAAAATTTCCAAGACATGTTATCCAATAATCACATATGAAAACTGCACAACAGCTGTATTGTAAAATTCATAATAAATTCAATACTCATCTAAATCACATGATTCCAAAAGCACTAGAATCTCTTATATGTCTTGGATGAGTCATAATTTTATTATAATTTTCAAAAACAAGTAAATATTTAATATCTACTTTTTAATATGAGCTGTCACACAAATTCTGCAGTGAACCAGAGACAATCAAACATTTTTAATAAATTCCACAAAAATCTTTTTCTGCCAAAACCAGCGGCAATAAAACCATAACAAGTAAAGGTAGCTGTATAAAGTTTTTCATTCCAATCCAAGCAAAGAAACCGAACACGCTTATCAGAAAACCATAACAGTCTCAGCATTCCAGCAGCAATGTCTTAAACTTCAAAAATCCATAACTTACTCATAATAGATCGAAAAATAGAAATTTCAATTTGAGAATGTTCATAAATCTCTTAAGTCCAAACTGTAAAATTTTCAAAGGAAAATAAATCCACATGCCCCACGAAATTATACAGAAAACACCCATTGGTCATAATTTTCCAGATTGACAGTATGAGGTTCGAAAAATTATAACTATTTGTACAAAAATCCGATTGAGGCAAAACGAAAAGGAGAATATTCATAGAGGATAGATCTAATGACGAAAAATATATACAAAAATATTAAACATATATTGGTGTTTCAAAAATCCATCAAACTTATCAAATAGTGTATAAATCGTAAATCTCTTCTTAATAATAAAAATAGAAATAAACATAAATAATAATATATATATATATAAATATATATAAATCATCCAGAAAATCATCAAACAAAAAGATGGTTTAGGAAAAACCTACCTTAATCTCTTGAGCTCCTCAATAGATCCGAAAAGTTCACCGTCAGAAAACCAAAAGGAACCAAAACGCCTTTTTGAATAAAAAGAATGAGAGGAGGAAAAATTGATAATTGAAAAGGTTACAGAAAAAAAGAACGTAGACAGGGAAAAAAATTTGTCTTAAGTTTATATGCTGTCTTTAAATAGACAGTTTTTAGGGTTTTGTTGTTAATTACGGAATTAATAAAATAAATACACATAAATAACACTTTCCTAAAAAAAATCCATAGTCAACTGTCATAAATATCATAAATCAAATTCATTGCATACCATATTTGCAGAGAATTTATTTAGTAATAAATCAAAATATTAAAAACCATTTAATGGAAAAATTAATACCAATTAGGGTTTGAAAACCTAACACATGTTGGAGTGTCCCACACACAAAACTTTATTACTAATAGTGCAATATTTTTTATGTTTCATGCAAAGTCACATGAACATATGAGTTCTCGTGAGAAAGTAAGTTCTTAAATGATCTCTCTCTTTCACATTCTAAAATGGGTGTTCATATATATATTTTTAATTAACTAATTTTCCATCCATTCTTACAAATCTACCTCTGTAGTTGGTATTGAGGAGATGAAATTCCAAATGAGTTTACCTATCAAAGTAGGGGGATGAATATCAAACTTCCTCTGTATTGGAATAGACTTCTTAGGTGTTGCTTTCTGTATTGTTTTTTATCAGAGTAAACCGGTGCACGGTTTTACATATGTTCAGATTCATTATGAGATTGACGATGGACACGCTTGCAATGGAGGTCGCATGCTGTTTGGTAAGCTAGAGATCCTTTTAGATAATTTGTTGATGTGGTATTGTACAAAGGATAGGTTTACGTTTCGTAGAGGTAATAACTTGGGAAAAAGTGTTGTGTTGACTTGGGAAGTGATTATTGCAACATTAAAAAGTGGGGGATTCGGTTAAAATACAAGAATGATTTGAAGTAATTTTCAGAGTCTTGATGGATGGAATTAAGTGCTACTTTGAAGATTAAATTGGAAAATAAATATAAGTAGTTTTCTTCTCTTAATATTTATTTTCTATTTATAATACATTTCAAGGTATCCCAAGTAAGAAATGCTTAAGAAATGCTTTGTGTAGGGAAGCCATTTGCTCATTTAATAATTGCATGTTTTACAAGTTAATAGATAAAATCAATCAAGCTGGTTTTTTCTTAATATATAGTCTCTCTCTATCTAAAATATTAGTCATTTCTTGAGGACTGTATAATTGAGTATGAGTAAATTAAACTCTTATCTTGTAATTTCTGGTTTTACATTATTCACTTTTATTGTTTTAATGTTTTGTAGAATGATTTACAGTATTCATTTTTATTGTTTTAATTAAATTGTTTTGATGTTTAATTGTTTACCTAATTACATAATTTTTCTTAAATACAAAAGTATATCTACAAAACAGATGAAACATAGAAAGTGCAAGTGTAGTTTTTTCATTTGGTTGTAGTAAAATTAAAGATATTTTAAACTAATAAATGGTTATTTTATTATTGTTGTTATAAATAATTTTATGTGCATGCAGGTATTGCAATTGGAGAATATGGTTTGCCTATGGGACATGGTTTGGCATAAGTGGGTTAGAAGCTGCTGGCAAGAACTACTACAATTGTGTGGCTGTGCTCAGAGATGTCATCTTTCCACTCAGCGCTCAGAGATGATGGTGGTGCGAGCTATACCTCTCGCACAAACAAGGTTCTATATTTAAAATTTCAATTTGTTTCCAATTTATATACTTCTTAAATTTAATTTTGGTTTTGGTTTAATTAATTATTGGGATAGGGACCATTGGTACCTAAATAATGAAGTACGATTTAGACCAGCTAAGAACTTGGAAAATGATTGTACTTTTTTAAGTTTGTGCTACCTTCATTCTCAGAAGAGATGTAGAAACAAAGAACATGTTTTAGACAAGAGACTTATAGTAGAAATTGCCCATTTTTGGGGTTGCTCGTGTTACATGGCTACTGAGGATATTTACTTTAGCCTTATACACAGCATCTCTTGATTCATCTGGAGTTTGATTGTTCATCTCTAATTGCACCTTCTACATATATAGAGTTGATTGTTGATCTCTAATTACACCTTCTACATATATACATTTTAATGAATTGCTGCGTCTGGCTTTTCAGTAGTTTCTTTAATTAAAACCTTACAGTTAGGAATCAACACTGATGGTGGTTACTGTTATAGAAAATACGTTCCTAACCAATAACAAGTAGCTTAGTAAACAAAACATTTAGAATATTTTAAACGAAAACAATTTAAGTTAACAATTATTTTACATGATAAATTTATTATTTACATGTATGAATGCATTGCTACAATTTTTAAGGATTTAATTACATGTGTATGAATATATGTGGTTTTGATTGCTAAATTTTACTTGGAAAATATTAAGGACTTGTTTGATAACATGCATTTTTTTTTTTTTTTTTAAATTTTTGCCTCTTGAATTATGTGTAATTTGGTTAATTTACATATTAGTTGAAGCATTTTCTATTTATGTTTTTACATTTTTACTCAGTTGAATAATCTAACTAACATTTAACAAACTTCAACTAACATCTAAACTAACCAAATTATACATAACTCAAGAGGAAAAAATAAAAAATAAAAAAATAACCATGTTATCAAACAAGCCCTAAGTATATTTACGTAAATATTTTTCTAATTAATTATGTGTATGCAACTGTACGAAGTCAGATTTATGTTACATGAGTATATTACGTGTGCGTAATTATGGCATATGCATACATAAGCATGAAAGCATAACAAAGAAGTTTTGTTTTTATGCCAAAGAAATTTGATTTCCAAAAAGTTTAAAGAATTTAAAATATTTTTAAAAAGATGTAGTCATAGCAATGCATTGTATGCAATGTTTGTGAATATGAAAGGAGTCTATGTTTGTGTTTGTTCTATTCAAGGGAGGGCTTAATAATTCGGTTTATTGAGAGATGAGTTTACATGAGCACATGTAAATGTATGGGTATATGTGAAAGGACTCATTGATGGTAACAATGAGGCATGACTATAACTTTTCGCAAGAGTGTATTGGAAAACTTAACTTGCATGGCTAGGATGCAAATGTGATTATCTCCACTTATATTATTTTCTCTTGATGGTTATGTGACTTCGTTGAAAGTTAGTCTGTGTGCTACATTAGGAAAAATAAATTACCGATAGATAATTTGCTCTATATAAGTGAGTTGAGGAATTACATGCTTTATGTGAAAATTAAGTCCTACATCTTTATATATATGTTTTGAACTAAGGTAATAATTATATTTTGGTTCGAAAAAGGAAATCAAAGTTTTAAGTACAAATTTTATCACGTATGTTTACATTGCATTGGCATATATATGTGGAACGTACTATGTGACTTGTCACTCAATCTATTTTGTTTGCATGTGTGTAGGTGAAAACAAAAATTGATTAAAACTGCTAGGAATGTTAGCGTGGGGAAACAAATGGTGAGAAAAGCTTGTGTGGATTAGTACAACTGCTTCCAAAATAAAATAAATATTTTACTTTTATTTTATTTTATTTAGGAGATAATAGTTCAATTTATGATTTTCCTTTAAGCTGTGGGTAAAGACAAAGTTTTTAACATATTAGTTATTTTAATTTATTTATAGTATTTTATATAAATTTGGTTTGAACTTCGTAAAGATTAAAGGAAAATTTTTGATAAGGTGATTTTTTTTATTATGTCCTTTATTTATTTATGAACAAGAAGTAACTCTTCTTAAATCGAATCTTAGAAGTTTGGTTAGGAGTGTTATAGTTTTCAGTATCATAGCCAGGTGTACAAAATAATATATATTACAACAATCTTGCTCGCTCAAGTACCCATCCACGCACCAGGGTTTGTTAAGTTTATGATATAATTTGAATAATTATTTGATTCAATGTTATGGTTTTTTGATTGTTAAGATGGGTGTTATAGGAAATAAGTTTACTTATTTTTTATCTCGAGGGATAGACATGTGGGTGATGAATAAACCCCTAAACATCGAAGGTTTGATGCAGAACCAAAGATGGACAACAAGGAAACTTTGGAACAAGATCCTACTATACAAAACAATGGCGAGGAGATTGTTATTAAAAGATGTAGAGATTGATGGATGGTCTACATGGCTACAAGATGAAAAGAAGCAGTTCTATGTGAAGGAATTTCTGAGTAAAAGTATGGTGGTGATACCAGTGCCTAATGATCATATTATATATAAGGACATAAAGGTGTTAGCTGAGTTCCAAAAGAAATATCATAAGAACATGTACTGGTGGTACTTAACTCAGCTTAAGGACGATAGGTTACATACTGCTTATAAATAGGAATACGAACATTATGAACCTCAAGAAGAGAATGGGGAGGAATCGATGGAAGCTCCTATGAGTGAGGAAAATGAGGATGACCTAGTGGAAGAACTCCCAAGTGAAGATAACAAAGGAAGCCTTACAACTATTTCAAGACCTCCTTGTTATGGATATCTTAGTGAATGTAATTTTTAAGAGTAGTTAGATCATATGTTTAGTAATATTATTTGAAGTTAATGACGTATTCTTTGGTTTTCAAAGTTGTTATTGAAAGTTGATAACTAATAAAATAAAATAGTTTTTTTCCCTAATTAAGTCAAATTTCCCCTTTTGATGGTTTAACTTGCCAAAAATGCAAACCAAGCCATAAGTGGCAACGTAGGTGGCAATTTGGATGGAATGACTCAACAATTATTTCAAGTGCTTGCTAATAGTGCTAACCAAGGATAATAGCAACAGAGTGGTATAAGTTGGGTGTAGAATAATATCGAAGGTTCCACCCTCTAGTGTTTGAAGGTTCTATTAATCCATTAGTTTCTGAGGACCGATTAGGGAAATGGAGAAGGTCTTCACTTTCATGACTTGTATTGAGGCACAAAAAGTTATTTGTGCTTCATTTATGTTGAAGAAAGGTGCTAGCTACTAGTGGGATATGACTAAGAGAGCCTACCATACAAAGGAAAACCTAATGGAGTGGTAAATGTTTAAGGAATTATTTCTTGAGAAATGTTTTCCTTTGGTTAATAAGAATCAGAAGGAGGCCGAATTCATTAGGCTCACTCAAGGCAAACTTTCTGGAGTATGAAAGGAAGTTTGAGGAACTATCTTGTTATGAAAGTTTGAGGAACTATCTCGATACTGAGGATTGCAAGACAAGATTTTTTAAGGTTGGATTAAGACCTAATCTCTATAGCTATTGCTATTGTAGACAACCCACAAATGTAGACGTGCTTTAAAGGGTACAATCAATAGCTACTTATGAGACAACGACTTAGATGAGGACAAGTAAGCAAGGTTCATTTTGGACAAGAGATTATGGGGGCATAATATCAAGAGGAAAGGAAATAAGATAGCAATAAAAAAGCTCAAGGAAAAGGGCAATCAAGGAAATGTTCCTTTGTACAAGGATTGCAATAAGCGCCACTTTGGCAAATGCTTTAGGAAGACAAGTGGTTGTTTTAAGTGTGGAAAGGTTGGGTATATTATATGAAATTGTCCTGAAGTTAGTAAGGAGCAGCAACCGACGCAAGGAAGGTAACTAGGTCTAATACTGAAAAGGACTTTACTGTGGTGGCAGGTACGATTTATGTAAAAGGTTTATATGTTTATGCTTTATTTAATTCTGTTTTCATGCATTCTTTTATGTCTATTCAATTTGCATCTAAGATAGGAATCGAGCCTATACATCTTGATTGTGATATCATGATTGCAACACCATGTGGTGTTGGTATGTATGCTAGTTTTGTGATGAAATTGTGTGAAGTTTGTATCGAAAACAAAAAGCTTCATGCCGATTTAATAATTCTTAGCATTTTTTATTTTGATATGATCTTTGGGATGGATTGACTATCTAGGAACAAGGCACATATAGAATGTAAAGAGAATCAAGATCTCTTTGCTGCTATAGATGGTCACTATTTTGTATATGAAGGAATTAAAACTAAAACGTCACCTAAGTTGATAGCTGCTATGCAAGTACTAAAGTGTTTATGTAAAGTTTGTCAAGGGTTTATGATTAGTGTCTATAATATAAATTTAGATACCTTTGCAGCATAAGACATCAAGGTTGTCAGTAACTTCTCAGATGTGTTTCCTGAGGAGTTACCTGATTTATCATTAGATCGAGAAGTTGAGTTTACAATTGATTTGATACTGGGAATGGCCCCAATTTTGAAGGTACCTTATCGAATCACACCAGTGAAATTAAAGGAGTTTAAGGAACAATTACAAGATCTATTGAATAAAGATTTTATCCGACCAAGTGCGTCTCCGTGGGGAGCACTGGTACTATTCATGAAAAAGAATGATGAATCAATGCAATTATGTATTGGTTATTGAGAGTTGAATAAGGTGATAATTAAGAATAAGTATCTATTACTAGGGACTGATGATTTGTTTGATCAACTGCAAGGTTCTGGCACATTGTCAAAGATAGATTTTCGATCGGGTTATCATCAATTGAAGATTAAGGAGGAGGATAGACTAAAAAGTACATTTTGAACAAGATATGACCATTATGAGTTTGTGCTAATGCCTTTTTTACTAAGAAATGCACCAGTGGCATTCATGGGTTTGATGAATCGAGTATTTCATGATTATTTGGATAAGTTTATAGTTGTGTTTATTAACGATATGTTGATATACTCAAAGAATTCCAAAGACCATGAGAAGCATTTACGAGCTATTCTACAATGCCCATGAGAAAAGCAAATCTATGCTAAGTTTAAGAAATGTTACTTTTGCCTTGAAAGTATTCCTTCGTTAGACATATTATTTTCAAAGAAGGAGTACAAGTGGATTCAAATAAAGTTACAGCTGTACAAGAGTGGAAGAGGCCAACTAATATAGGCAAAGTAAGGAGTTTCCTTGGATTGGAAGGCTACTAAAGAAGATTTGTACATGGATTCTCCAAGATTACAATGCCAATAACACAATTACTGGAGAAAGAGACCAAATTTATATGGTTTAAGGAATGTGAAGAGAGTTTTTAGGAACTTAAAAACAAGTTAATTACTGCACCATTACTCACTATTCCAAACAACGAAGACAAGTTCATAATTTATAGTGATGCATCGGGGAATGAACATTGATGCAAAATAATAAAGTTGTTGTATATGCCTCATAACAATTGAAACAATATGAGCGCAATTATCCTATGCATGACTTGGAGTTTGCGATTGTGGTATTTGCACTAAAGATATGGCAGCATTATCTTTATAGTACGAAATATGATATCTATACAAATCACAGAAGTCTCAAGTATTTGTTCACTCAAAAGGAATTGAAAATGAGACAAAGAAGATAGGCTGAGTTCGTGAAGGATTATGACTGCACAATAAATTACCATCTGGAATATAATTACTGATGCTTTGAGTAGGAAGTGTATAGGTTTTAGTGGTAATTTAATTACTCTTCAACTATATATATTGGATGAGTTGAGAAGAATGAATATTGAATTAGTTCCTAATCATTATTCATATATGTTATCAGTGCTTTAGATTCAACCATCAATCTTAGACAAGATAAAAAAGGGTCAAGAAAAAGATGCAAGTTTTAAGAAGATTAAGAAAAAAGTAATCCAAGGAAAAATAAACCTGAGTTTAGACTTGACAATGATAGAACTCTAAGGTTTAGTACTCGTATATGTGTTAAAGAGAGAAATCTTAACAGGAGCGCATTGTACACCATACAGTTCATTTAGGAGCTACAAAGATGTATAAGGATATCTTTAAAGTTTTCTAGTGGAATGAGATGAAAAAGGATGTAACAAAATTTGTGGAACAATATTTAGTATGCAAACAAGTTAAAATTGAACATCAAAGGCGATCTAACACGTTAAGACGACTAATGATTCCTAAATAGAAGTGAGAGCATATTGCCATGGATTTATTATGTGATTACTTCTATTTCAAAATTGTGGATTGACTTACAAAATTGGCTCACGTTTTACTTGTGCGAATGACTCATAAAATGAAAAAGTTGATGCAACTTTATGTGGATGAAATTGTGCGACTTCATGGACAACCAGTAACAATAGTGTTAGATTGAGATATGCAATTCACATTGTCATTTTGGAAAAGTTTACATAAAGTGATGGGAAAGACACTAAATTTTAGTACGGCTTTTCACCCTCAAACAAATGGACAGTCAAAGTGGACGATTCAAACTCTCAAAGATATGTTAAGGGAATGTATGTCGAATTTCCAAGGAAGTTGGAAAAACATATTCCGTTAATAGAGTTCGCCTACAATAATATTTTCTATGCTGCAACAGGTATGACACCATATGAAGTGTTGTATAGAAGGAAGTGTATATCTCCTATGTATTGGGATGAAGTTGAAGAAACAAGATTACTTGGACATAAAAATTATGCAACAGACGAGAGAAATAATTGGTATGATTATACAAAGGATGAAAGTTGCACAAGATAGACCGAAAAGCTATGCCAACAATCGATGGAAGGATTTGGAGTTCGAAGTTGGTGATAAAGTGTTTTTTAATGTTGCACCAATAAAGGGGCAAAGAGATTTGGGAAGAAAGATAAGTTAAGTCCAAAATCTATTTGATCTTTTAAAGTGTTGGAAAGAATTGGAGATTTTGCTTATCATCTAGCATTACCTTTGAAGCTTTCAAGTGTGTATAACGTATTCTATGTATCTATGTTTCAAAAGTACATGCATGATCCTTCGCATGTTATTGAATTTGAACTGTTGGAAGTAAACGAAAACCTCACATTTGGAGAAAAGTCGATTCAAATATTAGAAAGAATGGATCAAATGCTTAGGGCTAAAATGATTTCACTAGTTAAAGTGCAATGGAAAAATCATATAGTGGAAGAATCCACATGGGAACATAAAAACAAAATGAAGTCCAAGTATCCAAATTTGTTTGGCTAAGTGTTGGTTTAAATAGTACAAATTTCGTGGATGAAATTTCTTTTTAGGAGGGGTGAATTGTAGCACCCAAATTATTTTAGAAATATTATATGTTTAATTAATTATTTTATTAATTGTTTTCTTATTAAATTAAATCATTTTTTGATTGGTGGGTAAATATAATTAAATTAGAAGTTTTTGGTATTTAAGAAGTTATGTTTAACTAGGAAACTTAGACTTGATAGGATTAGTTTTTCTAAAACCCTAGAGAGGTTTGCTAATATATATATATATGAGTCTAGGGTTTTGCCAAAAATACTGAAAAAAGAGAAAAAAAAGAAAGGAGAAGCAAAGGTGAAGGACGACAACCAATGGAAAAAGGAAGAGAGAGAATAAAAAAAAAGGGAAAGAGAGGTGTCGGCAGGAAAATAAGAGAGAAAAGACGGAAGAAGAAAAAAAAAAGAGAAGAGGAGGAAGGAGTCAGCAGCTAGGGAAAAGGAGAAAAACAAAAAGGTAAAAACCATAAGAAAAAAGAAAGGGGAGCCAGCAAGGAAAAAAGAGGGAAAAAAATTGTAGGTTCTACAATTGATTTCTTTTGACTATTTACTAGGAAGATCAACTAAGGTAAGTTACACACCCATATTTGTTAGATTTTGCGTATATTATAATTGATTTCATGGACTGTTTGTTATGTTTGGATGAATTTAAATTTTATTATTCTTCCTTTCTTCTCTAATTTTAAAAGCTTGAATCTATGTCCATGAGACTTATGTGATATTAATGTTTAATATATATACATATAAATATCATAGGTTTTAATTTATTTATATAAAAATGTGTTATAAGTTGTTGTAGTTTATATATATATGTATAAATATGTTTATGAGAATAGTCAAATACATTCATATGATGTATTTATTATGTATTTGCAAAGAATCTTTATAAAGATTTAATTTTTTATATAAGAATGGTAAAATCAATAGTTGGAAATTCTAGGCACATTAAAATTATTATCTATGTGTCTAAAAATAAATAATTGCATGTGTATGTTTGTTGAAAAATATTTTATATTAAAACTGTTTAAGTTAACAATTATTTTACATGATAAATTTAATATTTAGATGCATGAATGCATTGCTAAATTTTTTATGGATTTAATTACATGTGTATTAATATATGTGGTTTCGATTACTAAATTTTACTTAGAAAATATTAAGTATATTTATGTAAATATTTTCCTAAGTAATTATGTGTACGCAATTGTTCAAATTTAGATTTATGCTATATATTATTGCATATTCATACATAAGCATGAAAACATATTAAAGAAGTTTTATTTTTATGTTAAAGAAATATAATTTCAGAAAAGTTTAAAAGATTTAAAATGTTTTTATGGCCATGCAATGTAGGCAATATTTGTGAATATGAAAGGAGCTTGTGTATGTGTTTGGTCCATTCAAGGGAGGGCCCAATAACCTGGTTTATTGGGAGATGAGTTTATATGAGCATATATAAATGTATAAGGATATGTGAAATGGCTCATTGATGATCACAATGGGGCATGACTATTACTATTTGTGAGAGTGTGTGGCAAAACTTAACTTGTATGGATAAGATGTAAATGTGATTGTCTTGAATTATAATGTTTCCTATTGATGGTTATATGATTTCCTTAAAAGTTAACTTGTGTGCTACTTTGGAAAAGATAAAATGCCGATGGGTAATTTGATCTTTATAAGTATGCTAAGGGATCACATGCTTTATGTGAAAATTAAGTCCTACATCTTTATATATATGTTTTGAACTAAGGTAATAATTATATTTTGGTTCGAAAAAGGAAATCAAAGTTTTAAGTACAAATTTTATCACATATTTTTACATTGCATTGGCATATACATGTGGAACTTACTGAGTGACTTGTCACTCATTCCATTTTATTTGCATATGTGTAGGTGAGAGCAGAAATTGACTAAGATTACTTCGAGAGCTAGTGTGAGGAAACAAATGGTAAGACAAGCTTGTACGGATTAGTAAAAGTGCTTATAACACTAAATAAATATTTTACTTTTATTTTATATTGTTTAGGATATAATAGTATAATTTTTTATTTTCCTTTAAGTTGTGGGTAAGGACAATGTTTTTAACTTATTAGTTACTTTAATTTATTTAAAGTATTTTATAAAAATTTGGTTCAAAATTCATAATGTTTAAAAGAAAAATTTTTGTTAAGTTTTTTTTTATTATTATGTCCTTTATTTATTTATGAAGAAGAACTAACTCTTCTTAGATCGAATCTTAAAAGTTTAATTAAGGGGTGTTACAAAGAAGGTAACATAAAATGAGAAAGCGAGGTGGGCTTTGTGTGTTTGTGTTAAAATTTCTAAGAGGGTAAGTGTTTTACGAACAACCCACAAGGAATGTACCTCTCTCTCCAAATAAGTACACATAGAGAAAAAGAAGAGAGGATTGAAGATTACATTTCGATGGATGTGCCTGTATGAAGTGAAAACTGAGAGGAGATGGTGGGTGAGATCTGAAAGGAGAGGGTGAGACTTGAAAATTGGGAGCAAAAGGTGGGTAAGATTTGAAAGGTGAGGGTGAGAAGAGGAGAGGGTGGGTGTGGCGTTCGAATGAGATTGAAAAGGAGGGTATCTTTATAGTTAGGTTTAGATTATAGATAGTTATATAGTTTTTTCTTTAGTTATAATATTTGGTCAGTTCGGTGCAGTATGGTGTGGAAGATTTAGTACCAAAGCATTGACCCGAATTTTAAATTGTTTTAGTGTATAAACTGACTACAATTGTAATATCCATAAAACCCGACCCAAACCGCTTTAAAATGGTTAGGTTTTTAGAGTACACAGGTAATTTTCCGCACTTATTAAAAATAGAAGACAAACTCAAAGCATTTGAATTTACATCACTTTTAGAAGCTACTTGACAACCCAAATAACAATTAGAAATACATGTCAAATCATTTTTCAAGCTCTTGGTTATATTACTAGCAACTTCCTCATCTTGATAAATAAATCCAAAACAGTGTTCAACATAATCAAATTTGTATCTTGGATCAAGCACAGTAGCACTTAAGCACATTTGGTCAATATCCAATACTTATCAAATCTCTTTAGCATCTTAGTGGTAATTTCACTCAAAAGAAAATCACTAGTTAAACTCTAATTATTCAATTATGCTTGAAGTGTACATATTTCGTGAAGATAAATATGAGAGCTAACATGCAATGATGTACTAAACTTCAAAGTTACATTCCTGAAACATAAAAAAATAAAAAAATATATAGACGCCAATCAAAACATGATGAGGATCCACCCCTTAACCTACCACCATCATCTTCCTGAAAGTAAATTAAACAATGTCGATCTTTCTCCTCTAACCTCTCAAAGGCTTCTTGGAATTTCAAAGGGGTCTCCAACATTAAATAAGTAGAATTCCACCTAGTTGGAACATGCAAAAATATGATAGATTTGCACTCAATCTTTTCATAAATTGCATACTCTTTGAATTTTTGTAACCTAGAAGGAGAAGATTTAACATATTTCATCGCATTTTTAATGCTAACAATTAAGTCATGTGCCTCCCTCAACCCCTCATATACAATCAAATTGGTTATATGTGCACAACACCTCATACGCAAATATTTATCATAAAAGATACACCTTTTAATTAACTTCTTTGAAAGGTAAGAAATAGCTACGCTATTAGTGGATGCATTGTCAACCATGATAGTAAACCCACTTTAAAAACCCCATTCATGCAAATAATATTCAATAACTTTGCCAATGGTATCTCCCTTATGATTAGGAAGTGCACACAAAAACTAAAAATTCTTTTTTGAAGCATCCAATTGGAATCAACTTTGTGTGTGGTGAGAGACATAAAACTATATTTTGAATTGAACTCTAGGCATCGGTAGTTAGACAAACTCTTTGACAATGGATGCTAAACATCTTTTTTAATTCCAATTTATCATCCAAATATAGTTGATATATGTCTCTAATAATATTCTTATGTGATGACGAATCAAATTTAGGACATGGAATACTACAAAAATTGTCTAAACCCATGACCTTCAAAACAGCTAAACGGTAGCTCATCCAATATGATCATCTTAGCACATGCAAGTCTATAAGCTTCCTTACTAAAGTTGCCTACTGCTAGAAGATTGCTCCAACCACTTTCACTTTGAGTTTCCAAAACAAATATTTTTTGTCTTTTATCATCCACTCTACCAGGATACTTCATACATTGATTAATCAAATGATTTCTCAAAGTGCTAGTCCCATACCTCTTAGTGTCATAAACATAATCCCTCTTAGAATAATTGCATTTACACTTAGGCTCTATTGGATTTGAATTTTCCATCCTTGTAAAGTGATTCCACACATCGGAAGATGCTTTCAAAGGTTTTCTCTTTCCTAATGTTGGTAGACGTGAAGGAAAAGATGTTTCAAAATTTGATGTGGATTGGGTTTCATTGATAGCTTGAGTATCACTCAGCAGTGTTTTTCCATATTAAAATCTACCAATATACAAACAATTTAAAAAATATCAAATCAAATAATGCAAAGTTATATATTATATTCCAAATCCACCACAAAATCAAACAACACAACAAAGAATTGAGCATAAATATTGAGAAGCATTTCTCTAAACAGATTCATAAAACAAAGCATTTTCATGTCACATTTGATTGTAGGTAATAATTTTTGCAGTTGCTACCTAGGACATGAAATTCCAAATGAGTTTAGTACTAAAACATGGGGAGTTCTATGAGTATCATCCTTCCTGCATATTGGAATAGTAATGACTTTTTAGGTGTTGCTTTCTGCATTGTTTTTGATCGGGGTAAGGTAGACGCTAATACTTCCAAAATGGCCATTTTTCTAGTCTCTAGTCATTTCACTTTATTGATAAGTTATAATTCGTCACGTATACACCTTTCGTTTTTTGTATGTTAGTATCATTCTGTAGCGTCCTTAAAATAGCATGGAATTTGAAATACATATTTAGTTACTCAAATTTTTCTGTACAAAACACCAAGTAATAGCTACAAATTAATCAACAGAGATGCATTTTGTCATCTACTGCATGGTGATTTTTGACAAGAACACATTACTAATAAAGATGAGCATATTAATTAAACAAAAAGATAAATAATTAATTTAAAAATACACACATGAGCAGACTGTTTTAAAGGTGAAATCTAGCTACACTGTTTTGGGCATTCAGGTTGAGCTTCACAAACCAGCCGTACGATGCTCTATTAGGGATGGCAAGGCTTTATTAACCTTGCATTCACTACGTACCTAAAATATCCTCAGTATTTGATGAGTTTCTTGAAGAAGAAGATGCACAATTTTCTTGAGAAAAAATTGTTGATGAAGATTTTGACTACTCCCCTTTTGAGATTATCACTTTTGGTAGTGACAATTTAAGCTCCAAATGCATGTTAGTCGTATTTTGTTGATGATTGTCAGCGTAAAAAGCGGTAGTAGATAATATTCATGTATAGTTACTTCTTATATCTTTAGTGTACATAGATCAAATACTGTATATATCTCTCTAAGTCTTGTATATCTGTGCTACAATTGTGGTACGTTGTTATACTCAAAGGGACCCCAACGTTAATAGAAAATCAAGCTTTGCCAAAATATTCTCTTGCTAATTATTTCCCAGTTCTCTATTAAGACTTTTTTATGGTATCAGAGCCCTAGACTTACATCACTATAGCCAGCTCATCCTCTTCTATTCATTCTTCTTCTTCTTTAGGAGTTTCCCTACCAAACTACTATACGTTCCTCTCAAATTATATCAAGAAAACTACGTCTTGTGAAAGCTCAAATCTTGCCCCTCACAATTGGAAGCAGCATGGAGGAATTTTTTTTCAGCCGAAACCACACCACTAGAGAAGCTCGTAAGGGACACCTCCTCTCAGACAAAGGAGGCGCTGGTGTTGAATCCCATTTATCTGGTGTGACATTGGTTGGATCTTGTCATCGATTTCGAAGGAAATTCTCATAGAGGTAATTTAATCCATTGAATTGTACTCCTTGGAGTCCAATACCAAAGTCCTAGGACCCACATAGGATTAGTGAGTTTTAGGTGTGCACAAAATGATAAAAGACAATAGAAAATGCTCAACAAAATGATAAAACATAGATGAATTGTGCTTTCTAATATCCAGCATCAATATCTGAGTACCAATATGCAGCACTGTATATTCCCCTGCTTTAAAACCATGCAATCTCATGTGATAAGCGACAAAACAATATAAAATAATATGAAGAAAAAGTGATTTAGGGCTTTTGGATGTACTTATTTCTAACATAAACCGCTTTTTCATTAAAAAGCATTTTGAATTAGTTTGGTAGAAAATTGTTAAAGCACCTTTTTATTAAAAAAAAAAATTAAGTACGTTTTTAGGAGAATCACCTTCTTCCAAAAGTGCTATTTCATTAAAAAAATAAAATAAAATTTAAAAGCACTTTGGGCAGTAAGTGATACGATTTTAAAATGCCTAAAATAACCCCATTTATATTCTAAAATTTAACACGTTGTCCATTTAGATAAAAGTTTATTCTTTTTGGTAATTTACGAAAGTAATTTTTAACTAAAAACTAAACACTATTAAATATTTTTAAATCACTTTTTATACTTTGCCACCAATTATAAAATGCTTTATTATTAAAGTTCTTTTTGACTAAAGTTCTACAAATAAAAAACTCTATTGGAAAAAAATATTATTATAGAAGTACATCCAAACCAGCTCTTAAATTTAGTAGTCTAAGTTTATTTGCTGAGGGAAGCTAAAAAAGAAGGTTGGATCAAACTATTCATTGTAATTCAAGATCTCAACTTGTAGATATCCTTACAAATGATCTACCAAGTGGACAAATTGAACTTTTGCGCACAAAGTTTGGTTTAATCGAGAGGAATCTTGAGACATGTGAGATTTTTCTTTTTAAGAGTTTTAATTTTTCTGGTTTCTTTAGTAAGGTATGTGAGCGGCCTTGATTTTAGGATTTATATTTTTTGCTTTAAGGTTTATTATTAAGTTAGAAAAGATGGATCTCAGTAATTCCAAGCTTCTTACTCAAAATTACAGATTTGTCTCAGGCTCCAAATATCCAAAATATAAATCTTGAAGGTTGTACAAGTTTGTTTCATGTACTTTCATCTGTTGAAGAACATCAGGGAGGAGAGGGCACTTGGCTATTGTTAAGAATCGTTTAAAAAACATGTGTCATCTGAACTTCACATTGCTTAATAGTTTTATCACAGGTCTTATAGTCAATTTTCCACTCTACTCATCTTCATCAAATATTTCACTACAAAAAAAAATTGAGATTTAGCTATGAAAACTTTGTCTCAAAGTTTTTTTTCATATCTAAAAGGTTGCATTTTGCTACAACATATGATTTCGTAATCGATAGCTGAGAAATTTCCCAAATTTGTGACTCATCCTTGGTAACTAATCTTTGTAGCTAAACCGTAAATTTTTTTGGGCATCAACTTTCCCTCCAATTTTTTTGCTGATGTGGCTTTTATTTTATAACAGTTACAAATTTATGTTGTTACAAAGTTAATAAAAAATAATTTTTTAGAATTAAACAGCTACCAAATCTATTTATAACTTCTCAATTATAAAATAAAAAAAATTTAGCTTTTTCTCCTAAACTACGTCGTATTTTATCTCACCTTCTTCCAGTCGTACTCCATGTTCCCCCTCTGATCTCCTTCTCCAGATTCCCAAACTACTAGTCGTAGTTCTGAATCCCTTCTTCCCTCTCGATTGTCTCACCCATCTTCTTCATTGGTCATCAATCTCTCTCCACCGCCTGCCATCGCTAAAATGCACATCGTGAACTTATATTCTTGGCTTGGTTATATTTTCAAATCGTTGAGTTTTTCAAGAAAATACGAAACCAAGATTAGGAACACGAAGGGAAATTCCTTGAGATTTCAGGGGGTGGATTTGATTTTTCGCTGACTGATACACACTGTTGAAGAGCTGAACAACATTGTGTTTGGGGGCCTCCTGCTAGCGATAGGTGATGACAAATCATCTTCGATTGTAACGGCGGAGACTCAAATCATCCTTGAGATTGAGTTGGATCAACTCAAGTCTAAGATCCACACCCTTGGTTAGATCCACATTTTTTTTTCTTTTTTTTGTTTTCCTCTACGGCAATCTTAACTCGAAGTGTTGCAGTGACTTTAATACCATATTTTCGATTCTCGAAACTGAATAATTTGAATTTGTTGTTGAGATTTTGGAACTGTAATAATGTGTCATTTGTAAATTTAGAAAATGGAAGTATTTTCCTTGGTTATCTTTGGTTTTTTGATTGCAAGCTTGGATTTGCTTCGACAAAGCCTGCAACTTTTCAATTTCTCAGCATATTCGAGCGTTGATTTGGTCACGAACTCTTCCTCCATGTAAGTATTACGGTCATTCAGTTTAGGGTCTGTAAATTTCATTGGGTCTAGTTACGTATATTGATTCAGGGTTTTTCTTCTCTTTTTTTTTTTTTCCTTTCCGATGATCGATTGGCAGTCTGACATACCATCAATTGCTGCGGTAACTTCACTTTTTTTTGTGGTTTGGCATATGAACCTAGGAATATTAATTGGTATCTGTTTCCTTTATTTTACACCTCTAAGGTTATTTCGTTGGTCATTTTCTGATTTCAACCTGGAAATTGTATTTTATTGTTTAATGCACCAGCAAATGGAGCTATTCTTTTTACCACCGCCGCCAAACAAAAAGAAAAAGGAAAAACAAAAATTGAAATTGAATTATCATTTCTTGATCAAATGATATGATTGAGTTCCATGTGCTATATGTTTTTCCTTATTGTTTCTGTTCCTTTTCCCTGCTTGTGATAGTTCAGGATCTCTGAGTCATGAAGCAAGGGAAACATTCATCTCAGCCCTAGTTTCAAAAGGTCTGTTCCAATGTAGAGACTGAATTTTATATATCTTTTATATCCAGTCTCTTAGTAGTTTGCATATAAAATTTCATTCTTTCTACAACAGGACGTGCATAATGGTTAGATAAAGGACATAGGAAATGTCTTATTCTTTGGCACGGGATTTGAGAATGGGCTGATATTGTGGACCTCTTTCCTTGAATTACTTCATTCCTTATTTCCTCCAAACTGCGGTCTTGACGTTGTGTCACCTTGATTCTTTCGACAATCGCTGGTTGCAACTTCAGTGTAGCTAAACCTCCCGGAAAACATCCTACGATCACTTCGATATCCAGCTTTCTCAAATCTTCCAAGAGTTGAAATTTTAATATTTACGATGATGGTACACTGAGGTTTGGAGATCGTTTGTGTGTACCCAATAATGAGAGTATAAAGAAAGAATTAATGGTGGAGGCTCATTGTACGCCATATTCGGTACACCCTGAAAGTACGAAAATGTTCAGGGATTTAAAAGAGGTGTACTGATGGAAAAATATGCGAAGAGAGCTCGCACAATTTGTGGAGCAATGCTTAACTTGTCAGCAAGTTAAAGCACAGCATTAAAGACCATTTCGTTTGTTGAAGCCATTAATGATACCTGTCTGGAAATGGGAGCACATCGCTATGGATTTTGTGGTTGGATTACCGCAAACGTTGCGAGAATTGAATGTTGTTTGGGTGATTGTAGATAGACTCACAAAGTTAGCACATTTCTTACCAATTAAGATGACTTATACATTGGAGCAGTTGGCGCAACTTTATATCAATGAGATTGTAAGGTTATATGGGGTGCCTGTTTCAAATTGTATCGGATAGGGATCCGCGGTTCACATCGATGTTGTGGAAGAGCTTACATGAAGCCATGGGTACGAAATTAAAGTTTAGTACTGCATTTCATCCGCAAACTGACGGACAGTCAGAGAGGACTATTCAAATTTTGGAGGATATGTTGAGAGCTTGCATGAATGATTTTAAAAGATCATGGAAACAACATATACCTCTTGTAGAGTTTGCGTACAATAATAGTTTTCAAGCTACTATTGGTATGGCACCGTATGAGGTATTGTACGGGAGAAAATGTAGATCTCCTGTACATTGGGATGAAGTCGGAGAACGAAAACTTGTTGGACCAGAGATTTTGCAGCAAACATAGGATGTGGTTGCAAGGATTATAGAGAGAATCAAGACGGCTCAGGATTCTCAGAAAAGTTGCGCGGATAATCGATGAAAAGAATTGGAATTTGCAGCTGGAGACAAAGTTTTCCTGAAGATAGCACCATTGAAGGGTATTATGAGATTTGGTAGGAAAGGAAAGCTAAATCCGTGGTTCATTGGACCATTTGAGATTCTTGAAAGAATTGATGATTTAGCTTATCATTTGGCTTTACCACCTAATCTTTCAAGTGTTCACAATGTGTTCCATGTATCAATATTGAGAAAGTACATTTTTGACCCTTCGCATGTACTTAGTTATGAACTTTTGGAGATTCGAGAAGATTTGACATATGAGGAGCATCTCGAAAGGATTCTACAACGCGAAGAGAAAGTATTTCAAAGAAAGAATATAGCATTTGTAAAAGTGCTTTGGAAGAATCACTCATTAAGAGAAGCTATATGGGAACGAGAAGAGGAGATGATGTCGAAATATCCTCATTTATTTGGTTATTAGGAGTGGAATTATGTGGCTTATATGAATTAGACTTATTTGGAAAAATATATGTTACTTATTTGAGCTTGTTGTTCTAAGATTAATAACTTTGTTTTGATAGTAAATTGTTCAATTTGGTATGTTTTAGTTTTGTTTTTGTTTTGAATTTTGAGGACGAAATTCTTTTAAGGGGTAGGTAGTTGTGGGATCTGAATCATTGGTTTTTAAATTTAAGAATAAATATATTATTTTCCTTTGTTAATTGTTTATTTAGTTGAGATAAGATTTTATCAGATAAACCTGATTATATAGGATTTTATTATCTTAAAATAAAGTAGATTGAAATCTATTTTTAAACAGAACTGATAAGGTTTTTGGATTATTATTATTATTATTATTTAAAAAAAAGAGTTCAAGTCAAACTCAATTTTTTAAGTCATTTACAGATCTATGACTATGCCTTTTTGAAAAGAAAAAAAAAAAAAACAAACGTACGATTTTAGAGAGGAACGTCTGAGAGTTTTTGAGGGTTTGGAAAAGAGAGTAGAAGGAACCTACTGATTTTGGAAGGTGAGTAATTGATACTTGGATCAAAGAAACCTGGAGTTTTGATTTTTTTTTTCTTGTGAAAGATTTAAATACTAAATCTTTTTCTCTCTTTTTCTTGAGATTTATTTTTGGAGCTTGATTTGGGGGCTAGGGTTTTTGCAACTTTTCAAGATCAAATCAAGGATTTCAGGTAGGATTCCTAACCCCAATTTGCTTTATGTTTTTTCTTTGCTATTTTTGATAAATGAATTATTAAAATTTTGGATTATTTTTAAACTTTGCTGAAAAACCTGTCTATTTAGAGGGGTATTTAAATTTTTGTGATCTGTGTTTGATGTCAAAATTTTTTGAATGATTTATTGTGCATAGATCTATGAATTTTGAATGTTTTAGTTTTTTTTTTTACCTCAATCCGAATTTTCTATAATTAATTATGAATTTTCGATGTTCTCTGTTTCAATCTGTAAACTTCTGATCAGTTTGGATTCACTGTAAATTTTTGATGGGAAAATCAATTCGTTTTAATTTGAAATTTTTATATACTTTACTTAAGACCCTCTGGAACATATATATGAAAAATCTCGAATTTTGGAGTCATATATAATTAACTGTGAATTTTATAAATTTCTGTATCACTGCTGGATTGGTTTTACAGTTTTGGTTCTTAAATTTGGAAACTGAATTTATTTTACGTGGTAAATTCTGGGAAATTTTCAGCTGTTAGATACATGTTGTAATGTTGTTTTGGCACTGATTTTAGGTCAATCGGAATTTTCATTAGTTAGTTATAATTTCTGGAATCTGTCTAGGTCATTCTTTTCACACAGTGACTGTTTGTATAAATTATTTTCGTTAAAATAATTACTGTTCACGTAAAATGCTAAAATACTGAAATTTGCTTGAGTTTTTGTGGACATATGAATTGATTATTTGCCTCTGGAATTGAACTGATTGGTTGTGTATAGTCTGGTTTATGAATTTATTTGTATGGAGGTTGTGCAAATTGTGTTGATTGTGGAATAAAATTTGACGCAGATATTTTGTTTTTGTAATGGATATCTGTAGTGGTGTTTTGATATTTGTGTATATCAAGTATGTAGTTGATTAAGACTATAAGTTGCTTAAGATAATGAATAGGCTTAGTGAGCATGCATGCATGAGTTTAATAATGTACGACGGACTATGAACGGTACATTACATTTGGTTGGTACATGGAAGCGCTATACAAATATTTGAGTTTGATCATGAACTAAGTAAGCTATATGTGAGATTGAAATGCTTACTGTGTGATGCTATAGGTGAGATTGAGATGTATGCACACTTATGATTTGATATGTTATTGTATGTAAAAGGAAATTCCAACCAATAAGTGTATTGTTAAAGTATGGACTGGCATATGTTATAATTGCATAATAAGTTTGAATTATGATTTTGATTATGATTAAGTTTGAATTATGATTTTGATTATGATTAAGATTGTATATGGATGTATGCTTTAATTGTGTGGGAATTCTACTGAGTTATTTAACTCACGCCTTAGTTTGTTTAATTTTTCCCAGGTAATAACGCACAAAATGATTTGTTTTTCTAGACAATTATTGGAAATGGTGAACTTTGTGGCTGCTCAAGAGGGGAGATTTTAGAGTACAAAATGAAGGTTTTCCATTATTAGGATGAGAAGTTGGGTTTACCAAGTTTGAATTTTTTTTTATTGGTAGTTTTACGTTTTAGGAAATAAGTTAGGAGTATAGATGTTTTCATTTATTTAAGCATACTATTGTTTTAACATGTGAGTTTTTTAAAAAAAAAATGAACGACATTAGATTTTATCGTAAAGAGCCTTTTGACAGTCAAGGTATGGGTCTTGTCTGTCTAAAGGCTTTATATATATATATATATATTAAGTTTTTTTAAAAATGTTTTCCGCAAATACATGTACATATTGCTTTGGTAGCCATCTCAGTCTTGTTCGTTTTATGGAGCTTGGTTGGGGTGTGTTACAGATATAATTCCAAACTTTGTGAGTTAATAATTTGGCTCATAAAGTAAGTTTATACTCGACAATAATAACTACTTATTTCTGAATAAATTTTCTTGTGTATGTGATTAGGTGAAAGAAAATGGCTTGAAGGACAGTGTTATGACAGTTGGGGAAATACGATCAAGGATCGAATCAAGAGGAACAGGCAGATTAATTGCTTTTATTGCTTAAACGCATGAAGTGTATACTGCAATTGATCAAAGTATACCCTACTTTTACATGATTTGTAATTGTATTCTAATTACTACTAGTTTGTGTATATAATAATGGTAGGATTTACATGTGGTAGGATTTACATGAGGGGTGTGCGTTGGGAGATTGGGAAAGTAGGTTTTCTCGGGAATTTCTTATTATTGATTGTTTAAGAACTAATTGTGGTGAAGATCTAGACCTCTGCATCAAATACAACAGTAGGGGGATGGGGACAGTGCATTGAATTGGAGCTCTATCGTCAACCTCACTGAATAGGAGCTCTATAAATTTGTCCATCAATTTAACATGTTTAAGTTTGAGTGAGACACCAATAGAAGTAGTACCTTCGTCAATCCATTGTCACCTGCATCTTCCAACTTTAGATCGATATGCATCGATGTGGAAAGCTTAAAAGTCTTTCAACTAGAATTTATAAATTGAAATCTCTCCTGTTAATGAAGCTCTCTGAATGCTCAAATCTAGAAGAGTTTCTAAAATTCTTAGATTTTCAGTATGAGAATATAGGCTTCTTCATCGGCACTGCACTAGGATTCAATGTGTTTTGCATTTTATGCATAAAGAAGTGTTTGGAGAAAGACCTGCTTTGGTTTTGTTGAAAGAGTAACTATGCATGCTTATCATTGTTTTCATTGAATGTTTTCAGACTTGGAAACAACTCAGCTTGCATGTTTTTTGTATTAATAATTTTAGCACTGTATCATTTTTCTTTATCCTTTTTTGTGTATTGTAATTAATGTTCTATGCTTTGAAGTGTAAGATGAAAGCTTAGTTTGCATGGTCAATTAAAGTTCAACTTAATAATTTTTTTTTCTTTCCTATTACATCCCAAAAAAAAAAAGCATCGTTAATTAGATGTTTTGAGTGTTAAATGCATAAAATTGTGTTTTCATTTTTGGCTAAATTATTAATGAATAAATTAAGAATACGATTCACAGCTTGCACTTTAACATAAATAATAAATAGTTACGGGAATTAACACAAAAAATAAAAAACAATTTTCTGGCAGCCAAATATATTTGCTGTAGTAAGAAAATAAGCAGCAGTAGTAAGAAAACAATTTTGCAAGCATCTCCAAAAATAGGAGAGAAAAGGCTTGGTAGTGTCATATATCCATGTATATATAATTTCTTTATGTTGTCAAGTGACCAAATAGACAAGCAAAAGGGTGCCAATTCGTGTCAAGGAGTCCTACCACTATAACAAAACCTGTATTTAGCGATGATATAGAAAACTGGTTGCCTAAACATTAAATACTCTAACAATTGAGGAAAGCAAATTGGTGATGAATTTAGTGAAGAATTATCTCGCCATAAAATCATTTTGGCTACTAAATATAAAAACTCTTACCAAAGATATTTCGCCACGCATCTATTTGTCGACATGAAAAGAGTTTAGCAATGAAAATTATAGAAACTGTCACCAAGTATGCTCACCAACGCAAATACATGTAGCCATAAAATATTTTGCGCAACAAAAATATATAAAGAAAAGCCAAAGATATTTAGCTACAAAACAAATAGGTTGTCATAAATTCTTCTTGGCAATGAAAATTTAAAAAGTGATGCCAATACTATCTTATAACACAACAAATATGTTGTTAGAAATCAGTTTTGCCAATGAAAAATATTTAAAATGTTACAAAAAATATATTCTATGTCTACTCATATATTAAACTCTAATAACATTAACAAATTCTAATTAACCTTTAAACTAAGCAAATTATGCACAATTCATGAAAAAAATAAAAAACAAACACGTTAGCAAACAGGCTCTAATAAATGAGGTATATGATATGACATATATAAAACATTTATTAAATAGGTCATGGAAGTTATTATCCAAAATTGACCGGTTTATTCAAAGCCGAAACATTTATTCAAATATTTATGCAATTTACAATATAATTTAATAATTTTATATTGAATCGGCTTGATGGACTTGTTCAGCAAGCGTCGCTTGTCTTCACCATTGTAGACATTGAACTCCCTTCAAGTATGCAAACGAACTTTTCCCAAAGCAATTTGATTCTTCTCCCGAAGAACTCTCACAAGAATCTCAGCAAAGATATTTTCAAATCAAGTTCACATCCAAGTTGCTAAATAAAAACACAAAAATATTTTTTTGCAACTTGGAATATGTTACAATATCATAAAAATGAGTGTTGTAAAATATTCTTTTTGAAACCAAAAATACATGTTCAGCTCACACAAAAAACTCGTACAAAAAACAAGATGTGATGAACCTTTTTTATAAAAAGATTTTGACAATTTGTATTTTAGACAAAAGATAATTGTTCAAAATAAAGAATAATTATCTGATTTAACTATATAAGAAAAACCCTTATTTAGTTCAATCAAATAATAAAGAATATGATATAAAAATAAACATTTCTATCTTTCCTGAACTGCTGTCAAAATCCAATCTCTTCAGTTATGCTCTTCACGTATAAATCTCCAGCAGTAGACTTTTTCAACTTTCTAAAACTCTACCAAATCCCAATAATAAAATCATAAATTACAACTTAAATCTAAAGACCCCTGAATACAAAATAAATAGATCTTTTACAATTGTCCTAAATCAAATATAACAAAGGGATTGTTCAATTTTGACATCTTGGACTAACATGATGTTGCTATAAAATGCCAACACTAAAAACCTAATAATCTCCCCTTTTGGCATTCTTTTGGCAAAAATCTATAAAGACTCTAGACACCGATGCACAACCAAATCACAAAGCTGTATTGCTTGAAACACAATATAAACAAGGATTAGTAGAACAGAGTGTAATCAGTAATAAAATAAACCAGTAGGTGTAAAAACTCAAAACAACACAATATTACAAAATGACAAACCAACCAATTTTGCATTAAGTTTTCTCCCCCTTTTTTGTGTATCATCTCTCTATCTCCCCCTTTTTGTCAAAAGATGGAAAGAACTAAAAAACTCTTAAAATTAGAGGAGAAATATATAAATAAGAAAAATCACGAAACATAGGAAACTACAACAGGGTCTGGAAGTATCATGGATGTTGCAACATCTTGCAACTTATGTTGTAACATCAATAAAACCTGCAACTTTTAGTCCCCTTAAATTGATAAATCATTACTCCTCTTGAATTTGAGCATCCTTCCATGATTTTGATCACTTCATCTTAATGAACTCATAGTATTTGCAACAATCAAATAAAATTCAAATTCAATCGCATATAAATATCATTCAAATACCATTTATTGTTGCTAACAACAAGGATTCTGGGACACATAATTAATAAGGAAAGGGGAAACAAACCTAGGGTAAAAGAACAAAAACTAAATAGCAACAAGCAATTTTTTTTATAACATTTAACTTTGCTTAAAACAATATGCAAAAATCAAAATACAAACTTGAATCACTTCCATCAAATAAAGACTACGAAGATTTGAACAATGTGTGTGCGCATCAAATGTTTCAAAAATTCCTGCTTAATTTTTTTTCAGTTTCAACAACTCTAATTTTGAAAAATTGAACAGAGTTGGTCAAATTAACCTAGTCATCTTTATCCCCAATAAAATTCATTTAAGTCACAGACATTTGTGTGTGAAGTAATTTTGTAGTATATTTTTCTTTCTTTTGTTGCCTTCTTTTTTTTTTTAAATAAACTTTTGATTTTGTACCCACAATTAGTAGCTTTCACTCTAACACTAAGGTAGCCCTCTTCTAATGGTAGATTGTTGTCTACATATTAGTGATACATAGGGTCAAATTACTCATGGATAGCTTCACACAACAGTGTAGGTACCTTTTTTTGACTATGGGGCCTGGACACTTTTCATATTATAGATGGGATAAGAATCTACATAAGCAGTCAAGGCTTAATTCAATAATTCTCAACTCAAGTTGTATCCACCTAAAAAAAATCAATTTAAAATCAAGAAAGCATTGTAATTGTGCAAAAATCAATTTAAAATCAAGAAAGCATTGTAATTGTGCAAAATATATGAGTTCAAATTTAACTAATGAAAATTTGCATAAAGCTTTCAAGTTCATACGTTGATTTTTGTAAATTGTAAGTAATAAAGTTAAACCAAACAAATATAAATAATAATACTTAATGTAAAGCAAGATACATACATAATGACAAAAAAAAAAAAAAAAAACTACATGAAACACAAATCACAAATTTTTCTCAAAGTAAAAGCCTAAGATGCATTGGGACCTTTGATATAACTTGCAATAATTTTGGTTTCAATCAAAATTCATAAATCAAATTCTTCTTTGCAATCTTAGTTTTACTCAAGAAAATAAACCAAACAAAACTTAGCAAGTTAACATACGTTTGACATGAGGCTTTGCTATCTTTGAAATTGCATCTGGTAAGATCAATGTCATATCTTTTCTCACATCGAAAAGATGATTCGTTTATGATTAGAGTATTGAAACTGGATGTTGAATCTAGATCATCAAACTGTCTCTGTTCAGCAGAAACTACATCTATTGTATCATTATAATAATCTGTTGCAACATCTAGTACGATATTTTGTATATTTCCAGATTCACCAACATTTTAGATTATTGTCTGCCAAGATTAGTGACACGGTACCCAGTTCCTGCATCCAAGAATTTATTTAAAATATAAGGATGATTCAATATATTGCAATTATCAAATGATCTTGATCCTTCTAAAACACAATTTTTAAGTTTATCAAAAGCTTGACATTTATTTTGTGTAAATTTCACCAAAAGATCATTATCACAAATTGGACTTATGCTAAGCAAATTGGCTTTAAGTCCCTCAACATGTAAAACATTCTCAAGCATTGGAAATCCATCCACATTGAGTGTTCCTTTTCCTACTATTTTTCCCTTAACACCATCACCAAATGTCACATGGCCATCCAAACTTTCTTGATAACTCATTAAAATGCTTTTGTCACCTGCCATATGGCTGGAGCAGCCACTATCAATATACCAAGAGTTAATATCACATATTCTCAAAGAATTATAAGCAACAAAACATTTATAATTCGACTTCCTAACCCAAATTTTATTGTTTATTTTATCTTTTAACTCAATTTTGGTTTGAGGAGCCTTTCTTGGTCTAGATGCTATGCTGTTATTCAACAAATTCAAGAGTTTATAACATCTAGGTCGAATATGACCTTTAACATTACAAAAATGGCAAATAGGAATAAATCTCTTAAATTTACTTTATGAATTTGATGAAGAAGAAACAAAAGATTTATCTTTGGCTTCATTGAAATCATTTGGGGTTGTTGACTTCACAAAAATTGCTTTTGAAGTTGAAGCTCTTTCATCAAAAAAACCAATCCCATGATAATCACCACTTGACTTTCCAACTGTCAAGATTTCCTCCAATTGAGTTGTACCTGCATTCATCATCTTTAAATATTTGTTAGTATTGTCCAGTTTCAACTTCAATTCATTCATGTTTTCCTCCTTTTTGGGTACCTGTAACTGTAAATCAATAATAATTTTTCTTGCATCTTCTTTATCTTTTAACAAATCAACAACTTTTTCATTTAATGATTTATTAGCCTTAGACACTTCCAAACATTTTTGGTGCATCTCATAATATAATTTTGTAAGTGTCTCATCATTTACACTTGCATCATCTTCACTGTCATATTCTTCAGATTCGTCCTCTGCTGTAGTGATGTTGTAGCATCCACCAGATGTTGTTGCAACATCCATTTTTGAAACCTGCACATCAGACTTTTGAGATTTAGAAAATATATTAAAAGCAACATAATTATTTACGTGATCTTCATCATCTTGTTGACTCTCTTTTGATTCTTCATCACTCTAGGTTGTATTCATAGCCTTTGACTTTTTATTGAGTGTATTTACATACTTAACTTGAATATGTCCTAAACCATCACATTCCTTGCACTGAATATCTCTATTTTTCTGTCATTTTCAATAGGTTTATAAGAATTATTACCTTTAAGAAAATTAGATGGTTTCACAGAAGGTTTCATTTGTTTGTTCATGTTTTTCATAAATTTATTGAAATTTTTGGCCTAGTCAGCAAGAGACTCACCCAATTCTTCTTCACCATCATAATTTTCATCTGTCTCCATCACTTGTTTGAGAGCAATGCTCTTTTCTCTTTTCTGAGGTTTTAAATTCATCTCAAAAGTTTGCAAAGATCCAATCAATTCCTCAACCATAAGAGCATCAACGTCCTTGCTTTATTCTATTGCTGTCACCTTTACTTGAGATCTTTTTGGGAGTGACCTTAATATCTTCCTCACAAGCTTAGTTTGTGAATAAGTTTCACCTAAAGAGAAAGACTCAATAACAATATCACATAATCTAGAATTAAAATTAGCCATACATGCATCATTACACAATTTTAGATTTTCAAATCTAGAGGCAAGTATTTGGAGTTTAGATCTTTTCACTGCATTAGTTCCCTCATGAGCAACTTGAAGAATATCCCAAGCCTCCTTTGCTGATTCACATGTTGAAACCAATTTGAATTGATTCACATCTACAACATTGAAAATTGCTTTCAAAGCTTTTCAATTAAGGTTAGTTAATTGATCCTCCTCAATGGATCATGTCTCTTCAGGTTTTAGAATTGTTTTGTCTCTTTCCTTCATAGTAGGATGATTCCAACCCGTCAAAATAGATTGTCAAGCATTCTCATCAATGGATTTAATGAATGCCTTCATTCTGGCTTTCCAATAAGAGTGGTTTGTCCCATCCAGCACTGGTGGACGTACTACAGATGCTTCTTCTCTTAGAAAATTCATTCTTGCAAATCTAAAAAATAAAAACAGAGATGTTGTAACAAAAGTTATGTAAATATTGTAACAGAAATGCTATTTTGTATAAACACAAAAAATCAATAAAAATGAGTCCAACAAATCTTTTTCCCGAAAAGTTTTACCAACAAAAACATTGGTAAGTTGCTCTGATACCAATTGAAAGATTTATTTTCATGGGATTACCGAATTTAATTTAAAATTAATTAATTAAAAGGTAAAACATAAAATAAATAACACAAAAACTTTTTTATATGGTTCAGAATTCCCAATCCACGGGGCCATGCTCAGACCATGAATAATCTACTAACTTATAAATGGTTACACACACCAATTGGACTTAAACAATAAACGACTCCCTCTTTGTATTGTCGCCGCTGTGTTGGCCAATTTATTCAAAGCCAAAACATTTATTCAAATATTTATGCAATTTACAATATAATTTAATAATTTTATATTGAATCGGCTTGATGGACTTGTTCAGCAAGCACCGCTTATCTTTACCGCTTCAGACATTGAACTCCCTTCAAGTATGCAAACGAACTTCTCCCGAAGTAATTTGATTCTTCTCTTGAAGAACTCTTACAAGAATCTCAGTAAAGATATTTTCATATCCAAGTTGCTAAATAAAAATAGTTTGAGCACAAAAATATTTTTCTGCAACGTGAAATATGTTACAACATCATAAAAACGAGTTTTGTAAAATATTCTTTTGGAAACCAAAATACACATTGAGCTCACACAAAAAATACGTACAAAAAACAAGACGTGATGAATCTTTTTTATAAAAAGATTTTGACAATTTATATTTTAGGAAAAAGATAATTGTTCAAAATAAAGAATAATTATCTGATTTAACTATATAAGAAAAACCCTTATTTAGTTCAATCAAATAATAAAGAATATCATATAAAAATAAACATCACTATCTTTCATGAATTGCTACTAGAATCCAATCTCTTCAGTTATACTCTTCATGTATAAATCTCCAACAGTAGACTTTTTCAACTTCCTAAAACACTACCCAATCCCAATAATAAAATCATAAATTACAACTTAAATCTAAAGACCTAAATAGAAAATAAACATATCTTTTACAATTGTCCTAAATCAAATATAATAAAGGGATTGTTTAATTTTGATTTTTTGAACTAACATGATGTTGCTATAAAATGCCAACACTAAAAACCTAACAGTCTAGAATTATCGAAATAATTAATTAATGTAGTAGTTGGTAGAACGGTATAGAAGATGGTAGATATAATTAATGTAGTAATTGGTAGAAGGGTGTAGAAGGTAGTAGATATTTTGAGAAATTCAAAGTGTGTAACATTTAATTGGAGTCTAGAATAATCCTTAGACTAGTATAAATAGGAGTGTTCTCTTCTCATTTATATTAAGTTAAATTCAACCAAGAAGAGTTCAATATAAAAGTTTTCCTTCAATCTTTCTTCCTTCTCCTAAATCCTCTTAAAACCTTTAAGCCAAATAATCCTTTTCCAACAAAGTGGTATCTAAGCCTTAAGATTCTTGAAGGAGATGGAAAATGGGATGGTTTCTTTCCAAGTTCCATCACTCAACAAGAGCAACTATGACAAGTGGGCTATCAAGATGAAGGCCTTACTAGGTTCACAAGACTTATAGGAGATTGTATAGAAAGGATACAATGGAGTAAAAGAAGATGCTACTCAAGAGCAAAAGGATGCCTTGAAGGATATAAGGAAGAGAGACAAGAAAGCTCTCTACCTTATCTACCAAGTATTTGAAGATGATGGGTTTGAGAAGATTTCAAGTGCAAATTCTGCAAAAGAAGCGTGAGATAGGTTTCAAACTTTCTACAAAGGAGCGAAGAAAGTTATGAAGGTTTGTCTCCAAACTCTAAGAGGTGAGTTTTAATCTCTCCAAATGAAAGAATCTAAATTTATTTCTTAATATTTTTCTAGAATTTTGGGAGTTGCAAATCAATTAAAAGCAAATGGTGAAAGTATAAATAATGTTAGAATTATGGAGAAAATTCTTCATTTTTTGGATCCAAAATTTGAGCATATTGTAGTCACCATTGAAGAAATAAAAGATTTAGAAAAAATGATAATTGAAGAGCTTTTGGGATCCTTCCAAGCATATGAAGAAAGAAAAAAGAAGAAGAAAGAGACTTCGGAGAAAGTACTTAAACAAAGCTCACATTGAAGGAAAACAACCAAGGAGGCTTCAACAATGAAAGAAGCCAAAAAGGAAGAGGAAAAGGATATGTTTGATGTCGTGGTCATGGACAAGGAAGAGGAGGATTCAAAACATTCAACAATGAAGAAACGAGACAAGATTCAAGAAGAAGTCGTGGAAGAGGTACAAACTCAAGGCCAAGGTATGACAAATCTCAAGTTCAATGTTACAATTATAAAAAATTTGGACACTTTACTTGGAAATGTAGAGCTACTAATCAAGTTGAAGAGAAAGCAAATTTTGTAGAAAATGAGAAACAAGATGAGCCCACCTTGTTCTTAGCCTACAAAGGAGATGAAGGAAGAGTATCCAACACTTGGTAGCTTGACTTTGGCGCAAGCAATCATATGTGTGAAAATAGAAGCATGTTCGTAGAGCTTGATGAAACGGTGAGTGGGAATGTCATATTTGGAGATGAATCCAAGATTTTGGTAAGAGGTAAAGGTGATATTCTCATACGCTTGAAAAGTAAAAATCACCAATTTATCTCAAATGTTTTTTATGTGCCTAAGATGAAAAATAATATATTAAGTGTAGACTAACTCTTAGAGAAAAGCTATGATATTCATATAAAAGAAAATAGCATTTCTCTAAGAGATTGTGAAAGAAATTTAATTGCCAAGGTACAAATGACAAGTAATAGAATGTTTTTATTGAATATTTAAAATGATGTTGTAAAATGCTTGAAGGCTTGTGTCAAAGATACATCTTGGCTATGACATCTAAGGTTTGGGTATCTTAATTTTGGTGATTTGAACTTAATATTCACAAAGCAAATGGTGAGATGATTGCCTTCAATTAATCATCCAAATCAATTATGTGAGGGATGCTTACTTGGAAAACATTCACGAAAAAGTTTTCCAGAAGGAGCAAGTACAAGTGCAATGAAGCCATTGGAACCCATTCACACCAAAGTATACAAGCCAATCAACCCAAGTTCTCTTGGTAAGAACAACTACTTTCTCGTCTTTATTGATGATTTTAGTAGAAAATCTTGGGTTTATTTTCTCAAAGAAAAATCTGAGGTGTTTAGTGCTTTCAAGAAATTTAAAGCGCTTGTTGAAATAGAAAGTGTTCTTCAAATCAAGGTCATGAGATCCAATAGAGGAGGCGAATTTATATCAAATGAATTTAATGAATTTTGTGAAAATAATGAAATTTGTGGCCCTTTAACTATTCCTAGATCCCCCTAACAAAATGGTGTGACAGAAAAAAGTAGAATAATTCTTGACATGGCCCGAAGCATGATAAAAGGTAAGAAGATGCTAAAAAAATATTGGGGTCAAGCTATTGATTGTGTGGTATATTTATTAAACCACTCTCCAACTAGAAGTGTGGGAGGAAAAACTCCCCAAGAGGCATAGAGTGGACGGAAGTCCAACATCTCACACTTGAAAGTGTTTGGAAGCATTGCATATGTACATGTTCTAGATTAAAAGAGGACGAAGCTAGATGACAAGAGCAAGAAGTTCCTTTTCATTGGCTATGACTCAAGCTCTAAAGGGTACAAGCTCCACAATCCAAGCACCAAGAAGATGATCATTAGTCGGGATGTTGAGTTTGATGAAGAAGGCACATGGAATTAGGACACACAAGATGAAGAGTATGGTTCTCTTCCCAAAATCATTGAAGAAGAACAAGAAAAAGGAGAGGAAGTACGACAAGTGATGCAAGAACCCACTACTCCAACCATGTCATCAACATCAACCAACAATAGGGATTCACCACCATCATTCTTAAATAAAAGAGATGTGGAACGAACAAGAAGTCCTCAAGATGTCTATCAGGTAACCGATGAACTTATAATCTTCCTCTATTTTGTCTTTTTGCTATTTATAAGCTAGTGAACTTTGAAGAAGCTGCACAAAGTGAGAATTGGAGAAAAGCAATGGATGAAGTGTCAAAGTCAATCTTGAAGAATGACACTTGGGAGCTAGCAACACTTCCAAAAGGAAAAAAGATAATTGGAAAAAAATGGGTGTACAAGACAAAGAAGAATGCCAAAGGCGAAGTCAAAAGGTACAAAGCAAGATTGGCCGCCAATGGGTATAAGCAAAGGTATGACACTGACTATGATAAGGTATTTGCTCATTTTGCTTGTTTAAAAACTATAAGATTAATTATTTCACTTGTTCCTCAAAATAATTGAAAAATTCATCAAATGGATGTTAAATCGGCTTTCTTAAATGGATATCTTGAAGTTTATATTGAGCAACCACTTAGCTATGAAGTAAAAGGGCATGAAAGTAAAGTTTTGAAATTAAAAAAAGCTTTATATGGTTTAAAGCAAGCTCCAAGGGCATGGTATAGTAGAATTGATAAATATTTTTAAAATAATAATTTTACTAAATGCCTTCATGAACATGCTCTTTATGTCAAGGTAAGTGACAATAGAGATATGTTGATTGTTTGCTTGTGTGGTGATGACTTAATTTTCATGGGAAATAATCCAAAAATGTTTCAAGAATTCAAGGATACAATGATCAAAGAATTTAAGATGATAGACATTGGGCTTATGTCATATTATCTTGGCATAAAAGTAAAGCAAAGTAATGGAGGAATATTCATTTTTCAAGAAGGCTACGCGAGAGAGATACTCAAGAAATTCAACATGAAAGAGTGCAAGCTAGTTGATACACCCATGGAATGTGGAATCAAATTGTCAAGAAATGGTGAACGAGAAAATGTAAATCCCACAATGTTTAAGAGTCTTGTTGGGAACTTACGATATTTGACATGCACAAGGCCCTATGATACGCACTCAAAAGTGTATATTTAAGTTTAAATTATCGTCGTACACTTAAAAGTATCATTAATTCCTCTTGTTTAAATAATTTCTTTAAGCTTAAGTTTAAAGTAAAAATAAATTGAAATGTATATTTTTAACACATGTCTAATAAAATAGTTGTATCTTTCAATCTAGAACGTCAGTTAAGGTGATTCTTAATGGAATGGAAAGAGGACATAATGCATCACAATATTATAGTTATCAACAAAGCTCAGTTTAGAAGTTTAGTGGGTCATATTTGGATCATAATGCAACTATTCAGCACCTAAAGAACACCGTAATATGTTTCTGTATTCGGGCCGTATCTCACAAACTACAAATCCAAATACAGTATTTTTTAATGTTCTAGAAACTAAGTCTGTGCCTACAATATTGACTTCTTAGAGAAAAGGCTAAATCCACCAAATTCAATGTGATATGGCTGGTACAAGTGGGGAGACAAGCACGATATAAATTTTCAACTCAATCTAACCTTATCTCCACCTTCATACAAGTCTTTTAGCATTTAGCACACTTAATATCCTATAAATACCTGCATTGGCTACTCATTTGGCAGCTTGGGGAGTAGAGATTAAGACCATACTTTTGTATTTTTTTATTTCTCTCTTCTTGTAATTTTCTTTTGTTCTAAATAAAAGTTATATTCATCTACTTCTTCTTTTTTTAGTATGAGTAACTAATCTTTATTTTGCTGGGGTAAAAGAGTGAAACTATTGGTAATGAAATAAAGTTAAATTAATCTCCTTCTTGAACTTTAATATTTATATTATAAAATTGTTATTATATGTTTTGTTTTAGTTTTCAATTAATTTAGAAAACGTCTCTTTAAAGTGGGGATCTTAATTCATTGTTGAAAGATATTGGTATAATGAATGCTTGAACTCATTTACATTTGTTGATGTTATTTGGTAATTAAAAGTAAACATAATACAAAACATATATAACTACAAATGAACTTTAAATGTTCTATTATGTGTGGATTCCAATTGAGTTAAAAAAGAATTAATCTTGCACTTAATTTATGTGCTAAGAGTGAATCCTTCAACCTTAGCAAATCCTTTTATCATCTTAATTTATGAAATAATACATTCCTTATGGATTAATCTCAGACTCCCGAGAAATTATTACTTGAGACAACCTGCACTTGGGATTGCAATCTTTTAGTTGTAGCATGTTTTTGACGTCGTTGACGGGGATTTGGTTTGAAGAATAAATTTGTGAGGTTTTTTTTCTCCAATTAAACTTCACAAATATGGTATATTTCTTCTTTTTTCTTTAGTCTTTTATTATTTTATTTGCATAGTATATTGAATGGCTAGTTTTATTATACCGCTTACTTGTTTATTATCTCTAAATGTTATGGAAGCTTCCTAATCAATATTCATTTTTTTTTTTTAATTTTATTATATTGTCTACTTGTTTATTGTTGTTGAATATCATGGAAGGTCAAGCCTCCTAATCTTTGAGCATTTATATTTTTATTTAATTTTTTTCCTTTTCATAAATATCATGGAAGGCTAAGCCTCCTAACCCTTGTTAGTTTCTTTTCATATTTTCATTTTCATTTTCATACTCAATTGGTATCATGATTCAAATTCTGGTCGTTTGATTAAAATTAATTCTGGTACTTTGCATATTGATTTGTTTGAATCACCTCTACATTCACACACAATTGACACAATGACTAAAAATGAAAGTGTGAATGATGAACATGAAAGTGAACCATGATGAATATTTGTAACCTTTCTAATCCATCATATTTTAACCCATGCGTATGAATTACTTTGTTAAAATCCCTATATTTGCATCTTAGAAATTCTAATCCATCATTGTTAAGTTTTTATCTTTCCACTTAATTCCCAATACAATTTTATTTCCATATATTTTCAAAATGTGAGTTCCATCATCCATTACTTCTACTCAAACCTACTTGATTTCAAATGTTATGATAGGTTTACATATATTGTCAATTGGTTAAAATTTTGTAAATGTTCATGGATAAATTCTACTATCAGATTTTATTTAGATATACAAAATTCTAAAGCTTATCATTTTATGACGTCTATTTCTTACAACTTCAAATGCTATAATCAATTGTAGGAATGAAATTCTGAAATTTTCTATTAGTAATATAACTTTGGAAATGAATATATTTAATATTTGCAAACAACCTAGAGATAATAGCGATGTGCATGAACTGGATTTTATTGATGAAGTTGTGAGTGAACAATTTATTTATACTTTTCCATCTAATCCTTTAGAAGCATATTTAATAATCTCTAATGAATTTGCATTCAATATCAATTCTGAAATTTCACATATGCTTTCTTTATTGAATGCATTTCAAGAACCAAAATCAAATGATTGGAGACCAAAATTCGAAGAGCTGCCATTGCAGTCTAATATTCCTTCAAGTGTTTAACCAGTAAAGTTTGATTTGAAGCCATTGTTGTCTGATCTAAAATACTCATTCTTGGGTGAAAATAAAACCTTTCCAGTAATAATTTCTTCCAAACTTGATACACTCCAAGAATGTAAGTTAATACAAACTTTGAAAATCCATAAAAATGCATTAGGCTGGACAATGGCTGATTTAAAGGAAATTAATTCTCTTATTTGCACACACAAGATTTATTTTGAGAAGAATACTAAACCTTCTAGAGAAATGCAGTGAAAACTTAACCCAAATATGAAAAAGGTAGTGAGAAATGAAATCATTAAACTTTTGAATAATGGAATCATTTATCCTATTTCTGATAATAAATGGGTAAGTCCTACACAAGTTGTACCTAAGAAATTGGGAGTCACTATAATAAAAAATAAAAATAATGACTTGGACTGTTACTGGTTTGTGTATATGCATTGACTATAGAAAACTTAACTCAATGACTAGGAAAGTTCATTTTCCTCTACATTTCATGAATCAAATTTTAAAAAGAGTTGTGAGACATGAATTTTACTATTTGTTAGATGGGTATTTTAGGTATAACCAAATTGCAATTGCACCTAAAGATCAAGAAAGACTACATTGACATGTCCATTTGAAACTTTTGCATATCATAAAATGCATTTTGGATTATGTAATGCACCAGCTACATTTCAAAGATGGATGCTCAGCATTTTTAATGATATGGTTGAACATTTTCTTGAAGTTCTCATGGTTGATTTTTTTGTATTTGGTACTCATTTGATGATTGCTTATTTAACTTAAAAAAATGTTTTGATTAGGTGCAAAGAAAAGAATCATGTGCTCAATTCAGAAAAATGTCATTCCTTAGTGAGAACTTGTATTGTCCTTGGACACATCATTTCATCAAAAGGAATTAAGGTCGATAAATCTAAAATTGAATTGATTTCCAACTTGTCAACACCAAAATATGTTAAAGATGTTCAATAATTTTTTAGACATACTGGTTTTTATAGAATATTTATTAAAGATTTTAGTACAATATCTAGACCTTTGAGTAGCCTTCTATTAAAAGATATTATTTTTTAATGTACATAAAATTGTG
Organism: Rhamnella rubrinervis; assembly: GCA_007844105.2. Classification (NCBI taxonomy): domain Eukaryota; kingdom Viridiplantae; phylum Streptophyta; class Magnoliopsida; order Rosales; family Rhamnaceae; genus Rhamnella; species Rhamnella rubrinervis. The sequence continues at coordinate 21,529,315 of CM017574.2, read as the reverse complement.
AAGAGTTTTTTATTAAACTTAAAAGCATACTTACTTCTGCTCCTATCATGCCACCTCCTAACTGATTTTTACCTTTTGAAATAATGTGTGATACAAGTGATTATGTTGTTGGAGTGGTGCTAGGATAAAAAAAAAAAATAAGAAACCTTTTGTCATTTGCTATGCAAGTAAAATCCTAAATAGTACTCAATTAAATTATTCTACCACCGAAAAGGAATTACTTGCTATAGGGATTAGATAAATTTAGATCTTATCTTGTTGGCTCACCAATTGTTGTCTTTAGTGATCATGCAGTTTTGAAATATCTGTTCTCCAAGAAAGATGTCAAACCCAAATTGATTAGGTTGATTTTTTACTTCATGAGTTTTCTATCACTATTCGAGATAAAAAGGGAGTTAAAAATATTGTGGTTGATCATTTATCAAGACTTATTTATGATGAAACCTTTGACACTGCACCAATTAATGACACTTTTCCCAATGAGCAACTTTTTAGTATTTCAAACTTACCATGGTTTACTGACATTGCTAATTTTCTTATCACAGGTCAAATCCTAAAATTTTTACTTCACGAGACAAAAGGAAGTTTTTAACCGAGGTGAAAAACTTTTATTGGGATGACCCTTATCTGTTTAAGTACTATTTTGATTAGATATTTCATGGATGTCTAGCCTACCATGAAGTAAGTAGCATTATAAATTTTTGTTATTCAGAAGCATGCGGAGGTCATTTTTCTTCAAAGAAACGGCTGCAAAAATATTACAGTGCAAATTTTATTGGCCTACTTTATTCAAAGATACGCATGCATTTTGCAAAACATGTGACAATTTTCAAAGATTGAGATCCATTTCAAAAAGAAACATTATGTCATTAAATCTCATTCTTGTGATTGAAATTTTTTATTGTTGGGGTGTAGATTTTATGAATCCATTTCCACCGTCATTTGGTTTTGTGTATATATTGGTAGCAGTAAATTATGTCTCAGAATGGATAGAGGCAATTTCATCTCGAAAAAAATGATCATAAATTGATCAAATTTTTTTTAAAAAAAAAACATATTTTGAGGGTGGACACAACTGAGTCTGCTAATGTGGGAGTTGCAATTACGGGTCAAGGCAAAAAGAAAAAGAGAGAAAAAAAAAGGGGGGAAATTTAAAAATAGTACCAAAATAATAACATAATTTCTTTTAATAATCTCAATCATGTTTTGTTTATTAATTAACAATTTTGTTATTGAACTGATTTATGCAATTTAATAGTAAAAAATAATAATAATTAAATTCGACTTGTTTAATAGTTTTTGATATCTTTTAAGAATGTTGGTGAGTAAATGTATTATATAGATAAGTTAGTGTTACTGGTAAGTTATTCATGTGATGCTAAACTGACCTTGCACTTATGTAGCCTCGAATTTTAGCGAAAGGCTTCGGATCACCATCAAGCAGAAGAACGTTGTCCGAGCACTTTTAAAGACTAAGACTAAAAGCCTTCTTTCTATACTTTCTGAAGATTCCTTTCGCTTGGTACGTTGGAACAATAGGCCGAGCAAAGCTTTAAAGAGGAAGATCCTTCTACCCAACAATTTGAACAGATCCCAGAAGGTATCCCTCTTCCTGTACTTGAAGTTCCTTACTTGCATGTTCTAGAGGGCTACATTAGGCTGTTGTACGGTGTGTCAACTGACCCTTTGTGGGCTTCCTATCCAACAGTTGACATAGGTAAGCTAAAGATGAAGATCTCCAACGCCGAGCTTGAGGCCACGAAGAAGAAGAAGAAAGATAAGCAAGCTGCGTCGAAGGGCGGTGCGTCCACTCAGGCGTGCAAGGGCAAAGAGCGCCCAAACAACACTGTTGTTGTCTAGCCAAGCTCCTTACCCATCGCCATCCCCTCTCATGATTCTCCCCCCCTCCCCCTAAAAGGCAGAGGTGTTCCAGCCCCCCAACCCCAACTCCAGACGAGGGGAAAGAGAAGCAAACTCCACCGATGTTAGGACTGAAGGACGTTCTACCATTCGCTCGGACACAATGTTGATCGGCCCAATTGTGGACTCTCTCATGACCCGCCACAACCACAGCATTCTAAAGGAGATGACACTCGATGAAATCGGCTTGGAAGCCAAACAAAGTGCCCTCAAGGTAACAAAAACCTATTTGTAGCGTGTTTTCGAGCCTTTCTTTTGCTTGATGCTAATCCAAAGTCTGCATTGCAGCTTGCTCAGGATGCTCGGTACTTATACGATGCCGATGCATGCAATAACGTAGTGGCGGCGAACAAGACTCTTGAGGAGGACATCCTTGCGCTCAAACAAACTGCTATGGAAGCTTCAAAATGAGTCGAGCAGCTGGAGAAAAAATGGTCTGAGGTTGACCTGAAGCTGATCAAGAAGGAAAGGGAGCTTGAGGCCCTCAGGCTCGACTATGCCAAAGTCGCTAGGGAGAGGGATTCCCTCATCATTGAGAGGAACGAGCTACATGCCAGGATGGCTTGATGGCCTCGAGGTAAAAAACACATATATAAGAAGGTTGCCATCGACGCCATCCTTAAGAGTGCTAATGACATGATCAGGGCGTTCAAGGCTAGCCAGACTGAAGATTGGAGTACTCTTGACCCCAGCGACGAAGAGGAGGGTGGCCAAGAGCACATGGATATCACCTAGGGCGAGGATGAGCCAAGTATTAGGGGTGCCCCTCCAGCAAACCAGCCTAAACACCCCAAACCTGACCCGGTTGTGCATGCTGAGCTGAACCAAACAACATCTAACAATTCCTTTGAGGAGGCTATGAGGCTGCCATCAAATGAGGAAGCTGGTTCGAGCCAAACCTCCAATGCTGCTGACGCCAATGTTGGAAATTGAGATTGAGTTGTCTACTTTTATTTTTTGGTTGTATGCTTTTTTTTTTCTTTTTTTTTTGTTCGACGGCTCATCCGTCTTTTGAATAAACTTCGAACTTTTAATCCCTTTTCTTTATTGATTGACTATCAATTTCCGAGCTGAGCTTTCGATATAGTTTTAGTTGACCAAACCGTGTGCTAATGACTTAGCTGACCTAACCAACCGATTCACTCGTCCTCCGAGCGGCCTTGAGCCGAGGTGGACAATTAGCCTTTCGGACGGCTGTCTTTGCGGCTTCACTTGGCTGATGATATTGTGATTCCTAATCTAAAGTCAAATTGACCAGGTAGCACTGCCCGAATTGATTTTGACTTAACTCCATAATTAAGGTACACTATGGCTATGAAATTCCGTACGGTAATTACTGGCGAAGATTAAATCATTCTACCCTTTAATTTGTACTCGCGCAAAACATGGAATGCCGGATTCACACAATTTTAAAGAATGAAATTAACTTTTATTCAGATAAATTAAAGAAATGTCAAAATAAGAGTGCATTACACACTGTTCATCCTAACAAACTTCAATGGTAATAACGGCGCAAATGAGTCAAGCTCAAACTCCGAGGCACATCTATTCCACTCAAAGATTGAAGGCGATAAACCCCCGGTTGGGTATATCCACGACACAATAAGGGCCTTCCCAAGTCGGGTCGAGTTTTCCAGCATTCAGCTCTTCTGTATTGGAAAAAACTTTACATGGCACATAGTTGCCCACCTTAAATTTCTGAGGCCGAACTCTGGCGTTATAATACTTGGCAATACGTTGATGATATACTGCCATTCGTACTAAGGCTTGTTCCTTTAGCTCTTTCGAGCCGTCCAGTGACTGTTGCCTTAATTCGTCATTCTTTTCTGGCTCAGCAAGGGAGACGCGAAGAGTTAGAACGGTAACTTCTATTGGGATCACGACCTCCGTTCCATAAACCAATGAGAAAGGGGTTTCCCCAGTCACGCTATGTGGGGTAGTTCGGCTTGCCCATAATACCCCTAGTAGCTCGTTAGGCCACTTCCCTTTGGCAACCTCCAACCATTTGCTAAGATTGGTAAGAATGATTTTGTTTGTAGATTCAGCCTATTCATTAGCTTGTGGATGCCTCGGCGAGGAGAACCTTATGGTAATCTTCCATTCCTTATAGAATTCCTGAGTCGGCGAGCTAAAGAACTATGATCTGTTGTCTGCAACTAGGATCTAAGGCAAATTGTACCGACATACGATGTTTCTCCAAATGAATCGTAGGACGTCCTTATCTTTTATCTATGAGAACGCCTCGACTTCCACCCACTTGCTGAAGTAGTCCGTAGCCATGAGAATGAATCATTTTTGTGCAGCAGCTAAGGGTAACGACCCTACAATGTCTAGCCCCCATTGTATGAACGGCCAAGGACTCGACAAACTGATCAACTCCTCAGGAGGTACATGCAAAACTGGAGCAAAACGTTAGCACAGGTCGTAGTGCCATGAGTATTCCGCAACATCCTTCCACACAGTTGGCCAATAGAACCCTTATGACATGGCTTTATACGCTAGGGACCTTCAACCCGAATGGTTCCCGCAGTGTCCCTCATGGATTTTAGCCAGTACTTGCATTGATTCTTTGTTGTTTAAACATCTCTGAAGTGGTCCACTATATGACCGTCTATATAGCTTTCCATCGATCATGGAATACCGAGTGGAAATAAGCCTTAACTTTCGCACCTCTGCCTTGTCTTAAGGAAGTACTCCAGAGGTCAAGTAGTTCATAATTGGGTCCATCCATCCTGGCTCATTTTCTTCATCTATATTCATTAATTCCTCACTTTCTTTTACGAGGGAAGGATCAATGCTTAGTTCGACCAAGAATTCCAATGGTATCTTACAACATCTCTCAACCATGGTTGCCGAGCCCAATGTGGCTAATGCATCCGCTTGCATGTTTTCGCTCCTCGGTAACTGACTTAGTCCAAAATAATCAAAGCTTGCACTCAACTTTCTGACCAACTCCAAATATGCTATCATTATTTCATCCTTCGCTGTATAGTTCCCATTCACTTGGTTCACTATCAATTGGGAATCACTATACGCTAGCAATCGTGAAGCCCTCGCAGTCCGAGCCAAGTTAATCCCTGTAATCAGCGCCTCATACTCAGCTTCATTATTCCATGTGGGAAAACCGAGGTGAATACTAGCGCTGGTGACAAGTAGAATTCCCGCGGGAAATTGGAGGATCCGGCACGAAGGACTACGAGGCTTGGCTATTGCTTGATATCCGGGCTAGATACATTTGGCTCTTCACCTTCTGGTATTCGGCTCGTGCTCCAGCGACACTTGTGCTGGGGTTGTACTCGGATGGCCTATGACTGACTTCTTTAAGAGGTTACCACATTCCCTCTTCACCATGATAGACAAAAAACCAACTAACAAATGTATAACGAACTCGAATCTGCCAGTAATATATGGACTTTTGTTCTATTCCTTCCTTCCGACCACACCAAGGCGACCGCATTTGAAACGACATAAAATATAGCGCTTCCTTGTTTTGGAAAGTATTGGGGGAGAGCTTAAATATGCCTTCAACCGCAGAAATGCTTGTTCACATTTTTCTATCCATTCAAAATCCTTGTTCCCTTTTAAAGCTCAGAAGAATGAAATGAAACCAAACTTGCTATTCTCTTCTGAATATTTTGGAAGGGCAAGCGCATTCTTTGACCTAGGTTGGCCTCGATTCCTCTTTGGGTCACATGATAGACAATAAATAGCCCTGAACCAACCTTAAGGTTTAGCTTCATCTGCTTCATCCTTGCCTAAAATGCTTAATATGGTCTGGTCGAAAATCGATATCATCAATGTAAACTTCCATTGTGGCCAAGATGAGACACAAACCTCACGGTAACCTTGATGCTACCAATCAAATCAATTTGTAAAGATACCCTTTGGCAAGGCCTTGTCAGATGGATCAAAATCTGATTATATCCTAAATAGGCATCCATGAAGCTTCCATTCTTCTTAGGACAACTCTCATCATTGGCGGCTAATCCTTATTGTACTTCCTTACAAACCATTTCTCAACAACTTGCCAATTTCTTCGTTTATAACTTGGTTTTCTCAACGGCCAAATTCTTACTTCGCTCTTAGAACCACCTTGTATAAAGGGTCTACATTTGGCTTGTGGGATATTATCCTTGGATCTATTCCAACCATATCATCTGCAGACCATGCAAACGTGCTACGGTAGTCCTTCAAGAATTGGATCAGTTGGAGCCGGACCTCCGGATCAAATAGCATCCCAATCTTAGTAGTTCGTTTAAGGTGGTCCGGATCTAGTGGCACCTCCTCTAGATCCTCCAGAGCATCCATCTTTTCTACGTGAAGCACCTCTTGCCATACTCTCATTACCATCGTATCCTATCAATGTAGCTGTGGTAGGTTGAACTTTTGTCAACTTTATTCCCATTTGATCCATAGTGCGGAGAAAGATAATGTTTGCCGAGCTCCTAGTGTCGACCAAAATCCTCTTCACCGTGCAGTTTCCAATATGCAATGTCACTACCAGTGCATCATTATGAGGAAATAACGTGCCATCGGCGTCCTCCGCTATAAATACGATGTCTGGGCCCTTTGCTTGCACAGTCGACACTCGAGCAATGGGGACCCACGCATACACTCTTCTATTTTCTCTTCGCTCTCCTCCACACGTTGTTCCCCCATGAATCGAATGAATAACTTTCTTGTTTTCCACGTTATTCATCTGGCGTGGTGTGTTACTCGTCCGTGGGAATTCCTCCCGGCCTTTTGCCAGGCCCCATTCTTCTGGTTCTCAATGAACTGTCTTAGATATCCACACCTTAACAACTCTTCAATTTCACGCTTGAATGCTCAACATTCCTCTATAGCATGTCCTCACTCATGATTGAAAACACACCAGTTTGAGTTGTCCTTCATTTTGGGGTCCAAATTCAGAGACTATGGCCACCTGACTTTGTGAATCTGCTTCATGTGTGCAATTAACCGAGCTGGGGATATAGTTAATCCAAACTTTCTCAAGCGATCTCTCATTTGATCACCTTGTTCTTCCACTTTGTGGGGTTCACCCTATCTCCTTCTCTGCGGGTATTCCTGATTAAACCTTCTCCTATCAGGGCGGCTATCCCTTGGCCCTTCAGAATATTCTATAAAGTCGCTATTTCGAGCTTTGACTGCTACCTTGACTCGGTAATCCTCTCTTCTGGTTGGCACGATTCACCCTTCCTTAACAGCACGTTGTACGTCCAAGGCTGTTTCTTCTTCTAGAACGATAAAAGTCTGAGCCTTTTGCAAGGTGTGTAGTAGATTCCTCGGTTTCTTCTGGACCATGCACTTGAAGGCGTTACATACAACCACGTCTGGGCAATCCATGATCTCTACCTTCATGTCGTTGAATCGTTGGATGTAATCTCTCAACGACTCTCCCTTCTGTTGCTGCACCCTGAATAAATCATCCGGATCCTTTCTGTACTGCCAGCTAGATGTAAACTAAGCTAGAAATATCTGAGCCAAAGTATGAAAAGAGTCCACACTATAGGACAACAAGTGGCCAAACCAAAGCACGACTGGACCTTTCAGACTTGATGCGAATACCTTGCACATCACGGCGCCACGCTTTGGTTGCTTGAAATGAATTATGTGATCCTGTGGATCGGCTATGCCATCATACAGGGTGAACTTTAGAGGAGAGAATCCAGCTGGGGTATCAACCCTTGTGATTTCATCCACTCCTCCGAACCAATCACTGGTTCGGCCATCCTACTTGGCCAGGTCCTCTCACTTGGCCCGAGCCTCTTGAAGGATGTAATAATGCTTCATCTTCTGAGAATAGTATGCCCTTGCAGTTTATCCTTTCGCGGGGGTATATTTGTTCGTGGATTCCAAATCCCCACTTGGTTCCTTTCCTCGTTGATCTCGCGTTGTCCTCCAAGAATGGTCTCCATCCTCGACGTGGGTCTTCTTGCCTGAATGGCTAAATCGCTCAGCGTCACTACCCTCTTCCCTGGCTCGGGCCTTGCCTTGGCTAGTCAAATCAACTCTTGCGATCCTTCCGCTCAAATTGGCCTGCTTTTGTTTGGAGTTAGTTTGGACTGCGTCAAAAGCCTCTAATAGTTGCCTATTGATCCTCTCTTGTGCTTCATTTCGTTGCTACAGTGCTTGGGTGGACTGTACCAATTCATCCACTTGTACTAAAAGTTTATCCACAAGTGCATCAAATGCGGCGGCTCCACTGGCTGCTATGGATGGTCCGGCCATGTTCCCCCGGGGGTAGAGTGCCATCCTTCTGTCGTGATGGTGCCACGATCATTGAAGATAAGTGAAAATGTTCGTTTGACATGGTGTGTCGTTGGTGAGGTTTACTGGAAAAAAGCCTGTGATGATTTTAGTGCAAAAAAACAATCACGACCCTCCTTCTAGCGCCAAACTATTTATGTCGAATTTTACTCCGCCATAAACCGTTAAATTCCTCACCTGGCCTCACTGTGAACTTGTAAACTCCAAAGATGAGTGCGAAGCTTTTGGGGGCATCGGTGTGGTATCGGCCAAAGAACCTTCGACGCTCAAGTCAGTTAATCGGCTTTGGACTTTTAGAGTATGTTGTGGATCAAGTCATGCATACCTCATTTTGGATCATAGAGGGATATATATATACTTGGCTTTACCTTGCCTATCAAGTTTAGGGCTTGAAACCCTAGCCATCCTGATTTAAGGCAAGTCTTAAATTGGCTCTCCCCATTTTGGTAAGTGAAATATGGGAAAGTATCCAACATTAATTGTGGAGCAAACTTTCTTTTTGGAACTCTCCTTAGCTCTTACCACATTCGAGCCCAGGGAAATTGTGCTGAGCCATCACTTTGAGGGCGTTGCTCAGCTCTCCTTTCGTACGAATCAAGCCTTTTCTGAGCCAAGCAATGATAGCCTTTCAAGAAATCTCGTATTCTTCTGAACCAAGCCTCAAGTGGATCCTCAATTCAGTTAGCTCGACTCTTCTAAGCTAACTCATTGGGTCTGGAGGCTCTTCCACTTTCCAATTTAGACAACCTAACTCATCCCTCCACCTTGGGCCTTACCGGCCCAGCCCGGTGGGAATTTTACCTATACAAATATATATTATTTTATATGCTTGTATATACAAAATGCCTTGCTCATGCTCTTTTTATAGCCCAAATTCAATCATTGGTACTAAGCTTAATGCATGCCTCTCTTTCAATAACTTATTAATACTCCCATCTACTTATAGTACTAAATTTAAATTATTAATACTCCCATCTACTTTTGTCCTAAATTGTTAATACTCCCATGTAATTGTGGTCCAATACCTGAAGCAATTACTAGAAAAAGGACAAAAAAGCCAAGTATAGAAAAAAAAAATCACTTGGTCCGTTTGAAACGTGCTCTATTGTTATAATACATGCGATCATCTATTCCTAGTCATGTGATTATTGAGAGGAGAAATGAAGGAGTGTAGTATATTGATCTCTTATAATAATTTATAATTTTTTGTTTCACATGATGAACCTAAACGGTCTCTAATTGATTTTCTCATGTTTTTTTAATTCCTTAAAAACTTCGGCATTTTGTGAATAAAGATCGAATTACTCTTTACAATATCAGTCAACAATTCGTTAATCCCTGTTTTGTTTTGTCAGTACCATGTATTTAAATGAGATAGTTATATCAAACACTGTGTTTAAGTGTTCATATGTCAAAACAAAGTTTATTAGGCTCGGCCTGAACAACTTTTAACATTTTTTGAAAGTTAATTAAAGCATTATACAGATACCGCTAGCCAAAACAGGAATATCATAGTCAACTAATTTCATGGAAAATCATAATGATTTTATACTTGAAGAAAAAGTATGAATATATATACACAAATATACTGCAGAAGACATGTCAGAAGCATAACCAACTAATTAATTTTACTAGTCATTTAACTTTTTAATACGTCATATTTACACCTTTCATTTATTGTATGTTAGTATCATTCTGTAGCGTCCTTCTAAAAGCATGAAATTTGAAATGCTATTTAATTACTCATTTTTTTCAATACGAAACACCAAGTAAAAACTACAAATTAACATGGATGCATTTTCTCATCTACTACATGGTAATTTGTGATAAGAATACGTTACCAATAAATCATAATCATAAAAACACTATATCTTTACCTTAACACATTATTTTTTTTTAGGTGGAAGTCTGCTATTTATCATTGTATGTTCAAGTATACCAGAGGACTAACTAACCCTCTAATAGCTAATAGCTATTCCAACACGCTAAGAGTTGTAACAGTTTGTGGTGAAGCCAAACTAGCAATAAAGGGCCCTTGTGGTGAAGCTAAACTAGCAATTTGTGGGCTTAATGATGATGTGGATATATTGAAACCTCATTGGTTTTTGTTGGAGGATGTCAAATTGTGTTTAGAACAATTTCTGTAGTTTAATTGTGTATTTTTTTCTAGGAAAACAAATAGAATATAGCTCATGTGCTAACTCGTCATGCTTTATTAATTTGCTGAAAAGTTTGTAGCATGGATGGAGGTGGGGCTAATATATTTATATGCCTTAATATTAGTTTAGCTAATTTTAAGATTCTTTAACTAACTTTATAAAGTTGTTTGTTTTATGTGGCAAAAGAAATAGTCAAACTGAAATACAATAATTTTGCTCATCAGACATTTAACAATAAAAGGCGCAGTTAAAAGGCAAGTAATTGGAATACATTCCAATATTTTATTAACTGAATACTAGAAGAGCACACTTAGTTATTGGAATACATTCCAATATTTTATTAACTGAATACTAGAAAACCACACTGGAACTGGAAGTGGTTGGATTATTGCTACCCCCAATAGCATACTTTACTTTTGCACTTACATCCAGGGATGAAACAACCTAAGTACACGCATGTTTCACCACAAGGTACAGCATTTCCGGACGATGGGCGGAATAGGTTTGAAATGTAATTCACATGAGTGGTTGTATCTCCATCAGCAAAATAGGCGGCGGTGGGGAACTCACTGACTTCCCGACCGTTAACCACCGAGCCCAGCAACACAAGAGCCACCACCAGCAGGCGGAGGACCAAACTAAACTTGCTACTCTCCATTGATTATGTTTCTCTTTTCTCTTGTTGATCGATAATATTATTATATGTGCTTGTATATATAAAATGTCTTGCTCATGCTCTTTTTATAACCCAAACTCAATCATTGGTACTAAGCTTGGTGCATGCCTCTCTTTCAATAACTTATTAATACTCCCATCTACTTTTGTCCTAAATTATTAATACTCCCATCTACTTGTGGTCCAATACCTGAAGCAATTACTAGAAAAAGGACAAAAAAGCCAAGTATAGAAAAAAAAAATCACTTGGTCCATTTGAAACGTGCTCTATTGTTATAATACATGCGATCATCTATTCCTAGTCATGTGATTATTGAGAGGAGAAATGAAGGAGTGTAGTATATTGATCTCTTATAATAATTTATAATTTTTTGTTTCACATGACGAACCTAAACGGTCTCTAATTGATTTTCTCATGTTTTTTTAATTCCTTAAAAACTTCGGCATTTTGTGAATAAAGATCGAATTACACTTTACAATATCAGTCAACAATTCGTTAATCCCTGTTTTGGTTTGTCAGTACCATGTATTTGCATGAGATAGTTATATCAAACACTGTGTTTAAGTGTTCATATGTCAAAACAAAGTTTATTAGCCAAAACAGGAATAAACTTTTAACATTTTTTGAAAGTTAATTAAAGCATTATACAGATACCGCTAGCCAAAACAGGAATATCATAGTCAACTAATTTCAATAACTTATTAATACTCCCATCTACTTATAGTACTAAATTTAAATTATTAGTACTCCCATCTACTGTTGTCCTAAATTGTTAATACTCCCATCTACTTGTGGTCCTAGATTATTAATACTACCATCTACTTGTGGTCCTAAATTATTAATACTCCCATCTACTTGTGGACCAACACCCCAAACAAATACTAAAAAGGAAAAATAAATAAATAAATAAATACCACCCGAAACAAGTACTAGAAAGAGGTCAAAAAAAGCCAAGTATAGAAAAAGATAAATCATTAGGCATTTTACTGTAATACAGTAATTTTGCTAATCGGGCATTTTACAGAAGACATGTCAGAAGCATAACCAACTAATTAATTTTACTAGCCATTCAACTTTATTGTTAAGATATAATTCGTCATATCTACACCTTTCATTTATTGTATGTTAGTATCATTCTGTAGCGTCCTTCTAAAAGCATCGAATTTGAAATACTATTTAATTACTCAATTGTTTCAATATAAAAACACCTACAAATTAACATTGATGCATTTTGTCATCTAGTTCATGGTGATTTATGATAAGAACACATCAGTAATAATGATTGGCATATTAATTAAACAAAAAGATAAAAATACACACATGAGCACTGTTTTAATAGACTGCTTTGGGCATTCAGGTTCAGTTTCACAGACCATTGCACGATGCTCTATTAACCCATCAAAATTAGGGACGGAAAGGCTTTATTAATCTTATATTCAAATCAAAATCATATTTTTTATGGAACTTGAAAATATTACAACATTATATACGAGCTCTCGAAAAAGAAAAACCTTATTAACCTAACCAAATAATTAATAGCAGCTATCAAATAAAAGGAAGCACAGTTATCAATCACGAATTGTTGCCAAAAACAATTTATTGAAGAACTGCTCCTTTAGTGAAAACCTTCATCCAAAAGACTTTTATATTTTCTGAAATTCTCTTCTATGCCAAATACAAATAGGCTGGTCATTTGCAGAACCATTCAAATCAATTATAATTTAACAAACTAACATCTTTTGGTGTAATTATCTGTGTGGACAAAAAATCACACCTTAAATGGTATTTAATTATTTATAATTAATTATAGGGATATAGTTAATTATGAATAATGGAAATACATGAAAATTCTCAAGAGTTACCAAATAAACCTAGACAGTTAGGGTTTCCTAAACCCTAATCTCTATAAATACAACATTCGACGACGGTATGTAGATCTGGCATCTCAATTACAGTCTATATTATCTTTAACAGACTAGACTGACTTTAGTGTCGAAGGGTCCTAGATTATCTTTACAGACTAGACTGACTTAAGTCCCGCTGGACTAAGGCCGCTGACGTTCCTTTTTTTTTTTGCATTAATCGGTGAGATCGGGGCACCAATTTCGACCGTTTATATATCAATTTCGACTGTGTAGATTTTTGCATAAACAGTTTGGCACTAGAAGGAAGACTATCAGTCTGTGTTTTGCATCGAAACCAGACTGAGGCCTACCAATAAAATTCATCTCGGTACCCATCTTGCCGTGCAAAACAAAAACAGATCACGGCATCGTCCTCCTAAATTCCAAACGATGATCTCTGCAAATCCGGCTAGCCATCTTCCCAAATTTATCCACTATGGTCACTACAAATTAGACCACACAGTTGGCACCAAAAGACTCAGGGGCTCCGAGCTACGAAGCCCAGCTATTTTTTCACTGAAAAATTGCTGGAGAATACAAGCATTGGTGTTCAAAGTTTTCCATTGCCGCCATTAGCTCAAGTACAATTCATTCTTTTCCCAACAAATCAAGCTTCAAGATTGGTTTTTATAATTTCGTATAAAATTTCGAATCTAATAAGCTCTCACCCGTAAAAAACGGATGCCAGAGTCGTAGAAAATTTCTATTTAAAGTTGTCGGTGTTGCAGGACGTTGCTGGAGGATACGCGGTCGTCTGGTCTTCAACAAATAACACACGTCGTTCTTTGAAAGAAAAAAGAAAAAAAGGAAAAAAGGGGGTTTCATTATAATAGCGCAGGACCCACAAAGTACATTTAATGAAGTTGATGGTGATTTAAGTGGCATTCGGTCAGTAAAAAAGAAAGTCAAGAAAGAAGGAAAAGTCATAAGGGTAATTGACGAAAATACCCACTAAAATAATACAAATTTGAAAAATATCCACTTTTTTTTAATCCTTGTAAAATCTACCCAAACTACCTATTTTACCCTTACTATAGACCTGTACAATTTGGAGATATTTAGGACCAAGAAAGCGGTAGGTCCGACACCGCAAAGTCCTAAATTCCTATTTTTTATTTTTCTTATTTTTTATTCATTCATATACTTGTATAATTTTTATTTATTTTATGGCATATTTTTCTATCAAACTACATCACTTTTTGAGCATTTTGGATTTTGAATCAAATCATTTTGATTAGTATTGAATGAGCTATGCTTTTTACAAAATGGCAGGTCGGACCTGCGGTTTTGCAGATCCTTACTCAAAAATATAATTGAAATGCTACAGATCTTTATTAATGGTAAAATAGGTATATTCTACCTTTTTTACCAAGATTAAGGAAATGTGGGTATTTTTCTAATTTAGATTATTTTAGTAGGCATTTTCTTCAATTACCCAAGTTTTAAATATCATGGGTTCCACTGAGTAAATTTTTTCATAAAGTCGATGAAGGAGCATTCATTTCACAGGAAAAGGGGAAAATTTGTTTTTTGAAAGATATTGGTTTTGGGCAAAGTGGGGGCCACATGCAAAAAAAATAAAATAAAATAAAAATTGAAAAGTAGAGAAACGGCAAGGGGCTAGCGGCAACAGAAAAGAAAAAGAAGGAAAGTCCTGCAATAGTATTATGGGGCCCACGGGAAAACTATATATATATTTTAAAGGTGGAAGCCATCGGATAAAAAGTAACAGTCGATTGCAGATGCTATTTTACGGGACTGAGGTATTCACTTCATGCAATTACTTTTCGTCTATTTCATTTTGGGCTGGAGGATTTGATACATAGTACGTGTTATTATTAAATGCTATATCATATTTATGCTTCGATATATTGTTCACAATCAGATTTTTTATTTAATCTGGTCATTCTTATGTGGACGCTTTTATTTTTCATCAACGGGCGCAGCTATTGTACATCACAGTTATTACGTATATTATCAGCTATTGAATTTTCTATAGGATCTTAGCGTATTTATTATCAACTATTGAATTTTCTACAGGATCTTAGCGTATTTATTTTCAGCTATTAGATTTTCTACTGGATCATAATATATATCATCTACTTTTGGATTTTCTACCGGATTATGACATATATTATTTGCTTTTGGATTTTCTATCGAATTTCAATGCTTAAACCCCACAAACAGCTGAGAATGAAATGTCTGCAAATCATGCATTGAGTACCCACAAGCAAATTGTGGGAAATTTTTGTTCAAGATTTCACTATGCGCACAGTCAACAAGGATGATAAGTCTATCTACATGCTTGGGCGACATTCATAAGCCCCAAAGAATTATAATTTCAATAAGGGTTAGTGCTGACCCGGACAATTTGATTTGGTCATAATTGAGATATGGACAACTGTACAAAGGTCAAATATTCCGAACGACCGTTGAAACCATTCGATCATGCATAACGAATGGTATCCGAATGGACAAAGACAACTTCCAGTGGTGTGCTTTTCATAGGGAGCGTGGCCATGCCACGAAGGACTGCTGAGCCTTCGAATAACAAATAGAAGAGTTCTTGAAGTGCGATACTTCAAGCAATTTGTCTCAGAGCTGGACGAATAGGGCTCGAACAGATAAAGAGAGGAATCCCCAAGGAAGAAAACTCCTCAACGGGCAAGCAATGAAGTAGAGATTCGGAAAGTCATTCATTCCATTCACAGGGGCTTATCACTTACAAGCCATGAAGGAAGAAACAATGTACAGTGCGCTCGCACTTCTTTTGTTCATCTCTTTGTTAAGATTAATGAAGTATTATTTTCTACAAATTGTACAGTCCATGTTTGTCTTACTGCGGATGAGTTTGGTTTAAAAGATTCGAGGGGCGGCTCGGTTTCTATCTTTACAAACACACATATTCCCGCGGTACGGCTAAATTATGGGCTTGGGTCATATTTAATTCAGGTGGTGCTGCTTGCTCAGTTTGACCCTTAATTTGGTACAAATTTTATGGCCTTGTAAAGAGTAGGGACGACTGTCCGGAAGGTCAATTGCTCTTCTCAGCTCGTATTAATTCTAGTCTGGTCAGTCGAGTTGCTAGCACACAACTTGGTCAATTTCAGCTAGAATTGTTAGTTCGTCTCGGACAATGACATGCATTCGGACAGTTACAAAAGTAATTAAGAGTGTACAATAGAGCGAATCAAAAGTCGCATTTCATTGAAGAGACGAGCAAAAGGATGAATAGTAACCGAGCCATCTCATTAAGCTCGTTGGCTCGGTGATTGGGGGCCTAACTGTGTGGACAAAAAATCACACCTTAGATGGTATTTAATTATTCGTAATTAATTATAGGGATATAGTTAATTATGAATAATGGGCATACATGGAAATTCCCAAGAGTTACCAAACAAACCTAGACAGTCAGGGTTTCCTAAACCCTAATCTCTAAGCCTTATAAATACAACGCCCGACAACGGTACGCAGATCTGGCATCTCAATTACAGTCTATATTATCTTTAACAGACTAGACTGACTTGAGTGTCGTAGGGTCTAAGGCCACTGACGTTCCCTTTTCTTTTTTGTAGATTAATCGATGAGATCGGGACACCAATTTTGATCATTTATGCATCAATTTCGACTGTGCAGATTTTTACATAAACATTATCCAAAATATAAAGGTATTTATGTAAAAGGTACTATAATAGAAGGGATGTAGTGTAATTTTCTGAACATTATCTTGTTTCACACAAGGTAATATCATAGGAAAATATCTAAAAGATCCCCTCACTGATTTTCAAAAGCTATCACAGGCTTTATAGCCATCAAATTTTTTCTATTGGATTTAATAGTTAAGGAGTAATATTGTCTTTGAATAAGTACTTTTACGACAAGTTATCATAGAATATGTATAAAAATACCTATCAATGTATAATAAATTAAATTCATTTTAATGCATAAGTAATTATTTATACACATGCACCTTGATAAAAATACACTTATGTATAGTTAATAAATACACACATAACATATATATATTTTGTAAAATATAACTATATTTATAACTATACAAACACATTTATAAATAAATAATTTAAGTAAATTATCAATAAGGTATCTGAATATACATATATATTTTAATAATCAAATAGGTAATTTAATATATATACACAATAAAATAATTTGGAATTTCATAAAGACCACAATACTCCTCCAATTCCAAATATTTTCAACTTTACCCTCATATGAAAAATGACAAAAATACCCTCAATAATGTTAAAATTACATCTTTGTCCCCACATGTCAAATGACTAAAATGCCCTTGACCTTTTTGAAAATTTCACCTACATCCCTTACATGCAAAAGGCCAAAATGTCCTTAAATATTTTCAAAAATCCCATTTGTGTCCCTTACATGCAAATTTACCATTTTACCCTTGAAACTTTCAAAATACCCTTTACATGTGAAAAGACCAAAATACCCTCACATGTATTTTTTTTACATAATTGCCCTACAATGGTCGACCCCATACACAAGCTTAAACACATTGATTTCTTCATCAATTAATCAAATTAAGTATGCATAACACCAAATCCATCAACCAATTTCATCAAACCATGCTTAAATTCTATAAATCTAAGCTTTATCCAACAATTTCACAAAACCCAAAGCTCAAACAATTGGGGGTTTAATCAACAAGCTCAATACACATGAAATTAATCTCAAACCATCATCAATTCATTGGTTCCAAGCATGAATCTATCAAATAATCAAGCAAAACACATGAAATTGCAAGAAAATCAAAGGGATAGTTGTCTACCTTTCTTCCAAGCAAGCAAGCTCTCAAACCAAGTCTTAAAAAACAACCAAAACAATGCCAAAAAGCTTCCCCAAGTGGCTTGCCCCTACCCACAAAGTTTCAATTGAAAATTCTTTGAATTTCACATAATTCCTCACTTTCTCTCCCTATAATTCTCTCTCTCTCTCTCTAGAGTGCAATTGAAAACAAGTTACATAGTAAAAGAAGAGGAAGAGTCGGCTATCAAAAGGAGAATTGGCAATTGGTAACTTTAATTTAATAATAAAATAAAGTAAAAGTAAAAAAGATATTTAACTTTATTATTAAAGTAATAAATAGTAAAAGTCAAACTTGGTCAAAATGGGTAGAAAAAGTTCCTCGACTCATCACAGGGTACTTTTGGCCCTCACAAAATACCCGGAGAATTTAAAAGCTACTTGTTTTGGTGAAAAATGCAAAACTGTAATAAAACCGAAAACGCATTTGGAAATCAATAGTTTCATAAATAATAACTTGGTTATTAGAAAACATGATGGACTAGAATTTCTAGGTGGTTGTAAATATTCATGCATGGTTCGGAACGATTGATTTTCATGTTCAACATGCATACTTTCATTCTCAGCCATTGTGTCAAATTTGTGTGATTGTGGAATGATTCAAACAAATCAATATACAAAGTATCAAGATTGGTTTTAATTAAACGACTAGAATTTGAATCACCATATCAATTAAGCATAAATAAGGAAATAGAAGAAAATAAATAAATAAACAAAATAAGGGATAGAAGACTCAACCTTCCATGAAAAAAAAAAATTCAACAAGTATGCAGTATGAGAAAACCAGCCAATAAATATATTAAAAAAAAAGTAAAAAGGAAAGAATATACTAGATTTGTGAAGCTTGCTTAAAGAAAGAAAAACCTCAATCAATTTGGTCTTCAAAACAGGTTCCCTGACGACAGCGGCAAAAACTTGCAACAACTTAAAGGTTGCAAACCCAAGTGCAACTTGTCTCAAGTAATAAATTCTCAGGAGTCCGAGGTCGATCCACATGGAAATTTATGAAGAAAAGTGTTTGAGGTGAATACGAGATTTGTCACAAAAATTAAAATAAAAGATGTGCTGTTCTCAAATAGAAAAAAGATTTGCTAGGGCTAAAGGATCCACTCTTGGTATATAAAATAAAGACATGATTAATTCTTTTTATAACTCAATTGGAATCCACGCATAACGGAGGTTCCAATCATAAAATATAACATTCAAAGTTCATTTAAAATTATATATTTAGTTATATTTTGTTACCAATGTCAACACTTGTAAATGGGCTCAAGCATTCATTGTGCCAATCTCTTGTCTACAATGAATTAAGATCTCCACTTTGCAAGGAGGGTTCCTAATAACGTCAACACATGTAAGTGAGTTCAAGCATTCATTGTGTCAATTTCTTGTCTACAATGAATTAAGATCCCCACTTTACAATGAGGGTTTCTAAGTTAATTGAAACAAATACAACACATACAATAACAACATGATAATATAAACATTCAAGCCCAAAAAAGAGATTAACCTAATCTTACTTCATTACTAAGAGTTTCACCCTTTCACCCAAGGAAAATTGAAAATTAAAAACTTATAGACAAGAAGAAAAGAGGAAACAAGAAAATGAACATAACTTCTAGTTAGAACACAAGAAGATTACAATAAAGACACAAAGAGAATGGTTTTGATCTCTCTACCAAGACATCCCAAATGACTAGCCAATTCAGGTATTTATAGAACATTTGGAATCGAAAATGCAAAAACACTTGATGAAGGTGGAGATAATGTTAAGTTGAGTTGAAATTTCATGTCATGCTTGTCTCCCCATTTGGACCGGTCACATCGCATCGAATTCGGTGAATTTGTCTTTTGTCCAAAAATCAACATTGTAGATGCACCTCTTAGCTTTCTAGAATATTAAGAATTATCATATTTTGATCAGTATTGAGTGAGATATGACCCAAATACTGAAACATGTTGGGTTGGTCTTTGGATACAGAATTGGATATTACTATTAACTACAATATTGTGGTGCATTAAGTTTTTATCCACATATTAATAATCACCTTAATTGGCCTTGTGGATTGAGAGATACACCCGTTTCATTATGCCTGTGTCA
The DNA here is from genome assembly GCA_007844105.2 of Rhamnella rubrinervis. NCBI lineage: Eukaryota > Viridiplantae > Streptophyta > Magnoliopsida > Rosales > Rhamnaceae > Rhamnella > Rhamnella rubrinervis. The sequence goes on along the minus strand of CM017574.2, from coordinate 21,509,443 downwards.
AAAACACACATTTCAATTTACTTTTACTTTTAAACTTAAACTTAAAAAAATTGCATAAATTAGAGAAATTAATGATACTCTTAAGTGTATAATAATGATTTAAACTTTAATGAATATACAGTTTTAAGTGCTCATAAACGTGTGAGGGTGACTAATCCATTGTAAGCTATAGCTAACCTTCTAATAATTCTATGTTTTTTCTGTATATGCTTTGCATGTGTGTGGCTTCAACATATCCATGTGAATATCTTCTATGTGTTGTTTTTACTTTTCTTTCATCTCCTTGAAATCCCATTTTTAATTAGTTGACAAGGGTTTATTATTATTATTTTTATGTGGGTTTTTCTAATCATGATGTTTATTATAGTTATCTGCTTTCTGCTGTGGTTATTTCTCATCAAATATTCTTCAATTAATACTCCACTTGTTATTATTAGCTAGTTTCCATGTTATTTCCATATATACAATTCCAATTCCAAGTCCACCCGGATTAAATTACCGTCATCTATTGCTAGGCAAATGAATAATATTAGTTATTTGATTAAAGTGAAAAGCAAAGTCATTAGTAATCGTAACCATAGGCAAAAGAGAAAAATGGTTAGTTTTCACCACCAACAACTAAATATTCTAACTAAATGTGCGAATAGTTTTTATTCATAAAGCAACCCTCATCACAGCCCAGCTTTAATTTCTATCAGCAGTAATTAAATAACAGTCCTATCCAGATCCTAACCAATGATATTGATAAGTTGGGACCAATTATTAAATAATCAAACCCCACATGGCTCGTCATCATTGGATAGATTATATAAGTCTCTGTTTGTGTAGTGGAAATTGCTTAGGAATAAAGAAATAAAGTAGGAAGACTAAGTAGATAGCTAGTTAGCTTCAAAAACACATGAATTAATATATAATGCGAATGATGCATGCCTTGACATAGAATAATTTCTTTTTTTTTTTGGTAGTTCCTTGACATAGAAAAATTAATGAAACTTCTGTGGCAGAACCCATTTTGAATATGATTCTGTCAATGTGAACAAAAATAAAAAGGAAAAGTATCCCTTAATTTCCTCACGTGTCACCGATCAAGACGCCCCATTGTATCACCAAAACGTATTTATAATGACCATTTTACCCTTATTTTATGTTCAACTAAAAAATAAATATTTAATTTAATGGTAAAAAAAACTAAATATAAAAAGTAAAAAATTAAAAATTAAATTAGGCACTACATTTTTTAAGTATTAAAGGTATTAAATGAACTTTTACCAAAAATATGTAATGAAAATATTAGTTATTTTGTTATACATTAAAAAGATGAAAAAATAAAGTTAAATGTTTAATAATTTAAGTGCTAAATTTTTATTGTATTTATATTTTTAAAAATAAATAAATTAAATATTTATTTTTTAATTAACCATAAAATAAAAGTAAAATAGTCATAAAGAAATATAATGAAGTTATAAAAAGTGAGAGTTCACTGACGAGAGAGTTGGTATAAACGAATTGAAAAAAAAAAAACTAACAAACAAAAGGTGTTGGTGTAATTAATCAAAATATAAAGACATTTATGTAAAAGGTATCAAAACAGAAGGGATGTAGTGTATATTTTTCAACGTTGTTTTGTTTCACACAAGGGAATATCATAGGCAAATATCAAAAAGACACCCTCACTTATTTTATAATTATATTTACTTAATATGATTTTCAAAAACTATCACAGACATAACATTCGTCAAATTTTTCCATTAAATTTAATACTCAAATTGGAATACAATAATTTCGCTCACACTTAATTATGCATAGTAATTCATGGAAGTCACACAGTGCTAGCTCCACAGTTAATGGAATACATTTCAATACCGTACTGATTGAAATATTAAAAAAACAGACTTAATTTTTCATATATAAACCCATAAAATTAAATGGATATGTATAGGTTTACCTTAATCGATCACGTGATCTGGCACCTTTTACGCTTCTTGTATGATCAAAATCATGATCAATAGGTTTGAAATAAAAGAATAAAGTTTTTCATCAAAATTTATTATTCCATATAAATGATATGATATGTTTCAATTTGTTGATGAGTTACATATAATTATTAACTTTACTAATTCATTATATGTTCCTGACCCATACCTTTTAAAGCATTGGAAAAAACCTAAAAGCCCTTAGAGCTTGCCAACCTACAATTTCAGCCTGGATAACCGTGTCTAATAGGTATTAAATGGTCTGTGTGTGCCAGGTGAAATGGAGAAACGAGCTTTACCTGAAATAGCACCTACCGCACAATTGATGCCTAAAGCCAAGTCTGAACCTTTGCATAAATAAGGAAAGTTGACCTATGTTTATGGCAGATTTTTTGCTCCGCCTTAAACGGTCGTGCACTCCGTCGCCAACCTGCAAAACAAAGAAGCGTGAAGCTTTTGGGGGCACCGGTGTGGTACCGGCCAAAGACACTCTGACGCTCAAGTCAATATGTGAATGAGTAGCCTTTGGACTTTTGAATGCGAGATTAGCTGAGAGTGCGTACCTCTATCATGAAGATTGACTGATGTATATATAGGCCTAGCTTTCCCTTCTTCACCAAGGTAAGAAATCCTAAAACTGAAAATAGGAAACCTAGCCGCCTTGACTTAGGGCAAGTCCCCAGGATCGGCTCTCCGAAATTAGGAAAGTGTAATATGGGAAGGAATCTAGCATTGATTGCTGAATGAACTTTCTTCATTTAGAAACTTTCCTTAATTCTTACCACGCTCAAATTAAGGAAGACCGCCCCAAATCATAGCTGACTGATCGTTATCCTACTCTTACCACGCACAAGCTGAGCCAATTCAAATACCTTCCCTCCAAAGAACATCCTGTTTGGTCGAGCCAGGAAATCGTTCAGATCTTTGATTTGGCTGGCTCGGCTCTGATAGCCAGTCCATAGAATCTACCCATTCTCTTCCGGGCCCGACGGCCCGGTCGATCCTCCACCACACCTCGGCTCATTTCAATGGGAAATTTGGTTATCTGATTAGCCCCCCCAAGCCAGCGGTGTGATTAAGTGGCTTGGTTACTGTGCATCTGTTTTTTCCACTTCTACACATTAAATGTTCTCTGACACCCAGCCGTCAGCACGCCTTCGCAAAACAATTATGGCAAATCATAGGGTATTACGCTGAAGCTGAAAAGATGCGACTCATCTCAACCGTTGATTCGAAACCTAAACGGATGCGACCGTTTTCCGCCGTTCAAAGGGTTACAAACAGCACTAAACCCTCTTTATTTCTCACCTTCGCCTCCGTCTTCCCCTCTGGATTCTCTGTGTTCTTCGTTCCTTCACTACTTTCAGCGTATTTCACAGCCCCTAGATCAATCTTCAAGCTCGCAAAGTTTAAGTGCCTTCTAACTCTCGTGATCGCAAGAGGACTTCGTCCATAGTGAGATAGTTTTCCATCTAGCTTAACCCAGATTCGAGCGCAAATAGCTGAGAATCATCCCCGTTTGTCGCTCACTCTCCTTCTCAGGCCAACTCCTTCTTCTCCGGCGATTGTCAGGTTAGGGTTTTGATTCTCATTTCCTTCGTAAATTTGCTTAAGTTCTGTCTTGCGCCAAAATGTAGATGCAGGGATTCCGCCTTTGAACCCTTCTTAGAATACTCTGGCCGTTCATCCAGCCCTACACCATCGCTTTCATCCACTAACTCGGCTGTTAGGATCATAGAGCCAAATCAAGTAGCCGAGCAAAACCTCGAACCTTACGTGGAATTAAATACGATCCGAAGCGAGCCAAGTGAACATGGACCAAAATCTGTCATTCAACACCCCACCCTAATCAAAACCGACATCCCTTCAATCTTCAAACCTGAAGACATGCCGCACACCGAAGAGGCGGCTTTCCGAAATGCCATACTATCAGCCCCAGCAGACGAAGAAAGAGCAGACTCTGTCCGCGATGGATGGATCTGCTTTTACGAAATAGCCTTTAAACTCGGGCTTAAGTTACCCTTCCATCGCATCATCAGCATGGTGCTTAAGTATTTCAATCTTGCTCGAGCCAGCTGATGCCAAACGGGTGGCGTTACCTCCTAGGGCTGATAGTTCTATCCGAGCAGCTCGGACAACACATAGACATGCCCATCTTCCTTCACTTCTTTTACCTTAAACCGGGCGGGGAGGGTAGATATGTATTCTACGCTCGGAAACAAACCAAACTCCTAACCGGCGCACCAACGAGCGATAAAGGCTGGAAGGACAGATACTTCTTCGTCAAAAAAGAGGGTCTGTTCGGTCCCGTTGGCCCATCCGAATTGGGAATTCGCTCGGTCTGGGCGGAAAGAGGTATTTGCTTAGTGAGTATTTGTTCTTTTCCTTGACCTTGCAGGACCAAACTCACTCTCGATTTGTGCAGCCTTGAATCAAAGCGCCAAACTTTCCACCAACACCGAGCAGAACAATTCGATCAACATTCGTGTAGCGGGGAAAGAACCTCAACCTTTTACTCTGCGGATCATTTCGATGCGGTAAGTCGCCATCAAAACAAAAGAACCAAGAAGCAAGTCCTTCCCAGCAGCAACATAAGCTACGACCCGAGCCAATCCTAGAAGGTATCCCTCTTCCTTTTATTGAAGTACCATACACCCACGTTCTCGAGGGCTGTATTAGATTATTATACGGCGAACTAACTGACCCTTTGTGGGCTTCCTACCCAACTGTAGACATGGGAAAGATGAAGGTAGCTGCACCAACAGCCGAACAGCTCGCTGAAAAGGAGAGGAAAAGAAAGGAGAAGAAGGCCGCGCGAAAGGCAGGTGGATCAGGACCAAATAAGCAATCCAAGCCAACCCCGGGTGGTACGATTACAGTCCAACCAAAGGACTTAAGGGTGGCGGCTGCAGCCGACAAATCTCCACCTCATAAGAAACAACGGCACTTAAGTCCTTCAGCCGCAACGAAGGGTAAAGAGCCCTTGGCGCCCCAAGCGAACTTAGTATTAGAGGACAGCTCCTCTATTCGCTCCGACTCAAACCTGATTGCCCCAATCGTGGATTGTTTAATGACCCGCCACGATAAAAGCATTCTGAAGAGCATGCCCCTTGAGGACATCTGTCATGAAGCCGAACAGGGAGCGCTTAAGGTATAACCTAAACGTTCAATTTTTCCCTGTCACATTTATACGCTATAACTTATTGGCCCTGCTTGCTGTACAGCTAGCCCAAACAAGTAGGTACCTTTATGAGGCTGTGGTAAAGGTTGACAGCGCCTTCAAGAAGAAGGCTGCGGCGCACTCAAGTGTCGTAGCAACAAACAAAATCCTGGAAACGAACATCCTCCAATTCAAGCAAGCCGCAATCGATGCTAATGCTCGGGAGGAAGCGAGAAAAATGGTCCGCCGAAACTCGAAAGGGGAAGGCTGGAATCCTCGGTGGATTTCTCGTTGCCGAGAGAGATGAATGGCGGACCGAGGCTCGGCTTACTGCGAAGAAGAAGATTGTGTACCGCAAGGGGGTTGAAGATGCTTATCTGCGGGCCCAGAAGGAGATGATCCTCAAATTCAAGGCCGGACAAACCTCTTGGCCTACACCTGAGCCAAGCGAGGATGAGGGTGATGACGGAGAGACAAGTGAAATTTCCTCCAACGAATCCGAGTCTGAACATGTTGGCCAGCCAGAAGACCCACCTGCGGTTCAAGAGGGGAGCTCTTCCCCCACACGAGACTCTTTTATCGAGGCAATGGAAGCTACCAGGACAGACGATCCATAACCAAATTCCAATATGGAGGAAGTCATGTCTGTACCGCAACCAAGCCAAGAGGACCGTCCATAGACTTGTAATCACGTTTCTTTACTTTGTAATTTTAGTTTGATTTGAATGAAATGCTATTATCGACTCATTCTTCCGCACACTCTTAATTAATTTAATAATTGTCCGGGTGTACCTTAATATCCGATCCGATTTCAATTAGAATTGACCAAGTTGCGTGCTAACAACCCGACTGACCTAATTAAAATATTACAAGCCAGGAAAAGTGTAGTTGATCTTCCGGACGATCGTCCCTACATCTTACAAGGCCAAAAGGTGTACCAAATCAAGGGTCAAATTGACCAGGCAGCACCACCTGAAATTAAACATCACCCAACCCCATAATTTTCGACCTTACCGTGGGAATTTTTCGCGTTTGTAAAGGTGGAAGCTGAGCTCCCCATGAATCCTGTAAACCAAACTCATCCACAATAAGATAAACATGGAGCGTACGATTTGTATGTAAATGAAGGTAGCAATTCATTAATCTGAACAGAAAGAGTGCGAAAGCACCGTACAAAAATCAAATGACTCAGAAAGTGCAAAAACATTGTACGTCATTTGCTAACAAAAGTATTGGCGGAGGTGAACCGAGCTCCAGTTCCGAGAATAGTCTGCAGAGTCCTTTCGCATGGTTGGCCAGTAATAACCCTGCGACATGGCTTTATGGGCCAGTGTTCGCCCTCCTGAATGATTGCCACAATGCCCCTCATGAATCTCCGCTAGAACTTGGGTTGATTCTTCTTCGTTCAAACACCTCAGCAGTGGGCCAGTGAATGCCCTCCTATATAATTTGCCATCGATCATTGAGTACCGAGCTGAGATAAGCCTAACTTTCCGAGCCTCTAACTTATCTGAAGGAAGCGATCCCGAAGTTAGGAAATCAACAATTGGTTTCATCCAACCACCCGTTCGGCCGTTATCGACGCACATTGTCTCTTTATCCTCTTTGTTAACCATATTAGCGACACTGGGCTCGGTCAAGAATTCCACAGGTATCATTCGGCGCTCACCATAGCCGAGGCCGCTAAAGTATCTACTGCGTATTCTCATTTTCGGATTGACGAACTCAAACTTCTTGAGCGGTGAATGAGTTCCTTTACTAGCGTTAGGTAGGCAACCATCTTTTCATCCTTAGCCAAGTACTGCCCGCTAACTTGGCTTACAATAAGCTGGGAATCACTATACACAAGCAATTTTCGCGCACCAGCTACTCGGGCCAGTTGTATTCCGGCGATCAGTGCTTCATACTCTGCTTCGTTATTTGACGTGGAAAAATTAAAATGAATAGCTTGTTCGAGCGTCAAACCATCTGGGTCTTTAAGCACTATTCCGGCCCCAGCTCCATGCCAATTCGAAGAGCCATCAACAAATAACTCCAATGTTTGTTCCAATGCTTCGTCTTGAGATGCTTCATTGCCCAATACATCCGTCCGAGTAGGTTCATGTGCAGCCATGGCAAAATCAACTGGCTCGTCTAAATTGTCTATCTCATTCCCTACGTGCTTTGGTTCTTCCTGTCCTGAGAATTCCGCAACAAAGTCAGCCAGAACCTGAGACTTGATGGTTGTTCGAGGCTGATATTCTATTCCGTATTCGCCTAATTCAATTGCCCAACGCATCATTCTCCCTGCTACGTCCGGGCTATGAAGTGCAGCCTTGAGGGGGTAGGAAGGTACTACAATGACCTTGTGGCACTGGAAATACGGTCTTAATTTCTTAGAAGAGACGAGCAGAGCCAACACCATCTTTTCAATGAGGGAGTATCGAGTTTCCGCATCCGCAAGTGCTTTGCTAACGTAGTAAATAGGATGTTGTCCTTTTCCTTCCGCTCGGACGAGCACGGAGCTGACAGCATGATCTGAGACGGAGAGATATAAATACAATGGCTCCCCCATTCTTGGTTTGGACAAAATAGGTGGAGAGGCCAAGTATAACTTGAGTCGTTGAAACGCCTGCTCACACTCTTCAGTCCATACAAAATCTTTGTTTCCCTTCAACGCCCGGAAAAATGAAAGACAATGATCCGATGCTTTGGAGATGAACCGACTCAGGGCTGCTATTCGTCCATTTAACCTTTGCACCTCCTTGATAGTTTTTGGAGAAGGCATGTCAAGCAGAGCCCTTATTTGACCTGGATTAGCTTCAATCCCTCTTTGCGTCACTAAATAGCCTAGGAATTGCCCTGAACCAACCCCAAATGTACACTTAGCGGGATTCAACTTCATTTGATGTGCGTCCAGTACCGTAAAGGCCTGAGCCAAGTGCCATACATGGTCAGCTACACGCGCTGATTTGACCAGCATGTCGTCCACATACACTTCCATGGTCAAGCCAAGATGTGCGGCGAACATTTTATTGACCAACCTTTGATAGGTGGCACCCGCGTTCTTTAGTCCGAACGGCATGACCTTGTAACAATAGATTCCCCTTTCCGTAACAAACGCTGTTTTTTCTTGATCGTCCGGATGGATCATGATTTGATTATAGCCTGAGTAGGCGTCCATGAAGCTGAGTAACTGATGACCAGCAGTAGCGTCCACCATCATATCAATCTTTGGAAGTGGGAAACTATCCTTCGGGCATGCCTTATTTAAATCCATGAAATCGATACACACTCGGGGTTTTCCATTTTTCTTTCGAACTACTACCACATTAGCGAGCCAGTCCGGATAATGCACTTCTCTGACAAAGTCATTTTTTAATAGCTTGTCTACTTCTTCGTTGATGACTTGGTTTCGTTCTGGTGCAAACTTCCTTCTCTTTTGCCGTACAGGTTTGTAACTGGGATCTACGTTCAATTTGTGAGAGATGACGTGTGGATCTATCCCCACCATGTCATCTGTGGACCAGGCGAAAGTACTACGGTGGTCTTTTAGGAATTGAATTAAACAGAGCCGAACCTCCGGATCCATTTGGGTTCCAATCTTTGTCGTGCGATCGGGGTGGTCCGGATCTAGCTGCACGTCCTCCAGATCCTCCAAGGCATCCATCTTATCAATGTGTGCCACCCCTGACTTCTGTGACTGCTATTTGTTTTTCCCATCCACAGCCTTAATGTAACAAATCCTGGTTGTGGATTGGTCACCCTTTACTTCGTCTACCCCGGTTTTTGTTGGGAACTTGACCTTCTGATGGTAAGAAGATGGAACGGCTTTCATTGCATGCAACCATGGCCTGCCCAAAATCATGTTGTAGGCCGAAGGAGTGTCAACTACCATCATTTCTGTCATCTGGGTTACGCTTTTAGCCGTGACAGGGAGGATGATTCTCCCTTTGGCCAAGCCCAAGCCCTCTGATCACCCGTCTACCAGCCCACTCCATACTAAAAAGCTCAACTATTGCTCCACGTATAACCAAGAGAGTGGGCAAGTACATTTTCCCTAACATCAACAGGACTGACCCCCACCTCCCTACGCAGATAGTAAGAGGTCTGGAGTGTAGGGTGAGGCCAGAAGGAGGGCTAGTTGGCATGATCTGAGAGAATCCAATGCCATGTGTCACCTATCTAAGGCTACACGTCTAAGGTATAAAAGGTAATCTCTGCTCATCTGAGAAAGGGATGAAACACTAGAGAGTGGGAGAGAACTGGAGAGAAAACTCTCTTAGGCGGGTTAGAGTGAAAACTCTCTTTTTTCTCTCTTCTTGGTTAACGATTTGCAACCTGATCTGAGAAAGGATAGTGACTTGGGCGTCGGAGGTTGCGCACCGGTGCTCACGCCGATGCCCCTACTGCCTGTTTTTTGTGATTACAGTTACCTTGACCAGCTTAGTAGCCACTCGTTCCCAGCTCCCAGCACGCACAGGCTCCTCATCTGGATCCCTCCTCAATGAGGACTTCCTCTCAACAAGCCTAGCACTGAGGTCCATTATAGCTGAGCTCAATCCCATAGAACAAGCCCCAAAAATCAGCGATAACAATGCTCTTACTAATTATTTCCCAGTTTTCTCTATTAAGACTCTTTTATGGTATCAAAGAAAACTACGTGTTGTAGAAAGCTCAAATCTTGCCCATCACAATTGGAAGCAACCACACCACCAGAGAAGCTCCTAATTTTTGTAGTGTGAGGGACACCTCCTCTCAGATAAAGAAGGCGCTGGTATTGAATCCCATTTATTTGGAGTGGGGTCGGTGTGATCAAGCGCTCCTTGGATGGATACTATCGTCGATTTCAAAGGAAATTCTCACACATGGGGTAATTTAATCCACTGAATAACTGCACTCCCGTGAGTCCAATACCAAAGTCCTAGTACCCATGTAGGATTAGTGATAGTTATCTAGTTTTAGATGTGTCAGATGATCATAGATAAAAGACAATAGAAAATGTTCAAGAAAAAATGATGAAAAACATATATCAATTGTACTTTCTAATATCCAGCACCAATATCTGAGTACCAATACGTAGCACTATATTCCTCTAGCTTAAAACCGTGCAATCTCATGTGATAAGCGATGAAACAATATAAAATAATATGAAGAAAAGTGATTTAGAGCCTTTTCGATGTATTTTTTTAAGATAAAAACGTTTTTTTTCATTTAAAAAAGCATTTTGAATTATGATTGGTAAAAAAATATTAAAGCACTTTTTATTAAAAAAAACCTTTAAGTGTTTTTTTTTGGACAATCACCTTTTTCAAAAAGTGCTATTTCATTAAAAATAAAATAAATGAAAGCACTTTGGGCATTAAGGTTGCGTTTGGTATACAGGATTAGATATAATTAATTTTGTATCCGGATTAGAATTAATTTGGTCGAACTATGACTAGGACAATTTTAGTACTGTTTTGTGTTTGGTACAGTTCGGACAAAATTATGGACTTTTTATCATGTGTTTGATGTATGTCGGACTGGAACTAAATTTTTTTAAAAAATATATATATATATACTATTTTATATTTTATTAAAATTAAATTTATAATATATATATATATATGTATATTATATCATAATTTATTAAGTCATTTTATTTTATTTTATATATTTATTATTAGTTATTTTGTAATATATTAGTTGATAGCTTTTTTATTAAAATTTTTTAATTATATTAATTATTTTTGTAAAAAAATATATAAAATATTTCTTATAAAATATTTCAGGTCCTATATCTTTGGTAATGAGACATGGACTATTTTTAACCCACCAAATCAATGGGTCAAATAATCCCACCCTTTAAAATTAAGTTTAGTCCACCTTCACTAATTATGTCCGGGAACCAAATAGTCCGTGTCATTGCCAAACACCGGACTTCACTAATTTTTGGACTAAATTAGTGAAGTCCCCCTTTGTCTGGCGCACTAAATTAGTGAAGTGACATGGTTTTAAAATGCTTAAAATAACTTGATTTCTATTCTAAAATTCCATCCGTTGTCCATTTAGGTTTTATGTTTTAATTTTTTTATTTAGGTAAAGAAGGTTTATTCCTTTTGGTAATTTATTACAATGGAAAGTATTTTTTAACTAAATAATTAAATGCTATTAAATATTTTTAAAGTACTTTTATATTTTACCATCAAACACAAAGTGCCTAATCATCGAAGTACTTTTTAATTAAAATTTTACAAATGAAAAATGCTATCGGAAAAAAAATTATTATAACAATACATCCAAACGAGCTCTTAAACTTAGATGTCAAGTTTATTTGTTTATAAAAGCTAAAAAAGAAGGTTGGATCAAGCTCATTCATTGTAATTCAGAATTTAAACTCGTAGGTATCCTTACATATGCTCTACCAAAGGGACAAATTGAACTTTTGTGCAACAAGTTTGGTTTAATCAAGAAGAATCTCAAGGAGGAGTCTTGAGACATGTGAGATTTTTCTTTTTAAGAGTTTTTTTAATTTTTCTGGTTCTTTAGTTAGGCATGTGAACGACCTTGATTTTAGGATTTATATTTTTCGCTTTCAGGTTTATTATTAATTGCTTTTATTTATGCATGCTAGTTTTATTTAAATAGGACTTAATTTGTACCTATTAGGTTTCTATATAGTAGCGTCAAGTTTTATAATAGAGTCGTTTTTTCATTGTCTTTCATATTTTTCTCTTCTCCTTCTTAACAAAAACTTTGAGGGTTTACCTTTTACTAATATGAAATTGTGTTTTAATTTAACAGTATGTTTAAGTATTACTTGTAATTGTTTGTTTTAACTACTTGCATATTAATTAACTATAACCCTTTTAATTTCTTAGGATAGTCTCCTCCCAAGTTAGAAAAGATGGATCTTAGTAATTTCAAGCTCCTTACTCAGAATTGCAGATTTGTCTCAGGCTCCAAATCTCCAAAGATGGATCTTTGGCTAAATTATTAATGAAAAAATTAAGAATGTGATTCACAGCTTGCACTTTAACTTAAATAAGAAATAGTTACAAGAATTACCTCAAAAAATAAAAAAACAATTTTGCAGCGGCCAAATATATTTGCCGTTGGAAAATAAGCACCAGAAGTGGTAAGAAAAATATTTTGCAGGCATCTACAAAACAAGGAGAGAAAAGGCTTGGTAGTGTCATATATCCATGTATATATAATTTCTTTAGTAAAAAACGAAAATGAAGTTGACAACATCAGCCATGCATTATGTTGTTGAGTGACCAAATAGGCAAGCAAAAGGTACCAATTTGTGTTGACGAGTCACATCCCTATCAACCCATATATTAAACAGGTCCAAATGGCTCAAAACGAGCGTAATCTGTTTATTGAACAGGTTGAAATTATTCTACTCAACCCAAACACAATCCCTTTAGTGCCTATTTGGTGACGTATCTGTTTTTGCTTTTTTTTTTTATTTTTATATTTTTGAATTGTGTGTAATTTACTCAATATAAAAGTTAGTTAAAATTTATTAGAGTTTATTAGTTTTTTTATTTTATTAGAAATGTGAAGAAAAAGGAAAAGTACTCAAAATTAAAATGTTTATCCAAAATAATTTTTAAATAAAATTACTAATATGAGTTTAAATATTTATACAATTTACAATATTATTTATTTATTTTATATTATAGTAAACATGTATTTAACATTAAAATATAAATCGGTTATGCTCCTAATATTCATGTAGGGTGGTGTTTAACATGTTAATCAACAACGCTAATAAATGGATCAATTTCGGATTACGAGTCAACCCAAAAATGATATGTTCAATACTCATGTAAAACGGATAGACCAGATTTTGACTTGAATCAATTGTAGCAAATGTAAACTTGTTTATTTCGTATCGTATGATGAGCCAAATTGCCTCTTCTATAAAAAAAAAAAATAACAGATGTTTCTTCTGTTTAGGACAAATTTTGCTCCGCCTTAAACTGTCGTGCACTCCATCGCCAACCTACAAAACAAAGAAGCGTGAAGCTTTTGGGGGCACCGGTGTGGTACCGGCCAAAGACACTCCGACGCTCAAGTCAGTATGTGAATAAGTGAGTTTTGGGCTTTTGAATGTAAAATTAGCTGAGAGTGCATACCTCTATCATGAAGAATAACTGACGTATATATAGGTCTGGCTTCACTACAAAAAAAAGCATCTCCAGCGACCAAGTAATTTGGTAGCTAAACCTAATTTCTTGGTCGCCAAAAGCCTTTAGCGACCAAAAAACCATGGTCGGCCGTTGGTCGTCAATAGCCCGTCGGTGTAAATCTTTAGCCACCAAAGTAGAATTGGTCGCAAATGCTTTAACCTTCGGCGACCAAATGTTTGGTTGGTAAAGCTATTGATTTGGTCATAGAAAATGGTGAAAAATTAGTTGACTTTTTGACATATTGCGACCAAAAGTTGGTCGGGAAATTTAGTCGCACAAGTCGTTAGTTTTTCCCAGAAGGAAATATTTGGTCGCTGAAGGTAGGCTTTCAGCGACCACAAACTGGTTGGGAAAGATGGACAGCTTCTGCCGATCAAAATTTGGTTGGTGTAGTTCTACAAGCAGCGACCAAATATTGGTCTCCAAAGAGCAGTTCAAAAAACTAAGATCTTTTACCCACTAATATTTGATCGCTGAAAATCATAAAACATTAGTCAATTTGCACTCTTTTGCACCCAAAATTTGGTTGATAAAGTCATTTGCTTGATAATTTTTTAAAATTTATTTATTTATTTTATTACTAAACTATACAAATAAATAAATAAATACTTAATAAGACTTAAATTATAAGCATGAAAGAATGATTGTCATTAATATAAATAATTGTCATTACATGATCTAAAATTTAATAGCATCCCCTGCATCTTTAGTTGTAACTAACGTAAAACCTACAGGAATATTTAAATAACTAAATTACATTGTAGTATTACACTTGAGACACTAATAAATTAATATCTATAATGTGTACCATATAACTCCATTAATGCTAGAGCAGTTCGAAATAGCATTACTCGGTTTCCTTCATACAGAAGCACATCCCAAACTCGGAGAACTACTCAATAATGAAATCAGAATAAAAATTCTTTATACTAATAATATTTCAAAATCAATATTGAAACATGAAACAGAAAACAATTAAAAAAAATAAAAAAGAAGTATAAGATTTCATTCCACATATCCTCACCAGTTTTCCAAGGAAGTATATTCACAAAATGGAAAGGAACTAAGGTCCAGAGAGCCATGCCACATGCACTCCCAAGTAATCCAAATGATTAACTGCACCAGAACCATAGAGGGAATAAAAAATTGCACAAACTGCTCCAAATAACAAAAAGGAGCTACAAAAGTTAAAAGAAGAAAAATGATTAATATAGCAAACCCAATAAAGTTAAATAAAAAACAATATATAGAGACGCAAGCTTTCGAAACCTACCAGAAGATATTTTTCTCAATATGCTAGATTACACATTTGATTATGAACTATTTTACAATATGTCCATAATTACTTTTTTAAAGTTTAAATGCTCATTGCTCTTTCATGAACAGGGGTGCATACTTACAAGAGGAGCATGAGCAATGTATAGTTAAGAAGAGTAACGACAAGCCAATTTAACATTGACGACCAAAAAAAATAAAAAATAAAAAAATAAACACCTCAATGATTTACATATTTGTGCTCAATTAAAAACCAAAAACTTCAAGGACGAAAAAAGGTTAAACTAATTAAGTGCTTTTTGTTTCTCCCAAACGCATATTCTTGAACCAGCCATGCATGAAGTTCTTCCAAATCTATTAAAAAAATTAGTAACAAGCCATGAACACTTGCAAATATATACGGCAATGAAGTTTAAAAAAAAAAAAAAAATTAAGTAACACCAAAATTTCCCATTTAGCTACCCAAAAAACAAAGGTGGGAAGAACACAAATTAACTTCATTCTGAATGCATGCATGTTTATAACCTTAGCCATATATATGGTGTATATGGTGCTGGTCCTTCTTCATAAAGAAAAAACCTTTAGTTCAAACCTTAAAAACACACTTTTTCTATTGCCATATTCTTTACTCACTCAGTTTGAGACATAGGTAGTCAAAAGTTGGCAGTACATAAATGCTACATATGCAAAATTGACTTTCCATTCGACAACAACTAGTGGAGATGTAAAACATTACATTTTCAAGCTACATGTTGCAATAACAAATCACTGAAATTTATACCTCTTGACATTTCTTTCCACAGAAAGATGAACTAGAGGTACCATTATATACAACATCCTTTGCCTGATCACAGAATTGATGATCTACAGAGAAAAAAAGGAAAAAAAATAAAAAATAAACTCCATTAGCAATTTTTACCAGACAAGTACATTTATGATAATGCAGACAAAAAAATAACAATATAAGATTGAGTTAATACATTTTTTCCCACAAAAATGGCACGTCAGTAATGCTGATGTAGCTAAGCAATCGTTTTCATCCTTTTGACATGTATTTCGACTAACTGTCCCACAAAATTTGCAGGAACGATATACACACCAAAAGGGAACTTCTACATGGGAAAGAGAAAGAAAAGGGTGTTTAATCTACTAGGATAAATGCCAAAAATATTTCTGTAAATAACAACAGAATTATTAGACATGCCATTCCCATTCTGGAATAGATGATACTGCATCATAATGCAAATTCAATAGATGATTATGACATCACTAATGTTTGGATTATGTTTCCTGAAGATAAAATATGGATATCTCTTGACGACATTAAAACTGGCCCCAAAAAGTAAACCAAGGACATGACAATTTAGCCTCATAATTAAAACATGGCCATAATGACACTGAAATAAGCATTGATGTCTTTCTCCGCTATTATCTTTAACCCATTGTTTCCCTCAAATTAAAAGACAACAAAGTTTTTTCCATTAAATTCCAGGATTTCCCAGTATGCCATCATATATATATATATATATATATATATATATATATATATATATATATATATGTTAGATAAAAAATAAAT
Organism: Rhamnella rubrinervis; assembly: GCA_007844105.2. Lineage (NCBI taxonomy): Eukaryota > Viridiplantae > Streptophyta > Magnoliopsida > Rosales > Rhamnaceae > Rhamnella > Rhamnella rubrinervis. Next base: position 21,493,294 of record CM017574.2, on the reverse strand, counting down.
CCTTTGACCAATTATTGGTGGCCAGGAAAACTTAGAAATAGCAGGTTATATATACTAGTGTAATTAAATGACAAATAATGGCTATGCAAACATACTTTTATTTCTAAACAAGTTTGATGGAATGTTGATGGGCAGTCGTCACAACATATCAAGTCTCCACCATCACCACATATGCCACATGTATCAACATCTGGGTCTTCACCGTTGACATCTATGAAATGAAAAGCCTTACGTTCAGATTCCTGTTGTTTATTCCAAGAGTCTAGCAGGCATTGCAAGAGGGAAGTCTCAGATTCTATATATATATTCTTCAATGGCTGACGTAATTTACTTCCAGCATGAGTTTGAAATTGCAAAATTGTAAATATACATTCATATAATATATATATACACTAAGGATCAAGTAAGAACCTTAGTTAGAAGATATGTTGCCCATGAAGCCAAAGCAGAGAATATAGGTGCAGTAAACACATAAACAGTTTAAACTGAAAGAGGAATATTTAAAGAATTTAATATCCTGCAAGAACAGAGCAATGCGTTATAACAAATACAAAGCTATTTTGGGTTTCACAGGAAAATACAAAAAAAAAAAAAAGAAAAAAAGAAAGAAGGGAAAGTCAAATTGGAAAGCAACGAGAAAGTATTGAATCATTTCTTCTCAAATACCCACCACCAAATGGTTCCTGCTGTCATGGTCAATCCTATCATATTCACTCCAACTTCCATGGTTGCCTTGAAATTTCTCAAAGCTCTCTTGCACCTGAAAATTAACAAACCCCATACTCAAAAAATAAATAAATAAAAAGAAAGAGCTTCTCTGATCTTTAACCTCATTAATGGCGTTTCTCAATTCCTAGACTTGCATTTTACATTCCAAACCAAAACTCTCCGGTCTCTGCCTAAACTCTCTCATTTATGAACCCTTGGAATTGTACAATTTGTTCTACTCCTTCTCCAACTCCTCAGCTCCTCTGCCTCCATCTTCAAAACCCTAAAAAAAATCTATTGTAAAATAACAAAAAAACAAGAAATCATAGATTGGGGCTTATCTCAAAAACCGCGAGCATAAGCATTCTTGTCGAGAGAGCATAAAATCCTGACAATGAAAGCTTCGATTGAGGTTTCGGAGAGGAAGTCAACGGTGAGAAGGATAATACCAGTGATTGAAGATGTGGGTATTTTGTAGGTGAGAAGGTCGACAATGAGGACGCTACCGGTGATAAATAAAGCGAAACCAAAGGAGTAGAAGGAGAGAGGCTAGTGAGCTGGTGGCGGAGATTTCAGCCATAGGTGGTTGTGGTAATGGAGGATTTGGGACTGAGAGAAGAGGAAGAAGGATAGAGGAGAGGAAAAAAAGAGACTTTTTGGTTTGGGTGTGTCCGGCTTTTGGTTTGAATGGTTTGTGAAGAAGAAAGGAGTAGATTAGGGCGTAGGAGAAGAAAAGGCAAAAGAAATTGGAAAAATCAAAAGTGTATTTCATTGAGTTTCAGCGACCAATATTGGTCGATAAATGCCTTAAAAGGAAGAAAAAAAAAAGCGCTAAACTAATAATTTGGCGGAAAATTTTACCGCCCGATTAAAACTCTTCGCTGACCAATGAAGTAAATGAAATTTTAATATTTTAAATAATTAATAATTAATAAATATTGAAAATTTTATTTATTTTATTTTTATTTGTTAATCATTTGTATTTTTCATCTACATTTATATATATATATATATAAATGTTTTTTAAAGACATTTGTATCATTAAATTTTTTGATTTTACTTCTTATAATGGTATAGTTTAAGTTACAAAAAAATAATACTACTTTTTGTAATTTAATTAGTCAATATATAATATACAAGCATATTACTATTTAATGTATAATGTACAAGTATGTGTCTGTATGTGAATATATATGTAGATACATAATAATATGTACATGTGTGACACATAAATTTAATATGTAATATTATCATAATATAAATATAAGACATGTGACAACACAAGATACATGTGTGACACATAATATTATCATTTTTATAATACACATAACACATGTGACACATAATACATATGACATAAGGTAAATGTGACATATAAACATGTGACACAATGTTGGTCTAGTATATAACATTGACTCTCTTATAATAATAGATATTTGACACATATTAAATGGGGTACAAGCATAGACTGGTACAATTGTACATGTATTATGTTTATTAAGCACTTTATATACATATATTAAACATATTTGTAATGTATACACATATATCAATTGAGCACTTTATATATATATGTACAATTATAGCAATGTCACATATGTGATATTCCTTTATATGCATATATCTATGAACAAATATCTATGTGATATATATTTAATAAAAATGTATATATGTGACACATTTTTATGTCAAATATGTGACAAAATTCTATGTCACATATGTGACATTAGTTTATATGTATATATGTATGAATAAATATCTATGTGACATATTTACTAAAAATATATATATGTACATATCTGACATATTGGAATGTCAAATATGTGACAAAATTCTATATACCACATGTGACGTTTCTCTATATGCATATTTGTATTAACAAAATTCTATGTCGCATATGTGACATTCATTCACATACCTATATGTATGAACTAATATTTATTTACTAAAAAAAATCTATGTGACATTCATTTATATTCATCTATATATATGTATATATATATAAGTTAACCATAAATAAGACATCTAGTGACCAATTAATAGATGTTAAGACCTCCAAAATACTATGCTAATACTTTTAGCAACCATGAGAGAATTGGTCGCTAAAACATTTCATCAGCGACAAAAACCTGGTTGCTCATATCATCTTTTACCGACCAATTCTAGATTGGTCGGCAATATTTATATAGTCAGGAAAAGAAAATTAAAATTGAAGCTTTTTAGTGACCAAATAGATATTGGTCGCTAAAATATAATATCTGCGACCAGACTTTGGTTGCTAAACGTCTGTTAATAACGACCAATTTCTATTTGTCGCTAAAAACCCTTTGACCTGGGAAAAAAATAGTGGGATTAATTCCCGCCAAAGTTTCTGCGACCAATTATGTTTTGGTCACTGAAACTTCACTGCAGCGACCAATAGTTGGTCACAAATACTTTTTCTCGCTCAATTTTTTCTTCCCGCCATAATATTTAGCGACCAAGGGTTATGTGGTCGTAGATAAATGGAATCAACGACCATGGTTTGGTCGCAATAGGTTTTGAAAAAAAATTTCCAATCTTAATCGACCGAAATATTTGCCAACCAATATTTGGTCGGTGATAAGGTCATATAGCGACCAATTTTCTTTGGTTGGCAAAGGGTTAGTCGGTGAAGTCCATTTTTTTTGTAGTGCTTTGCCTTCTCCACCAAGATAAGAAATCCTAAATGAAAATAGGAAACCTAGCCGCCTTGATTTAGGGCAAGTCCCTAGGATCGACTATCCCAAATTAGGAAAGTGTAATATGGGAAAGACCCTAGTATTGATTGTTGAATGAACTTTCTTTACTTGGGAACTTTCCTTAATTCTTACCACGCTCAAATTGAGGAAGACCGTCCCAAACTATAGCTGACTGATCGTTACCCTACTCTTCCCACGCACAAGCTGAGCCAATTCAAATACTCTCTCTCCGAAGAACATCCTGTTTGGTCGAGCCAGGCAATCGTTTAGATCCTTGATCTGGTTGGCTCGGCTCTGACAGCCAGTCCATAGAATCTACCCATTCTCTCTTCTCGGGCCCGGATGGCCCAGACCGGTCCTCCACCCCAGACCTGCTCGGCTCAGCCTGATAAGAAATTTGGTTATACAGTTAGCCCCTAGTCACCGAGCCAACGCGGTGCAATTAGGCGGCTCGGTTACTATGTGCCTGTCTTTTCCACTTCTAAACATTAAATGTTCTCTGACACCCAGCCGTCAGCACATCTCGCAAAGCAATCATGGAAAATCGTGGGGTATCATGCTGAAGCTGAAAAGACGCGACTCATCTCAACCGTTGATTCAAAATCTAAATGGATACAACCATTTTTAGCCGTTCAAAGGGTTACAAACAGCCCTAAACCCCCTTTATTTCTCACCTTCACCCCCGTCTACTCCTCAGGATTCTCTGTGTTCTTCGTTCCCTTACTATTTCCAGCGTATTTCACAGCCCCCAGATCAATCTTCAAGCTCGCAAAGTTTAAGCGTCTTTTAACTCTCGTGATCGCAAGAGGACTCCGTCCATAGTGGGATAGTTATTCATCTGGGACCCAGATTCGAGCCCAAATAGCTGAGAGTCATCCCCATTTGTCGCTCATTCTCCTTCTCAGGCCAACTCCTTCTTCTCCGGCGATTGTCAGGTTAGGGTTTTATTTCTCATTTCCTTCGTAAATTTGCTTAAGTTCTGTCTCGCGCCAAAAATGTTGTCTGGGGATTTCACCTTTGAACCCTTCTTAGAATACTCTGGCCATTCCTCCAGCCCTACACCATCGCTTTCATCCACTAGCTCGGCTGTTAGGATCGTAGAACCAAATCAAGTAGCCGAGCAAAACCCCAAACCCTACGTGGAATTAAATATGAGTCGAAACGAACCAAGTGAACATAGGCCAAAATCTGTCGTTCAACACCCCACCTTGATCAAAACCGACATCCCCTCAATCTTCAAACCTGAAGATATGCCGTACCTCAAGAAGAGGTACGGCCTTCCAGAAAGTGCCATGCTATCAGCCTCAGTAGACGGAGAGAGAGAGTAAACTCTGTCCGCGATGGATGGATCTACTTTTATGAAATAGCCTTCAAACTCGGGCTTAAGTTACCCTTTCACCGCATCATTAGCATGGTGCTTAAGTACTTTAACCTTGCTCTGGGCCAGCTAATGCCGAACGGGTGGCGTTACCTCTTGGGGCTGATAGTTTTGTTCGAGCAGCTCAGACAACACATAGACATGCCCATCTTCCTTCACTTCTTTTACCTCAAACCGGGTGGGGAGGGTAGATATGCATTCTACGCTCGGAAACAAACCAAACTCCTAACCGGCGCACCAACGAGTGATAAAGGCTGGAAGGATAGATACTTCTTCATCAAAAAAGAGGGTCTGTTCGATCCTATTGGCCTATCCGAATTGGGAATTCGCTCGGTCTGGGCAGAAAGAGGTATTTGTTTACTGAGTATTTGTTCTTTTCCTTGACCTTGCAGGACCAAACTCACTCTCGATTTGTGCAGCCTTGAATCAAAGCGCCAAACTTTCCACCAACACCGAGCAGAACAATTCGATCAACATTCTACGTGTAGCAGGAAAGAACCTCAACCTTTTACTCTGCGCGGATCATTTAGATGCGGTAAGTGCGCCATCAAAGAAAAGAACCAAGAATCAGGCCCTTCCCAGCAGCAACATAAGTTACAACCAGAGCCAATCCTAGAAGGTATCCCTCTTCCTTTTATTGAAGTACCATACACCCACGTTCTTGAGGGCTGTATTAGATTATTATACGGCGAACCAACTGACCCCTTGTGGGCTTCCTACCCAACAGTAGACATGGGAAAGATGAAAGTCGCTGCGCCAACAGCCGAACAGCTCACCGAGAAGGAGAGGAAAAGAAAGGAGAAGAAGGCAGCGCGAAAAGCTAGTGGGTCAGGACCAAATAAGGAATCCGAGCCAACCCCGGGTGGTATGATTACAATCCAACCAAAGGACTTAAGGGTTACGGCTGCAGCCGACAAATCTCCACCTCATAAGAAACAACGGCACTCAAGTCCCCCAGTCGCAACGAAGGGTAAAGAGCCCTTGGCGCCCAAAGCGAACCTAGGATTAGAAGACAGCTCCTCTATCCGCTCAGACTCAAACCTGATCGCTCCAATCGTGGATTGTTTAATGACCCATCACGATAAAAGCATTCTAAAGAGCATGCCCCTTGAGGACATCTGCCATGAAGCCGAACAGGGAGCGCTTAAGGTATAACCTAAACGTTCAATTTCACCCTGTCACATTTATATGCTATAACTTATTGGCTCTGTTTACTGTACAGCTAGCCCAAACGAGCAGGTACCTCTATGAGGCTGTGGTAAAGGTTGACAGTGCCTTCAAGAAAAAGGCTGCGGCGCACTCAAGTGTCGTAGCGACAAAAAAAATCCTGGAAGAGGACATCCTCCAATTCAAGCAAGCCGCAATCGATGCCAATGCAGAGGAAGCCGAGAAAAATGGTGCGGCGATCAAAACTTTAAAAGGAGAGCTGGAATCCCCGACTAGATTTCGGTCGCCGTGGAAAGAGATGAATGGTAGACTCGAGGCTCAACTTGGCCATGAAAGAAAAAGATTGTGTACCGCAAGGGAGTTGAAGATGCCTATCTGCGGGCCTAAAAGGAGATGATCCTCAAGTTCAAGGCGGGACAAACCTCTTGGCCTACACCTAAGCCAAGCGAGGATGTGGGCGATGATGGAGAGTCAAGTGAAATTTCCTCCAATGAATCCGAGCCTGAACATGTTGGCCAGCAAGAAGACCCACCCGCGGTTCAAGAGGGGAGGCCCTCCCCCACAAGTGACTCTTTTATCGAGGCAATGGAAGCTACCAGGACAGACATTCCAGAACCAAATTCTAATATGGAGGAAGTCATGTCTGTACCACAACCGAGCTAAGAGGACCATCCATAGACTTGATTTTACGTAACCACGCTTCTTTATTTTGTAACTTTGTCTTGATTCGAATAAAATACTATTATCGATTCATTCTTCCGTACACTTTTAATTAATTTAATAATTGTCTAGGTGTACTTTGATATCCGATCCGATTTTAATTAGAATTGACCAAGTTGCGTGCTAACAACTCGACTGACCTAACTAAAATATTACAAGCCAGGAAGTGTAGTTGACCTTCCGGACGGTCGTCCCTACATCTTACAAGGCCAAAAGGTGTACCAAATCAAGGGTCAAATTGACCAGGCAGCACCACCTGAATGAAACATGACCTAACCCCATAATTTGACCGTACCGTGGGAATTTTTTGTGTTTGTAAAGGTGGAAGCTGAGCCCCCCATGAATCCTGTAAACCAAACTCATCCACAATAAGATAAACATGGAGCGTACGATTTGTATGTAAATGAAGGTAGCAATTTATTAATCTGAACAGAAAGAGTGCGAAAGCACTGTACAAAAATCAAATGACTTAGAAAGTACAAAAACACTGTACGTCATTCACTAACAAAAGTATTGGCATAGATGAACCGAGCTCCAGTTCCGGGGCACATCAGTACAGTTCTGAGATTGTAAGGTATAAGTCCCTGGTCTGGGTATGTCCAAGACCCGATAAGGACCTTCCCATATCGGTCCAAGCTTTCCCGTGTTCAGCTCTTGGGTGTTTTGAAAGACCCTGCGTAACACAAAATCTCCAATTCTGAACCGTCGAGGACGAACCTTGGCGTTGTAATGCCTAGCAATGCGCTGTTGGTACACCGCCATCCGTATTAAGGCTTGTTCCCTCTATTCCTCCGAGTTGTCCAGCCATTGTCGCCTTAGCTCATCATTTTTAACCTTGACCGCTTGAGCCACTCGAAGCATTGGAACGGCTACTTCAGCCGGTATCACCGCCTCCGTCCCATAAGTCAATGCGAACGGAGTTTCCCCCGTGGCGCTATGAGGCATGGTCCGGTTAGCCCACAGTACCCCTGGTAACTCGTCCGGCCACCTCCCCTTAGCTTGTTCTAGTCGCTTCTTCAGATTGGCAATTATGGTTTTATTTGTGGACTCAGCTTGTCCGTTTGCTTGGGGATGACGCGGTGAAGAAAAACGCATAGTGATCTTCCACTCCATATAAAACTCTCGAGTTACCGAGCTAATGAACTGAGACCCATTGTCCGTCACTAAAACTCGTGGCAAGCCGAACCGGCATATGATATTTTTCCGTACAAATCGAACCACATCCTTATCCTTGATTTGAGAATAGGCTTCGGCTTCGACCCACTTGCTAAAGTAATCAGTGGCCACCAAGATAAATCATTTTTGCGCTGCAGCGAGTGACAGGGGTCCTACAATATCAAGCCCCCATTGTACGAATGGCCGTGGGCTCATCAGATTTGTTAACTCTTCAGGAGGTAAATGAGGAATCGGAGCAAACCGTTGGCAAATTTCACAGTTCCGAGAATAGTTTGCAACATCCTTTCGCATGGTTGGCCAGTAATAACTCTGCGACATGGCTTTCTGGGCCAGCGTTCGCCCTCCTGAATGATTGCCACAGTGTCCCACATGAATCTCCGCTAAAACTTGGGCTGATTCTTCTTCGTTCAAACACCTCAGTAGTGGGCCAGTGAATGCCTCCTATATAATTTGCCATCGATCATTGAGTACCGAGCTGAGATAAGCCTAACTTTCCGAGCCTCTGACTTATCTGAAGGAAGTGATCCTGAAGCTAGGAAATCAACAATTGGTTTCATCCAACTAACTACTCGATCGTTGTCGACGCACATTGCCTCTTTATCCTCTTTATTAACCATATTAGTGACACTTGGCTCGGTCAAGAATTCCACAGGTATCATTCGACGCTGCTCACCCTTGACCATAGCCCCTAGAGCCGCTAAAGTATTCGCTTGTGTATTCTCAGCCCTTGGCAATTGACGTAATTCCAACTTACTGAACGGCTGAATGAGTTCCTTTACTAACATTAGGTAGGCAACTATCTTTTCATCCTTAGCCAAATACTGCCCGCTAACCTGGCTTACAATAAGCTGGGAATCACTATACACAAGCAATTTTGGCACCTACTTTCGGGCGGTTGCATTCCGATCAATGCTTCATATTCTGCTTCGTTATTTGACGCGGGAAAATTAAAATGACTGGCTTGCTCGAGCGTCAAACCATCTGGGTCTTTAAGCACTACTCCAGCCCCCGTTCCATGCCAATTCGAAGAGCTATCAACAAATAATTCCCATGTTCGTTCAAATGCTTCGTCTCGAGACGCTTCACTGCCCAACACATCCGTCCAAATAGGTTCATATGTGGCCACGGCAGAATCAACTGGCTCGTCTAAACTGTCTATCTCATTTCCTACGTGCTTCGGTTCTTCCCTTCCTGAGAATTCTGCAACAAAGTCAGCCAGAACCTGAGACTTTATGGTTGTTCGAGGTTGATATTCTATTCCATATTCGCCTAATTCAATATCCTAACGCATCATTCTCCCTGCTATGTCCGGGCTATGAAGTGCAGCCTTGAAGGGGTATGAAGTTACTACAATGATCTTATGACACTGGAAATACGGTCTTAATTCCTTAGAAGAGACGAGCAGAGCCAACGCCATTTTTTCAATGAGGGAGTATCGAGTTTTCGCATCCACAAGTGCTTTGTTAACGTAGTAAATAGGATGTTGCTCCCTCCTTTCTGCTCGGACAAGCACGGAGCTGACAGCATGATCCGAGACGGAGAGATATAAATACAATGGCTCCCCCAATCATGGTTTGGACAAAATAGGTGGAGAAGTCAAGTATAACTTGAGTCGTTGGAACGCCTGCTCACACTCTTCAGTCCATACAAAGTCTTTGTTTCCCTTCAATGCCCGGAAGAATGAAAGACAATGATCCGATGCTTTGGAGATGAATAGACTCAGGGCTGTTATTCATCCATTTAACCTCTGCACCTCCTTGATAGTTTTTGGAGAAGGCATGTCAAGCAGAGCCCTTATTTGGCCCGGATTAGCTTCAATTCCTCTTGGCGTCACTAAATAGCCCAGGAATTGCCCTGAACCAACCCCAAATGTACACTTAGCAGGATTCAGCTTCATTTGATGTGCATCCAACACCGCAAAGGCCTGAGCCAAGTGCTGTACATGGTCAGCTGCACATGCTGATTTGACCAACATGTCATCCACGTATACTTCCATGGTCGAGCCAAGATGTGCGGCGAACATTTTATTCACCAATCTTTGATAGGTGGCACCTGCGTTCTTCAGTCCGAACGGCATGACCTTGTAGCAATAGATTCCCCTTTCTGTTACAAATGCTGTTTTTTCTTGATCATCCGTGTGCATCATGATCTGATTATAGCTTAAGTATGCGTCCATGAAGCTGAGTAACTGATGACCGGCAGTAGCGTCCACCATCATATCAATCTTTGGAAGTGGGAAACTATCCTTTGGGCATGCTTTATTCAAATCCGTGAAGTTGATACACACTCGGGGTTTCCCATTTTTCTTTCGAACTACTACCACATTAGCGAGCCAGTCCGGATAATGCATTTCTCTGACAAAGTCATTTTTTAGCAGCTTGTCTACTTCTTCGTTGATGACTTGGTTTCGTTCTGGTGCAAACTTCCTTCTCTTTTGCCGTACAGGTTTGTAACTGGGATCTACGTTCAATTTGTGAGAGATGACATGTGGATCTATCCCCACCATGTCATCTGTAGACCAGGCGAAAGTACTACGATGGTCTTTTAGGAATTGAATTAAGCGGAGCCGAACCTCCGGATCCATTTGGGTTCCAATCTTTGTTGTGCGATCGGGGTGGTCCGGATCTAGCTGCACGTCCTCCAGATCCTCCAGGGCATCCATCTTATCAATGTGTGCCACCCCTGACTTCTGTGACTGCTATTTATTTTTCCCATCCACAGCCTTAATGTAATAAATCCTGGCTGTGGATTGGTCACCCTTTACTTCATCCACCCCAGTTTTTGTTGGGAATTTGACCTCCTGATGGTAGGAAGATGGAACGGCTTTCATTGCGTGTAACCATGGCCTGCCCAAGATCATGTTGTAGGCCGAAGGAGTGTCAACTACCATCATCTCTGTCATCTGGGTCACGCTTTTAGCCATGATAGGGAGGATGATTCTCCATTTGGCCAAGCTCTCATTCCCATCGTATCCAACTAGAGTGGCTTTGGTCGGTTGGACTGCTGACAGATTGATTCCCATCTTTTCTAACGTGCTCAAAAACACAATATCTGCCGAGCTTCCATTGTCCACCAATATTCGTTTGATGGTACAATTTCCCACATCCAGCGTGACCACCAAAGCGTCATCATGGGGGTACAACAGTCCAACAGTGTCGTTTGCTGTGAAGGCGATGGTTGGCTCTTCGTGTCGGACTGTGGAAGCCTATGCTATGGGTTGCCGGGTGTAGGACCTCCTGTCTTCCCTTCGTTCTCCTCCGCATGCTACTCCCCCATGAACAGAATGAATGACTTTCCGCACCTCCACCTCATTGGCTGTCCTTTGAGGAGTCCTCTTTCTGGGGATTCCTCCTTACGTCTATCCGAGCCCTTTTTGTCCGGCTCTGAGACGAATTGTTTAAGGTACCCCCGCTTTAGTAATTCTTCTATTTCGCGTTTTAGTGCTCGGCACTCTTTTGTAGTGTGTCCGCGCTCCTTATGAAAGGCACACCATAGAGAGTTGTCTCATGTATTCGGATTTGAATTCATGGGTCGTGGCCACCGTACCTCATGAATTCTTTCCATATGTTGTACTAATTGGGTTGGGGAAACCGTCAACCCAAATTTTTGCAGGCGGTCCCTTGGTGGTCCATCAAATTCATCCCTTCTGCAGTACTCGTTCTACCGCTTTGAATCTCTAATCACGTGGTCTGAGCATTGTAATTCTGAACGGATTGTCCGCCGATCTCTAGGGTATTCCGTAGCGTCGCTTCGCCTGAACTTAATTGTTGGCTTTGCTTTTATTGCTCCTGCGTTTGGAGGCACAACACGTCCCTCCTTGGCTGCCCTCTGCATATCCAGTTCTGTCTCCTCCTCCAGGACCACGAAACTCTAAGCCTTTTGCAAGGTTTGCAATAGGTTCCTTGGCTTTTTTCGAACCATGTAATCATAGATTTTGGTCCCTGGAAGTAACCCGCGCTTGAATGCGTTACACGCGACTACATCCGGACAATCCATGATCTCGACCTTCATATCATTGAACCGCTGGATGTAATTCCGAAGCGGTTCATTCCTCTTTACCACGAGCAGTCATCCGGATCCGCCGGTCGACGGCTTGATGCAAATTGCGTCATAAATTGTTGCGCCAGTTCGTGAAACGACATAACACTCCGTGATGGTAATCGACTAAACCAAAGCAGGGCAGGGCCCTTTAGGCTTGAAGTGAACACTTTGCACATTACCGCGTCTCTATCCGACTGAGGGATACAAGTAGGGATCATGGCCTGCCTGAAGTGTATTACGTGATCTCATGGATCGGCACTTCCATCATATAATGTAAACTTTGGTGCGGAAAAGCCTGCTGGTGTGTTGATTTTAGTAATTGCATCCACAAACGGCGTATCCGGTATATCATCATACCAGTCGTTGGTTCTCCCTTCTTGCCGAGCCAAATCGCTTCGTTGGTCGGTTGTCCACGTTCCGATTTTCACCGGTGTTGGTCCCCACCTTTTCTCTCCTTAAGGTGCGTTCGTCTGTGGAATAAGATTCCCCACCTGATTCGTAATCCCTTGAATTTCTTCAGGAACGAGCCCCGTTCTCTCCTCAGTTATGCTTGTTCGACCAACCGCATGCGTCTCCCTCTTCACCTTTCGGCGAGTTCTTTCCCACGGTACCACACCCTTGTCTGGGCAAATCTTTTCTTTGGCGCTGGTGTCCGCACGGCATTAAAGGCTTCAAGAAGTTGCCTATTAACCTGCTCTTGAACTTCATTGCGCTGCTACTGGGCCCTTGTTGATTGGACTAACTCCTCCATCTGAGCCAAGAGTTGCTCAAATCGATTATCATTATCAATAGCTCCGCTGCCGGCAGTTGATGGTCCCACAATATGGCCAGGGATTGGCGTAACTTCTTCCTCTTGTTGGTCGGGCATGACGACCATAGAAGATAAGGTTTGACGTCGCTCAGATGCCATTGGTAATATTGATTAAATCTGCTGGAGACAGGCCCGCGATGGTTTTTATGCCAAAACGCAGTCGCAAGCCCTCCTTCTAGCGCCAAACTGTTTAGGAAAGATTTTGCTCCGCCTTAAACTGTCGTGCACTCCGTTGCCAACCTGCAAAACAAAGAAGCGTGAAGCTTTTGGGGGCACCGATGTGATACCGGCCAAAGACACTCCGACGCTCAAGTCAGTATGTGAATGAGTGAGCTTTGGGCTTTTGAATGTAAGATTAGCTGAGAGTGCGTACCTCTATCATGAAGAATGACTGACGTATATATAGGTCTGGCTTTGCCTTCTCCACCAAGGTAAGAAATCCTAAATGAAGATAGGAAACCTAGCGCCTTGATTTAGGGCAAGTTCTCAGGATCGGCTCTCCCAAATTAGGAAAGTGTAATATGGGAAAGAACCTAGCATTGATTGCTGAATGAACTTTCTTTACTTGGGAACTTTCCTTAATTCTTACCACGCTCAAATTAAGGAAGACCATCCCAAACTATAGCTGACTGATCGTTACCCTACTCTTACCACGCACAAGCTGAGCCAATTCAAATACCCTCTCTTCGAAGAACATCCTATTTGGCCAAGCCAGGCAATCATTTAGATCCTTAATCTGGTTAGCTCGGCTCTGACAGCCAGTCCATAGAATCTACCCATTCTCTCTTCTTAGGCCCGGATGGCCCAGACCGGTCCTCCACCCCAGACTTGCTCGGCTTAGCCCGATAGGAAATTTGGTTATACATCTTCTATTTTGAATTTTGAGAAAATTGAATGAAATTAAACGTGGGTTCATTATGAAATGTACATTAGCATCATAAGGGAAAAACCATATGGCATCAAAACAACGATTGTGTTCTACAAGTTTGCATATTCAGATAATATTGATGATAAAAATTATATATTTAGTTTGCATATATCAGTTTAATTTCTTAATATATTATACACTTATTTTTTTCCATCAGTAGTTTTTATTATTCAAAAAAAAAAATCCAATTTTCATAAACCTGGTGAAAATTAGAGAAACTACTTTAAAGAAACTCAAACATGGTCAATCAGACAGGCCACATCAAAGTATTGAATGACCCATATTAACATTAAAAAATGAACAAGTCTATATACATTTCCTCAAGCAAGGAGCACTACCAAAGCAGTACAAAAGTAATAGTTACAATAAAGTAATGAAGAAAGAACTTGCACACACATACACATATATTATATATCTATATTATCTGCTACAATAAAGCAATAGTATACAATGAAGGGCTCTCATCATTTGTCATAATGCATCACATTTGTTATATTTGTGGAATGCTGGCACTAGATCAGCGACTGTGGGTAAAAAATATCACAATCATTGATCCACTGCCAACGGGCTATTTTTAGTTCAGAGATAATGGGGAAGATTTCTAGGTTCAGCTGAAGTATGAGAGACTATCAGACTTTTGTTATATTTGTGGAATGCTGAATCATGTTACAGGCAAATGCAACTTCAAACATTTTGCAACAATAACCTCTACAAATGGAATATCAGCCCGCCTCTTCGATGCATGGTTGAGAGTGGAAAATGGGAGACGCTGAAACTTTTAAACACACCAAAAAATTTTAATCAGAAGGTGTCGAAGATCCTTGCACTCTAATCGGTAAACTCACACAATAACAAAGTCGTTTATCCTGGGATTGCACAAGAAACAAAAATGAAGTGTTAGAACCTTCTTTGAAAAGGATTATTTCATCAAGAAGAAGTTTACGGAAAGGACGCTGACGAGGATACCATACGAAATTTGATTACATGAAACTAAATAATCGATGCTCTAAGCCTAACTTTGGACAGGCAGTTCAAAATGGGAATGAATCTCAAGCCAAGCCTTTTACTGTAACACCCCCTTACCCAAACCTAGGTTCCTGAGTAAGGTGTGATTACCATAATTTTTTTTTTCTTTTAAATTTGATTTGCTGAAAACATTTTTGGACTTAACCATAATAAAATCAAAGAATATCCTTTACTCTTTGAGACCGTTTTCCAAACCACACTAAAACAGTATTATTTTAAAATAAAACAAAGTTCACACACCCACACCGCAAAGGAAAATGTAAAATTTAAAAATACATAATATCATCGCCTAAAATATAACAAACCAAATGCGGAAGAACGATTGTACTATGTCAGCGCCTCGGTCAGAACCCCCAAGCCCTACTGTTCGGCTTTGGACTTACCTGTCACACAGGACAGACAACTGTGAGTGGAAAACACTCAGTAGGCAACCATATGCAAATGCAAATGACATGTTATGAAGTGTATCACTATACACCTAAAATCATTATTTTTCCCTCTTTATTTTTCAACCAAAAAACCCACTCTCTTTCCGCGTTTTGTGCACAAAACACCACACCTCTGTGGTATGAGGATGAACCACCGTTCCGGGCGACCCACCGCTATGTGTGGTCAGTGATTCATAGAGCGACTAAAAACAGGGTTTGAACCATGCACCTCATCGTGCAACCAATTTTCAAAAATACAAACCCACAGGGAAAAATCTTTCATTTCACATAAAACAATAAACCACCAAAATTGCTTTATGCAAATGAATGCTTATGCCACAATGTACAAGTAAAACCAAGCAACACAGTACAACACATAATTACCAACCGTCCTATTCCAACAGCCGTAATTATCGAAATGCCCCTACTCCATCAACGATTACAAGTCGCTCAACCATACTGATGTAATTACCGATATGTCATTGGCCATGTCGGAAATTACCAAGATACCCCTCAAGTAAATAGAAAATTACCAAATACCCCTCAATAGGCATATGGTTAATTACCATTCTACCCTCGGTAAAATAACAGAATTAATAAATTCTATCAACATACGCATTTACAATACATATAAATAAATATGCATATGGAAATATACACACATAAATACACATTCATGTACACATATCCATATACATAAACACATATATACACACCCATATATGTATACACATTTTATATATACATATATATGCCCACAAATATAATTTACATATATACATACATATAAATATATATATAAAAATATACTCATATATATACATACTTGCATACACCTATATATACACAAACATGTATATACCCACCCATATATGTATACACGTATTTCATGCACATATACATGCACACAAATATGACCTATACATATACATGATTATACATATACACACCCCCATGTATAAATATACCCACACACATATATATATACTTGATACATAAATAATTATTTTTGTACATAAACCTTTACAAAACATACTTACGTATATTTTCTAAATACGTACATAAATTATATGTATTTTATAAAATATATCTATATTTATAATTATACAAACACATATATAATTAATTGTATTTGAAAATATATATATATATATATATATATTAGTAATTGAAAATATA
Organism: Rhamnella rubrinervis; assembly: GCA_007844105.2. Classification (NCBI taxonomy): domain Eukaryota; kingdom Viridiplantae; phylum Streptophyta; class Magnoliopsida; order Rosales; family Rhamnaceae; genus Rhamnella; species Rhamnella rubrinervis. Next base: position 21,477,012 of record CM017574.2, on the reverse strand, counting down.
TATATTAATAAACAAATAATAATTTAATTTATATATATTAAAATAACTTGGAAATTAAGAAAAGACCATAATACCCCTCCAATTCCAAATATTCTCAACTTTACTCCTATTATAGAAAGTACCCTCAACAATTTCAAAAATTACATTTATGTCTCTACATGTCAAATGACCAAAATGCCCTTGACCTTTTTATAAAATTTCATTTATATCCTTTACATGCAAATGACAAAATTGCCCTCAAACATTTTCAAAAATCCCATTTAAGTCCCTTGCATGTAAATTGACCTAAATACCCTTGAACTTTTTAAAAATTCCTAAAATACCCTTTGTATATAAAATGACCAAACTACCTCTTCAAGTAAAATTTTTACAAAATTTCCCCACCATGGCCGTGCCTTTCTTCCCCTTTAAATCCATCACTTTCCACCCATTTCAATCAAATTAACCATGCCCACAAACAATTCCATTAATCAATTTCATGAATTTATGCATTAATCCAACAAATCCAAGTATTTAACACCAATTTCATCACACCCTAGGTTAAACAATTTTGGGATTTAATCAACCAACCAATACACATAGAATTCAAATCCAAACCACCATCAATTCAATAATTTCAAGCCTAAACACATCAAATTAACCAACAAATATACATATATTTGCAATAAAATAAAAAGGGGTATAGTTGTCTACCTTGATCAAAGCTTGGAAGCAAGCAAACCACACCTTTGAAAAGCCCTCAAACCAAGCCAAAATTCCCCTCTTGATGGCCGGCCACTTCCTCTTGAAATTGGTTTGTGTTTTTGCAATTTTCACTTTTTTTCCCTCTCTAACTTTTGTCTCTCTCTAACTAGTGAAAACCAATAAATGCATTAGTGAAAAAGAAATAAAACAAAGTGAGAAAGGAGAAGATGGTGTCGGCAATCAAAACTCCAATTGCCAATTGCAATTTGTCAACCTTTTTCTTTTTTTTTTTTTAATAAAATAAATACCATAAAGTAAAGATATTTATATATATATTATTTAAATAAATGAATTGTAAAGCAAAGTGGAGTGTCGGTCAAGAAGCTTTAAATTCCAATTGCCAACTAATTTTATCAATTAAATAATTATAAAATAAAATAAAATTAAAGATATTATTAAAGATATTAATATAATAATGAATAGTGAAAGTCAACCATGGTCAAACCGGGACCAAGGGTAAAATGGGTAGAAAAAGTCCCTCGTCTGCTCACAGGGTAGTCTTGGTCCTCAGAAAATTCCCGGAGGACTCCAAAATTGCTTGTTTCGGTGAAAAAGGTAAAACCGCGATTTAACCGAAAACGCATTTGGAAACCGACAATTTTGAAAATAAATGAGGTTATTACATTTACAACAGGGGTTTGCAAATGAGTTCCAACCAACAAAACCGACAGTGTAATAACCAAGTTTTATTTCCAAATTTATTAACTTCCGATTGCGTTTTTTATTCAATCACCACTTTCATCGAATTTAGCAACTTTGAGCTCCCCAGGCATTTTGTGAGGACCGAGAGTACCCAGTGAGAAGTCAAGAGACTTTTTCTTCCCATTTTACCCTTGATCAATGTTTGACTTTTGTTGACCAAGTTTGACCACTTTTTATTATTTTGACCTTTTTAGTTAAAATATCTTACTATTCAATCTTTTATTAATTTCTTTGATATTTTACCCTAACTGCCCGACCCCCTTGCCTTCTTCTCTATTGTGTCTTGCTTTCATTTTCAACTTAGAAAGAGAAACTCAAAACCTAGAGAGAGAAAGTGAGAGAAATTAGTAAAATTCAAAGAATTTTTCAAAGAGAGGCTAGGGTTTTTGGCCGACCATCAAGGGGAGTTCATTTCCTATATTCTTGGTGATTTTCAAGTGGTGAAAGGAATGATTTCTAGCTTGGAAGAGAGGTAGGCAACCTACCTTTGATGATTTTTCATATAAATATGTAGTTTTATGTGATTAATTGATGGAATCATGTTTTGTCTTGTTGATTTGATGATTATACATGCATAATTTGATGTGTATTAAGTGTATGGTAAAACTCCCAATTGATTAGATTTTAGGTTTTGTGAAATTGATGTTTTCAAGTTTGATTTTTGTGGTTTAATACTTGAATATTGAAATTGGATGTTGGATATGACATTCATGTATTGGTGAGAAAATTGATTAAAATTCACATGTAGAGGGGTCGGTCATGTATAGGGTGTTTATGTCAAATTTTTTACTTGTGAAAGGCATTTCGGTCTTTTCACATGTTAGGAGTATTTTTGGAATTTTAAAAATTATCTAAAGTAATTTGGTCATTTTGCATATAAGGGACTCAAATGGAATTTTTTAAAATGATCAAGAGCATTTTGGTCATTTGCATGTAAAGGACATAAATGATATTTTAATAACAGTTAAGGGCATTTTGATCATTTGACATGTTAGGACATAAATTATATGTGTGCATATTTATATATAGTTATAAATGTGTTTATATTTGTCTATATAAATATGTATATATGCTATTATTCTTAATTATATATATACTAGAGTGTTTGTATATGTATATGTATATGGTTGGAGAATATTATTTTGACTATTATATAACCAGGGGTAGTCTGGTATTTGACCCTTTTTCTTTAAGGGTATTTTGATAATGTCCATGTACTAAAGGGTTAATTTTGTAATTATCGAAAGAGTTAGTTGTATTTTGGTAATTATGCTGGTTTGATTGGTGTTTGTCAATTATTGGTTTAAGCAAGGGCATTTTAGTAATTATCGTTGTCAGGTTGGTTTGGTAATTATGCATGATTGTGCTTTGATTAACTATATTTATGCTTTGGTGCATATGCATATATTTACATGACACAATTTGTATGTTTTGTGGTCTATTATAAAATGGTGATTTTTCTCTAGGGAATGTTTTCAAATTGGTCATATCGGTGTGTGCATGGTTCTAAACTCTATTTTTAATAGCTCTTTGAGTCACTGACCATCACAGGTAGGTGGGTCTTTCTGGAATAGTGATTCAACCGCATACTATAGGTGACTGTTGGGTTTTGTGTGGGCGTGGGATAGACCCTAGGACCACAAGCGAGCTCTCACAAAATGCAAAATGGAAGTGAGCTAGTTGGTTTGTAAAAATAAAGAGGAAAAAATAGGGATCTTATATGCTTGGTTGTACACTATACTGTATTGCATTGTCATGTGCATTTGGGTGCTTACTGAGTATTTTTCACTCGCTTTTTTTTATTTTGTGTGATAGGTAAATCCAAAGCTCATCAGTAGAGCTTGGTGGAGGTGTGGAATTGGAAGAGCTCAACACAATATTATCTTCCATATTTTAATAATTTTGGGCTAGATTACTCTATGTACTAAATATTTTTCTACTACGATGTAAGTGTGTGTACTTTAAATTATTTTTTAAAATAATATATTTTATTGGTGTGGTTTTCATAAAACAATCTCGAAGAGTAGAGAAAAGTTTAAGTATTATTTTGGCATCGCTTGAAATTATTTATTTATAAAACAAGTTTTTACATTGGAAAAGGGAACAAAATTTTAATGGTAATTACACCTTATCCGGGAACGTAGCTTTGGGTAAAGGGGTGTTACAGTTTTGGTATCAGAGCCCTAGGTTTTTGAACATATACTTAATTGTTGCTCTAGTGACCACTTGCACACCAAGGTAGACTGTCTATTTGGATTTTGTTTAGTAGCCTATTTATTTATTTTGTCTTACGTGCATGTACTTGCTTAGATGGGCCAGTTGGTTAGTCGCCTGTTACGTGTCTTAGATTTGAGGTGTGATGCCCCAGTGGTGGAACCGGTGGCAGCGCCAATGATGGCACCAGCCATGGTGCCAGAGGTGGAGCCCGTGGCTGAGCCAAACAATTTATGGGTACGGTTTAGCGATAATCTACAATCGTTGCCAAGTGTGAACTATCAGGACGTTGAAGAGGATGAGGCTTCAACTCAATGAGAGTTGGAGAGGAAGAGGGTTGAGGTAGCTATGTTTCTGAGCCAGTGAACCATTGCCATACCATCACCGAATGTGGAACCCTCATATGTTGAGACACCAACTTTTGAGTAGTACCAGCGTGACCATTGTTACGAGATGTACATGTAGTACATAGACTAGTTCCAAGATGGCCTAGAGGAGCAGCAAGCTATGACTCTCCAGGTGGCGGCACAAGGTTTGGAGGTGCCACCTATTACAACTATATGCCATGAGGATAAGGAGGATCCAAAAGAGGACCTTAGGGGAGACTCGGTAGATACTAAGGATTTCTTAGCATCGGAGGACTCTATCGAGCCGATAGACCCGGAGGATTTCAATCCTTGGGATTACTGTGATACTAACTAGGGTTCCGATTTCTTTGTGGGTTTTGTGGTTGTATGTATATAATATATGTTGTATATGTGATATATATATATATATATATATATATATATATATATATATATATATATATGTGTATATGGTATGTATTATATGCATTGTATATGCTGGTTATACAATACTTTATCTTATAAATAAAGTATTGTTTTGTGGTGTATCTTATCGAGTTATTGTGGATAATTTGAATAAGATTTATGTTTCTCTTTTGCAAAAAGATGCTGCGACTTGCCAGTAATGTTCATCTTAAGCCTGAGAGTAGCTCAAGGAACACAACAAGTCGGCTGTTGGAAGCCATTGAACGACTTGTGGGACAAAATATGCAGCAACCTCAACCACCTGCAGGGATTAATGCTGTGATGAAGCAGTTTTGAGATTTTTATCCCCTGGAATTCAAAGGATCAACAAATCCATTAGTAGCTGAGAGTTGGATTCGTGAGTTAGAGAAGATATTTTAACTGACGGACATCATAAAAATTCAGAAAGTGATATGTGCTTCCTTCATGCTGAAGAAGGGAGATAATCATTGGTAGGATATGATCAAGCAGGCATAGTAGCCCTACCGCATAGATGAGCATCCGATGATGTGGACCCTATTCAAGACCTTGTTCTATGAGAAGTACTTCCCTCAAGTGAAGAGAGAGGAGAAGGAAGCGGAGTTCATGAGGTTGAAACAAGGGAATCTTTTCTTAGTGGAGTATAAAAGGATGTAAGATAAACATTCTCATAATGTGCCACACTTGGTGGACATTAAGGAGTGTAAAGCTCGACACTTCAAGAAAGGGCTGTGACCTGAGCTCTACAACGCTATCGTTCTTTTTCAACTCCCCACCTATTTGGAAATTTTGCTGGTAGTCCAATTGATAGCTAAGGATCCTACGCTGGAGGTAGCTAAGCTTGCAGGGCAAAGCTCTACTCTTGCAAAGAAACCTTGGAAGGGAAGTTTCCAGCAGAAAAGGAAGTTTGATAGGAAGCAATGGATGAGCAACTCCCGCAATGACAACAACAAGAAGTTTAAGGGAGTCGACAACTGACCTGGAGTTCTATAGGTCAGGAGGTGCTGCAGAAATCATTTTGGCAAATATTGATAATCCAAAATGTGTTACGGATGTGGCAAGTTTGGCACTTAAGGAGAATTTGCCTACAGACGGAAAGGGTGCAGCATCCTACTCAAGGCTGTATGTTCATGCTTATCAAGGAGGAACTAGAGAAGGATGGCACCGTAGTGGCGATAAGTACCATTACTTTGAATGGTTTGAATGTTTATGCATTATTTGACTCTGGTGCCATGCATTCGTTTGTGTCTAGTCAATCTACTACTAAATTGGCTAGAAAACCTGTTGGACTTGATTGTGATTTGTGTGTTGCTACATCTTCTAGTGTTAGCATGTGTGCTTCTTTTATGCTTGATGATTGTGTTGTATGCCTTGGCAATAAGACACTGCGTGCCGATTTAATCATATTAGAAATATCGAATTTCGATGTGATATTCGGTATGGACTGGCCGTCTAAGTCTGGGGCTTGCATTGATTGGCAGGAGAAGAAAGTCTGGTTTAGCCCTGTAGATGGTCAAAGTTTTGAGTTTGCAAGTTTGACAATTAGGTCGTGGCCAAAATTGCTAACGACGATGTAAACTCTAAAATGTTTACGTCAAGGATGCCAGGTATTTCTTGCTAGTGATCTTGACAAGGAAATGGAAGGTCTATTGCCGCAAGACGTCGAACTAGTTTGAGACTTCTTGGATGTTTTTCCAGAGGAGCTACCTAGTTTACCATTAGATTGGGAGGTAGACTTCAGGATTCACGTAGTACCGGGGATGACACCTATCTCAAAGGCACCTTACAGAATGGCACCAACAGAGTTGAAGGAGTTAAAGGAGCAGTTGCAGGATCTGCTAAACAAGAGTTTTATTAAGCCCAGTGTTTTGCCTTGGGGAGTGCCAGTTTTGTTCATGAAAAAGAAAGATGGTTCAATGCGTTTGTGCATCAATTACTGGGAGCTCAACAAGGTAACAATTAAGAATAAGTACCAATTTTCAAGGATTGACTACTTGTTCAATCAATTCCAATGAGTATCTTTTCGAAAATCGACCTTTGTTCTTCTTATCACCAGCTAAAGATTAAGAAAGAGGACAAGCCAAAAAGTGCATTTCAAATGAGGTATGGCCATTACGAGTTCGTGGTAATACCATTTAGACTGACGAATGCACCTACAACGTTCATGGATCTGATGAATCTTGTTTTTCACAATTACTTAAACAAATTTATGGTGGCGTTCATGGATCGACGACATCCTCATTTATTCCAAATCAGCAGCCGAGCACGAATAGCATTTGAAGCTAGTATTGCAGTGTCTATGCGAGAAGTAGTTGTACGCCAAGTTCAAGAAGTGCGAGTTTTGGCTCGGGAGCATCGCTTTTCTAGGTCATGTGATATCTATTAAATATATTTAGGTGGATCCTAGTAAAGTTATAGCAGTCCAGGACTGGAAAAGGCCAATAAACATTGGAGAAATTCAAAGTTTTCTTGGTTTGGCTGGGTACTACTGTTAGTTCGTAGAGGGGTTTTCCAAGACTGCAATGTCATTGATGCAATTGAAAATTTTAAAATTATGAGGGGTATTGTGGTCAATTTGTATTTCTAAATATTTTATTATATATGTAATTATATATTAGTTTATTTATATATATTCAATTATATTTATTTATATTTATACATTTATCTATATAGTTATATTTATAATTATATTTTTACAAAATGGATGTATATTATGTATGTATTTTGTAGGTGTGCATGTATATAAATGTTTATTTTTGTGTATAAATGTGTATTAATTTATATTTCTATATACATATATATTTATGCATTGGTGGGTGTATATATTCGTATGTATGTAAAAGTTTGTGTTTGTGTGCATGAATACGTGTACATATATGGGTATGTGTGTATATTTATATAGATGTTATTGTTCTTATATTTGTGCTTATATTTGTGTATATAAATATGTATATATATTATTGTTCTTAATTATATATATACTGGGTGTTTGTAAATGTATTTGTATATGATTGGATAATATTATTTTGATTGTTATATAACCAGGGGTAGTTTAGTAATTGACCATTTGCCTTAAGGGGTGTTTATATGATGTCCATGTACTCAAGAGTTATTTTTGTAATTATCGAAAGGACCAGTGGCATTTTGGTAATTATACTGGTTTGATTGGTGTTTGTCAATCATTAATTTAAGCAGGGACATTTTGATAATTATCGCTGTCAGATGGGATAGTTTGGTAATTATGCGTAATTGTGTTATGATTAACTATATTTATGCTTTGGTGCATATGCATATATTTACATGACACAATTTGTGGGTTTTGTGATTTATTGTAAAATAGTGATTTTTCCCTGGGGGTTTATGTTCTCAAATTGGTTGTACTAATGTGTGTGTGGTTTTAAACTCTATTTTTAATAGATCTTTGAGTCAATTGCCACCACAAATAGGTGCGTCTTTTCGGAACAGCAATTCAACCGCATACCATAGTGGCTATGGGGTTTCATGTGGGTGTGAGATAGACCAAACGTGAAATGGAAGTAAGTTAGTTGGTTTATAAAATAAAGAGGAAAAATGGAAATGGTTGTACACTATACTGCATTGCATTGTCATGTACATTTGGGTTGCCTACTAAGTGTTTTTCACACATTGTTGTTTGTTCTATGTGATAGGTAAATCCAAATCTCATTAGTAGAGCTTGGTGGAGGTGTGGAATTCAAAGACCTCAGCACAGTATTATTTTCTTCTGCATTTTAATAATTTTGGGCTATGTTACTCTGTGTACTAAATACTTTTCTACTACGGTGTGAGTGTGTATACTTTAAATTATATTTTAAAGTAATATATTTTATCGGTGTGGTTTTGGTAAAACTATCTCAAATAGTAGAGAAAAATTTAAGTATTATTTTGACATCGCTCGAAATTATATATTTATAAAACAAATTTTTACATTGGAAAAGGAAAAAAAAAATTAATGGTAATTACACCTTACTTTGGAACTTAGGCTTGGGTAAGGAGGTGTTATAGGCTAAATGGGGCTCTAACATGATTAAAAATCAAGCCTCTATAAGGGCCCATAAGAACTTACAATTGAGACTGTCCATGGAAGCTTTTGATATTGAGGGCATACAGGAATTTGGTCGTGATTTGGTTGATTGGACCAAAGCGGGAACGGGGTTTACTAGTCTAGCATCAGGATCTAGATTTGGACCTGCATCAGTGAACATTCTTACTCGAAGGAAGAGAGCTGGATCTTATCTAAAAGGTATTAGCTCTAAGGAAACCAATTTATTAATAACGGCCAATAGGAAACTCAAGATTATGAATTAAGTCAGATGCTTGGAGAGTCTCAAGTTTATAGTGTACATCATGTCCAAAGCTTTACCCCAGGGAGAAAATCGCCCTCTCTAATCAAAACTTGTTCATGGAGAAGGCAAAAGCTTAGGTAGAGGTAGGAAAGCTTTTCCATCCTCAAACCAGAAGCAAGTAGGCATCCAAGAGATCCCTTATAGAAGACCTTGGAAAACAAAAGCAAGGCTGAGTCTTTCGAGAAATATTAAGGATACAAATAGACCAGAGTTATCTAGTGGAACCTCACAGGATTTTCAAGAGGCTGAGGAGGCGAGCCTAGACATGCCCCCCCATCTCTGAAGCTACTGTCTTGGAACTATAGGGCAACAACTTACGAGCTCTCATTCAAAGCCATAAGCCCCATTGCGTTTTTCTAATTGAAACAAAGGGCAACAAAGAGAAAACAAAAAAGCTTTGTAAATCCTTAAACTTTCACTATCACATTATTGTTGAGGCTTCAGAAACTGCTGGAGGATTAGTCTTAATGTGGAACTCAAATATGAAAGTTCTCTTAGAATGGAGCAATGACTGGATAATTTGTGCCTCAGTTCTAAATCATTTAGGAGTAAAGGTGTGGAAAATATGTGCTTGCTATGGTCCACCGTACTATAGAGAAAAGCAAATCTTTTGGGATGCGTTGTTGTCTACTCTAGCTACAGAAAGCTTACCTTGGTGCATTATACGTGATTTGAATGAAGTTATCAATGATAATGAAAATTTTGGAGGTAGATCCTTACATGGCAGAAGGTTTTTCTTAAAGGATTTTCTCTTTGAGACAACTGCCATTGAATTAGGTTATAGTGGTAACTGGTTCACGTGGTTTAACAACCACCTGGGCACTTCGTAAATAAAGGAGCAGCTAGATAGAGCTTGTGCTGACAAAGAATGGATTGGCCTCTAAAATAAAAAAGTTTTACATCTTCTCTCAAAGATCTCAGACCATTGCCCGATTTTATTAAACATGAAACACGAAGGGGATAGTAAAGCTCTCAACTGATTGTTCAGGTATTTCAAAGCACGGTCTATGGATAAATCTTGTTCTTTATTGTTAATAATGCATGGAGATAGGAAACTGGACACGGTATAGAGATGCATAAGGCTGTGAAGAGATTGGCATCAACTGCCAAGGCTTCAAAATGCTGGAATAGAGAGTTATACAGTCTGTCTCATGAAAAGATAAGGACTTAGAGGAGCAGCTACGAATCTCATAGAATTCTACATGGCTTTCAAGTAAGGATAACAATTCTGTTCAAATCCTGAAAGAGGAAATCAAGGAACAACGAAGGAGATTGGAATCTATGCAGAAGCAAAAAGTCAGGGAGCTATGGCTAAAGGATGGGGATCGTAATTCCAAATTTTTTTCATGCTAGCACAATGGTTAGATGTAGAAGGAACAAAATAGAAGCAATAAAGAACGGAAATATATAGGTCTTGGATTTCAAAGGAATCGGCCAATACTTCATTAAGGAGTTTGAAAATTTATTTTCTTCTATGAACAGCCAAACTCTGGATGTTATCTATGATATTTTACCTAAAGTCATTAATGCGAAAGATAACGAGGATCTCATGAAGGTTCCTATAGATGAACAAATTAAAGAAAGTATCTTGAGTCTTCATCCTTTAAAAGCTCCAAGTCCAGATGGTTTTCCTTGTGACTTCTATAGAATTCATTAGAACACAGTCGATGATCAACTTTTGAGTATGGTGAAAGAACGGTTTCATGTTAAGAGGATTAGCAGAGGATTAAACCAGATGTTTATCTGTCTCATTCTAAAGTCAAATCATTCAAAAAATTTCAATCATTATAGATCGATCAGTTTGTACAACTTTGCTTACAAAGTGATAGCGAAACTTTTATCAAAAAGATTGAGAAGTATGTTGGATCGAATTGTTTCACCAAGTCAAGGAGCCTTTGTCAATGGTAGGTGGATAGTTAAGAACTCAATAATTGTTCATGAGGTATCTTGTAAAATCAGAAAGTACAAAGGGGGAAAAAAAAAGGGTTGTGATTTTAAAACTAGATCTTAAAAAGGCTTTTAATAAACTTGAATGGAGTTTTTTGAATAAAGTCCTAGAAGCCCTAGGTTTCTGAGAAGATTTCAAGGAGTTGATACATAATTGTGTTAGAACTGTGGAGTATAATCTGTTGATTAATGGGAGCAGGTTTGGGAAGATTTTTCCAAGAAGATGGCTTTGGCATGGGGTGTACTTTCCTCGTTTCTTTTTATTTTAGGAGCTGGAGTGCTCATAAGACTTTTCGCTCAAGAAGAAGCTCAAGGTAATTTACAAGGAGTTCAGATAAGTAAGAGAGCAAAACCTATTTCTCACTTGTTATTTACAAATGACATAATTATTACCAATATAGCCAACACCTAGAATGCAAAAACTATTGAGAAGTGCTTCAATCGTTTTTGTTTATGGTATGGACAAGAAGTAAGCATAGAAAAATGTAGCATTCAAAACCTTTTCTCACTTGCAAATGAGATAATTATTGCCAGCCGTACAAGAAAGGAAGAAGATTAGAATTGTCCTCAGTTTCAAGAAAATGGAGAAGAATACTTTGTATTTAGGAAATTCATTAATTATGGGAAGGAACAAAACAAAGGAGTTTGATCGGGTGAAACAAAGGGTTCAAATTCGACTTGAGACTTGGCAGAGTAAATTGCTATCAAAAGAAGGAAAGGCAACATTGATAAAATCTGTGGTTTTAGCCAACCCAACCAATATTATGTCAACTTTAGAATCCCAAGAAGGTATGTGATGACATGGATTCCATTGTTCGACGATTTTGGTAGAAACAAAAAAGGAATATCTAGATTTCTAGCTCTTCGAAGCTGGAAGGATTTATACAAACCTAAAGAAGGTGAAGGTTTTGTGTTTAGGTTTTATTGGGATTTTAATACTACCTTGCTAACAAAACTTGGTTGAAAAATTACTAAGGGTGAGGATAGTCTTTAAATTGACATAATCAAGGCAAAGTATCTAACAAAGTGGAATTTTTTTTAACTATACTGGCAAGAGAGGATATTCGTGAGAGTGGAAAAGCATTTTGAGCACTAAGGAAGTTCTAAAAAAAGGCTGATGTTTCAAGCTGGGTAACAGATTACCTATTAACCCCTGGACTGATCCTTGAGTTTTATGATTGAAAAATAAAATACCTGTTAAGAAATTGGGAACTAGAAGAGACATTTACAACACAATGATAGATTTTATGATGGAAGAATCAAGGCAGCAAAATGAAGAACGACGTATAGATAATTTCGAGTCGTGGAGTATGCGAGAAATTCTAAATCTAGACTAGCCAGTTTTTGATAGACATGATAAACTCTTATGGACTAGAAATCATTTCAGTGTTTTTAGTGTAGAAAGTGCTTATTTGGTTCATAGGAATTTTACAAATTTAGAAAGAAGGGATAGTATTTGGAGTAATCTGGGGAAAGCAAAGGTTCAAATTAGATAAAGGATGTTTCTTTGCAGAATTCTCACATACTATCTTCCCACCCGTAACATGTTAGATAACTATTTTAATTTACCAAATTTGGACAATTTTTGTAATACCCCTTTACCTGAGCATACGTTCCCGAGTAAGGTGTGATTACAACGTAAATTTTTTTTTTCTTTTCTTTATAAATTTGACTGGTTAAAAATGATTTTGGACAACAACACAACAATAATAAAACTTTCTTTTATTCTTTGAGATCGTTTTGCAACTATACCACAAACAGTAATACTTAAAACAGATCAAAGTATATACACCCACACCATAAAAGAAAAAGAGTATTTAAAAATACACACAGAGTATCTTTGCTCAAAATACTAAAGTCAAAATGTGGAAGAACACTGTACTATGCCATGCCTCTCTAGATTCGTATAGCCACCAAGCCCTACTGCTGAGCTTTAGATTTACCTGCCACACACAATAGCAGACAACGGTGAGTGATAAATCATTCAGTAAGCAACCAAATGCATATGCCAATGCTATATCATGTAGTGTCCAACTATACACATAAAGCTATTATTTTTCCCTCTTTATTTTAAACTGAATAACTCCAATCTCCTTCCGCGTTTCATGCACGAAACACCACATCTCTATGGCATATGGGTGAAACACTGTTCCAGGCAATCAACTTTCTTATGTGGTCAGTGCTTCACAAAGCTATTAAAACAGAGGGTTTAAAACTATGCACTTCTTTTGTGCAACCGTAAAACCATGAACCTTTTTTTGTGCAACCGTTTCGAAAATACAAGCCCTTAGGAAAAAATCCATCATTTCACATAAACCAATTACACTGATGTAACTGCCGAAATAATATTGACCACTTCGATAATTACCTAGATAACTTTCGGGTACATAAAAAATTACCAAAGTACCCTTCAATGGGCAAATGGCTAATTACCACCTTACCCTTGCATAAATAACAATCAAATAATAATTCTCCAACCAGAAATATAAATTCAATCATTCCACTACATATATACATCCATATACATATTTATAAACACAATTATAAATACATATATAATTATACTTATACACACATATATAAATACATATAAATAAATATTCACATACACATATATACATACAAATATATATATATATATATATATATTCATACCCATATATGCACATATATATATATACATACAAATATATATATTCATACACATACATGCACATATATATTTCGTACACATATACATATATACAATCATAAATTTATACACACCTATACATATATATACACATCTTAGTGCATGCATATATATAGACACATATACAGAAATACACATATATAAATACACATTCATATACATATATATATACATAAATACATATATACACGCCCATATATATACATGTATTTTATATACATATACATGTACACAAATACAACTTACACATATACATAATTATATATACATACACTAATACATAAGTATACCTATATGTATATAATAAATTAATACTCATTTTTATACATAAATAATTATTTATACAAAATACACTTATACATATTTTGCAAAATATAACTGTATTTATAACTATACAACAATTGTATAAATAAATTATAAATAAGGTAATTGAATATATATATATAAATTAATAATCAAATATATAATTTAATATATATATATATATATATAATAAAATAAACTTGGAATTTAGTAAAGACCACAATGCCCCTCCAAATCCAAATATTTTCAACTTTACCCCTTATATGGAAAATGATAAAAATACCCTTAATAATTTTAAAAATTACTATTTTGTCCCCACATGTCAAATGATCAAAATGCTTTTGACATTTTTAAAAATTTCATCTATGTCCGCATATGCAAAAGATCAAAATACCCTTTATCATTTTTAAAAATCCCATTTGTATCCCTTGCATACAAAATGACCAAAACACCCTTGTAATTTTTGTAAATACCATTTACATATGGAAAGACCAAAATGTCCCTTACATGTAAAATTTTGCCCAATGCATCCTACAATAGCCAGCCCCTCTACATGTCAATTTCAACCAATTTCCTCACCAATACATGAAATTAACAAGGGTTTATGCCATATCCAACATCCAATTCCAATTAATCAAACTTTAATCCACATAAACCAAGTTTAATCAATTAGTTCCACAAAACCTAAACCCTAACCAATTGGGGGTTTTGTCATACACTTAATACACATCAAATTAAGTATGTATAATCATCAAACCATCAATACAAAGTATGAATACATCAATTAATCAAGTAAAATCACACATTTAAATGAAAAATCAAGGATGAATAGTTGCCTACCTCTATTCCAAGCAAGATTAAACCACTTCTAAGCTTTGAAAATCACCACAAAGTATGCCAATGAACTCCCCATAATGGTTAGTACAAAATCCTAAATTTTCGTCGAAAAATTTCTTGAATTTCTCATTTTCTCTCTCTAAAATATGGTGTTTCTCTCTCCAAAACGAAAATGGAAGAAAACACAATTGAAATTGGAAGCAAGAGGGTTGGCTAACAAGGGTGAAATATCCCAATTTGTATATTAAAATAATAATATAATAAAGTAAATAGTAAAAAGATATTTACTAAAATATTAAAGAAATGAATAGTGAAAGTCAACAAAAAGTCAACTTTTTGCCAAGGGTAAAATGGGTAGAAAAAGTTTTTCAACTCCTCATAGGGTACTCTCGGCCCTCACAAAATGCCTTGGGAGTTCAGAAACTGCTTATTTTGGTGAAAAAAGCGAAACTGCGATTAAACCAGAAACGCGTTCGGAAATCAAAAATTTCAGAAAATAATTACTTGGTTATTACAACACTCCCCCCTTAAAAGAAATTTCGTTCTCAAAATTTTATAAAAGGAGTAAGCATACTACTCGAACAAAGATATATACTTGGCTCTCAATTAACACAATGCATATCTAAACACCTTATCGTTTGGCAAAACAAAAACTGGTGCAGAGACCATCTTCTTTTATGCTCCTGCAAATTATCCTCGCACTCCTTCAACTAAATGAATATGGTCTCCTTCCGTAACAACTGCGCCAACATCAACAAACCGACAATAGTAACTCACCAAACCAAGAAAACTTCAGACTTCATCGACTTTTGTTGGCCTTTTCTAGTCCCGAACTGCTGTAACATTACTAGTGTTCAAGTGAATACCTTCAGCAGATATCACGTGTCCTAGAAAAGCAATGCTCTACAGCCAAAATTCACATTTTTTGATCTTGGCATTCAACTGCTTCCCGCGCAAATGTTGTAGCACGAACTTCAAATGCTCTTCATACTCAGTTACCAGCGTGGAATACATAAGGATGTTGTTATTAAACACCACCATAAATTTACCCAAGTCATCGTAAACTCCACCTCTCGATCTTGTGGTAACTCTAGCAGCTACTTCGGAAAAACATTTAAAAAGTCTCGTATGACTTTGACTTTATGCGGTTGAAGAGTATCTGATTCTTTCTCAAAGACACTAACAAGGAACACTTGACACCCTTGGCGCAAGCACTTAAAAGTTTGCATTGCCATTAGAAAATTAGGCCATAGCTAAAACGTCGAACCTGCAAGCTTAAAACTCTGATCGTCTACAGGGCTAAACCAAACTTTCTTCTCCTTACAATCAATGCAAGCCCACACTTAGACAGTCAATTCACACCGAAGATGAAATCGAAATCCAACAATTTGATTATGATCAACTCGGCTCGCAGTGTTTCGTTACCGTGGCACACAACATAATCAGCAAGCATATAATAACATACATACTAACACCCGAAGGTGTAGCAACACAGAAACCACAATCAAGACTAACAGGTTTTCTAGCCAGTTTATAAGCAAACTGATTAGATACAAACGAGTGCATAGTATATGAATCAAACAATGCAAAAACACTCAAAGCATTCAAAGTAATGGTACTTGCAACCACTGTAGCATCGTCCTTCTCTGCCTTCTCCTTGGTCAACGTAAACACATAGCCTCGAGTAGGCTGTTGTACCCTCCCCGCCGTTAGGCAATTTCTCCTTATGTGGCCAGGTTTACCACATCCGTAGCACACTATGGGTTTTCCCCAACATTCACTGGATGGTGTCTGCCGCACTTTTTATAATACGGAACACCAGGCCGGTTGTCGACCGCCTTGAACTTCTTATCGTTGTCGTCACGAGAACCATTCGTTCCTGACTTTCCATTGAACATGTGTTTCTGCTGGAAACCTCCTTTCCCTGATTCCTTAGCAGGAGTAGAACTTGGTCCTACAAGCCTAACTACCTCCTGGGTAGAATCCTTAGCGATAAGCTAGACTCATTGTAGGATATCAGAGTAAGTAGGGAGTTGAAAAAGAGCGATGGCATTGTAAAGCTCTAGTCGTAGTCCTTTCTGAAAACGTCGAGTCTTGCGGACTTCCGTGCCCACCGGGTGTGGTGCATAATGAGAAAGTTCATTGAACTTCCTTTCATAGTCCACAAGGAAAAGATTCCCTCGCTTCAAACTTAGGAACTCTGCTTTTTTCTCTTCTCTCTTAACTCGCGGGAAGTACTTCTCAAGAAACAAAGTCTTGAACAAGGCCCACATCATCGGATGTTCATTAGTAAGGTACGCCTACATAGTCATATCCCACCAGTGACTGGCTCCTTCCTTCAGCATGAAGGAAGCACATATCACCTTCTGCGTTTTCGTGACGTCAGTCAACATAAAGATCTTCTCTAACTCACGAATCTAACTTTCCACCACCAGTGGATTTGTTGATCCCTTGAACTCCGGGGGATGAAAATCATGAAATTTCTTCATCACCACATTAATCCCAATAGATTGATGTGGCTGTTGAGGCTACTGCTGTTGTTGCTACACATTCACAGTCACAATTCTTTCAATGGCCTCCAAAAGCCGACTGGTAACATCCCCCAAACTACTTTTAGGCTCAGGGTGAACATTTCTTGATGGACATGGCATCTGCAACAAATGAGAGAATAAAACTTACTCAAATTATTCAGCAATAATTTGATACGTTACATAGTAAAATAACACTTCATTTTCACAATAAAGCGTTATACAAGCACCACATACAATACATATATTATACAATGTATACATATACCCATATATATATTTACCATATGTATAAAATATAATACATATATACAAACAACAAAACTCGCAGAGACGTCGAAACCCTAATCACTAGCAAGATCATCCCACGGATCAAAATTCTTAGGGTCCACCAGCTCGAGAGAATAACCAAAAGGAACATAGTCCTTGGAACCCATAGGCTTTTCCTCTGGGTCCTTCTTGGCAACCTCCTCAGGATCCTCATCAACAGCCTGGCCCACAACTGCAACGGGTGGGACTTCCTAACCCTGTGCTACCACCTAAAAGGTCATGGCCAACTGCTTTGCCAGATTATCACGATACTAGTCCATGTACCACCTGTACCATCTTATGTCGATGATCAGTCTGCATCTGCTCAAACCTTCTAGTAGAAATATAATAGTGACCCCCACCCCGTATAGGAATCATAACTTCACCATGCAAGAACGTTGCGACATCCTGTCTCTTACCCTCGAGCTCATGACGAGCGAAGTCCTCATCGAAACCGATGCCTTAATATCCACTACCAGAGGTAGACAGAATATCCTCTCAGTGCGGCGTCCTCCTAGAATGTGATCCAGATGGTTGTTCCCTCACAGGGGTCACCACATGCATCACCACTGGCACATCCATCGGTGTAACATGTCCCCTACGGACAAAACAAGAAGCCTGACTAAACCACTGACCCATCTAAGTAGTACAGTAACATAAAGGAAATAAACAAATTGCAATACTACGAATAAATTCAAAAGACAGTCTATCTAGACTCGCAAGTGGACACTGGTGCATCAGTAAGTACATGTTCAAAAACCTAAGACTTTGATACCAAAACAGTAACACTCCCTTACCCGGGCATACGTTCCCGAGCAAAATATGATTACAACGTAAATTTTTTTTTCTTTTCTTTATAAATTTGACTAGTTAAAAATAATTTTGGGCAGCAACACAATAATAATAAAACTTTCTTTTACTCTTTGAGATCGTTTTACAACCACACCATAAACAGTAATACTTAAAATAGATTAAAGTATAAACACCCATACCGTAAAGGAAAAAGAGTATTTAAAA
Source organism: Rhamnella rubrinervis (assembly GCA_007844105.2). NCBI lineage: Eukaryota > Viridiplantae > Streptophyta > Magnoliopsida > Rosales > Rhamnaceae > Rhamnella > Rhamnella rubrinervis. The sequence continues at coordinate 21,458,564 of CM017574.2, read as the reverse complement.
ATACACACAGAGCATCTTTGTCTAAAATACCAAAGTCAAAATGCGGAAGAACACTGTACTATGCCATGCCTCCCCAGATCCATACAACTACCAAGCCCTACTACTGAGCTTTGGATTCACCTGCCACACACAATAGTAGACAACAGTGAGTGATAAATCACTCAATAGGCAACCAAATGCATATACCAATATCATATTATGTAGTGTCCAATCATACACATAAAGCTATAATTTTTTCCTCTTTATTTTAAACTGAATAACTCACTCTTTTTCCGTGTTTTGTACACGAAACACCATACTTCTGTGGTATGCGGGTGAAACACTATTTTGGGCAACCTACCTTCTTGTCAGTGATTTACAGAGCTATTAAAATAGGGTTTAAAACTATGCACCTTCTTTTGTGCAACCGTTTCAAAAATATAAACTCTCAGAGAAAAATCCATCATTTCACATAAACCAATCACACTAATGTAACTATCAAAATAATACTGAGCATTTCGATAATTACCTAAATAACCTTCGGGTATATAAAAAATTACCAAAGTACCCCTCAATGGGCAAATGGATAATTACCATCCTACCATCGGTTAAATAACAGTCAACTAATAATTCTCCAACCAGAAATATAAATTCAACCATTCCATTACATATATCCATTCATATATATATTTACAAACACAATTATAAATACATATACAATTATACTTATACACACATATATAAATACATATAAATAAATATTAACATACACATATATACATACAAATATATATATATATTCATACCCATATATGCACATATATATTTCGTACACATATATATATATATATATATATATATACATACAAATATATATATTCATACACATACATGCACATATATATTTCATACACATATACATATATACAATCATAAATTTATACACATCCTAGTGCATGCATATATATAGACACATATATAAAAATACACATATATAAATACACATTCATATACATATATATATATATATATAAATACATATATACACGCCCATATATATACATGTACATGTACACAAATACAACTTATATATATACATACACTAATACATAAGTATACCTATATGTATATAATAAATTAATACTCATTTTTATACATAAATAATTATTTATACACATGCATTTATACAAAATACACTTATGCATATTTAATAAATACATACATAATTTACATGTATTTTGTAAAATATAACTTTATTTATAACTATCAACAATTGTATAAATAAATAATTTAAATAAATTATAAATAAGGTAATTGAATATATAAATATATATATATATATATAATAAAATAAACTTGGAATTTAATAAAGACCACAATACCCCTCCAAATCCAAACATTTTCAACTTTACCCATCATATGAAAAATGACAAAAATAACCTCAATAATTTAAAAAATTACTATTTTGTCCCTCACATGTCAAATGACCAAAATGCCCTTGACCTTTTAAAAAATTTAATTTATGGCCTAACATACAAAAGACCAAAATACCCTTGACCATTTTCAAAAATTCCATTTGCATCCCTTGCATACAAAACGACCAAAATACCCTTGTAATTTTTAAAATACCCAAAATACCCTTTACATGTGAAAAGACTAAAATGCCCCTCACATGTAAAATTTTGCCAAATGCATCCTACAATGGCCAACCCCTCTACATGTCAATTTCAATCAATTTTCTCACCAATACATATAATTAACAAGGGTTTATACCATATCGAACATCCAATTCCAATTAATCGAACTTTAATCCACATAAACCAAGTGTAAACAATTAGTTCTGCAAAACCTAAACCCTAACCAATTAGGGGTTTTGTCATACATTTAATACACATCAAATTAAGCATGTATAATCATCAAACCATCAATACAAAGTATGAATACATCAATTAATCGAGTAAAATCACACATTTACATGAAAAATCAAGGATGAATAGTTGCCTACTTCTCTTCCAAGCAAGATTACACCACTTCCAAACTTTGAAAATCACCACAAAGTATGCCAATGAACTCCCCTTGATGGTTGGTACAAACTCTAAAGTTTCATCAGAAAATTCCTTGAATTTCTCACTTTCTCTCTCTAAAATGTGGTGTTCCTCTCTCTAGAACAAAAATGGAAGAAAACACAGTTGAGATTGGAAGCAAGAGGGTTGGCTAACAAGGGTGAAATATCCCAATTTGTATATTAAAATAATAATATAATAAAGTAAATAGTAAAAAGATATTTACTAAAATATTAAAGAAATGAATCACTACAAAAAAAAGCATCACTAGCAACCAAGCATTTTGGTTGCTAAAACAAATTTCTTGGTTGCCAAAGGCCTTTAGTGACCAAAAAAATTTGGTCGGCCGTTGGTCGTCAATAGCCCGTCAGTAGAAGTCTTTAGCCACCAAAGTAGAATTGGTGGCCAATGGTTTACCCTTTGGCGACCAGATCTTTGGTCCGTAAACCTATTGATTTGGTCGCGAAAACTTTTGAAAAATTAATTGACTTTTTGACCAATTGCGACCAAAGGTTGGTCGGGAATATAGTCAGCAAATATTGTTAATTTTTTCTCAGAAAGTAAAATTTGGTCGCTGGAGGTAGACTTTCAGCGACTAAAAACTGGTTGGGGAAGATAGACAGCTTCTGCCGACCAAAGTTTAGTCGGTGTAGGTCTACAATCAGCAACCAAATATTAGTCTCCGAAAAACAATTAAAAAAACTACCTTTTACCCACAAATATTTGGTCGCTGAAAATTATAAAACATTGGTTGATTTGCACTCTTTTGCAATCAAATTTTGATTGATAAAGTCGTTAGCTTGATAATTTTTTAAAATTGTTTATTTATTATATTTCTAAAATGTATAAAATAAATAAATAAATAATTAATAACAAAACTTATAAGTATGAAAGGATGATTGTCATTAATATAAATAATTGTCATTACATGATTTAAAACTTAAATAACTATGTATTGTATAATCTAAAGTAACAGTATTTATTGTCAAAAATAATAAATTTATAATGAAGCTCATGTGGTAGGGGTGGTCGTTGAGCGATGTTATAGGAGGATGCAAACTCAAATCCATTAGCTCATGTAGGCCAGAACTGCAACCTATCATTCAAAGATATTCATAAGTATATATAGCTCCTAAAGAAATAGTGAAAGAACTTAAATTTAATTGTGTCTTTGTAAAATTTGATAGAACCTACCTAGTTTTTTCAACTCAACTTTCTGCAAAAATTTATCAAAACACTTCTATTAATAATATGATAACATACCATCAATTTCTATGAACTAGCTATAACTACTTTGACACAATCATGTATGACATAGTTAATAACACAATTATTCTTTGAACAAGAAGATAAGATTAAGATGACATATGCAAATTTGTGTACCAAATTAGTATATACCAATGACAAGCCATTTGCAATTTACAATCATTTACACAATCTCATCAAGAAATTTGTCACCCAAGAATTTTCACGTAGAGATTATTTTAGTTTCCAGTAATACTACTCATATAATCTATAGTATTCTGTGAGGAATTCTTCCCTAATGGGTCACAAAATCAAGTTTGGCCATCAACCCACTCAAGCTCACCTTCATATGAATTACATGACACATCTTCTCAATACATGCTAATTTTTTTCCACCTTCATAACTTGAATTATCAATATTTAAAGCCTTTTACTCAAAGCTTTATCATAATTTCCATGTCATTAAAACAAAAAAGAAGTTGCTATAACAAAAAATTCCATTAATGCTGAGAGATGTTGGGAAGCTATATAAATAACCACTTATTAATGTGATTGTGGCTGAATTATGAATATATTAATTAGTTAGGATAATTAAACAGTTAGCCACATTTTATGAGTACACCAGTACTTGAAAAATATAATCTGAAACAAAAATCAACTAATACTAGTGAAAAATATAATAATTTTAGTTATTAAATGCGTAGCAAAGGGTGAAGAAAAGACCCAGAGGGGAATTAGCTGAAGCCTTGAGAACAAACATGATGGCGTATAATTAAAAGAGATGATGCATTTGAATCATCAGTCATAAAACAAGACTTAGAGAGTAGTTCCATATTGGTCAGTTCTATAAAAACCATTGATCACAATCATAAATTGAGTTCTATGAAAACCATTGATCACAATCATAAATTGAAAACTGGTACACGCGACAAAAATTATAGCTTCCTTGGATCCCTAGCAAACATGGGATTTCTTGCAAGTGTTTCACAGCCTGGAAACCAAATGCATAAAATTAACTTACTAACAGAAGCACAAAAAAAAAAAATATATTATGGCCTACCCTCAAGAAACCACTCAACTTTAATGCAAATATTAAATGATAAAAATAAATAAAGGAGTATATAACTATGAGATCTGTTTTGATAGCCTAGTAAAGGAAATGAAGAATACAAATATATATTAATGCCAATACAAGAATGAAATCATTCATCTTGTTTAAGCCAATTAGTTAGTCAGCAAGGTCAGTACTATTTCAAAGACTTAAAAAATAGGACAATCAAAGAGGTCCATCTTTACCTGTGGTTATTGCAGTGCATCTACTCAATCTACAAAGTAAATGTAGCAATTCATAAACACCACATAAAAAATGATTAGAAAGTAAAGGAAAGAAAACCCTCGTAAGATGTTCAGTAGAACTGTTTCTGCAATATCATCTGCGTTGTGTCCAGTAGCAACTTTGTCTACTTTCAACATAGCAGCATCTTGATCAAGGGCCTTATAATAACCAACCACAAAAAAAAGAAAAAAATCAATAAAGAAATAAATAAATCCTAGATGCAGAATCAATCAATCCATTTCATCCCACAAAATGCCCATATTAGAATATTGCCGTCCAGTCACAACTAGTATACAAACAGGGCATGCTCATGAAAAAGTTAATTTTATTCACATACCGGATACACTATCTGAAGACTTCAGGACATTTGGATATTTAAACTATAATAATAGTCACTTCGTTAAAAATTAAAAAATTTGTCCAGGTAGATAATTTGATCTAAAGATTGAAAAAAATAAAACAAAATATAGAAAAACTTTTCAATTTAGAATTAATTTATTACCTTAACAAGTATATGAATTCAAAAACCAAGCAAACAATAACTGTGAATGCTCAATGAAATTCTCCTTAGGCAAGGAAAAGGAAAATGCTTATGGAATATCATCATCATCAAGAGATTGTACGTCATGCAAATTTTTGTATGCACTTAAGCTACAGGCAGCATACTAGCAAGAGTGGTTTGGTTGCTTCAAACAGCTTCCAATCTATATAGCTAAACACAAGCTACAATAATACTTCGCCATATAACCAGCCATAGAGATTTAAAATAACAGCAATGGTATGGAAGATGAATACCCAATGCATGTGTATGTGCATAAATGAACATACAGAACCCCCACATCTATAAAAATAAAACTAATGCACAATTTAAGTAATAAAACCCAATACCTAATAAAATGAGCTCTCATTTCTAGGTCCAACAACAGATGAATAGATCCATCAATAAGATCAAAAGAAATATGCAAGTAAATAATATAAATATATAATAAGAGATTACATTTTATACCTGATGGCGAAAAACACCACAAAACGTGCAATTGATCCTATATGACGTTCAATTTTGTAACTTGAAAATAGAGTCAATCAATCTATCACCTTCATTATCATTATCCCCTTTAGTTTTCTCTTTTTGCCCGTTGAACTCTTACTCGGCCCACTCCATTTCATACCATCAGACTTCACAAAACAATAAACCCTTTTTTTTGCTTGCTCAAATATCTTATAGCTCGACTCCGTAAATATCCAGACAGACTTAAAACTCTCGGATACTCTTAGTGTATCCAAATACTTTAAATAATTCACAGCATCATACCTACCCAAATTGAGACCAAAATCAATCTTTTTTCCTCTAGTCATTAATCAAAATTCAAGTTGTAAAATGCAAAAGAACCCAGAAAAAACACATAACAAAATTTATGTAATAAATTACCGGTCTAGGTAATCCAAGAGTTTCCTCAGAGTATTCAAATCGGAGACGAGCTGCTTGGAACCTTTAAATCAACCACATCCAGTGGGTCCTTCTCCAATTCTTGTAACACATACGAGGCCAGAGGTGGAACATTTTAATATACAACCAGTTCATGGTCCTCTAGGCCAGCGATTGAAGATGTGGATATTTTGCACGTGACAAGGTCGACGATAAGGACGCGAGCGGTGATGAAGAAAGCGAAACCAAAGGAGTAGAAGGAGAGAGGCTGGTGGAATGGTGGCAGAGATATCGGCCATAGGGTGGTCATGGTAGTGGAGGATTTAGGACTTGAGAGAAGAGGAAGAATGATAGAGGAGGAGAAAAAAAAGAGGTTTTTTGTTTGGGTGTGACCGGCTTTTGGTTTGAGTGATTTGTGAAGAAGCAAAGGAGTGGATTAGGGCGTAGGAGAAGAAAAGGCAAAAGGAATTGGAAAAATCAAAAGTGCATTTCAGATTGAGTTTTAGCGACCAATATTGGTCGATAAATGCCTTAAAGAAAAAGAAAAAGCACCAAACTAAATAATTTGGAGGAAAATTTTACCGCCTGACTAAATAAAACTCTTCGCTGACCAATGAAGTAAACGAAATTTTAATATTTTATATTATAAATAATTAATAAATATTTAAAATTTCATTTATTTTATTTTTATTTTTTATTCATTTGTATTTTTCATCTACATTTATATATATATATATAGTGTTTTCTAAAGATATTTGTATCATTAAATTTTTTTATTTTACTTCTTATAATTATATAGATTAAGTTACAAAAAAAAATATACTTTTTTTTGTAATTTAATTAGTTAATATATAATATACAAGCATATTACTATTTAATGTATAATGTACAAGTATGTGTATGTATGTGAATTTATATGTAGATACATAATAATATGTACATGTGTGACACATAAATTTAATATGTAATATTGTCATAATATAAATATAAGACAACACAAGATAAATGTGTGACATATAACACATAATATTATCATTTTTATAAGACACATAACACATATGTGACACATAATACATATGACATAAATGTGACACATAAAACATGTGACACAATGTTGGTCTAGTATATGACGTTGGCTCTCTTGTGAGAATAGATATTTGACACATATTAAATGGGGTACAAGCATAAACTGATACAATTATACATGTATTAAGTTTATTAAGCACTTTATATACATATATTAAACATATTTGTAATGTATACACATACATCAATTGAGCACTTTATATACATTTTTTTTTTGGTGAATAGCACTTTATATACATATACCATTGTAGCAATGTCACATATCTGATATTCCTTTATATGCATATATCTATGTGATATATATTTAATAAAAATATATATACATGTGACACATTTTTATGTCACATATGTGACACATTTTTATGCTATGTATATAACAAAATTCTATGTTACATTTGTGATATTAGTTTATATGCATATATGTATGAATAAAATTCTATGTTGTATATGTGACATTCTTTCACATGCCTATATGTATGAGCAAAAATTTATTTACAAAAAAAAATCTATGTGACATTCTTTTATATTCATTTATATATATGTATATATATATATATATATACACCATAAATAAGAAATCTAGTGACCAATTAATAAATGTTAAGACCTACAAAATACTATGCTAATACTTTTAGCGACCATAGGAGAATTGGTTGCTAAAACATTTCATCAGCGACCAAAGCCTGGTTGTTCATACCATATTTTACCGACCAATTCTAGATTGGTTGACAATATTTATATAATCAGGGAAAGAAATTTAAAATTGAAGCTTTTTAGTGACCAAATAGATATTGGTCGCTAAAATACAATATCGGCGACGGACTTTGGTAGCTAAAAGTCTGTTAATAACGACCAACTTCTATTTGGTCGCTAAAAACCCGTTGACCTGTGGAAAAAAATAGTGGGATTAATTCTCGCCAAAGGTTCCATGACCAATTATGTTTTGGTTGCTGAAACTACACTACAGCGACCAATAGTTGGTCGCAAATACATTCTCCCGCACAATTTTTTCTTCCCGCCATAATCTTTAGCAACCAAAAGTTATGTGGTCGCACATAAGTCGAATTAGCAACCATATTTTGGTCGCAATAGGTTTTGAAAAAAAATTTCCAATCTTAGCCGACTAAAATATTTGCCGACCAATATTTGGTCAGTGGTAGTGTCATATAGCGACCAATTTTGTTTGGTCTGTAAAGATTTGGTCGGTGAAGCCCATTTTTTTTTGTAGTGAATAGTGAAAGTCAACAAAAAGTTAACTTTTTGCCAAGGGTAAAATGGATAGAAAAAGTTCTTCGACTTCTCACAGGGTACTCTTGGCCCTCACAAAATGCTTGGGGAATTCAGAAGCTGCTTACTTTGGTGAAAAAGGTGAAACCGCGATTAAACCGAAAACGCGTTCGGAAATCGACAATTTCGAAAAATAATAGCTTGGTTATTACAGTTTTCTGTGTGATTTTATTGTTGAATCTGCTGAGCATTTATTCTACCACTGTCAAGTCATTAGAGCAATTTCTTTTGGATGTAAATGGGGTATTCTATGGAATACTCTGTAATGTGCTGACATTTAATCTCTAATTGCTCTTTGTCTGAATCCAAATTCGAGCATGATGGGGGATAAGAGGAAAATGTCTCTAGTTATGATTCTTGGTACTTATTCGGCTTGTGAATACAGAAATGATGTCCTTTTCAGGGGAGTTACTGATATCGAAAGTGTCATCTCTCTTTTGAGTCAATAGTAGAGGACAATGAAAATATTTTCAAAGATGAGGAGTCGAAACTGTCACTTTCAGGAAAGGTTGTCTCTATGCTGATTGCTCCCCCTCTTGATTTTTTTTATCATTAATACAGTTACCACAATCGGAAACAGACGAATAGCTATTGCTCTGGTGATGCGAAATCATAAAGGAGACTTGATCGTCTTGGCCTCTAAATTGCTTCCTGTAATGTCTCCTTTTGCTATTGAAGTTAAGGCTCTTGAATGGGCTTGAGAAGTAGCTTTACAGAGGAATATGACAGAAGCTTTGTGGCGTTGTAATTCTCAAGCATTAGTTCAAGTGGTGTGCAGGCCCTCTGATATAAGTGCCTGGGAATCTGACAATGAATTATCAATTTTAAAGAATAGATTTTCTGGAGGTCAATGGGATCTAAGCCGGATTACCAGAAATTTTAATTGTCTTGCTGATTTAGTGGCTAAGTACTCTTTACATCTTTATTTTGCTTTTGATAATTTTGTACTAGGCAGGGATGTTATTCCCCCTGCTTTTGAGCACCAAATGCAATTGGATAAATTAGCTGGTGGTATCTCCTTGTAATCTCCCCTTTTAGGGGCTCTTTTGTGCTTAATGCAATAAAAAAAAAAAACTCACATCCATATATAATACATACATATATAATGCATACAATAATTATATATAATTAATTAAATCAAGTATGCTAGTTATAATTGATGAGATCAATCCATGAAGATCCATATTTGATACTGGGAGATTAAATGGTAAGTTTACATTTTACACACCTTATTGCACAAGCATAGAATATGTAATTAATGATATTAATATAAACATTGACTTCAAGCCGTCGCTAGCCATAGAATATAAGGGGAAAGACGAATAAATTTAAAAGGAGATGGAAGACAAGGTCTTTTCACATTTTCAATTATGTGGGGGCGGATCATTATCGCTTAAAGTAAAACAAAAATGATATTAATTTGTTTTCTTTAATTTTTGTGGTTTCAAAGAAACCACCTCTGTGTCTGCCCTGGCGCCTGCTATAAAGTTGGTCTAAGGGAGAATGCAAATCAAATAGATAAAGTAGGCTTAAGACCCAAATCTATAAAGTAAAGTAAAGTAAAAATAAAGCAAAGCTAAAATGATACGCTCCCATAGTTTTGCAGAGGCTTCAATGCCTTCAGAGTCCAGACTCCAAATGGTACGCCTTCCTTTATAATAATTCTTTTTAAATTTTTATACTAATTATTTAACAAAATTTGATGGCATTTTTGTCATTTCCGCATGTCATAGAATCGAAAGGTATGGTATACAAGTTGCGTAACACTGACATCACTATAAATACCACCCTACATGAATAACATGAGTATAGTTTGTGAGGGGTATACCACTAGGCGAATTTCGTTCTTTATTAAAAATTATGTATGTTTATTACAATTTATCTATATATAATTAATTAAACAACGTATGGTAGTTATTATTGATCAGATCAATACATGAACATCCATATTCGATACGGATATGCAATGATATTAATATAAACATTGACTTCAAGTCGTCGGAAGACAGAGAATATAAGGGGAAAGACGTGTAAATTAAAGTCTTCTAACAGCAACACATGAAAATGGAGATGGTAGATAAAGTTGTTTTCACATTTTCAATTATGTCTTAAAGTAAAACAAAAATGATATTAATTTGTTTTCTTTAGTTTTTGTTGTTTCAAAGAAACCACCTTATCAAAATGCAATTTGTCCTGCAAACTGCGCGATCATATCGGTATGGAAAGCTAGGCATACCTCTGTGTGCCTACTATAAAGCTTGTCCAACTAAGCTTTGATCCAAATACAATTTGTGGGAAATTCTTGACTTAGAATTTAAGGGAGAAGACTAATAAATTAAGTCGTCGCAAGACTTAGCTTTATTTATGAGACCTCAAAAGAATATATTCTTACAGCAAAGCTAAAATTACAGCAACAAGTGAAAGGACATGGAAATTAAAGTAACAAAATAAAAATAAAGCAAAGCTAAAATTATATTCGTTTTCCTTTGATCATGGTTTCACGTAAAAACCACTTAATATCAAGAAACAATTCATAATATCAAGAAACAATTCATTTATCCCCCAGAACATCTCCAACAAAAAATACTAATATGACATTGTTAATTTAAATATTGACATTGGTATTATAAATTTCAAATTTTGTCATCTTCAACAAAAAATTAAAATATTAATATCAAAATTTAGAATATATATTCACAAGACAGAGAATTCCACAATTGATTTATAACTAATAGATAAATCTTTAATTCGTGTTTATGAACACATGAGATCGCTTTAAATAACACAAACTCTTTAGTTCAACAGTTTCACGCACACCCTAAATTTTTTTTTAAAAATTACAGAATCTTCTTGCAGATGCAATTTTATTTTTTCATAGTTCTCCGTTAAAACAGTGAAATCTCACGGTTCATTTCTTAAAAAAATAAAATAAAATAAAATATTATTGTTACCCTCATATGCAGCTTTTTTTAATTAAATCATATGTATAACTATTTTTAGTGGGAAAAAAAGAGCTTATTTAATAATAATGGACAGATGAATATTATTTCCTATTAAAAATTTAACACTGTTACACCTCGTTCTACCAAAAGAGATTTTGTGAAAAAAAAATTAAAACTGTAAGGTGAGTATACTTATAGGGGTGTATTTAATCAAGATATTAAAAGACTTTTACAAATTAAAAAATTTTAAATATATTTAATTTTAATTTTTTTAAAAATTAACATGTGATGAATAATTTTGAAATTAAAAGACTTTGTGTAATTAATGATGTAAGCTAGATCGAGTTGTCCCAGCTCGATACAATATTACACATTCTTAAAAATTTAATTTATTATGGGAAATCCAGTGGTATTTGTTGTGACCACTAGATGTATATTTTGGAAAATAATTTTATTTGTAGGTACTAAATTGGTTTAGTCCAAGTTTTAGAGAGGTTCTGTTGAAATTTTAGTAGGATTTGCCGAAGATGGGACTCATCCCGGGTACTGTCTTGTCACCAAGACCTCTAAAAATTGACATTTTTTTCAATAACAATTTGATGGCATTATGGTAATTAACAGTGTTCGATTTCTGCTTCAAATAACAAATTGACCTTTCATACTTCTGTGTCATTTAGTACTTATACATTTAAAAGAAAAAGAAAAAGCCTTTCTTAAACATGATAATTCATAAATTTTTTAGTAATGCACACTTTATTTTTTATTTACTAGCTGCGAAAAAAATAATTTTCTTCTTCGCCTTTTTATTACTTGTATATTTTAATTTTTAATGTTATTTTTTGGGGTAAAAAATATGTTTCAGATTTTTCAAATATAATTATACAGATATTTTTTAAAACTATTTTTCTTTCAATTTTATTTTTTTTGAATCAATCATAATTTACATATATATATATATATAATGTAATTCATATCATTTTTTTTATTAATCTATATATATCCAAACCCACCTATTACTTTTCAGAATTTAATTCATATATATAATAAATAAATCAATGATAAGAACTGCAAATTTGTAAGAATTAATCATAAAAGTCAATTATGGAGTCCAAATTATACTATTCCTAAAATACCCTAAACACTCAAATTGGGGTTTTTTATAATTCTCAATCAAAATTAATATATTATATTCTAAACCAAAGCCCACGAGACAAGAATTAAGAATATACCTTAAATTTGACCTGACGACAATCATGATGGTCGGAAAGTGGTTGCGAAAAAGGAGTTTTCAAAATCAAACATAAACAAGAGGTTTTTAATCAAGGAGATTGAAAAGAGTAGGAAAGCACCCTCCTCTCGCCAAAAATATCACCAAAATCCGACGAAAGGAAGAGAGAGAGAAACGGCTATGGTGGTTTTCTAGTGGCTACCAGTGTAAATGAGGCTCATGGTGGTCGGTGGAGGTGCATACAGGTGGACGATGTAAGTTGAAGGTGGTGGCACAGTTGCAAGGAGAGGAGAAGAGGAGAAGAGGGTGTTGGGTGGTGAGGAGAAAGAAGAAAAACAAATTGGGCAAGAGGAAGAACAAAGAAAAGAAAATTATGAAATTTTTTAAAATTTGGCAAAAATATAATTTTGCCATTTCATTTCATTAACCATATTTTATACATCAGAACTTTGATTTAGATGTGCCACATGTCTACAAACGCATATCAATGAGCTCTACGTAATAGTACCAACTCTACTACATATTTGGCTTTTGACAAGGCTTAAAAAGTGTCATCTTAATACATCGATGATGCTTTTGCATGCGTTGTGGAATCAACCTTCATCGTAGATGAATTAATTTGATGATGGTTTTTTAGTGTTGTCATATCTAGTATACGATGATGCTTTTTATAGACAGTGATATTAAATGTCACATGCTTTTCAAATCCAAACCGTTGTTAAAATCATTATAACTACGACGCTTATAATTTTGCATTTCACGACACGTTTATTTTGTTGTTGTAGATATATCACGTGCTATACTCTGACACTACTTTTTTTAAACAACATCATTTTTTGATATATTTATATTTTATTTTATATTTTATTTTATATTTTAGAAATAAATTTATAATATTTATTATTATTACATTTACTAATATTATTATTAATAAATTTATCAATAATAAAAAACTTATTAATAAAATTCATTTTTTTATTTTTTTAAAAATAATAAAAAATGGGCATATTTAATGTTGAATTGATACAAAAAACATCCAATAAAATTACATAATCTAATAAAAAAATATAATGCAATAAAAACATAATATGAGTACAATAAAATTACTGTAATTTTAAATTACATGGTCCTACTGTATTCATAATACTCGAAAAGAGACTATAAAATATTCATATTCATATAATTTTAAGTGACATGGTCCTACTGTGTATACATTATTCCAAAAGAGGCAGCAACACAATTAATCAATCCTTTACTGAAAAAAAAAACAATTAATCAATCCTTAGGTGGCAGCTTTACATAATCATTTGTAGGGCAGAATATTTACCAACCTCATTAATATATGAAACCTGCAACTAATCCATATTACTTGTAACATGTCTTCTCTTGTTTAAGACGTTTATCAATCGTATATGCCCAAAACATTTGCAATATCAACATTGTATCTCCTTTGAGGTGCTAACTTTGTAGCAATTATCAACATTATGATAAGTTTGTAACAATACCCACAAAAAAATTCTTTGGACCCTGATTTCTGAATGAAAGAATTATTTTTCCTCTAGTAAAAAGAATTTGGGTGGTGTTGTAGAAGCAGCAATAGAGTCAGAAAGAAAGGATGAAGAAACCCGTGAGATTGGCTTCCTTATTTCTTCTGATAGGATTACAGTAAGTGCTGCTTCAAGTGTGAGATAAGGTTTGTGATGAAGTAGTATGGCATAGAATGTTTAAAAGCATCATGTAACGCTTCACGAAACTGGATTAATCAAAGTTAATCCCAATATTCTTCATAAAGCTCACCATCTTTGGAGTGGTCCGGTACTGATAAGACAAGGTGGTCCTAAAGATAATTCACTTGAGAATGTAATTCATAAACAAAGTGACCTATAGTTTGTTTCATTCTTTGCAAAGCAAAGCAATGATGATCTTATGTTTTTTGTCTAGATCTCAAGAAGCATAATGTTTAGCTTAAAAATCCCAAACTTCCTTAGCAGTTTCGAATATGCCAAAAGACATGTTATAGAGGAGAATGAGGTATTAGTTATCCAAGCAATAATTTGGTAATTATTACTTTTGCAATCATTTAAGCAAGAATTATATTTGGATTCCTCATCTTTGTTGTCACGAATTTGGATTGAAAAATCGCCTATTATATAGCGTCAAAGCTTTCATTATTTGAAAAAACTTCTCATAGTTTCTGCCTAGTGAGAATACTTGGGTTTGTTGAGAATAATGTTGATGGTCTAAGAGCATAGTTTATAATATTGATATCGACGAAAATATCGAAGGTCAATAATATGAAAATATTGATAAAACTTCAAAAAAAATGATGAAAATTGATAATAAAATATGAATTTTTTAATAAAATTTCAAGATATGCTTATTTATTAACTATTTTATTACCTTACCTATAAAAATTAAAATAAAACATTGAGCGTAAATTATATTTTTCATAATCAAGAGACCTATAATATTCGTTGACAATAATAAAAATACTATTACTTTTTGTGACAAATTATTCATTAAATAAAATAACAATACAAATACATAATTTCTTAAATATAACTCATTATCGCATAGAATTTTTTTATGATTGAAAATATTCACTCTCTTTCAGATAGTCTATAGTTTATACTTGTCCATATAAAGACTGAAAGTAAATCATAATATATATATATATATATATATATATATATATATAACAATAATAATTTAAAACTAATGTAAAATAATTATTACATAATTTGAAAAAAAATAAAATAATAATTATAATTTTGAAAATAAAAAAGATACTCTGTAGTATGTATTTGTTCGTATAAAAGCTTGAGGCATAGTATAATATATATAAATAAATATTTAATAACTTAACAATAATATAAAATAATTACACAATTTGAAAAAAAAGAAAAAAAAAAGATACTCTTATACTTCAATACTTATATCTAATATATAAGCATATTATAATTATAGTTTGAAAAAAAAATGCTCTACGTAATATGTGAAAAGTTAAAAGCATATAAATATAATAATTATAACTTAGGAATTAAAATGCCCATGTTGTACTTAATACTTATATATAATATCCAAAAGCATTATAATTTTAAAAAGAAAAATATTCTTATTGCACTATTGTATAAAATTTAAAAGCATATTATTTTATTTTTTTATAAAAGTCACTAAAAGAAATTATAACATCTATGACAATCAAAATTTGTCGCTGAAGGTTGTCTTTTATCACCGAATATATATTTGTGACAAAAATTGATTGTCACAACGTCATCACTGTAGGCTAGCCACTAATTCTATTTTTTATGCGTTACTAATTATCGCTTCCCATGACAATTTTTTCATTGTCACTGACTTTGAGAACTTTTGTGTCAAAACGTTTTGTCACAATAAGGATTGAAATTTGTCACTATATTTACACTTTTTGTCACTGATTGCATCCCATATTCCGGTCAAACTTCAATTTTCTATGACAATATGGGTTTCAGTGATGCATTCTACTATTGACACTGAATTTTACCGTGACAAACATATTTGTCACTGATATTATTTGTGATGTACTATACGTTTGTCACTTTAAATATATGTGACAATAGTGCTTGTCACAGAATGTATTTGTAACATTTTATACAATTATCACAATATGTAACGGTGACAATAGTTGTTCACACTGAATGTATTTGTCACATAGGTAATGTTTGTGACAAGTAAAATTGTCACAAAAAATATCAATGTCAAATTTTACATTGACACAAATAATAACTACCAGTGACAAGTAAAATTGTCACAAAAAACATCGGTGTCACATTGTAGATTGCCACAATTAAACAATAACTGTCAGTGACAAGTAAAATTGACATAAAAATATTTGTTTCGTCACAGTAGGATATTGTGATAGTAGAGCATTTGATATACATGATTACATGAAAAATTATCTCCTATTTCCATCACTGTACATACTACCATATGTAAATACTAAAGTATTACATGTCAAGTTTAGCCAAAAATATATACTAAACTTTAATATGTTCAAGGGCCATCATAAGACCAAAAAGTAAGTTGTCAAAACATTCTGAAAATATATACTCACTGATTGGCTCTTTGCATATGTTAATTTACAATTGCTCCTCTTAGTATGCATTCAAGAACCACCTGCAAAAATTGAAGACAATGGATTAGTATATTGACATAACCTTCCTTCTCTGACTTGCAATGGACAAAGGCTTTCATCTTGTCAAATATTAATTCAGTCGTGTAAAATCTAATATACAATAAACCAATAATCAAAGTTCAAAGTATGCAAGTTATAAACACTTGCTGCTATTTGAAAAATGAAAAAAAATATATAAAAATAAAAAAAGAACGAAAAAGTAAGAATTCTCGTGAAAAAATTCAAGCAAAAAAATTCAAGCACCTTCAATAACAATCATAATGGTTAAGTGATCTAACATTTTTTGCTGTTAGATTTGCATTTAATCTTTCATGTTTGTGGAGAAAATGAATAGACATGATTCCATATGTGTTCATCCTAATTCACGCATTTTTGTTTTTCAACCTTTTCATAATTTTTCACCTCTCGGTTTTACAACTGCTCAAATTCCTTTACATTCATTAACTTTCAATTGGTTAAGTTAATCAAATGCATTCAGCAGGTAGATTAATCAATCAATTAAGTTTTTGGTTTTTTTAAAGTACAGGATGATCCATGAGAAATTATATGTGTTACCTCTTGGGTCTACTTCACGAGAGATCTTAATTGCATCAAACGTGGCAAGATCCTGGTTCGTAGGGGAAATTGCAAGAATACTACAGTTGGGCTGCACATTGTATGAGCAAAATTCCTACTGGGCTGGGCCGAACAGGCCCAAGGTGGAGGACTGGGATGGCCCATTCAAGCCCGAGGTAGAAGAATGGTCAAATTCATCAAGCTGGCCTGTTAGAGCCAAACCAACTCAACAGTGGTTCGGCTAGGGCGTGCAGGAAGTCTTTTGGAAGGAGCTTCAACATTCAACTTTGACGCTCGGTTCACACACACACAGGACCAAGCAACAAACAACTGTAATGGTTTGAAACGGTCTTTCTTGACTTGACTGTAAGGGGAGTTAAGGAAAGTTTCAAATAAGAAAGTTTGTTCAACAATCAATGCTAGATTCTTTTCCATATTCTACTTTCCTAATGTGGATGAGCAAACTGGGGACTTGCCCTAAATCAAGGCAGCTAGGTTTTCCTAGAAAAACAAATCTAAGCTTATAAATATCTTACTATCACTCCATAGAAAAGGTACACACTTGTAGCAGATTTTTACATTCAAAAGCCCAAATCCGATTCTCTATACTCATTCACATACTGACTTCAGTGTTGGAGCGTCTTTGGCAGGTACCACACCGGTGTCCCAAGCCTTCACGTGCACTTTGTTTTATAGGTCAGCAGCGGAGTGCACGGCGGTTTGTGGCAGAGCAAAATCTGTCATAAATACAAATAAAAAATGTAAACTCAGTAGAACACCTCACTAGAAAGAATAATGATAATATTAGCACCTTAGGCATGTTGTAAAAGCTGCAATTTTGATTATGCCAAAAAAGTTGGAAGTCTGAACAAATTCAAACTCACTCACTACCAAGTTTCACATTTTTCAAGTACTCATCTAACATATAAAATTAAGCCAAACTAGTTTTAGACTACAAATGAACTCCAACTAATGTCATCCTTCATGAGAAAAAAAAGTTTCTTTTCAAACAGCTAACAAGTATCTGAAAAAAGTTACCTTCTCAATGTAGGATCAAAACCATGGCCTCAATATCCTGCACAATGCTTTTTGGTTGATCCTCTAAAAGACCAAAAATTATGCTCTATTATTGAGTCTTGTATTATGTATAGGGAGAGCTATACTATTCTAACTAGAATGCAAAAGTCTAGTTTTGTTAGTCCCGGCAGATTGATTAATGTCAAGTTCACAACTGCCAGGATCAAGCAATCACAAGAATATATAAAACAGTTTTAATACACTAATATTTTACTTAGTAAAAGAAAAAAATGAGTTAGCATCACATAATGAGTTAGCATCACAACAAGGAGTGAACTATGTGCATGTAGAACTCTATGCCTGTGTGACAATGAAGAGAATCAACAGAGTACTTACCACCAAATCCACGACACTCTCCAACAACACTCTCCAACACTGAAGACTTTCCAGAAATCTACAAACCAGTAATTAATTGATACAATTAAGTAAAAAAAAAAAAGCAAAATGACATTAAATAATAAATATATAGATATCACTCAATAGACAAAAATACTTGTTTATTAGTTCGAGAATTTTTATTTTTTTTCTTGTATGTAAGACAGAAATGTTAGATCAACCCCAACTGTGAACAACTGACTTCCAACATTATTCCTTGAAACATCAATATATTGTAGATTAGGTAAGTTGGACCAAAAAGCCTCTTGAGTAAATGTTTATTTCTCTAACCACATGCACATCAATGCAAACAGGGAATGAGGAGACAGACAGAATTTAGCAAAATGGAAAAAATCAAAAGCTCTAGATAGGAAATGGTTAGAGAATCAAAGGTAGTCTTAAACTAACAAACTAAATGCATCATTTGGATGATTTCACGAGAAGCTCTCTTTTTCAATTCCAAGACTTAAGATCCATAATTATTAATCTTAGTTAGTTGTATTCAAACCCACCTATAGGAAAAATTCAACCAGAAATGAACAGTGGCAACACATTGGAAGCTCATGTCGCTTGCCATAAAAAGGAAAATCAAGCATACAAAGAAGATGGATATTGAAAAAAAATTAAAATCTAGGACCCTAATGGGTTAAGGCATATATTCAACTGAAAAGTGAAGTTCAGAATCACAACAAAGTTTCAAACTTTTTACCTAACATATCTTGCTGTTACAGTAGCAAAAAATCAACACATGACAAGCAACTTTCAAATGGCAGACACCAACCCATCTTGTATGCAAAGGAATGCACAATTTTTTATTACCAAAAAGAATGCACAATTTTGGGATTATAATATTGAAACTTACCATTTTATAGGTAATATAATTATAATTCAAAAACAAATCCAACAGAAATAGTAAGGCAGCCCAGAAAACAAAACAATGATAACAGGCCTGTGCAATAAAAGGGCAAACACCTGCTCGGTGCTAATTATTTTACTATGAAGCATTTTATCATAGAAAGGTATTGATTTTCGGCCAGGATATACATACTGCCAGACATTTAACTAGAGACAAACTTGCTTCTTAACATTATCAATACTCAGACAGTTAGCGCAACCCTAACAAACGGTTCAAAATATTGCTCCCCGCAAACACAGAACAGACACATGTAATTGCAAAAGTCATTAGAAAAAAATATTTGTGCAAGGAAACAGCTAATATTACCTCCTCACTGTGAGTACTGAAAACCAAATCTTCTCTTAAGAGCTTCATATCCTTCAAAGCTTTATGTATTTTGGCAAAAGACCATTGTGACTGGGAGAAAAAAAGTTTTCATAGAAACTCCCAAATCCTAATTTGTAAATACCAAGAATGCCTCATGAATTGGAAGAAGATATTAGGGCAAGAATCAGAGGGAAGTAGTAAGAGCATGGAAAAACGTGATCACAAGGTTGGAGAAGAGGAAGAAAGGGGCGGCGCTCGATTCGGTGATGGGTTCAGTTGGGGAAGCAATGGGTTTTGGCAGGGGACACGGTACTGGGTTCTACAGGCGTGGCATGGTGCTGGCTTTGGGATGACGGCAAAGCACTGCGTTTGGAGGGGATATTGGAGAGAGATGACAGAGGGAGAAGAGAAAAGGTAACTTAGCGCTAAGATGTGTCAAACGACGTCGTATAATTTCTTTTCTTTTTTTTGGGTAATAAGAAATTGAAAATTATAAATTGTGTCCACTTACATTTGTCACAAATATTATAATACAAAGTTGACTAAAAATGTTAATCTTTTTAGTGATAATCCATCAAATTTTGTCACAAATTACCCCAAAATTTAAATGATAAAATTTTCCTCTAAAAAATAATACTTTCTGTGACAAAGCACTGTGATAAACATCAGTTGGACACTATTTTATCAACCTCATCAAGAATCAGTGTTGAACATAATCTTTTGACACTAAATGTATATATTTTGTGATAAATCAAATTTTGACATAAGAAATTGTGTCACAAATATTATAATTTCTTGTAGTGAGTCCATAATATTTTTAAAATTCTATAAAAGAAAAAATTAATAAATATTTTGAAAAAAATTATGAAAATTTTCACAGATATTTTTAAAATTTTTATGAAAACTATAGAAATTTTGACTAAATTGTGAATGAATTAATATCAAAATTTTAACGAAAATATCGTACAAATATCAAAAAAATAATGAAAATTACAGAAATTATAACAATTTTCTATTTCAGTCAAAAGACAATTTCCATATATCAAAAATTCTGAAATTTCCATGAAATTTCGTGGAAATTTTTTATTTCTTAAACTATGGCTGAGAGATGTCAGAAGAAGATTGAGCCGTACCTAATGAATATGAGAAAATAAATAGTAAAAATAAATTTTAGAAAGATGAAATCTTTTGATGAATTATTGTTTTCCAAAATTATCTGACGATGATATCAAGTTATATTTACTATATTTTCTTTCTTGAATTTAACCACTCTTCCATCTTGTGTTTCGATGTTTTCCGAGGTAGGCTGGTATGAGACATGAGATGGATAGGAAGGAACAAGAATGGAAGAAGACTCCAAAGTTGAATTTATTTATGGGGGCCACAAGCGGGAATTGTTACTACTGTACCCAAAATTAATGTACTTGTTCCAGGTTAGAAAAGCAAGAAAATGTAAGTATGGTTAAGCTTACGTGTGAAATATGCTATGTTTAACTTTTCTAGTTATAGTTTGAATCCAAACCTATCTAAACTTTATTTGAAAAATTTCTTACTTAAGCCATGGTTTCTACTTTGTCGCGTTATTTCACTGATCTAGTGGGTGAGTGAAGATGGGTTTTTTAGATATAAAATATAATTTATGCTGTGATGTTCTTATTTATGTAATTTTCTAGGTGTTTCAACTATGACTGCTAATGCTCTGCTTCCTTTACCATATGTTGCCGATTCCATTGCTAGGTAAAAAAAATAAGAAGTCAAAGTTGGATAAGCTATTTTATTTTATGCATCTTGTACTGTTAAGTAGCAACTGAATGTAATTTATTTTTATCAAAAATAACAATTTTCAATTAACATCAAATGTAATACTTTCGTGAATTGTTGCTGATATATTGTTACATTTATTTGTAGTAAAAAATCTTCATGGATAAAAGTGAAGAAAGTAACTTTTGGGAGCAAAGGACAGGAAGTGGACTTCCCATGCCAACACGTAAAAGTCCACGAAAATACATCAAACTACGTGTGCCTCCCAATGTTAATCCGAAACCAAATGAAGTATCAGTTAGTAATGAAGCATGTGGAACTGGGAAAAAAGGAAATGGTATTGCAAGTTCAATTTCAGCACCTAGCAGTCCTCAAGATCGTCATGATGTACGAAGGCCATTGGATTCAACAATTAAGATGAAAGGTACATAAGAAGACTATCCTTACTGATGATTAGGGTGGAAATTCAAAATGCTGTGCACATAAAATGTACAAGGTATCTATTTCCTCATCGCAACCTAGCCTTTAACCTTTTGCTGGCTTTCTATTTTCTTCTATCTTTTTTCTTTCTTTTCTTTTGGCACATTCAATTCTAGAGTTAATTAACAAATACTATGTTTGCTGTTACTAACTAGTTACGTACTTGACTACCCACTTAATTCAATTAATTACAAGTTGAAAGCCAAATTTTACATATATATTATACATTCCTTAACTATATAGATCTTTTATGCACCTTTCATATATACTTTTATATATAGGAGGACCCCACAAGTGAGATAAGGAAGATTATAATATGAAGAGAAGCAGAGAGGAAATAATTGTTTTTTTTTTTTGGTAAAGAGGAAATAATTGTTTTTGATATGTCTAAATTGGATTAATTAATTGAAATGTATATTCTAACAAAACAAAAAATAAATAAAAATTATTGTAAAAAAGGAATACATTGTATGCGGATAAGTTTCTTAAGAAAAGTATAAAGGTTAACTAATAATAGATATAAATATATTTAAAATGCTACCGTTAGCCCTTGTTTGGTAGGAGATATTAATGGAGTGATTGAGAAAGGGGAAGAAGTGGTGGAGGGATTTGAGGGGTGGTGGCTGTTTGGTATGAGAGATTGATGGAGAGATTATGCTTGAGGATGGATGACAAATCCATCAAAAACACTCCCTCCAATGTTTAAAAGATTAGAGGAGGGAAAACTTTTATAACTAACTAATAAATTTTTAATTATATTTTAATCCATTATATTCTTTTTCATTCGCATTATACCAAACAACATAAAGGATTGACAAAATTCACTCATTCCTTTAGCTCCTCCCTCTCCTCACCTCACTCCACCTCTCCCCATCCTTCATACCAAACAAAACCTTAAAGTTGCAAAATAAATATATTATTAATAATCAATCCACTCACAAGAAACATGAGATGTATTTACAAAAAAAAAAAAAGAATAGAAAAGAAACATTAGATGTTAAAGATATAGTAAATTAATTGTTTAAAAGAAGAATGGATTAATCAACCTCGGTTTTTCTTGTGATCATCACATGGAAAGAATTATATTCACCTTTCATGGTTGAATGTGTTTAAACACCATATGGATGCAGGTTGTGAACAAGGAAGACCAAGTTCCTTCACTGATCTTACGGAACCACCTGAAGATGGTGATGATGAGGATAATGGGATCGATGGAGAATGCAACTGACTTGGAACATATGGGTAAGCTAAGAACATTTATAAATGAATTTAATTTTAGTATGAATCAATTGCACACTGTTGATGTATTCAGCATGAATGCTAAATTTGGAAAGTATTTATGATTATTTTGTTGATATTATTAAAACATGGATATATAAAAAATGTGTGGCTGTGTTATCTATTTATATTATTCAAACTTGAATATGTACAAAATATGTGGCTATGTTATCTGATTAAGTTGTATATATTATTCCCCTATAAGATGGAATGGAAGCATCCTTATATAAGAGACTGCAGACTAACATTAGACATCATTATGAGGAACAAGGGTGGAGTACTAGCAGCTCACTGCCTTCTTTCATGCATGTCAAAACCAACAATCGTGAGTCACTCATAAAGTTTTGTATAATGGGATAGATCTGTCCTTGGTAATTATTATAATTCATTCAATTCCAAAATGTAGTTAAACTGACATTGTATATGTCTAATATATAGATGATTGATGGGAGGATATGACGAAGGTGCATATGGAGATGTTTTCTGGAAGTTACTTTGGTCTATGGATATACAACATATTTTGGTAAGACACTTTGAAACTATTGTTTCCACTTAGGATTAGGTATAATATATGTTATATTGGAAACTCTAATTATGCATTGGTCTTTCCTTAAATTTTACATTTTGATTGATAGTTGAAGAAAAGACCATGTTGACTTGATTTTCTTCGATAAAAATTTGGAATTGTGTTAAACACTGATTAGGATTTAATGTTGGTCACGTATATTGAGCTAATTGTTATATAATGTTTTAGTTCTAGTCAGACAAGTGTAGATAATGATAGTTGCTTATGAATTTATTCTAAGTATGGATTTAATGTTGTATGGTGCTTCCAAAATGTAGCAGACTATTCTATCTTAATTATAATATTTTATGGATTTAATCCAAGTATAGTTTATATTCATTGTGTGATTGTCTTATGTTGATAGGTAACCCAACATTAAATCCTTAAAATTTAATGTAATGAATTAAATTGGATGTTGTACAATTTTTGGAAGAATAATTACAAAGACAAGTGTAACTATTACTAAGCACTCACGTATTTTTGTTGTAACTATAATACAAACACTAATAACATTAAACATTTGTAACAAATGACATGTATATATTAATTGTAACATTTCATATTTCAATGACAAAAAAAATCTTTATTAAAGATATGAGAGTTACAAACTACATTACCGTCACTAAGAAGTTAGTTACAAAATTCATAATCGTAACTACAATTTACATATGAATATAAAATTGTAACTAATGTGTAGCCATAAATTATAATTTCGTAACAATTAACCAAATAACAATGAAAGGGTGGTCGTAACTAATAGAATGATTTCGTAACTAAAAGGCTATATGATCAATATTAGGGTCCTAATTAGTTACAAAATGATAATTTTTGTGACTTATTACTAATCTATTATGGTCCTTTAACCCCAAACAATCCACACACAAAAATTATTACTACGTGGCATTAAGACATAAAAAACCATAATTGATTAATTTTCACGTACATTTTTTAAGTTTGTAACTAATCTAACTTCGTTTTTAGTGACAATTGTATCATGTCATTGCTCCAAGCCTATATATATATATATATATATATATTAAATACCAACCAAAATATATTCATTATATAATTTGTTTATAATACGATCAAATTAATTAAAACATATACAAATTAAGAAAAACCACATGTACGATCAAATTAATTTGTTTGTGCCAACCAAGACTAGGAACGAAGAACCAGAGGGTCCTACATCAATCCACTGACCGTCCTTTGCTTTAATTTGTAAACCACTGACTTGATCATGATGAAGTATGGATGTGAAGCCACTGTCCGTATGAGCATGGATTCCCAAGTCATTCTCATCCTCCTGCCTTGTTCTGTACTTGAAGAATTTCAGAAAATAAGTGGTTGGTAGCCACTCTAGCTATTAAATAAATCTAAATAATTATCAAAATGTAGGCAGTATGGAATGTGTCATTTTATTTACGGTATTTGACAGCAATGTCCTCTGAATTATTTACAAAGTTAAAAATTATCTTCAAAATTATGAAAATGATACCAATAACCTTAACCTTTCGTGCTGTTAACTTTTTTTTAGTAAAACCTTTGATGCTGTTATTAATTGAATATATATAATTTATATTTTTATTCTTAAATGTACTAAACGTCACAAACACAAACATTTATCGCCTGCAGCTCCAAATTACAAAATTGAAAACACGTGTAATACACAATTGATTATTGTTTTTGGAAAAATATATTTGGAAAAAGGTAGATCCAATTTTACTTTATCTGATACTTTTTTTTTCTAATCGATGCAAGAAAAAAAAGATTTATATAAGTTGCAAAAACAGTTTATAATTTATGTTAAACTCTATCTCTTTAGACCATTGAAATTACAATCCGTACAATTATATTATATATATATATATTTTATATAAGTTTGGGATAGTGAACCACTACTATTATTACTGTTTTACAAAATGTATAGAACAGATGAACTATACATAGTCTTAGATTTTGATTTTGATGTTTACCCACTACAAAAAAATTGACCTTCAGCCATGAGCAGTTATTTGTATCTAAATGCTATTTTTCATAGCTGAATGGCTATTACTTACTAATATTTTTCTTAACACAGTCGTAACTAAATGTCTACTGCCACGAAAATAAATTTTCGTGACTAAATATTATCATTTTGTTACGAAAGACCTTTCGTATCTAAATTTTTCAAAAATCGTAAATAAGCTTGATTTCGTGGCTAACTAAAAGCTACGATTACAAAATTCGTAGCTATGAATCTGTTACAAAGTTAAAATTTGTGGCTGAATTGTTACCTACGAATGTAAAGCTTGTAACTAAATATTATCTACGAAGTAATTTTTTGTAGCTTATTTACAGCTATGACTATTAGTTTTGTAACTACTTTTTAATAGTTACGATTTTTTTTCATGGGTGAATTATAACTATAAATTAATTTTTGTAGCTAAATTATAGCTACGAAATTATATTCTATTGCGATATACTATAGCAATGGGTTATGCTCTTGTGGCTAATGTTTAGCTACGAATTTTAACATTTTAATTATTTTGCAATTACGAAATAAATATGTGGCTTGTATATTACCAGCTATGAATATTTATTTTGACACATAATTGTTAGTAATCAATATTTAAATATTTCCATAATTATTAATTTTTTAAATACCAATTTGAAGGATGAAAATTTAAAACCTTTGATCAAATGGCAAAAAAAAATTTCATATCCCAATTAGCTACATATTTCAGTTTCATTAAAAAAATTAATTGGTGCCATAAATATCATATTTGTCTTGCATCTATCTGCCTTTACTCAAATGCATAAATTATAACAATTATAACTCAAATATAAACAAGTACACACATTTAAGAGAACTAACCATACTAAATTACCATAAGATAACATCACAGTTTGTTTATTCTTAAGATGAGACTAAACAGTCATGATCCATCACAGATATATGTGATGGAGAATGACTTTATACATCATTACATTGAAATCAAAAAAACTTTCAGCACATACTCATATGTATATCATCTTCAAAATATAATCTTCTATTTTAATACTAATTTTTCTTTTAATTTTGTTATGTACCTTGAGTATATTAAACATGTTAAATATGTTATACTCACCATTGAATGTTTCACCATGCATCCATGAAGGTGTATCCACATTCAGTCTTGCTTACTGGAAATGTGCTTGGACATCAGCACGTATTCTCTGAAATAGTGATTCCTCAATTCCATCTTGTCGAGCTCTTAATTCTTCAATTTGTTTTGTTAACTCCTCATTCTTTTCTTCAGCAGCTCTTGCTCTATCTTCAGCCTCCTTCCTTCGCTGGTCGCTGAACCTAAGTGCTCTTGACATTGGTTTTGGACCAGGACCAAAACCTTGCATATATCCAGACTTTGGTGGCACAACACTATTAAAGATTTCATCAATTGTCATGTCTAATCCTTCAGCTTCACATCTCTCCTTTGCTTCTATCAATTGATTGTACAACCACACACAATGTGCATTTTTAGTTCAATTTATTTTGCATCTTTATAAATATAGAAAAGAGGCATTGTTCCATTACTTACATAAATTTGCTCTGATTTAACATCATTCCATTTCCCTGCTTTTTTGCTGAAATGTGTTTCGTACCATAGTGTTATTCTATCCACCTTGTCCTCTTCCACCTCCTACAAATCCATACAAATAATTACCAATGAGACAATTTAACACACCAACAATCAGCAGAAAATAATATATCTGAAAATGAAACATAAGCAATATATACCAATTCTCTTGACACTCTACCAAAAAACTGTTTTCTGAAAGTAGTAATTGACCTGGTTTAACTAATTAACTGAACTGGTTTATTAAATCAAAATGTTATGTATTTGCTAAAGCACATGAAGCATATTCTAGTTCATCGATATGTTTAAACTTGATAGAGGACATATTGGGAAAACATACCAAATGTTGAATTTTGGGTTGTATTGTCCAAATCTTATTGTTAATGTGAAGCCTAAAAATATATAGACATTCTCATGATCAGCACCAGTTCATATTTTTGATGTAATTAAGAGATAATGAATCTGTAAATTATGAAGTAATGAGTCTGTACTAGTTCATATAAATTAATGAAAAGAAAATGAAAAGTAAACTTCTTGAAGTTTATTTTACCAAACTCTAAAAAACTTCCTCAAGTTATGCAATATTGCATCCTCCTTTTTATGACATTTACGAAAACAATTTTTACTCTCAAATTTCCTTATAATTTTCAAGTTTCAAACATAACCTACTTCTAAGAAACATAACAACACAGATCAAGGAAACACAACATGCTTGAAGAAATTTAGTAACTAACAGAGTGAGGGATGTACATTAAAGTTGGAGTGAATATGTCTTAGTTAATCTTCCATACAAATATTGTCGGATAGCCAAAAGCACAGGCCTCATTAGCTTTATGGAGAATTTCATGCTTTTTAGAAACAATGTGAACCGATATTCTAACCAAATTCGTAAATTATCAAAATCTGATCAAGAATGGCGCATGCTTCATTTAATAAAGTATGTTTTGAATTGTCTCATTACAAAATGTTTCTTCACAAAAACATCAGTAGTACTAAGTTCCAAAACATATAAGGAACACTTGACCTTTAGGTTGGAGAAGTGACCAGAGTATTACACACAGAAACTATTGCAAACTCACAATATGGTGAGGCAATTGCTGATGAAAATGTACATATGCACTACTTATTGTAATTCTAAACTTTTATTTGGGGAGAAAATGATTCTCTAAACTAGAGTAAAAAATTGTAAATATTAATAACCAAAATACTAGCCTTGTATATTGATCACATATTCACTGAGCAGTAGTAAATTCTGACAGCTTATTTCAAATGAGTTTTTGTATTTTATTTACTATTGTCCTTCATGTATTGTGTTATTCTTGTTAATTTAGCAACTAGTAGCCTATTTCTGTTGTTGATTTGTCAATTCGCCTAATGCCACATAAGCTAAAACAAAGGGACTATGCGGTGAATAATAAAGAATTAAAGCCAATGGAAGGAATTTTCAGATAATAAGGAGACATAGAACACCAACTTTAAGTGATATGGACAGAATATCCGCTGTGGAAAAAAATTGAAAGGATTGTTTTTTCCTTTAAATAGTTTGTTGCAATTAGTAATAGTTTTGATATTGGCGTTTTCTTATCACGAAATTGAAGGTCTCATAGATCTCACTTTTCCTAAGATGAAACATTGCTATAGTACAGTTTGACACTAATTAAATTGCACCACTCGTAATAGCTGAAATATTGAGATCAGTAACAAACTAATAATGTATACATTTTGAATAGTTTAAAGTATAATAGTTTTAAAATTCATAAAAATTCAAATCACACATCCTAGACTAATTTGGAATTGTCTGTCATAAATGCAGCACATTGGTAAATGTTTGTTTTCTACTTTCTCAAGGCAAGTTGAATTTTTCTTCATAGTTATATAGGTCCTATTTTCAAAGTACACTTTGTATATATATATATATATATATATATATATATATATATATATATGTATATTTATATATAGGTTTGGATACATTTAGGCGCCTCGTCTTTTTGAACAATTTAAAACTTTCATGAGTGGCAACTTCACAGCTAAAGTACGATTTTCATGATTAAACTAAGCCATATATCTTACTTCCTAACCATTATATAAAAAGAAGGTCAAAAAGGAAAAATAAAAAAAGAAAGGAAGCAAAAGAAGTTAGTATAGCATTCTACATTGTGGATTTTTTGCTTTCACCAAGTTATAAATTTGGTGTTAATTTCCGCTTGCAGTATTGAAAGAAATCACTTTCAATTGAGATAGCCCAACATCATGGATCACAGGCTCAAAAAAGGCGACGAAATTGCACCTACACTTGAGAAAACAATCAATGAATCCGCGATTTCGGTGGTCATTTTCTCGGAAAACTATGCTACTTCCACATAGTGTTTGGATGAACTTGTGCATATACTCGACTGCAAGAAAAGAAATGGGCAGATTATTATACCCATTTTTTATGGGATCGATCCATCGATTGTAAGGAAACAAGAGGGGAGTTATAAAGCTGCTTTTGAGGAACTTGAAGAGCGGTTCAAGAACGGAATGGAGAAGGTGCTCCAATGGAAGGCCGCTTTGACACAGCATCTAGTCTTTGTGGGTTGGATTCAAAGGACTTCAGGTAATTAATTTACTTTTTAAGCTTCATTATGAACGCTAATTAATTTTTAAAATTATAAAAGGCACAAATGTATTCAATGCTGTAACCTTCTAAAATTTTTATTTATTCTCTTATCTTTCATTATTTTCATTTTCATAAAACAATCAAATTTCTAGTATATGTAACACCTAAAAATACTTTGTTTACTTTCTACTAGTGCCGAAATTCTGTCAGTTTACATAATAGTTATGTGGCGTCTCTCTATATATATAACACCTAAAAATATTTTTTTTACTTTCTAGTATATTAAACAATTCTGTCAGTTTATTAAGTAGTTATGCGGCTCGCATATATATATATAGTCACATTCATTTGTTTGCCTTTTAACGAATTTGATTCTATTTTGTTAAATGTAAAGAACAATTTATCTCATATCTGAAACGATAATATTTTGATTAGTTTCATGGCTGTGATCACCGAAATTCTTGTTTAGCTTTTTTCTACCTTCTTAATTTTAAAATCTTTATTGTAAATTGGAAAGAATAATAATAAATATTATATAAAAAATTGTAAAAGGTAAATCAAGAACCATAAGCAAAAAATAATCAGATTGCTGCATTTTAGTTTATTCCTTTTCTTCTATCTATACCTAAACTTATATCGAGGTCCTGATTTTTTTTTTTAACATTTGTACTATTTTTTTCATTTATGCTAGTTTTGAGAACCTGTTAATTAAAAAAATTGTTGAAGATGTTTATTGGAATTGCCTAAATATTCTTCATGGAATACTGAAAATTGCAAAGGGCGCTTGTTTGCAATTCAAGAACGTATGGAGAAGATTGAAAACTTATTAGACATTGAATGCTCAATAGATGTTTGCATTATAGGTATTTGGGGCATGGGGCATAGGTAAGACAACCCTTGCTAGTGCTGTGTTCCAAAAGTTCGCACATTCTCATTTTGAAGGTCGCTCCTATGTACAGGATGTCAGGCAGCGATATGAAACAGAGGGACCAAATAAATTAAGGAAGGAACTTTTGACTAAGTTGTTCAATGATGAAAATGCTCAAATTAGTATGGACACCCCACTGGTAGGGTCGCAAGTTATTCAGGTTAGACTTCGTCTTAAAAAGGTTTTGATCGTTTTTGATGATGTGGATAGTTCAGTCCAATTAGAAACTTTAGTTGAAGGTTATCATGAACTTGCCCCTGGAAGTAGGGTAATAGTCACATCTAGAAATAAGCAAGTTCTTGTGAAAGTAGCTAATGGAATTTGTAAGCTCGAGGGGTTAAATGACGTTGAATCCCTTAAGCTCTTCCATTTGCATGCTTTCGGAAGAAATTCTTATCCAACGGAGTACTATGAAACCCTATCAGAGAGGGTGGCAAGTTATGCAAATGGAAATCCATTAGCTCTCAAGGCTTTGGGTTCTTCCCTTCACTCTAGAAGCGAAGAAGAATGGGAAAGTGCATTGGAAAAGCTGAAAAGAGTTCCAAAAAAAGAAATTTTAGAGGTGTTGAAAATAAGTTACGAGGGACTAGAGGATAAAGAGATCAAGAATATATTTCTCGATATTGCGTGTTTCTTTGAATCACCTTTTAATAGAGATTATGCAGAAAGCATATTAGATGGTTATTCCTCTGCAAAAGGAGATATGAGTACTCTCGTTGGCAAGTCCTTACTTGAAATTTCTCATGAAGAAAATGACTTCAGGATGCATGATTTGATTCGACAAATGGGTAGGTCGATTGTTTCTGATGAACACGAAAAGCCTATAAATCGTAGCAGGTTGTTCCATGCTAATGATGTCAGCAATGTACTGCAAACAGATGCGGTAAGTTGAGACGTGCTATTCTTTCGAAAATCACATGGAAAAATAATAAAGACAAAATCAATTCCATTTTACGAAATTAAACTTCCATTCATATATAAATATAACAAATTTCCTTATTTTGTATCATTATATATAATGTTCAATGAATTTGATTTTTCGGGAACTGATTCCATAGAAGGCATATTATTGAACATGTCTGAAATGGAAAGAGATGTAAGATGAACTCTGCAGCATTCTCAAAGATGTGCAATCTACGGTTTCTCAAAATTTATTGTGACAATATTGACAGCAAGAAGTTCAAACTTTACCTTCCTCGGAGGCTGGAGTCTTTGGTTTCTAATAAGCTAAGATATTTTGAGTGGGATTTCTATCCTTTGGAATCTTTGCCTAAAGATTTTAGTCCAGAAAATCTTGTTGAACTTATCCTGCACTGTAGTCATCTTAAGCAACTAGAGAATCATGTAGTCAAGATATGTTTATTTCAGTTTTCTGTTGTATGTTTTACTACTCGTAATTGATTTTTTTAACTACTTGCATATTAAGTGACTATAACCCTTTTAATTTTTTATGGTAGTCTCTTCCGAAGTTAAAAATGATGGGTCTTAGTTATTCCAAGCTCCTTACTCGAATAGCAGATTTATCTCAGGCTCCAAATCTCGAAAGTATAAATCTTGAAGGTTGTACAAGTTTGTTTCATGTTCTTTCATCTCTTCAAAACCTCCGCAAGCTTGCTCATCTAAATTTGAAAGGTTGCAACAACCTTATAGAGCTTGCAGAGGTATCAGGGAGGAGAGGACACTTGGATATTGTGCAGAACCTTTCAAAAAACATTTGTCATCTGAGCCTCACATTGCTCAATAGTTTTATAACATGTCTTGTAACCGATTTTCCTCTCTGCTCATCTTCGCTGAACATTTCTCGAAATTTTCCCATGAATTTAACAAGTTTAAATTTGAGTGAGACAGCAATAGATAGAAGTAGTTCCTTCATCAGTCTACTGTCTCCCGCGTCTTCAGACCTTGGAATTGTTTGACTGTGAAAAGCTTAAAAGTCTTTCTTCCGGCATTTGTAAATTGAAATCTCTTCGAAGTATAAGTCTGGATGGATGCTCAAATCTAGTAGAGTTACCAGAATTCTTGGAGCCTATGGAAGACTTGATTTGGATTGGTTTAGCTGGAACAGCGATCAAAAAGTTACCACAATCGATTGAAAATCTGACTGGGCTCAGATATTTATGTATGAGGTTGTAAAGACATTGAGTATCTCCCGAAAGACTTGTGTGGGTTAAGCCGTCTTTTTTATCTGAACCTCGCTGGTTGTTCAAAACTTCAAAAATTGCCTTGTCCACTTGGTTTGCAGAACTTGAATGTTAGTAACTGTGAGGGCTTGAAATTAATTGAAGAGGTTCCACCAAACTTAGTTCATTTCGATGCGAGGCATTGCACATCACTGGAGACGATATCAAGTCGGACAAATAAATCTTATTTGATGGCTAAAGGAGACTTGATGTTACAAAATTGTTCGAAATTGGATCAAAACTTTGTTGCTAATGGTGCAATATTTTCTGTGTTAAAGGCAAAGTATTGTCTTCGTACAGAGCATCCAGACCTAGCAAGTTCATAAATGATCTCCCCCTTTCACATTCTAACAAGGGTGTACGTTTGTTGTTTTTAATTAATTAAATTTCCATCCATTGTTACAGGGTGGATATCATATTTGCTATCCGGGAGATGAAATTCCGAATGTGTTTACGTATCGAAGTACGGGGAGTTCAATGAATATCAACCTTCCTCTGAATTGGAATAGTAACGACTCCTCAGGTGTTGCTTTCTGTATTGTTTTTGGTCGGAGTAAGGCGGACGATAAAGACGTTTTCATTGACGTAGAGTTTGATGGACACGCTTGCCCAGGAGGTGGATGCCGTGTTCGCTCGACGATCAGTTTAGATCACGTGTTGATGTGGGCAGTGAGAAGGTGGGTATTTAAATGCAACATTGAAAAGTATTGCAACAGCGGCGTCACTGAGGTCTCTTTTCAAACTATGGGACTGGGAAAGTGAGTCTAAAAAGTATTGCAACATTAAAGGGTGTGGGATTCGGTTGGATGGAAGAGTCATACGTCCAAGATGAAATAGGTAAATAAATATAAGTGGTTTTCTTCTCTTAATATTCATTTTTTATTTACAATACATTTGAAGGTATTCTAAGTAAGAAATGCTTTGGGGTAGGAAGCATTTTGCTCATTTAATAATTGCATGCTTTACAAGTTAATAGATAAAAAGCAATCAAGCTGGTTTTTTTTCTTAATATATTATTTACAATATTCACTTTTATTATTTTGATGTTTAATTATTTTAATCAACTAACGATGCTAGAACATTTATGGTTTTTAATACAAACAAATGAAGAGTCCCTCTCTCTGCAACTCAGGAGGGCTTTTTAGTCAGTTGTGGTCTTTCTAGTCAGCTGTGGAGGTTCTATATAATTATTTATTTATTTTGGAAAATTAGGTGTTGCCTTCTATGCAAATATTTTGTTTGATTTCTCATAAACTCATAAAAGTCAAAATAAAGAATGTTAAAAAAATTAACAGGAAGAAGAAATCTTGTACTGAGGTTGAAGAAAAAAAATATATAAAACCTCACCCAATTACACCTTCTTCTTTTTTGTCGCCTGAAGTAATTTGCCCTTGAACTAAGTCACAATGTCTTATTGGTCCCTTCTTTTAGTTAGTTTTTTCTCAAATTACACTTACACTTTTTGGTACTTCTATTCTTTTTTTCAAATTTACATTTTCATAAATTGCACCTATACCCCTCGAAATTGACATTTTTTTTTTCAATAACAATCTGCTGGCATAAATTAACAGTGTTCAATTTCTACTTAAAATAACAAATTGACCTTTCACGCTTCTGTGGGCCCATGATTTTTAGCTTCAGTCATTTAGTACTTATACGTTTAAAAAGAAAAAGAAAAGGCCTTTCCAAAACATGATAATTCATAAATTTTTTAGTAATCCACAGTTTTTTTTTTTTTTTCACTAGCTGCGAAAAATATAATTTTCTTCTTCGCTTCTTTATTACTTGTAACATTTTATCTTTTTTACTTTTTGTTTTGGGTAAAAATATATTTCAGATATTTTTAAAACTATTTCTTTCAAAAATTTTTTTCAATCAATCATAATATAAATATATATATAACATAATTCATATTATTTTCTTTATTAATCTATACATATCCAAACCCACCTATTACTTTCAAATAAATAAATCAATGCTAAAAACTACAAATTTGTAGGAATTAATCATAAAAATCAATTATGGAGTACAAATTATATTATTTCTAAAATATCCTAAACACCTAAATTGAAGACTTTTACAATTCTCAACCAAAATTAATATATTGTATACTAAATCGAACCCTAAGAGACAAGAATTAATAATTTACTTTTAATTTGATTGGGTGACAATCATGGTGGCCGGAAAGTGGTGGCAAAAAAATGATTTCCAAAATCCAACACAAACGAGAGTTGACATTTGTCGAAATTTTTTTTTTCTACTTATTAGAATTCTTGGCAAGCTTCCACCTAGACATCCTACAATTTGGAAATACAATTGTATATTTGTATTCCTTCCAATATAAGATACAATCATTAGGACAAGCATGAATTTTTTCATACTCAAGTCCCAAAGTAAATAATGTTTTCTTTGTTTCATGCATAGAGGATGGTAACACGTTATTTTCAAGAAGTACGTCAACTAACAAACCCAACAATTCTGAAAAATTTTTATCACTCCAATTATTTTTCACTTTCAAATTATACAATCTAACCAAGATAGATAATTTTGTAAACTTCCTACATCCATTGTAAAGCGTTTCTCAGAATCTTCTAGTAAATTCATGAACTTTTTGGGGGTCATTATCAAAGTTTTTGTATGCAGCATGTACTATATCCGGTGCACCATTAATAAAGTCATCATTATTATTATTTAAATAAATTTCTTCCCTAGTAGGAGCTTCAAAAGTTGATGCCTCACTACGATATTCTTCACTATATCATATCCATGATCGGTAATGTCGACCGATTCTATTAAAATAAAGATCATTTCTAATCTCTATAATAGGTTTCTTCACAAAATTTCCACACTTTACACAAGGACAACGCATTGAGTTAGGCCCAATACCATTTTCCAATCCAAATTTTAAAAATCATTCTACACCCTCTTTATGTTCATATGATCTTCTATCTACAAACATACAAGATCTATCCATTCTAAATAAGTATTGTTTACGAAAACTTAGAAGTAAATGAATACACACCAATAACACTCTTACATAAGTAGCCTCATGACAATCTAAACACAAATTACAAACCATAATAACTTACTACATATGCTAAATAAAATAATTGCAAAACAGTCTAAACACAAATTAAACCCGAGCATAGTTTACTATATAAGCTAAACAAAATCATAGCTAAACAAATTATGTCAAGTAATGTAATAGAAGTTATTTAGGATGGGATTAACTAACTATGTTGCCCTAAAATTTTTCAATTGAGTTCTCAATTTCAAAGTGGGTCCTACAGTAGCAGTAATTTTATTATTTTTAAAAAATTGATTCATATGATTTTAATAAAGAGCTCTGTTTTCTTCTTTTTTTCATTTGAAGCCCCCTAACATTGTTTCTTCTCAAGTACAATTAAACCATGTTTGGACTATTTGACCGCTAATAATCATAACGAGCCATCTTTTTTTAACAAAGTCTATGTTATGTTATATTATGTTTATGTTACAACTATATCATCCAAAAGAATGATTAACCATTTAAGCTTGATTTTTAATACACACTATACAAATGGTCCTATTGATGATTGAATTTTGTGGCCATTCAAAGTCACAAAATACTAGACAATCACAGCCATTCATAGGGCAAGCACAAAATAGCAAATCAATAACAAGAAGATTATAAAATCAAAAAGCCCACCACTTTTGTAGGTTAAAAACCAACCCATACTTTAGGAAACCACAACAATTAAATCTTAATTTCACTACAACAATTGTAACATTTCCAAAAATCTTGATCATTTCAGCAACAAAGGCTTATTATGTTGTAACAATACACAACAGGTCTACAAAATATGTCCATATGTGAGCTACTAAATTTGAATATAGCACAAAAAGCATCCTTACTTACATTTCCAAATTTCTAAAAATCAACATAATTGTTTTTAGAAAGAGAATCTAAAAACAAACCACCAGTAAAATAGAAAATGCAAACAAGCTTCATTAATCTCACACAATAAATATATCACTTGCATCTTAAACTCAAAACAATGTCTTCCACAGCCACATACTAAAATCCCAAATCATATTTATGAGCTTAGTTTTAAATGTTCTTTTGAGTGGTGTATAGGATTAGACAAGTCATATATAGAACCTCTTGCAGATATATATGTATATATATACATCAATAACTTTAAGCTAAGTATATAACAGAAAATAAGCATAAACTATTTACTAAATATGTTCCATACCCTAACCATATAGAAATTAAAGCATACTCATGGAACATTAAGTAAACTCAGTAAGCTTTCTTGAAACCATATAGAAATTGTACAAAACTTAGACATATATATATATATATATATATATATATATATATATATATATATATATATATATATATGCCTATTTATGCCCAAAACCACTCTCAAATAGGCCACTTCTTAAATTGTTACTTTTGTGCCTAGATGGAGTATAATTCTATCCCTCAGTTTGTACCGATTGATTTGTAAAAAACAACGATGTGAAACTAAGCAGAGAGTTGGGAAGTTGAAAAGGAATGGACGTTATTCTGACCACACTAATTGGAACTGTGATTTTGTATAGTTATGAACAATAAACATAAAGTTAGTGTAACTAGCCTAAGCATGCTTAGATTGTTGCTGATGAAAGGGAGGAATATTAGTATAGAGATGATGGTGTACAAATTTTTTGACTTATGAAATGCCTAATCTCGTATTTTCAAAATGTACAACTCTGAAGTGCTATTGGAAATCAATTGAAAATTTCAAAGGAAAAATAAAAAAGTACTATACCAGTAAGAATGATGACACAACTACTCTTTTCCAAAAGCAAGAACCTTAAAGAGTCAACTCAAACCCACAATGAAGAATGTCAAAACTTGTACAACTCAAAACACTTAAAACAAATATACCACTTACATTTTAAACTCAAAACAATGTCTTTCACAATCACATATTAAAATCCCAAACTATATTTTAACAACTCATTGATTTCATTACCAAGTAGCAAATAATCAGGGGGTGAATCATTAGTGTTATCATAGGAAATGAGCAATACAAAGCACAATAATAATTCAAGCCATGAAAAACATGAAGCAGGGAAGTTTTATTTGCATTGTATTTGAACTTGATACAAACATACCTTCGACATATTTCCCCCAAGTGTAGTAAACTTTCCATAGTTTTTGAGGAACTCAAATACCTTTTCAAGTTATTGTTTTGCATCATTACATCATTTAATATACCTGAACAAAACCAAAAAAAAAAAGTTAATCAAATTCAGTAACAACATATATGAATCATTAGATAATATCAAAAAATTGAAGAACATACACTGATAGTACCAACAAATTGAAGAACATATACAAATTGAAGTACTGAAGAAAAGTGTAAATCTAAGGCAATGAAGTGATTTAAATATAAATTAGGTACAAAATTAGTCAAACACCAATTGTGTACTATTGAGAGTTAATGGAACATTACAACTAAAGTCTATGTTATGGTATTCTTTTATGCCTATGTTATAAAAACTAATAAGTGTTCGTAGAAAGAAAACCAAAAATTGAACTTCATTTTGAAATGTATAACATGGTATATATAAGGCGATGCATAAAACTAGTGGTAGATATAACATGGTATATTTGTCAAAAATTAATTTTGTGCAAGTGGGAGGTGATTCGGCTAATGACTGTGGACATGAAAAAATTCCAATTGTTTAATCATATAGGTCAATGGAAAAGGAACCAAATGGCCCTACACCTTTTCCATGACTTTTCTAAAAAATTGACCTTCTTATCTAAAGCATGACCTTACACCTTTTCTTAAACTATAACATTGACTGGCAAACATCGAATGTATGTTATGTACGTATTATGGTTATGTGTAGTTGGTTGCCAAAACATTGTAAATAGTTTAATACTAAACTTATGGACATTTTAAATGATTTAATTATTCATATTATTTATGTGTTAAAAAATGAAGTTACCACGCACAATTGGATTAACGTGGAGAAAATAAGTGATCCATTAAAGAAGAAGGCAGAGATACTATCACGTGCTGCTGGCGGGAGTGGAGCGTGTACTAAAAAAAGCCCTACCAAAATGATCCATTCAAAAAGTGGTATTGTATACAATTACATATTTATGCTGTTGTTATGAAATGATATATCTTTAATTATTTATAATTACTATGGTAAATATTAACATCATTTACTTGTAGGAAAAGAAGTTAAAAGAGACATAGTGGAAAGAAGAACGAGTCCAAGAAAAACTATTATTCAAAATGCAATCGTTCCTTAAAAGGGAAGTATGTTTTTTCTTTTTTTTTTGCCTTAGTATCAATTGCTAAATTTTTAATCATTTGATGGCTAACTAGTAAAGTCATTATGTGAAACAGCCTATAAACTATTGATTATTTGTGTAGATGCTAGTGAAAAAGGTATAGCAGCTAACCCAATAGGAAGTCTGAAAGAAAGTACAAATGTAAGAAAATGTGGCTGGAAATGCACAAGGCAGTAAGTATTATAGTCAAACCATATGCCTATGTTGACCTGTCATATACAATTATTGAGCTGATGGTTTTAATAAATAAAGTTCCAAACTATTTGACTACTTTGAATTCATTAATTCTATTGGATGTGAACAAATACAACATTGAACGAGAATATGCAGCTATGAGATTACTTGAAAAAACACCGAGTGAAACGGATAATATGAAAATTGGATGTGATGTGGTGGTTGAGGGCAATGACAAAACAGAGGAGCCAATTGATAATATGAGATCAGTTGCTGTGAATATGGATGGTATGAGGCATAATCCTAATATGTAAATACTAATAAGCATGATTGCAATGTGTTTAATACATATGGTAAAAAAAAAATTTGTAGGTGGCGAGAAGGACATAGGTGGGACAAATGATGCAACACAAGAAACAAATGACCTATTGAATGATGGAAGTAAATTGGTTTGATATTTGTTAAATAGTATTGCTACAACATGAAAAATGCTGATATTAATTACTTATATAATTTATGAACATGTTGTAAATTATGTTTGTAATTACTAAATTTTATTGTATTAGTTGAAGTTTCTAAAGAATCGGTAATTTATCATGTGATATGTAGTAGTTTTTGCTATTTGTTGCTGGCTGATATTTAAATACATAATTATTATAAGTTGTGTCTATGTACAGGACAGAGGAGGTCAACACATTGATAGAATTCAATTATGGTATGAAACTCATTTCCAAAAGAAGAAAAGTAAATAGATTGATGAAAAGTTGAAAGAAATTTATGTAAGATACGTTACTCTACTTGTTAAATATATTTTTTTGTTTTGTTGTAATGTGCTTCATGTGCTGCTGTTATATGATATGAGATGGAATTTAATATGAAATGTACTTATGAGGTAGGATAAATTGATAGAGGCGAAAGAAAAAAATGCAGCTGAAGGTTCAATAATGGCAGATGATGAGATTTTTGACATGGTTATGCCTCTTAGATCTGATTATGTACCAGGGTTTGGATCGGGACCTAAGCCAACACCAAAACCACATAGAATACTTGTACAATAAAAAATGCAAGTTGAAGATCAAGGTAAAGCTGCTGAGGAAAAAATGAGGAGTTAATGAGGCTGATTGAAGAGCTAAAAGCGCGATAAGAGTCATTCGAGAAATCCATGTTTGCAATAATGTA
This sequence comes from Rhamnella rubrinervis, assembly GCA_007844105.2. Classification (NCBI taxonomy): domain Eukaryota; kingdom Viridiplantae; phylum Streptophyta; class Magnoliopsida; order Rosales; family Rhamnaceae; genus Rhamnella; species Rhamnella rubrinervis. Next base: position 21,417,474 of record CM017574.2, on the reverse strand, counting down.
GTTACAATTTCAGCAAGCAGGACTCCTTGTCGATACTCCTCCTTTTATACGGGCTGGCACAGAATTGAGTGAGTGGATTTATGGATATTATATTTCAATTCTTGCATATTTCGAATCACATTGTTTGTGTTTGCTGCTGTTGTTTTGTTTTAAGGACGTGACATGAGAAATACTAATCGTTCGATAACAAATACTTTGCCTGATATAATAAGATGAAAATCAAATAGTTTGAATGTGGCATAAATTTTAAACTTCAATTTGTTAGTTTGTATTTTGGTGTAATAAAGGTCATTGGCTAATCACACTTACACAGATTATTTGTTATTAGCTATTTTGGAAATAATGATCAATTTAGTAAGAACTAGTCCTTTTTGGTACATGGAGTCCTTTCTAGAAGATGGAGTCAATCACTCACACACACAGAGATACATATATAGATTTGCTTATTTGTATACACACATATATACATATATATCTGATGGGCTGTATTGTTTAAACAACCTTATTTGTGGCTCTGTATTTTTAATTAGCCAACTTTGGTGGAAATTCTGTTCATATTTGTTCACAATACTTGACTTTCTGTTTCTTGTTACTTAATGAGTATTGAAACATAATATTTATTGGGAGTTTTATTATGAATGCAGATCAAATATGGCATCAAAATTGAGCTTACCATATGTGTTCGAAGGGTTTTTAATGGTAAACAATAAGAATTTTGGGTACATTAATGGCTTGTTGTTGTTCTTGGTTTATATGAAATTATGTTTTGCATTAGGATGCTACTACATACATGTGTAAATATGTACTAGTATAGCCATAATTATTTTGATGAGTTATAGTCTTTTTTTAAAGTTTATGAACTATATTTATTTTAAGAAATTACTATAACTTGCTAATATGTATGGGATGTGTTTTTTTAGTATTGTCAATGGTATGGACACTAAGGATTAGTTTCTTGGAATTGGATCCTTTATCCAAGTAATGAAATATATATTTTTAATGTAGAGTATGTTTTGATTAATTATATGTTATTATATTTTATGCTTCGATTAATTATATGTTATTATATTTTATGAAATGGTTATAATTTTTTTATAGTAATGTGCATCCACACAACAATTAAGAATATTGTGTTGATATGCAGCTAGAAAAAAAGAATTACGAACAATTATTTGGTAGCTTAATAGTAAGAGTGACGAAAATAAATTTGTAGTTTGCTACGAAGGGAGTGGAAATAAAATCATAACACAGTAGGTAGAGTGACAAAAAATTGACATGCAGCTATGAAAAAAGTAATTAAGAAAATTAATTGGTAGCTGCAAAGCAAGAGTGAGGAAAATACATTTGTAGCTTAATAACACGTGAGAACTAATAAATTCATAGCTCACAATGTGAAGTGACGAAAACAATTCATAGCATATTACAAGAAGTTAGGAAATTTAATTGGTAGCTTAATAGTTAAAGTGACGAAATTATATTTGTGACATAATAGGAAAACTGAGAAAAACAATATCGTTGCTTAATAGTAAAAGTGAGAAAAAATAATTGGTAGCTTAATAAGAAGAGTGACAAAAATAAATAGTAGTAAACTAATTTGTCACGAAACTATATCTGTGACATCCATATAGCTACAAATATTTAGTAGAGTGTGGGACTTATTATCCACATCAAAGTTGTCATAGCTACTGCTAGCAATGCAAATATGTTTTTGAGTGATTACATTTTGTGACTAAATAAAAAAACAGTTAATACGAATTAACTACGAACAGGTTATTTTGTCATTAAAAAAAATATAATTTGGTACATATTACTCCGTAACTGAATATTATAATACTAACTACGATAGGTTCCTTGTAACAAAATATAACTGTTCAGTTATGAAATTTTTTTTTCATCACTTTTGACATTCTACTACGGTCCTTCAGTCACGAGCTAATCATGAGCATTTTTTGTAACTTATTATGTTATAGTTACGAAAAAAATATTCAACTATATAATTGGTTTGTTGCTAAATCTCACTTCTTTTGTAGTGAGTCCTCTTGTTTTAACCAAAATTTATGTTATATTATGTTATGTTTATGTAATAACCTCATTTATTTTCAAAACTGTCGGTTTCCGGACGCGTTTTCGGTTAAATCGCGGTTTTATCTTTTTCACCGAAACAAGCAGTTTCGGAGTCCTCCGGGAATTTTCTAAGGACCGAGACTACCCTGTGAAGAGACGAGGTACTTTTTCCACCCATTTTGCCCTTAGTCCCGGTTTGACCATGGTTGACTTTCACTATTCATTAAAATATTAATATCTTTAATAATATCTTTAATTTTATTTTATTTTATAATTATTTAATTAATAAAATTTTATTGGCAATTGGAATTTAAAGCTTTTGACCGACACTCCACTTTGCTTTACAATCCATTTATTTAAATAATATATATATATAAATATCTTTACTTTATGGTATTTATTTTATTAAAAAAAAAAGAAAAAAAAAAGAAAAAGGTTGCCAAATTACAATTGGCAATTGGAGTTTGATTGCCGACACCATCTTCTCCTTTTTCACTTTGTTTTGTTTCTTTTTCACCAATGCATTTATTGGGTTTCACAAGTTAGAGAGAGAGACAAAAGTTAGAGAGGGAAAAAAAAAGTGAATTGCAAAAACACAAACCAATTTCAAGGGGAAGTGGCCGGCCATCAAGAGGGGGAATTTGGCTTGGTTGGAGAGCTTTTCAAAGGTGGGGTTTGCTTGCTTCCAAGCTTTAATCAAGGTAGGCAACTATACCCCTTTTTATTTTATTGCAAATATATGTATATTTGTTGGTTAACTTGATGTGTTTAGGCTTGGAATTATTGAATTAATAATGGTTTGGATTTAAATTCCATGTGTATTGGTTGGTTGAGTAAATCTCAAATTGTTTAGCTTAGGGTGTGATTGAATTGGTGTTAGATGTTTGAATTTGTTGGAGTAATGCATAAATTCATGAAATTGATTGATGGAAATGTTTGTGGGCTTAGTTAATTTGATGAATTTGTGAAGAATTCATTTGGAATGTGATGGATGGAAAGGGACGGTGGTGTAGGAAGCTATGTGCAAATTTGTATGGGTGGGGGTATTTTAGTCATTTCACCTATGAAGGGTATTTTGGGAATTTTCAAAAAGTTCAAGGGTATTTAGGTCAATTTACATGCAAGGGACTTAAATGGAATTTTTGAAAATGTTTTAGGGCAATTTTGTCATTTGCATGTAAAGGACATAAATGGAATTTTATAAAAAGGTCAAGGGCATTTTGATCATTTGACATGTAGGGACATAAATGTAATTTTTGAAATTTTGAGGGTATTTTCGTCATTTTCTATAATAGGGTAAAGTTGAGAATATTTGAAATTAGAGGAGTATTATGGTCTTTTCCTAATTTCCAAGTTATTTTAATATATATAAATTAAATTATTATTTGTTTATTAATATATATATATATATTTTCAATTACTAATATATATATATATATATATATATATATATATTCTCAAATACAATTAATTATACATGTGTTTGTATAATTATAAATATAAATATATTTTATAAAATACATATAATTTATGTATGTATTTAGAAAATATACGTATATATGTTTTGTAAAGGTTTATGTACAAAAATAATTATTTATATATTAAGTATATATATATGTGGGTGGGTGTATTTATACATGGGGGTGTGTATATGTATAATCATGTATACGTATAGGTCGTATTTGTATGCATGTATATGTGTATGAAATACGTGTATACATATATGGGTGTGTATATACGTGTTTGTGTATATATAGGTGTATGCAAGTATGTATATATATATGTGTGTATTTTTATACATATATTTATGTGTATGCATATATGTGATTATGTATATATGTAAATTATATTTGTGGGCATATATATGTATATATAAAATGTGTATACATATATGGGTGTGTATATATGTGTTTATGTATATGGATATGTGTACATGAATGTGTATTTATGTGTGTGTATTTCCATATACGTATTTATTTATATATGCGTTTATACTTGTGTTGTAAATGCGTATGTTGATAGAATTTATTAATTCTGTTATTTTACCGAGGGTAGAATGGTAATTAACCATATGCCTATTGAGGGGTATTTTGGTAATTTTCATTTACTTGAGGGGTATCTTGGTAATTTCCGACATGGCCAATGGCATATCGGTAATTACATGAGTATGGTTGAGCGACTTGTAGTCGTTGATGGAGCAAGGGCATTTCGATAATTACGGCTGTTGGAATAGGACTGTTGGTAATTATGTATTTTACTGTGTTGTTTGGTTTTACTTGTACATTGTGGCATAAGCATTCATTTGCATAAAGCAATTTTGGTGGTTTATTGTTTTATGTGAAATGAAAGATTATTCCCTGTGGGTTTGTGTTTTCGAAAATTGGTTGCACGATGAGGTGCATAGTTCAAACCCTGTTTTTAGTCACTCTATGAATCACTGACCACACATAGCGGTGGGTCGCCCGGAACGGTGGTTCATCCGCATACCACAGAGGTGTGGTGTTTTGTGCACGAAACGCGGAAAGAGAGTGGGTTTTTCAATTGATAAATAAAAAGGGAAAAATAATGATTTTAGGTGTATAGTGATACACTTCATGACATGTCATTTGCACTTGCATATGGTTGCCTACTGAGTGTTTTCCACTCACAGTTGTCTATCCTGTGTGACAGGTAAGTCCAAAGCCGAACAGTAGGGCTTGGCGGGGTGCGGACTGGAGGGCGCAGTATAGTACACTGTTCTTCCGCATTTGGTTTGTTATATTTTGGGCGATGATATTATGTATTTTTAAATACTACATTTTCCTTTGTGGTGTGGGTGTGTAAACTTTGTTTTATTTTAAAATAATACTGCTTTAGTGTGGTTTGGAAAACGGTCTCAAAGAGTAAAGGAAATTCTCTGATTTTATTGTGGTTAAGTTCAAAATAAAAAAATATTTTCAGCAAATCAAAAATAAAAAAAATAAAAAAAAATATGGTAATCACACCTTACTCAGGAACCTAGGCTTGGGTAAGGGGTTGTTACAGTTTATGTTACAACTATAGCATCCAAAAGAATGATTAACCATTTAAGCTATTTAAACTTTATTTTGAATATACACTACACAGTCGCTGCAAGAAATTATATTATTTGTGACAAAATTCCTTATTTCAAAATTTAATTTGTTACAAAAAATATATACTTAGTGCCAAAATATTGTTTTCGATACTAATTCTTGATAAGATAGAAAAAATAGTTACAAATTGATTTTTGTCTCAGTATTTTATTAAATATAGTATAATTTTTATGGAGAAAAATTTTGCTATTCAAATTTGAAGATCATTTGTGACAAAATTTCATAAATTATCACTGAAAAAGTTAATATTCTTGTTCAAACTTGTATTGTAATATCTATGACAAATGTACTTGATGCATGCATTGGGGGTTTCTTCTCCTTCTTCATTACCGATCTGTGTAAACCAAACACAGTGAGTACAGGGAAAAATCTGAAGTATATAAATAGGGGGAAGTCGAAAGCCATGTTCAATTACAAAAACCCTCATTCTCATCTTCTTTATAGCTTTCTTCTTCTTTTCCTTTACTGATTTGTGTTTTTAAGCTTGAAATCAGATATGGTAAGAGGAAAGTACAAGGAAAAGCCCGCTGGTCACCACAGCTTCTCCACTCCTGAAGAACTTCGTAATCTCTCTCTGTCTCTGTTATCTCTATTACTCTGTACTCTCCATTATGTATTTTATATTTATATTTGTATGGATTTATGCTGGCCATTTTTTTTTAAATCTACGGAGGATTGTTGCTTGTTTAACTCTTTTTTTTAATTATTGTTATTGTGGAAGAGTGGGTTGTTTCGTGTTTATATACCAATTGAGTTTGAGTAGACAAGTAAAGAGTCCCCAACTCAGAATCAGATAGATAGCCCTCCTAATACAAATTCCAAACAAGGATGGAGACTGCAGTTTTTTTGCAAATTTTGCGTCCTTACAGGAGCCCTCTCCCTCTTCGCTCCCGTCATTTTCAGGTCTCTATCTCTCGCTAGTTCAGCATCCTTTGAAAAAGCTTCTCTTTCTCTTCACCAGAACAATTTTTTTTGTTGTTTTTACGACCATTTGGTTGAATGCCTTGAAACTTGCCCGCCCACTCACTTTATAGTTGGTTTCTTTTGGTCATTGCTTATTACAATTTAAAAAAATACTGATGGAAAATGGGCAAGGTTTGCTTTTTATCCATGAACATTACTAGTTGTACTTGTAGTTCTTCCTTTCGTTACGACCCACAACTCTGTTTATTTATTCATTTATTTTGCAGAGAAGTTGCGGCCAATGCATATCGAATGTGTACACATCCAATGCTATAAGTTTTCAACCAGGCTACTCTCGTATTGTAATCTGCAGTCAACTCTATTAAATTGATATATGGACGTTCGTTCTTCTTTTGGTTAACTTGTAATCAGCCTAGTCTTCTCCTTACTTTTAGTCTTACAGATTAGAGCTAGCTGTAATTGTGTAATTGTCCAGTTGACTTAGTTTTCTAAAGTTGTATATATACATGTTTTTGTACAAAAGATATATATATAAAAAAGGAATACATTATTTCTCTGTTTTTTCATGGTATCAGAGCATACGGTCCTAGGAATATTTCTCTCTTTTGGTTTCTTAAGTCAATATGACTGACTTAGCTTTATCCAAAAATATTGAAGCCAACATCTCTTTCGATCATTTTGATCCTTATCTTCTCCATCATTCTGACCATCCTGGAATTATTTTGGTCAATAAGTTATTGAATGGTGATAATTATGGCACTTGGAGTCGTTCAATGAGTATCACTCTTAGTGCTAAAAACAAAACAGGTTTTGTTGATGGATCAATCAAGGAACCATCAAAAACTGATGAAAAATATTCCTCATGGAAAAGATGCAATGATGTGGTGTTATCTTGGATTCTCAACTCCGTCGAATCTGATCTTGCCAATACTGTGATATATGCTCAATCTGCAGTTGAAGTCTGGGGAGATCTGAAAGAAAGGTTTTCACAAAACAATGCTCCTAGAATATTTCAGATTGAAAGGGATATTGCTTCCCTACAACAAGGATCCATGTCCGTTGCAGCCCATTTCACCAAACTGAAGGGACTATGGGATGAACTTGACTCTTACAATGATTTGCCACTTTGTACGTGTGGTGCTGTCAAGAAGGGTGAGGATAAAGAGCAAAGAAGCAAGGTAATGCAATTTCTCATGGGTTTGAATGATTTTTATTCTGCTATTCGTGAACAAATCCTTCTTATGCAGCCTCTTCCAGTTGTTGGGAAGGTTTATTCTATGATTCGCAATGAAGAAAAACAAAGAGATTTGATGGTCTCCAAAGAAGCCATGATGACAAATACTAGGAAGAACTATATTGACAATAATCCTTCCCACAAAATAAAAGGAAAATTTTCATTGCACTCATTGCAATGGAAATAACCACACTGTGGATAGGTGCTTCCATCTGCATGGTTTTCCTCCTGGAAACAAGCAACACAAAAGGAATGAGAAAGGGGGAGGAAAGAAAGAAGCATTTGTCAACAACTCTCAATTGGAGATTCCAAACTTTACTCATGAACAATATCAACAGCTTTTGGGTCTCTTAAACAAAGGTGAAAATGACACTCAACCAAAGGCAAATGTTTCAGGTCTGTTTACTCCTCTTTGTCTTTCATGCCATAATGATAATAAATTTTCCAGCAAATGAATTATTGATAGTGGTGCCACCGATCACATTGTTTCATCATCTAATTTATTAGAGGAAATAAGACTTTCTCCACATTCTTCTATTGGATTACCCAATGGGGAAAAGACACGAATTACTTCAGTTGGTACTGCTAAACTTGGTCCAGATTTGTTTATTAGAGATGTCCTTTCTGTACCTTCTTTTTGTGTCAATTTATTATCTGTGAGCAAGATGACTAAATTTTTAAATTGCTCAATCTCCTTCTTTCCCGATTATTGTCTTTTACAGGACTTGACAACAAAGAAGATGATTGGTTTGGGGAGACAATATAATGGTCTCTATTATTTTTCTACAGCAGATTTTCCAGCACCAATGAACACTACCATTTCAAAAGCCAATATCATTTCCTCAAAGTATGACCAGCATGACCTTTGGCATAGACGCCGTGGTCACCCATCTATATATCCTATGAAGCATCTTGCACAATCCATTTCTAAAATTTCTGTTAGTTCTAATAAAATTTGTGATGTTTGTCCATTGGCCAAACAAACAAGACTTCCTTTTGGTTTAAGTTCCATTTCTACTGTTAAATCTTTTGAATTAATTCATTGTGATATTTGGGGAGCCTTTAAAGTTCCTTCACATTTAGGCGCTCATTATTTCTTAACTATTGTTGATGATTTTTCAAGGCACACATGGATATATCTCATGCGTTACAAATCAGAAACACAAAGTTTATTAAAAGCATTTTTTGCCTTTGTTGAGACCCAATTTAATCAAAAGGTCAAACGAATTCGAGTTGATAATGGGAGTGAATTTTATTCAATGAAAATTTTTTTTCAGGATCATGGGATCATTTATGAACATAGTTGTGTTTATACACCCCAACAGAATGGTGTTGTAGAACGCAAGTGCCGCCACATTTTAGGCGTGGCTAGAGCCTTGAGATTTCAATCCCAACTTCTATTAACTTTTTGGGAAGAAAGTGTGCTTACTGCTGTTTACATCATAAATTGTTTACCTACCACTATTCTTTCAAAGAAAACACCATTTGAAATGCTTTACAAAAAACAGCCTACTTATATTCATTTTCAAGTGTTTGGATGTCTATGTTTTGCCACTAATGTTCATCCCAAGAATAAATTTGATCAACGTGCTCGAAAATGTATTTTTGTTGGGTACCTTTCGGGTCAAAAGGCTTATAAAGTTTATGATATGGAAACTAAACAGATTTTTACAAGTCAAGATGTTATTTTTCATGAAAATATTTTTCCATTTTCATCTTTAAAAGAAAATTTTGAAAATGATATGCCAGTATTGCCATTACCTTTGCCTAACCAAATTCCTACTCCCCCACATACTATCCCTCTTGAGCCTTCTCATATAGACCACCCAACCAATGATTCCATCATCATCAATGAGCCCGTTCCCTCTCTAGCATCTCAACCTGTTCCTATTAACCCACCACTTTTAAGAAAATCTGAACGCATTCGTAGACCATCCGTTTTGTTGCATGATTTTCATTGCTCACAAACCAAGTTGTTGTCTTCCAAATCATCATCTTCAATGTCAAGACCTCGTAAAGGTACTCATTGTCCATTAGCAAAGTTTGTTTGTTATAAAAATTTGTCTTCATCTCACCGTTCTTTTCTGGCTGGCAGATCTAATCTTGTTGAACCTGAAACATTTGCTCAAGCTGAGCATGATCCTAAATGGCAAGAGGCCATGAAATCTGAACTCCAAGTGTTGGAAGACAATGGCACTTGGACTCTTACTACGTAGCTAAAGGAAAGAAACCAATTGGTTGTAGATGGGTATATAAGATCAAATATAATTCAGATGGTACTATTAAGCGGTATAAGGCACGTCTTGTTGCCAAAGGATATACCCAAGTGGAAGGGTTAGATTATAATGAGACTTTTGCACCCGTTGCCAAACTTGTTACTGTCCGTTGTCTTCTTGCTATAGCTGTTGCTCGAAATTGGTCTTTACATCAACTAGATGTACAAAATGCCTTTCTCCATGGTGACCTTCATGAAGAAGTTTTTATGCTTCCCCCACCTGGTTATAGTCGACAGGGGGAGAACATTGTTTGTCGGCTAAACAAAGCCCTTTATGGGTTAAAACAAGCTTGACGCAATTGGTATTCGAAGTTCTCCATGGCTATTCAAAAGGCTGGTTATAAACAATCCACGACAGATTATTCACTTTTCACACGAATATGTGGAGAGTCATTTACAACAATATTGATTTATGTTGATGATATGGTCATCACAAGGAATGATCCTAAGGCCATAGAAACACTTAAATGTTTTCTTCATAAACAATTTCGAATCAAAGACCTTGGGAAATTAAAGTTCTTTTTGGGTATAGAAATAGCACGATCAAAAGAAGGCATTTCTATATCACAACGAAAATACACATTGGACATACTTGATGATATGGGCCTTCTTGGAGTCGCTCCAGTCACTTTTCCTATGGAGCAAAATGTGAAGCTCACACCAACAGACGGGGAACTTCTAAAAGATCAATCACAATATATAAGACTTGTTGGAAGACTTATCTATCTTACAATCACGAGACCAGATATTACCTACTCGGTTCATCTTCTCAGTCAATTTATGCACCAGCCTCGCAAACCACATCTTGAAGCAGCATTTCGAGTGTTACGATACTCAAAAGGGTCACCTGGTCAAGGTTTATTTTTTTCCAGCTAGAATGATCTTAATTTAAGTGGATATTGTGATGCTGATTGGGGAGGTTGTTCTACTACAAGAAGGTTAGTATCAGGATATTGTATCTTTATTGGAAACTCACTTATTTCTTGGAAGACAAAGAAACAAACAACTATTTCTCGTTCTTCGGCATAAGCGGAATACAGGGCTATGGCGGCAATTACATGTGAGTTTACATGGTTAAGATACCTTTTACAAGATCTACAAATTGTGGTTTCGGGTTCTGCTTCATTACATTGTGACAGTCAAGCAGCTTTACATATTGCAGCAAACCCAGTCTTTCATGAACGTACAAAACACATTGAAATAGATTGTCATGTGGTCAGGGAAAAAATTCAATCTGGACAAATTACTACTGCTTACACTCCATCACATTCTCAAGTTGCAGATATCTTTACTAAACCTCTGGGAAAGACACTCTTTCATTTACATATTCGCAAGTTGGGCATCTTGAATATTCATGCCTCAACTTGAGGGGGAGTGTTGAAAATAGAATTGATTGTAATCTGCAGTCAACTCTATTAAATTGATATATGGACGTTCGTTCTTTTTTTGGTTAACTTGTAATCAGCTTAGTCTTCTCCTTACTTTTAGTCTTACAGATTAGAGCTAGCTGTCATTGTGTAATTGTCCAGTTGACTTAGTTTTCTAAAGTTGTATATATACATGTTTTTGTACAAAAGATATATATAAAAAAAAGGAATACATTATTCCTCTGTTTTTTCACGTATTCCATGCTTATGCTGGCCTTGAAGAGCATTGGCTTTAACATCTCCCAACATTTTGAGCTTTTTCAGTGGCATCTACTGTAAAGTGCCAAAGAATGGTGTGCATTAACTTAATGGCAGACGTAAGTTAAAAATTAGTTGCTCTGCATTTCGTTCTTTAATGGCCTCTACTCTCTCTTTATTCAGTAAACGACAGAATTTTCAATGTGCAGAAACCATTGAAAATCAACATAAATGTTTGTGAGTCGTATATATGGGTAGTGGTTACTGCATGCAACTGGATATATAATAAAATATCTGGAAACTCTTACTGCAACAAATACTTTCTTTCCCTTAAATTATGCATACTTTTCCCCTTTTATTATTTTCTTCTGGCATCCTACTTAGTCTTGTGGAAAAATTAGAATACTCTCCGCTAATGCTCGTTTCTTTTCTCATTGTCGCGAGTTTGATGCCTCTAATTAATTTTTTCTTGTTTCTTGTTTTAGGATGTAGATCTGCAAGCCAAAGTAACAACGAAGTGCTTCTTTGATGTAGAAATAGGGGGTGAACCTGTAGGTCGAATTGTAATAGGCTTTTTTGGAGATGTTGCTCCAAAACCTGTTGAGAATTTCCGGGTAATCTTTTTCATATAGTTCCTTTTGTATTGATGTCATTGCTGTTGTCAACAACCAAATAAATACGTACAAGTTTGACTAAATCGTTAACTGTTTCAGTTTGTCAAGTACCAAAATACCCTTTCTATATGAATAAACTCATTCTACCATCAAAAAGTGTGTAGAGTGATCATTATATTATACTACTCGAATCAATTATCTGGTCGGCCTAAAATCTATTGTAAATGGGCCAGAGAGTATAAATGGTTGAGCAACTTCTAAATCCATTTCTTTATCATTCAATCTCTTCGTTTAATGCCTTCCTGAAAAATCTCTACACTTCATTTTTGTTCAGAGGACCCTCCTTTGTTTTGAGTTTGGGTTTCAGTTTGTGAAAGACTTGTGTGAGCTTCTGTTTTCCAACAGTTTTTTGTTTTTCCTTCCATCATTCTCAAAGCTTTTATGAAGCTTTAAGGGAAACCTTTTCGTAATTTTTTGTGAATTTTTATCCAAGTTATCCCCTGGCATTTTTTTTTATTCCTTAATAATTATTTAAAATTGTTTTGTTTGTTACTTTGTTTTGTTGATGTCAACTATGTTTTGTGTAATTTAGTGTAAAACATATGTTTTTCTAGCTATATAATGTTATTTTCTTGAAGTTATGCGACTGATTTTTAAGATGCTATGGTAAACGATTCAAATTACAACAGAACTGGCAAATCAGAAGTTAGAATAGAAACAACAACATTAATCTAAAGCCAACAAATCAAAAGTTAATAGTAGAACCGATAACATTGAAATTACAACATAAAAAATTTGTAGATTCCTCAATTCATGTCCTATGAAACAAACAAAAATTAATCACGCTGTTTTACTTAATGCTTTACTATCCTTGGTCACAAAGATCATGCTTTCTTTATTTAAAGGGAGGTTTGTGTAATTTTGACAAAACCTTGGGGAGGTTAGTTTATGCTTTTTCAAACATAAAATTGAAGTGTTTTAATGCAGGACAGAAAGGATATGGTTACAAAGGGTACTCCTTCCACTGCATTATAAAAGATTTCATGATCCAAGGAGGGAACTTCACTGAAGAAGACGTAATCTTTCTCTCTCACTCTCAGAAAAAAGTTGGTCCTTTAGATATAAGATTCGTCTTACTTGCCAAAATTGTGATGTTAACTGGTTGCAGGGGACTGGGGGAATTAGCATATAAGGTTCTTGGTTTGAAGATGAGAGCTTTGATTGTGAGAGCCGGATAAGAGTTTTTTGTTTATGAATGAATTGTATTAAAAACTTTTTGTGGGGTCTTTGAACCCAAAACCCAATATAGTACTTATACCTAAAAGAACTTAATTGCAGTGAAACATGCTGGGTCTGGAGTATTGAGCATGGCTAATGCAGGTCCTAATACTAATGGGAGACAGTTTTTCATCTGCACGGTCAAGGTGAGATTGTTACTGCGTTCCTCTCTTCTTTAAATATTGTATTTCACTTCTAACTTCGTACTGGTAAAGTCAGACTCACCACTAACTTTTGGATGTGGTCCTGTGCTATTAACGAAAGTACCTAATCTTTTGACAGGATCGTACCCGGGATAGGTTCCGTATCGGGAAAATCCTATCAAAATTTCTACCGAAATTTCAGCAGAACCTCCCTAAAACTTGGACTAACCCAATTTAGTACCTGCCAAAAAAATTATTTTTCAAAATATACATCTAATGGTCACAACAAATACCACTAGATTTCCCATAACAGATTAACCAGTAAACATGATAAATTTTCAAACTAATAAGAAATCTAATATACAATACACTTTGGTATCGACTTGAGATATTATCAGAACAATCTAAATGATTTTTCAAGAATAATAATAAAAACAAAATACACAAGTAAAACTTAAAAGAAAATGAAAATTTTATTACAATGATAACAGAAAACTCTCGAGCATTGAAAATATAGGGGCGGTGATGCCTTGCATGGAGATCCAACCACATTCAGTTGAAAATCTATTGAAAATTTAAAAATAAAAAAAATAAAACATAAACTAATGAGACAAGCTCAATGAGTGGATCCATTATTAACGGTGTAAATAATTTATGTAACACTATGAATAAATTATATCAAATAATTTAATAATCTCATGGTAGCAGTTTTAATATTAATGAGAATAATAATAATAATCCATACTTTATGATATAAAATTTTATAATCACAATAAACAATAATATAAGAAAATCTCTCAAAACCGATGAAGAATTATATGCCAGATATAACCCAAAATTATAGGGGGAGGGGGGAAACCGTCATACTACCCTTGGCGTCCCAAGGCATAGCAGAAATGGATGAAGAAGGGGAAAACTGTCATACTACCCTTGACGTCCCAAGGCGTAGCAGAGATAGATCATCATCCAGCCTCGTGCTGCGCGTAGACAAATGAGGGGGACGGAAAATATATCAGTCATCGTCCAGCCTATGCGTAAGGGGGATAGAATACAAATCATTAGCAAGTCAATCACTATGTCCAGGTGATACATGACGTACACTAACAGAAGAAAAATGTAACACAACAATATCCACGGTATAAAACATATCTAACAGTCAAACTTAATATTTTTCTGTAATCATACCAATATAAATTCTCCAAAATCACATTTAATAATCAATATGTATTTAAATATATATTTTCTCATAATAACAGTCATATATGTACTATTTATATTAATTATTCAAGTATACTGAAAATTGTCAAATTCATTAATTTATAACAATACTAAAACATAATCAATTTAATATAAAGATATAATTTAAAAGTAAAATTTAATCCACTCACAAAATATCACTGCTAATCCGCAGGTGGAACCGCTCCAGTATCCGCTTTAGTCACAGAACCTACGTAATAACCAAATGTACCATTTATTAATTCTCAAATATTTCAAAATTCTCAAATTTAAATCCATAATGTTTTGTTTGCACGAACTCACCCAGCACTCACTTCCTCCTATTTAGGTATTTTCTAATTTATCATCCTTTAGTATCATATATGTGAATAGTAACGTATACTTGAATAGTATCGTATACATGAATAGTACCAAATACTAGAATTGAACTTCAATTTAGCTTTTAATTGATATTAAATACCTTAATTCAATCAAATTTGAGTTCTCTTATATCCAATTGATACAATTACTAAATTATATCAAACCCTAAAATTGGGATTTTTCTCAAATCTTAACCAAAATTGACATATTAAATACCGAATCGAAGCCCACTAGACAAGGATCAAGAATTTACCTTCAATTGGACCAGGTGATAATCGAGGTGGCTGGAAAGTTTATGGTTCAAGGAGAATTTCATAATTTCTGCAAAACAAAGTATTTTTAGGGGAAACGGAGCTCGGAATCGAACTTATGAGGTCAAAAACAGTGGAAAGCACCTACCTTCCGTCGAAAAACTCACCGAAATTCGACGAATGGAGGAGAGAGAAACTTATCGAAATTTGCTCCGATTCGGTGGCTGCCGATGCTTTTCCGGCGGAAGGAGGGTCAGTTATGGTAGAGTTCGACGTGGCGATTCTAATGGTGGTGATGGCGAGGTCTAGTGATCCATGGTGAAGGCGTAGTGGTAATTTGTTTCCAAGGCTGTCTAGAGAGAGAAAAATAAGAGAGAGGGAGAATGGAGGATGAAGGCTCGGGGAAGAAGAAGAAGAAAAATAAAAAATTTTAATAATTGATTTTTGAAATATTTATAATTTTGCCACTGTCTTCTCTTGACCATAACTTTCAAACCGTAACTCCGATTCAAACGTGCCGCTAGTATACGAACTCGTATCGACAAGCTCTACGCAACGGTAATAAAGTCAAAACAAAAAGTAATCCATGACAAAAGTCAACTTTAGTCCCTACCAATTTGGGTAAAAAAATAGTCAAAAATCAAAATAAAAAAATACAGGTGGTTACATCTTAGGTAATAAAATGTTTCTTTACATCTTTCAATTTTAGGAAAAAGAGTGACCTTTATGCAAGTTATTATTTAAAATGGCAGAACAGCTTGTGAGTTATTATTAAAAATGAGTACCTCACTTTTTATGCTTGAAAAGCTTTGACATCCTCCAAAGCAATATAACTGGGTTATTTATTTGGTCAAGTCCTACAGGGAATATTTCTTTCTTCTTCAATTTTTTTTTCCTTTTCATTCAGATAAGCTCAGAACTAGAAAGAATTACCAATAATAAGTGGATATATAACCTATGAAATCCATCACAGTTGAAGTGGGGGAGAGTAACAGGGACAAAAATGATTTTAAGATTAATTTATCATATGCTACATCTGTAGTCATCATAGCAGACTTGATGATTGGGATGTTTTTCTTAGTGTTGTTCTTTTTCATTCCATCCGAAGAGAATCAGTACCAGACTAATTCTCTACAACTGTTAATTTGCACACGCTATTAGTTTTTATAAAGTTCATAATCTTTCATTCAAATCTTCAGAATGTAACGTTGTTAATTTGTGTTATGTAGATTCCGTGGTTGGATAATCGTCATGTTGTGTTGGACATGTTACTAATGGAAATAGATGTTGTAAGGATACTTGAAAGCCAGGAAATAAGCAGGTCAGATATGATGAAAGCCTTTGTCCATTGCATGTTAGAGAAGGAAGGTTATGTCAATATACTAATCCATTGTTTTTAATTTTTTGCAGGTTGTTCTTGAATGCATACTAAGATGAGCAATTGTAGATTAACATATGGAAAGAGTCAATCGGTGAGTCATCTGAACAAAGCTGAATGTTAGATATATATATATATATATATATATATATATATATATGCTAATGTTGGAATGTTTTGGCAATTTAATTTTTGGTCTTATGATGGCCCTTGAACATGCAAAAGTTTAGTATATATGTTGGCTAAACATGATATGTAATGCTTTAAGATTTGCATATGGTAACATGTACAGTGATAGAAATAAGGGATAGTTTTTCATGTAATCATGTATACCAAATGCTTTGGTTCAATGAAAATTTTGCTTATGTGCATATTAATATTTTATATATGCTTTTTTAAGTCTTCCACGGTATGAAGATGTGTACTTTACATCCAATGTGGAATGAGAATATCCTTATTAGTGAATATAATGATGTGCAGGTGTTTTTTTTTTTTTTTTGATAGCATATGCAATTTACACATTTCAATGAACACTCAATCCAATCAATAATAATGGAAATAGGACAATTATAGTGACAACTAAAATGCACAATTAAAGGTGTAGGAACAAATTATAGAATATAACAAATTTGGCACAAGAAGCAATTAATATAGTGACAAATGCATACAGCAACTAAAGGGTATTGTGACAAATTACACAATGTAATTAATTTGTCACAAAAAGCAATAATAATGAACAAATGAGTGACAAAACAAACAGTGACAAATATGTCTTTAATACTACAGTTACGAAATAACTATTACAATATCTTATAGTGACGAAACAAATAGGGTCCCTATATTATTAACTAATATTGGAAATTATCTGTGTCAATCAAAAATTCAATACTGATATTATCTGTGACAATTTTACTTGTGATTAAAAAATAAAAAAACTATCACAATATTATACATTGACGAAATAACTGGGGTCACTATATTATTAATTTACGAATAAATGTTATTTGTGTCAATCGAAAATTGACATTGATATTTTTTGTGACAATTTTAATTGTCACTAACAGTTATTGTCACAAACGTTACCTATGTGACAGATACTTTTAGTGTCAACAACTATTGTCATTGTTATATATTGTGAAAAACATATAGTTTGTCACAAATATTAACAGTGACAAATATTTTTGTCATAGTAAAATTCTGTGCCAATAGTAGAAGCCATCACTGAAACTTATATTGTCACATAAAGTCAAAATTTAACGGGATTATAAGATGAAATCAATGACAAAAAGTGTGGATATAGTGAAAAATTTTAATCCTTATTGTGACGAAAATTTGACACTACAGTCATCAAAATCAATAACAATGAAAAACTTATCACAGGAAAGTGAAAATTAGTGACGAAAAATTAAGTTGTTATAGAAGTAGAATTAGTGGATGATCTACAATGTCAACGCTATAACAATCGGTTTTTATCACAACTATAGATACAGTGACAAAAAATGGCATTCAACAACAAATTTGTATTGTCACAAATATTATAATTTCTTGTAGTGAGTGGTCCTATTGATGATTGAATTTTGTGGCCATCCAAAGTCACAAAATACTAGACAATCACAATCATTTGCACGGCAAGCACAAAATAGCAAATCAATAAGAAGAAGAATATAATTCATCAAAAAAATAAGAAGAAGAATATAAAATCAATAATAACAAGAAGATTATAAAATCAAAAAGCCCACCAACGGTAAAAAACCAATCCATACTTTGGGAACCACGACAATTAAATCTTAATTTCACTACAACAATTGCAACATTTCCAAAAATCTTGATCATTTCAGCAATGAACCACCAGTAAAATCTTGATCATTTTTTAGAAAGAGAATCTAAAAACAAATCACCAGTAAAATAGAAACTGTAAACAAACTTCATTATTCCCACACAAAAAATATACCACTTACATATTAAACTCAAAACAATGTCTTCTACAACCAGATACTAAAATCCCAAACCATATTTTAATAGCTCATTGATTTCATTAGCAAGCAACAAATAATTTGGGGGTAATCATTAGTGTTATCACAGGAAATTAACAATACAAAACATAATAATAATTTAAGCCATCAAAAATATAAAGAAGGGAAGTTTTATTTGCATTGTATTTGAACTTGATACAAACATACCTTCAACAAATTAAAAATATTATTTAAGTGTTTGACCAAATTATAAATTGACATGTGGTATGAATAATAAAATATTTTTTCTTTTTCTTCCATTTCTTTCTTTGGCATTCTTTTTTTCAGCCGTCTTTTTTTTTTCTATTGTCCTGTTCATCTCCTCTATTCCCCTCTCTTTCCCGACCTCTTTCTTTCTCTCTCCTCTCTTCGCTTTCACTGGTGGTGTTAGCTTCCTTTTTCTTTTTAGCAGGTTTTCTCTCTTCTTAGCACTTGATGGCATGATTGTAGGATGTGTCTGGCTAAGTTAGAAAAAAGAAGAAGAGGGTATCATAGATCGTGAGGTGCTCTCTCTATGAATAGCTTTCATAGATGCTGTGTTTTACTGTGTAGTAGAGGTGGATGACGATTCTTAGGGATTTCTAGAGAAATTGATTCACTTTTCTTTTTTTTCTTTTTGTTCTGTAAAAGTTTCTTATATGAGTGTTTTGGGTTTTATGGGGAAGATGGAAAGGGTTTGTCTTTATTGACTTGGTAATTTTATTGTAACTTAATTTGGTGTTTAGCTTTTGCAGTTATAGATTTTGTACTTAAGGTTGATGATTTTGAAAAAAAATTAGGTGTCAGATAAAAAAAAATAAAGCAGGTGGTGAGGGAACGAGAGGGAGAGAGAAGGTTGGATAGAAAGAGGTGAGAGAAGGAGGGAAAAAAAAAGAAAAAAATGAGAGAAAAGATAGGTTAAAAGCAAACGGTGATGGTGGTGGTGAGGGAAAGAGAGGTGAGATAAGGAGAGAAAAAGAATGAATAAAAAATTAAGTTCTAGATAAGAAAAAAAAAAGAGAGAATGAAAACAATGATTTTTAATATATTTTAAATTTTTATTTAAAGATAAAAAAGTCATTTTCAAGTTCAATGTATGAGAGAGAAATTTTTAAAGTTATAACTATTAAAATTAATTGATTCTATTAAAATTAAAAGTCCGTTTGGAACTGCTTATATAAATAGTATTTTTTAAAAAAATATTTTTTATTTAAGCACTTTTGGAGAAGCATCTATCAAGTGCTTCAAAAAAAAGCACTTAAAGTGTTTTTTTTATAAAAAAAAGTTTTTTATAATTTTTTTGGCCAAACATATTTCAAACAGCTTTTTCACAAAAAATACTTTTTCATTAAAAAAAAAAAAACTGTTTCAAACAGACTCTAAGTGATTCTATTCAAATTAAGTGGTACGATGCTAATTTTCAAAATCATATAACTAATTTGAAATTAAAAGAAACCTGAAAGTGCACAGTTGGGAATAACCCTATAAATATAAATTTAGTAAAATATAATATTATATATATATATATATATATATATATATATATTCTAAAATAAAAGATAGTCCAGTGCAACGAACACCGAACACAGGATAACAAGTTTATAATTTTAACTTATTACCAAAAAAAGGAAGTTTATAATTTTGACTAAGATTGCACCAAACATATGTACTAATTATTATAGTTCTACTCTGGACCTGACTAGTCCCAATTCAGATTCAAAATTAGTTTTGTCCAGTCCTACATACCAAATGCAACCTGAGGTTCCCACCCATTTGATAATACTTTTGTTTTCATAGTTATTTCTTAAGAATTGTGTGTAATTTGCTTAGCTAATAGTACATTCTTTAGAATGTAGAAAAATAATGCAAATCTAACTCGGTCACCCTCGCAAACCCTTCGTTCTATATTTCATGCCTCATATGATTACTTCTCAATAAGTTTGTTTGTTGTTTAATTTTTATTTTGTAGCTGGTATTGATCTTTATTCAATTTCTTACTTTGTTGTTTGAATTTAGTGGGTGGCTATAACATGAGATAATTAATGTGTCATGAGGTATTTAGGTACATGCACATTTAAAACTGGCTAAAATTTTAGTTACACATAGAGTTCATCAAAATAATCCAAAATGGTCCGAATGGACATGACATCAAAAAACTTTTGTATAATTAAAGATGTAAAATGGGTTGTGTCTATTTAAAAGTTGATCGCACATGCTCATATCATGCCTAAGCTGGCTTATTTATTTTTCTTGTGTTATAACTTTGTTAATAGTTTATTTTTCACTGGAATTTATGTATGTTAGATCACAATTAATCTATATATAATGCAAACAATAATTATACATAATTAATTAAACAAAGTATGCTTGTTATTATTGATCAAATCAATCCATGAAGATCCATATTTGATATTGGATGACTAAATGGTAAGTTTATACATCTTACATAGCTTACTATACATACTGGAATGTGTAATGATATTAATATAAACACTGACTTCAAGCCATCGCAACACAGAGAATATAAGGGGAAAGACGAATAAAATAAAGTATTCTAACAGCAACACATGAAAAAGGAGATGGAAGATAAAGCTGTTTCACATTTTCAATTATATGGGGGCGGATCGTTATCTCTTATAAAATAAAAATAGATAAAGTAAGACCCAAATCTATAAAATAAAAGTAACAAAGTTAAAGTAAAATAACGTCTAGTGGAAAGGAAGTTAGTCATTCCATCATATTTATTTATAAGAGTTATAGTTTGAATTTTAATAAACTCCATTATTATCTCATGTATATTTAATCTTACTTAAAATGTCAGATAGAGGCGGATCTATTAGGGGGCTGAATCAACTGCTTTAGACTCTTATAAAATTGTAAAATTAAAATAGCAAATATGATCTATCTATTAACAGAATTCTAAATCAATAAAATTTACATCGAAATTCTTTTTTATTAATTAAAAAAAAAACTAAAGTGGTATACTCCCATACTTTTGCAGAGGCTTCAATGCCTCCGGCCTCCATATAGTACGCTCTTCTTTTATAATTATTCTTTTTATATTTTGTTTAACAAAATTTGATGGCATTTTTGTCATTTTAACGTGTCATATAATCAAAGGGTATGGTGTACAAGTTGGGTAACACTGACATCACCAAAAATACTTGGGAAAATTACACACTCTTTAGTTTCAAAATTTCCATGTACACCCTTGATTTTTTTTAAAAAAGAATTACACAATCTTCTTGTAGATTCAATTTTCTTTTTTTCACATTTCCCCATCCAAACAGTGAAATCTTATCGTTGATTTGTTAAAAAAAATATTATTAATTGTTACCCGTAACTTTTTTAATTAAATCATATTACTATTTTTATGGGAAAAAAGGGATTATTTAATAATAACATAGGTACTGATATTATTTCTGTTAAGAATTTGACACTGTTATATATCGTTCTAACAAAATGGATCTTTCGAAAAAAAAATATTAAAACTATAAGATATGTATGTGTAATTTTTTAAAAAATTAATATATATATATATATATATATATATATATATGAATAATTTAGAAATTAGGAGCGTTTGTGTAAATAGAAGTGTAAAATGCATCTTATTGTGCCAACTCGATCAACTAAAAAGTTGGCCAACTTGCATTGGTGCATAACACAATCAAAGTTAGAGTTTTATTATGACAAAAAACCGTTTATTCATTTTCGTACAAGTCTTGTTTGAATATGAATAACAAAATCAAAGGGTTTATTTAACTGAGCAATATTTGATTGTAAATATGTATTATACAATTAAAAATGGACGAAGAAAATATATTTAAGAAATTTAGATATATAATACACAAATATAAAAGTATAGCTTAATTATATTTCTTCATTATCTAATAAGTATATACATCACATATATTAAATTATATTAGCTACTTTGTTTTCTTGTTTTTTTTAACAGTCTCCATGCCCGTGCAGTGTCTATACTGAATTATACTTCTCTTATTGCCCAATAAAATGGTCCATATTTAGTCTCGATACTGAATCGAAAAGCAAATTAAAACAAAAAGGAAAAGAATTAATGTCAGTGTAAAAAGAAAAAAAAAATAATGAGGAAAAGAAAAATGAAATCTAACAGATTAAGTTGGGTAAATAATATTAAATTAATTAATTAATACTTTTTGTATTTTTTGAAATAAAAAACTTATTTATTATGTTCATGAAAAAGTCTTCGAGTACTTGGCCCACTAAAAGCCATGTAACGCGGTTTTTGCAACGCGTAATGCTCTTTGTGCCGTGTCCACTTTCCACCCGGGCTCTACTTTTCCCAATAGTGAACGTGTCGATATCTTAGAAGGTACATATGAAAGGGACCATGCTGATAAAATTATTAAAACTTGATTGGTATGGTTATGGTAAGTGAACCCAAAACAAACTAATAAAACATAATTAAAAAGACCTTGCTGTCGAATTTTCCCATATTTATAATAACAATTTGGATCCGTTCCCTATTATTACGCTTTACTAGCTTAAAGATTGCAAAAGCTAAAATATGGAAAGAAATGAAAATGAACATCGATCAGATTAACTGGTGTAAATAATATATAATTAATTAATTATCGTTTTTATATATTTTTTAAATTAAAAATTTATTTATTGACTCCACCGATAGGTCTTAGCCTATCAAAAGCCGATGAAGCACAGTTTCTGCTATGTCATGTGCATGTGTAACGTGGTTTGTGGCGTGTCCGTGTCGTCTCAATCTTCCAGCAGATGGTGGGCTCCACTTTCCGTGATAGTCATGTAGGGAAAAAACTTTGGTATTTCCGAAGTACATATTTCTTATATCATATAATAAATTATAAATATTTATGTTTATGTGGCTCCATTTCAACGGTGTAGGAGTACCAGAGTCTTTTTCGTCATGTAAATGCCTGGAAGGTGCATGGATAGGACGAAAATCGTCTCGGAAGCATTGGGATATATGGTTGAAAAATTATTAAAATTTGAATAAGGGATGAGTGAAGCCAAAACAAATTAATCAAAGATAACCACGTCAATTTGTAAAATAAACTTTGTTGGTGTAATTTTTCCATATTTATAACAATAACAATTTGGATCCATGTCCTAGTACTATGCTTTCCTAGCTTACAGAATGCAAGCTAAATAATTATTTTCATTCAATCTAATTATTCTTATGTGTCATTAATGGAACATTCCTATCTTAATTCCATAATACACATTTTTTGTTTACGTTTCTAATATCTTATAAACGATTAAAATATTATATTGTCATCAAATGCGCAAAACATATGGTTTCACACTATAAAAATGTTCCTGAAATTGTGCTGGCTCTGTTATATTTGTGTATTTGGAGATAAAATGGGCCTTCCCAATTGAATTTGTTGAGACATTATCGGTGTCTGTTATAATTTTATTTTTCTTTGCTAAATTTGTCTATTATGTTATTGGCTTATAGTTTAAATGGCCGAAACAAATTTTTAAAATAAGTTGATAAATATAATAATATTTGTTAAAAGAATTTTTTTTTAAAAAAAATTATCCAAAATAATTTAGAATTGAAAATACAATTCACAACTTAAGGTGCAGTGAACTCCTATATTTTGTTTTATTTTAAATAGTAAAAAGGGAATACTTCACTAAGTGTCCCATCCATTTGATAACATTTTTGTTTCTGTAGTTTTTTTTTTTAAAATGATGTGTAATTTACTTAGCTAATAGCACGTTCTTTATAATGTAGAAAAACAATGCAAATCTAACTCGCCCATCATCGTACATCCTTTGTTCTATATTTCATATATCTCATATGATTACTTCTCAATAAGTTTTTTCGTTGTTTGATTTTGATTCTGATATTTGTTCAATCTCTTGCTTTGTTGTTTGGATTTGGTGGGTGGCTGTAAGATGAGACAATTAATATCCAAGCTAGACTATTTAGGTACATGCACACCTAAAATTTGCCAAAATTTTATTTATACATAGAGTTTGTCAAAATAATTCAAATGGTCTACCAGATGGGCATGACATAAAAAAACCTTTATATGATTAAAAATGTAAAATGGGACGTATTATGTTCATTCAGCCTATTTAAAAATTGATCAACTCATATTTATATATGCCTGAGCTGGCTTATTTATTTTTTATGTTGTGTTGTGTTACAACTTTGTTAATAGTTTATAAATATTGGTGTCAAAAATTCTTATAATAAGAAAAGGATAACATGTTTAAAAATTAAAAATAAAGTGACAAATCTTTACACTTGCTTCACGATTATAGTTCACATTATAATTAAAATGAGTTTAAATGATAAAATTATATGGTTTATTTTCCTGAGCACGTGGAAGACCTGTGTATATGACAAACAAATTAAAAGCCATTATTAATTCCTCAGTGGTTTCAAAATTATTAAAATTTGAATTGTAAGTGAACCCAAAACAAAACTAATAAGACATAACCACATTAATCCGTAAAAAACCTTCTTGTTGAATTTTCCCATATTTATAATAACAACAATTTGGATCCGTTCCTTATATTTTAAAATAAAAATTTGTTTGTTGACTCCACCGACAGGTCTAAGGCTCTTGGCCTACCAAAAGCCCATCTCAATCATCCAGCAGTTGGTGGACATACTGTAGATAACTGGAAGGTGAATGGACGGGACAAAAATCTCCTCATTATTCGTTGTCCAGCCTTTTTCTACTTTCTTCGCCCGCGAGGGTTAGAAGAAGTCAGTTTTAATCTTTTCCAAGGTGTTGATGAAGAAAAAGCAAGTCCAAAACCAATTATTTTTTTTATATATTAGAGGTCTATTATGAAGATGATTGACTTTTAAAGTAGATCAGAATTAAATATTTTAGTACTATTTAAACTTAATAATCACATGAGAGTTTTAAATAATAGTCCACAGCTTTATAACGTGACCATTTACTTCCTACCATTTGAGCCATTTTTTAATGGTGTTTAGGACCAATAATTTTTTCTTTTATGAATAAAAAAGAGTTTTGATGTGGATCTCATCAGTTTAGAATTATTAATGAAGTAGTCTTCTCGCCAAAAACCCTATAGAGTCAGAGCGGTGACTCAATCTTCTAATAGATCCCCCTCCATCCGGCATTTTAAGTAAGACTAAGTACATCTGAGACAATAACGAGACTTGCTAAAACTCGAACCACAACTCTTATAAATGAATGTGATAGAACGGTCGACTTTTTTTCCATTAGGCCACATCCCTAAGTGCCAGGACCAACCATTAGATTGGTTATAAGTCATCTCAGTGTACTTATATATTATTGCTCCAAAGGACCTAAACAACTAATGAGGCATGTTTTCATTGGTCACATTGTGATGCATTCAACAAAGATCCTGTAAAATAGGGATACATAATTAGGGGTGAGAACAACTTTGGATTTTAATAGTTAGTTCCTATATATACATTTGTTTACTACCATTTGCAGTTAGGAAATGAAAAATCGTAGTGGAGCCTAAGAAAAAGCTAATCTGAGCTCAACCCAAGTAAGAACAAACCCCCACCAAATAATAATGGCAACACACAAATGCGCTGTTAGGTCATTCCAATATTTGTACCTCTTTTTTTTACTCATTCTCATTGATCACTTTCATCAAGAATTAGAGCCTCTGCATACTTTACTAATTATTCTGAAATTTGGTTCTCTTTGCTTTACAGATTCCAAAGGTATTAACTTAATCTCATGCCTAGTTATTACATAAAGATATCATCTTTACTTGATATAACATATCATTAATTTATACTGTACCTAAGTGTTAATACAGGCAATTACTAAATTTCTTGACCCTCTATTACAGAAAAATACTCACAGCTTTAAAAGTATGAATGTGAGGGACATACCACTAGACAAATTTCATTTTTCACTGAAATTTATATATGTTGATCACAATTTATCTATATATAATGTATGCAATAATTATATATAATTAATTAAACAAAGTATGCTAGTTATAATAGATGAGATCAATCCATGAAGATTCATATTTGATACTGGGAGATTAAATGGTAAGTTTACATACCTTACTACACAAGCATGGAATTAATATGTAATTATATTAATATAAACATTGACTTCAAGCCGTCGCTTGACATAGAATATAAGGGGAAAGACGAATAAGTTAAAAAGGGGATGAAAGACAAGGCTGTTTCACATTTTCAATTATGTATCATTATCTCTTAAAGTAAAACAAAAATAATATTAATTTGTTTTATTTAATTTTTGTGATTTCAAAGAAACCACCTCTGTGTGTGCCGTGGCGCAAAAAGGGAGAATGCAAATCAAATAGATAAAGTATATAACCAAAAAAATCAAACAGATAAGTAGGCTTAAGACCAAAATATATATATATTTAGTCTTGCCTAATGCGCCAGATGAAGGGAGATCTATTAAGGATGTGGGTTAGCTATTCTAAACTCCGAAAAAGTTACCAAACTGGAGCAGCAAGGAAATTTTATCCACTAACAAAATTTTGAGCTGATGAGATCCAAATCGAAATATTTTTTATTCATAAAAAAAAAATTTATAAAGTAAAAGTTAAAATAAAGCAAAGCTAAAATGGTACGCTTCCATAGTTTTGCAGAGGCTTCTATGCCTCCAGACTCCAAATGGTACGCTCTTCCTTTATAATAATTCTTTTTATATTTTTTTCACCAAAAAAAAAATTCTTTTTATATTTTTATAATAATTGTTTAACAAAATTTGATGGCATTTTTGCCATTTCCGCATGTAATAGAATCCAAAGGTATGGTATACAAGTTGCGTAACACTGACATCACTATAAATACTTGGGCAAATAACACAAACTCTTTAGTTTCAAAAGTTTCATGCACACCCTAATTTTTTTTAAAAAATTACACAATCTTCTTGCAGATGCAATTTTCTTTTTTCATATTTCTCCATTCAAACAGTAAAATATTGCGGTTCATTTGTTAAAAATATAAAATATTATTGTTACACTCATATGCATCTTTTTTTAATTAAATCATATGTATTATTATTTTTAGGGGAAAAAAAGGGATTATTTAAAAATAACAGGTAGATGAATATCATTTCCTATTGAAAATTAAACACTGTTGCACCTCATTCTAACAAAAGAGATTTTGTGAAAAAAAAATATTAAAACTGTAATGTAAGTATGCTTAATTTTTAAAAAAACTAACATATCATGAATAATTTTGAAATTAGAAGAGTTTGTGTAATTAATAATATAAAATGAATCGTGTTGTGCCAGCTCGACACAATATTACACATTGTTAAAAATTTAACAATGTTACACATCATTCTAACAAAAGGGATTTTGTGAAAAAAAATATATTAAAACTGTAATATGAATATGCATAATTATTTTAAAAATTAACATGTACATGAATAATTTTAAAATTAGAAGAGTGTGTGTATTTAGAGGTGTAAAATGGATCATATTGTGCGAACTCGATCGGCCTATTTAAAAGTTGATCAACTTGTATTCGTGTTGTGCTTGAGCCAATTTATTTATTTTTTTGTCTCAAGTATAAATACACCTTATTAAGACACTCCCTCTGAATAAACGGACTCTCTTTAAAATAAATTTTTCCAATATAAAAATTCCAAATAAAAAAACTAACGTCTACACAATCTTACATGTCATGCCGTGCTCATGGAACATTTTGCAAATTTTTTATTTAGGATAATAAAATTAATATAACAAATGATCATATTTTTTCAATTTGATAAATTACATTTATTCACTTTGATAAAAAAAAAATGAGAATTAAAAATGAAAACATGAAAATCAGAGTTATAGTTTTATTATGACAAAAAACCGTTTATTCATTTTCTTACAAGTCGTTTTTGAATATGAACAACAAAATCAAAGGGTTTAATTAATTCACCAATATTTATATAGGTATATAATAACACAAATATAAAAGTATAGCTTAATTATTTTTCTACATTGGATAACAAGTTTATACAATACATATATTAAATTATACTAGCTACTTTGTTTTTTTTTTACACTTTCCATGCCCGTGCATTGTATCTATACTGAATTATATTTCTCTTAGTAACCAATAAAAGGTCTATACTGAATGGAAAAACAAATTGAAATAAAAATGGAGAGAATTAATGTCAGTGTAAAAAAGAAAAAAAAAGAATGGGAAAAAGGAAAAACAAAATCTAACAGATTAAGTTGCGTAAATAATGTAAAATTAATTAATTCATGCTTTACGTTTTTTTTGAAATAAAAAATTTATTTATTAAAGTTCACCAAATAGTCTTCCATTTGAAACGCGGTTTCTGCTACGTGTAATGCCGTTTTTGCCGCGTCCACTTTCCAGCAAATGGTGGGCTCCACATTCCGCAGTATCTTAGAAGGGACGAAACTTCCAGCTTTACCAGTTTCTTGACATCACTTTCTTCTGCTTTTAGTTTGAAGGAATTAATTTTTATTGTTCACCAGCTTCCAGCTTCTTGGTCTGCCCACTTCACCAGCGAGCGTTATTGATCTTCAGCTTCATTTAAATTAGTTTCATGGCTTCTTCTCCTTTTTCTTCAGCTATGGAAGAAAAAAGGTACGATGTGTTTCTCAGCTTCAGAGGCGAAGACACCCGCAATGGATTTGCTACCGATCTTTTCCAAGCTTTGCGCGACAAACAAATTCTTACTTTCATGGATCACAGACTCAAAAGAGGCGACGAAATTGCACCGACACTTTAGAAAACAATCGACGAATCCATAATTTCGGTAGTCATTTTCTCGGAAAACTATGCTACTTCCACATGGTGGATGAACTTGTGCACATACTCGACTGCAAGAAAAGGATGTAAGCATAATTTATTGCACAAACGTAAATGCAATAATTCTTTAATACAGATTTTAGAATTCTATAATTTCACCAAAATATAAAAATAGGGTTACATACCTTGATCCATGAGAATAGTTAAATCTTGATTTAGATAACCCACAAAACTTTATTTATGAAAAAACTTGATTTCTCTCCTCTGTCCCTTCAGTAATCATGCTTTCTGATGAAGGAAGCGTAAGAGAGGCGTGTAAGGCGAGAGAGAGAGGCCAATTTCTATTAAATAGGTAAATAATAACCGTTCCCATCAAACGGTAAAACTCTAGTTGACTTTTAATTAAATTGATCAATCAGAATTTAACACTTAATATTATTAAAAGCATAATTAAAAAAACAATTAATGAGCCACATAATATTTTATAGGATTTACATTCTCCCACTTGGCTCATTAATTAAAATATTATATCATGATATAATAAATAAACATTATGCGCATAAATTTGCTAAATTCTCTTAATATTGATCACATCATATATCATAATTAAATAAAAATACTAATACGAGTTATGGCGGTTTCACACCTTTATGAACGACACAATTCCTTCCATGTACTACAATATTAGCACTTCATTCAATATGATCCATTCATAAGAAACATAATAATGTCTTACTTAAAAATAGATCATATTTAGCATAATTTATCTCATAAATGTATACTATATAGAAAATAGGATTAACATAAACATAAATACAAGTGAGCTCACAGTGTCAAAATACAAACGTCATAAACATCAATAATGGTATCCCATAATACCCATCCTTTCAACATGTTCATTAAAGACTTTTGGTGCCAATTATTTCGTCAAAGGATCTGCAACCATGTAATTCGTAGTAATATGTTGAATTGACACTGTTTGTTTCTGAACTACTTTTTTAATAGACAAGCATTTTAATTCCATATGTTTAGCACCCTTAGAATACTTGTCGTTCTTTGAAAAGAAAACTGCTGCAGAATTATCACAATAAATTTTCAGCAGCTTGGCAATGCTGTCGACAACTCCAAGTCCCGAAATAAAGTTCCGCAATCATAATCCTTGAATTGTAGCCTCAAAGCATGCTACAAATTCAGCTTCCATAGTGGACGCAACAATGATAGACTGCTTTGTACTCTTCCAAGAAATAGCCCCTCCAACTAATAGGAAAAGATAGCCAAAAGTGGACTTTCTGGTATCAATACAACCGGCATAATTTGAATCTGAATATCCAATCACTTCAAGTTGATCGGATTTCCTATAGGTGAGCATGTGATCCTTAGTACCTTGTAGGTATCTCAAAACTTTCTTCGCATCTTTCTAATGATCCAATCCAGGATTACTTTGATACCTGCCTAGCATACTGACAGCAAAACTAATGTCTAGTCTGGTGCAAGTTTGAGCATACATTAAGCTTCCAACAATCGATGCATAAGGAATATTTTCCATTTGCTTATGTTCCAATTCATTCTTTGGACATTGATTAAGACAAAACTTGTCTCCCTTCTGAATTGGAACTACACTTGCAGAACAATTTTTCATGCCAAATCTCTCCAAGACCTTATTAATATAAGCTTTCTGAGATAAGCCTAATAGTCCTTGTGACCTGTCACAGAATATTTCAATTCCTATCACATAAGTAGCTTCTCCCATATTTTTCATTTCAAAATTCGTAGAGAGAAATTTCTTGGTATCATGCATTAAACCAAGATCATTAGTAGCTAACAAGATATCATCAACATAAAGTATCAAAAATATGAACTTACTCCCACTGATCTTTAGATATATACATCAATCAACGATATTTTTCTTAAATCCTAAGGAGGTAATAGTATCATTGAACTTGAGATACCACTGCCGAGAGGCTTGCTTAAGTCCATATATTGATCTCTTAAGTTTACACACCATATCTTCCTTCCCTTTATTAGAAAAGCCTTCAGGTTGGTCCATATAGACTTCTTCCTCTAAATTATCATTACAGTTTTCACATCCATTTGATGTAACTCTAAATCATAATGAGCGACTAATGCTAAAACAATTCTAAAGGAGTCTTTCCTTGAAACAGGTGAGAAGGTCTCCTTATAATCAATGCCATCTTTCTGAGTATAACCTTTAGCAATAAGTCTGGATTTATACCTTTCAATATTGCGATTAGAGTCACGTTTAGTCTTAAAGACCCACTTACACCCGACTCTTTTACAACCTTCAGGTAATTCAACTAAGTTCCAGACTTCCTTCTGCTCCATAGATTTTAACTCATTTTTCATGGCATCAATCCATTTAGTAGAATTAACACTTTCAACGACTTGTGAAAACGTAACTGGATCATCCTTAATTCCCAAGTCAAATTCTGACTCTTGTAGATATACCACATAATCATTAGAAACAGCGGGCTTTCTAGGTCTTTGCGACCTTTTTAGTATTGTTTCTTGTGGTTGTTCTACAACTGGAACGTTAATTGCAAGTTCAATAGGTTCATTAACCCCAGACTCTTCATAGAGTGTTTGATCATTTATTTGTTACTCCTGTAAATTGTTAAACTGTTCTACAACTACAGGAATAACAGGATTTGAAGAAATTGTAAGTAGAGGGACTTGAACTTTTATTTCTTCAATAACCTCATTGCGTGGTTTTTCAACACTCCCACGGGTTTCACCATCTTCAATGAACCTAGCATTTCCAGTTTCAGCATTTCTTGTACTATGATTAGGACAATAAAATCTATACCCTTTAGACTTTTCTGGATAACCAATGAAAAAACCACTGATTGTTCTTGCATCCAATTTCTTTTCATATGGATTATAAATTTTTCCTTCTGCCGGGCAACCCCAAACATGCAGGTGCCTTAAACTAGGTTTCCTTCCTGTCCACAGTTCAAAAGGAGTCTTTGGAACTGCCTTACTAGGAACCCTATTTAACAAATAAACGGCGGTTCTTAACGCATGCATCCACAATGATAAAGGTAAAGACGAATTACTTAATATACTTCTAACCATATCCATTAATATACAATTGTGTCTTTCTGCTACACTATTTTGTTGTGGTGTACCTGGCATAGTGTATTGAGCACATATACCATATTTTTCAAAAAATTTAGCAAATGGACCTCGGCATTGTCCTAATTCATTATATTTGTTATAAAATTCACCACCTCGATCAGATCTGACTATTTTCACCTTTCTGTCTAATTGCCTTTCTACCTCATGAATAAACACCTCTAAGGCATTTATTACTTGAGTCTTTTCATGCAATAAATAGACATATCCATAACGTGAAAAGTCATCGATAAATGTGATAAAATACTTTTCTCCACTAAAAGATGGAACATTAAAAGGCCCGCATATATCGGTGCGTATAATTTCAAGAAGCTGAATGCTTCTTGTGGCTTCTTTCTTTGTGTGCTTGGTTTGCTTTCTCTTAATGCAATCCACACATACACCAAAATCAGTAAAGTATAAATCTGGTAAAATTTCATTCTTTACTAGTTTTTGTAATCTTTCTTTGGAAATATGACCTAAACGTTTATACCACAAGAAAGCTGAATTTTCATTAATTAAACCATGTTTAGTACAAACATTATGATGCAGGGTTAATAGGGTTTTAGCAAAAAGATTATCAAGATTGAATTTGTATAGGCCATCATAAAGAACACCAGAACCAATAAGGCAATTATTTTTAAATAAACTGAAACATCCATTCCCAAATTTAAAAGTGTATCCAATACTATCAAGTTTAGATAAAGAAACTAAATTACAGTAAACAGAAGGTACATAAAGTGTCTGAAATAAATCTAAATGATGTCCAGTATTTAAAATGAGACGGTAAGTTCCAATGGCTTCAACTGGAGCTTTGACATAGTTCTCCATAAAAATAAATTGTTCATTTGGGTTTGTGGTTTGGGTTGTAAGGAATCCTTGTAAGGTGTTCGAAATATGAGTGGTACATCCAGAATCAATCCACCAAGTATTATAAGGAACTTCAGCCAAATTAGATTCGAAACATACTAAAACACTAGGCTTACCTTTTTTTTTGAACCATGCTTTACGTTTCAGGCAATCTTTCTGACAATGCCTCACTTTCTTGCAGAAAAGGCATCTATGTTCCTTCTTCTGAACTTGATTAGAAGATTCATTGACTTTAAGTGGTCCTTGCTTACCCTTGCCTTTACCATAATTCTTTTTGAGCTTCTTTCCAGCTCCTTAATGACCTACCAAGTTAATGGTATGGGTCCCTTGATTCTTAAGTCTTGTCTCCTCTTGAACAAGCATACTAGCCAATTCATTCACATTCCAATTGTCCTTTATAGTGTTGTAATTCATTTGGAATGGTCCATACTGCTCATGAGGCAAAGAATTAAGAATGAACTGTACTAGGAAACATTCATCAACTTTCATTCCCAACATTTATAATCTTGCTGCTATATTTGTCATCTCAATAACATGTTCATGCATGCTACGAGAACCATCAAATTTCATGGTGGTTAAAGTAGTCATTAATGTTCCCGCAAGTGACTTATCAGCAGTTTGGAAACGCTCTTCCATAAATTTCATAAATTCTTAGCAACTTCAGTTCTGGGAAGAGCCGTCTTAATGTTGGTAGCAACAGTCATTTGTATAAACATTAAGCTCAATCTGTTCGATCTTTCCCAAGCTTTATAGAAAGATTTTTCATTAGCAGTGCTTGAAATAGTAATAGCAGCTGGTTTCTCAACTTGGAGTGCTAAATTGAGATCTAACACACCAAGGTGAAATTGGACTCGTTCACACCAGTCAAAATAGTTTAATCCATTAAAGGATGAAACAGATGAGGCAAGCGAATTAAAGTTAATAGGAACAGAAACTGCAAAACAAAATAAAATGCTCATACATTAATGCTTTGAGTCATAAAATTTAACACTTAAATCAGATTCAAATAAACAATTATTCCACATAAGAAACTTTAGTGTATATCTAAAATCTCCATTGGGTGATTCTAGATATACCATAATTACAGTAATGATGCTAATTTTATATTACTTAATTGTTAATTAAATATACCTTAAACTAACATGCTAGCTATCTTTGGATATACTAAACACATTCATTTTAAGTGTATAAATTAACACTTCATATTCACAAATTATAAAATTAACTGATTAACCTTTAGACAATCCTTAAATATTTTATAACTTGTAAACTTCAAATATTTATGAATTCATTATATCATTTTTCTTTATAAGCATCCATAAATCATGAATAAGTGAATAAAATATTTCATAATTTAATATTCATAAAACTTTAGAGTTTGGCCACTTTGGTGACTAACAAACTATCATAAATATGAATATTAATATTGCACAAATAAAGTACTATTTATAGTAATTATTCATTCATAGTCTACAATTTAATGACCATCTTAAAATTTAATACATATATTCTTAATGTACATACATAAGGTACTCTTGATATATATATATTAAAACAAATAAAAGTAATCACTTAAAATGCATAACATAATGTGATTCGGCCATAAATTTTCAATAATACATACTAAATTGTTATAATGCACGTGGAGTCATAATTACATGCCTTCAAGTATTACTTCCAATTTTATAAAACAGCATACATGCACGTAATGTAAGTCTGCAATTGAACAAATCAATTTTAAGCTTTAAAGATATGCGTGTACTTTATATGAGACAAAACAATGAATTAATTAATTTAATAATCAATACATATATTATGGGTAAACATCAAGCATATAGAGCATGTAATCACAACAAGCATGTGTATATGCATGCGGCACAGCGGAAAAATAAACTTTTCAGTACCTTTAGAATAACCCAGTAAAACATCAAAACAATCACGCAGAATTTACATAAAATCTTTAATGGAAAAATTCGTAGAATTGCAAACTATGTGCTCTGATACCACATGTAAGCATAATTTATTGCACAAACATAATTGCAATAATTCTTTAACACAGATCTTAGAATTCCATAATTTCACCAAAATATAAAAATAGGGTTACATACCTTGATCCATGAGAATAGCTAAATCTTAATCTAGATAACCCATAAAACTTTATCTATGAAGAAACTTGATTTCTCTCCTCTGTCCCTTCAGTAATCCTATTTTCTGATGGAGGAAGCGTAAGAGAGGCGTGTAGGGCGAGAGAGAGGACCAGTTTCTATTAAATAGGTAAATAATAACCGTTCCCATCAAACGGTAAAACCCTAGTTGACTTTTAATTAAATTGATCAATCAGAATTTATCACTTAATATTATTAAAACCATAATTAAAAAAATAATTAATGAGCCACATAATATTTTATATGGTTTACAAAGGAATGGGCAGATTGTTATGCCCATTTTTTATGGGATAGATCTATCGATTGTACGGAGATAGGAGGGCAGTTATAAAGCTGCTTTTGCTGAACTTGAAGAACGGTTCAAGGACAGAATGGAGAAGGTGCTCCAATGGAGGGCTGCTTTGACACAAGCAGCTAATCATTGTGGGTTGGATTCAAAGGACTTCAGGTAATTAATTTACTTTCTATACTTTATTATAAACGCTAATTAATTTAGATGAAAAATAATATGAGATTGTGAGGTTGTGTTTCTATAATTTCTATAATTATAAAAAGGCACAAATATATTCAGAGCTCTAAACTTATATCAAGGCCCTATTTTTTTTTAACATTTGTACTATTTTCTTCATTTATGCTAGGCCTGAGAACCTGTTAATTAAAAAAATTGTTGAAGATGTTTGATTGGAATTGCCTAAATATTCTTTATGGAATACTGAAAATTGCAAAGGGCGCTTGTTTGCAGTTCAAGAACGTATGGAGAAGATTGAAAACTTATTAGACATTGAATGCTCAACAGATGTTCGCATCTATTTTTTTTTAACATTTGTACTATTTTCTTCATTTATGCTAGGCATGAGAACCTGTTAATTAAAAAATTGTTGAAGATGTTTCATTGGAATTGCCTAAATATTCTTTATGGAATACTGAAAATTGCAAAGGGCGCTTGTTTGCAGTTCAAGAACGTATGGAGAAAATTGAAAACTTATTAGACATTGAATGCTCAACAGATGTTCGCATTATAGGTATTTGGGGTATGGGGAGCATTGGTAAGACAACCCTTGCAAGTGCTGTATTTCACAAGTTCGCATATTCTCATTTTGAAGGTCGCTCCTGTGTTCGGGATGTCAGGCAGCAATATGAAACAAAGGGACCAAATAAATTGAGGACGAAACTTTTGACTCTGTTGTTCAATGATGAAGATGCTCTAATTAGTATGGACACCCCACTGGTAGTGTCGCCCTTTATTCAGGATAGACTTTGTCGTAAAAAGGTTTTGATCGGTTTGGATGATGTGGATAGTTCAGTCCAATTAGAAGCTTTAGTTGAAGGTTATCATCAACTTGCCCCTGGAAGTAGGATATTAGTTACATCTAGAAATAAGCAAGTTCTTAAGAAAATAGCTGATGAAATTTACAAGGTTGAGGAGTTAAATAACATTGAATCCCTTAAGCTCTTCCATTTGCATGCTTTTGGAAGAAATTCTTATCCAACGGAGTACTATGAAACCCTGTCAAAGAGGGTGGCAAGTTATGCAGATGGAAATCCATTAGCTCTCAAGGTTTTGGGTTCTTTCCTTCACTCTAAAAGCGAAGAAGAATGGGAAAGTGCATTGGAGAAGCTGAGAAGAGTTCCAAACAATGACATTTTAAAGGTGTTGAGAATAAGTTATGTGGGACTAGATGATGAAGGGATCAAGAATATATTTCTCGATATTGCATGTTTCTTTGATGAACCTTTTACTAGAGAATATGCAGAAAGCATATTAGATGGTGGTGATTTCTCTGCAAAAATAGGGATAAGTGTTCTCATTGATAAGTCCTTACTTGAAATTTCTCATAAAGAAAATTACTTCAGGATGCATGATTTGATTCGACAAATGGGTTGGTCGGTTGTTTCTGATGAACACAGAGATCCCGGAAATCGTAGTAGGTTGTTCGATGCTAATGATGTCTGCCATGTACTGGAAAAAAATACGGTAAGTTGAGACGTGCTATTCTTTTGAAAATCGTGTGGAAAAATAATAAAGACAAAATCAATTTCAATTTACAAAAATCAAACTTCCATACATATATAAATATAACAAATTTCCTCATGTTGTATCATTATATATAATGTTCAATAAATTTGATTTTCAGGGAACTGCATCGATAGAAGGCATATTGTTGAACATGTCTAAAATTGAAAAGAGATTTAAAGATGAGCTCTGCCGCCTTCTCAAAGATGTGCAATCTACAGTTTCTCAAAATCTATTGTGACAATATTGACAGCAATAAGTTCAAAATTTACCTTCCTCGTGGGCTGGAGCCTTTGGTTTCTAATGAGCTAAGATATTTTCGGTGGGAATTCTATCCTTTGGAATCTTTGCCTTCAGATTTTACTCCAGAAAATCTTGTTGAACTTATCCTGTGCTGTAGCCTTCTTAAGCAACTAGAGAATCATGTAGTCAAGGTACGTTTATTTTAGTTTTCTGTTGTATGTTTTACTACTCGTAATTGATAATTTTCACTACTTGTATATTAAGTAACTATAACCCTTTTAATTTTTTATGACAGTCTCTTCCAAAGTTAAAAAAGATGGATCTTAGTAATTCCAAGCTCCTTACTCGAATAGCAGATTTGTCTCAGGCTCCAAATCTCGAAAGTATAAATCTTGAAGGTTGTACAAGTTTGTTTCATGTTCTTTCATCTCTTCAAAACCTTCACAAGCTTACTCATCTAAATTTGAAAGGTTGCAACAACCTTGAGCTTGGACAGATATCAGGGAGGAGAGGGAACTTGGATATTGTTCAGAACCTGTCAAAAAACATTTGTCATCTGAACTTCACATTGCTCAATAGTTTTATCACAGGCCTTGTTGTTGACAATATTCTCTCTCTCTCCTCTCTCCTAAAGCATGATATACATATCAAACCCACCTCCTAAAAGCTTAAGCTTTTGGGATCAGTGGTAATTTAATATGGTATCAGAGCTTCAAATCGTAGACACCTAGGTTCAAGTCTCATTACCGTCACATTACCACCCATTAAAATGAATTAACACTTGTAAGGACCAAAAATGGCCTACAAGTGCGGGGGAATGTTGACAATATTCTCTCTCTCTCCTCTCTCCTAAAGCATGATATAGATATCAAACCCACCTCCTAAAAGCTTAAGCTTTTGGGATCAGTGGTAATTTAATACTTGTAACCAATTTTTCTCTCTGCTCATCTTTGTTGAACATTTCTCGAAATTTTCCCATGAATTTAACAAGTTTAAATTTGAGTGCGACAACAATAGAAGTAGTTCCTTCATCAATCTATTGTCTTGCGCATCTTCGAATCTTGGATTTGATTTGCTGTAAAAAGCTTAAAAGTCTGTCAACCAGCATTTGTAAATTGAAATCTCTTCGGCTGATGAATCTGGGTAGATGCTCAAATCTAGAAGAGTTTCCAGAATTCTTGGAGCCTATGGAAGACTTGACTGCGATTGTTTTAGATAGAACAGCGACCAAAAAGTTGCCACAGTCGATTGAAAATCTGATTGGACTCAAATATTTATATATGGGAGGTTGTAAAGAAATTGAGTATCTCCCGAAAAGCTTGTGTGGGTTAAGCCGTCTTTATCTTCTGAACCTCAGTGGTTGTTCAAAACTTCAAAAATTGCCTCCTTGTCCACTTGGATTGAAGGTCTTGAATGTTAATCATTGTGAGGGCTTGAAATTAATTGAAGAGGTTCCACCAAACTTAACTCATTTCGATGCAAGGCGATGCACATCACTGGAGATGATATCAAGTCAGACTAATAAATCTTATCCGATGTGTATTAGTCAGAGGATACTTGACATTGCACAAGTATTGTTCGAAATTGGATCATAATACACAAAACTTTGTTTCTAAATGTATGTATTATGTAAGTCCATAAATGATCTCTTCCTTTCACATTCTAATAAAGGTGTCCGTTTTTGGTTTTTAATTAATTAAATTTCCATCCATTGTTACAGGGCTTTATTTCATCAGCTCGTATTTGTTATCCTGGAGATGAAATTCCGAATGAGTATACGTATCAAAGTATGGGGAGTTCAATGAATATCAACCTTCCTCCAAATTGGAATGGTAACGGCTTCTTAGGTATTGCTTGCCGTATGCAGCATTAAAAAGTAGGCACTGGAGGTGAGTATTGCAACATTAAAAAGTGTGGGATTCGATTACTTAAGTGGATGGAAGAGTCATATTTTGAAAGATTAAATAGGTAAATAAATGCAAGTGGTTTTCTTCTCTCAATATTTATTTTTTATTTACAATACATTTCAAGGTATTCTAAGTAAGAAATGGTTTGGGGTAGAAAGCATTTTGCTCATTTAATAATTGCATGCTTTACAAGTTAATAGATAAAAAGCAATCAAACTAGTTTTTTCTTAATATATTATTTACACAGTTTTGCTATAAACCCTGACATCACGCACCTTACAAAACGCGCCTCTATTAACTTTAACGGTCTGTTTGCTAACACTTAAAAAGACCACATTAGATATTTTTTTTTGTCATTTTCCTCAAATTTTGCCCTTTCTTCCATTTTCTTCTTTTTTTTTCTCTTCTTTTTGTTTTCTACATCTTTTCTTTTCATCTCTAGCCTCTGCAACCGTGCGCCCATTTTTCCTCTTTCCTTCTCTTCTTTGACCTTTGCAACCCATGCACCCATCCTATGCAAAGCCAGCCCCATCCCTTCTCTTTTTTCTTTCTTTTTCCTAACATTCACCCTCATCTGCTTACAAGCAATCGAGTTGAGTGCTCTTCCCCCAACATTTTCCATTTCGATCATTAACCCTCATCTGCCATTTTGATCATCGAGAAGGTGTTGAAGTTGCTCGAAATGCTGTCGTCAGTTAAGGAAAGATGGAAAGGGATCTGTGATGACGAAAAGTGCATGGAAGGAATTGTACTGAAGGTATTAAAGGTGCCAGGGATTGTGACAGAGCACGAGGTTATGATACTATTGAGCGTATGATATCTTTTCCGAGATAGAAGTGCTTAAGAGGCGGTGACAAAAGCAAACGGGTTCATAAAGTTTCTGTTGTTGATGTAAAGCAATTGCTCGCCAAGTGTTCGACAAATGTCACTGAGTTGCTTAAGATCTTTCACCTTAATTCTAAAACTTTCATTTCTTGTTACGATACTAAGACCACTCATATCATGCCCTTCTGATACTGATATGACCTTTTTTCTCTTTATTTTTTCTTTGATTTTTTTAAAAAATTAAATTTTAGTTCCTCTTTTTGTTTGAAGACATGGAAAGTGAGGTAGTGAGAAATAAGAGAAAAACAAAAGAACTTGTAAATGAAAAAGGAAATTTTGTTAGTGAACAAATACAAAAAGAGAAGATTCATTTAATTTTTAGTTTGGCGTTTGAACATTTCTTTGTTTTATCTATTTATTTTCTTTAGTTTTAGGATACATATTTTGATGATAGAATTTATTTATTTTATTTTTTTGGGAATAGGTATTAAATTGAGAGATTGAAGATTTTAAATTGAGATCATTAACTTGAATCAATATTATAATCTCATAAGCTTAACAAAAAAAAAAAAAAAGGAAAATAAAGGAAGTGATGGAGAAAATATGTGGTTTTGAATGGTTGTGATTATTGAATGGGTGGTCACTACAAGAAAAATAGGCTTTTGCAACATAATTACAGCAACATGCATTAATAGCCTGTTGCTAAAATGGACTTATTGCAACATGCATTAAATGGATGTTGCCTTTAGGTTGATTTGTTGGATATTTTGCAACGTTCGGTAAAACACGTTGCTAAAAAGGTCTATTGCAACGTTCATTGAAGCGTTGCAAATAAAGCATTATATTTTGGCAGCGTGCACTGAAAGCATGTTGTTAAAAAGATATACTGCAACATTTGTTGCGCGTTACAAATGAGACCACCTATATTTTGCAATTAACAAGAAGCACCAAATGTTGTGACCCCAAATGTAAAATTAAACAAATAATTTAAAATCACATATCTTCTGCTCTTTCTTTCCCCAAACCTAGTCACACCGTCTCCTTCCTCCTCTCTTCTGCTAAACCTAGTGTCACCCCTGCCACCCCCAAACTGAACACCATCGAGCCCGTTCCGCTCCTGCATGAACCTAGCGCTACCGCTCACACCTGAACCTAGTGGCTGCTGCTCGCCGTTGCCATGCTCAATCCCAGCGCCACCCGCCATAAGAAGAGCTTTGGAAGGTCAGTGTCTAAGCTTTGCTCCTTTAGAACTTTTAGGCCTTTTAATTTCTTTTAGGCATTTTCTATCCTTAAGCTTTGCTGAATTTGGACGTTTCAATTTTGAAATTGTTCTTTTTTTGGTATTTCATTCAATTTTGTGTATTAAATTTCATTGATAACTAATATGCATCTAAAAACCTCACTTTCAGAAGAGGTTGTTAGATGGCCTTGTTCGAACTAAAAACACTAGAAATTAGAGGCTGTC
This sequence comes from Rhamnella rubrinervis, assembly GCA_007844105.2. Lineage (NCBI taxonomy): Eukaryota > Viridiplantae > Streptophyta > Magnoliopsida > Rosales > Rhamnaceae > Rhamnella > Rhamnella rubrinervis. The sequence continues at coordinate 21,375,605 of CM017574.2, read as the reverse complement.
GCAAGCTACTCGCAAGGCAGTGGAATCAGGGAATGCTCACCTCCCTCACATCCTTGGAAATTCTAGACGTTGATGCAGAAAGGCTGGATCAAAGGAGGAAAGGAGGAAAGGCAGCTACCCACCTCTCTTACTTCTTTACTCTCTCGTCTTTTAAAACCTTAAATCCCTAAATGAAACGGCCTTTTGACACTCACCTTTTCAAATCCATCTTTGTTCTTTTCGTTTTAAGTGGATTTGAGTTGCAGAGGACTTGGGTTTTAGATCATAAAGTGATTCTCGTCCAAGGTTTTGGATTTTTCGTTTTCAGGTATTTAATGAGATTAATCTATATCTACACACACAAACACTCTGTATCTTTTCCTTGAACTAGTTTTCCCATAATTTATTTTTGTCATTGTTGAAAAATCATATTACTTTTGTTAAAGATTGATTACCATGCCACTTGAGCGGATGTTATTTTTGACGTTCCATCTGTTAGACAGCTCAACCTGTCTCGATAGAGAATTTGAAGTACCAATTCTTCGTGCTCTCCATAAGCTTTCAGTATCTATCGCTTTGTTTCATTTTCACCTCTGCCATTACCATGCCACTTGAGCTGTTTTTCATCTCTGCTTATGATTTTGTACAATGTGTAACAATCAAAAGGTTCCATTTATAACCAGGCTCCACCTAAGCTCATTATTATAACAGTAAAGAAATAATTTTGAAATATATATAAAAGTCAACCACTCTGTTTTACCAACTCGAATCCATATCCTTATAGTTTGTTTTAAACATAATATCGTTTCTGCTTTTTGGTTTTAGATTTCGGCAATTTCACAATGATATTTCTAAACAATAGTCTCTTTTATTACAGAAATTCTACCATCTTAGTTCAATATCTGCTGGTATAACATGTCAAATGCCAGTGTTTATTGGGAAATGTCATGTTTTGATTCTGATGATATTGATTTTGATGCCATTCACATGTAAATTAGATGACTGTTTTGATCAATTCCTTGTGCAAGTCAATATTATGAAGATTTATTATCTATTTAAATTTCCATTTTATATCACCTGAACACTTTTCTTATTGGAGAAACACGGCATGCAACTCTTTACCCAAAATATTCCCCATTCTCTTCCTATTATGAAAAAGCTGCGACATTTTTGAGTTGGTTTTCTTTATATGATGCGTCATTCATAATCTATAATTGTTTTCTTGTAGGAATCTAGGCAACAATTTCTTTATATGATGTGTCATTTATAATCATACTTCTGGTCACGATTCTGCTGCACTCATATTTGAATTCTATGGTTTGTTTTCAATTCTAAAAGTGTTAGTGTAATTTGTTTGTTGTAATTTGATTTTGGTATGTCCATCTGCAGAAATTCCTGAAAGACATACTTAAGTCCTATGTGTGTACTGTGTACAACAACAAGGGATCTAATCAAGGAACATTGCAAGCGTGCTTATTTTATTTATTTTATTTTTTAAGGGTAGCTTATGATGGCTCATTGTTTTATTGTGAACCTAGTTTTTCGCTTCATTGACCTATATCACTGTTTATGATCTCTGTTTTGCACACTTTATATTCATGTATGTGCCTATAAAGTGGAAGTGGTTTCTTTTAGTTATAAATCTGAAGACAACTTAACACTTACAGGAATTCTAACTTCAATGGCAGTTTCATATCTTAATTTTTTGGACTCTTATAAGAGTGAGAATCCCTACAACATCTAGAATTACTTTCACCGAAGTATCCTCAGTCCTCAAGTTTCTACTAACTAGGTACACATGGTCCTTTCTCTTCATTGTTCCAACTTGTTTTAAATAAGTTAATGTTTCCACTAACTAGCTCTTATTGAATTCTAATTGTTGATTATTGATTGTTTCCTTTCATCTTTTTGCAGTTTTTATTAATGACTTTTGTTTAAAGGAAGTACAAGCTTCCTCAATGGCACAGGTGAAAGAATCATTCAACATGTGTGTTTTACTAGGTTTTGGTTTCAAAATTTGTATAAGATCTAAATTGGATACTTGGCCATTTTTTGTTTGACAAATTACAAATTATACTTTGTAATATATTTAATTTAATTGGCCTTGGCCATATTTCATTGTTATTGTATAAATTTTAATTAAGGGGTTGATGTTCTTGTGTGAATGAGATATATATATATATATATATATATATATATATCTCAATCATAATATGCAATATGAATTTGAATTATTGAGAAAGTAAAATGTAAAAGAATAATAATAAATAAAATATGTTATTTTAAAAAATAAATAAGAAATGACAACGTGCACATGAATGTTGTCAAACATAAAAGACAACATGCATGAACTGTTGTTATAAAGAGAAGACAACGTGCAACTATACGTTGCAAAAGGATCACACATCTTGTATTACCACTACATGCAAAAGTATGTTGCCAAACCCAAATGTACGTTGCTAAACATACAATGGCAACGCACTTAGTATCATTAGCAACAGACATTGCATGTTGCTATAGTTATCGACTTTTTGGCAACATCGAGCAACGCAACATACGGATGCGCGTTGCCAAAGCCATATTACAACAAACATCGCCAGTTGCGAAAGGCCATTTTTCTTGTAGTGGGTGTAGCTGGGATTGAAACGGTAGATGTTTGGGGAAGAGCACCCAGTTCGATTGCTTTTAAGCTGATAAGGGTGAATGACTAGAGAAGAAAGGAAGAGGGAAAAAGAAAGGATGGGGCTGACTTTACACGGGATGGGTGCATGGGTTGTAGAGGTCGGAGAAAAGAAGGAAAGAGGAAGAATGGGCACAAAGAAAAGGAAAGATGTAGAAAACAAAAAGAAAAGAAGAAAATGGAAGAAGGGGCAAAATTTGGGGAAAACGACAAAAAAAATTTAATGAGGTTTGTGTTAGCAAACGGATTCGTAAAAGTTAACAGAGACGTGTTTTGTAAGGTGCGCAATGTCGGGGTTTATAGCAAAACTGATTATTTACATAATTCACTTTTATTGTTTTGATGCTTAATTATTTTAATTAACTAACTATACTAGAACATTTATGGGTTTTTTAAAACAATTTTACAATCAAATGAAGTGAACCCCATCGTCCATGGTCATGTCAAAACCTCACCGTCCATGGTCATGAAAAAAAAAAAAAAAAAGAACAAGAAGAAGAAATCTTGTACGAGGTTGAAGAAAAAACTATATATAAAACTTCACCCTATTTCAAATTACACTTTTTTTTTTCTGTTTTTTTTCATCTGAAGTAATTTGCCCTTGAACTAATTCACAATGTCTTATTGGTCCCTTCTTTTAATTTGTTTTTCGGAAATTGCACTTACAATTTTTGGTATTTTTTTCTTTATTTTCTTTTTTCAAATTTACATTTTCATAAATTGCACCTACACCCCTCAAAATTGACATTTTTTTCAATAACAATCTGATGGCATAATGGTAAAAAAAGTCGGCACTAAAAAAAACACGGGAAAAAAAAAAAAACCTGCGTGCTTCAGGGGTTGCTTTTGGGATTGCAAATAATGGATGGCATGCTCTTGATCACCACGGCATCGCCCCGAAGCTCCTCCAAAATTCACTTTATCTTCACGGGTATCGTGATAGTATTATGTTTCTAAGTAGCTCCTTTTTTTGTTTCTTTTCTTCTTTTTTTTTTTCGTAAATGATCTGCCTTTTATGATCGCTAATCAAGAACAGGGTGGCACATGATGTGTGGTTGGATACCAACAAGAAACGAACTACAAAACTTTCGTAAGTTCTCACAATATATGGCATTTATTCATTTAATCCCGCTTTTCTTTTCCAGTTTCACTTTCACAATATTGCATTAGCTAATTAATCAGTGGTGCTTGGATCAAAATCATGAAGCACATATCACGTGTCCCCTTCCACGTCACCCCAGTTAGAACTTAATACATGTCCAATATTTAATTTATTTTTCTTCTATCAGGTTTTTAACTGCGATGATAAAGAATGAGACATGTATTCTAGATTCAACAGGGGCAGCGTCCTGGTGGCAGAAGGGCAGGGGCTGTCCAGAAAACCCAGCAAGCAAACACTGGCATAGTTTTCATGCTTGGATGGGAACATAAACTCCTATTGGGTTCATTACTACATTTAGCCTATGTTGATAGTTGTTCTCTAAGTAGGTGTTGTTGACAGACATATGTTTTTGATACTTGAGTGTTGATATGGAATTTAAACATAAATTTGGACGTGGTTTGGTGGGTAGATGTCATATAGCTGAACAACATATTTTTATTTTTGGGAATGCATTATATGAGACAATAGACTTCCTGCTGCATGCAGTGAGGTATCAAGATATTGATCAAATAGGATCTTGCTTTGGCAAAGATGTATTCAACCCTCGTGGATATGACAAAAGCGACTACTATGAAGAAATAGGTTATTGATTATTCCTTGAAATTGTGAGTGGCAGTTCATTTTTCTTAAGATGTTAATGCTGCAGCTCAATAAATTTGTTTGAGTTTCATGTTAAAGTTTTTGTTCTTTCTGCTTCATCAAATACTATAGAGCATGTCTGTATTTGATATGTGGATGAAGATTCATGAAGTGGTTCTACAAAACCCTGCTGCTTTCTGGATTGTATACGTGCTACTTAACTCTTACCCTGTATGATATGAGATAATGACGGAAAGGCAAATAGCAAATAGATAGTAACAGAAAAGCCTCATATCTACAATATGATCTCTGAATGTTCTCATTTCATCAGTTTCTTTTGATGAATTATTGTTTTCTAAAATTATCTGACGATGATATCAAGTTATATTTGTTATATTTCTTTCTTGAGTTTAACCACTCTTCAATCTTATGTTTTGATGTTTTTCAAGGCAGAGGCTGATATGAGGCATGAGATGGAGGAAGGAACAAGAAAGGAAGAAGAGTCAAAAGGTTGAATTTATTTACGGGGGCCACAAGCGGGAATTGTTGCTACTGGACCCAAAATTAATGTAAGTTTGGTTGAACTTATGTGTGAAAAGCAAGAAAATGTAGGAAATGTTCGTTGCCTTGGGGCCGCATGATGTTGGTGAAATGTTGAACTCCTTCGAACGTTGTTGGGTTTAACAGGGAACGGTTATCACTTACACCTATTCCCGTCAATATAGAGCTGTGCATACCCATTCAATTGTACATATCATTCGTTACTAGCTACTGTATATCTCCTTTTAGATATTCTTTATTGTGTTTATCTACTGTAACAGTATCTTGTATTTATATTGTTTTTACTCATCAATGAAAGGCAGAACTTTTTGCAAAATAGTCAACATCTCTTTATGGTATCAGAGCACTCTTTTCTCTAACGAGATATATATATATATATATTTTTCCTCCCCACCACTAAACATGTCCGCCTCTATTCCTTCGTCTGCATCTTCCTCTTCTACAACCCATTCTTTTCCTATAACAACTGAACCTTCATCTACTACACCATCTCTGGTTGTCATTAATGTCGCTGCACAAGCTCCATTAAAACTGATTGACTCCAATTATTTCTCATGGAAAGCTCAGTTTGATGCTCTTCTTACTGGCTATGACCTTTATGGCTATGTCAATGGTGCCTTGCCGTGTCCACCAGCTGAGATTGGAAATCCAGCCACTGCCAATCCTGGCCACACTTTTTGGGTTCGTCAAGACAAAGTCATACTGAGTGCCCTTCTTGCCTCCTTATCTAAAGAGATTCTTCACCTGGTCACCTCTTCTCCCACATCCCGAATTGTGTGGACTAAATTGGCCACTACATATGCCAAACCATCACGGTCTCGCCTTCTTCTCCTTCGTGAACGACTTATCAAACCTCAAGGTTCACGGACAATCACTGAATATCTCACTGATATAGAGGCAGCGGCTGATGAATACTCACTTCTCTCCACCCCACTTGATGATGATGAAATCATTCTATATATTATTAATGGTCTCTCTTCTGACTTGAAGGACATCTCTGCGGCAGTACGCACTCGTGATACCTCCATCACTTTCGAAGAATTATTTGAAAAACTTGTTGAGCATTCAGCTTTTCTTCAGCGATCTGTATCCAAGTCTGATACGTATCCAATAACGGCCAATGCTGCTCAACGATCTGGGTCTTCCACCTCTAGGAAAGGTCCTTTCTCTCATCGTTCCCCAGTTCACAATTCTGGGTCTCCAAATTCCTATCCACACCCACCATCCTCTACCGGTCCTCTAAATACCTACAAAGGAAAATGTCAATTGTGTCGACAACAAGGACATTATGCACGGTACTACTCCTATCTGCGGCCCCAATGGACGCCTTCTCCTTCCCCTTCTCCACAAAGGTCACAGGCGCCACTTCCTCCTTAAAGTCTTCTGCACATGATGCACTGATCTGGCCCCACCTTTAGCTCCTCCTCATCTCTTACTCCCTCTTAAGAGTTCCCTCTTATCTACACCACCTACTAATACTTCTTCTCCTCCTCAACCAAGTCTGTCCTTATCTACACCTCCTTCTCCTCACACCACGTCACCCAATCTCTCCCAAACACTCCCATGCCACGACGACACCCATGCCCCTTCCTCTTCTAACATACCGACGTTGCCTCTCTCTCCAAACCTTGGTCAAGAAGCTGATTCTCCACGTATGTCTGCAACAACTCACACTCACTCTCCACAGCTCTTGCCATCCCCAACACCTCCCATGCGACGACATGCCATGCGGACCCGATCCATGAACCTCATTTTCAAACCAAAAAAATTGTCTGATTTCTACCTGGCCACCAAGCATCCTCCTCCTCATGAGGATGAACCACGTACAACCACACAGGCTCTAAAACTTCAACGTTGGAGAACTGCCATGTCAAATGAGTTTGATGCTCTCATGCGGAATGGAACATGGGACCTCGTTCGACCATCTCCTCACCAAAATCTTGTTGGTTGCAAGTGGATCTTTCGGATTAAGCGTAATTCTGATGGGTCTGTCGACCGCTATAAAGCTCGTTTAGTTGCAAAAGGATTCAATCAACGACCAGGCATAGACTATGAAGAGACATTTAGTCCAGTCATCAAACCAGTCACCATTCGTACTGTGTTGTGTATTGCTCTCTCTCATAATTGGTCTATCAGACAATTGGACATTAATAATGCCTTCCTCAACGGCAAACTTCATGAAGATGTTTATATGACCCAGCCCCCTGGTTTTGTTGACTCCACCAATCCTTCCTACGTGTGTAAATTGAAAAAGGCTATTTATGGCCTCAAACAGGCACCCCGAGCGTGGTATACGGAACTCAAAACCTTCTTGCTTCATTATGGTTTTGTCAACTCCTATTCTGACACATCTCTATTTGTTTACTGCAACAGTGGCTCCATTATTTATCTACTTGTTTATGTCGATGACATACTGCTAACAGGAAATGACTCTAGTTTTTTAAATGGTTTTTGTTCATGCTTTGGCTCAAAGATTTTCTTTGAAGGATCTCGGTGCTTTACATTACTTCCTGGGTGTTGAAGTCATGACAACTAAAACTGGGCTTATTCTCTCTCAACAAAAATTTATTCTTGACTTACTGGATAAAACAATGTTGGCGCAAATAGAGGAATCGGATAATAGTAAGCCATAGTTTCTTGTAATCTTATCACGATATGTCCAGTACCCCTTGTATATATCACTATGATATTTTATTGTATATCCTCATGAAAAGTAACAATATTTATATCCATGTAAACCATCGTGTAAACTGTGAAATACAATACCAAGAATTATTTCTTTCTGTGTTTTGTTTATTCACTCTTTCTCTAAAATCTTACATGGTATCAGAGCACTACAAGACCAACGTCTATGGCTTCCTCATCTTCTCGTTCTATCAGTTTTGATTACACCATTCCAAGCTATAATCTTCCTCTCAAACTAGATCTTGATAATTACATCCTATGGAAAACCCAGATCACACCAATCATAATAGGAGGCAACATGGAAGGCTTCATCTCAGGTGATGTAATTGCACCAGAAAAATTTACAAAGCAAACTTCTCCCACCAACAGCCAAGAAAAAGAAGAATTTGTGCCTAACCCAGATTATCTCTTGTGGCGTCGAGCAGATCAAGCTCTATTGGGATGGATTCTTTCCTCCATCTCAAAAGACGTTCTGACACAAGTCAACAAGGTTTCAGTTCCACTCACAACCTTTCAGCTTTGGAGCTCACTTGCAAAACTCTTCGGCAGCAAGTCCAAAGCAAAATTAATGCAACTCAAGTCACAATTTCAAACAGTCAAGAAGGAGTCACTCTCTGTCTCTTCCTTCTTCTGTAAATTGAAGGACTTAGCTGACAATCTAGCCATGGCAGGTGCTCCAGTCTCAGATGAAGACTTCATTCTCCAACTTCTGAACGGTCTTCCTCTTGAATACGATGCCGTGGTTGCAACTATAAATTCTCGTGACCACATCGATTTGGAGGAAGTTCAGTCTTTACTTTTAAATCAGGAAATCAGAATACAACAAAGCACTCCTAAAATGGTTCCTGTGGCCCATCTAGCAGACAAAGTGGAACGTAAAAACGATTCTAGTGATGGTGGCCGTGGAAACTTGCATGGAAACGGTCGTGGAAGTTCTACCTCTCGTGGTAGAGGAAGAGGAAGAGGTCGTGGCTCCTGGTCAAACACCAATCGGCTCTACTGTCAAATATGTGGCAAGCCGGGACATCCTGCTTACAAGTGCTACAATCGGTTTGACGCGAATTTTCAAGGACCACCTTCAAACTTCACAGCAAATTCTAACACGAGCGCATATTATGCATCTCCAGATACGTGTGGGGCTTCTTCGAATGGCTTATAGATGGAGCAACGAATCATATCACACCAGACCTATCAAATTTATCCCAAAAGACTGAATACTATGGTGGTGAGCAGCTTCGCATCGGCAATGGTCAAGGTTTGAATATAAGTAATGTTGGCTCTTCCTCGCATGGTAATCTTATCTTACGTAACATTTTACATGTTCCATCAATCACACAAAATCTTTTAAGTATTGCTAAGATTACTGCGGATAATGATGTAGTAGTTGAATTTAACTCATGCTTTGTGTTTGTTAAGGACAAAACTTGGGGAAGGTACTGCTCCACGGAAAACTTAAAGATGGCCTCTACAGTGCTTGTCTTCCAAGTGATTCTTCTAGACGTCTAAATAAGTCCTCATTTTTCTCTACCCTTGGTAAAGAACGAAAGCCAGATGTTTTTTTTTAATTCAACCTTGTCATCCACACAGTTGTGGCACTTCAGACTAGGTCATCCTTCTTCTCTCATTCAAAATAAAGTGTTTCAACAGTGTAGAACTCCTATTTCTATTAATACAAGTTGCACAAGTTTTTGTTCTTCCTGCCAATTGGGTAAAATTCATCGTTTACATGCTCCTCCATCCATAACCAAGAGTTCTGAACCCCTTGAACTTGTCTTCTCTGATGTGTGGGGGCCGGCCCCAGTAGAATCAAGGGATGGATTTAAATATTACATTATCTTTGAAGATAATTTTTCACGCTTCTCTTGGGTATATCCAATGAAATACAAGTCTGAAGTAAAAACTATTTTTCTCCAATTTAAAAATATGGTTGAAAATCTCACAAATAAAAAAATAAAAATGGTTTAGTCAGATTGGGGAGGGGAATATCGTTCCCTTGCTCCATTACTTGCTAACTTTGGAATAATTTTTCAACACTCCTGTCCACACACTCATAATCAAAATGGTAAGGTGGAACGTAAGCACCGTCATATAATTGAAACCACCTTATCACTCTTAGCTCACAGTTCATTACCTCTCCAATACTGGTGGGATGCTTGTTCTACTGCGGTTTTCTTAATTAATAGACTTCCCACAAAAACATTAAATTTTATGTCCCCACTTCACAAACTGTTAAACAAAAATTTTAATTACTCCTTTTTAAAATCTTTTGGTTGTGAGTGTTATCCATTTCTTAGACCTTATAGATCTCACAAATTTTCCTTTCACTCAGAAAAATGTATTTTTATTGGATACAGTAGCTTACATAAAGGCTATAAATGCTTAAATTTAAACACTGGAAAAATATATGTCTCACCAAATGTAATTTTTAATGAACACTCCTATCCATTTTCTATAAAGGCCGGTCCCACAAACAACTCTTCCCTTAATAATTATCCTGTCACACCAATTTTCTCTTTTCATAATTTGTCACAGGGACCCATGCAAACCAACACACACGTTGAAGGCCCATCTTCTATTGCCATGGACATCTCTTCTCCAAGTAGGTCCCACTCAACAAGAAGTGTGAACAATCTTCACACTACTCCATCACCTCCTACGGCATCCCCACCATTGGATCAGGAAACCCATAATTCTTCACCCAGTTCCCCATTGCCAGCCGAACCTACCACCAATGACTCATCTATTCCACCACCCGTTATCCAGCCTACGAACACTCATCCCATGCAAACAAGATCCAAGTCTGGAATCATTAAGCCACGACAATTCCACTGTGCAACCGGTTTTTTTCCTTCAGATATTGAACCAACCAGCGTCTCTCAAGCTCTTTCCTCGTCATCTTGGACCAAAGCTATGGAGGAAGAGATTCATGCACTAGTAAAAAATCATACATGGACGCTGGTTCCTCCATCCAACAGTCAAAAAGTTGTGGGGAACAAATGGGTCTTTCGCATCAAAAGAGATTCAGACGGTATAATTCAACGCCACAAAGCCAGACTTGTGGCTAAGGGTTTTCATCAATCTGCTGGCATTGATTTTTCTGAAACATTCAGTCCCGTCGTCAAACCGGCCACAGTACGTATCATTCTCTCGCTTGCTATCTCAAACCAATGGGACATTAGACAGGTTGATATCAACAATGCCTTCCTTAATGGTGTTTTACAAGAGGATGTTTACATGAGTAAGCCTGAAGGGTTCATCGACAAAACCAAACCCAATCACGTTTGTAAGCTTCACAAATCACTATACGGATTACGCCAAGCACCCAGAGCCTGGTATGACTGTCTTCGGCACACACTGTGTAAGTGGGGCTTTACGAACTCTAAAACTGACTCCTCTCTATTCATTCGTCATTCATCTCATGGCAATATTTGGGTCCTTGTCTATGTTGATGACATTCTAATAACCGGCAACAACACTTCACATATAAATCAGTTCATTGCTCGACTCAATCAAGTGTTTTCATTCAAGGATCTAGGTTCTATTTCCTATTTTTTGGGCATTGAGGCTACAAGGACCAATGATTGTCTTCACTTGTCTCAGCGCTGTTATCTACATGATCTTCTGCAGCGAACCCAAATGTTGAATTGCAAGTCTAGTCCTTCTCCAGCAAGCACCACAGTTGTCTTAAGCCAATCTACAGGTCAACCATTCTCGAACGCTTTTCTCTATCGCAGCACAGTTGGAGCCCTCCAATATTTAACTCTTACGCGTCCCGAGATATCATTTGCGGTTAACAAACTCAGTCAATTCATGCATTCACCAACAACAGTTCATTGGTCCGCATGCAAACGGCTTCTCCGCTACTTAAAAGGCACAATGCATCTTGGCCTTACCTTTCGGCCTTCAATACATCCACCCTCTATGGCTACACAGATGCTGACTGGGCTTCGAATGTGGATGATCGCCGGTCCACGGGGGGATATTGCATCTATCTTGGTAGTAATTTAATTTCTTGGTCCTCTCGTAAACAAAATGTTGTTGCTCGCTCATCAACTGAGTCGGAGTATCGCGCTCTTGCACATGGAGCAGCTGAAGTGTCATGGATACAAATGTTGTTACAAGAACTTCGACATTCTCCTTCTTCACTTCCAGTCCTATGGTGTGATAATATCAGTGCCGGCCATCTTGCTTCTAATCCTGTGTTTCATGCACGAACCAAGCATATTGAACTAGACGTTCATTTTGTACGTGACAAGGTCATTCAAAAATCCCTGGAAGTACGTTATGTACCAAGCTCAGACCAGGTTGCCGATGTGCTTACCAAAGCACTACCCACATCACAGTTTCTATTTCTCCGGAGCAAGCTTAATGTGGACGAACCCCCATTCAGCTTGAGGGGGGATGTTGGCGCAAATAGAGGAATCGGATAATAGTAAGCCATAGTTTCTTGTAATCTTATCACGATATGTCCAGTACCCCTTGTATATATCACTATGATATTTTATTGTATATCCTCATGAAAAGTAACAATATTTATATCCATGTAAACCATCGTGTAAACGGTGAAATACAATACCAAGAATTATTTCTTTCTGTGTTTTGTTTATTCACTCTTTCTCTAAAATCTTACAAACATGCATGCTAGGTGCCAAAGATGTGTCAACACCAATGTCTTCTTCCACGTCTTTATCTATTTGTGATGGTGTGCCACTTGAAAATGCTACTGATTACAGAAAGTTAGTTGGGAGTTTGCAATATCTCTGAATGACTAGACCAGATATTTCCTTCTCTGTCAATAAACTTGCTCAGTTCATGCATCGGCCAACTGACATTCAATGGGGTGCTGCAAAACGTCTACTATGGTACCTCAAAGGGACAAGCTCTTATGGTCTCCTTCTACGTCGTCAGTCACCTCTCTCGCTTCATGCCTTCTCTAACGCTGACTGGGGAGGCAACAAGGATGACAGGACGTCCACTACGGCATATACAGTCTTCTTGGGTCCCAATCTAATATCCTGGTCGTCCAAGAAACAAAAATCAGTATCCCGATCATCGACCGAAGCTGAATATTGTGCCGTCGCAAATACCACTGCTGAATTATGTTGGCTAGAATCCCTTCTTTGCGAACTTCATATCTAATCTTCGTCGTCACCATCTGTCTATTGTGACAATGTTAGCACCACTTATCTCTGTTCAAATCCACTATTTCATTCCAAAATGAAACATGTTGGCATTGATTTTCATTTTGTTCGCGATTGTGTAGCTGCTGGCAAATTACGCGTCACACATGTCGCAAGTGCTGATCAATTGGCAGATGCCCTCACGAAGCCACTCCCACGTCAACAGCATCACTCCATCCGCTCCAAGCTTGGTGTCTTAGACAAGACCCTCAATCTTGAGGGGGCATAACAGGGAACGGTTATCACTTACACCTGTTCCCGTCAACATAGAGCTGTGCATACCCATTCAATTGTACATATCATTCGTTACTAGCTACTGTATATCTCCTTTTAGATATTCTTTATTGTGTTTATCTACTGTAACAGTATCTTGTATTTATATTGTTTTTACTCATCAATGAAAGGCAGAACTTTTTCCAAAATAGTCAACCTCTCTTTAGGGTTGTCAATTCCTAAGGCTTCATAAAGAGGGATGAAGGACAACTGACCAAGATAGCTATGGGAAGGCCTGTTAGAGGTCCTATGCATTTTAGTTCTAATGGGAGATCAAATAGATCATCAACTACATCAAAGATAGAGTTGTGAAGCTGTGAGGGAATTTCATACCAAACCACTTCAACGCAGCCAAACTCCTCAAATGCATGTTGGAGTTGGTTGCAAACCAACACCCATGACTCCGTTCCAGGCTTCAGCTTCTCTGATCTACTCAAATCACCTCTACCCCTGCTAGAGGTCCCATGTTCACAGCCTTCCTCTAACCTAGTTTTTGAGATTAATGCATGCACTACTTACTCATAATTTCTTCTTAATTACTTAAAAAAGAGAGGGTGTTCGTGTATTTATACAAGTGTTGCATGATGTTCTTGGATAAAAATAAGATTAAAACTTTTATGTTAAAACAGTGAATTTAACTAGCACAGCATAGGATTCCAATACACAGTCCACATTATTCATGTGAGATTGCATGAAATTTTAAATAATTATAAATGGACAGAAGATGCCTTTGATGCTGCTGATAATTGAATGTATATAGTTTATATTTTCATTTTTTAAATGTACTAAACGTCACAAACACAAAAACCAATTGCCGACAGCTCTAAATTACACGGTTGATTTGGGACCATTTTTAAGTTGAAACTTTCAATTCATATTACAAGAGCCAGCTTTGATGGGGTTGGTATTTGGTAGCCACTCTAACTATTAAATAAATCTAAATAATTATCAAAATGTAGCCAGTATGGAGTGTGTCATTTTATTTAGGGTATTTGATACCAATGACCTCTAAATTATTGTTAAAAATTATCTTCAAAATTAACAAAATGACATTAATACCCTTTGATGCTGTTATTAATTGATATATAAAATTTATATTTTCATTTTTAAATGTACTAAACGTCACAAACATTTATTGCCTGCAGCTCTAAGTTACAAAATTGAAACCACGAGTAATACACAATTGATTATTGTTTTTTGAAAAAGGTAGATCCAATTTTACTTTATCTGTTACTTTTTTCTTTTTCTTTTTTCAAATTGAAGCAAGAAAAAAAAACTTATATAAGTCGCAAAAACAGTTTATATTTATGTTAAACTCTATTTCTTTAGACCATTGAAATTACAATCCGTACAATTATATTATAGTTTATTTTATATAAGTTTGGGATAGTGAACCACTACTATTATTACTGTTTTATAAAATGTAGAACAGTTGAACTATAGGAGGATACATAGTCTTAGATTTTGATTTTGATGTTTACCCTTTTATGGTGATTATACACGTAATATAAACTAATACTGTTCAATTTTTTCTATTCTGGGTAAGCTATTAAAAGTAATCCATTTGACATGGATGAATTTTTCTAGTGAATATTTTTAAAAGTTTATTGAAATTCAATTGTGATAATATATTTGTCAAGACATAAATTTATTATTTTTATCAATTTCAATATTCTTACCAGACATAGTTTCATTATTTTTATTTTAAAGTTCTTCAAAATTAATGCTACTAAACTTAATTTCAAATTTGGAAATATAAAATACAATTTCTCATTTTCATTTTAAAAACAATTTTAGAAAAATAGTATTGCAAAATATCACTGAACAAGCCCTCAATTACTTTGAATCATTCATGCAAAAGACTATCTATAAACAACTAAGAAATAATGTGTTTATGAGTGAAAATAATTATGTTTATGAGTTAGGGTCAATTTGTAACTGTTTTTAAAATTAACGGGTATTGGTGTAAATTTTATAATTTTGAAAGACAATTTATAATTTTGTATACAGTTCATGGGGGAATGGTGCCAAAAACCCTTTTAATTAACATGTTCTTAATTGCCAGCCGAAAGGTTAACAAGAAGCGTACTAATTGATCGCAGAATAATGAGAAATCATTGTTTTCTCTCGTTTTCTCTTTCTCTTTCTCTCGTTCCATATTGCTTTTATTATTTATTTTACAACATGTTATCAACACAAGTTTTTTATTCATAAAAGCTATACGTTAATGCGATTAAAAGAGAAAATTCAACCATGAAGGTATTCCGACCCATCACAAATAGAATGCTAACTCACCTATCAAACGTGGATGATCCATAACTTCAAAATGCCTACTTTTCTAGAACAGTAAATTAAAATGGAAAATACATTTTGCAAGTAAAGTATATCTCTTATATAAATTCCTAAAAAGTGTTGGGAATAAATTATTAAATGACATTAACTCCAAAATAGGTACATGTCTCAGAAGTGACTTAAGCTAGCTCTAGATGGGGCTCAACCTACAGAAAAGGAATAAGCGTTAGATGAGACACACATCTCATAAGAGATTAATGAGTATTGTCTATAAATTACCAACTCACGGATGAACTGTGGGATCAAAATACATTTATAAATATAAGGTTCTCGTAGAAGTAACAAACCTCCAAAGAGAAATGCCCTTGAGGAGTCATAATGATCAGGGATATTTTTAAGTTCTTGACTCCTACAGTGACTTAGGTTCAGGAAGAGTCATAAACTTCAATAGAGATATATGTCCCTGAAGTGTCAATTTCAATAGAGATATAACTACTTGAAGAACTATTAACTCCTGCAGTGATATAAACTCCAGAAGACTACTAAACTTTGGAAGAATTAATTTTTGTAGATTATGGATGCATAAATGGATTACGAGATCATAAATATGTTTGTTGACACTACATTTATATATAGTAGCTACTGAAATTTAAATGATCCTCCAATCACATATTACATGTGGATTGTAACACTGTTTGGAAAATATTGAAAATGAACGATTCTATGTAGAATTGTATTTACTTGAAAATCATCAAGTATTTGGATCAGTAGTACAAATTTCAATAGTTAAACTGACAGTTACCGAACAACTCCAGCTTTAATGATTGATAATTTATATTATTTTGTTGCTTTCTTATCCACCGTGTATATGAATAGTGGTTTTACGAATATAGAATATGAATGGGGACTATTTAAGACAAACCTCACAATCATTGAACAACTCCAGCTGTAATATATGTACTAAAAAATTAATCTTGTAGGATCAAGACAGAGAAAAGTATTATAAGAAACTGACGTGCATCGGTCACTTTCTGTAGCAACTCATCCTTGCCAATAGAAAATAAGTTCCATGTGCATCAAGCTCATGAAATACTACAATTATATATATATATATATATATATATATGTGTGTGTGTGTGTGTGTGTGTGTTCCATTACATCATCATTATATTTTTTAACCGGACTAGTTATTGACATTTTACGTGCAAAGAGAAAGCAGTCCGAAATTCTTGTTTTAGTATTAAATAAGCAAATCTAATGAGAACTCTACCACTTTATAACATGAATTACGTTACAAACTTTAGGCCAGTGCTGAGAAGTTATTGTTTCCACAATAAAGATTTGAGTGCAAACCCGCACCCCCAATAAAAAAAGAGGGTTTTTGTCAATAATAGCTCTTGACTTATGTACAAAGTTGAAAATTACCACTGGTTTTTAATTGTTCATAAATATGTTTTTGTGCAAGTGATTCAACCTAATATATTTTTTCACGTACTTCTACTTGTATCATCCTTTAATATTAGAAAAAAAAAGTATACTTGAATAGTTAAAAATATACTAAATCAATAAGTTAAAGACAATTTACAACTGTTTATAACGTTCAGAGATGTTGGTGTCAATTTTATAATTTAAGGGCTAGCTTGATTTCTATGCATAGTTCCTGAGATATCAGTGCCAAAAACTCCTAAACAAAAAAAAAAATGATAATTAAAGTGTTAACAAACAGAAAGTGTTGACAAACTTTGTAGTTGCCGCATAGACATAGTCCACATTATAATTAAAGTGGGTTTAAATGATAAAACTATATTGTTTATTTTTCTGAACACTAGTATAAGGCAAGGAGACCCATGTAGACACCCAAATAGTAAGAGCCATTGTTCTTAAGTTTTTGCAAAATTATTAAAATTTGAATAAGTGATAATTAAACTCAAAACAAGCAAATCAATCTGACATAACCACATTAAGATGCGGATAAATAAAAAAAGTTTGGTGTGATTCATCAATCTAGAAATCTATTAGGAGCTAAGAATTATTGCTATATGATCTATATAATCTTTTTGGAGTCCAAAAAGCCTTTGGTAAGCAAGTTAGTGTAATTTCCCCACAATCTGGATCCATTTCCTGCCACCATGCTTTCTTTGAAAAAGAAAAAATATATATATATATATATATATATATATCACTGGCGTGAATAATGTAAAATTAATTAATTAATGGTTTATATTTTTTTGAAATAAAAATTTTATTTCTTGACTCCCCCAAAAAAGTCTTGTGAAACGCGGTTGCTCAGCTACGCGAGGGCATATATTCGGTATACAAATAACTTGTTTCATCCTGTACTCAACTTAAATATGCTTTTCCCTATAAAAAATTCTAAAAATTAAATTATGATTGTTTTATATCCTCTAAAGCATGCATGTTCAAGGATGCTTTCTAAGAGCATCTCCAAAGGGTTCTTTATACATTTTAAATTCTTTATTTTAAAGAGTTATCATATAAAATAAGAGTCCAACAAACTCTTTATTTTTTTAAAATAAATTAAAAAGTTAGTTTGACTCTTTATATTTGGAGAGTCAAATCTCACTCTCTACTCATATTATAATTAATACATTCCAAGTTTCAATATACTTTATTAATTAATTTTTTAAAAAAAATTTATTATTATAGTTTTTATTGACATCTTATTGGTTCTTGAAAAAATAATTTTTCTTCTCATTAATGATTATCCTTGAAAAGCAAAATAAAAAAAACAAATATAAAGAGTCTATTGGACTTAAATAAAATTTTTTACTCTTTATATATAAATATTCATAAAAATGCTCTTTATTATATAAAAGATATTCTTTATTTTAAAGAGTTCTGTTGGAGATGCTCTAATTTAAAGAGTACATTTTCAATAACAAAGAGCACCTTTGTCGATTTTGTAGAAATTTGTGTTGTATTAAATGATATATTTATAAATTTTGACCAAGACACTATTTTTTTTATTTATTCTCTTTATTTTATATAGTGAAGAATATAAAATTTCATGCCACTAGGCTCCTTATTTCTTAAAATAAAAATAAAAATGGGGTTTAACTCTCCAAATGGAGAGAACCAAAATCACTCTCTACTTTACTATTAATGCATTTTCATTAAATTTCACTCAACTCTCAGCTAGTATTTCCATTTAAATTTACAACACTAAATATAAGATTTACATTTTTAGTTTTTATGGAAAAAAAGAAAAATTAGTAACATCATAATTGTTCATTGAAATTAACAATATAAAAAATAAAATGGAAAGTCTATTGGACTTGTTAAATAAATTTGACTCCCTACTACTAAAATGTTGTTTATTTTTTTAAAATTGCTCTTTTAAGTAAAGAGCACCTGAAGGTGAATCAAATACACTCTTTATTTTAATTTTTAAATACAAAATATGTGCTAAACCTTAAATTTTGTGGGTTGACTCATTTTTAATAAAAAGTACAATGCGTACATCACATGTTTTGGAGATTTTCTAACCACTGCATTATAAATTATTGACCAAAAATCGTGAAAGGGATGTGTGGTACTTATAATTGTTTCCTTCCAATCTAATCTTTCTTAGGTGTCAATGATGGAACATCTCTATTTTAATTCCATAATACTCATTTTTCTTTACGTTTTTAATATATATTAGAAATGAAACACTCCAACTTTCATCAAATGCCAAAACATTTGTTTTTTTTTTTTTTTGGAGAAAGAGAAACAACTTTATTAATCACGAAAGGTCATCAGAACATAGTTTACCACCGCTGGCTGATTGGGTAAATCCCAGTTTAAAGCTAGTGACAAATTCAGGGCCCTTTTAGCAATTCATATCCCTATTAAGCTTGCCAGGAACAGGATTGAACAAAATTGATACAAACCACCTCTGAAATTGGGAAATATCATGGATTATAGCCTCCACATTCCAGCAGGGGCCTAACTCCTTACCGAGTAAACTGCCATGTAAGTTGGCACAGTCCGTTTCAACAATAATTTTAGGGGTCGTTTGATTACATAATTATTTTTTATTTTTATTTTGTTTTTAATTTTTTACTTTCGAGTTAAGTATAATTTGGTTAATTTAGAGATTGATTAGAATATATTAAATGTTAATTAGACTACTCAATTGAATAAATTAAAATGTGAATGAAAAATACAAACAGAAAATGAAAACACTTTCAAAGTGTTTTCATTTTCTACTTGTGTTTTCAAATTTTTACTTACTTGAGTAGTATAATTAACATTTAACAAACTCCAGACAATCTCCAAACTAACTAAATTACACATAATTCAAGAGGAAAAATTAAAAAAAAAAAAAAAAAACCATGTTATCATACGGGCCCTAAACTTCATTCTTTGTGCTTCTAATAGAGCATATAATAAACAGCTTGCCTCTCAATGGTTAAAGCGTTGTTACCCAGCAGAAGAATAAAACGATTACAGACAACAAAATAGGCTTACTCGTGTGTCACCGTCTTCCTTATCCAGGGAGAGTTGTAATATAACCTCGTGAAACCACACAATAAAGGGAGTGTCAGGAGGCAGTCGAAAAGCAAAGGAGGAGCCAAACCAAATTGCCTGGACCCAAAGACATCTCATGAAAGAAGAATACACAAACCACATTGGCCGGCCAATACGTTTGGTTTGACATGTAAAAATGTTCCTGAAATTGTGCTAGATGTGTCATGTTTGTGTATTTGGGTATATAAAGTGGCCCTTCCCAATTAAATTTAGCTGAGAAAAAATCTTTGTCCAGTATCATTTTTTTTTTTCTTTGCTACATTTGTCCATTATGTTCTTAGCTTATAGTTTAAATGGCCAAAATAAATTTTCAAAAAGGAAGTTCACAAGTATAATAATAGCTGCTAAAGTAATAGATGACAAGAAGCAATGGTTGTAAAGTCAGAAATTGTGCATACCTGACAAACCTAGCATATCTCCTTGCTGTATAAAGTACAAGGACAAACCCAGCTTTTAAACCTGCACCACATTTTTTTTTTTTGGTAAATAAAAATGCATTAAGCACATAAAGAGGCCTCAAATGATCGAGGCTCTTACATCCTGAGAAAGCCACCAAACTGGTCTCTAAAAGCTATATCAAAGAGACTAAAAGATAACACTAAAACCATCCTCAACAGAAAATAAAAATTAGAAAGACTATTTAGCGTCAGTTTAGCAGCTTTATCAGCTAACTGATTTGTTTTTCTGGCAGTAATCCAAGCCAGCATCCAAGGATACCTGAGTTGATATCCTTAACCATAGACTGAGCATCCGAAGACCAAATTAGACCTTCATCCCAACCACACATATATATTGCGCGTGTATATATAGAGAGAGAGAGCATAGTAATATGTACATTACTGCAATATCAATGGCTGATTACATTAATGTTTTCTAAGTTGCGGTAGTTGGTTTCTTCTTCGTCTTCCTCATTGTCTCTAGGGTCACATTCTCAGAAGCACATAAAGTTCTAGGCATGTATGTGTTTGGAGACTCCCTAGTAGATGTGGGTAACAACTATTTCCCTACTCTTGCAAGGATAGATTATCCGCACAATGGCATCGATTTTCCAACCAAAATACCAACTAGAAAGTTCTCCAACGGCAAGAATGCTACAAATTTTCTTGGTAATTACTTAATTTAGTTTTATTTTATTATGGATCACAAATTAAAACATATGAATATATATATATATATATATGTGTGTGTGTGTGTGTGCATGCATCATGTTAATCGACTCATGCAGTTTTTTTGTATTTCTTCTTACGTACATAAATAATTAAAATCCAATTATATATATATATATAGACAGGGATCTTGTACTTCATTGATTTTGATTTTCTCTTGTATTACATTATTACAAATCGATACACTAAAAGTCTTCCATTCATTAATCTGATCATATTCATGATATGTACTTGAACTAAACCCTTTATATATATATATATATATATATGTAACCCTTACATTATTACAAATCGATACACTAAAAGTCTTCCATTCATTAATCTGATCATATTCATGATATGTACTTGAACTAAACCCTTTATATATATATATATATATATATATATATATATATATATATATATTAGTAAGATTGGACAATACTTTCTGATTGGCAGTTGAGAAAGTGGGGTTACCAACCTCTCCACCATATCTGTCGACCTTAAGACCAATGGTCAACAAAAACAATCCATCATTCCTCGCCGGAATTAATTAGCATTGCCTCAGGAGCAGCTGGAATTTTAGATATCACTAATTTAGGTTTGGTAAGTTCTTTTGTTTGGTTCTTCGGAACTTTAATTTATAAGTGGCACAAACTAGTTCCATTATTACCTTTTATTCTTAATTTGCAAAAATAAAAAATAATGAAGGAAATGAATATATATATATATATATATATATATATATTTGTGCGTGTCATAATGTCAGACAATTAGTATGAATAAACAAGTAGAATACTACAGGACTGTATATGGAGAGATGGTGCAACAACTAGGAGCCGTTGAAGCACAAAAGCATCTATCGGAATCTCTGTTTTACATTGTAATTGGAAGCAACGATATCATCAAATACTTTAACCAATTTAATATCAAACTACAGCCAGAGGAGGAGTTTGTGGATTCGCTTATTCTAACACTTAAGCAACAACTAAAGGTAAAACCAAATCATTTCATTTCCAAACATCAAGATTAATGTCTTATTTTAGAGTTACATATATGCTATGTATATGCTATGTATATGCTCTGTCTACAGAGTTTTGGGCACTGGGTGTATTTCCTGCTGACCATATCATCTTTTTGGCAGCAATTGCAAAACTATGGTGGACGTAAATTTGTAGTAGTTGGAACTGGGCCAATTGTGTGCTTCCCATTCAAAGGCACAAAAATAAGGCATTAGAATGCTGACAAGAGTTGAACACAATGTCTCTCAAGTTTAGCGAAGGCCTCAAGCAAATGTTGCAGGAGCTGAAGTCAGAGTTGAAAGACATCAATTACTCATACTTTGACAGTTACAATTTCTTCTTAAACTTTTGTTTGCTTATGAAAAACAAATATATTATATTATCTGATTGCGTGAGCTTGCCACTCTAATATAAATAGAATTTATATATAAAGAAAAATAAAATTTTATTATTGAAAGATCTGACTCTAAACAGACAACTGTATTAGATTGCAGAGAAAGAACAATCTAGAGGCTCAATGAACTACCTTAAACAAAACTAATTTGTCAAATAGGTTTTCAAATTTGTTAAAATCACTGAATACTACAAGCTATAGAATTACTAAACTCTACGGAAGCTACAAGAAAAGCTAGATAGAAAAGTAATCTATAGCCTTTGATGCGCCAGCAGGGGTCCCCTTCACATTGAAATTTTGTCCTCTCTTATAGTCTTCAACACCAGTTGTACATCTCAATAACGTAATGTAGTTGGAGAGATAAAGAGATAGGAACCGACTGATAGCTCTTATCGTACCAGTTAGTTCATGCTAATCGGACAATTATCCTATCCATCCCGATAAATCGGCCAAACAAAGTTTTTTACAAAATTACCAATTTGCCCTTGTTTGGTCTGGCCAGTGATTTCATTCCAATCCATCAATCCAAAATTCCATCCAATCTAATCCATTCCATCCCAGCTTCCAGCTTATCACTCCAACACTCATAGCCAAGCCAATCAATCCTAGCATATCACTCCATCACACTAATCAATCTCATTCCAACGCAAACACTCCAACATGCTTATTTACTCCATTCCAATCTAACTGTCACTCCAACACACCAACAAATCCTATCACATTCCAACACTCCAATTTAATCCAATCACTCCAATATAACCAACTGCCACTCCAACCAATTTATTAACAAAAATATATTTGAGAAAATATTAAGCTCAAACATTGCCCCCCTTATTTATTATTATAATTATCATAAAATAATAATAATAAGTGAGGAAGTCCATACCTTAAAAAATTCACACCATTCCAAAGAGATTCGGTACAATGTGTATTTTCTTGACTATCTGTCACCGCCGAAACAAAAGCATAAGCTAGAAACTGACAACGGAGAACTGCACAACCGAAACTCCATTCCCGTAGTTTGTCGGCATTAACTTGCATGGGATTTACATAAAATATATTCTAACATGTATCCACAAATTCCATATATACACACACCTCACCAACGAAGACCACCATCAATTCCAATCACCATCTCAATAGTTACACAGGCCCACCATTACTAATATATGCCAATTGCTCTAGCCTCTTTTTTTCTTTTGTTGTAGCCAAACCTACACGGGCTCTTATTTCACAATATTTATTAGCATTAAATGAAAACTATGATGACATAAGCTTCTTCTTTCAAAAGTTGTGCTTCCATAAATATACCTGTTGTGCCCTCTGTGTAAAATCCGTCGGAACCTTCAATCTAACAATAAACTATGTAGCTACAGAGTCAAACCAAAATCACGCCTACGGGAAGAAATTTTTGCTTTCGACGTCTTTAACTAAAAGCCGTGCATCATCTTCAATTTATTTCGATTGTTGAAAACCACGACTCCAGTAATACGCACTGTCAATGGTACCCCAACACAAGGTAATTTTTTTTTAGCATAAAATAAAAATCATTTCAATCTAATAAAAACTCCAATTCTTCTATCAGACTGCCTAGCTGAATTCTTCCACTCTTTATAACACGATGTTATAAACTTTAAATTTTACAGCTTGTAATGGATTCTCAAATAGAAGTTGAAGATCCAAATCCGCTTGTAATGGATTCTCAAATCGAAGTTGAAGATCCAAATCCATCCCCTTGACCAGAATTAAAATCACGAGATAAACCACGATTCGAACCTGAAGAATACTGCAGAAAACTATCAATTGCAATGAGCTATGCTATTGCAGAGAATGTTATTGACACACGATACTAGATACGAGCTGGTCCCATTCAACACTATATTCTTGGCCCGTTCTTCAAAAAAGGAATCACCTCTGAAGTTCAACACGTATATGATGAACAAGGTCCTGAAGCCTTTCCTTATGAATGGGAATCTATCAATTGGTCAAAGTGGACCTCTTCTAAAAAAAAAAAAGAAACTATCTCCTATCATGCATTTAAGAATTGGTCTTCCTTGTCCACTGACTAGGTAGAATGGATCGATAGGTTGGAACCGTACTTCAGAACAAATTGGAAAACAACAGGCATAGATGAAGCCATCCAATTATCACGGTTGCCCGTACATTGTGATCGAGCTATCCTTGCAGCTGTAACATGCTTTTGGTCTCCAATCACAAATACCTTCAAATTTAGATTTAGGATGATGACGCCCACCCTAATTGACATCGAAGCTTACATCAGATTGACCTCCTTTGACACCTTCCTAACCGGTCCTCCATCATCACTAGTATCTTCATTAAATATTTCAGGGTTTCATAAAGATGCCAAAAATTATGGCCAATTCTTGAGGATGAAAAAAGGCACAGGCAGTCCTCCCACTGAAGATGAACACATTCCCTTCCTTCTAATGTGGCTCTGTAAGAACGTCTTATGTCTACTGGCTTCAAAGATTACACTCCAGTTTATTAATATTGCCAAGTCTTTAGCTATTGGTAGATTTACATCTTTGGGCCTCTTGGTACTAGCTCATCTATACCGAGCCATTGCTCTCATATTTGCAGACCCCTATGAAATGAATCCTAATGTTCTTGGACCCCTATGGATTCTCTAGATGTGGCTCCATGCACACTTTCACGAGATCACTCCACCTATAATGGAAATGGCTAATGTACCATTTGGACGAAGAATATTACAGGTGGACCTTGTTATGTACACTGCACAAAAATGCTTCACATTCTTTTACAACTGCAAGGGTCGTCCCTAGCATGCCTATCACCAATCACTTCTTTCTCGCCGTTATAATGGCAATAGTTTCTTTACCATTCCTAGCGACGTCCCCCATGGTGATGCTGTGAAGCACTTCCTCATCGAGAAATTCCATAACGTGACAGTGTGTAGGGATCTACCATACTGTGGGATAAGTAACAAGAAGAGCCAATGCAGTGTAAAAGTTTATTTACCGTCCTTTGTAGCACGGTAATTTGGGATGTACCAAGCCATACCTCTTCCACCAGCATCTTCATTTAATGGCTTCATCTCTGCTTGTCTCGTCACCAAGAATGAATCTGAATTCCATCAATATACTCATTTATATAAAGAATCTCAAAGCTTATTTGGGCTTGAAGTTTTGACTGAACTTGCAGACTCCACTTTTCACTTTGACTTATGATGGAAGAGGAAGACGTGCACCTATTTTATGCACTCACCATTAGACATGGTGTCTCATATTTTCACATCTACTGAGATCACCACTAAATATATCAAGCCTTCATACGAGACGACATCCATGAGTATCATTCCAGCTAGCAGAACAAAAGCATGTTCAACTAACCATAATGTTGCATCTCCTCCACCTACTCATTCAGGTTCAAGCACACTTCTTCTCATTTTCTTAGGCACTTATTATCATGCCCTGATTAACTCTTCTTCCATGCAGATTATGATGATGATACTACAACCATCTCTCAAGCCATCAAGAAGAGGACAACAACTTCTAATGTCGCTGGTCCTGTAAGGCGCAACTCAACTTTCTTCAATTCCTCTTTTATTTATACTATATTAATATAATTCCTTATTTATAATGTAATACTTTTGGGTCAAACCTTTCCACCGAGAAATATAAAAAGGAAGGGAAAAAGTGGTGTTGCCTCCTTTCCAAAAGGTGACCGACATGCCCCTACAACGCATACCAACATCATCAGTCAATCATCCTTAGCTAAGCGACTATCAGACCAATCAGAACTGAAAACTACGGTAATCACCTTTCTTAACTGACATTGGTAGACACTTCATCAGCAATACTTACATGTGAGTTTTGCAGATTAGTAATCTAGCACCAAGAACTATTACCGTAGACGACTTGACTCTTCCTCACACCATCACCCAGGTTCAAAAAGATCTGACCATTCCTAGTCCCACCAGTCTGGACACAACTCTCTCAATCTTGGCTAATAAAAGTATGGTATATTATCATTCTAAATTATTTTTTCAACCTTAAGTTTATCCACTCATTATACTAATTGGCCTTCAATTGTAGGATGTATCAAATGAGATTGACCCTCATTCTATAATTACAATCGGCCCTTCATTGACCAAAACTGAAACGCCATTTAATTCTCATCCCATTATTGAAGACATAACTAAAGCTGAACGTAACTCTGATGTTGATGATTTTCTCATTGACCACGATCCTACTCAAAATTCTGATTTGGAACTTGCCCTGACGAATAACTCTAAGGTAAATTTCATTTTTATGTCGAACTTTATCATTATTTACCTCCATTTAACAATCATTTTCTTCTTCAGCTTCATACTGTAGAAGTTATCAAACTGTATGTGTTTGCCGATCTTGAAAACTTCTTCAACTAAAACCCATCTCCTCAAGTCATAAACAGTCAGCTGGTTCAGTCGGATAGGAAGAAAATTAATGCAGCAAAAAGGTCTTACTAGAGATGGTTGGTACAGGATTTGACATCGTTACCGAAGAAGAGGCATGAAATAACTATCGCAAATCCATTGTCATACTTGTTAACGCTGGTTTCTTCCCTGATAATACGAAGTTTGCTATTTCAAAATTCCTTCACTCATTAGACAAAGAGCCAGCAACTTTCAACCAATTCCATGAGAACATCTTCGATGCAGCGTCACACCGTTCTTCCATGATTTCACTTCAAACATCCATTCAATCCAAAGCATCAGAGTATACTACAGCTTCAGCTAAATTGACAACCCAAGAACATCTAGTAGAAGAACTAAAAGCCAAATTAACTGAACCTGCGGACATTTATGAAAATTTACGGCGTTCCATCCAGCATACAATTGGTGAGGCAAAAAAGGAGAAAAAACAACACATTGATCTTTTCACTACATCCAATAGTAGAGATGAGGTGAGAGTCCAAGTTGAAGAGGCGATAACTGCACGTCATGCATCTTGGGGCGCTATTAATAACTCCATCATTTCTTACTTTACTGTTTAGTTGTCGTATTAGCTTTCCTATAGTTTTGTAATGACCTTTCTTGACTGAACATCCTTAGTGGCTTTTTAGTCAACTATTTAATATTCAATGCTTTTTTTTTTGTGCATTTGGTCCATGAAAATTCAAAATAAAACAATCTAATTTTATTAATAAACTTTGAAATAATGTAGCTACTTAAGCCTACAATCATTACAACAGCCTTGGTCAGGCTACCCTCTACATGGTTAATTATCCACTCTATGAGTCTCCCAACTGGATGGATAGTTGAGATGGTACTTTTTCAGAAAATGACCATTGATCAGGTTGGAATGTCTTAGTCATCATCTTTGTCATGCAACTGATATGCCTTTTTACCCACAACCTTTGAACCAATTAGGTGTCCGATAAGCCCATAATATTTAGGATCCTTCCAAAATTAGGTGACCACTTCCCAAATTTGGGATCCTTAGAACCAACGGGCAAGACAACCTTCCACACCAAGTTTCCTTCTCCAAAACCCTTATGTTTGACTTGCTTGTTATACATCTTGGCCACGGTATTTTTCAATACTTGCAAGTGATCTAAGGTCGCCAATCTGATCTCATCCAACTCTTGGGCTTCCTACATTATTGCTTGAGTGTAATCAGCTGGTCGATCTTTTTCTATACGTGCAAGTGATCTAAGGTAGCCAATCTTATCTCGTCCAACTCTTCGACTTCCTACATCATTGCTTGAGTGTAATCAGCTGGTGAGAGATTATCTTGATAGACCACCCTTAATGACTTCATTGTAACTTCCATAGGGAGAATTGCATCATGATCATATGTCAAAGCAAAAGGTGTTGTGCCGGTCCCAGATCTTTTAGATGTCCGATAAGCCCATAATGTTTCTGAGAGCACATAAGCTATTCCCTAGGGTTATCAATGATCATTTTTTTTATGATTCCTTTCAGCACCTTATTGTTAGCCTCGGCTTGTCCATTGGCCTAAGCAAAATATAGGGTTAAATGAGTGAACTTGAAGCCATGATCTTTTGCAAAGCTTTGTACTGCATCCCCTATAAACATTATTCTCCAATCGGCCATTATAGTTTCTAGAAGGATGAATATATGAATGATGTCCTCTTTCAAAAAAGTAATGACCTCGGCCTGACTTACCATTTTCATTGGTTGTGTTTCCACATACTTTGTAAAATAATCTATTACAACAATAATAAATGTATGTTCCTTGCTGTAAGGTGGATATATCTTGCCTATCAGATCTATAGCCCATCCATGGAATGGTCATGGCTTTATAATAGGGTTAAGAGGTACGCCCAGGACATGTTGGATGAGGTTGTGCCTTTGAAATGTCTAACATCCTTTTGCATACTCAATGTAGTCAGCCAAGATGATCGACTAATAAAAACCATGTCTTCGAATCATCCATCTTCACTCCAGCATGGTGAACATCGCAAATACCCTCATGAACTTCAGCCATGGCGTGCATAGCTTCATATTTTCCCAAACACCTTAGCAATAAGTCATCCTGACCATTTTTATATAATTTTTTCTTAAATAATATGTAATGCATCTCTCGCATTCTCATATTTCACTCACTGGGTGCACTTGGATTCTCTAAGCACTTGATCAACAAGTATCTCCAATCAGTATGATCAACTTCCAAATAATAAATATCAGCTGGAACACCTCTTTCTTGTAGGGATGTAACGTTTCTTAATGTTATCACCATCTATTTCAAATTCTCTAGGATATACACTCCCGAAGCTACCTGCGCCATCTCGTTAGCCTCATAATTAAGTTCTCATGGTACGTGCTGCAATGCTACATTATCGAATCCCTTTAAGAGTTGAGTTGCTACCATGCAGTATGATGCTAGATTAATATTATTGCAACTGTACTTGCATGTCAATTGATTCAGTATAAAAAGAGAATCTCCTATTATTTCAATCATTGAAACTCCCATCTCTCTAGAATCTCAAGACCAATAATCAATGCTTCGTACTCGGCTTGGTTGTTGGATAAGTTAAAACCCAATTGGAATGAAAATTGTGTTTTCCATCCCATTGGAGATTCAATTACGATCCCAATACATACCAAATCCCGTGTCCGAGATCCATCAAAACTCAACTTCCAAGGACTGAGAGAAGTTGTAGAAATTTCTATCAAATCCATTTCTCCTTCAATTTCCAAACATGGATGATCGGCTAAAAAATTAGCTAGGGCTTGACCCTTCATAGCTTTTTGTGGAACATATTTGAAGCTAAACTCTGATAGAGCCATGCTTTACTTTCTGATCTTCCCTCGTATGATTGGTCTTGAGAGCATATACTTAATGAGATCAATTTTTGACATTATAAAAACTATTGTTGGCAGCATATAATGTCTCAACTTTGTAGCCGAAAAGTATAACACCAGACACAACTTCTCAATAGGTGAATATTTAAGCTCATTGGCCATTAAAATCCTACTTAAATAATAGATGGTCTACTTTTTTCCAATTTCATTCTCCTATGCTAGCAAGCTTCCTATAGAATTTTCTGCAGTAGAAATGTACAAAATTAACGGCCCATTTCTGCAAGGGGGCATTAACACCGGATGTTTAGTCAAGTACTCTTTTATCTTATCGAAAGCCTTCTGATGATTGTCCTCCCATCGAAACTCTTCCTGGTTCTTCAATCTGAGAATATGGGAGAAAGCTTGAATTATCCCAGATGAATTAGAAATAAATCTTCGAAGAAAGTTTATTTTTCCTATTAAAGTCTGCAATTCCTTTTTATTCTTGGGTGGCTGAGCCTCTATAATGGCTCGAGCTTTATTTTTATCTAGCTCGATCCTACATTGATGCACCAAGAATCCTAAAAAATTACTAGCCGATACTCCGAAAGCACATTTCTAGGGATTCATCTTCAGTCTGTGTTTCCTCATTCTCATAAATACTTTTCTGAGGTCGGCCACATGGTCCCGCCTTTGATCGGATTTGATCACCACATCTTCAATATAAACCTCCAAAGAATGCACTATCATATCATGAAAAATTACATTCATAGCCCGCTGATAAGTTGCTCCTGCATTCTTCAATCCAAAAGGCATGATAACCCATTCGAAAGTTCTAATTGCTCCTGGGCATCTAAACACTGTTTTCTCTACGTCTTCTTCGACGATGAAGATCTGGTTATATCTGGAATGACCATCCATTAATGATAAGATTCATGTTTGGCCGCCCCATTCACAAGAAGGTTGGCCATTAGCATTGGATATTTATCTTTTGGCGTTGCTAAATTCACGTTTCTAAAATCCACACATACTCAAATCTTGCCATTCTTCTTGGTTACAGGAACCACATTGGACAACCACTCTGGATACTTGGTCGGCCTTATAAAGCTAGCCTCGAACAATTTCTTGATTTCTACCTTCATCAATGATTGTATTTCTAGTGACATCTTTCGTGGTGGTTGTTTATAGGGCTTCTAAAATAGGAATGCGGTGCTCAACCAGCCTTCTATCTAAGCTCGGCATCTCGTGATAACTTCATGCGAAATAATCCTTGAACTCCTTGAGAATGTCAATTATTTTGGCATTTAAATCAAGTTCCAACAAGCCGCTTACATATATTGGTCGAGGTTCCTCCTCTGTCCCTAAATTGACTTCAATGAGCGAGTCTTAAACTTCGGCCTTAGAATCATCCATCTTTAGTGGTGCAGGCCGAAGTTCTTCCATCTTTATTTCTTCTTCAGCCGTATCTTCACTTACACATTCGGCCTTACCAATGGCCGAACCAAACCCCAATCTCTTTTCAAATATATAAACGATCAATTTCTTCTTCAAGGCCTAAATGGCCTCATGCTTCTTTTTTATGGGGTTTGTAATCATTGAGTCATTTTTATTTTTAACTGCAACACTTGAGCGGTAACAGGATGATCCAACTCCTCATAAGCTTCTTTAGCTAGTATCTGCAGTATCTCCTAGTCCTTTAAGGTCGTAACCCTTGCAGGTCAGCCGAACTAAGTGTTTCCGAAAAACTTAATAAGGTCTATATCATCATCATAATATCTGGCCTCAACAACATTGGTAGTTACCATAAATGGTTTATTATTAGCTTTGACCAATTCAACCTCTTTGTCATTCCAAAACAGCAAAACTTGATGGAGTGAAGAAGGTATACATAGACTGGCATGAATCCAATCTCAGCCTAAGACAGCATTGTAGTGTGATTTGGACTCCACCACAAAGAAAGCTGTCATCAACGTTTTGCTTCCAACAGTGAGTTCTACTGGTAAAACTCCTTTACATTTTGTAACTTCTCCAAAAAAATTGGTCATCATCATCTCAGTGGGGATTAAATCCTGATCTTCTTTACCAAGCTGTCTCATCATAAAGACTAGTAAAATATTGACGGCGGCACCATTGTCCACCAGTGCTCGGTTGACAAGCCTACCGTCAATGTGAGCACATATATAGAGTGGCTTGAGATATTTTTCCATACAACTAGTAGTCTTAGCCTTTAAAGTTTTGGCTAAGGAATCATCATCCTTAGCCCTGGAAGTTTCATCCATTGGATCATCTATTCCATCTTCAACCTGTTTCATAGCTATCATATCATCCTTGGCACTAGAAGTCTCGGCTAATGGATCATCTGTTCCATCTTCAACCTGTTTCACAGCCGTAATACCCTTTTCTCTTTTTTCGGCTTCTTTTCGACCCACTGCATGCTCTCTTTGAAGCCTCCTTTTCTGTGTACGAGTAAGTGGACGACAATATCTTAATCCCGCTTGATACCATCAGCCAACCTCTTAAACGGGTGGCCTAAAAGTCATTGTTGTCCAATCGCGTCTTTCCATATGTGTAATTACTGGACGGACATCATGTTGCCTTAGTTTATCCAAATTCCATCCAGTAGATTTGATAGGATATTGATGATAGCTGTCAGGTTTTGAATACTGCACATAATACTTGAACTTTCTAGATGGTGCACCTAGCAAACCAACTTCACAATCTCCATCCTCGTACCTTTCTCATAAGAGTTGCTGGGAACTCTTATTAGCTTTTTGAGATACTATACGATGCTGATCATCTCGAGAAATAGTAACTTACAGACTAGGACCAGCTTGCACCCCCATAGAATTACGTTGGATTTTTACACGATCTTGATCATCTTACGGTCTAGATTTTAACCGATCTTCATGTCGTTGCTTGTGCCATTGTTCCCTACCTGACCTGAGTCTGAGCTGCACTTGGTTAATCGTACTACCAAGTTTGATGAAAACAAACTAAGCGTTAGAATTTCTCTTAGGGTTCTAAAGGCCATAACTTTTGGGTGGTGATTTAAGCATGACCTTCCCTTTATCTTTGATGTCCTTCTTTAGCCGTGTCTCGACCTCTATCTAATGTTTACAACGTGTACACAACTACTTCTCCTTATGAAATATTTATCCTTTTTCGTTCTCTGGTCTCTCAGATCGCTTATTACTCCTGTCCATCGATACACTTAAATCCACCTTGGGAGCCAGTTTCGAAATATTGGTCGTGGTCATGTTCACACCGGTTGCAGGAAAAGGGTAATTGTCAACATCCTTTACGTCACTTCCCTTCTCCGAAAACTTCAAAGTTCATTTTTTCAATTAACGCTTGAAAAGTGTTCCGGAATTGAATGCAATTTACTGTACCGTGCTCCAAGAATGATGTCATTTACAGTATTGCCTTTTCTTAATCTCCTCAACAGACGGAATCTTGTGGTCGTCAAGTAACTTGATCACTTTATCAGCCAAAAGCAAGTCAAATATTTGGTTGGCCTTTGTAATATCAAAGGAAAATATTTTTTCGGGGCCGTTCATTATTGATTTAGTCTCTTTAGCCAACTGGAATGTCTTCTGGGTTCCCAGTGGCTTGACTAAGGCTCTGCACGTGTATGGCCTTGTGGCCACAACTTTAGCTAATCCAACCTCAACTGCACTATCCTCTACATGATCCTCTGACTCCATCAAATTTATATCCAAATTTGTATCCTTGTAATACGTTCTTTTCGATGAACTTTGCACTGATATTCTTCATTCAGAATGTCTTCATACCTCGTGGCCCTCGTGGCCAACTCAAACAAGTCCCCAAACTCCATTCCGGCAAATTTTTTTTAAGTCTGTAACTCAGTCCACTCATGGCCAATTTCACAAACTCTCTTTCTGGAACATCTAGATGGCACCGATTTATGGCTCGTTTGAAGCGTGCCAAAAAACTTTCAGCTATCTCACTTTCTTTTTTATATAGACGAGAAAGATCTGCCATCGACACTTTTGGTTCAATTATATAAAACTGCTCATGAAACTTCCTTTCCATCTCTTGCCATGTGTGGATGGGATTGGCTAGTAGGTTGATGAACCACGTAAAAGCTGAACCAGTAATGGAGTTGGCAAAAAGTTTCAGCTCCAAAAAATCATTGGTAGCCGCTTCGCCACATTGAATCGTGAAACAACCAATGTGCTCAACGGTATTCTGATTTTCTTCTCCAGAAAATAATGTGAAGTCTGAAGATCTGACATTCTGAGGCAGTTCCATACGTTCAATGGCCTCTGGATAAGGCCTCCTATACATAGGTCGGCTAATACGTATGTACGTCGGGCTGACTCATTCTTCAATCAAACGATCAATTGCTTCCAGATTCATGAGTAGGTTTTGCCTACCATTCTGACCGGCGGCATAATCATTCCTTCCATTTTGGCCGTTGAGTCCGGCCACATAAATTTTTTCTTGGCCATTCTTTCCATGGCCATACTGATCCTGGTAACCTAACTGAGCTGAAGATGGAACGTATCTCCCAGTATTGTCTATAGCGGTCTGAAAACCTGTTGTTGTCCTTGACTAGCCGACCTAGAGGTGGAACATACCTCCCAATATTGTCTACAGCGGTCTGAAAAACCTACTGCTGCCCTTGACCAGCGGCTAGAATAACCTTCTGGTGTCCCTGACCGGCCGTAATAGCTTACTGTAAATAAGCCATAAGAGCAGTTGTTTGCTGAGTTTGTTACTGCGTCTGTTGGGCCACTAGATTGGCCAAGTTCTCCATAGAACGTTCAAATTAATTGACTGACTCCGCTAATCTTTTCTCCAATTCTAACCACTTGGTCCCCTAGGCCTTCGATCTGGTATCTAAGATCATCGATTGAGGACTCATTTGCTGCCATGACAGGTTCGTCGGTCTCGATTCTCGTTCACATCACCAATGGCTGTAGAGTCAGTTAGCTTCTTCTCACCAAAACTACTGCCAACGACCGTAAGGCCAGTTGATTTCTTACCTGCTGTGGTTGATCTAGTCTCCACCATGATGATTCTAGCAAGAAGTCCCACTAGGCATGCCAAAAAATATGTTTGCTTATGAAAAACAAATATATTGTATTCTCTGATTGTGCAAGTATGCCACTCTAATATAAATAGAATTTATATATAGAGAAAAATAAAATTTTATTATTGAAAGATCTGACTCTAAATAGACAAAAGTACTAGATTGCAGAGAAAGAA
This sequence comes from Rhamnella rubrinervis, assembly GCA_007844105.2. Taxonomy (NCBI): domain Eukaryota; kingdom Viridiplantae; phylum Streptophyta; class Magnoliopsida; order Rosales; family Rhamnaceae; genus Rhamnella; species Rhamnella rubrinervis. Next base: position 21,340,618 of record CM017574.2, on the reverse strand, counting down.
CAATCTAGAGGTTCGATGAACTAAAATCACTGAACACTACAAGCTATAGAATTACTAAACTCTACAAAAGCTAGCATAATGTAGTTGGAGGGATAAAGAGATAGGAATTGACTTATAGCTCTTATCGTATCAGGATAAATGCAGATTAGTTAATTATCCTTCATAACCCTAGCTGTCGCAATAGCCTCCTAAAATCCATTAGATCTGGAAAAACTAAAATACCTAGGCCATTCCAAACAAATTACCAAATCTTGGCAATTCTAGTTAGTTCATGCCAATCGGCCAATTATCCATCCATCCCGATAAATCACTAGCCAAACAAAGTTCTTTATGAAATTACCAATTTGGCCTTGTTTAGTCTGGCCAGTGATTTCATTCCAATCCAACATTCCATCCAATCTAATCCATTCCATCCCAGCTTCCAGCTTATCACTCCAACACTCACAGCCAAGCCAATCCATCCCAGCATATCACTCCATCACACTAATCAATCTCATTCCAACTCAAACACTCCAACATGCTTATTTACTCCATTCCAATCTAACCAACACACCAACAAATCCTATCACATTTCAACACTCTAATTTAATCAAATCACTCCAATCTAACTAACTGCCATTCCAACCAATTTATTAACAAAAATATATTTGAGAAAATATTAAGCTCAAACAACTTCATATAAAAACCTGCTCTAGGATCATACCACTTGTACCACATATTTTGGGATCCATATCACCTATTTTAGAAGTGACCACCTATTTTGGGATCCAGACCACCCGTCAAAGGCAGCTTCTAGCATCGTAATCGAAAATGTGTTTAGAGGTCCATTACAATATTCATTTCCATTCAATGTGGAGCAGTTAATTGCTCTTTAATATTAGAGGCTCAGCAGTGAGCACCACCAGTAGACTTTTATTAAAACCTTTTCTAAGAACAAAAAGACTGCGCAACAAGTAATCTCTGCTATTCTAATACAAAAGGTTACGATTTCACTGCAATTCTAAATGAATAGGTTACAACCCCATGATAAGGCGTGCATGCATTAACAAGAAAATAAATTATTATTATTATTATTTGTATTTTGATTCATTTATTATTGGCTTATTTTTTAAATGTCCTTTAATTTTAAATAAGCAATATATATATTGTAACACCCCCTTACCCAAGCCTAGGTTCCCGAGTAAGGTTTGATTACCATATATATTTTTTTTCTTCTTAAATTTGATTTGATTAAAACTTTTTTAACAAATACACAATAAAATCAGAGACTTTCCTTTACTTTTTGAAACCCTTTTTCAAACCACACCAAAAACAGTAATACTTTAAAATAAAATAAAGTTTACACACTCACACCGCAAAGGAAAATATAGTATTTTAAAAATACATAATATCTTTGCCCTCAAAATACCAAATCAAAAGCGTAAGAATATAGTACTTCCCAAGGCTCTAGTCCGCACCAATCCTACTGCTTGACTTTGATTTACCTTACACACATGAGACAATGTAGTGAAAAACACTCAGTAGGCAACCATATGCAAATGTAAATGTTATGTCATGAAGTGTATCACTATACACCTAAAATTATTATTTTTCTCTATTTATTTTTCAACTGAAAAACCCACTCTCTTTCCACGTTTCGTGCACAAAACACCACACCTCTGTGGTATGCGGATCAACCACCGTTCCGGGCAACCCACCACTATGTGTGGTCAGTGATTCATAGAGCATCTAAAAACAGGGTTTGAACCATGCACCTCATTGTGCACCTAATTTTTGAAAACACAAACCCATAGGGAAAAATCTTTCATTTCATATAAAACAATAAACCACCAAAATTGCTCTATGCAAATAAATGCTCATGCCACAATGCACAAGTAAAACTAAGCTACAAAGTAAAACACATAATTATCAACCATCCTATTCCAATAGCTTAATTACCGAAATGCCCCTGCTCAACCATACTGATGTAATTACCGATATACTATTGACCATGTCGGAAATTACCAAAATACCCTTCAAATAAATGAAAATTTACCAAAATACCCCTCAATAGGTATATGGTTGATTACCATTCTACCCTCGGTAAAACAATAGAATTAATAAATTCCATCAACATACGCATTTACAATACAAGTATAAACACATATATAAATAAATACGTATATAAAAATATACACACATAAATACACATTCATGTACACATATTCATATATATAAACACATATATACACACCATATATGTATACACATTTTATATATACATATATATATACACACAAATATAATTTAAATATATACATAATCACATATACACATACATATAAATACATATATTAAATATGCACATATAAAGACATACTCACATATACATTTATATACACAAACACATTTATACACACCCATATATGTATATACATAATTTATACACATATATATGTATACAAATATAATTTATGCATACACATACTTATATATATATATATATATATATATACCCCCATGTATAAACATACTCACAAATACATAGTAATTGAATATTCCAATTAATACATAACTAATTATATATATGCATAAACCCATACAAAATACACTTGTATATATTTAATTAATACATACATAAAATATATGTATTTTGTAAAATACAACCATATTTATAATTATACAAACACATGTAAAATAAATTGTATTTGTAAATGTGTAAATAATAATAATTGAAAATAGATATATATATATATATATATATAACAAATAGTAATATATATATATATATATATATAATAATTTAGAATTTGGAAAAGACCACAATACTCCTCCAATTCCAAATATTTTCAACTCTACCCCTACCATAAAAATGACGAAAATACCCTCAACAATTTCAAAAATTACATTTACGTCCTTACATGTGAAATGACCAAAATGCCCTTGACCTTTTTTTTAAATTCCATTTATGTCCTTAAACAATTTGAAAAATTCCATTTGAGTCCCTTGCATGCAAAATGACCTAAATGCCCTTGAATTTTTTTTAAAATTCCTAAAATACCACTTGTAAGTAAAAAGACCAAAATCCACTTTCCACCTATTTCCATCAAATTAAAAAGTCCACAAACTATTCCATCCACCAATTTCATAAATTCATGCATTAATCCAATAAACCATGCTTAAAATTTAATATATTCAAGCTTTATGCAATATTTCCATGTAATCACTCAACCTAATAATTGAAGATTTTAACACATGCTCAAACCACATGAAAATCAAGCTCATCCCAACATTGATTCAATGCTTCCAAACATAAATAAATCAAATAGTTAAGCAAAACTCATGTAATATGCTAAAAAAAAAAAACATATTAATTGCCTACCTTGATTCAAGCTTGAAAGCAAGCAATTCCCACCTTTGAAAAGTACCCAAGCTTTGCCAAAATCCTTATTTGATGGCCGGCAACTTCCCTCAAAACTTTTGAATTTTACAAAAAAAAATTTCAACTCTCTCTAAGGTGTAGTTAAAAGCAAACAAAAGTAAAGAGAAATGGAAGAGGGTTGTCGGCCAATTGCCAACTTTTTTTTTTTTTCAAAAAAAGTTAAAGTAAAAGATATTTGTATATATATAATATTAATTAATTCATTGGTGAAACAGAAGGAGAAGAGTCGGCCACACACAAGCCAATTTGCAATTGGCAATTTATTTTTTTAATAATAAAATAAAAAGTAAAAAGTAAAGATATTTAAATATATTATTATTTTAATGAATAGTAAAAGTCAAAATGGGTCAAACTTTGACCAAGGGCAATTTGGGCATAAAAATTTTCTCAACTCCCCATGAGATGCTTTTGACCCTTACAAAATGCCTGAGGAATTTAGAAACTGCTCCTTTCAGTGAAAATGGCGAAACCGCGATAAAACCGAAAACGCAGCCGAAAATCGACAGTTTCGGAAAAATAGCTTAGTTATTACAACACTCTCCTCCTTAAAAGAAATTTCGTCCTCGAAATTTTACTAAAGAGGTAAACAGACTACACAAACAAAGATGGATAGTTGACTCTCATCTCGTCTTCTTGCTCCCAAGTCGCTTCCTCCACCGCGTGGTTTCTCCAAAGACCCTTAACCAACAGAATCGCTTGATTCCTAAGAACTTGGTCCCTACGGTCCAAAATTCTTACTGGTTTCTCCTCGTACGTTAGGTTCTTATGAACTTCCAATGACTCGTATTCGATGACATGAGAAGGATCATGTATGTACTTTCGCAACATCGAAATATGAAAAACATCGTGCATGCTAGATAAATTGGGAGGCAACGCTAACTGATATGCCAAAATCCCAATTCTTTCTAATATTTCAAAATGTCCAATAAAACGAGGACTTAACTTCCCCTTCTTCCCGAATCTTAACACACCCTTCAGAGGTGCAACCTTAAGAAATACCTTCTCACCGACCTCAAACTCAAGGTCCTTTCGCCTAATATCCGCATAACTCTTCTGCCGATCCTGAGCTATTTTCATTCTCTGTCGAATCTTGTTGATGATATCGCTGGTCTGTTACAAAATTTTTGGACCAAGCAATATTCGTTCACCAACTTCATCCCAATGTGATGGAGACCTACACTTATGTCCGTACAACGCTTCATACGGAGCCATCCCGATGGACGCATGGAAATTGTTATTGTAGGAAAACTCCACCAACGACCAATGCTTTTCCCAACTTCCTTCAAAATCTAGCATACATGCTCTTAGCATGTCCTCCAACGTCTGAATTGTCCACTCTGACTAACCATCCATTTGCGGATGAAAAGCTGTACTGAAGGTAAACTTCGTCCCCATAGCTCTATGTAAACTCTTCCAAAACGACGAAGTGAACCTTGGATTACGATCCGACACGATTGAAATAGGCACACCGTGAAGTCATACAATCTCATGCACATATAACTGAGCAAGCCTCTCCATCGAATGAGTACTTCGTATAGGTAGAAAATGAGCCGATTTTGTCAATCGATCTACAATTATCCAAATCGTATCATTACCTCGTTAAGATCGGGGTAATCATACAACAAAATCCATCGATATACGCTCTCACTTCCACTCCAGAATCACTAACGGCTTTAGGTGAACTAAGTAAGGTGTACAATGAGCCTCTACCAAAATCTCTTTCTTTATCTGCTCGACATTTGGCACACACAACCGAGTACCAAACCTCAAAGTTTCATCTCCAACGAGATTAAACTCTGGCTTCCTCCTTTCAATGACTTCAGCTCTGATCTTCTAAAGATCTGTATCGTTAGCTTGTCCCTCCTTTATCTTGTCCACAATCGAAGGTTGAATCGTGAGCGATGCCAACATAAATGAACACTGGTTAGTAATTAACTCAATGTCCATACTCTGTAGATCCTCTAAAATACGAGGTTGAGACGTGATCAGACCACCACTAAATCCCGCATACTTTCTATTCAACGCATCTACTACGATGTTTGCCTTACCTGGATGATAGTTGATAGTACAGTCATAGTCCTTGACTAACTTCAACAATCTCTTTTGCCTCATGTTCAACTATTTCTGAGTGAAAAAATACTTGGAACTCTTATGATCGGTGTAGATGTTGTACTTCACTCTATATAGGTAATGACGCCAGATCTTCAGCGCAAACACTACCACTGCTAAATCCAAGTCGTATGTAGGGTAGTTTCGCTCATACGGCTTCAACTGACGTGAAACATAAGCAATCACCTTGCCGTTCTGCATGAGAACGCAACCCAAACCTTTTCCAGAAACGTCACTGTAGATCACGAAATTGTCCTCGCTGTTCGGAAAAACAAGAACAGAGAGACTAATTTCCTCTTCAACTCCTAGAAACTTTTCTCACACTCCTCCGACCAAACAAACTTATTTTCTTACCTTAACAACTGTATCAACGGCAACACAATCTTGGAAAAACCTTCTACAAACCGACGATAGTAGCTCGCCAAACCAAGGAAACTTCGGATTTCTCCGACGTTCGTTGGTCTCTTCTAATCCTGAACCTCTGCAACCTTACTAGGATCCACCTGAATACCTTCAGCAGATATCATGTGTCCTAGAAAAGTAATATTTCCAAGCCAAAACTCGCACTTCTTGAACTTGGAGTACAACTGCTTCTCGCGCAAATGCTGCAGCACTAATTTCAAATGTTCCTCATGCTCAGCTGCTGATTTGGAATAAATTAGGATGTCGTCAATAAACATCACCACAAATTTATCCAAGTATTCGTGAAAAACATGATTCATCAAATCTATAAATGGTGCTGGTGCATTTGTCAGTCCAAATGACATTACAACGAACTCGTAATGACCATATCTCGTGCGAAATGCACTCTTTGATCTATCCTCCTCTTGATCTTCAGTTGATGATAGCCAGAACGAAGATCAATTTTCAAGAAGACACTTGCTCCTTGTAATTGATCGAATAAATCGTCAATCCTGGGCAACGGGTACTTATTCTTGACCGTCACCTTGTTGAGTTCTCGGTAATCAATGCACAAACGGATTGAACCATCCTTCTTTTTCACGAACAGAACTGGTGCTCCCCAAGGCGAAACACTAGGCTTAATAAAACCCTTGTCCAACAAATCCTGCACTACTCCTTCAACTCAGCTAGAGCCATTCGATACGGCGCCTTAGAAATAGGTGCAGTTCCCGGTTTCAAATCAATCGTAAATTCCACTTCTCGATCTGGCAGTAATCCCGGCAGATCCTCAGGAAAAACATCCAAAAGTCTCGAACGACTTTTACATCTTGCTGTTGAAGAGCATCCGGTTCCTTGTCAACGACGCTAACAAGAAATACCTGACACCCTTAATGCAAACATTTAAGAGTTTGGATTTTCATTAGCAACTTAGACCAAGGTCTAAACTTTGAACCCGCAAACTCAAACTTCCGACCATTTATAGGGCTAAACTGAACTTTCTTCTCTTTACAATCAATACAAGCCCCGCACTTAGATAACCAGTTCATAGCAAAGATCACATCGAAATCCAACAATTCTAATATAATTAAATTAGCACACAGTGTCTCATCACTGAGGCATATATCACAATTACCAAGCAAAGAAGTAGCAAACATACTTACACCCGAAGGTGTAGTAACACATAATCCACAATCCAGAAAATTAGGTTCCCTAACCAATTTAGCAACAAACTGACTAGACACAAACGAGTGCATAGCACCCGAATCAAACAATGTAAAAGCACTTATACCATTTAAAATAACAGTACCCATTCTTTCCCCGCCTCCTCTTTGGTCAATGCAAACACCCGACCTTGCGTAGGCTGTTGCGTCTTTGCTACCCCTGGACAATTCCTCTTTATGTGGTCTGGCTTGCTACAACCATAGCACGTGATAGTCTTTCCCCAGTATTCTCTGAAATGTTGCCTTCCGCACTTACTACACTGCGGAACACTAGGTCGGTTATCACCCGTCTTAAACTTCTTGTTGTTGTTATCCCCTCGGTTAGTGCTTGACCACGGTTTTCCATCGAACCTCCGCTTCTGCGAAAAACCTCTTTTCCATTGCTTCTTCGCAGGAGTAGAACTCGATCCTGCAAGTCCTCTTGCCACAGAGGCAAGGTCCTTAGCGATCAACTGCACTTGCTGCAGAATCTCCGAGTATGTAGAGAACTGGAAAATAGCGACTGCATTGTAGAGCTCAGACTGTAACCTCTTCTCGAAACGTCAAGCCCTACGCTCCTCAGTGTCCACTAGGTGTGGAGCGTATCGAGAAAGTTCGTCAAACTTCCTTTCATACTCTACGAGGGAAAGATTTCCCTGCTTCAAATCTATAAACTCCACTTCCTTTTCCTTCCGCTTCACTCGCGGAAAATACTTTTCCAAGAACAATGTCTTGAACAAGGCCCACATCATCGGATGTTCGTCAGTACGATACGCCCTCTTGATCATATCCCACTAATGACTGGCTCCCTCCTTCAGTATGAAGGAAGCACAGACCACCTTCTAGGTCTCTGAAACATCGGTCAGCAGAAAGATCTTCTCCAACTTCCGAATCCAATTCTCAGCCACTAATGGATTCATCAATCAGTCAAATTCCGAGGAATGAAGATCTCGAAACTGCTTCACCACCGCATTAATTCCCACAGGTTGCTGTTGTTGCCGAGGTTGTTGTTACTGAACATTATGAGCCACCAACCTTTTAATGGCCTCCGCAAGACGACTCGTAGCATCCTATGGGACTGCTATCAGGCTCAGGGTGAATGTTCCTTGGAAAATATGGCATTTGCATCCAACGAGAAAATAAATCCTAACCAAATTATTCGATAATAATTTGATAAGATACACAGTTAAACCACACTTCATTTTTACAATAAAGCGTTATGCAACTAGCACACCATACATATATTATACAATATATACATAGTACATATATACCTATATATACATATACCATATGTATAAAATATAATGCATATATACACAACAAAGTTACTACAATGTCAGAGCTCTAATCACTAGCAAACTCATCCCAAGGAACAAAATCCTCAGGATCCCTCAGCTCCGGCGTGTAACCGCGAGGTACGTAGTCGTCAGTACCCATAGAGTCCTCCTCTGGGTCCTCCTTAGTGTCCTCTATAACAACCTCCTCAGGATCCTCCTCGGAATCCTCTTCAGCATTAGACAGTCCTCTAAACTCCTGTGCATCTAACTGTACCCACCTAGCCATCTACTTGTCAAGGTCCTCATCGAATCGATGCAAATACCACATCATCATGTCATGACGATGATTGGCATCACGCTAATCATAATCCTTAGAACGCACATAACAATGACCCCCATCCGGTAATAGTATAAAACGGGTCTCACAGGTCAGATACCTAACAACAGTATGTAATCCACGCTCCCGCTCACGGTGACTGGACTCTACATCCAGCTCTACATTCTAATAACCTGCTATAGACTGACTATCCCCTCTCTGGGATATCCTCCCCTTACAAGATCCAGTCAATGACTCTTTCACTAGGGCACCACACGTACCGGCACTGGCTCCTCTACCGGCAGATTATGTCTCCTTCGTACCCAGTCAGACAAGCGGCTAAACATCTGGCCCATCTAAACAACACGATAACGTAATGCAAGATAAATAAACATGCACTACTACAACAAATCCAAAGACAATCTACCTTGGCGTGTAGGTGGTCACTGGAGCATCAGCAAGTACTTGTTCAAAAATCTAGGGCTCTAATACCAAAACAGTAACACCCCCTTACCCAAGCTTAGGTTCCCGAGTAAGGTGTGATTACCATATATATTTTTTTCTTTCTAAATTTGATTTGATTAAAATCTTTTTAACAAAGACACAATAAAATCAAAAACTTTCCTTTACTCTTTGAGACCATTTTTCAAACCACACAAAAAATAGTAATACTTTAAAATAAAATAAAGTTTATATACCCACACCGAAAAGGAAAATATAATATTTTAAAATACATAATATCTTTGCCCTGAAAATACCAAATCAAAAGCGAAAGAACGTGGTACTTCACTGCGCTCTCCAATCCGCACCCCACCAATCCCTACTATTTGGCTTTGGACTAACCTGTCACACATGATAGACAACTGTGAGTGAAAAACACTCAGTAGGCAACCATATGCAAATGTAAATGTTATGTCATGAAGTGTATCACTATACACCTAAAATCATTATTTTTCCCTCTTTATTTTTCAACCGAAAAACCCACTCTCTTTCCACGTTTCGTGCACAAAACACCACGCCTCTGTGGTATGCGGATAAACTACCATTCCGAGCGACCCACCGCTATGTGTGGTCAGTGATTCATTAAAACAGGGTTTGAACCATGCATCTCATCGTGCACCCAATTTTCGAAAACATAAACCCACAGAGAAAAATCTTTCATTTCACATAAAATAATAAATCACCAAAATTGCTCTATGCAAATGAATGCTCATGCCACAATGCACAAGTAAAACTAAGCAACACAGTAAAACACATAATTACCAACCGTCCTATACCAACAGCCGTAATTACCGAAATGTCCCTGCTCAATCAACAACTACAAGATTAAGGAGTTGGGTTCAACAATAGAGAAGCATGATATTTACTTGAATCTCATTAAAAAAAAAAAAGGAAAAGAACAGTTACATGCATCCGTACCTTTTCCTCATCCTTTTCCTTTGATATTTGGACGTCATTATCATATGGTGTTTGCAAAGTATTGCAGCCCTACTCTTTTCACAGTTGCAGCTATGCAACTTATACTCTTTTCAAGGAGTTCTTTGCTGCTAAATGTTTCTGTTTGCTATAATATACTCTTTTCAAGGAGTTCTTTGCTGCTAAATATTTCTGTTTGCTATAATAATATATCATTACGTGTGCATATATATTCTGAAAAGTCCTGCTAGAACTCCTTTTTCACCTTTTTTTTTCCCCTTCTTTGATGAAGTTATAGTTCAATGAATAATCTAAATATTAATTTTAGAAATTGTGTTCTATCCAGTTGTATTTTTATCATATTTATTGTTGAATGCAAAAGAGAGAATACTTTCGTTTCTTGCCACTCATGAGCAGAGTAACATGTTCCTACTGTATGATATTAATAATTTATCTGAATTTTGGTAATTAATACTTATTCCCCTATAATATGCCCCTGTCTTTGGTCACAAGCAGAGGAGCATGTTTATCTGAATTTTGGTAATTAATACTTATTCCCCTATAATATGCCCTTCTCTTTGGTCACAAGCAGAGGAGCATGTTTCTATTGCATGATGTTGACAATCTATCTGAACTTTGTAATTAATAGAGAAGATTGAACTTTTCTTTAACGTACTGCAGAGAACATTTATTGTTTTTTTAATTGTTCTGTTGTTGTGTTAATATGATGTTCACTAAAAAATGTGGGGTGGTTGTGAAATTGATCAAACTTGGGTACTTTATTTCTTGGAATTGCTAATGTGTTATCAGATCTTAGACAATTATGGGGAATATTCTGTGAATGAAGTCAATAATTGAATATCTTTAGATTTTATGTAATACATTTTTTTTTAAATGGGAACAAGTTTTGACAAATGAAATGTTGATAGAAAATTCAAAGGAAAAGGAAGTGGCAGGACAAGTTTTTTTTCTTTTAAGTATATAAACTTGCTTAATATATAAATCATAAAGAAAGGATGACATATGAGGCAGAAGTAGTATCATGATACTTTCTTTTGTGACAACTGCACTGTAGAACAATTATTAAATCTGGTTTAGAGCCTTCTCTGTTTTTGATAAAAGGTACATATTATATGTTTTATTTAGTACAAATAGAATTATATCAAAACTGTAGTGAAATGTCATAGCCTCTCCCAATATGAATATTTCTGTGCTCTTAGTAAATAAACTTTAGGATATACAATGTTTGTTTGTTGTATTTACTTTTTGGAGCTTCTACTAAAATAGAACTATGAATATTCTCAAATTAATTGAAAGTTGATGGTATATAGTTTAGCTTGCGAACTACATAAAGAAATATCCACAAAGACATGGAAGCATAATTAACCGTGAACAAATTTTATGCATAGTTATGAAGAATATCCACATGTATAAGTTAAAACTTTGTAAGCATATATCTTTTAGACTTTTTTTTTCCTGTAATAATTCTGTTTTATTATGTCTTGTATTTCTACTTTTTTCTAGATGAAAATTTCTTAGTTACATAGAAATTTATATGGTTGGTAACATGTTGCTGTAACTAATCCAACAACATGAAAAATGTGGAACATTTTAAACTTGGTTATTGGTGTTGAATATTGCTTCAGTAAGAGCTGCTGAAGAAAAGAATAATGAGTTAACAAAACAAATTGAAGAATTAAGAGCTCGACAAGATGGAATGAAGCAATCACTATTTCAGAGATTATATATTGATGTTGAAGCACATTTTTAGCAAGTGGGACTAAATGTGGATACACCTTCGTGGACGCATGGTGCAACTTTCAATGGTGAGTAAAGTGATTTTGTTGTTTAATATACTCAAGTTAGATAAAAAATGAAAAGAAACTTTAGATCTATATCAAAAGTAAAATTTTATTTCATTTATTTTTTTTCAGTAGATTTCAATACTTAGTTAATGATCAAAGGATTTCTTCTCTTTTGCAGCTGATTTTGAACATAATGAAGCATGATATATCCTAGTGGCTCGTCTTTTGGATTTGTGATGACCTTTGATTACAATGTAAAGATGTATAAAGGAGTTCTCCATCACATATATATGTGATGGAGAATGACTTTATTTAATCTCATATTAGGAACAAACAAAGTGTGATGTAATATTATGCTTATTGTGTACTTAATATAATATAGTAATGTCAATTATATTAAAATTGTGTAATTATTTATGTATTTTTTAATTTATGTATTTGAGCAAAGACAATAGATGCTTATCAAATATATATAGTATAATACCAAGTGTATTGGTCTTTAATTGAATTGGTAATTAAAAATAATAAAAATTACAAAAATAAATAAAAAATTATCACTAGCAATTATGTGACAAAATAATTATTCGTAGCTGGCAATATAAAGCCACAAATTTATGTTGTAAATGCAAAATAAATAGAAAGTTAACATTCGTAGCTGTAATTTTGCTACAAAACTGAATTTGTAGTTATATATTACCCACAAAATATAATACTTTTCCTACAAAACTGAATTTGTAGTTATATATTACCCACAAAATATAATTCGTAACTACTACAAAATAGTCACAACACTAGTGTACATAATTGGATTTACTGTAAAGAAAAAATACTTTGTGGCTAATATTTAGTTACAAAGTTTACATTCATAGGTAACAATATAGCAATAAATTTTAATTTTGTAGCAGATTTGTAGCTACGAAATTTATAATTGTAGCTCATAGTTAGTCACAAAATCAAGCTAATATATGATTTTTGTAATATTTACCTATGAAACATTTTCGTAACTGAATATCAATATTTAGTCACAAAATATTTTTTCATGGCTACAGAATATTTAGATGCGACCTAGTTGCAAACATTTGTAACTAAGACCCTTTCAGATACGAAAATCAGTATTTAGATACAAAAAAATGGTTGTGGCTGAAGGTCATTTTTTTTGTAGTGTGCAGTATGGCCAGCATATAACTCAGCTCTGTGTCCCTGTTATTAACAACATATATTTGATAATTATGTAAACAATAGTTCATATACAGAAACCAAGAATGTGTTACAATCTAAGGCCAAAAAGAAGGGCATGTGTTAGAGGGTTCAGTCAGGAAATGCTAAATACCATATATAACAGCAACTTTATATTCTAGATTTGAACAAAATGGTATGATATAGGAGAATAGGTACCATGCATTCTAAATCAACATAACGGGCAAGCCCATTTTCAAATATCCATTTTTATTTGTACCTCTATTTTCATTTACATATAATCACCATTCTTTCACGTTTTCATCTTCAGTTGTTACAGATCTCCTGTGTTCAATCTGTTTGACTTAATTTTGCTTATCCGATGGGAGTGACTCATGAAAAAAATTATTCAAAGTAGTTTCATAGTAAGAGCTTGGCAGCCACCTCGGAGGGCTTCCATAACAAGGTAGTTTTATTTTAATTAGGGTACTATTCCTATTAAGATTAGGTTTTATTGAGTTAGTCTTATAAAAGGAACCATAGCTGCTAATATATTTGTAAGCGTGACTTTTCTACAGCAGCCGAAAAAAAGTTTCGTGGCTTTTGTTTTTCTCTCTTCTATATTATCTCTCATATTTTCTTTTTCTTCCTCATTATTCATAAAGTTTTGGGGTATTTTTTTCTTCCGTAATTCTTTTTTCAACAGTGGTATCAAAGCCTTTAGATTTAAAAGGACTGTATTTTATTCTATTTGAAAAATTTTTTTGCCTTTTTTTATTTGAGAGAAAAATTTTTGTTTGAGAGAAGTTTTGAATTTTTTCAATATGTCTTCTGGTTTTGGTGTTTCCTCTCCTCCACAATCTAATGGTGAAAACTATTAATTTTGGATTATTAAGATGCAATCTTATCTCAAAGCGCATGGCCTATGGGAATCCATGTTGAATGGTGATGACCCTGCACCGTCGGTTGGCAATCCAACTTTGAATCAAATTAGGCAACATGTGTAACACCCCCTTACCCGAGCATACGTTCCCGAGCAAGGTGTGATTACAACGTAAATTTTTTTTTCTCTTTTCTTTATAAATTTGACTGGTTAAAAATAATTTTGGACAACAACACAACAATAATAAAACTTTCCTTTACAATTTGAGATCGTTTTGCAACCACACCACAAACAGTAATACTTTAAAACATATCAAAGTATACACACCCACACCGTAAAGGAAAAAGAGTATTTAAAAATACACACAGAGTATCTTTGCCCAAAATACCAAAGTCAAAATACGGAAGAACACTATACTATGCCATGCCTCCCAGGTCCGTACCACCACCAAGCCCTACTGCTGAGTTTTGGATTTACCTGCCACATACAATAGCAGACAACGGTGAGTGATAAATCACGAAGTAGGCAACCAGATGCATATGTCAATGTCATGTCATGTAGTATATCACCATACACATAAAATCATAATTTTTCCCTCTTTATTTTAATTAAATAGCTCACTCTTTTTCTGCGTCTCGTGCGGCCACACGAAACACCATGTCCTTTGTTGGTATGCGGATGAAACACTATTCCGGGCGACCCACCGCTGTGTGTGGTCAGTGATTCATAGAGCGACTAAAAACAAGGTTTGAACCATGCACCTCATCGTGCAACCAATTTTCGAAAACACAAACCCACAGGGAAAAATTTCTCATTTCACATAAAACAATAAACCACCAAAATTGCTTTATGCAGATGAATGCTTATGCCACAATGCACAAGTAAAACCAAACAATACAGTAAAACACATAATTACCAACCGTCCTATTCCAACAGCTGTAATTATCGAAATGCCCCTGCTCCATCAACGACTACAAGTCGCTCAACCATACTGATGTAATTACCGATATTCCATTGGTCATGTCGGAAATTACCAAGATACCCCTCAAGTAAATGAAAAATTACCAAAATACCCCTCAATAGGCATATGGTTAATTACCATTCTACCCTCGGTAAAATATCGGAGTTAATAAATTCCATCGACATACGCATTTACGACACAATTATAAACACATATATAAATAAATACATATATGAAAATTTACATATGTAAATACACATTCACATACGCATATCCATATATATAAACACATATATGTATACACATTTTATATATACATATATATGCACACAAATATAATTTACATATATACATAATCACATTTACACATACACATAAATACATATATAAAATTCGCACATATAAATATATACTCACATACACATATATATACACAAACATGTATATACACACCCATATATGTACACATGTATTTTATACACATATACATGCATACGAATACTATTTATATATACACATAATTATATATATATACATACTCCCATGAATAAAGTACTCACAAAATTTATATATATTAACTTAATACTCCATTTAATACGTAAAGTATTATTATTTTTATACATAACCCTCTACAAAATACACTTAAGTATATTTAATAAATACGTATATAAAATATACGTATTTTATAAAATACATATATTATTACTATTATACAAATACATGTGTAATTAATTATATTTATGCAAATGTAAATAATAGTAATTGAAAATATTTATATGTATATTAAATAATAAATAGCAATTTAATATATATAGGTATTAAAAGTAATTTGGAAATTAGAAAAGACCTCAATACCCCTCAAATTCAAAATATTTTCAACTCTACCCCTCTTGTGAAAAATGACGAAAATACCCCCAACAATTTTAAAAATTCCATCTATGTCCCTACACGTCAAATGACCAAAATGCCCTTGACCTTTTTCAAAATTCCATCCATATCCTTTACATGTAAAATACCAAAATGCTCTCAAACATTTTTAAAAATTCCATTTGTGTCCTTTGCATGCAAAATGACCTAAATACCCTTGCAATTTTCGGAAATACCCAAAATATCATAACATGTGAAAAGACCCAAATGCCCCTCACATGTAAAATTTTGACATAATTAACCCACACATGGCCAGCCCCTTATACAAGCCTAATCACATTGATTTCTCCATCAATTCATCAAATTAAGCATGCTAATCATGTAATTCACCAACCAATTTCAACAATTCAAGCTTAAATCCAACAAAATTAAGCATAAACCATCAAAATCACAAAACCTAAACCCTAACCAATTGGGGGTTTTGTCTCACACTCAATACACATCAAATTAATAATCACCAACCATAAATTCATCAATTCCAAACATGAATCCATCTATAAATCATGTAAAACCAACCCATTATATGAAAAATTCAAGAGAGAGAAGTTGCCTACCTCTCTTCCAAGCAAGAAATCACCACTTCCAAGCTTTTAAAACCACCACAAACTATGCCAATGAACTCCCCTTGATTGCCGGAACAAAACCCTAAAGTTTCGTTGGAAAATTCCTTGAATTTCACACTTTCTCTCTCTAAAATTTGGAGTTTCTCTCTCTAGAACGAAAATGGCAATTGGAACTAATGAAGAAGAAGGCAATTTGGAGAGGAAGTGGTCGGCTAACAAGGCAAGACAATTCCAAATTGGCCACTTTAAAAATAATAATAAAATAAGTAAAAAGTAAAGATATTTAATAAAATATTAAAATAATGAATAGTAACCCCTATTTGGTCAAACTTTGACCAAGGGCAAAATAGATAGAAAAAAATTTCTCAACTCTCCCTTAGGTATTCTCGACCCTCACAAAATGCCCGGGGAATTCAGAATTTGCTTGTTTCGGTGAAAAAGACAAAACTGTGGAAAAATCGAAAACGCGTTCGAAAATCGACAATTTCGGAAATAAAATGCAGTTGTTACACTCCATACCAAGAAAATAATGCATATACCCCAAATCTGACATCTCAAACATTTTTTCCATCTCAACTTTAAAATTTTGTAACGTTTGGGGATCGTTTCCTGTCACAAGCATATCATCAACATAAACAGAAAGAATAACTTGCTTAGAATTTTCACCTACCTTCACATACAAAGTAGCTTCATCAACGCTCCTCCTAAATCCTTGTCGAGTCAAATAAGAATCAACTTTGCTATACCAAGCTCGTGGTGCTTGCTTTAGTCCATAAAGAGCTTTCTTCAGAAGATATACTTTGTCCTCCTCAAGTTCACCATTTAAAAAATCTGACTTAACATGCAAATGAAATATTTTCCACCCTAAGTGTGCAGCTAAAGCAATAATCAATCTTATAGTATCATGTCATGCAAATGGCACAAAAGTTTCTCCATAATCAACTCGAGGCTGTTGTGCATAGCATGCTTAATTTGATGAATTGATGGAGAAATCAATGTGATTAGGTTTGTATAAGGGGCTGGCCATGTGTGGGGTAATTATGTCAAAATTTTAGATGTGAGGGGCATTTTGGTCTTTTCACATATTAGGATATTTTGGGTATTTCCGAAAATTACAAGGGTATTTAGGTCATTTTGCATGCAAAGGACACAAATGGAATTTTTAAAAATGTTTGAGAGCATTTTGGTATTTTACAAGTAAAGGATATGGATGGAATTTTGAAAAAGGTCAAGGGCATTTTGGTCATTTGACGTGTAGGGACATAGATGGAATTTTTAAAATTATTGGGGGTATTTTTGTCATTTTTCACAAGAGGGGTAGAGTTGAAAATATTTAGAATTTGAGGGGTATTGAGGTCTTTTCTAATTTCCAAATTACTTTTAATACCTATATATATTAAATTGCTATTTATTATTTAATATACATATAAGTATTTTCAATTACTATTATTTACATTTGCATAAATATAATTAATTACACATGTATTTGTATAATAGTAATAATATATGTATTTTATAAAATACATATATTTTATATATGTATTTATTAAATATACTTAAGTGTATTTTGTAGAGGGTTATGTATAAACATAATATTTTACGTATTAAATGGAGTATTAAGTTAATATATATAAATTTTGTGAGTACTTTATACATGGGGGTATGTATATATATATAATTATGTGTATGTATAAATAGTATTCGTATGCATGTATATGTGTATAAAATACATGTGTACATATATGAGTGTGTATATACGTGTTTGTGCATATATATATATGTATGTGAGTATATATTTATATGTGCGTATTTTATATATGTATTTATGTGTATGTGTATATGTGATTATGTATATATGTAAATTATATTTGTGTGCATATATATGTATATATAAAATGTGTATACATATATGTGTTTATATATATGGATATGCGTATGTGAATGTGTATTTACATGTGTAAATTTTCAAATATGTATTTATTTATATGTGTTTATAATTGTGTCGTAAATGCGTATGTTGATAGAATTTATTAACTCCATTGTTTTACCGAGGGTAGAATGGTAATTAATCATATGCCTATTGAGGGGTATTTTGGTAATTTTTCATTTACTGGGGGTATCAATGACCAATGGCATATCGGTAATTACATCATATGGTTGGCGACTTGTAGTCATTGATGGGCGGGCATTTCGATAATTACTGGAAATGACGGTTGGTAATTATGTGTTTTCTGTGTTGTTTGGTTTTACTTGTGCATTGGCATAAGCATTCATCCGCATAAAGCAATTTGATGGTTTATTGTTTTATGTGAAATGAGAAATTTTTCCCTGGGTTTGTGTTTTGAAAATTGGTGGTGCATGGTTCAAACCTCGCTTTTAGTCGCCATGAATCACGACCACACATGATGGTGTAAATGTTTCATCCGCATACCAACAAAGGGCGTGTTTCGTGTGTTGAAAAAGTGAGCTATTTACTTAAAATAAAGAGGAAAATTATTGTTTTATGTGTATGGTGATACACTACATGATATGACATTGACATATGCATCCGTTGCCTCATGATTTATCACTCACCGCTGTTTTATTGTATGTGGCGGTAAATCCAAAACTCAGCTACCTGGGCATGGCATAGTATAGTGTTCTTCCGTATTTTGACTTTGGTATTTTGGGCAAAGATACTCTGTGTGTATTTTTAAATACTCTTTTTCCTTTACGGTGTGAGTGTGTATACTTTGATATGTTTTAAAGTATTACTATTTGTGGTGTGGTTGTAAAACGATCTCAAAGAGTAAAGGAAAGTTTTATTATTGTTGCGTTGTTGTCCAAAATTATTTTTAACCAGTCAAATTTATAAAGAAAAGAGAAAAAAAAATTTACGTTGTAATCACACCTTGCTCGGGACGTATGCACGGGTAAGGGGGTGTTACATGGAGATTCATCAAGAAAATAATGGTATTTTTCTTTCTCAAATAAAGTATGCACAAGACATTTTGAAAAAGTTCAAGATGAATACATGCATCCTGTTTCTACTCCACTTACTTTAAACTTAAAGTTGTCAAAGAATGATGGAGATAAACTATCTAATCCTACTAGTTTTAGAAGTTTAATAGGAAGTTTGTTATATTTGACTGCTTCTAGACCAGATTTAATGTTTCCTGCAAGTATACTATCAAGCTATATGAATTCACCTAATGAAGTTCATTTTGGTGTTGCTAAAAGGGTACTTAGATACTTGAAAGGTACTCTTGATTTTGGAATTTGGTTTGAATCAACTGGCGACCTGAAATTGGTTGGATATTGTGATAGTGACTGGGCTGGTTGTGTTGATGATTCAAAAAGCACTTCTAGTTATGTTTTTTCTCTTGGTTCTGGAGTTTTTTCTTGGAATTCATAGAAACAAGAGGTTGTAGCACAATCTACTGCTGAAGCAGAATATATTCACTACTACAAAAAGTGCATTCGGCGACGTCCATATAGCGACGGTAACGTTCAAAACCATCGCTCAACCTATTTGGCGACGGTTAGACAGACCGTCGCTAAATATTAACTGAGAAATTACGTTTTTTAGCGACGATTTTCTAAATAACCGTCGCTAAATATGTATTATTGGAGAAAATAATAAAATAATATACATTTTTGGCGACGGTTTTGAAAAAAACCGTCACTAAATGTGTATTAGTGGAGAAAATAATAAAATAATAACACAATTTTGGTGACGGTCATAAAAGCAACCGTCGCCAAACGTATTATTTTTTATATAAATAAAATTTATATACTATTATTAAATAAATTTTAATAAAAAATACATATTTGGCGACGGTTGTGTGTAAAACCATCGCCAAAAGTGAAGTTTTAAAACTTCAATAAAAATTAAAAATTTTAATTTAAAAATAAAGTTTGTTGTTAAATAATATTTAATATATTTTTAATTTAAAAAATAAATTTAATTATTAAATAAATTTTAATTGTCACATATTTGGCGACGGTTTAGTGTGTAACCATCGCCAAACGTCTAATTTTGAATTTTTCATATTATTATATTATAACTTGTAGCGACGGGCACGTGCTGTGACCATCGCTAAATCTGTCCATTAGTGGACACGTGGTCAACAAACTGAGTAGTTAAAATTTTTTATTTTTAATATAATCATATTAAAGGGTTTGGCGATGGTGAGCACATGTGACTGTCGCTTAAAGCCCGGGCGTGGGTCCCTTTTCTTTTTCTTTCTCTCCGCTTTTCTTCTCTTTCTTGTTTTCTCTTCTTTCCTCTTCTTCTCCAGACCAGATCTGAAAACTTTTGTGGGGGGGCTTTTGAATTTTGGCGAAGCGGAAACCAGCGTGTGTCTTTTCTGAGGATGACAAAGCTCCATCCTCTGCTTCCTCCGGTTCCTCCTCATCTGCCAACAAAGCTTTAGGGTTTTCACTCACTACTTCCTCAGCTGATCTGTCCAGGCGTCGATTGTCCAGGTGCGATCTAAACGCATCCCCTCATTCAGTTTATTCAATTTCATCTAGCCATTCCTTCTTTTTTTCCCCAGCAAAATCTTGGAAAATTCAAACTTTTGTTTTTTTTTTTTCTTATTCAAATTTCCTTAGCATCGAGTCGATTTCAAGTTTGTGGGTTTTCCTACACTTGGACTTAGAGGAAATGATATTTTGTGATTTGTATTTGCACGGATTGGTCCGTAAGTTGAAAGCTTTTTCCTTTATGCCAAAACAATTGTGAAGAAAATGCTGTAAAAGTGATTGCTTGATAACTTATAGAGGAAATCTCTGTTTTTTATTTTTGTTCTTGCCATCTTTTTCTCTTTTATGAATTATGAATTATGCATTAGTTCTTATAACAAGTAGGTTCCAAGTCATCTCAATTTGACCTTGTTTTGGTGGATTGTAGTTCTAGTTGTAGTTATGCTCTGTGTTTCTCTTAAGTATGTTTGCGTGATAGGTTGTGCCAAAGAGCAAAAAGTCTGCGCCAAGTGTTGTACCCGCGTCGACAGAATAGTTGGAAGGTTGAGTTTCAATAAAACGATGACTTTACTATTCTGTGAAGTTGCAATTAGTTTTATTGGAAGCTTTTTTTAAACAGGGTTTTCATTTTTCTTGTGGAGATTCTTCGGAAGCAGAAGTAGAGCAAAAAATGCTAGAAGATGTTCGTCTTTACTATATTATGTTTTTGAAGGCTTTGATTTTGTAGTTGAAGCTGATGGCATTGGCTGATTTGTTGTTAAAACAAGCCATAAACAATGCTCGAGAAAGGCATAGGAGGACTTTATTGCGCACTGTAAGTTATGTAAACATCACTTAAGCAAAGTAATTGAGGAAAATTTTTGCAAGTAATAGTGAAGTATAACATATCTTTGCATTTAGGTTCTTTTTTTTTTTTCTCTGTCACATGTAATAGTCGACTACCTCTCACATGTTCTGCAAGACCTTTACTGCTTCTGATACTAGCATTCATGGAGGTTTGTCTGTTCCGCGTGGGCTGCTGAGAATTATTTCCCACCCCTGGTAATTATGGTGCATTTGTTGAAAAGTATAATAAAATATTATTTTATTATATTATATTAAATATAATAAAATAGTATTTTTTTTTTAATCAAAATAATATTTTTGGAGATGTTCACACAAAGCTGTTGCCAAAAGTATATTATAATAAAAATCTTATAATAATAATTAAAATATTAATATTTTATTATTTATGGCGACGGTCACGTGAGGACCGTCGCCAAATCTCTAAGGTTTTGGCGACGGTCACGTGCCCGTCTCCAAAACAATCCTCTCATTGGCGACGCCTTGCAAGGCGACGGTACATTGACCGTCGCCAAAATGCTGTAGCGACGGGCAATGTCCGTCTCCGAATCCCATTTTTGTAGTAGTGATTTCAGAAGCAGTAGCTGCAAATCAAGCAATATGGCTTTGCAAATTGCTTGGTGATTTGGGATTTGAGCAAGAAGGTCCTACAAAATTATTTTGTGATAACAAATCTGGTATTGCTATTGCTTCCAATCTGGTATATCATGGGAGAACAAAACACACTAAAGTCAAGTATCATTTGTTGAGAGAAGCTGAAAAAGATGCTGAAATCAAGCTTACTCGTTGTAGTTTAGAATCTCAACTTGCAGATATTCTCACAAAGGCATTACCATGTGGACAATTTGAATTCTTGCGCAACAAGTTGGGTTTACACAGGAAAAATCTCAAGGAGGAGTGTTGAAGCGTGTGATAATATTTTTCTTGTTTTATTTTTTAGATTTTAGTTTTATTATTTAGTTTTATTTTAATTAGGATACTATTCCTCTTAAGATTAGGTTTTATTGAGTTAGTCTTATAAAAGGAACCATAGCTGCTGATATATTTGTAAGCGTGACTTTTCTACAGCAGCCGAAAAAAAGTTTCGTGGCTTTTGTTTTTCTCTCTTCTATATTATCTCTCATATTTTCTTTTTCTTCCTCATTATTCATAAAGTTTTGGGGTATTTTTTTCTTCTGCAATTCTTTTTTCAACAACTATTCAACTATATATTTGAAAAACTTTTATCAGTATTGCAAAGTCCTGTAAGTAACTATATGCAAATGTGTGAAGTTACATCAAGATAATAGGCGTAAAAAATCAATGAAGAAATTTGATTGCTGCAGAGCATATAAAACTAGTAGAAATAGTTGAATATTTACAAGAAACATAGTGATTTTCATATATAGCAATTGTCTTAGCATTTTAAAAAGCTACTCGTTATGAAAATTAATAATGTAGCATGGACCATTAACAACTAAGGGCACAATAAGTTGTTTTTCTTTGTTGTGAAAATAGACAATATATCAGTAAGTCCCTATGACCATTATATATGAAACTCCTTTCAATTTATAATTTCTTTTCCCCGCAAAGCACTATAAAATGCCTCCTTAAATCTTAAAATCTAGGATGCAAACAATGATGGTTTCATAGATTCCTACCTGAGTTTTTGTAAAATCTGATTCTTCCTCAGCCATCTTGTAAACTTCATTACTACGATCCTGAAATTGTGTTTCAATTCCAACAGCTGGAACACGATCGTCAAAACCCATTGGAAGGTCTGCACTGCAAAAGAAGTGTATCACTAGTAAATAATATAGTGGATGACTGATACAGAACTCATTCTACTAGCTAATGCTAGTTTCTGTACATCAAATTTATTACAATCCTGTCCAGTAAGTGTTCATGTACAGCACCCTCTTCTGGATTATAAGTAGCAATCAAAAGTGGCTTGCATGGGTGTTTAAAGCTGATTCCCTCACTTTCCACGGAATTAACTCCTTTAGTTAATACATTCAGAAGCAAATTACTAATACCTTCATCCAAAAGATTGATCTCATCAACATATAAAACACCTCTGTGAGCTTCAACAAGAAGGCCTGGCTGGAAGACAGTGGTTTCTGTTTTCACTGACTCCTCGAAATCAACTGACCCAATAAGTCTGTCGTCTGAAATAATACATGCGCATCCTATGCAGGTTATAAAATTTTTAAAGGGACAAACAATTCAACCAAATACAATATTCCTACATACAAAAGTTACTAATTAATAATAATCTAAACCCATATAGACCTTATCATCTTCATCAATTCTAGGAACCCAGTCATTGGTTGCAGGGTTACCTCTGAAACCCTCATGAGCCATCCGAGAAGCTACACCATTATTGCCCTCTGGCAACTGAATATTATTACCACACCCATCTCCACTCCCTTCTTTGACTACCCTTATAAACCCACTTCCCATCTGTTCCAATAATATTCAATTAATTTAGCCAAAATACATGGCAAATAAGAAAGAGAAATTATAGATTTTGATAACGTACAGCGTGATGCTGTTTGTCAATGGAATTCAATTCCCTCTAGTACTGGGTCTCCACATATTCATCTTCCGCCTTTGTAACTCAATCCCCTTGGAATGAAATACAGAGTGATAGGGGAGGCCAAAAATAAAAGAAAAAGAAAAAGAAAAATTATTCGAACACAAAAATATGAATACAAAGAAGGAACAAGTTACGGACATGAGATTGAAGAGAATGAAACTTGTCAAGCTCGGGAATGTTTGCGTTAGATTAGCATCTTTTCCTGTTCCGTGTATAAGTATTCCTTGCAAACAAACAGAGCAGAAATTTACAACGACGAGCGCCACTATACCTGTGGAAAAAAAGAAAAGAAAAGAAAAGAAAAATTCAATGCCTAGAAAAGCAATATACCTAAAAAAAAGATTGGACCAGAACACTTTCATGGATGCTCAGAGTCCTCGAAATAGAGGAAGTACCTTGAGTCGATATCCATCTTGAATGCTTTGAATTAGAAGAGGAGACGGTAGGTTCTGGTTCCCAATGCAAGCCAGAACCAGCAGCTTGGAGAATGAAGGTCAGAGAGATTGTGTAAAGGAGATAAGTTAAGGCAACACCATAATCGCAACCCTGTTGCCATTGTTTGATGAAAAGCTGAAAATAGAACTTCAGAAAACCTTGCCAATAGGTTTTATCGTGAGAGGCCCTGCGAGCGTTATCTTTCGGCTTTAGGTTTACTAACCCCCTTTTATTAGCCCTAACTTTGGATTGAGGGAAACAAGCCAGAGGAATTTTGGAACAAGAGGGAAAGGCAAACTATCGAAAGGGATTTGGGGATTTTGTTTAGGTGAAGAGGAAGACTGGTTTGGGAAACTCTAAAGGGGTGTACTTTAAAATATTTTTATATATTTTTTTTAATGACAGATTTTTATTAATTTTTATAGATTTTATAAAAATATAAATGATTTTGAGTGACTTTGTAATTTTTTTTTTAATAATTTTCATGGATTTTGAACAAATTTTTATAAACCTTTCATTTTTACTTACCATATTTATAAGTACTTCATGTATTTTTTTTTATTCTTTTAATCTTGTTCTGTACCATTCGTGATATTTTTCCCTTCATATATTTAATAATTTTCACCGTCATTGTGCTGGCTCATCGACAATCTCAATCTCATATGTGGTTAGGACTTTTTCCATAGCATTTTTTGCCTTCACTACCTTATTCTTTTCAAGATCAAGCTTTGCCTTCAACAATCGATAAGCTGGAAAAAAAAAAATAGAGATCGATTTGGGGGTTATATAAGAAACCAGAAGCAATGTTGCTGTGCAATACTCTGTAGCCCTTGTGCAGAGAAACTTCACTGTTCAAAAAACACAATCTTCTATAATGCTTAAGTACTTGAGATCTTACAGGAAACCTAATATCGCATAAGCTATTTTCCTTTCAATTGTTTTTTTTTTATATATATTTTAAATTTATTTAACTTCTTAAATTGAAATATGCTTATGTCGAATTTTGAATAAAAATATTGCGAATGGTACGGAACAAGATTAATAGAATAAAAATGAGATATATAAAGTACTTATAAATATGGTAACTAAAAATAAAATGTTTACAAAGTTTGTTCAAAGTCTGAAAATTATTAAAATTTTTTATAGAAATCACTCAAAATCATTCATATTTTTATAAAATCTACAAAAGTCTGTTATTAAAAAAAGTTTATGAAAGTTTTTTAAAGTTTTAATTGAATACACCTCTCTTAGATTGAGAGGGGCAATATATTTTGTGAAAAATTTTCTTTTAGTGTTGATGTTTCTAGTCCATTACAAATAAATCTGTTTTTTAGACCACAATGACGATTCGTTTTTAAAAAAGCATCATCGTATTGTATAATGTGTTTTTTTTAAAGCTCCATAGAATGTCAAATATGTAGTAATGCCTTGTGATGAAGCCAAACTAGCAGTTTGTCGGGAGTTAATTATTGGTGATGCAAAACTTGCAATTTATGGGATTAATGATGATGTGGAATTATTAAAACCTCTACACTTTTTGACGGAGGATGTCAAATTGTGTTTAGAACAATTTCTGCAGTTTAATTGTGTATTTGCTTCTAGAAAAACAAATAGAATATAGCTCATGAGCTAACTCGTCATGCTTATTAATTTGTTGATCAGTTTGTACCATGGATGGAAGAGGGGCTAATATGATATATATATATATATATATATATATATATGCCTTAATATTGTAGCTAATTTTAAGATGCTTTAACTTTATATAGTTGTTTGTTTTATGTGGCAAAAGAAATAGTCAAACCGGAATACAATAATTTTGCTAATCAAATAGAATAAGTTCCATTTATTGTCACAGATATTACAAAAGCACACTTAATTATTCAGGCATTTAACAATAAAAGGCACATTTAAAAGGCAAGTAATTGGAATACATTCCAATATTTTATTAACTGAATACTAGAAAAGCACACTTAGTTATTGGAATACATTCCAATATTTTATTAACTGAATACTAGAAAACCACACTGGAGCTGGAAGTGGTTGGATTATTGCTACCCCCAATAGCATGCTTTACTTTTGCATGAACATCCAGGGAGGAAACAAGGTAACCACACGCATGATTCACCACAAGGTATTTGATTTGTGGACGATGGGCGGAATAGGTTTGAAATGTAATTCACATGAGTGGTTGTATCTCCATCAGCAAGATAGGCGGCGGTGGGGAACTCATTGACTTCCCGACCGTTAACCACCGAGGCCAGCAACACAAGAGCCACCACCAGCAGGCGGAGGACCAAACTAAACTTGCTACTCTCCATTAATTATGTTTCTCTCTTCTCTTGTTGATCGATAATATATTATTGTATGTGCTTGTATATACAAAATGCCTTGCTCATGCTCTTTTTATAGCCCAAATTCAATCAATGGTACTAAGCTTAGTGCATGGCTCTCTTTCAATAACTTATTAATACTCTCATCTACTTATAGTACTAAATTTAAATTATTAATACTTCCATCTACTTTTGTCCTAAATTGTTAATACTCCCATCTAATTGTGGTCCAATACCTGAAGCAATTACTAGAAAAAGGACAAAAAAGCCAAGTATAGAAAAAAAAAAAATCATTTGGTCCGTTTGAAACGTGTTCTATTGTTTTAATACGTGCGATCATCTATTCCTAGTCCTGTGATTATTGAGAGGAGAAATGAAGGAGTGTGATTATAATTTTTTGTTTCACATGACGAACCTAAACGGTCTCTAATTAATTTTCTCACATTTTTTTTTAATTCCGTAAAAACTTCGGCATTTTGTGAATAAAGATCGAATTACTCTTTACAATATCAATCAACAATTCGTCAATCCCTGTTTTGGTTTGTCAGTACCAATATATACCTGACCATGTATTTGCATGAGATAGTCATATCAAACACTGTGTTTAAGTGTTCATATGTCAAAACAAAGTTTATTAGGTTCGGCCTGAACAACTTTTAACATTTTTTGACAGTTAATTAAAGCATTATACAGTTACCGCAAGCCAAAACAGGAATATCATAGTCAACTAATGTCATGGAAAATCATAACGATTTTATACTTGAAGAAAAAGTATGAATACACAAATATACTGCAGAAGACATGTCAGAAGCATAACCAACTAATTAATTTTACTAGTCATTTAACTTTTTAATACGTCATATTTACACCTTTCATTTATTGTATGTTAGTATCATTCTGTAGCGTCCTTCTAAAAGCATGAAATTTGAAATGCTATTTAATTACTCAATTTTTTTCAATACGAAACACCAAGTAAAACTACAAAATGGATGCATTTTCTCGTCTACTGCATGGTGATTTGTGGTAAGAATACGTTACTAATAAAGATGGGCATATTAATTAATTAAACAAAAAGATAAATAATTAATTTAAAAATACACGTGCA
Organism: Rhamnella rubrinervis; assembly: GCA_007844105.2. NCBI lineage: Eukaryota > Viridiplantae > Streptophyta > Magnoliopsida > Rosales > Rhamnaceae > Rhamnella > Rhamnella rubrinervis. Next base: position 21,312,399 of record CM017574.2, on the reverse strand, counting down.
GACTGTTTTAATTAATAGACTGCTTTGGGCATTCAGGTTCAGCTTCACAGACCATCGCACGATGCTCTATTAACCCATCAGAATTAGGGATGGCAACGCTTTATTAATCTTGTATTAAAATCAAAATCATATTCTTAATGGAACTTGAAAATGTTACAACATTATATATGAGCTCTTGAAAAACAAGAAAAAAAAAAAAACTTATTAACCTAGTCAAATAATTAATAGTAGCTATCAAATAAAAGCAAGCACAATTATCAATCACGAATTGCTGCCAAAAACCAATTTATTCAAGAACTACTCCTTTTAGTGAAAACCTTCAACCATAAGATTTATATATTTTATGAAACTCTTTTCTGTGCCAAACACCAAATAGGCTGGTCATTTGCAGAACCATACAAACCAATTATAATTTGACAAACTAGCACCTTTTGGTGTAATTATCCAAAATATAAAGGTATTTATGTAAAAAGTACCAGAATAAAAGGGATGTAGTGTAATTTTCTCAATGTTGTTTTGTTTCACACATGGTAATATGGTAGACAAATATCATAAAGATCTCCTCACTGATTTTCAAAAACTAACTCAGACTTTACATCCATCAACTTTTTTCTGTTGGATTTAATGAGAATTTATCATGGAATTGCCTATAGGTTTTCCGTAATTACATTTATTTATCATTGCTTTCTAAAAAACTAACAGAAACTCAACTTCCATCAACTGCTTCTTATTAAATTTAACAGATTATGTTGTATTATTGGCTTTGAGTACACACTTGTATTTGTAGAACTTTAAAATATAAATTTATTTATTTCTAAAGAACATTGATTTATTGCAATCTTATGTGTATTTGGGTGTACAATTTAGGGTTTTAATTGAAGTCATATATTTTCGTGTTTTTGTGTAATTGTGTGCTTGGCGTGTATTTGTATCAAAACGTGAGCATATTATTGCATTCATGACCATGAGGATTGGTAGTTATATCATTATATTATTTCTTCACAGTTTGTTTAAACCTCTAATGATTCCTGAACGGAAGTGGAAAAATATTGTCGTGGACTTTGTTGTGGGATTACCATTTTCTTAACATGGTAATGATGCAATATGGGCAATAGTGGACTGGCTCACAAAGTCTGTTCACTTCTTACCTACGCATATGACGCATCCTATGGAAAGGTTAGCGTAACTTTATGCAAATGAGATTGTGAGACTTGATGGAGTACCTGTTTTGATTGTGTCTGATCAAGATCCAAGGTTCACATTGTTGGTTTGGAAGAGTCTGCATAAGGCCATGGGAACAAAGTTGAACTTCAGCACTACTTTTCATCCTCAATCTGACGAACAATTTGAAAGGACAATTCAAACACTTGATGACATGTTGTGTGCTTGTATGTTGGATTTTTAAAGGAACTAAGAGAAACATCTACCGCTTATGGAGTTCGTGTAAAACAATAGCTATCGTGTAACTATTGGCATGTCTCCGACTCATTGGGATGAAGTAGGAAAGAAAGCTACTTGGACCTGAGATTCTACAGCAGAGGAGTGAAGTCATAAATAGAATTCGACAGAGAATGAAGATTGCTTAAGATAGACAAAAGAGCTATGTTGATAATCATAAAAAAGATCTGAGTTTCGATGTGGTAGACAAGGTCTTTCAACAATACAAAAGCATCCAAACTATGAAGAGAAATGGTACCTGTCACTCTAGTGTTGGGTAGGTTGTTTCACCTTTCTTGCTTCCAGGCAATCTCTCCTTATGTGACAAGGCTTGCCACAACCAAAGCACACTTCAGCCTTTCCCCAGTATTCACTAGAGTAGTTTCTGCTGCACATCCTACACTGCGGAATATTGAATCTATTATCGACTCCCTTAAACTTTTTATTGTTATTGTCGTTGCGGACATTGTTGGTCCACCTTTTCCCTTCTAACTTCCTTTTTTGTTGAAAGCCTCCCCTCCAAATCTTTTTCCCAGAAGTAGAGCTTTGCTCAACTATATGTGGATGAGATCATACGACTCCATTGTGTGCCAATGTCAATTGTTTCAGATCGAGACCCCAGGTTCATTTCATTGTTTTGGAAGAGTCTACACAAAGCATTAGGGATGAAGTTGACTTTCAATATAGTTTTTCACCCCAAACTGATGGCCATTTGGACGATTCATACTTTAGAGGATATGTTGAGTGCATGTATATTGGATTTCGTAGGGAGCTGGCAAAAGTACTTACCGCTTATGGAGTTTTCTTATAACAACAGCTTTTATGCTTCCATCGGGATGGCTCCATAAGAGGTTTTGTACAGAAGGAAGTATAGATCCCTATCGCATTAGGATGAAGTTGGTGAACAAAAGTTGTTTGAACCGTAGATTTTACAACAGACCAGTGACATTATCAACAAAATTCAACAGAGGATGAAAGTAGCTCGAGATTGACAAAAGAGTTATGCAGACACTCAACGAAAGGATCTTGAGTTCGAGGTCAGTGAGAAGGTATTTTTTAAAGTTGTGTATTAAGGTTCGGGAAAAAGGGCAAGTTGAGTCGTCATTTTATCAAGCCTTTTCAAATACTGGAGAGAGTTGGGTTTTTGGCACATCGTCTTTCATGTCTCGATGTTGCAAAAGTACATGTATGATCCTTCTCACATCATCGAGTATGAGCCTTTAGAGATCCACGAGCCTAACGTATGAGGAGAAATCAATAAGAATTTTGGATCGTAAAGACCAAGTTCTTTGGAATAGAGTCATTCCATTGGTGAAGGTCTGTTAGAGGAATCATACGGTGGAGGATGCAACTTGGAAGTGGGAAGATGAGATGAAAGCCAAGTATTCGACTTTGTTTGAGTAGTACTCTAACCCTTTTAATTTAATTTCATGGATAAAATTTCTTTTTAGGGGGAGAGAGTTGTAATAACTAAATATCCCTCACATTTCCAAAATTTCCAACTTTATCCCTCACATAAAAATACTAAAATACCTCTAACAATTTTGAAAATCCCAATTATGTCCCCATATTTAAAAGACCAAAATGACCTTGACCTGTTTTAAAATTCTATTTATGTCCCTCACATCAAATGACCAAAACACTCTCGACCACTTTCAAAATTCCGATTGTACCCCTTTACACATAAAATTACCAAATTACCCTCAACAAATTTGAAAATATCAAAAATACCCATAGGATGTGAAAAGACTAAATTGTCCTTCACAACCAAAATTTTGACATGAACACCCTACAATGGCCATCCCTGTCCATACATCATTTTCAATCCAAATTCTCATTAAATACATGAAATTGACAATGATTTATATTATCTCCACCATCCAATTTCAACTAAACATGCTTTAATCCATAAAAAAAACAAGTTTAATCAATCAATTTCACAAAACCCTAAACCCTCATCAATTGGGGGTTTTGTCATACACTTAATACATATCAAATTAAGCATGTATAATCATCAAACCATCAATACAAAGCATGAATCCATCAATTAATCAAGTAAAAACACACATTTACATGAAAAATCAAAGATGAATAGTTGCCTACCTCTCTTCCATGCTATGAAAATCACCATAAACAATCTCCTTGAGTTCCCCTTGAAAACTGGTTCAAAACCCTAGCCCCCCTTTTGAAAAATTCCTTGAATTTCACTAAAATCCTTCAATTTCTCTCTCTAAGATGAAAATGGAAGCAAAGCAAAGTAAAAATGGTGAAGGAGGTGGCTGGCCCTTTAGTTGAAAAATATTCCTAATTGGAAGATAAAATAATAATAAATTAAAGTAAAAAATATATTTACTTAAAATATTAAAATAATGAATAGTAATCAAACTTTGTCAAACTTTGACCGAGGGTAAAATGGGAAAAAAAAGTCCCTCGACCCTTCACTGGGTACTCTCGGCCCTCACAAAATACTTAGGGAACTCAGAAGCTACTTATTTCAGTGAAAAATGCAAAATGATGATTGATCCGAAAATGCGACCAGAAATCGATAAATTTGGAAATAAAACGCAACTATTACATAATGAAAATAAATAACCAAGCTAGTTTTAGTCAACTTAGTACCAGTTACTGTCAAACTCAAGTTAAAATACGCTATAGTTTAGGGGTATAGTAAATTACACCTCTTAATCAGATTCGGTAAATGATAAATATATTAAAACCCCTTAATCGGCGATGGAAACAGACAATTAGAATCGATTTCATTGGGTCAAAATCGAGGGTCGCGAAACCCAATTGCAAAAAATGGGCGAAGAAGATGACAATGAACTTAAGTAATATAATTTTACACTTTGCCCCCCTAAACTTTTAGGCTTTTACACTTTGTCCCCTTAAACTTTTAGGCTTTTTCACTTTGCCCTCTTTCGTTAACTTTTTGTAATGGACGTTATCAGTTGGGTTAAATTGAACTAAATTTGATAATTCAGGAAGCAATGTGTTGAAATTGAAAATTTATGGGGTAAAATATAAATCACACAATAATTCAGAGGGGTAAAGTGTAATTTACCCTATTTTTTATGGAACTTGAAAATGTTACAACATTATATATGAGCTCTTGAAAAAAAAAAAGCCCTTATCAATCTAATCAAATAATTAATAGTAGCTATCAAATAAAAGCAAGCACAATTATCAATCACGAATTCTTACCAAAAACCAATTTATTCAAGAACTGTCCTTCAGTGAAAACCTTCAACCATAAGACACTTATATTTTCTGAAACTCTCTTCTGTGCCAAATACCAAATAGGGCGGTCATTTGCAGAACCATACATTTAGCAAACTAACACCTTTTTGTGTAATTATCCAAAATATAAAGGTATTTATGTAAAAAGAACCAGAATAGAGGGGATGTAGTGTAATTTTCTGAACGTTGTTTTGTTTCACACATGGTAATATCGTAGGCAAATATCATAAAGATCCCCTCACTTTTTCAAAAACTATCAGACTTTAAATCCATCAACTTTTTTTCTGTTGGATTTAATAGTTAAGGAGTAATATTGTGTTTTTTGAATATGTATTTTTATTAGAAGTTGTCATGGAATTACCTTTTGATTTTCCGTAATTACATTTATTTATCAATGCTTTCTAAAAAAACTAACAGAGACTCAACTTCCATCAACTACTTCCTATTAAATTTAATAGTTATGTTGTATTATTCTCTTTCAGCACGCACTTGTATTTGCAGAACTTTAAAATATAAATTTATTTATTTCTAAAGAACATTGGATATTTTTAGTGTGATTGGGATGGTAATGACGAGGAGGGGTCACTGGTGAGGGAGGACGCTGAGTCTACTGGTGTGGGAGTTGTAATTGCAGATCAAGGGAGAAAGAAAAAGAAAGAACAAAAGAATTTAAAAAAAAAAAAAAAAATTGGAAGAAAGAAAGGGAAAAAAAATAAAATTTTAAAATTGTACAATAACAATAAATTAAACTTTTTTAATAATTTCAATCAATTTTTTTATTTGTTAATTAACAATTTTGTTATTGAACTGATTTATTTAATTAAATAGTAAAAAAGTATATTGATCAAATTTGTTTTGTTTGCCGAGCTTTTGATATTTTTTAAAATCACAGTGAGTAAATGTATTATGTAGTTATTGATGTGGTGCTAAACTAGCAGTGGGTGTGCTTAATAATGGTGGGGGATGTTCAATGCATGTCTCTGTTACTGTTACAAAGGGAGTTATTGATGTGATGCCAAACGAGTAGCCGGTGAGCCTAATAATGGCGGAGGATGTCGAATGCATGCCTCTCTTTTAACGACATTAAAGCCAACTGATTAAATGGGTGAGCCCCACCCATTAGATCTTAGCTTAAATGTGGGAGATTCGATCATTATTGATATTTAACATATACGATATGCATGTATAGAAAATTCAGTAGAATAAGCGGCGTTTTAAATATTTATGAATTTTACAATATAATTTAATTCTTTTATATTATAGTAAATAGGTAATTTAACTTTATAATATAAATCGACTATACTCGTGTTATTCATGTCGGGTGGTGTTTAATATATTAATTGACACAATTAATAAACGAATCAATTTCAAATTATGTGAATCAACCTAAAAATAATATGTTTCATAATAATGTTAAATGGGTTGACCTAAGTTTGATCTGAGCTAATTGTAGCCAATTCAAATCTATTTATTTTATATCATTTATGATGACCCAAATTGCCACTTTTTAAAAAAATAATTAATGTTTATTCTACTGTGAATTTTAAGAAAATTGAATAAAATTAAACATGGGTTCATTATGAAATTAACATTAGCTTCACAGGGAAAAACCATATGGTATCAGAACGACCATTGTGTTCTACAAATTTGCATATTTAGATAATACTGACGATAAAAATTATATATTTAGTTTGCATATATCAGTTTAATTTCTTTCCATCTGTAGCCTTTATTATTCAAAACCACAAAAAAATAAATAAATAAATTCCAATTTCATATACCTAGCGAAAATTAGAGAAACTACTTTAAAGTAAACCCAAACATGGTCAACCAGACGGGCGCATCAAAGTATTGAACAAATCATATTGACATTAAAAAATGAAACAAGTCTACATTTCCTCAACTAACGAGCACTACCAATGCAGTAACTCCCACACACATACACACACACACACACACACACACACATATATATATATATATATATACTAGGTCATGCCACCTGCTTTGCACGTGGTTTTCAAAAATATTAATTGAAATTTTGATTCTTTTTTTTATATTCTTTGTTAAATATAATTATTTTATTTAATATTTTAAATTTTAAGAAAAATAAGTTTTGATTTTAAAAGGAAAATGATAATTCTACTTCTTTTTTGGCGATGATCATTGGTGATATATATAAAATGGTTAAATAAATTGGTATCCCTTATTAAATTGATTATAAAATTATATTTGAGAATAAGGTAAATGTGCACAGTATGAAATACGTTTAAGAATTTGTAGAGAATAAATTGTGTTTAATTTAGAAGGACATGGTCAAATGTCACATTTTAGGAATATGGATGGAGATCTAGTTTTTATAAGTACACCTTATGATTTGTAAGTGTCCTGTTCAAGTATTATGTACATATATTGATAATGATTGTATTGGCAACATATACCCTCATATTGGTGGGATTTTTTGTGTTTATTTTGATGGTGATTGTGTGCACATAATTTATGTCATCAAAAAGGGTTCAAAGTTCTTTTTCTACTATGTGATTATCAATGATGCATATAAAATGGTAAATGAAATTGGTATCCGTTAAGAAGTTGGTCATAAAATTGCATTTGAAGAGAATGTTAATGTACACAACATGAATTATTTTGAAGAAGTTGTAAACAATAAAGTCTGTTTAATTTACAAGGAAGATTGTACGAATGGTCAAAATTTACCTTCGTAAAATGTGGTCAAGTTGTATATAGATGGATTATGTATGGGAATATAGTCTTTGTAAAAAGAGTCACTAAAATCTATAAGCGTTTTCTTTAAACATTTTGTACATATGTTTATGATGATCTTTTTATCAATATAAACTTTCTTATTTTTGGGCCTTTAAATGTTGATTTTGATGATGATAGTGTTTATATTTAGGTTTGTTTCCATAGTTTGCTCTCTATATTTTTTTCAATAATTTAGTGAATTTTTTTATGTTATAATATAATTTGTTAGATATTTTATTTATTTTGATTTAGTGTGATGATTATGTAATATTATGTAAAAATATTGTTGAGTAATGTAATTGCTACTTTTAATGAAACTTTTATAATTTTTGTTAAGTGGCAATTTTAATGCTAATTGAAATTATTAGCCAAAAAGTTATACTAAAGTTTGACTATACAATAAAATTTTGGTATTTTTTAGAGAACTAAAATAAAGATAATAATATAACCTAACACGACCAATCCAAAAAAATGATTCTTTTATTCCAATTGAATAAATATGACATATGATAAAAGTATATTATAAAAAGAAAAAAAAATATAATATTAATGTTTAGAAAAACAACAAAACTATTGTATCAAACAATTAAACTGCCAAGAAAACTGAAGAATTTTTATAAAAGGAAAATTGAAAAACTTAAAACTACACTCTTCTAATTCTATCAAAATTACAGCAGCCCCCTATAAAATATGTTAATAGTAACCGTATCAACAACATAAGTACTCACAATAACACACAATGAAGTAAAAATTACAGCAGCCCCCTATAAAATATGTTAATAGTAACTGTATCAACAACATTAAGTACCAAAGAGTTATACACAGTATAACTCTCAGAGACTCACAATATAATACTTCCAAAAACATCTACTTGTGCCATGTATCCATCTTCCCAGCCTGTACAAGCTGAAGAATGAGATGTTGTTACTAGAGGCTTGCTTACCAAATTCAAAGTGGCATTTCTAGCTATGTATTTTGTACGGTGTCATTGCCAAACTCTTTATTATATATAACATTCATATACATATATATATATATATATATATATATGTATATATTCTAAGAAATTCCAAGCTATAGTAATCTTGTCTGGCTTTTTCATTAAACATTACATATAACTACCTAACTCCACTTCCCTCTGAAACAGACACAACCCAAGACCAAGTTTAACCGTCTACAATTGACTTTGACTAGTCCATCAAGCCACTAATTACAACTAACTAAAAGTTAAATTATATAACAATAAACATTACATATAAAACAATTGCACTTAACAAAAACAACATTAAGCAAAAAATAAGTTGAATGATGGTTTGCTTGCTTTGTTCGTAATTTAAAAAAAAAAAAGAACATAAAACATAAAGTAAAACAAAAATTTTCTACAAGTAAAAAAAAAAAAATTGAATTAATATATATTTTCCATACAAATGAGTCTGCTCAAATTAATTTTTTGTTCTCTGTTTTCTATTTCCATGATTACTAATGAATTTTTGGCATTTGTAAAATGTGTGTATGAGGTTTTGCAAGCATATATATAGTTGCTGAATCAACTGCTTCTGACTAATATGTATGATGATTGGCTGTATTTTTAGCTATCAACATGTTATTTATATTATTACCCGAGGATTTATTTTTAGCAACTCGGTTAGTGATCTTTTGATCTTCAGAAGTTTAGGGGTTGCAGGTGCTGCTCCTCGGGCTCCTCAGATTATTCCCGTGGTTTGGTCTCCCCCACCGATGGGCTGGTTGAAGGTTAATACTGATGGTGCAGCTGACGGTTGCCCGGATCGGGCGGATGCGGTGGGTACTTCGTCACAAGTAGGGGATTCATCAAAGGTAGCTTTGTTGTCCCTTTGGATTCCTGTTATGCCTTTGAGAGTGAGCTTTTGGGGGCTATTACTGCTATAGAGTGTGCTAGAGATTTTGGGTGGGATCATCTATGGCTGGAGTGCGACTCCACTTACGTCGTCAACTTGCTCATACGTCGAGAGGAGGTAGTCCCGTGGGCCTACAAATCAAGATGGGTGAACTGCCTTCTTTATGTTTCCAGCATTCAGTTCCGGGTTTCTCACATCTTCAGGGAGGGAAATACAGTTGCGGATGCTCTATCGAAGATTGCGGTTTCTTCAACTAGAGTCCAGTGGTGGTGGAGTCTTCCAGATTCTTGTACCCCTATGTATTACAGGAATGTCAATGGGTTTGCAAACTATAGGTTTAGAAAGTAGTTTGTTTGTACTTTTGTTATCCCGGTACTCTTTTTCCTAGATTGAGATTTTCCCCATTTGGGGTTTTTTCTCCTTTCAGGTTTTAATGAGGCCGGCGACGGTCGTTGTTTATCTTTTGATTCTTACTTCAGATGTATTCTATTTTTGTGCTTGTTTATTTCAAGTTTTTATACCTGTTGTAACTTTTGTAATGGATGTAAACTCTTTTAATTTAATAAAATTTATTGGTTGCTCGGTGTGGGCTTGGAGGGATGCCAACCTAGTTGGGATGTCTCCGTTCTGGGTAAGAGAGGTGCCAACCTAGTTGGGATGTCTCTGCCTGTCTATCCGGCAAGTAACCTCTTCTGGTTTTAGCAATTATGATGATAAGAGGTAATTAATACATTAACCCAAAGCCGCTCCAAGAGTTTCTTGAAAAACAAAAAAAAATAGTAGGTCCCTTCTTTTAATATATATATTTACAGAAATGATATAATGAGCATCCTACACAAAAAAATGATAAAAATAACAAGTGTTTTCATTAAATATGGGGGCTTAAACATGAGTTTTTATTATATGTGGGGGCCAAGGGGTACATTGCTATTGCATCCCTTGGTAGTTTAGCCAAGGGGTGCATTATTGTTGCACTCCTCGGCCAAATTGTCGAAGCCCTCGGCCAAACATGTAGGCCTCCACATTTAATGAAAAGACGAGGCACATTAGTTTTTTCCATCCCTCATTTAGGATGTACTGAGCAATGTTACCTAGTACATCAGTTCTTTATAATAACCCTTTTTATTTTTGTAAATTACACTTAGACCCTTTAAATATAATAGTGTTAAATTTCTATTCAAAATGACAAATTGGCATTTTGTGCTTCTGAAGTGGCTTTAAGCCTTCGATGGGGCTCGACCTCCAAAAAAAAAAAAGAATAAGCCTTAGATGAGGCACAAATTTTAGAATAGATTATTGAGTAATTTTCAAAAAATTACCTATTCACAAATGAATTATAGCATCATAATAAATTTATAAATATAATGCGTTCTTGTAGAAGAACAGACCTCTAAAATGGAATGCCTTCCTTGAAGAACCATAACGATCAGTGGAGATATGTACTAATGACTCCTGCAGTGATATAAACCCTAGAAGAGTAACAAACTTTATATTGGATTATAAGATCATAAATATGATTGTTATTGTGGATTGTAATACATGTTTGGTAAATTGAGAACGAACTCTATATATAATTATATTTACCTGACCAGTACTAGTCCAAATAAATTTCAACAGACAAACCTCATAGTCATTGAACAACAACAGCTTTAGTGCTTTAAAAAATTATTCTTGTATTGTTTTGTTGCTTTCTCACCCACCACATATATAAATATTGGTTTTATGAATATAGAATTTGAATGTGGGGACTCCATTTATAGACAAACCTAATTATCGAACAACTCCAGCTGTATTGTTTAAAAATTAAATCTTAGAGAGATCAAGATAGAGAACTGATGTGCATCGTTCACTTTTAGTTGCAACTCATTGTATATAGTAATTTTTAAGTGGACTAGTTATTGATTTTTATATGTGAAAAGCAAGTTGTATGAATTAAATACTTGATTTTATATTAGTGAAGCAAAGCAAATTAAAGGGACCGTTTGAATTTTTCTTAGCCCCATCTATGAAACTATAAACATGTACACCATAAGAAATAAAGACTCTTGCAACTGCATCTTAATTTGTAAGAATATTCTCTTCATTTACAAGATCCAAGTTGAAGAAGTGGAAGAAACTATATCGAACTGTATATGATATATTGAATAAAAATGACTTTGGATGGAATGATGATATAAAGTGTGTAGAGGTTAATAGTCTTGAGGCTTGGAAATCTTATATATGTTGAGATCCGACACCTAAATTCAATTTTTTAAAAATTATAATTTTCTTTCCTAATTTAGTTTAATTTCCTTATAAATATATATATATATATATATATTATTTGTTTGCTTAAAGTATTAAATATGAAGGTTAGAGAGACAAATCATTTCTTATCTATGACACGCTTGCATACATTTTTGGGAAAAATTGTGCTATGGTAAAGCAGTACAAGCTGCTAAAGAAATGACAAGTGATATGAATTTGGATTAACGAAATGAAGCATATGAAACAAATAAAGCAAATAAAGCAATTGGGATTCAAAATATACCTTCTTCAATGATTGTCAATCAAACCATACATTCTGTCAAGTAATTAGAGCGTAAAAGAGAGGGAAAATCATAAATTAATATAATTTTAGACTTTAGTAACGTAGCTGAAAACATGTACATATGATGGATATTTAATAGAACTTGTTATTTTATTTGTAATATTATTGTAAATTTATATATATAATGTTATAATATCATATAAATTGACTATTAAAAAAATATATGTGATATTTTAATGAACTATTATATAATTAGATTAAAAAATTACATATTACTTATAGTTGGAGCCCAAAAAAAATATTAATAAAATATTATATAATTAAATTTTTTAAAAATTACATATTATTTACATTTCAAATCCTAAAAAAAATTATTTTAAAAATTTTAGTAAAATATGATATATATATATATATATATTATAAATATGAGACATTATCATATAACTCTATGGGGTTTGATCCATTATCAGTCAACTTATATTTTGGAAAATTTATTAAGACACCCTAGTATTAATGAACTTCTATTTAATTTAATAGGTTGAGGTTAAAGAATAATTCCACCTCTTTTTAGACAAAAAAAAATTAAAAATATATATATATATATATATATATCATTTAAGTGTTTGACCAAATTATAAACTAACACATGGTATAAATAATAAAATATTTTTTCTTTTTCTAGCATTCTCTTTTTCAGCCGTCCTTTTTTTCCTCTTATCCTGTTCATCTCCTCTATTCCTCTCTCTATCCCGACCACTTTCTTTCTCTCTCATCTCTTTGCTCTCGTTGTTGGTGTTGGCTTCCTTTTCCTTTTTCTTTTTAGCAGCCTTTCTCTTTTCTTAGCAATTGATGGCAAGATTATAAAATATATTTGGTTGAGTTAGAAAATATAACACCCTCTTATCCGAACATACGTTCCCGAGCAAGATGTGATTACAACGTAAATTTTTTCTTTTCTTTATAAATTTGACTAGTTGAAAATAACTTTGGACAACGACACAACAATAATAAAACTTTCCATTACTCTTTGAGATTGTTTTGCAACCACACCACAAACAATAATACTTTAAAACATATCAAAATATATACACTCACACCGTAAACGAAAAAGAGTATTTAAAAATACACACAGAGTATCTTTGCCCAAAATACCAAAGTCAAAATATGGAAGAACACTGTACTATGTCATGCCTCCCCAGATCGGCATCGCTACCAAACCCTACTGCTAAGCTTTGGATTTACCTACCACACACAATAGCAGACAACGGTGAGTGATAAATCACTCAGTAGACAACCAAATGCATATGTCAATGTCATGTCATGTAGTGTATCACTATACACATAAAATCATAATTTTTCCCTCTTTATTTTAATTAAATAGCTCACTCTCTTTCCGCATCTCGTACGGCCACACGAAACACCACGCCCTTTGTTGGTATGCAAATGAAACACTGTTTCGGGCGACCTACCATTGTGTGTGGTTAGTGATTCACAGAGCTATTAAAAACAGGGTTTAAAACCATGCACCATCCTTTGTGTGCAACCATTTTGAAAAATACAAACCCTTAGAGAAAAATCCTTCATTTCACATAAAATAATAAATCTCATGAATTGTTCTATGTAAATGAATGCTCATGCTACAATGCATAAATACAACCAAGCAACGTAATAAAACACATAATTACCAAACCATCCCTTTTAATAGCTGTAATTACTGAATTGCCCCTGCTCACACCAACGATCACAAATTGTCAAACACACTGATGTAATTATCAAAAAGCCACTGGCCACTTCAATAATTACCAAGATAACCCTCGAGTACATGGATAATTACTAAAATACCCCTCAATAGGTAATTGGATAATTACCATCCTACCTCGGCTAAATTAACAGTCAGCAACAATTCTCCAACTTAAATAAGTATATACAACCATTCCAGTACACATATACCAATCTATCTATATACATATTTATAAACACAATTATAAATACATATACAATCACACTTATGCATATACACATATATAAATACATATAAATAAATATTCACATACACATATATACATACAAATATATATATTCATACCCATATATGCACATATATATTTCGTACACATATACATATGCACAATCATAAATTTATACACATCCATATATATATATATATATATATATACACATATATATATATATATATATATATATATATATATATATATATATAGACACATATATAAAAATACACATATATAAATACACATTCATATACACATATATATACACACCCATATATGTATACACATATTTTATATACATATACATACATAAATATATACACATACACCCATGTATGAAAATACTCATAAGTATAAATAATAAATTAATACTCATTTTAATACATAGATAATTCTTTATATATGTATACTTTCACAAAATACACTTATGCATATTTAATAAATACATACATAAAATACATATAGTTTGTAAAATATAATTATATTTATAACTATACAAACCATTGTATAAATAAATAATTTAAATAAACTATAAATAGAATGTTTGAATAAATACATATAAATCAATAATTAAATTATTGATTTATATATTTATAATAAAATAACTTAGAATTTAATAAAGACCACAGTACCCCTCCAAATCCCAATATTTTCAACTTTACCCTCATATGAAAATGACGAAAATACCCTTAACAATTTTAAAAATTACCATTTTGTTCCCACATGTCGAATGACCAAAATGCCCTTGACCTTTTTAGAAATTCCATCTATATCCTCACATGCAAAATACCAAAATACCCTTGACCATTTTTAAAAATCTCATTTGTATCCCTTGCATACAAAATGACCAAAATACCCTTGCAATTTTCAGAAATACCAAAAATACCCCAAATATGTGAAAAGACCAAAAGGCTCCTCACATGTAAAATTTTGATATAATTACCCCACACATGGCCAGCCCCTTATACAAGCCTAATCACATTGATTTCTCAATCAATTCATCAAATTAAGCATGTATAACCTCAATTTTATCAATCAATTCCATGAAATCATGCTTTAAAACATAATTTCACCAAAACCCTAAACCCAAACAATTGGGGGTTATGTCATATGTTCAATAAATAACAAATTAAACATAACCAATCATCAATCCATCCAATCCAAGCATGAATTCATTAAATAAGCAAGCAAAAACACATGGTTTATATGAAAATCCAAAGAGAAATAGTTGCCTAGCTCTCCTCCAAGCAAGAAAACAACTCCTTCAAGCTTTGAAAATCACCACAAAGTATGCTAATGAACTCCCCTTGATGGCCGGAACAAAACCCAAAAGTTTCGTCGGAAAATACCTTAAATTTCACACTTTTCTCTCGCTTTCTCTCTTTAGAACTTGGTTTTTCTCTTTCTAGAACTCACATGAACGAAAATCAATTGGAAAATGGAGAAGAAGTGTCGGCTACGAGGAGGTAAATTGGCAATTGACAATCTAATTTAATAATAATAAAATAAAATTAAAGTAAAAGATATTTAATAAAATATTAAAATAATTGTTAAATAAAAAATATGCGATACACCATTTAAAATTAGCTACAAAATATATTTTATTACTGTTTGATATAAAATAAAAAAATAATTGTTAACTAATATCAAGCTACGAAATACTTTTAACACTGATTTGTATGAATAAAATATTAATTTTCTTTTAATAAAACTCATCGTTTTAGAGGTTTAATGCCCTAGTTGTTGCCCCATCTTCCTTTGTGTATGGTCTCTCAATCGCTCCTCCTTACCACGAAAATAAACGTATATTTGATCTAGCGTTGTGCCTTGCAGGCTGAACCTAAATCGAAACCCAATACCTCTCTACGAACTACCAACGAAGAAGACTTTCAAACCAAGGCATGAAACGGATGCTTGCTACCAACAATCGACGACCGAGACCCATGACGTACGACGACGAATTGACATTGATCCAAACACGGACGGCTACTAGCAGAAACACACCGCCAAAATCAAAAAAAAATCCGACGACTGCTCCATGCTCGGTCTTGAATCCAGAAGTCGACAGTGAAATTGTGAAACAGAGCTGGGTACCAACGAACCCTCATAGTTCAAACCGTCCGGTATGTGTTTTAATGTTCAAGTTTCATTTTTTTTCTCTTGTTCTCTTGGTTAGTTAGGGTTTAGATTGACAACTTGAAGAGCTTCGTAATATCTCTTTGTTATCTCTATTATTATTATGTATTTAATATTTATATTTGTATGCATTTATACTGGCCATTTCTTTTAGATCTACAGAGGATTATTGCTTGTTAAACTCCTTTTTATTAATTATTATTATTGTGGATTAAATTTGAAATTTCAATAAACTTACTTGTTTATTGAATCAATTTAGACTTGGACTTTGGTTAATAAGCTTCAAAGTGATGGTTACTAGCATACTGGTACTAATTTGGCTTGAAATTTAGAGTTACTTTGTTGAATGAACCATTTAATTCAGCTTGGAACCTATGGTAGAATTATTGTATTTTAAATAATTAAAATAAGCTTTGCTTTCTAATTCGCCTCAATTTCAATCTTCCTTTTCCACCCTGCCATGTATATTTGAACTTTGTGTTCTCATAGCTAGTTAATGATTGTTTGAACTAAATATCACACTTTGTCTTAGAAGTTTTGTTAATTTTTTATACTAATATGTTTCTGTGTCTAGAATGATTGGCTTCTATTTACTATTCCACTTTAAGGGAACATTTTACGGTAGAAAGTTCTTATTTAGTAATATGTTATTGTAATTACTTTGGCACGTGCTGGCTGCATCTGTGCTTGTTTATCTCTTTGGTTTATTTGAGTTTTTTCTAGGTTATTGTGGAGCATTTACCTTTTTTCTTTAGGGGTCATTCATGAGTATTTATTTGTTGCACATGCTGAACAAGAATATGACTTGAAATTCTTTTCTAGGTATGAAAGATATATGACTAAGAGTTAGCCAGTTGTGGTTTGGATATACAAGTGCTCTAAATATTTAGCAGAACTTTATTAATTGGATGTTTATTTGTTGATTGTGAATTGATTAAAGGGCATATTTTGGTTGAATTTCATTAATTTCTTTAATCACAAAATGGCCAAAGTTTTGGTAAGATGTTATGAATTAATTCCTAGGAAGAGGTGAAACTTTGCCCAGTACATATTTTTATTCTTTTATGAATTAATTCCTTCAGAGCATTGGATATGCAAATCTAGCTAACCTTGATCCTCAATATGGCCTGTGTAAGTCGTTAATTACTTCCATTTTCACTTCACTTTCTAAAAATAATTATGGTTTTTCTTTAATTATATAGACACAAGCGCTGTACCAGCTCTGATATATGTTGCAATGAGGAGCTCAAGAGAACTAGCAATTGGACCAGTTGCAATGGTTTCCTTGTTGCTGTATTCTTTGGTTCTGAAGATTAGGTCATGTAGCTGACCTCGTTGCTTACAGAAACCAAGCTTTAATAGTCACCATCTTTGCTCGAATCTTCCAAGATGTTTTTGGTTGCTGTTGGTAACTAATTAACATTTAACATATATATTAACTCATATTGAATTCACTAAATTAGATTTATAAGATAATTGCTTTGTGGGTTCATTTATGTGCATAGGTTGGGTTGAGTGACAGTTGGTATTCTACCAATGTGCTATTTTTGTTTCTTGATAATTGAATGATTAAAGATCAAGGCTGGCTATGGGTGTAGGAATGCATTATTATTTTTTAGATTATGGTTTTTGCATGCTTATATTCACAAACTTATACTTGTTAATTTATGAGATCCCATCATATATGTTATTTGAGGGTAAATATCTACATTATTGTTCTGCATGTGTCATATGAATTACTTACTTGCTGTGTGCAGCACAATTCATGATATTTATCAAATGGTGTAGGTAACTATAGAACACTTATCTGTTGAACACTTCATGATGACTTCAACTTCAAGACGCATTTGGATCTGGACAAGGCAACTCCAACACATGTAGAGTATTGCTAGATGTCACTCCCGCAATTGTTCCTTACTATAGTGGTGTCTTGAACTTGGCCAAAGTATTTAATAAACTATGTATCCCATATTTTTCTTTTTGTGTCTATGTCTGTATTCCAAGTACTTCAATAAGTTAAAGTGATTTTAGCAACTTACTAAATACTATATGCCATTGACTGTGTAATACTCTTACTCTGTCTTTATTGAATTTTTTTGTTTTTGTTTTATGAACTTCATGAAGTGCACTTATGTATTGTTATTGACTTATGGTAATATAATTTATATTAATTATGTTTTCTATAAGTACTTGACTTATAATATGTATTTGAATTATTTATAATATAGATGTATTAATCAATTGTTATGACAAATACAAAATAATAATAATAAGAAGAAGAAGAAGAAGAAGAATTGTAGCCATAAAAATATTTGTAACTATGTGGCACTAGTGACAAAAAATTTTAGTTGTAGGTATATGATATATACATAATTTTTGTAGCTATTTATATTAAATTGATGAAATACATTTTTGTAGCTGAGTTTGAGCTACAAAATAAAAATTTATAGCTGTAATTTAGCTATGAAATAAAAATTCATAGCTGTAATTTAGCAACGGAATTGTATTCGAAACTAATAAAGATTCGTGACTAAATGAATGAAAAATCAAAAGGGTTTTGGGTCTTATTAGCTATGGAACGGTTGTTTAGACACGAAAAAAAAAGATATTTAGTTATAGTATGTTTTGAAACTGTATGCAATCAATTTAGTTAGGACACATAGCTCGTAGAAAATTATATAGTATTTAGTGATGAACCTTTTTTTCCATAACTCTAGACTCTTTTACTACGAGCCTTTAATAACGACCTAGCAACACCGATTTTTCATCACTAATTGTCATACAGCAACGGAAAATGGCCATTAGCTACAAAAAATCGACTGTGACCAAATATAAGGTTTGTTGTAGTGTCACATTGCCCCCTGAACTATCAAATTTTGTTCAATTTGACCTAATTGATAATGTATGTTAGAAATAGTTAACAGAAAGGGGAAAAGTGTAAAATCATGAAAGTTTAGGGGCACAAAGTGCAAAAGTCTGGAAGTTTAAGAGGCAAAGTGCAAAATCATGGTATTTAAGTTTATTGTTATCTTCTTCATCCATCTTTTACAATTGGGTTTCATTACCCGCGATTTCGACCTAAAAAAATATGATTTCAACTATCCATTTCCACCGTCGATTAAGGAGTTTTAGTATTTTATCATTTATGGAATCCGATGAAGATGTGTAATTTACTATGCCCCTAAACTATAGCGTATTTTAACTTGAATTTGGCAAAACATTATAGCGTAGCTTGTTCGTAAATAATAAAAAGATTAAAATGCCTTAATCGACAACTCCTTAATCGGCAACGGAAATAGACGACTCGAATATCGAATTCATCGGGTCAACAGGTCATACAACTCGATTGTAGAAAATGGGGAAAGAAGATGACAGTAAACTTAAACACCATATTTTATACTTGGCCCCTAAAACTTTCACGAGTCAAAGTTGTGGGCTGCATAAATCAATTACAAATAATGGGAGAAAAAGATGACAATGAACTTAAACACCATGATTCTAAATTTTTCCACCCAAACTTTCAAGGTTTTGTACTTTGCCTTCTCACATTCAGTTAACTATTTCGAATGGACGCTATCAATAGGTCAAATTGAATAAAATTTGATAGTTTAAGGGGCAATGTGATGAAATTAAAAGTTTATGGGTCAAAGTGTAAATCAATTATAATTCAGGGGGTAAAGTGTAATTTACCCTTTTTTTTTATTTTGTTCTATAAAATTTTTGTTACATGGATGTTTTCAGTTTTGTGGGGAAAATGGAAAGGATTTGTCTTTATTGACTTGTGTTTATGTAGTGTTTAGATTTTGTAGTAATGGATTTTGTACATAGAGTTTTATCATTTTAGGTTGATGTTTTTGAAAAAAAAAAGGTTTAGAGATCGAAAAAAAATGAAGCAAATGGTGATGGTGGAGGTGAGGGAACGAGAGGGAGAGAGAAGCTTGGATAGAAAGAGACATGAGAGAAGGAGGACAAAAAAAGAAAAAGAAAAAAATGAAAAAGAAAATATAGGTTAGAAGTAGATGGTAGTGGTGGCGAGGGAAAGAGAGGTGAGATAAGGAGAGAAAAAAATGAAAAAAAAAATATAAGTTGTAGATCAAAAAAGAATGAAAACAAAATGATTTTTAATCAAGGGCAAAAAAGTCATTTTCAAGTATCATGTAGGAGAGAAAAAAAAATTAAAAGTTATAACTGTTAAAATTAACTAATTATGTTAGAAATAAATGATTCTGTTAAAATGTTATAATTAAGAGGTGCAATGATAATTTTCAAAATTGTATAACTAATTTGAAATTAAAAGAAACATGAAGGTATCCAATTATAAATATAAATTTAGTAAAATATAATATATATATATATATATTCTAAAATAAAAGTTAGTCCAGTGCAACATACACCAAATACAGGATAACAAGTTTACAATTTAAACTAGGACTATACCAAACATATGACTGGATCGGGTTAGTCCCATTTTGGATCCAAAATTAGTTTTGTCCAGTCTTGCAAACCAAACACAATCCGAGGGTCCCATCCCTTTGATAATACTTTTTTTTCATAGTTATCTTTTAAAAATTGTGTGTAATTTGCTTAGCTAATAGTACATTCTTTAGAATGTGGAAAAATAATGCAAATCTAACTCGGTCACCCTCGCAACCTTTGTTCTATATTTCATGCCTCATATGATTACTTTATAGCAGGTTTGTTCATTGTTTGATTTTTATTTTGTAGCTATTTGTACCCAACTCCATCGTGAGTCTCCAAAATATAGGAAGAACATAAAGGTTTTTAGGGGCACCGCTGTGGTACTGGCCAAAAAACCTCCGACGCTCAAGTCAACTAATTGACTTTGGGTTTAGAATAAATGCAAAAGTACGTAAAACTATGCATGTACCTTTACTTTGAGTGCTAATGGGATATTTATAGACTTGGATTCGCCTTTCTCACCACTGTAGATGTAAGAAACCCTAACTATTTTGGTTTAGCGCAAGTCCCCAAGTTGGCTGATCTTATTTTGGAAAGTGAAATTTGAAAAAGTATCCAGCAATAACTACGTAGTGAACTTTCCTTTTAGAATGCTCCTTAACTCTCACCATATTCAAGTCAAAGGAATCTATTCTGAGTCATCACTGTTAGATTATTGGTCGACTCTCCTCATGTCCAAACTAAGCCTTTTCTGAGCCCCCTCCAAAGGACCTCCTACCCATCCGAGCCGAGCCACCATTCGAATCTCCGCTCAAGTTGGCTAAACTTTTCTAGGTTAGCTCAATGGATCTAATAGCTTTTCCACTTTGGGCTTAGCAGGCCCAGCTCAATCTTCAGCCCTGGGCCTTCCTAGCCTAGTCGAGCAGAAATTTTGGTCCATATAATCAGCCCCCCAGTCACTGAGCCAAACTAGGTAGGTGGACCCAAAGCATAGTGGCTCGGTTATTGATAGACCTTTAAGCTTTTTCTAAGGAATCCAACTGCGTCTCTGACATATAGCCGCCAACTACCCTTTAAGTTATCATGAGGGAATTGAAAAGACACATTGAATCACTGTCGTTAATTTAAATTTGGAATCTTAATCGTGATCATCTTTGCCCAAGTTTATGTACACACAAAGCTTTTCTTCTCCACCCTTTGCTTCCCTTACTCCTAGAGATCCCTCTGCATTTCCTTTTCTTCTTCAGCTCCAAACCATTTTCCATTACCTCTAACTAATCATCCGGTCAGAAAACTACCACCTCGTGCTCATATCTGCGTTTGTGATTTCATACTGATTAAGTTGATGATGGTTTTCAACCCCTTTGGACACAGAAGTGATTAGTTCCCTTGAAGTTTGTGCCTAGGTCCTCATTGTTCTCTTTGTACCGTCAAATTCTGAACACCTTCCTTTGCTCCAGTGATTCTTCAGATTAGGTTTGAATCATGTTCTTACCCCTTTGAGTTTTTTCAAAATTTAACTTCCCACGTTTAGGATGCCTTCCCAAGAATCTAGCCCCTCCATTGAGGACCAACTTGTTAGGAAAAACTCCAACCAAGAGGCTAGTTCTTCTGCTAATCCACACCAAACTACTAAACCAAATACCGAGCCATGTGCTAAGGTTTTTAGTTGCAGGAAAGATGGCCCCGAAAATAGATCTGGGTTGATAATCATGCAGCCTGTGCTAATTAAAACTGAAATCCCTTTCATTTTCAAATAAACTGATATGCCACACCTCAAGGAGAGGTATGACATTCCGAGCCACGAGAACTATCTGCCCCTTTACCACTAAAGAGGGCAGACTCCTTTCATGCAGGGTGGGTCTGCTTTTATGAAATAACATTCAAAGTTTGACTTAGACTCCCTTTCCATACCAACATGGTGCTTAATTTTTTCAACATCGTAACAAGGCAACTTATACCTAACTTTTGGCGATACCTCCTGTGACTGATCGTCCTTTTGGAGAAGCATGGCCTACAGATCGATATGGCCACATGCCTTCACTTCTTCTATATGAAGCCGAGTGAAGAGGTAAAATACACCCTCTATGCTCGGAGACAAATTAGGTTGCTAGAAGATGCGCTGACCAGTGATAAGAACTAGAAGGACCGGTACTTCATCGTCGAAAGGGAAGGTTTGTTCGGTCCGCTCGGCACGTCTGAATCTGAAGTCCGTTCTACATGGACCAAACGAGGTACAGTCACTAATTATACTAAAATTATTCTTCTTGACCTTGCAGGACCCAAACTAACTTTACGCTTATGCAGCCTTAAATCTCAATGCTAGACTTCGCACTACTACCGAGCAAAACCATATAATCATGGCCCTACAGAAAACCAAAACTAGTCTGTACACTTTACTCTCCAAATAATCTTTTTGTTTGGTGGGTTATTGGTCAATCGAAGACAACTCCTAAGAAGAAGGTGTTACTAGTATATCATGCCTCCCCAAATCCGCACCACCACCAAGCCTTTACTGCTGAGTCTTAGATTTACCTGTCACACACGATAACAAACAACTGTGAATGATAAATCACTCAATAGGCAACCCAAATGCACATGTCAATGTAATGCCATGTATTGTATCATCATACACATAAAATCATCATTTCTCCCTCTTTCTTTTATAAACTAAATAGCCTCCTCTCTTTCCGCATTTTATGCAGACACATGACTTTGTTGGTATGCAGATAAATCACCATTTTGGAGTGACCCACCTACAGTGGTGGTCAGTGATTCATAGAGCTATTAAAAATAGGGTTTAAAAGCATGCACTTTCCTTTGTGTGCAACCATTTTAAAACACAAACCCTTAGAAAAAAATATTTCATTTCACATAAAATAATAAATCATGAGAATTGCTCTATGCAAATGATTGCTCATGCCACAATGCATAAATAATAACAAACCACGCAACATAATACATAATTACCAAACTGTCCCTCTTGACAGCTGTAATTATTGAAATATCCCTGCTCAAATCAATAATTTCAAATCGCTCAATCACATTGATATAATTATCGAAATACCATTGGCTATCTTGAAATTACTAAGATACTCTTCGAGAATATGAAAAATTATCAAAATACCCCTCAATAGGTATATGACTAATTACTATCCTATACGGTAAAATAATAGAAATAATAATTTCCAATCAGATACATACATATAACCATTCCAGTACCCACATATCTATCTATCCATATATGCATTTATAAATACAATTGTAAACACACACACACACATATATATATATATATATATATATATATATATATATAAATACATCTATAATTATACACACATATAAATACACATTCACATACACGTATATATACACAAATATATATATACATGCCCATATATATATACACAGATTTTATACACATATACATGCACACAAACTCAACTTATACATATAAATAACTATATACACATGTCTCCATGTATAAAAATACTCTTAAATATAAATAAGAAATTTATTTTCCATTTTAATACATAACTAATTATTTTTATACATAAACTTATACAAAATACACTTATGTATATTTAATAAATATATATATATATAATATACATATTTTGTAAAATACAACTATATTTAGAACTATACAAATCATTGTATAAATAAATAATTTGAATAAACCACAAATAATAGTAATTGAAAATACATATATATATATATATATATATATATATATATTAATAGGCAATTACTAATTTTAATATATATATATATATATATACTAAAATAACTTGGAAATTTGAAAAGACCACAATACCCTCCAATTTCAAATATTTTCAACTTTACCCCTCATGTAGAAAATGATGAAAATACCCTCAACAATTTTGCAAATTATATTTACATCCCTACATATCAAATGACCAAAATGACCTTGACTATTTTTTAAAATTTAATTTATGTCCTTTGCATCTTAAAAGACCAAAATGCCCTTAAACATTTTTAAAAATCCCATTTGCATCCCTTACATGTGAAATTCTCAAAAATACCATTTCACCCTTAAACATGTCAAAGATCATAAACCCTTAAAATAAAATGAATTTTTCTTTTTCTTGTCAAAATTAGAAAGAAAAAAAAAACGGTGGGATTATTGGGGAGAAAATAATAATCAGTGGACCATAGAAAAAACATAAAAATAAAATTGTGGTATAGATAGAGTACCCAGGCGTGAAAAAATAAAATTAACAAACTTAAAAAAGGAAAAAAAGAAAAAAGAATTGTGTTATAAGAGTTTGATTAATATGTGACATGTTAGAATTGTAGGGAAGAGACGGTGGACTGGAGATTTGAGTTCTCACTTCACACTATTGCTTTCCTTGGAGGACCTACTAATAGCACTGTTCATTTTGTTATTAGATGCATGTTTAGAAGCATCCATATAACTGCAATAGATGAAGAAATTAAAGCACATAAACAATAATTTAGTGCGTACAATATTTTTATTCATAAAAACATGTGTATATATATATATATATATATATATATGTTTGAAACATAGCTTCTATCTTATTTATTATATACATTTTAATTTTGGCAGAATTTTTATATACAATATTAATTGAATGAATACGGTCATTTGGCGTTATGACCTATGGGAAATAATATTATTACCTACATATATATAACTAGCACAAAATTCAACGAAAAGTGACTTAATAACTAATTAAAAATTTTCCATATGTATCCAACTCCCTTATTGAAGGTGATTCAGTTGGCTAAGAGCTCACGAATTAACACCCTTCAAATTAATCCATTCATATATATATTGTTTGCAATATTAGTATTACATATGTCGTTTAGCTTTAGCTCAACATTTGACTGTAAGTTTTAATTAGGTGGCACAGATTAACAATGAGAGTATTTTTACCTTCACTTTTAATATTAAGAGTATGTTAATTGATCCAAAAGAAACTTCACCAACTGGCCAACTTAAAGTTTTGGGTGTGTGTCCTGGGTGGCGTCATCCTTTATCTGTTCAATCATCCACTAACAACAACAGTTAAAAGACTTAATTCTTTCATTAATTATTAGTTTCATAAGCTAATAAATTCGATTTAAAATTGAATTAAATACATGTAGTACTAAATCTATTCTAAACTTGCTCAACAGTGTAAAAGAATTCATATATCCAATTCAGTGTCCTATATATAAATCATAGACCTGTTATGTTAGAGCTGATATAGTACTGATATTAATTGCCTTGTAAAAGCCACTAACAGCAACAACTAAAAATGAATTACTTCTTCCCACTAATTTCATGGACTAATAAAGAAAAAAAAATAGAATGAAATGTCTTTTTGGAGGTATTTCGGTTCCCTCTCCTTTCATCATGGAGCAATTTCTTGGAAATATATTTGCCACCTAATCTGCGGCTAAAATCAATTAGGTGGTTTTGCCACAAAATTCTACTATAATATTAATGCCGTAGCTAAAATTAATTAGGTGGTTTTGCTTTAAGACGTTTTTGGCCCCGTGATATGCGGAAGAAAATTAGACTTTAAAGTTTTGACAGTCTTCATACCTATTAGTTTTAATATGGTTTAGACCTTCTTTTAGATATGGCTAATGATTCTGGGATGTGAATAATCCGCAACCTCTATATATATGATGAACACGCGAGACGGGTAGGCCACCCAACGCAATGCCTTACCTTTCGTCTCCGCCGATTTTCATCTTCCTACCTCAACGGCGTTAACTATTTTCTCTCAAACTTTTCTTTTTCTCTTTCCGTCTCTCTCTCTTCTCTCAGCTCTGTGCTGTGAGCTACAGCCTCCAACTGTTCCCACTGGCACTGACCCCGCTCTCTTCCAGGTGTGTTCTATTTGCTCTTCAATTTTGTGGAGTTTGTAAATGGATTGTCCAATATGTTTTATTGTCCATGCTATTGGTGAGTTCTATATGTAGTATGGATGGGTGGCTTTCTTTTTGTTTGGGTTTAGATGTTGCTGGATACTATCTAGGCACCTCTGGATATTTTTTGGGTTTTGAATGTATGTGTTATATTACTTTTTATGTTTCTCCTGCTTATGTTTGTGCGGTTATGGTAATTCTTTTATAAATTGTAATTTTATTTTATAATAAAAACTTTAGTTTAAGAACAAAAGTCCTTGGGCATTTTGAAGTGTGTTTTCATGTTTGAAATATTTCAATTACTTTTGCTCGATTGAAATGCGTGATGAATGTTTGAAGTATTTGTCATATATCATCCTAATTTTTCTTCCCTTATATATTTTTTTTCTCTCTCTCTCTCTCGCTCTCCCTCTTTAATGCTACTAGACTGAATAGTTAGTTTCACTAAGATTGTTTTGAGTAGATCCGAGAACTTCTTGTTTTGAATTGTCTGTTTCTGGGTTTTAACTGTTATTGTTACGACATTACGAATTTCTTTCACTATTTTTCGGAGCTCTCCATTTTGTCTTTATAATCATTTGGGTTTGAGTCATATTTTTCACTTGACTGTGACAAATCTAGCAATGAAAATTAGTTCTTTTAAATACTGTGCAGTGGGTTATCCAAAAATTCCAACATTTTTTAATAGTCTCACAAAGACCAGTGCATAGTAGTAGCTCGAATGGAATAGCAAAATTCTACACATGGCTGTGTTTATTGGCCTTTAAGTTTTGTTTCTTTGGGTTTCAAGAAAAACAGAACAAAGATAACCATTGACTTTATCAGGACAAACCATTTAGCTTAATCTAAGTGTTTGCTTATCAAAAAAGAAGCAATTAAAATTCGAATAATAATCAAAATGTTGTGTGGCATACGGTTATTAAATTTAAGTTGTTTTTTGTTTATGACATTTTGTGTAGGTGTAGGCCTATATTTGCTGTTAAGGAACAAGATTTTGGAACGATGCCTGGCCTCCTTTTTGATGACATCTTTACAGTTGAGAACCTGACCCAAATGGTGAAAAATTTGATAAAGGTATGTTGGGGTATTGTTGCTTTCTCACTTGATAAATGCTTTCATACCTGTCATTTATCTTTGGTTCACTTTTTTTTCTTTTTCTTTTTTTCTCAACTTTTTTATTCCCTTTTTTAGTTTTAAGAAGTCATGATATGCATGGGAAAGATATCTATCTCGTAGCTGGAAGTTTAAACATTATGTATTCCTGTTAAGGCTGCTTGTAGTTAAGATGTATTCAAAGACATTTTTCAATGACCCCTTCTCTTGGTTGAGATGTTTCACTTGTGCCATGAATATAATCATAGTTTGTATATTATGTATCATCTTCTGATAGGGTTGACTCACAAATGATTATCTTACACTTTCTATAGCTTTTACTATGGCAAGTTGATTGAAGCATTTGCACAACATATGCACACATCCCTTGTTCTTTCTTCCACATAATGTTTCAATTTGGCATCATTCACTTAGGGGTTTTGCGGAGTGAAAACTTGATGTAAATACTGAGATATCCAATGAAGGAAAAAAGAGAAATTCGTGATGGTACTGACACCCACATTTAATTGGAATGAAACAGTTGGAACGGGTGATGATATGCAGGTCATATTATACCTCTTATAAGTAAATAAGTTATTGTTCATAATCTTTCTACTGAAAATGAGAACTATAATATTATATGGTTCCCCGACTTTGTATGAGCTTTTGTTTTTTTTAGATATTTTTCTCAAGCATTTTATTAAACACAGAGCTTGATCATGTGCTTACATATAATGCATTAAATTTGAGTACATTTGTATTTATCATTTGTGTATGATTGAGTGTATGTGTTTTTGCACATGTACCTTCCCTATAGTACTGCATATCCAAGAGTATTTTATATTGTATGTGGAGTGATTTTTTTTATCCAAATATCTAATGACCTATATTTCCTTCTAGTAAAATATTGCCTATTGGTGGCTGTGAATCTATGATACATTCAAGCAATGAGATCCCTGTTGAAGGCAGTGACACTTCCAGATCTCCAATTATAATCCTTCACATAATGGTTGAAATGATATGTTGTTTTCTATTTTAATATACCAAACTGATGCCAAATAAAATAGCAACTATATATATAAGAAACAAAAGCAAAAATATATTGTGTTTGTGACTTCCATGTCTTGTCTGTTAGTATTTCCTTAATGAAGGACAACTGTAATATTTCACCTAAAGTTTCTCTTGCATAGAAAATGGATAATAAGTTAGAAGTCATGTTCATTATCCAATATAAAATACATTCCAAATTAAAAATCCTGTTAATCATCGAAATTAAAATACATCTTTTCCTGCTGGTTCTAATTGTTCAATTATTTGTTGTTTTTCATATATTTTCTTTTATTTCTAACACAAAAGGTGTGAAAAGGAATCCAATGCACTTGTGAAATGTCACTGGTGTTTCAATGTTGTTTTTTAACTGGCCTTTATTTATACCCATGTTGGGCATGGAATGTTATGCTTACTGCTTTTGTTTTCTGTTTTTTTAAGCTAAGGCAGCTCTGTAAAATGACGAAATTGCCTAATTAGTGTCATGGCTGGTAGCAGCAAATTCAGTAAATTATGGTCGACCACATCAACTCTCTTGTGTCGAGGCATTATCTGCAGCTTTACTCGTGTGGTACCAAAATATCGTAGCCTTGTTTAGCTGCATGAGAAACTTCTCTTTTGGCATGAATCCCATGCTTAAGCTTATAATCATCATTGAACTTTCTTTATCTAACATAGTGTATTCGCTCATTTCAGTTGAGTATTTCAGTAATAGAATAGAGGAAACATAATACATTGTTTCCAGTCTACAATCGAATTCAATCTCTATAACATAGTGGATGCATTTGCCAACTATTTTTCAGGTTTGGGCAAGCTTTCAAATGTGGGTTGAGCTATGTGTTAGTGTTACCATTTGTATGAGATCTTAGTTTTCTATTTTTTTTCTAATCAAGTTGCTGAATCCATTTTATTTCTTTATGTTTTTTCTTTTTTAAATGAAAAAAATCAGGGTCATTTATGGAACTACTGTATGAGTAAACCATAACTTAAGTACCTTAAATCTTGTTCTATTATGCTTTTTTTTCCCCCACAGCTACATTGTTTTACTTGTGTTTCTGTTTGGGCTAGAGTTGCATGTTTTGGCCATTAAAGACAAGATTGGAGTTGAGTTTTTACGTTTTTATTCTACTATGTGTAGTGGGAAAGAGGAAACTGCAAATTTGCTGCTTGGTAAGTTCAAATGTGGTCATGCTTAATTTCCTGTCCCTCAACAGGTATATTTTGATTCTTTCATTTGTTTTATTTAATTTTTTTGATAAATGTAAATGTATATCTAAATTAAATTTTAAAAATGCTCAAGCTATGCTAGTTGAACCTATGAAGGACAGGAAATATGATTAGCCCTCCAGTTTCATGATCATGTTTAAGTTTCAATGTACATTTACATATGTGGATGTAAATCTACATTCTCGGAGACAGAAAATTTTGTGTTTATGGACAGGAAAAATAGTATCCTTTGGAGAGCACAGTGAGTATTTAATTAGTACACACTTAAGAGTTATAATAAATACTAAAAGTAGAGCACGCCAACTCCAATATGCTAGACAATAATATTACAAGCTAGAAGAAAATTGGGCCTTTAACCCAATGGATCTGACCTAAGTACTCCAAAACATTTGACACTCTAATGGCGTCTGATTTAAATTGTTAAAGGCCAGATCTGACCTAAGAAGAGAAAAACTCTTTTAACAATTTCATGAATCAGAAATTACATTTCATGGGGTTTTTATAGTTGTTTTTAGTAGATGGTAATTTGGCATAGAGAGTTTATGTTATGCGGTGTTGTATTTGTGAGAGCATCTCCACGTGCTTTTGATTTGGTGGTTTGAGATGGAGTAGGACGGATTTGAATTGCTGAACTTTCTACCTGGAAATGAAGACTATAATCTATAAAATGTTATTTTTGTATTAGGGCTTTATACCAAGTAGTAATATTTCCTTCTATATATTTACTCTATGCTTTTAGGTTTATATTTTATTCTTTCTTTGTTCCTTTAGTTTTGCTCACAATTTCCACGCCCTCTGATGCTTTCCTCAATGAATTTTACTGCATATAAGAAAAACAATGGAATTATTTTTTAACAAACACAAAACAGATTTATCATCTCAAAAACATTGGAATTTTATTTTCTTAGGAGATTGATATTCCTCTCAGTATACTGACTGTACATGGTTTCATTTCTCTTGCACTGTTAGACCTCTTTTTTTTTTTTTCTTTCTTTTTTTAAATTTTTTTTTCCTCCAACGCATGGAACTTCTAAAGGCATATTATTTCGGTCCAGAATGCTTCGCTTTCACAACAATATCAGGTTCTAAAGGTTTCTACAGAAGAACAAGGTACTGTTTGATTGGTGTAAAGAGACTGTCTCTTCTTTTACATTACTGGCAATATTTCATATCCATCAATTAGTTAATCTAGAAGTTTGAGTACTGAAGTAATCATCATTGATTCTTTATAGCCATTTCCTTAGTATTTGTATATTGGAAAATGGTTCCCTTAAAATAAATTAAATGTTTTCTATGGGAAAATTTATAATTATAACCGGTAATTATTTGATTTAACTCATTAAAACCTTTTCCTATTCTGGTTTTATGGGTTTAACTTTTTCTAATTGTGGTGGTGGACTACATGGTAAAGTCAAGTTTCTTTCCTTCCTTTCAAACCCTTTACATTCTTCCAAAACAATCATTAACTCTTTTTTTTTGCCTCTTTTGTTAGAAATATAAATGGGCCTTGATGCACAACGAATATAATGATGGCAATACCAAGGGGTAAAGATATTAAACATAACAAATAAAAATTATAAGTAAATTGGAGATAAATATCCAAATGGGTAACAGAGCTCCTAAAAAGGTCACAATAACTTACACAATAGAATAATCTTCAAATAAATACTTCAATAATAATATTTAGATTCTCTCGGTTCTATTAGGTTGACAGCATACCTGCACCACACAACTATTTATACTAATCCTTCTAAATATATCATGAACTAGACATTAAACAGTTACACTTATCCATTAACCCGGTTAATAACTATACATGTACCATTCATATACATGTGTAGGAGTAAGAATATTTATTTATTCAAACTTATCAAGCCTAACATAAATGTCATACATAGGACCTAGTTTAGATTACACTTTCCAACATCCCCCCTTAATCTAGACTACCATAACTAATAATAATATGCCAATACTAATTTAGCCATCATTGTCATCATCTTCAATTGGATCTTCATCACTGCACCCCTTTGGAATATTATGAACATCTTCTACCATTAGCTGGTAATATGAGGCTTGACATAGGAACTAGAACATACATCTTCTCCAAGAATTCTCCTCACTTCTTGAAAATCCAAGTGCATACGAAATACGAAATACGAAACACTGTTTTAAAACCATTAACCTTAATTAGAAGAACAATAAAAACATCTTGTTCCTTAATTTTTGTTCTTCTATTCTTTTCTTTTATTTCATCATCTTTTCTCTTCCCCTTTGTTCCTTTTACTTCTTCTTCATCTCATCTTTCTAAATTTCTTTTCCTTTTCACTTCTCTCCTTTTTTTTCCTTTCTTTCTTCTCTATCTCTCCTCCTTTTTTTTATCTCTTTCTCTTCTCTTTTTTTTTTTGGTACTCTCTTCAAGTCCGCTCTTTTCTTCACAAAACTTGAATTCTTTCAAAAAAAAAATTTCACCACATTGCGAAATATACTTGTTTGCCACTTTATAAACCTTTACTCAAGCAAATCACCTCTCATGGTTGCGAACCTCGCATTTTCTCTAAAGTGCACAATTTTAATTTTTACCAAAACACAAATCGGAGAGAATTTCAAAAAAAATCTTTTTCAAATACATTTTAAAGCATTTTAAATGCAGTATTCATCAAAACAAATTAGGAGGATGGGAAATTTCTCTCCTTTTTTTTCATATTTTTTTTCTTCTCTATCTCTCTTACTTTTTTTTTTTATCTCTCATTCTTTTCTTCACTTTTTTTATTTTTTTTTCCTTTTCCTTTTCACTTCTTTCCTGTTTTTTCTTTTTTTCTTCTCTATCACTCCAACTTTTTTTTCTTTTTTACCAATTTGATGTAGATATAAAATTGAAGAAAGAAAATATTGAATGGAGATGCACACCCAAGTGGGTTGTGTAGAGCTTCCTCAATTACACAAGAGAGATTATTTTGATACTTCAAAAAATATTACTTTGTATTATCGAGTTTAGATAAAGGGAGTTGTATTTTATAACTCTGGACTCTCACACATTCATACTAGGTTTTTGTACATTAACACTAAATGCTAAACATGAACCTTCTTAATTGCTAATACATGAAGAGTCATATACGTGCATAAAACATTAATAATAGATTAACTTTACAAATTTAATTTAATACTTCAACACCTTTGAGTTATATCTAATTATTTTTGTGCTCCAATCTCTTGGAGAATACAGACTCTTACAACATATTCGGTCCCTATCTCCTGTCACTATGTTAGGAGTGATCTTTGCTGAATTTATTGGAGATCAAGCCCATATTCATTCTCAAATCCAACAGGAATTCTTCAACAGAAAATGTTGTTCTTTGCTAAAGAAAAATCTCAATCATCATTATGAGAATATGTCTCCTCTATACTATCAGTTGAATGGAATTGATGAACCTAATATTAAACAGGTTTATATCACTTCTCTTCCTGATGAATTGCAGAATGAAATCCAAAGGTCTATAGCAGCCTCAAAAAAGGATTTGAAAGATTTGACTATTGGCTAGTTACATCAGATAGCTCTTGCTGCTACAGATAAACTTTATGAACACCAATCCATATTCAAGGACTTCTTTGCAAAATAACATAAACTCAAGGATGCCTGTCATCATCCTCAACTGAAAATCAAGTGCAACGACTCTGCTTGTCATTGTAAAACAAAGAAGAGTTCTCATATACAAAAACTCAGTTCCATAGATCCTCAAAAAGCCAAAAAGCTTAAGAAAAAGAAAAAGCACACTCGCTCCTTCAAAGGGGGTCGAAAAAAGGAAAACCTTAAGATGCTCAGTGCTTTAATTGCGGCAAGAAATGACACTATTCTAAGAACTGTCCAAACAAGAAAGCTATCAAACTAATCTAGCAATTCCAAATGGTTTCCCTTGATGATGATTTTGCTGATTTGGAATCCTTATATTCAAGACAATGTTACAAAGATGATCAAACAATCCTGGGCATTTGAGCATGACATGATGATGACTTGAGTTATGACGATTCCTTTGTACTCAAGATAAATTTGATTCCTGATTCATCATCATCCTTAAAGATCCAGAAGATTCCATCCCCCAATGTACCAATGCAGTTATTAGTTTCTAAATATGCTTTACATTTTTAACTTATTTCATACATGGATATAGGAGCTCACAGAACTATGGTAAATCCCAAGATTCTTCCACTAGAAATATGGAAATCTCACACAAAGCAATTTAAAGCTGTCGATAATGAGATATTTGAAATGTAGCTTATCTTAAAAAGATCTATTGGGTTAAAGTTTTTTTCCCTAATTGTGTTATCTAGACATATGTTTTAGGATGTTAGCTGCCTGATAAAGATATCCTTATTCGAATGTATGTTTATTACCAAGCTCAATTCCTGAGAATCCTTCATCATGGTATTAGGTATCAAGGTTCTTATAAGCCTTATACTGATATCAAAAAGGTTTTTTCCTTTCAAGTTGCAGTATCTAGAAAATTTGAAGATCTTTGCCAACAGTGTCTTCATCTTTGTGCTGATAATCATTCTTTATTCCAGCATCAAAACCCTTTGTGGAAAAATTCAACTTTTTCTGTTCGGCTACCCTTTAAGCTAAATGAAGATATTAATCCGACCAAGGCCATACATCCAGGGATGTCTCCATCAAATTTGGTTTTGGCCTGCGAAGAATGTGCCTAGCTCTTGGCTCAATGACTTATTAACCCCACTATATCAGATTGGGCTTGTTAGGCTTTTTATGTGAACAAGAAGTCTGAGCAACAATGGGGGAAGAATAGATTGGTTATTGATTTTAAACTACTTAATCTCTTTCTTAAAGATGACAAGTTTCCTTTACCCTGGACCAATACATTGTTTTCTCACCTGCATGATCCTCATATATTTTCTAAGTTTGATATTAAAGCAGGCTTTGGGCATATTGGAATTCATCCTAAAGACCATTACAAAACGGCTTTCTGCATTCCAAATGCTCAATATTAATGGACTGTTATGCCCTTTGGCCTTAAAGTGGTGCCTTATTTATTTTAGAAGGCCATGACAAGATATTTTAGCTTATTCTCCACTCTGCTCTTATCTACATTGATGACATCATTCTCTTCTCTAAGGATGAATAAAGTCATGCTGATCTCTTAGCTACAAACCTGAAGCTTGCTGATGCTCATGGAATCATGCTTTCTGAAAAGAAAAGTCATTTATTTTAAAATAATATTGACTTTCTTGGCATGCATTTCTTCCAAGAAAAATGTACTCTTGTCCCCCACTTGGCCCAGGAACTTTTAAAATTTCAGATCACCTGATACCAAAACAGATCCAACACTTTCTTGGCATAATCAACTTTATTTGTGATTTCCTCCCTCGTGTTTCAGAATACACCACTCAGCTTTCTGCTTTATTAAAGAAGAGAGGTCCTAACCGATGGACAGATTAACATACTACAATTGTCATTCACTTAAAAAAGATAGCACAACATTCACCTGAATTAAAAATCCCTTCTGATGGACAGCTTATCTTACAAATAGATGCTAGTGATCTTTATTGGGGTATTGTCTTGATCGAACAAGACAATTATGGCACCAAACATTATTGTGGACATGTTAGTAGAAAATGCTCTTCTACTAAGCAACATTACCATATCTCTTTCAAGGAGATTCTTTCTGTCAAACGAGGCATTCAAAAATTTCAGTTTCATCTCATTGCTCATCACGTTCTCATCCAGACGGATAATTCACCATTTCTCAGAGCATTAGAGTTTAAAAGAAAATTATTGCCTTATTCCCAGCTGCTTGGACTAAAGTCATGGTTCTCAAAATTTGACTTCACAATTGAACATATTAAAGGAAAAGATAATATTATTGCGGACATGCTATCCCATCCTCATATTATCCTACATGTCACACCTGGTGGTCATTATCCTCTGGTTCTTATGATGGGTCCTTCCAATTCCTCAAACTCCTATTATGTTTCTCATACTTAAGTCCATCAGCCTTATTCTAGTCCATTTCCTCCTGATATGCCTTCTCCCACACATCTCCATGAGATTTATCAATTTGCTAAATCCCATCTTTTTTACTCCTTAGTCAAATGATTTGAAGAAAAGAACCCTTCTGATAGCCCTGGAGATATGTTTGATTCTGATCTCATTTGTACCAGGATATATAATATTTCACAACAAACTTTTGATGCCACCGATATATGATTTTTCTGGTATCTTCTGGTCCTCTATAAAGGATGTATATCCTTTAATGTGTCCCATATTTATGTCTATCTTAACCATGTTGTTATGGAAGACTATGCTCTTTGGACGTTTCTCATGTGGTTTCAGACTTGTCCCTAGTGGCATATGACATTAAAGGTAATAATGAAGAAAATAGGGCCTAGATTCCAATATGATGTTCATAGCCTCTTTATTTTCACACGACCCTACTGTTAGATCTTTAACGGAGCTCTATCTTCTCAGGGTAGTGTATATGAATGGGGAACTCATCTAGGTACTCCTACTACAAGGCAAACTTCTGCTCTCATACAGTATTTTAAAGGAATCAATGCTTCAGTTGATAATTCTATTGTTGGTACCCTGATGAATTAGACTACTAGGCCTCTCCTTGCTAAGGACATTTTTCCTAAAATTTTTCAATCTCCAGTTCTATCCCCTTGAGCAAATCAGGATAGCTCTTTAAAGTCCCCTCATTTTACTATCAATCTATCCTATAGTACTATTCTTCCTCTTTAGACCAGCGATATGGATAGATACAATCCCATGGAGCATCATCCTAAAGGAGATTATCA
Organism: Rhamnella rubrinervis; assembly: GCA_007844105.2. Taxonomy (NCBI): domain Eukaryota; kingdom Viridiplantae; phylum Streptophyta; class Magnoliopsida; order Rosales; family Rhamnaceae; genus Rhamnella; species Rhamnella rubrinervis. The sequence continues at coordinate 21,275,902 of CM017574.2, read as the reverse complement.
TAATCTTAGTAATACAGAGTAGGCCCCACATTCTCAACCTAGGTATCAAGCCTTTTATGGATCAAGAATAGACTCAGACTATAGAAACTTTAATCTATCTCCGAGTTAGAATAGGTGGTGATTGTGATTAGTTTGGTGTGATATAAAGTAAAGTTGTTTGGACTCTTCTAATAATTAAAGTTTGATATGTTTATAGCGGATCTCTTGTTTTTTCAAAGCAAATTTTCGAGTTTGTCTGCCTATAATAATGTAAGTTTGTAATGAGTTCCTTATTTTTTCAAAAGCAGATTCTCGAGTTTGTCTATTTCTCCTTTCATCGTCTAGTTAAGAAAGGAGTTTTCAGTTTGTAAAATAACCTTAAATGAAATGAATAATATTTTCCTAAATATGTTCTACTAAGATCTTTTTTCTTTTTGAAACCTAATTCTTTATGCTATGCCATATATTTATATATGCAAGTGTACTCCGCATTTATCTCTACGAGGAACATGTGTAATAGAACGCATTAGAGCTATAATAATCCTGATCCTTTTGCCTTAAGGTTTGTCTTTTGGACTCTCAGACTTAAGGAAACGCAAAACCCTATATGCTCTTTGGTGTGACTTTGAAAGGTAATTACTTGTCAATATATGTTTGTGAGATCAAAGACCTATTTTTTTAGAGGACCTATTTTATTCTCTATTTGCCGTCCTAATAGCGAATCTCGCTGTTAGAGTGTGAATCTTGTTAGTAAATTTCATTAGCAGACAGTAAATTTTGCAAACAGATAGCGAATCTCGTTTAGAAACGGCGAATAAAAAACAAAATAATTATTTATTCCCTACTCACCACCGTATGACAGTGAAACTCGCTCTCAGATGACTTTTTTTTACTGTGGGTGTCCGGCTCGCCCATCATATCAGTACCCTCTATATATATATTAGAATAAAAATTTATTTATTGACAGGTGTTAGCCTACCAAAAGCCCATGAAACGCGGTTTCTGCCATGTCATGTGTAACGCGGTTTGTGGCGTATCCGTGTCGTCTCAATCTTCCCAGCAGATGGTGGGCTCCACTTTCCGTGATGGTCAACATGTGCCTAAAGAAATCTTTATTATTTTTCTACATCTACTTTCTTCACCAGCAAGAGTAATTGATCTGCATGGTTAAAACTTAAAAGAAATCAATTTTAATTTTCACTGGTTAAATTGCTTTAATTGGATTCATGGCTTCTTCTCCTTTTTCTTCAGCTATGGAAGAAAAAAGGTACGATGTGTTTCTCAGCTTCAGAGGCGAAGACACCCGCGATCGGTTTGCTACCTATCTTTACCAAGCTTTCCACCACAAACAAATTCTTACTTTCATGGATCACAGGCTCGAGGGAGGCGACGAAATTGCGCCGACACTTGAGAAAATAATAGACGAATCGGCGATTTCGATAGTCATTTTCTCAGAAAACTATGCCACTTCCACATGGTGTTTGGATGAACTTGTGCATATACTCGACTGCAAGGAGCGAAATGGGCAGATTGTCATGCCCATTTTTAACGGGATAGATCCATCGATTGTACGGAAACAGAAGGGGAGTTATAAAGATGCTTTTGCTAAGCTTGAAGAACGGTTCAAGGACAAAAGGGATAAGGTGCGCCAATGGAGGGATGCTTTGACAGAAGCAGCTAATCTTTCTGGGTTGGATTCAAAGGATTTCAGGTAATTAATTAACCTTTTAAACTTTATTATTAAAGCCAATTAATTTAGATGAAAAATAACATGAGATTGTGAGGTCTTGTTTGTGTAATATTCTAAAATTATAAAAAGGCACGTGTATATTCAAAGCTCTAATCCTCTGAAATTTTTATTTATTCATTATTTTCATTTTAATTTATAACAATTAAATTTCTAGTATATATAACACCTAAAAATACTCTGTTTACTTTCTACTTGTGCCTAAATTCTGTCAGTTTATAAAATAGTCATGCGGCTCATATATATATATATATAGTAACATTCACTTGTTTGTCTTATAGTGAAATCGATTTAATTTCTTTAAATATAAAGAATAATGTATCTGATCTTCACTGAAACTATAATATTTTGATTAGTTTCATAGTTGTGATCACCAAAATTCTTATTTACCTTTTTCCTAACTTTTTAATTTAAAGATCTTTACTGTAAATTGGTAAGAACAATAATAAATAATCAGATTGCTCTATTTTAATTAGTTTGTTCCTTTTCTTTTATATGTACCTAACTTATATCAATGACCTTTTGTTTTTTAACATTTGTACTATTTTTTCACTTATGGTAGGCCTGAGAACCAGTTAATTCAAAAAATTGTTGAAGATGTTTTATCGAAATTGCCTAAATATTCTTTATGGAATATTTTTTTTTTTGGTAGATTATTCTTTATGGAATATTGAACATTGTAAAGGGCGCTTATTTGGGATTCAAAAACATATAGACAAAATTGAAAAGTTATTAGACATTGAATGCTCAACAGATGTTCGCGTTGTTGGTATTTGGGGCATGGGGGCATTGGTAAGACAACCCTTGCTAGTGCTGTATTTCAAAGGTTCTCTTCTTATTTTGAAGGTCGCTCCTATATTTGTGATGTCAGGCAGCAATATAAAATATTTGGACCAAATAAATTGAGGGAGAAACTTTTTACTCAGTTATTCAATGGTGAAGATGCTCTAATTAGTATGGACACCCCATTTGTAGGGTCGCCCTTTATTCAGGACCGACTTTGTCGCAAAAAGGTTTTGATCGTTTTGGATGATGTGGATAGTTCAGTCCAATTAGAAACCTTAGTTGAAGGTTATCCTCAACTTGCCCCTGGAAGTAGGATAATCGTTACATCTAGAAATCGTCAAGTTCTTGTGAAAGTGGCGGTTGGAATTTACAAGGTCAAGGGGTTAAATTACATTGAATCTCTTAAGCTCTTCCATTTGCATGCTTTTGGAAGAAATTCTTATCCAAAACAGTACTATGAAACCCTATCAGAAAGAGTGGCAAGTTATGCATATGGAAATCCATTAGCTCTCAAGGTTTTGGGTTCTTTCCTTCACTCTAGAAGTGAAGAAGAATGGAAAAGTGCACTGGAAAAGCTGAAAAGAGTTCCAAACAAAGAAATTTTAGACGTGCTGAGAATAAGCTATGAGGGACTAGATGATGAAGGGATCAAGAATATATTTCTTGATATTGCATGTTTCTTTGATAAACCTTTTACTAGAGAGTATACAGAAAGCATACTGGATGGTGGTGATTCCTCTGCAAAAATAGGGATAAGTGTTCTCATCGATAAGCCCTTACTTGAAATCTCTCGTGGAGAAAAATACTTCAGGATGCATGATTTGATACGACAAATGGGCTGGTCGGTTGTTTCTGATGAACACAAAGAGCCTGCAAATCGTAGTAGGTTGTGCAATGCTAATGATGTCTGCCATGTATTGGAAAAAAATATGGTACGTTGAGACGTGCTATTCTTTCGAAAATCTCATGGAAAAATAATAAAGACAAAAATTAATTCCAGTTAACAAAATTGAACTTCAATACATATATAAATATGACAAATTTACTTATGTTGTATCATATTTATAATGTTCAATAAATTTAATTTTTAGGGAACTGCATTGATAGAAGGTATAATATTGAACATGTCTGAAATGAAAAGAGATGTAAAGGTGAGCCCTGCAGCCTTCTCAAAGATGTGCAATCTACGGTTTCTCAAAATTTATTGTGACAATGTTGACAACAATGAATTCAAACTCTACCTTCCTCGTGGGCTGGAGTCTTTGGTTCCTATTGAGCTAAGATATTTTCAATGGGATTTCTATCCTTTGGAATCGTTGCCTTCAGATTTTACTCCAGAAAATCTTGTTGAACTTATCCTGCGCGGTAGCCATCTTAAGCAACTTGGGAATCATGTAGTCAAGGTATGCGTATTTTAATTTTCTGTTGTATGTTTTACTACTTGTAATTAATTGTTTTAACTACTTACATTTAAGCAACTTTAACCTTTTAAATTTCTTATGATAGTCTCTCCTGAAGTTAAAAAAGATGGATCTTCACAAGTCCAAGCTCCTTACTCATATAGCAGATTTGTCACCGACTCCAAATCTCGAAAGTATAAATCTTGAAGGCTGTACAAGTTTGTTTCATGTTATTTCATCTCTTCAAAACCTTTGCAAGCTTACTCATCTAAATTTGAGTGGTTGCAATAATCTTAGAGATCTTAGAGGGATATCATGGAGGAGAGGGCACTTGGATATTGTTAAGAATCTTTTAAACATTTGCCATCTGAACTTCTCATTGCTCAATAGTTCTATCACAGGTCTTATAACCAATTTTCCACTCTACTCATCTTTGTCGAACAGTTCTCTAAAGTTTCCCATGAATTTAAGAAGTTTAAATTTGAGTGAGACAACAGTCGAAGTAGTGTTCTCTAAAGTTTCCCATGAATTTAAGAAGTTTAAATTTGAGTGAGACAACAATCGAAGTAGTGTCTTCATCAGTTTATTGTCTCCCGCATCTTCGAACTTTGGATTTGCATCACTGTGAAAAGCTTAAAAGTCTTTCAACCAGCATTTGTAACCTGAAATCTCTACAGGAATTGAATCTGTCTGAATGCTCAAATCTAGAAGAGTTTCCAGAAATCTTGGAGCCTATGGAACACTTTGATTCAATTGACTTAAGTAGAACAGCGATTAAAAAGTTACCTGAGTCGATTGAAAATTTGATTGGGCTCACCTTTTTAAGTGCAAAAGATTGTAAAGACATTATCTCCCAAACAACTTGTGCAAGTTAAGCCGTCTTGTTAAGCTGTACCTGTCCAATTGTTCAAAACTTCAATCATTGCCTCCCTGTCCACTTGGTTTGGAGAACTTATTTGTTAATAGTTGTGAGAGCTTGAAATTAATAGAAGGGCTTCCACTTGAAATTATTTATTTGACAGCAAGCAATTGCACATCACTGGAGATGATATCAAGTGAGACAAATAAATCTTGTTTGATGGATATAGGAGGCTGGAGATTAGAGAATTGTTCGAAATTGGATCAGAATACACGTAACGTTGTAGTTGATTGTGCAATATCTTGTATGCTTAATGCGGTATCACATAAACATGTGGACTACGTAAGTTCATATATGATCTCTCCCTTTTACATTGTAAAAAAGGAGTTCATATTTGTTTATTAATTAATTAATTTTCCATCCATTGTTGCAGGACTATCTTCCAGATATCTTTCATATTCGATACCCAAGAGAGTTTAGCTATCAAGGTATGGGGAGTTCAATGAATATCAAGCTTCCTCTGCATTGGAAAGACTTCTTAGGTGTTGCTTTCTGCATTGTTTTCGATCGGAGTAAGGCGGACCCTAATACTCTCCTTAGTTGTGAGATTGATTATGGACACCCGATGGCAAACGATGTTTTGACATGGGCGCTAGTGCGGTAGTATCAGTTCAGATCACGTGTTGATGTGGTTTTGGGCAAAAGATGAGACATTTACGTGCAGCAGCGGTGTCACTGAGGTCTATCAATATGTGGCCTGAGTTTGAAAGAGATGGAAAAACAGTGGACTTGAGAAAAAGTGCGGACTCGGGAAGTGATTATTGCAACGTTAAAAAGTGTGGGATTTGGTTAGTAGACAAGAATGATTTGAAGTAATTTCCAGAGTCTGATGAATATTCCCAACCACATTAACGGCAGAGTAACTGGTTTTCTTCTCTTAATATTTATTTTCTATTTACAATACATTTCAAGGTATACTAAGTAAGAAATGCTTTGGGGTGGGAACCAATTTGATCTTCTTCTAAACAATGATGATGTGTTATGAATCAAAACCAGAGTAAAAATGGTGCATGGTGTATCTGCTTGGGAGCCAACCCAACAGGAGCTTCAGAATGGTTGGAGGTAATTAACTAATTATATATATGATCATCATTAGTATATAAATGATCATATATAATATTAAATTAATTAGTTCCTCTTTTAAAAAAAATAAAGAAAAAAATCATATTGAATAGTAAATAACGAATACATTTCTTTTTCTGCTGTTTTCTTCTCTATGGATGCTTGCAGTGGCTTAATCCCGTGGAGGACCTGGCAATTGAATATAAGTAAATTAAATTCTTATCTTGTAATTTCTGGCTTTACATTATTCACTTTTATTGCTTTAAACTGGAAATTGATAAGGATAAGCTTTATCATATAATTTAATTGAGGGTTATTCTGCCGAATATATGATGAACTGATAATCCGATAGGTCGCTCATCAAAACAGTTGCCTTATCTCCATCCATTGCTCAAATATCTCATATAACCCTACCCATCACAAACAATCCGAACAGTCGACTTAAAATCTTTAAACAAAATTATCGAAATGTCCTTATTCAGCCAATCAACTAAAAACACTCTCTCATGTTCATGCAAAAATACTTAGCCATACAATTCTGTCCGTTTGGCACCTTACCATCCAACGTACTTTCAAAAAAATTATCATTTTTCCCTCACTCAGCAACACACTGACCAAACTAATTTTATTCGTACAATACCACACGTTGGCCAAACCATGCAAAATTAATTAATTAACCAATTATCTTGCAAACGGCAACTCCCTTTCACATGGCCACCGAGGCCGTTTATTTTTCATATCGTTTTCACACCAACGCTGCAAGTCAAGTAACGCCACAAATTCACACTACCGTATATATATATATATATATATATATATATATATATCACATATATATATATAAATAAATATACATGTTTAACTCCAACCAACTTGATTCCCATACACCTCACCTTTATTCCACATGCCGGTTTTTCAACACTTAAAGTCATCCATATGATTATATAAATATATAAACTTATAATACTTCCTCATCATTAACTAGCTGGTAAATATATATATATATATATAGATATATCCTATATAGCATAAAATATACCTCCAATCTTCACATATAAGCCGACCTATATCATAAGAATCATAGCATTCTTTGACCCACTCCACATACATTAATATACATATATATATACATATACTTAACTTCAACACACCGCTTGATTCGACTCAATCTTCCTCTAGCGCATACGCTGCACTTAACTCCATACATAAACATATATCATCCACCTTTTGCCGCACTCCACTTTCACGTGAAACTAAAAAAGCACGCCGCAATTCATATTAGATATCACCTAAAACGCTTTTCATCAACCGCCAGTCACACTCCAGGCCGCGAATCACATACAATTATCTTCACAATCGACTTACAAAATCTCAGCAATTACATATTTGGCCGCTCTGATCATCACAATATCTCAAACAAAATTTTTTTGGCACATAGCTTAAACAACTATCTGGGCTAGCCGAGCGGATCACGGTATCAAATGCTTTAGCGCACAGTTTGTCCACGGTATCCAATTCTATATATTTGTGTAAACCCACCCAGTATATTTTTGACCATGAAATAGTGAATTTTCGTCTGGTTCACAGGTGCGTAAATCACAATCAGTAACCTGGAAAATTTTCTTTTGCAGTTTTACGTCGTGGCCTAAAGTACCTTGTTGAACACGCCAACCCTCCATATTGCCTTCGGGCGGCGTGTTACTTCCGGCAACATCCCAGGTACTTACAAATTCTAAATCTTTGGACTCATCTTCACACCATCATGCTGAATCTAACCCCACATAAAGTGCCCTTATGTGCCGAAATTTCCTCACGATAACTTTTTCAACACCAATTGCATCAAATAAATATTTATATTTTGATAATGCTCTTTTATTCTGCTTCTTTTCAGCGTTCAATGGACTCTCAAATTGAAGTTGAAGACCCAAATTCATCCTCAGGGCCAGAACTAAGAATGAGCTCTGAACCGAACCACTGTTTGGTCGTGAAGAATAATGAAAGAAACTGAAAAATACAATGAGTTGTGCCACTGCAGAAAATGCAATTGACGAGATATTGCATTCCAGCCAGTCCCGTTAGAACCACACTTCAGATCACGCTGGAAAATAAATGCTATTAATGAGGTTGTCCAACTGTCATGCACTACAAGAAAAATTTAAGTTAGTCACGAAAATACTACTTACAAGTTATTTTTTTCGTAACTAAAGCATATATTTTTGACACGAAAAAAAATATCGTAACTGATAAGAATATGTGTATTATAATTAGCTATAAATGGGTCTTTGTTACTAAAGTTTGTAACAAAAACACCACAATACACTCTTGGCGCCAACTTTCCCGCTAAAAATGATACTTATGTGTTATGTGGCATTAAAAAATCTACAACAACCAATACTAGGCTTACACATGAAATTTTTTTTTATTTTTTTATATTCTCATTAAGCGACGCCGTTTAGGGAATTTAACCAAAACTGAATGGTCATCACTCTCGTTTTTCATCCCTAGCCTAGAAAGGGTACGAACATCTTGAATTCGGATTTGCTTCGCGAACTTATCCATCGATTGTAAGCTCTTCGAGAAAGTTTGCAGCTTTTCAGTTAAGCTTTTGGTATGTCCTCCTTACTTTAACTGCTCCGTGATATCTGGTTTTTCTTTAGTCTTTCATGCATGCAAGTTTTTTTAGATATGGGATGATGGATTTTGTTTAGTTTTTTCAGCTATCCTCTGTGTCTTTGGGTGCTTTTGTGTAATTGGGTGAAGGATTTATGGTTCACATCATGATTTTAATGATGTACCCAACGAACCCCCAATTTTAATTTGTAATTGCTAAAATATATTTGGCAAATAAATAAAGTAATTATTTTTCTTTTTTTATTATTACAAATTTATGAATCAGTTTGTTCGCTGCAAGTGTACTCATTCGTATGCCTAATAGCGCAGACCGGCCATGGCTGCCAAGACCTTCATCGAAATATCGACCCTTGTAAGAATTGTTGCTCGGATTTTTGTTCTTTTCCACCTTCTTCACATTAACAAGAGGCTCTCTTATCACACATTGCTTGGCTATTTTCCCCTCACTTCTCCGAGTTCTTCAGGTGCGTATTGAGTGTTGAGGCATAGGATATATTTCTTCTTCTTCAATTGAAGCTTTCGGTATGGCCTCCCTACTGATCTGTAATATCTGGTTTTTCTTCGGTCTTTCATGCATGGAAGTTTTTTCAGCTAGGGGATGATGGATTTGGTTTGTTTTTTTGTCTATCTTCAGTGCTTTTGTGTGCTTTTGTGTAATTGGGAGAAGGATTTAGGTTCACATCATGATTTTTTTATTTCGTGCTTTTTGTTATTTAAAAACCTGATCATATTATGGTTATTTGTTTGAATCATCAAAAAATACTAGCTTTTCATTAAAAAAAACAGCATCTGTTTTGTTTTTAACTTGGTAAACTCGTGTAATTGGATAAGAACAAAAATAAAATATTTCCTCTCTAATTGAAAATAATAGCAACAATGATTCCACAATTTCATCTCTAATGTGGCTTTTCTTTCAGTCGTATCTGCATCGTCCAAAAAGTAGTTTGTTATCTGAAAGTGGTTTGCTTTGCTTCTCTTCAAAAAGTGCATTACTTTCTATTCTCTGCTTAAACTGTTCTTCAAGTTTTACTTCATGATGCTTCACTGCTTGTGGGACAACTTAGGGGGGTTGGATTTGTTTGAATTTTCACTACTGAATTTACTTTTTTCCCTTGTTAGCAATCTGAATCAGGTTTTTGAGTTTCCATAAGACTTCAATCCTTTTCAATATGTCTAAAATGGACAATAGTGGTGATTTCATTCAATGGCTTGGTCCTAAAATCTCAACAAAGATCCTTTCACACATCTAGATGATGCATCTGATACCGTCCGTGTTTCTACAGGTTCGAGGCTTTGGAATCACTTGGGTAGGTTGTTGGTGTTATTTTATTAGCTTCTCTCTTATTATAGGTTTCACGTCTTTCAATAAGTTTAACACAAGTGAATTACATGCTGTTTACCAAAATATTACAAAATATAAGTAATTGCATTTGACATAATGAAATATAACCAACGTAATTTAAAGTATTTCATTCTTGAACTATGTTTAGGATTTTAACTTTTCAAGCAAGGAAGATTTGGGACCTTGTTCGCATAATAGCTACTCAATTATGAGTTCTTAAGTACGTATATGAACCAGAATTTCCCTATTCCGAAGTTGTTTTTTTGCTGACATTGATCTTTAATATTTTGTTGCAGTCATTGAAAATGGGCTTTGTAAGTAGCTTTGCTTCAAAATGTTTCCCGAATTAGCTTGTGCTGCTAATGTCATTGAAGCAAACAACGAAATAGAACCAGTAAAGGTCAATCTTGGCAGCAGTATGGAATGGGAGTGCCGTAGGAGAAAGCATAGAGTCTATTCCTCTACTTTCTCTTTGTTTATCGTCCAATCATAATGAAAATAGGACTCCTCTGCTTTCTCTTTCTCTCTTTTTCTCAAATATCTTCCATTACTCTCCCTCCTAGTTAGCTAGGTAAGTAGCTAATACTAGTTTTGATCTATAAATGGTAAGTCTTTTAGGACCAATTCCTTCTTTGTTTTTGTTTGTACCATTTTCCCCAAGTTTAATTTATGCATCAGTAACTATATATTTCCACACTTGTAAGGTAATCAATAAGTATATAGTACGCTTGACCTGATTGGATGCCATATCTTGGCTTACTTTCCCATTGGTTGAACAAGGATATCCTTGTACTTTTTTTGCATAACATTTTCTTTAAAAAAAAAAAAGAAAAAGAAAAAAAGATGCCATTTCCCTAGTTGTACCTCTTTATATACATACATACATATATATATATATATGAATGAAAGGCATGAGTGGACGTCAACATCTCCGTACATTGCCATGCAAGTAATTAGCCAATTTAATTTTTGGGACTTCTCGCACTAGTTGTTCACAAAAAAAAAACTTGCCACTCATCAGAAAGCGATGTCTATATATCATTTTGTATAATATTACCAAAATTTGTCACACTTATTTTTTTTATGTTATTTTCTTGGCAGAACCCAAAAGCAGCACTTTGAGTGTATGTAAAAGTTGCTTCTGGTGTATTGAGTATGAAAAGCCCTTCAGGAAGACTCTGAACCAAGTAAAGTATAAGTATATAAATACTATACACACACGCACACAAATATGCATGCATGTCCTTCTCTACTATTGGTAAATGGGGTATAAATTAAGACTGAATGTGTTTATTACTAATATATATATATATATATATATATATATATATATATATATATATATATGCATGCCATTTCGATCCCATATACACCTAGCTACTTAAGGTGATGAAAATGGCCATCTCAGCTGGTTTTTCCAATTCTAGACGTCTTATTTTTTAAGCCTTGAAATAAAGGATTCCTATCTCCTCAATATTATTCATGGCTAGGATTGCTTTAGACTTTCCAATATCTAAGTGTTTTTTTCTATGCATTTCATGAGCATATCAGACCTTACATCAAGAGTTTTAATGCTAATTTATATAAATATTTGGGTATATATGCATAATATATTTAATATCATGTGTAGCTGAAATTTGATTATACAAAGGATGATGAAATTCTCTTTGTTATTGGTTAAATTCATGTTCTAAAAACAGGATAATGGCCATGACTATCCAAGCAATTTTCAACAAACTGCATTGATTTAACCAATTCAGTGAGAAAAAGGGTAATATGGTGAAAATGGATTGATAATTCCATGTAGTTTACTGGGATTTACATTGGAAGTTGACTTGTCAATAGAAGGCCAGTATATTGAATAAGCCACTACCTAGGACATTAATCACAATCATGGTTGGGAAACAATGTTTTATTTATTCAAATGTTTCTGGTTTATGAGAAGTAGGTTTCACTTTTTTCTTTCACTATAGCAATGTATAGTATGGATTTAATTAGTCTAAAATAAACACAAGATACATAAGCACTTTATGAAGTTCAAAACAAAGGAGGAAGCATTGCAGAATAGGCCAGAGGAAGTGAAACCGGAAGCCTGGCCAATCCTCTGTGAGCATTTCTCAAGTCCAGAGTACATTGTAATTACCTATAACTTTGAATTTATGTTTATTTAATAGAATTGGATAATAGAGTAGCAATATATATTCTTATTTGTTTGTTGCAAGAGAGAAAGAGAGAGAGTGTACACAATATATATTCACTGGGAGAGCAGGCCTTTAGAACAGAAAACTAAGCCCTCTCTCTAGTCTTTGCACAATAGTCTAAAATCTTTGGAAAGCACACACATACCAAAAAAAATGAAAAGCATGCACATACCACATAACACAAATCATTGTACTCTCACACATGCATGAACTTAGAAAGCTAACTCATTTTTTTGGGACCCACCGAACGTAACTTTTAGGGTCAAAATCAGCTTTTGATGTATAGGATTGAATCTTATTTGGATATCCACTTTTTCCCTTTATTGCACATTTTGCTATATTCTTCATATCCTATCCAGTGAACACCAAGTTTGAATAATTTGGATTAGCTTTTTAAAAATAGGAAAAAAAATAGAACATTATGATTGATGCATAGCTAGTCTCTCTCAAATGTAATATGTGGTGATTGAGGGTCCACTAATGATGGTTGATGAGATATTTGACACTATTCTTCCTCCAAGGTCAGGCTATACTACTGAGCAACGACTCAAGGTTGCTGAAGAAAGGGCCAAGACAACAGAGGGAATGAACGAAGAATTGCTTAAGCAAGTGGCTAAGTTGAAAGTATATCAAGATCAAATGGAAACATCCTTATATGAGAGACTGCGGGCTGACATTAGACATCACTATGAGGACCAAGGGTGGAGTACTAGCAACTCACTGCCTTCTTTCATACATGACAACAACATCAATCGTGAGTAACTCATAAACTTTAATATAATGGGATAGATCCGTCTTCGATAATTATTACGAATAATTCAATTCCAAAATGAAGTAAACTAACACTTTATATGTCTAATATATAGATGACTAATGGGAGGATATGAGGAAGGTGCATATGGAGATGTTTTTTGGAAGTCATTTTGGTATATGGATATACAATATATTTTGGTAAGACACTTAAGAACTATCGTATATCCACTTAAGATTAGGTATAATATATGTTATATGGAAACTCTAAATATGCACTAGTCTTTCATTGAACTTTTGCATTTGAGTGATAGTTGAAGAAAAGATCATGCAGACTTGTTTCTCTTTGATAACAGTTGGAATTATGTGAAACATTGATTAGGATTTAATGCTGCTCAATTATATTGAGCTAATTGTTATATGATGTATTAATTCTAGCAGATAAGCGTAGATGATGACAATTACTTATGAATTAAATCTAAGTATGGATTTAATATTGTATAGTGCTTCAATCAGCAGATCTATTATTTGTTAATTATTCTATATTTTATGGATTTAGTTCAAGTATAGTCTATATATTATGTATTGTCTGATTGTCTTGTGTTCATCGGTAACTCAATATTAATTTATTAAAAAATAATATAATGAATTAAATTGGATATTGTACAATTTCTGAAATAATAATTATAAACATAAGTGTAACTATTATTAAGCAATTATATATATATTTTTGTAACTATAATACAAACAGTGACAACATTAAGTGTTTGTAACAAATGACATGTATATGGTAATCGTAACTTTTTATACTTCATTGACAAAAAAAATGGTTATTAAATATATGAGAGTTACAAATTACATTATCGTAACTAATCAGTTATGGAATTTATAATCGTAGTACAAATTACATTATCGTAACTAATCAGTTATGGAATTTATAATCGTAGTTATAATTTACACATAAATATAAATTTGTAACTAATATGTAATTACGAATTGTAATTTTGTAACAATTAATCAAATAACAACGAAAAAGTGGTCGTAAGTAATAGAATGATTTTGTAACTAAATGGCCATTTGATCAATATTTAGGGTCCTAATTAGTTACGAAATGAATATTCAGTCACGGAAAAAATTATCAATTAGTAACGACAATTTTTATAAGTAAAGGTATTATATAGATACGAAACATGTGTCGTAAATAAAGATGCTATCTTTATTTTTGTGACTTATTGCTAATCTATTACGGTCATTTAGTCACAAACAATCCACGAAAAAAATTCATTACTATATGACATTAAAGCACAAAAAACCGTAACTGATTAATTATTAGGTACGTTTTTTGAGTTCGTGACTAATTTAAATTTTCTCATAATGATGTTTATCCATACATTACGATCAAGCCATCCTTACAGCTGCAATATGTTTTTGGTCTCTGACTACCTTTAATTTCAGACTCGGTATGATAACTTTCACCCTTATTGACATTGAGGCGTACACTGGACCGACTTCATCAGACACTCCCCTATTTGGCTCGCCATCATCACTAGTGTCTCTGCCTCAAGACTCCAAAGGGGTGCAAAAAATTATTGTCAATTCTTGAGAATGAACAACGGCGCAGACAATCTTCCCACCAAAGATGAACACATTGCTTTCCTTCTAATGTGGCTCTGCAAGAATATTTTTTGTGTTCTTGCTTCAAAGATGACACTTAACATTGCAAAAACTCTAGCACCCGGCAGACTTGTATCCTTGGGACCCTTAGTTCTAGCACATTTATACTGTATTTGAGTTGTTTACTGTCATGTAATAGCAATTAAGTAAATGTAAAACCAACCTCATAAACCTCATTTGAAACCTATATAAAGGCACTGGTTGTATGAGTTTGTGTAAAGTAATTTTGAATCAATGTAAGAGTGCAGCTCATTTCCTCTATAAAAATCCCTCATTTGTTGTCCCATTATTTGCATTTTCAATCTCTCTCAATACCCAAATCCATTTTCTCTCCAAAACACCAAACAGAGGCCATAACTATCTCTTCCTCCTCAACATCTAACACTAGTTTTATACTCTCCTGCCCTCTCTCCATCCTCGCAATCACTACTAAAAGTGCTTTGGGCGACGCAAAAACAGTGACTTACATGATATGGCGACACTTAAGTGAGAAACCATCTCCATATTGTAGTAATATGGCGACGGTTATATATAGCACTGTCGCCAATATCAAATTGTCATGCTAAGTTATTCAAATTTAAAATGAAAAAGTAAAAAGTTATAGCATGTGGCGACTGTTCTAGACAAAACCGTCACCACACCTTAAGGTTATAAACTATTATATTAATTAATAATAATATTTTATATATATAATAATATTATATCATAGTGGCGACGGTTTGTTACTATAACCGTCGCCCATATCTAATTTGTGAATTAAGAACTAGTTTAATAAATAATTAGTTAATAATATATTTAACAACAAACAAATCAATAATTGTAGTGTGTATTCATATAATACTATGTAATTACAAATATTAGAAATATCAAAATATTATATTTTGTACATAACTATTATTATTTTATATTATAAAATTAATTGTATAATAATTTTATTAGTGGATTTGTATATATTAATTTGTACAATAATGACAATTAAAAACTATCATATTAATTAATATATATTTAACTAACGTAATCAATTATAAAACTAATGAATATATGTGCAAGTGTATTTGTATGGATTAAAATTTCCATTGGGTTGGGTTGAACATGCCCAATGTAGAGGATCGGGTTGGGTCACCCAGGTCCAAGGTGGAAGAGCGATCATACCATATTGGATTGGCATGTTTAGGCCGAACCAACTAGAGCAGTTGTCCGAATGGTGGCTCAGCTCGGATGGATATGGGTCCTCTAGATGAGGCGTAATTGCTTAGCTCGGAGAAGGCTCGGCTCAGACATTGGGAGACCCGAGCGATGACCTAACATTGATGGTTCGAAACGGTCTCTCCTAACTTGAATATGGTAATAGTTAAAAGGAAAATTTCAAATTGGAAAGTTAACTTCAAAATTTATGCAGGATTCTTTCCTATATTCTACTTTTCTAATATGGATGAGCAGACTCTACGGATTTGCCTTAAACCATGGCGACTAGGGTTTCCTACTCCTATCTTGGTGAGGAAAGCAAAATCAAGTCTATAAATATCCCTTCATCATTCAAAGCTAAGGTACGCACTATAAAACCTGCACTTGCATTTGAAAGCCCAAAGTCGATTCTTTACTCCTCAAGATGAGGACTGACTTAAGCATCGTATATTCTTTGGCCGGTACCACACCAGGGCTCCTATAGCTTTATGCTCTCCATTTCGTTTTGCAGGTCAGCGGCAGAGTACATAACGGTTTGTGACGGAGCAAATTATGGCACAAATAGTATTCATATAATACTATGTAATTATAATAATATGCACCATGAAAGTTTTACCAAAAAAATAAATATGCATCATGATCAACCACTAATCCATGAGAAATAGGGCAATAGTCATTAGAAATATCAAAAATATTATAGTTTGTATAGCTATTATCATTTTATATTATATAATTTTATAGGTGTATTTCATATATATATATATTACGATTTGTCTAATAATAATTAAATTAAGGATATTTTATATTTAATTTACTATTGTTATCCTAATTGATATAATTATTTATAACTATTAAACCTATAGGTATACCATATAAATTAATATAAATTTTTTATTAAAAATAAAATGCGGCGATGGTTTTTGTTGTAGTAGAATTTTATAACTAATTGGTATAAATTAAATCTATTTTTAATTTTACACAGCTACAAAAATAAATTTATTGCAAAAACATTCAAATACATTTGGCACCAAATTTCCTTTCAAAAACTTTAATGACATGGTATAGTTTTTATCGTATGACATACATCATTGCTGTTTGAATATTGTGAAGGTTGTTAACAGCGAAACACTCACTCTACCCCAAAATTAAACTAACAATTTCTCTTTTTCTCTTTTAAAGTTTTGGTTGCTTAGAAAACAAGGCTTAAGAGAAAACATAGGAAAATTAGAGTCCATTTGTTAACATAGTTGGTTTTAGTTTTTAGTTTTTTTCCCTTAAGTTATGTGTAATTTGGTTAGTTTGGAGATTGATTGAAATTTGTTAAATATTAATTAGACTACTCAATTGAGTAAAAATATAAAAATAAAAATATAAAATATAAATACTCTAAGAGTGGTTTTATTTTTTATTTGTGTTTTTCATTTTTACTCAATCAAGTAGTATAATTAATATTTAACAAACTCCAACCAACCGCTAAACTAACCAAATTACACATAACTCAAGAGAAAAAAAACTAAAAACAACCATGTTATCAAACAAGTTCTTAAGGAATTGTTTCATGTATCCCTTTTGTTTCTTTGAAATTGAAAGCTAAACTAATCTCTACTTGTATTCATCAGTCCGTTTTATTTAGAGTTTGTTTGATAACATAGTTATTTTATTTTTATTTTTTTCCTCTTGAGTTAGTTTTTTTTTGTAGTTTTTTCCTCTTGATTTATGTGTAATTTTGTTAGTTTAGAGGTTAATTGGAGTTTGTTAAATATTAGTTAAACTACTTAATTGAGCAAAAATGTAAAGAAAATGAAAAACACAAATAGAAAATGAAAATACTTTCAAAGTGTTTTCATTTTCTTTTTGTGGTTTTACATTTTTACTCAATTGAGTAGTCTAATTAATATTTAACAAACTCCAACCAACCTCTAAACTAACCAAATTACATATAATTTAAAAGGAAAAAATATAAAAATAAAAATAAAAAACAACCATATTACAAAACGGATCCTTATTTAATTATTTTTGTTTTCTCGGTATCGAATAGAGGAAGGTGTAGATTTTTGTAGTTTTCACAATAAAGCTTTATATTTTATCTTGTTGAGTGATCAATGGACTTTATCTTGATGCTTGACTGCTTTTGATTTTCTAATCTCAACTTTTTAGTAAATCCATTTTCTAATATCCTAATTTTTCTCTGCCACTAAATAATCAATTGATCTTATCCATCTTCTACTAAGACTCGGAAAAAAAACATGTAGTTATGAGATATCATATCACCTCAATAGTGTAAAATTGTCTACTGCATTAGTGATGTGTCCTTATTTGTGTGACTACTCTCAACTTTTCTAAATAAAGTATCTATCTTTTCTCACTAGAATAATTTTGAAATACAGTTATAAAAATTGTTGTGGGTAGTAAATTTAGGCCACCACAAACACAAGCCCAAGGAAACTCATTCAATTAGAGAAGCCTCGCATGCAATCGGCCCATTGTCTGGCCCATGTGAAAGAGGAAGGTCGTAGGAAGTTTCCTACAAACAGAGCAATTAATGCTCCAACCACCCAATGTCTGAAGAATTTAATGTGCGAAACATACTTGATCGGCTAGCTAGAGAGAATATTTTCTTAAATGAGGTAGCACACCACCTGAGCAGGGAAACTTGGAGCTGAAGATACCCAAGAAGGGAAAGTCTCCTACAAACTCACTGTCACCTAACTGTTTGGCTCACGCAGCTGATGTCATTGTCCACCACGCTTGAAAAGAGTGTCTGGGACATCCACGTGGCATTCCCTCATACGCCAATACTTTGCTTTGTCAGCTGAGCGGCCAGCTGGTACCATCCAAGTTGGCAATGGTGGGAAAGCCAAGTCAAACCCTAATTCAGCTAGGGCAAACCTAGCAGCATCTCACCCATAGATCCTCAACACGTGTCACCCATCCACATGGCCACATGGACATACTTAAGCTCTAGGTAAGAAGAGAGAGGGGATTTTTGGCTCATCTTCTCTACTTCATACCAGAGACTTCTTCACTTGGTTTCTAAGCTTGGAGAACATTTTCTAGTTTTCCCTTTGGAGAAGAGAAAGTGTGAGTTGACACTTCCCCACCTTCTCAAGCCTTAAGTTTTGCCTATCTTATGATTAATCCCTTCAACATAATTTTTTACATTGTTTACTATTCTCCATGAATAAAACCCTGACTTGGGCATCAGAAAGTGTATGCTGACATCAATGCCGCGCGACCCCACTAACCTATTTTTTATTTTGAAGGTTGGCATAAGGAATACGAGGTTGCAAACGAGCTGACGAACGTTTCCAGTGAGCGTAGCTGGAAGCAAACATCTCTAGTGAGCTGCTTAGAAGACAAACGTACTGACATGGCTACAACAAGATTCTCTTCATCTTTCATTCCATTTATCAAAGAGGAAAGAGATTTCTAGACCACAAAATCCATGTCCAAAACAGTGGCGCCGTTCATGTCGGAATCTTTACATTCTCTACGTGGATAGGTCTTTCCATCCCTCTCCTCAACTCTCAAATGGTTAAAAGCCACGAAGGAGCCCATCAGTAAGCTTGCTATAAGGGTTTCAACCTTTGAGCCCAAATACTTGTAGTCTTCACATATAATATAGAATACGACGTTTTGAGGTGTAACAATGGTATAACCAATGGAGTCCCGTATGGAAGAATCTATACGAGTAGAACTAGAAGTTTAGTCGCGAGCTAGAAATCCTAGAGGCAAAGGGCATGGAAATAGAGGTAGGACCACCTATGTGTCCACCTCCAGAAAGGCAAATACCTCCAGGCAGCCACCCTTGGCGATTTACAATCCTGGGCTGTCGAACACCTAGAATTCCTTGGAGATTCTGCCAATTACTACATCTAAAGGAAATAGGGAAACTGAGCCAGCCAAAGAACGAAACAGATGGGATTCTTAAGGCATTCTACAAGGAAGATCAGGGAGGATGATGGTCCGCGTGCATAAGAGGAGCATCGGGCGACGCAAAGAGAGGACAGCTTGCTCGAGCTCTTTAAAGAGTTCGTAGAAACAATATTAAGGAGGTTTCCTTGCGAGGCAGTAACCAGGCAGACTGTAGACCCAAGACGAGCCCAAGAATCAGTTCGCTTGTTAGTTAAGCTCTGCATTAATAGGAAGGCACCAGAAGAAGAACCTTCTAATCATAAGAAGCCTAGACAAAAAGACGAGAGGCGTTCTGAAAAAAGAGGGAAGACGGGAAACACAAAACCCTAGGAAAGCGGCTAGCAGAAACCTCAAGCTCATACCACAGCCCACTAGAAGAGTAGGAGGCCCAAAGAGACCTGTTGAGGACATGAAGAGGTGAAAGGCATGAAGCAAGGAGACAAATTATACCAGCTTCAAGAATCAGTGAGCCTGACGTAGGGTTGATGAAGGAGAAGTTGAGACAGCAGATATTAAACGACTTGTTGAAGGGGGTGCAAAACGAAGGAAGAGATGACAGGAGGCGTGCAGCCTGCCCCTTTAGCATGGAAATTATGGCAGCACCATACCCATCGGAATTCAAAATGCTCAATATTCCTAGTTACAACGGACATGAGGATCCAATCAATCACGTCGATTCGTTTAACACTTGGATGAACTTCATGGGCATAATTGAGCTAACCAAGTGTCGAGCATTCCCATTGACCTTATTCAGCTCCGCACAAGTCTGGTACCATAGGTTGGAGCCTCGCTCGATCACCTCATTGTCTCAGCTTGCTTGTCTTTTTGAAAAGCACTTCCTGGGAGCCAAGCCAATGCAGAAGCCAGCCGACCACCTAATGTCTGTCAAACAGCGAGAAGACTAGCCATTGGACCAGTACGCCAACCGGTTCAATAATAAAGCTATTCAAGTGGAGGATTTTCAGGATCAAGCAGCTACGCAGGTGATGATGGCCGGATTGCAACCTGGAGCATTCAAATGGGACATGGCCAAGCGCAAACCCAAGAGGCTATCCACCTTGATAGAGGAAGCTCAAAAGCATGTTATCATTGAAAGTTTGGCCTTCACAACGTTGGCTCCGCAGGAGGACAAAGTGCCTAAACCTGAACCTGCACCCCGTAAGCAACTTGCTCCCAACGTAAAGGGAGGTTATGATGATTGTCGCCAGCCTAGCAGAAGTGCTTACGAAAAATATACACCCTTGAATACCACTAGAAGGGAGCTGCTGCATCAAATTTAGGATCGTAATCTTCTTAGAAGTCCAAAACCTATGTCCATATCACATAGAAAGAGGAATCGCTCAAAGTATTGTAGATAATACCGTGACCATAGGCACAACAAAGAGGAATGTTTCGAGTTGAAAGAGGAAATTAAGGGATTGATCCGACGAGGGCAGCTGAGGGAGTATGTAGCCAAACCAAATAGGTAGCTTAACAGCAACAACGTCAACCAAATAATCAGCCTACACCCGTGGATCCACCAACGTAGCCAGTAGAGCAGTCACCTCCTCTTAAGATAAAAACCATCCTAAGAGGACCCAGCAGTGTAGGAGAATCTAATAAAGTAAGGATGAATTATGCTAGGAGAGCGAGGAGAGGCTCCCCTTATGCAGAGGTCATGCATGCTACCAACCACCTAAGTAGCACTACCAGCCAGGTGGTCCAACCAATCACGTTCAGCGAAGCGGAAGCCATTCATGTCATACACCCGCATGATGATGCACTCGTAATCGCTCTGAAGGTGGCTAATCACATAATCCACCATGTCCTTATGGGTAACGAAAGCTCGGCTGATGTTATCTTCAAGTCCGCCTATGACCAAATGGGGATCTCTGAAGGCAGAATAAAGGAGGTAAACACCTCTCTACGGATTCACTAGCGACAAGGTGCAACTTAAGGGAAGTATTGAACGCCCAGTCATAACTGGCAGATCTCCAAACCAGTCCACAATCATGACCAACTTTTTAATTATTAACACGCCATTAACATACAACGCTATTATTGGAAGACCCACCTTGAATGCTTTAAAAGCCGTAATTGCCACATACCCACCTCACTATGAAATTCCCAATACCATATGAGTGGGGAAGGTCCTGGACAATCAGTACGAGTCAAGAAGGTGTTATGTAATTGCTTTGCAATCTAATGCAGTTCAAGGCCTTGCGGGAAGCATTAATGTGGTTAGTAGCGGTGAAGAGCTTACTATGGACATGCCTGACCCCAACATCCAGGTGAACGACTCTCTCAACCCAGTCGACCTACTTGACCCCAGTAGCCAGGTTGACGTGACCCAGGATATGACCTCCCTCATACGGGAGGAGGCGAATTTGTTATAACAAATTTTGCTTAATCAAAAGGCTATTGGAAGAAGAATTTGTGAAATAGAGCAGCAGCTATCATAAAAAAAGAAGCAAAAAACTAAAGAGGAAAACTTAGAAGACATGGCTCCCTCCTTAGCCATGAAGAAAGCCATATTAGAGTTTGAGCAACCACAGACTCAGTGCCATCATGTTGACTATGTACATGGTCCCACCAAGTCTAAGGGGAAAAGAGTTTATACAGGTCTACACTTGCCTGGAAAAGTATGTGACAAAAAAGAGTTCACAAAAGGAAGAGAATCGAGGGGTGAGTTTATTAAAGAGCTGACACGAGTTCAAGTACACCCCACAGATGCAACAAAAACAACTCAGATTGGAGCTATACTACCACTACCCTCTCAACAGAAAATTCCTTTTCAGAAATTCTTAAAGGGCAATGTGGACATCTTTACATGGTCTCATGAAGAGATGCTGGATATAAACCCAAAATTCGTAGTCCATAAGCTAAATGTGGATCCTAATCATGAGATAATACAATGAAAGAGGAGAGTGTTTACGACAAGCTACTTCAGACAGACTCTATCAGAAATGTAGACTATCCAACTTGGCTGGCAAACATTGTGCCTGTGAAGAAAGCTAATAGACAGTGGAGGTTCTGCGAAGATTTTACTGATTTAAAGAAAGCATGCACCATGGACAACTTTCCCCTACATCACATAGATCAATTAGTGGACGCAATAGTTAGGCACGAATTATTGAGCTTCATGGACGCCTACTCGGGTTACAACTAGATTGGCATGTTTGATCCGGATCAAGAGAAGTCTGCCTTCATCACTGACCGAGGGCTGAATTATTACAAAGTGATGCCATTCAAGCTCGAAAATGCTAGGGCAACCTACTAAAGGCTAGTAAACAAGATGTTCATGGCGCAAATAGGCAAGACGATGGAGGTTTATGTAGACAACATACTGGTAAAAAGCTTGAAAGTCAAGGACCATTTTCCACACTTGGCTGAGATATTCAATGTGCTACGCAAATACCAAATGAAGCTCAACCCAAACAAATGTGCTTTCGGTGTGACATCTAAAAAATTAGTTTGTTACATGGTGAACCAGTGAGGAATTGAGGTGAATCCTGACAACATTCGAGTCATATTAGAAATTGCCCCTCCAAAGAATTTAAAAGAAGTCAGAGGCTAACAGGTAGGCTGGCAACTCTAAGCCGTTTCATATCAAGAGTTACAGATTGACACCTACCATTTTTCAAGATCCTAAAAGGAAACAAGAAGTACGAATGGACCAAGGAGTGCGAAGAGGCCTTTGCAAAGTTGAAGAGTATTTGACTACTCCACCATTGCTGTCAAAACCAATCTATGGTGAGCAGCTCTACCTCTACTTGGCTGTGTCTAGCTCAAAAGTTAGCTCATTCTTACTTAGGAAGGAGGCAGGCAGCCAACTGCTAGTATACTATGTGAGTCACTCCATGGTCCCAGCTAGGACCAAATATCCTGATATGGAGAAATTAGCATTGGCATTAATCGTCTCCTCTACAAAGCTGAAATTGTATTTTGAGGCATATGTCATCATAATACCCCCTAATTACCCTCTTTGACAGGTACTCTACAAGCCCATGGTCTCTAGCAGGCTGATGCACTGGGCTATGAAACTTGGTGTTATGACATAAGATAACAACCTCAAATCGTAATCAAGGCACAAGTTGTGGCAGATTTTAGAGCTGAGTTCACCTCGCCAGTAGGCTGCCAGTTGGGCGAAGAACCTAAGAGCTAGGAGCCAAGCTTGCCAGCTTCTCCACATTAGAGCCTACATGTTGATGGAGCGTCAAACAACGAAGGATATAGAGCAGGGTTGGTCCTCACCTCCCCAGCCCAAAATTTCATCAAGATCGAGTATGTCTTAAGAATGGGGTTTAAGGCCTCAAACAATAAGGTAGAATATGAAGCGCTAATTGAGGGATTGAGGCTTGCAAAGTCATTAGGAATTAAAAGGTTGAAGATCTATCGTGATTCTCAGTTAGTGGTGAATCAAGTCATTAAGGAATACCTGCCCAGGGGGGAGAGGATGACGTCCTACCTGCAGATTGCCCGCACCCTCTTGGAAGGTTTTGATGAATGGACACTTTCCCAAGTTTCTCGGTCTGAGAACGCTGATACAGACTCCTTAGTGAAGCTGGCTAACACGGAGCTGACATGGTCCATACCTATCGAATATTTGAAGGATCTGAGCATT
The DNA here is from genome assembly GCA_007844105.2 of Rhamnella rubrinervis. Taxonomy (NCBI): domain Eukaryota; kingdom Viridiplantae; phylum Streptophyta; class Magnoliopsida; order Rosales; family Rhamnaceae; genus Rhamnella; species Rhamnella rubrinervis. The sequence goes on along the minus strand of CM017574.2, from coordinate 21,251,708 downwards.
AGCTTCCAACAGGTCAAGGTTCTTCCTATTATCTTGAGGGAGAAGGGAACCTGGATGGAACTAATTGTCAACTACCTGCGAGATGGTAACCTGCCTAAAAATAAAGTGAAGGCCAGGAAGTTAAGATATCAAACAGCAAACTATGTTCTAATCAACAACATCTTGTATAAGCGAGGTTATTCATTACCTTACCTATATTGTTTAGATGAAGAAGAGTCGAGGCAAGTTCTACAAGAAATACATGAGGGAGTTTGTGGAAATCACGCTGTAGGCAGGTTGCTATCTCACAAAGTCATAAGGTAGGGTTACTACTGGCTTCACCTAATAAGAGATGTAGCCGAATAAACAAGAAGGTATGATAAATGCCAACGGTTCACCAACTAGCTTCACTAGCTACCCCAAAACCTCACCTCCGTGTAGAGCCCTTAGCCTTTTGCTTAATGGGGGATAGATATCATTGGCCTATTCCCCCCGGCAAGTCGCAGATGACGTACGCAGTTGTGGCTGTTGATTACTTCACAAAATGGGCTGAGGTTGAACCGCTAGCTAAGATCACCGAGATTAAGACCACCAACTTCATTTTCAAGTCAATCATCTGCAGGTTTGGAGTCCCTTATGCCATAGTAACGGATAACGGATGGCAATTTGATAGTGTAAATTACAGATGGATGTGTACAGAGTTTGGGATCAAATGTTATTTTTTCTCCCCCATCACCCTCAGGGCAATAGGTAGGTGGAGGTAGTGAACAAAATAATCAAGCTCAATATCAAGAAGAAGTTAAATCGCCTTAAGGTTGCATGGGTGGATGAGCTACCATGTGTCATATGGGCATACTGCACGACAGCTAGAGGTTCGACTGGAGAGACACCATTCTCATTTTCATTTGGCTGTGAGGCAACCATTCCGATTGAGTCCAACTTGCCTACACATAGGGTGCAATGCTTCCAACCTGAAGAGAATGAAGCACACATGTGAGAGGAGCTCGATTTGATTGAGGAAAAGCGCGACCACGACCAACTCCACAATGCAACTTACCAGCAGCATGTGGTGAGATTTTACAATTCCAAAGTGAGGATCTACGTGTATAGATCCAATGACTTGGTTGTCAGAAGAGTGATGCTCAACATAATGGAACAGGGTACAAGCACCCTGGCTCCCACCTAGAGGATCTTTACAAAGTAAAAAGCGTCCTTAGGTCAGGAACTTACGAGCTGGTGGACATGCTTGAAAATTCTCTGCCACATCCTTGGAATACAGAACACCTCAAGATTTACTATCCTTAGGAAGCATTCTTTTAAAACAAAGGATGTGGACTTCGATATTATATTTTCATTTTGGATGTTATAGGCGGAAGTTGTAAATTCCAACAACTTTTCTATGAATTAATGAAGAAGAATGTTGTGGACATCATTTTTTTTATTAGATTCTCTTATTTACAATAAAGCAACCATGTGTGGCATACCACATCGGGTTAATGGTCCTCGGCTTGCTAACAGATTACCTGCCTCCTAACAAGATCCAGGTTTCCCTTGGGACTAGAATTGGAAGGGGTAGCCTGACGAGCCTCACTTCTTCAATGGGTTGCCAAGGTGGACCCCGACATCGATTGGGAAGGGTCCCACACTGTCACCAAGGTGGCCGGTAGGCTGGGACCTCTAGAAGACCCTTATGAATCCTTGACCTAGGTAGGCGTTGCTGACGAGCATCCTAACCTGAGGGATTCCACTAAGGAAGGACTCCCAACTGCCACAAGAAGGATAGTTGGTAGCTATTCAGAGAACACGACCTTTGTACAAATTAAGCCAAGAGGAAGACCCCCATCGAGGTTCAGATAAGCAGTAACCTAAAAGCGGGAGCTAACTAGGAAGCACAAATCAGGCTTACTCACTCCTTTTTGTCTCTTTGAGACCCAAAGGGAGTAGGGGAAAGGAAAGGGTATGTACCTACGTGGTAATTTAATCACAAGTTAGGTATGCATGAAGAAAATCGAGATGTACACACATTAAATAAATTCAAAGTTTAAATAAACTTCATTGTTTAAGAAAAAAAAAAAGATAGACAAGGAAATAAATGCTGTCTTAAAGTTATTACAAGCCAACAAATTAAAAGAAAAAGAAAAGAGGGGCAGTAGGATTAGTTTTTTTCTTCATTTGCTGCTACCTTCTCCACCTCTATAGTTTCCAAGACCTTCTCAGCAACCTCATCTTCATGCTGGACTCCTGCTGAAGGTTCCTCCTTAAAGGGGCTGATGGCCGGGTCATTTACCTGCGAAGGATCCTGGCTGCGATCTCAACCTGCATTGGTTCATCAACTTGAGCAGAGGTAGGTTTCTCTCCTTTCTGAGCTTCCTTGGCAGCCAACTAATCAAGCTCGATCATGTTAAGGCCTGGGAACTTGTGAGCCATGACCCTCCTCATAATGTTGTAGCCCAGCATGACGTTGTCGTTCCCCTCTTTCTTCAGCTCGTCCATCTCAGCAGATAACTCTTGGATGGCTCCCTGTAGCTGCTTCATCTCTTTCTCTTTGGTCTTCTGAGAGGCCTTCGCACTCTGGTACTTCTTTTCAACCTGTGAAAGACCCCGCTCGACAGCTTCCGCCCTGGTCGTAGCAACCGGCCTCTCATTTTTCTCTGTGGTGAGGGATTGCTCCAACTTCTTGTACTTTCCCTCAAGAGCTTGGAGAGACGTCTTAGAAGATGATTGTTCATCCTTCATGCTTCTTAGCTATTGGACAGTCGCTATGGCTTGGTAGACTGCCTGCAAGGGACATAACTTTATGAAGGATAAAGGAAGTAGTGGTTAAGCTGGTGAAAGAAAGACAATCAAGGCCACTAACCTATAGAGATGAGTTTATGGCACCTAAGGACATCTTCTCAATGCTGTCCTTGTTAACTCGAGCCCTAATATGAGAATGGAGGGCCGAGTTAGCAGCATATATCAAGACACTTAGACCTTCATTTGCGGGGCAAGGTAGGGGAGCTTGTTTCTTCTCTCCTTGGTAGTGCTTTGCTAGCTCACGATCAGCCTAAATTCTAGTCACCCTATTGGTAGGCATCTAGCCAGCTCCAACTCCTGTCGAACTGGTAGACATGGAAGGCGTTGTTGATTTCCTACCGGTGCCAACAATTTTTTGTAATTTAGAAGGATTCCCTTCTGAAGGAGGCCCCAAGGCAAGCCACTTCCCAACCGAGATGTTCTTGATGGCATCTACCATCGATGGGTCCACTATAAGAGACAACAAAGCAAAGTTAGATATTGCAGAAAGTGGAAAGAAATTGTAGGAAGGATTGAATAGGCAGGTCACCCGTGGGGTTAGACGAGCCTTTCTTCTTTGTAGGCAGAGGCCTTTCGAATAGCTGGCCTATTGTCCAAAGACTGGCATTCACCATCATGTTCGTCGTAGCCAACTCGGTGATGAGTAATACTATTTTAGCCTTCAAGGAGACCACCCGGCAGGCTACCTTCTCCACAATAGTAGAGATAGTAGGAATCTAACCTTAAACAAACCCATCAGTACCCTATGAATGGAGCATGTCTTAAGGATGCCTTCCCAGTCATAGCTCATAAATATCCACTTATGCACAAAGCCTTTGTAAGGGTTGTCACAATGGATGAGACTGTCCATATAGGTGTAATATTAACCAATGGATCCAAAACAGTGCAGGCCGAATAGCCCCTTCAGCGCATCCATAGAGGATAGCTTCTTGTAAGCCTCGAACCATATTATGATGTGGCCAATCAAGGACTACCATCCTTTGCCAGTCAATTGTAAAAGGTGAAGGGGGCACTAGTTTGGAACCTGCGGATAACGGATGGCATAGGCAAGCGCAGACCTTCCTCCAGTGAGGTTGAATATTAGGGGGAATCTCACAAAATGTCTAAGCCCATACAGAGGTCTCTCCCTTTTCTCGGGCGTTCTAAAGGTTATACCAGGGAGAATCTTAAAAAATGTCTAAGTCTTTCCACCTCCCCCTCGGAGATAGTGGAAAAGAGGTCCTTCAACTCATAATCATCAGGATCAGGGGAGTTTAAGGCAAGAGTGTCGACCATCACATCATCATCAGCCTCACCTCTAGTAGGTACACTGCTACCTACTTCCATTCCTACACCCTCGACCTCCACCTCGGAGTCAGAAAGCACAATTTGTCCCCACATATTGGGAGACCTTTAGTAAGTCATGATAGATAGTCCAGCTCAATGTCCAAATCAAGGGAGAGATAATGTCGAGCCAAGGGCGTAAGGACCAGGAGAGAGTTACTCCTGTCGGTCCCCGCAACAGTATTCAATAGCGTAGAGCCGTTGGACGAGAAGCCACCGTTAAGACTCATGGTGGGGGCACTCGGGGAACCACCTTGAGCACCATGGTTACTGAACTCCTTCATTTCTGAAATAGAAAAGGGAGATGGTAAGGAAAACGAGATTTTAGGTGCGCACGGGTAGGTTACATGCCCACCTGAGCACAAAGTTAAGCTACACACTTGAAAATCCTCACCCTCTTTCTATCATATGGGTCGCCTAGTACCCAAAATTAATGCCACTCCCATCCATTCTTCAAACCCAACTTCATCTGGTCCTATTCCATATTAAAAAAAGAAGAAAAGAATCAACACAATAACTAGACAAAATAGCCCATAAATATGAAGAAAACATGGGAAGTTAGCATGCTTACTTGTTTGTGCAACAAGGAATGGCGTTGAAAGATGATGGGAGTCACGAACATACGAGGACCATATGAAGGATAAGGTAAAGGAATAGGGAAAAGTTGTAGGGCACAGGCACGAAGAGGTGAAGGAAAAAAAGAAGGGGGTTTCAAGTGGTTAAGGGAGGAGTTACCTCTTCCCTCCCATAAAAAATTTCAGGTTTTCAAAAAGGAAAGCAATTTAGGTCGTGGATCGCATATGAAAGCATTGGACGGCTAGGAAGCATTGACAACTGTCAAAGTTTAGTGAAATTCAAGCTACCCAATTATGAAATTGTGATCGAACGGTTGCGAGAACGCCTGTAGAAAGCCTGCCAGGATGATGCACGAGTACAAGCGCATTAAATGCGCCCATAACGCGTGTCACATCCCGACTGGTTCTCACCTTCCCTTGCCTGGCCAGTGCACAGCTTGTGTCAGGCGTCCTGCTTTTACAAATAAAGCACTGGGAAGCGGGAGTGGCCTAATGTTCATTTATTCCCCCGACAGTGCACCCGAGCAACCTGCACGTGAATAGCCTAACGTTTACGTAATATGTTAAGACCAAGGAGACATGTTGTTAGCCTGGTGGGAAGCTCTTGATGTGGCCATGATTCCCTATGAACTAGGAAGACTTCAACCGTGAAGTAACTCTAGCTCAAGAGTTACTAACCTTCCAGCTTCCAAATGACTTGAAGTTAAAAGGCTAGGGGAGCATCTGTTATGGGTAGTAAATTTGGGCCACCACAAACCCAAGCCCAAGGAAGCTTATTCAGGTAGAGAAGCCTCACATGCAATCGGCACATTGTCTGGCCCATGTGAAAGAGGAAGCCCGTAGGAAGTTTCCTAGAAACACAGTAATTAATGCTCCCAACCATTCTATGTCTGAAGCATTTAATGTGCAACACAGACTTGGTCAGCCAGCTAGAGAGAATATTTCCTTAAATGAGGTAGCACGCCACCTAAGCAAGGAAACTTGGAGCTGAATACACTCAAGAAGGAAAAGTCTCCTACAAACTCGCTGCCACCTAGCTGTCTAGCTCACGTAGCTAAAGACATCACCAACCATGCCTGAAAAGAGCGTCTGAGACATCCACGTGGCATTCCCTTATATGCTAATACTTTGCTTTATCAGTTGAGTGGTCAGCTAGTACCATCCAAGTTGGTAATGACGGGAAACCCAATTCAAGTCTCAATTCAGCTAGGGTAGACCTGACAGCATCTCACCCATTGAGCCTCAACACATGTCACTCATCCGCACGCTCACATGGAAATACTTAAGCTCTAGGTAAGAAGAGAGAGGGGATTTTTGGCTCATCTTCTCCACTTCGCACTAGAGACTTCTTCACTTGGTCTCCAACCTTGGAGGACATCTTTTGATTTTCCCCTTAGAGAAGAGAAGGTGTGAGTCGACACTTCCCCACCTTCTCAAGCCTTATGTCTTGCCTCTCTTATGATCAATCCCTCCAACATAATTTGTTACATTGTTTACTATTCTCCATGAATAAAACCCTGACTTGGACGTCGGAGGGTGCGCACTAACATCAATGTCGGCGGCCCTACTAACCCATTTTCTATTTTGGAGGTCGACACAAAGAATACGAGGTTGTAGGCGACCTGACGAAGGTTTCCAATGAGCGTAGCTGGAAGTAGACATCTCTAGTGAGCTACTTCGAAGACAAATGTACCGGCATGGCTACAGCAAGATTCTCTTCATCTTTCATTTCATTTATCAAAAAGGAGAGAGATTTCTAGACCACAAAATCCACGTCCAAAACAAAAATCTTGCTATATTTTTTAAATTCGTAGTTAAATGATATGTGTTTGGGAATGAAATTGAATTTTGTAACTAAACTTAAAAAATTATTACAATCAACTACGATCATTTCATAGCAAAATATTTTTTAAAAAATTGGTACCAACTTTTCCTAAAAAACAATGATGACGTGGCATATTATTTAGCATACCTACAGCAATAGTTTTATTACTAATTGATCTAAAATAAAAAAATATATTTGTTAAATTATATTACAACGGTGCGTTTAATTATCACTTCATAATATTTTTATAAACTTAAAAATTTTAAAAGTATTTAATTAAAACTTATTAAGACTTTCAAAACTAATAAAATATTCAATCTTAACTATCATAAACTTTTAAAAAGTTATCAAAAGTTTTGAAATATTTAGTTATAACCTTTTTTAAGTTAATAAAAATCAAGAGGTATTTAATTTAGACTTTACTTTTATAAATAATGAATTTATGCAGACTTTTATTAACTTTTGGTGAATTTTATATGTATTCAATCTTATAAATTATCTTTTTTTTTTCAAAAAAACTTTTAAAGACTTTTTAATCTCAATAATACATCAAAGTTAGACAACAATATTTACTTCCCCTCACCTCTTTTGCTTCTTTTTTACTTTTTCTCTTCACTGTGAAATTATTCTATCATCATTCTATCATCTGATGAGCACTTAAAAGTGTATGTTTGTTAAAGTTTAAATCATCTTTATTCACTTAAGAGTATTATTAATTCCTCTAATTTAGGTAATTTCTTTAAATTTAAGTTTAAAAGTAAAAATAAATTGAAATATGTGTTTTTTATACAGGTTTAATAAAATGGATGTATCTCTCAATTTAGGAGGCCAATTAAGGTGATTCTTAATGCAATGGAAAGATGACTTAATGTACCACAACATTATAGTTATCAACAAAGTCCAGTTCAGCAGTTTAGTGGGCCATATTTAGGGCTAAAACACAACTATTATGCATTAAAATACCAGCCCAACAACGTTCAGTATTTGGGCAGTATCTCACAAAATACTAGCCCAAATAACCTAATTCGTGATGTTCTGGACAGCTAAGAGTTGTAGCTATAATTTTTATGTTTTGATTAATGGAAGATTCCACCGAATTCGGTGTGATATGGACGGTGCAAGTGGGAAGACAAGCATGACATATATTTTCAAAGTTTACCTAACTATGTGTCTATTTTTATACAAGTCTCTTGGCATTTTGTTACTCTTAATAGTCTATAAATAGCAGCATTGAATACTCATTTTGGGCATTCTGAATTAAGAGATCAGATCATACTCTTTGTATTGTTGTTTCTCTTCTTGTAATCTTCTCTTGTTCTTAGTAGAAATTATGTTCATTTTCTTACAAAATAGTTATGCGGCCTGTATACATGTCTTATAATGAATTTGATTTGATTTTGTTAAATATATAGAATAATGTATCTCATCATTGAAACTATAATATTTTAATTAGTTTCATGGTTGTGATCACCCAAATATTTGTGTATCTTTTTTGCTGGCTTCTTGGTTTTAAGATCTTTATTGTAAGTTGGTAAGATTAATAATAAATATTATGTAAAAGATTGTAAAAAGTAAATCAAGAACCATAAGCAAAAAATAATCAGATTGCTCTATTTTAGTTTGTTCCTTTTCTTCTATTTATAGCTAAACTTATATCGAAGCCCTAGTGTTTTAACATTTGTACTATTTTCTTCACTTATGCTAGGCCTGAGAACCTGTTAATTCAAAAAATTATTGAAGATGTTTAATTGGAATTGCCTAATTAAATATTCATTTTGGAATATTGAACATGGCAAAGGGCGCTTGTTTGCAATTCAAGAATGTATGGAGGAAATTGAAAACTTATTAGACAGAATGCTCGACAGATCTTTGCATTGTAGGTATTTACGACATGGGGGCATTGGTAAGACAACCCTTGCTAGTGTTGTATTTCAAAAGTTCTCGTATTCTCATTTTGAAGGTCGCTCCTATGTTTTGAATGTCAGGCATGAATATGAAAATTTTGGACCAAATAATTTGATGAAGAAACTTCTAACTCAGTTATTCAACAATGAAGATGCTCTAGTTAGTATGGACACCCCATTTGTAGGGTTTCCCTTTATTCAGGACAGACTTCATCGTAAAAAGGTTTTGATTGTTTTGGATGATGTGGATAGTTCACTCCAATTAAAAATTTTAGTTGAAGGTTATCGTCAACTTGCCCCTGGAAGTAGGATAATAGTTACGTCTAGAAATCATCAAGTTCTTAAGAAAGTAGCTGATGAAACTTACAAGGTTGAGGGGTTAAATTACATTGAATCTTCTAAACTCTTCCATTTGCATGCTTTCGGAAGAAATTCTTATCCAACGGAGTACTATGAAACCCTATCAGAAAGGGTAGCAAGTTATGCAGATGGAAATCCATTAGCTCTCAAGGTTTTAGGTTCTTTCCTTCACTCTAAAAGTGAAGAAGAATGGGAAAGTACATTGGAAAAGCTGAAAAGAGTTCCGAACAAATAAATTTTAGAGGTGCTGAAAATAAGTTATGAGGGACTAGATGATGAAGGTATCATGAATATATTTCTCGATATTGCATGTTTCTTTAATACACCTTTTACTAGAGAATATGCAGAAAGCATACTAGATGGTGGTGATTCCTCTGAAAAAATAGGAATAAGTGTTCTCATTCATAAGTCTTTAATTGAAGGTTTTCATGGCAAAAATTGGTTCTGGATGCATGATTTGATACGACAAATAGAGTGTCGGTTGTTTCTAATGAACACAAAGAGCCTAGAAATCATAGTAGGTGGTGGGAAGTTAACAATGTTTGCTCCGTACTGGAAAATAATACAGTAAGTTGAGACATATTGATTTTCTTTAAATAATGGCATGTAGCACTAAACCCTAAATCAATTCCACTTAACAAAATTAGATGTCCATATATATATATATATACATACATGTAACACTTAAATAATAACAAATTTCCTTATGTTGTATCATTATATATAATGTTCAATAAATTTGATTTTCAGGGAACTGCACTGATAGAAGGCATATTATTGAACATGTCTGAAATGAAAAGACATGTGAAGATGAGCCATGAAGCCTTCTCAAAGATGTGCAATCTACGGTTTCTCAAAATTTATTGTGACAATGTTGACAGCAATAATTTCAAAATTTATTGTGACAATGTGCCCTCAATATCATGCGTCTTGTGTTTCTAATGAGCTAAGATATTTTCAATGGGATTTTTATCCTTTGGAATCTTTGCCTTCAGATTTTACTTCACAAAATCTTGTTGAACTTATCCTGCGCCATAGCCATCAGCAACTTGAGAATCATGTAGTCAAGGTATGTTTATTTTAGCTTTCTGCTGTATGTTTTACTGCTTGTAATTGTTTGTTTTAAATTACTTGCATATTAAGTAACAATGACCCTTTTAATTTTTTGTGATAGTCTCTTCCAAAGTTAAAAAAGATGGATCTTAGTAATTCTAAGCTCCTTCCTCAAATAGCAGATTTGTCTCAGGTTCCAAATCTCGAAAGTATAAATCTTGAAGGTTGTACAAGTTTGTTTCATATTCTTTCATCTCTTCAAAACCTTCACAAGCTTACTCATCTAAATTTGAATGGCTGCAACAAACTTAGAGAGCTTGCAGAGATATCAGGGAGGAGAGCGCACTTGGATATTGTTCAGAATCTTTCAAAAAATATTTGTCATCTGAACTTCGCATTGCTCAATAGTTTTATCACAGGTCTTATAACTAATTTTCCACTCTCCTCATCTTCCTCAAACATTTCTCTAAACTTTCCCATGAATTTAACAAGTTTAAATTTGAGTGAGACAGCAATAGTAGTAGTGCCTTCATCAGTTTATTGTCTCCCGCATCTTAAAACTTTGGATTTGCATCATTGTGAAAAGCTTAAAAGTCTTTCAACCAGTATTTGTAAATTGAAATCTCTTCAGAAAATGGATCTGCGTGGATGCTAAAATCTTGAAGAGTTTCCAGAATTCTTGGAGCCTATGAAACACTTGAATTCAATGTACTTAACTAGTACAGGGATTAAAAAATTACCACAGTCGATTGAAAAGCTGACTGGGCTCGAATTATTTGATCTTGCAGCTTGTAAAGACATTATCTCCCAAACAACTTGTGTGAGTCAAGGTGCCTTGATAAGCTGTACCTGACCAATTGCTCAAAATTTCAAACATTGCCTCCCTGTCCACTTGGTTTGAAGTACTTGTATGCTGGTCGTTGTGAGAGCTTGAAATTAATAGAAGAGCTTCCACCAAACTTAATTGATTTCTATGCAAGGCAATGCACGTCACTGGAGACGATATCAAGTCAGGCAAATAAATCTTATTCGATGGTTGAAGAAGGCTTGCACTTAGAGAATTGTTTGAAATTGGATCAGAATACACAAAACTTTGTTGCTAATAGTGCAACATTTTCTACGCTTCATGCAAAGTTGCATGGACACATGAGTCCTCATAAGCGAGTAAGTTCACATTCTAAAAAAGATGGATGTTCATATATTTGCATATATACTTTTTAATTAATTTATTTTCCATCCATTATTGCAGGTCCATCTTGAAGTAGAGTTCCAGAGTTGTTACCCAGGTGATGAAATTCCAAATGAGTTTTGGTATCAAAGTATGGGGAGTTCAATGAATATCAAGGTTCCTCTGTATTCCAATAGCAACGATTTGTTAGGTGTTGCTTTCTGTATTGATTTTGATCGGAGTAAGGCGGACGCTCATACATATGTTTTCATTAATTACGCTTGCACAGGAGGTGACGTGTTCCTTGGTGAGTCAAACGTAAGCTTAGATCACGTGTTGATGTGGTATTGTACAATAGATGGGATATTCACATGCAGCAGTGATGTCACTGAGGTCTCTTTCAATGTATGGCCTTCATTTGACAAGAATAACGAACTTGTGGACATGGGAAGTGATTATTGCAACATTAAAAAGTGTGGGTTTAGGTTAGTATACAATAATGATTTGAAGTAATTTCCAGAGTCTGATTAATATTCCCAACAAAATTAAGTGGATGGAAGAGTACTACTTTGAAGATTAAAAAGGTAAATAAATGTAAGTGGTTTTCTTCTCTTAATATTTCGTTTCTATTTACAATACATTTCAAGGTTTTCTAAGTAAGCATTGCTCTGGGCTGGGAAGCAATTTGCTCATTTAATAATTGCATGCTTTACAAGTTAATAGATAAAATCAATCAAGCTGATTTTTTCTTAGCATATAAGTCTCTCTCCCTTCCCTTACGATATTATTCATTTAATGTTAGTCTAATTATATTGTTAACTTCTAAACTACATAATTTTAGAAATTTAAGAGGTAATTTCTCCTCTAAAGCATACATGAAATAAACTTGATACGGTAGTACAGTTTTCATATATTCAATTTACATGTAAAATTTTGTGATTCTGTATTTTTAGCGTAGGGTGAGTTTTACTGTAATTTTTCATGATTTATATGCAACTGGTAATTAAATTCTTATCTTGTAATTTCTGAATTTACATTATCCACTTCTATTGTTCTAATGTTTTGTAGAATGATTTACAGTATTCAATTTTATTGTTTTAATTAAATTGTTTTGATGTTTAATTGTTTTAATTACATAAATTTTCTTAAAAACAAAAGTATATCTGCAAAACAGATGAAGCATACAAAGTGTAAGGGTGGTTTTTTTCATTTGGTTGTGAGGGTAATAAAATTAAAGATATTTTAAACTAATAAAAAAAATGCTTATTTTATTATTGTTGTTATAAAAATAATTTTAAGTGCATGCATTTATGGGAATTGGGAAAAGATGGTTTGTCAATGAACATGGTTTAGTGTAAGAGGGTTAGAGGCTGCTCGCAAGAACTACTACAGTTGTGAGAGCTATACCTCTTGTACAAACAAGGTTCTACATTTTAAATTTCAATTTGTTTGCAATATATATATATATATATATATTAATTATTTTTGGTTTTAGTTTAATTAATTATTGGGATATTGGCATTCAATGCTAGGTAAATTATATTTTGATTGGGATATTGGCATTCAATACTACTTAAATTATATTTTGATTTGCACTTTGCTACATTATTTTTTCTTTCTTGGACATATTAGCAGCTAACCTATCTTTTAGTTGCACTGTTACTGCCTTTTAATTTTTCATGTCTACTTTTTAACATAAATGACTTAAAGTAAGGATAATTTTGGTCATTTCTGTCATGGGAGGAATCAAAGTACAATATTTATACAGTTTAGGTTGCATTGTTGATCACTGGGAAGGCTCCAATATTTAAATGTTGTATCTTTTTTATTCACGTGCTTCGTACCTACAATTTTCTGGGAAAAAAAATAGACAGAAAAATAAAAATGAAGAGTGCGACGAAATATAATTTAGGTACCAATATGCTAAAAATAAAGTTTATGTAGTATAAGGTATCATTTGTATCAATATCGATTAATTATTTAATCGAGATCCTGGATATATCAGGCATTAATTTCTAACATTATTTAATTTGTACATATATATTATCTTATTTTTCACCTTTAAGTAATTTTGGGTTTCTTTCGCAACGTCCTGAGTTAAATTGGTCGACTGGGGTGAAGAGGGTCGATGCAGGGCAGAATCTGAGGTTGCTTCACCTAGACCAGCTTTTACACAAGAAGTTACTTAGAGTAGATTTTGCCTGCCTAAAAAGGGCTCTCATTTGTAGTTTCAAAATCAGACACACAATTATGTATCTGTAATTTGCATGGAGCATTTCCGCAATTTGCATTTCCACAGCTTTTCCACAATTTGCATGGAGCATTCCTATAGGTGGAAGGAAATTATGGGTCCAACACATTCAAATTTTTAAATATTTTGCTAAATTGATCCCTTTTTTATGTAGCTGTAACTTCCCTTTTAAATTTAGACAAGAAGTACCTGTATGTCTAACTTCAATGATGAAGAATATTGGAACATTCAACTTAGTTTTATGTTTTATGAATGCCCCAGGCACAGCAAAAGTTAAAATTCAGGTCACCATCTCATTGGGTACGAGGTAGTAGGTAGTTTTTTGTGGAATTTTATCTTTATTATGTCAATAGAAAGCATTAGAATTTACACAGTAAAAAATCATTAGAAAGCATTGGGTAATATATGTTGTGTTGTTGTGGAATGTCTGCCAGTTGGTGCTATGAAAACTTACCTGTTTCTCTAATTTTTATGAATTCTCTAAGCATTATGCTTGTATCTGCCACTTCGTTCAATTCCAAGATTGTTCTGATTGAAGTTGCACAAGTCTGTCTTCTAGAGTGTATCAAATATAGGTAAGAGAAATCATGGCCGTGCAGTTATGACCTTAGTATAAAACCTTGCTTCTTAAATCCATCCTTCACAAGGTGATTTCACATTCTGTTCTCATAAATTAGAAAATATAACCTACACAGTATAACTCTCAGAGACTCACTATCTAATACTTCCAAAGACACCTACTTGTGCCATGTATCCATCTGCCCAGCCTGTACATGCTGAAGAACGAGACGTTGTTACTATAGGCTTGTTTACCAAATTCAAACTGGCATTTCTAGCTATGTATTTTGCACGACCTCATTGCCACACTCTTCACTATATATAACATTCCTATATATATATATATATATACTCTAAGAATGCAGGTTTTCCTTTAATTTGCTCATGAAGCACTTCTCTCCCAAGGAACAGGCCACACTTGTGTGGCGGTTCATGTGCAGCGCTGCTGCTGTGCTAGTGAGGATGTATAACCATAGACCATCTCTTTTTCTTTTACCTCATGAAGAACTGGAAGTTATAAATTGTATTAAAAAAAATTTACCTGAGGAAAAGTTACTCCAAGAGGTAATTGTATAAGTGACTTTTAAGAAATTCCAATTTATAATAATCTTGTCTGACGTGTTCATTAAGCATTACATAACTACCTAACACCACTTCCAGCTGAAACAGACACACCCCAAGTCAAACACTACAATTGACTTTGACTCCAGCAAGCCACTAATCACAACTAACTTAAGTTAAATTAAATAACAATAAAAATTACAAATAAAACAATTGCACTTAACAAATTACAAAATTAAGCAAAAAATAATTTGAATGATGAGTTGCTTGTTTTATTCGTAATTTTTTTAAAATAAAATAAAAATTTTCTACTATGGCTAATATATATATTCCATGTAAATGAGTATGCTCGAATTAATTTTGTATTCTTTGTTTTGTATATATATATATATATATATTAATTTTTGGCATTTGTAAATTGTGTGTATGAGGTTTTACTAGCATAGTAATGTGTATGATGACAGGCTGTATTATTAGCCAAGGATTTATTTTTAGCAACTATGATGATAAGAGGTAATTAATACACTTACCCAAAGCCATTCCAAGAGTTTCTTAAAAAAACAAAAAAGTAGGCCCCCTCTTTTAATATTATATATATATATATATATATATATATATATATAAAATAACCATTTTATTTTTCTAAATTACACTTAGACCCTTTAAATTTAATAGTGTTAAATTAATATTCAAAATGACAAATTGATATTTTGTGCTTCAGAAGTGGCTTTAAGCCCAAGATGGGGCTCAACCTCCAAAACAAAGAATAAGCCTTAGGTGGGGCACAAATTTCAGAATAGATTATTGAGTAATTTTTTACAAATTACCTATTTACAAATGAATTATGGAATCATACTGAATTTAGAAATATAATGTTCTTGTAGAAGAACTATTAGAAAACATGTATACTCAATAGTCAAACAGATAAAAATTATAAAAATAATAAAATCGAAGAGAAAGCATTATGATAAGATTTTTACCATAAAATATATATATTAGAAAATCTGTTGATATTGGAATTACTATTTCACTGACTTTGATTCGAGGCTTGTATTCCACAGTATTCTTAAGACAATTTCACCCCACACAGTGCTAGTGATTTTGTAGCGATTGTTTCCCAGGATACAATGAATCTACTAGAGTTTTGAGATCAAGTATCTTCCAAAACTCTTTGTAACGTACTTGAACAATGCCTTTACTCTATCATGCAAACTAATGAAAATACACTAGCTAGACTTTCTATACTCAGTCCATTGAACTTTTTCAGTCTCTCAGCATGGTTACAAGAACCGTTACAAGTAGAGTAACAATTCCACAGAGACTAGAATAGGCACTTGTGTCACAGGATTGATCGTTGTATCATTTTTTTTCCATTTTCCTATTGATAAATTACAAGAAAATATATATGTATATTTTTTTTTATTTACTTGGTCAACGTTAGTGGGAAATTTTGTCTTAAGATTGTTAGAAAACATGTATACTCAATAGTCAAACAGATAAATATTAAAATAATAAAAATGAAGAGAAAGTATTATGATAAGATTTTTACCATAATATATATATATTAGAAAACCTATTGATATTGGAATTACTATTTCAATGAGTTTGAGTCGAGGCATGTCTTCCACAGTGTCGTTAAGAAAATTTCTCCCCACACGGTGCTAGTGATCTTGTAGCAATTGTCTTCCAAGATACAACGAATCTACTAGAGTTTTGAGATCGAGCACCTTCTAAAACTCCCTGCAAGGAACTTGAACAATGTCTTGGCTTAATCACACAAACTAGTGAAAATACACTAACTAGACTTTCTATACTCTATCCAACTATTTTCCATCTTCCCAAATGAAAGTCTAAGGCATATATATAGTCTTAAAAAACATAGGTTACAAAGTATTTAATATATGTCTTTTAATACTGTAACTTACACATTTAAAATATGCATTTAAAAACATTTAAAATATGTATTTAAAAATAAAACTGAAAATTTATAACACAATTCATTCACACTTAAAATTGTAACCATCCGTTACAATTTCTGACAAAAACAGACCTCTAAAATGGAATGCTTTCCTTGAAGAGCCATAACGATCAGTGGAGATATATGCTCGTGACTCCTGCAGTCACTACAAAAAAATGAGGTTTCAGCCACGAAATCTTTGTTATAAATTATATTTTCGTAGCATAATATTAATGTTTTGTGACGAACCTATAATTCATATCTAATTTAGTAGATTTAGTAACAAGTCACCTGTTGTAGCCAAATTCCGTAACAAAAACCCCAAATAAACCTTTTCCACGATATTTAACTACGAAATCCTTGCCTCAAATTTTTTTTTTTGTAACTTAAAGGTTGTTGTATTTTGTTACAAAGTATAATTTCATTACTGATAGCTAAGAAATTACTCAAATTAGCTATGACTTATCTTTCGTAGCTAGTTTTTTTAACAGCTACAAATCTATTTCATCATTAAATGATATTTGATAAAAAAAAAAAATTATTTCAAATGATTTTGAATTTAAATTTCCCACAAAAAATATTGTAGATGACGTGGCATATTTTTGTAACAGTTACAAAACCATTTTATCACTAATTGATATAAAAAAAATTATTTTTAATTTTAAACAGCTACAAAATAATTTTATTACTAATTACTATAAAATAAAAAAAATTATTAAATAATATTAAGCTACAGAACACTTTTTAACAGTAATTTTTATGAATAAAATATTAATTTTCTTTTAATAAAACTACGTCGTTTTAAAGGTTCAATGCCCTAGCTGTTTACCCCTTCTTCCTCTCTGTGCAGCTGCTCGATCGTTCCTCCTTACCACGAAAACAAATGCATACCAGATCGACGCCCAGTGCCTCCCCGCAAACCAGCAATGAAGAAGACGAAACCAAGCCACAGAATGAATGCTTACCAGCGACGATCGGCGACCGCGACCCATGACGAACAACGGTGAGCTGATAGTGAACCAGACACGGACGGCTATCGGCGAAAACACAACGTTGAAATCAAACAAAATTCGACGAATCCAAGATGCAAACGATGAAGAAAAAAATTGCGAAACAGGGTGAAGGACTACTCCATGCTCGGTCTTGACCGGTGAAATCGTGAAACGTACCGACGAACCCCCAAAGTTCAAACTGTCTAGTATGTGATTTTAATGTTCAAATTTCATATTTTATTCTCTTGGTTAGTTAGGGTTTAGATTGACAACTTGGAGGTTTGGTTTGTTTTGTTGAATTGTTATGGAATGAAATATTGGTACAAATGATTTGAATCGGATAAGAAGAGGTCAGTAGATTGCATTTGCCGAAAATATTATTAATTTTGTTTTTGGTTTTTTTTTTCTTGAGGTACGCAATTTCTTACTTTAGGGTGTTTATGTGAATTTAGCATCTTTCTCATATGAAATTAACAATATTCAATGGTAAAAGGATTGGTAATTATTGTATATGTTTATGCAAATATTTATAAATCAAGAAATTGGTCTATCACTTTTATGTATTCCATTAAGAGATCCTAATATGCGTTCTGACTAGGTAGATGAATTTTTTTTACATCAAAATTGTATAATCTTTTCAGAAATGTAAAAGGACACCCTCCTGTTACTTTTGCCATTGCAGCAGAGGAAACTGCTATCCTTGTTTCTTAATATCCGTAATTCCCAAGGCATCATAGCGAAGACATGTGGCATGAAATAAAAAAGGTTGGCTATACCTCTACTGCTTTTTCCACATTTGCATGGTGAAGCAATTTATGGATTTTCTGATCAAGTAATCTCTTCTTGCCACATCCGACTTGAATTACCTTGTTGCTTACATAGGTTGCACTAAGCCTTATCTGCAAAGTTGAAATTTTGCAATTATATGATTTGGAATCACTTCTCTTGATAGTTAAACTTTACTGTTGTTATTGCTCGTACAACATATTTTTTCCTAGTTTTGCTAAATTGTCTTGGAATTTAGGAATACAAAAGTACTAACAATATGTCTTTCTTCACCGTCAGGGGACAAGTAGACCAGCTCACTACTATGTTCTTTGGATGAGAACAATTTTACAGCTGATGGAATCCAATCATTGACAAACAATTTATGTTATACATATGCAAGATGTACATGATCCGTAATCTGTTGGTAAGTTATTTGTACTTCCTTGTATATAATATGTGATAAATACATGTTGAGTTTGGTCATTCCTTGAGATCATAAGGCTTTGTTTAAGCTTTAATCTTCTCAATTCTTATAGAAAATGGTTTGTATAATTAAGTTGATTTTAGTAAAGAACTTTCAAGAAGACTTGTGAAGTACTTGAGAGCTTCTCAAGGAAACGAAAAAGGGAAATTGGAAGTTCAATATGCTCATGAACACCCTAACATGATCAATAGTCTTATCATATTGTCTCAATAAGAAATGAAGGGCTTGTAGAATTGAAACTTGAAGCCCATTCCCAATTGGAATATAAAAGTTTGAAATATGGTAGAGTTGGCCCACCTTGTATACATGTGTTGGGCTATACTGGTGTGCCGTTATGTATCATCATGATGAGCAAAACTTTCATGGTTCTACCACAAAGCTTACTTAAGAAAATGTCACCCAGTCAGCTACTTTACTTTCTTATCCCCATTTAGCAAAGAGAATAATATTTGAATAACATAACCTTTTTATTTTCAGTTGGCTGACTACATACTGCTAACCATTGTCAATTTTTGTTTTGTGCTGCTGGTTATGTGCAAGGTCTTGGTCTTGGATCTATGCCAATTGGAAAAAGGCAGAGACTACTTGAGCAGCAAAAAAGAAGAAGTGGAAGATAGAGCTAAAGCTGCAGAGGAAAGGAATGAGCAGTTAATGGCACGACAAGATTGTATTGAGCAATCAATGTTGGAGAGAATTAGAGCTGATGTACAAATACGTTGTTAGATTATTTTAGGAATATTATTTAGTACTTTTATGTAAGGTTACCATTGTATATAACAATTTAAGTTTTCATTATTAATAATATAATTTCATTTAAATTCAATATTTTATGATGTTTGAAAGATATGTAGTGTAATACTAATAGTATGATTTTGTAGGTATGAAAATTTATATAGAAAAAAAATAATTTTGTCAATATAGGTCTTAACTACAAAATTATTTTGTCACTAGTGCACGACAAATAATTAATTCGTAGCTGATAACCGACAGCAATAAAATATAATTCGTAACTGAATTTTTACTACAACAAAAATTTATAACTAAAAAGTTTAGCTATGAAATTTATGTTCGTAGTTAAATTTTAGCTATGAAATTTACATTCGTAGCTAAATTTTAGCTACAAAATATGTTTGTGAATGATTACGTTTCGTGACTAAACTGAAAAATAGTTAATATGAATCAGCTACGAACATGTTAAATTTGTCATGAAAAAAAACATAATTTGCTACATATTACTTCGTAACTGAATGTCATAATATTAACTACGACAGGTCCCTCGTAACAAAACGTGACTGTTTAGTCATGAAATTTTTTTTTCATCACTTTTGACATTCTACTACGGTCCTTCAGTCACGAGCTTGTCACGAGCATTTTTTGTAACTTATTATGTTATAGTTACGAAAAAAGACATTCAGCTACATAATTGGCTTGTTGCTAAATCCCACTTTTTTTGTAGTGAGTGATGTAAGCTCAAGAAGAGCGTTCGTTTTCATGAAGAGCCAACTTCAATAGAGATATAATTTCTTGAAGAACTATATATACACTCCTGCAGTGATATAAACCATAGAGGAGTAGTAAAGTCTAGAAGAATTTAGTAGATTGTGCTGCATAATTGGATTACGAGATCATAAATATGATTGTTACTGTGGATTGTAATAAATGTGTGGTAAATTGAGAGTGAAATCTATAGAGAATTGTATTTTCCTGACCAGTACTGGTCCAAATAAATTTAACCAGACAAATCTCATAGTCATCAAACAACTCCAGCTTTAGTGCTTTAAAAAATTAACCTTGTATTTTTTTGTTGCTTTCTCACCCATCATATATATAAATATTGGTTTTATGAATATTGAATTTGAATGTCGGGATTCCATTTACAGACAAACCTAATTATCGAACAAAAAGAAAAAAAAAAAAAAAGAAACTCCAGCTGTAATGTTTTAAAAAATTAATCTGATAAGATCAAGACAGAGAAAAGTCTTACATGATGAAACTGATGTGCATCGTTCACTTTCTGTAGCAACTCATCATGTATATTTTTTTAAGTGGACTAGTCATTGGTTTTTATGTGCGAAAAGCAAGTTATATGAATTAAATACTTGATTTTATATTGGGGAAGCAAATCAAATTAACGGAACCGTTTAAATTTTTCTTACCCTGATTTATGAAATCATAAACATATACCAAATCTATGATTGCAACTGCATCTTAATTTTTCAGATTCTCTTCATTTACAAGATCCAAGTTGAAGAAGTGGATGAAATAGTATGAAATTGTGTATGATATATTGAACAAAAATGACTTTGGATGGAATGATGAGATGAAGGGTGCAGAGGTTGATAGTCTTGAGGCCTGGAAATCTAAACTCTATTTTTTAAAATTATAATTTTTCCTCCCAAAGTTACTTTAATTTCCTTATATTTTTTGTCATTTGTTTGCTTAGAGTAATATATTTGCTGAAGGTTGAAGAGGCAAATCATTTCCCACTTATGATAGGCTTGCAAATATTTTTGGAAAAGATTGTTGTCTAGTAAAGCAATACAAACTACCGAAAAAATGACATGTGATATGAATTTGGGTGAAGAAAATGAAGCAAATGAAACAAATGAAGCAATTGGGATTGAATATATACCTTCTCCAATGATTATCAATCAAAATATACACTCCATCAATAAATCAGTGCATAAGAGAGAGGGAAAATCATAGATAAATATGCGTCATGAAAGTTTTACCAAAAAAATAAATATGCATCATGACCGACCACTAATCCATGAGAAACAGAGCAATAGTCATTAGAAATATTAAAAATATTATAGTTTGTATAGCTATTATTATTTTATATTATAAAATTAAATGGTATAATATATACCATTTAATTTTATAAGTGTACTTCATATATATATATATATATTACAATTTGTATAATAATGATTAAATTAAACATATTTTATATTTAATTTACTATTGTTATCATAATTGATATAATTATTTATAACTATTAAACCTACAGGTATAAAATATAAATTAATATAAAATTTTTATTAAAATAAAATGTGGTAACGGTTTTTGTTTTAGTAGAATTTTATAACTAATTGGTATAAACTAAATCTATTTTTAATTTTACACAGCTACAAAAATAAATTTATAGCAAAAATATTCAAATATTTTTGGCACCAAATTTCTTTTCAAAAACTTTAATGACATGGCATAGTTTTTATAATATGCTACAAAACATTTTATTACTAATTGAAGATGAGGACAAAATTTTAATTTGACCAAAAATTTTAAAAAAAATTCTAGAACTTTTTCCCCTCATTCTTCTTCTTTCCCTTTCTCTCTACCCGTCACCCACCTCCTTCTCATCTCTCCTTACATACTGCACCATCACATGCCACCAACGGCTATTGCCATCGCTGATGGCATCCACTGGCCACCTTCGCACGCCTCAATTGGCCATCAAATTATAATCAATGGCCATCGTCATCAACATCATTGCCATCCAAATATTGCGAAGGTTGTCAATGGCGGAACACTCACTCTACCCAAAAATTGAAAAAACAATCTCTCTTTTTTTCTTTTCAAGTTTTGGTTGCTAAAAAAATAAGGCTTAAGAGAAAACATAGGAAAATTAAGTACTTGTTTCCTGTATCCTTTGTGTTTCTTTGAAATTGAAAGCTGAACTAATCTCTACCTATACTTGTATTCATCAGTCTATTTTGGTTGATGGGTTTTATTTATTTAATTATTTTTGTTTTCTCATTATCGAATGGAGGAATGTGTAGATTTTTCATAATTTTCCCCATAAAGGTTTGTATTTTATCTTGTTGAATGATCAATGGACTTTATCTTGATGCTTGACTACTTTTGATTTTCTAATCTTAACTTTTTAGTAAATCCATTTACTAATATCCTAATTTTTCCCTGCCACTAAATGATCAATTGATCTTATCCATCTTTTACTAACACTCGGGAAAAAAGAATTTAGTTATGAGACATCATATCACCTACGTTTGGTACGCAAGATATGAAAAAAGCTGAGAAAGGATAAGATAGAAAAAGTTGAAAAAAAAGATAGTGTTATTCTATATTGGGTAGTATCTAGATAAAATATTAGATTAGATATACTGATATTTAATGAACATCGGATATGATTACTCTAGATATATTTAATATTAAAATATACTTTATATTATAATAATTAATTTAATTTTTAATAATATCTTAACAATTAATTTTATTAGCTATTAATTTATAATTTAATTTTTAATAATACATTAATTATTAATTTATATATTTAATTTTAAATTATATATAAATGATTAAAATATAATTGAACTATTTTTAATTGAACAAATTCTACAACTTTTCAATTATTTTATTATAAACTTTAACTAATATTTTTTATTTATTTACAAATTAATTTGAATAAATTTATGCTCCAACACAAGAAATAAAAAGATATATATTTAATACGACATTAATATTAAAATAAATTTTTGTTATAAAATTGACTTACATAACATAAAAATATGTTTCAAAGTTGCATATATATATAATTCATACATAAATTATATAATTAGTTCTCATATATAAGTCCATAACATAAAAACAAAAGATATTAAGGGCTCGTTTGGAACTGCTTATGTAAATAGTGCTTTTTAAAAGTACTTTTTATTTAAGCACTTTAGTTAAAAAGCACTCTAATAATAAAACAATTTGTGTTTGGTGGAAAACTATAAAAAAATGCTTTAAAAATATTTCACAGTCTTTGAAAAACATTTTTTAAAAAGCACCTATCAGGTGCTTCTCAAAAAAAGCACTTAAAGTGCTTTTTTTTTATAAAAAAAGTGCTTTATAATTTTTTTGCCAAACATGTTTCAAACTGTTTTTTTTATAAAAAAAAAATAATTTTTCATTCAAAAAAAGCAGTTTCAAACGGGCTCTAACTTCCAAATGATAAGCTACTAGCCTTCTAAAAATGTCCTATCATATGCAATATTATCATCATCATTTTTAAGAATTTTGAAAACCTCTACATTTGAATGGTCATTTCTCATTGCTTTTGAGATTTTCAAACTGTCTATAATAGAAAACCCTAATCTATCAAGCTCCTCAGCTAGGTATTTAGGATAATTAGTATTATTTCTTTCGAACTTCTCAGCTAATTGCTTGAACATAGAAACTACTTCAAACAATCCTTTCGCTAAATCATCTTTTGTCACGTTTTTTCTCTTCCTTCTATTTGAATGGGTTGGCAAAGTAGTATCAGATGTACTAGTTTGATTGATTAACATTGGAGAATTGATATTAGTATTAAAAAAGTTTGTATCTTCATCTTATCCAATATCCATATTAAGGTCCTCAGCTATGTCAATTGGAGTTTATGATCCAATTCCAGTTGCACAACCTTTTCCATAATTATTACAAAGTCTATCATAAACTGGGAAAGATTTATTTCTCCATAATTCTGTACTCTTATTGCTTTAAAATTGAAAATGAAAAAAAAAATACAAGTTGTACTAGTCTAACGATCCATAAAATTTAACATACAAAAAAATAAAATTGTAAAAATTTCAAACCTACATATAAACTGTCCATGCTTCATCATTATCAACCTCCACACATTATGTAGTGGCATTCCATCCAAATCCACTCTTGTTGAGCATATCATAAACAATGTTATATTGTTTCTTCCACATTTTCAATTTTGATTCTATGTGGGGATTAGCTTTTAAATTAGATTGAAGATACAACATAGCCAACTATCTCTCAATCATATTAATTGTACCTAACTTAAAAGAACCTGTATCACAACATTGTCTATGAGCTACTACATCCTCTAATACAACAAGTAAAGCTTCTTCTTCTTCTTTACTCCAAATATGTCTGTTTCTATTCCTATTGCTACCTCCAACTTCCATTCCTATTATAATCATACCAATTGGATTGTCACAATTCCATAGATTAAAATTATATTATATAAGAACATATAACATATAACACAATAACACATAGTATTGACAATGTCATGTTTACATAACAAGTTCAAACTACCATAAATTAAAATTATATTATATAAGAACATATAACACATAACATAATAGCACATACTATTGACATTGTCATGTTTACAGAATAAGTTCAAACAAAAACAATATTATGAGTTCATATAAAATAAGTATGTTTACATAACATGTTCACATAAAACAGCAGATTCAACCATTACGAATTCCTCTTCATTCAACAAACATATGTTTTGCTAAGTTATCTCTCTATATACTCCATTCATCCAATGAAGCAACTGATCCAACAAATTCATCATTTGTTTCATTAATAGCAGGTTGTGTATGGTATTCATCTTCCACATGATCAAATGACATCTCTTTTCTAATTAAATTTTGTATGAGACAATAAGTTATGATGATTCGAACTTGAGTTTTAATTAGATAGAAATATGGGCTTCTTAAAATTGCCCAACACTTTTTAATAATTCCTAAGCAACGTTCTATTACATTCCTTGCAGATGCATATTTCATGTTAAAATACTCTTGATAGTTCATTTGTGCACATTCTTCACTCCATTATGAAAGATGATATTTTGCTCCATTATATGATGTAAGAAATCCTTCATCATTAGTATAATCAACATCCACAAGATAGTAACAAACTAAAAATGGAAAGCCATCTCTCATTAGCTTATCTAGTTTAATGTATAAATATTAAATTTAAATACTAACTCTAAGCCTTACCATTAAAAACTCTTAATTTATGTGATCTACTTATTACATCTCGTAATACTCTTAAGTCTGATGCCAAACCTTCCGAACTAGGCAATAAAAATTCAGGCGATCTTGATGGCAAGCAGTGGACGACGGCAACAAGTGGCACTTTAGTCTGGATGGGGATGACAATTGCAAAACTAAAAAGGAAAGCAAGAAGAAAAGTGACAGGGAAAAAGAAAAAACAAAAAAAAAGGGAAGAAGAAGCAACTGAGAAGAGGGAAAAAAAGAAAAAGGAAAGGAAGAAGAAGCGATGGAGATGAGGAAAAAAAAATTGAAGCGACGGAGAAGAGGGAAAAAATGGAAAAAGAAAAGGAAAGAAGCACGGAGAAGAGAAGACAAAAAATAAAAAGGAAAGGAATAAAAGCAATTGAGAAGAGGAAAAAAAAATGAAAAGAAGAAAAAATTACCCCTAAAAGAAAAAAAAATTGGAAAAAGAGAAGAAGACGGTTTGGATTTGGAAGCCAACATTAATGTAGGAGTTTATGAATGGGTGATTGAAGGGTTTGGTTATGTGGCTTGAAATAGAGGAGAAAAGGGAGTAAAGATTGAATTTTTTCCTTTGCTTAACCCTTGTTGTTAACCTCTTTGAAAACCTAATGAAAACTGCAAGTGCAAACTTTCGTCGGAAAAAAATGATGAACTTACTGGGGAATGGTCTTCCTAAATTGGATTGGGGATATATTGAATGTAGGCCATCTAGGTTACTTTGCAGCTCGTGAGAAGGAAAATACAGAGAGAAAGAGAAAATGAACGGCGAAGAAAAAAAACAGAGAAGAGAAAGAAAATGAAAAAAAGAAAAAAAATTATATGTTTTTTATGCTACATGTTATATTGGTTAGGAAGAGATAAACAAACAATGAAAAAAAAAAATTTGCCACATGTTATATCTAATGAGAAGAGAATTGATTTTTCTTTTACTTTTAAATATAAAAAATAGTGGTAGAATGACTTATATGTCCTTTTAACTATTAAAGTTAACAGATCTCAACTGGTGGTAGGGGAGGTTACAAGTGAAAAATGATGTTGCTGAGATCTATCTATATTTAGGTCAAACCTCGGGGGAGGTTAATGATATTATTACATTCGTAATTAAATTTTAGCTATAAAATTTATATTTGTTTGTATTTGTAGCAGAATCTTAGCTCCAAAATTCAAAATTGTAGCTTTAATTACCTACGAAACCAAGTTGCTATATGATTTTTGAAAAGTTTGCCTTCGAAATGTCTTTTGTAATTAAATAATAATATTTAGTCATGAAAGTTTATTTTCGTGGCTACAGACCATTACAGTCATTCAGTTTCAAATGAGTTATGAAAAATATTAATACCTAAGAGCTCTTCAGCTACAAAAAACAGTATTTAAATACAAATAAATGCTCGTGGCTGAAGGTTATTTTTTTGATATTGCAAGGAGCACTATCAAAGCAGTACAAAAGTAATAGTTACAACGAAGCAAGAACTCACACACACACATATATATATATATATATATATTATCTGCTACAATAAAGCAAGAGTATACAATGAAGGGTTCTCATCATTTGTCGTACTGCATCACATTTGTTAATCTGAATCTAAAGAGGTTCATACAAATTAATTTGGATTACAAAATTTCATAACACCGATTAGATGTGTGCCAATTTAAATGAGCACGACTACAATTAATTATGCAACATTCTCATTAATAGTGAATTAATGATAGACATAAGATAGGTTTTGTATAACTTCAAAAGCAGCATGAAAGTCTTTACAAACTTCGTCAAGATTGTGGATTTGTGTTGAGCCTCTTTGTTCAATAATGGGGACTTACCCAAAATCACCTTTTCTGTAACTAATTTTGAGACTTTAATTAGATTTTTTTGTTTTTATTTAGTTTTTATTTTTCCTTTCCGTTTTGACTTTATGATAATTTATAAAACAAATACATTACTGAAATTTGTTCAATTAACAAAACTAAAATGTTGATAAATGCACATATGGCTTGTGGTCTAACTCAAGTATGAGTGTGAAAGGCATACTACTAAATGAATTTCACTCTTAATTGGAATTTATGTATGTTAGATCACAATTTATCTATATATAATGCATACAATAATTATACATAATTAATTAAACAAAGTATTTATTGAAAAAAGGAAAAAAAAAAAGGTATTGCAGAAGAAAAAAGATAAACTCTCAAATTTATGATAATCTATCATAGAAGAAAAAATATAACAAAAAAGAAAAAATATGAAAGAATAGAAAAAAATATTTTATTGAAAACACTTGAATAAGAAAAGATAAGCTATTAACAAAATAACACGCTAGTACAGCGTTGAAAAAAGAAGAAAAAATATCACGCTACTGTAGCGTTGAAAAAAAAAGAAAAAATATGTAGCTCTACATGGGTCTTGTGATTACATAGTATTTATAGAGGAAATACCACCTAAACCTAATAGAAAGACCTCCTAAACCTAATAGGAAACAAAGTCCTATTCAATTAAACTACCTAGAAAAAATTAAAAAGATAAATCCTAAAAAGTAGAAACCACAAAAAAATTAATTCTTCACAAGAAGAATATCACACAGGTTCCAACACTCCTCCTTGAGATTCTTCTTGAGTAAACCCTAATTTGTTGCAGAAAAAAAAATTGCTTATCAAAATAAATCTGATTTAATATCAACATGAGCTGCCATAAACAAATATTCTGCATCTTACTTTTGATCTTCTACACGATGTGCTTGTTGTGAAGATTGTTGGGTTGCTTGATTTTGCTTGGAACAACAATATCTTTCTAGATGACCATGTTTATTGCAATAATCGCAATGAAAAAATTTCTTATTTTTAGACCAGCAATTTTTTTCAGTATGATTGACTTGTTGCAAAAACGACAAGGAGGAAATTTTCCTTTTATTTGTGCTCCTCCTTTCACATGAAGGGCTCCTTCAATACCATCATCGCCATCATTACGAATAAAATCCCTTTGCTCTTGAACTTGTAATTTGCTAATTAACTCGGCAACAAAAAGAGTAGTCAAATCACAAGATTCTCCTATTGCTGAGATCTTTGCTTCAAACTTGCTAGGAACACTCACCATTATTTTCTCCACAACTCTTTGATCTGAAAATTGCTCACCAGTTAGTCTAATTTTATTGACAATAGACATCAAATTGGTTGTGTAATCCTTCACAAAGTCTGAATCCTTCATCTTCAACATTTCAAATTCCCTTTTAAGGGTTATTAATTTGACTGCCTATACCCTTGTGCTTCCTTCAAACTCCTCCTTTAACTTATGCCACGCTTTCTTGGCTATATCACAATCAATAATTCTTGAAAAAATAGAATCTGACAAAGCCGCATGAATACAAGATAAAGCCTTAGGTTTCTTTGACTTCTCCTCTTCATGTTGCCTAATTTGATTTAAAGTTGGATTTGCTACCAACGGTGCAAGATCAGCATCACTCAAAATAGATTCCCATAGGCCAAGCGCTTTGAGATAGGATTGCATCTTGACAACCAAAAACTGGTAGTTTTCACTATTAAATTGTGGAGAAGTGGAAACACCAAAACTAAAAGACATATTGAAAAAATTTAAAATTTCTCTCAAATAGAAAAAAAAAAACAAAATTTCTCTCACAGAAAAAATACTGTCCTTTAAATCTGAAGCTCTGATACCATTGTTGAAAAAAGGAAAAATAAATGTATTGTGGAAGAAAAAAGATAAACCCTCAAATCTATGATAAATCTATAAGAGAAGAAAAAATATAATAGAAAAGAAAAAATATGAAAGAATAGAAAAAAATATTTTATTGAAAAAACTTGAATAAGAAAAAATAAACTGCTAACAAAATAATACGCTAGTACAGCGTTGAAAAAAGAAGAAAAAATATCACGCTAGTGTAGCGTTGAAAAAAGAAAAAAAAAATATACGGCTCTCTACATAGGTCTTGTGATTACATAGTATTTATAGAGGAAATACCACCTAAACCTAATAGATTGACCTCCTAAACCTAATAGGAAACAAAATCCTATTTAATTAAACTGCCTAAAAAAATTAAAAAGATAAATCCTAAAAATTAGAAACCATAAAAAAATAAATTCTTCACAAGAAGAATATCATACAAGTTCCAACAGTATGCTATTGATCAAATCAATCCATGAATATCCACATTTGATACTGGATGACTAAATGGTAAGTTTATACATCTTAAATAGCTTACTGTACATGCACGGAATGTGTAATGATATTAATATAAACACTGACTTCAAGTCGTTGCAACACAAAGAATATAAGGGAAAAACGAATAAATTAAAGTCTTCTAACAGCAACATGTACACATGAAAAAGGATGGAAGATAAAGTTGATTGATTGTAAAGATCCCTTTAAATATGTATTATACAATTAAAAATGGACAAAGAAAATGTGTTTAAGAAATTTAGATATATAATAACCCAAATATAAAAGTATAGCTTAATTATATTTCTAATATATAATAACCCAAATATAAAAGTATAGCTTAATTATATTTCTACATTATCTAATAAGTATATACAACAATCTGTGTCTATACTGAATTCTATTTCCCTTATTGACTAATAAAATGGTCCATATTTAGTGCCTTATACTGAATCGAAAAGCAAATTGAAATAAAAAGGAAAAGGATTAATGTCAGTGTAAAAAGAAAGGAAAAAAGAAAAATAAAATCTAACAAATTCTGTTGGGTAAATAATATAAAATCAATTAATTAATTAATGCTTTATGTATTTTTTGAAATTAAAAATTTATTTATTGACTTCACCAAACTTTGATTACTTGGCCCACTAAAAGCCATGAAACGCGATTTCTGCTACGCGTAATGCTGTTTGTGCCGTGTCCACTTTCCATTAACTGGTGGGCGCTACTTTCCTCAATGGTCAATGTGTCGATATCTTAGAAGGTAAGATTATTAAAATTTAAATGGTATTTTTTTTTAATCATCAATTCGAATTCTCTTATAAAATAGAATTTTATTATTATTATAATTTTATAGGAGTACAGTAAAAGTTTATTTTTTTTATCTAAAATTTAATAAAATTGAATAAATTTAAAATTTTAATAGAAATTTATTAAAATTGAAAGTATAATTTTATAGAAATTTAATAGTAAATTTATTTTTTTAATATTTAAATTTAATAAATTGAGTACAGTTAAAATTTTAATAAAGACTTATTAAAACTTAAAATACAACTATTAAACTAGGGTTGTAAAAGCTTTTTTACCAAAAAAAAAAAAAACAAAGAGAGTTGTAAAAGCTTAAAACTAATAAAACATAACCACGCCAACCGTTAAAAAATCTAGCTGTCGAATTTTCCCATATTTATAATAACAATTTGGATCCGTTCCCTATTACTACGCTTTATTAGCTTGAAGATTGCAAAAGCTAAAATATGGAAAGAAATAAAAATGAAGTATAGCTTAATTATTTTGTTTTTTTTTTTACACTTTCCATGCCCGTGTATTGTATCTATACTATACTGTATTATATTTCTCTTATTGACCAATGAAAGGTCTATATTCAGTGTCTTCCATATGAAACGCGGTTACTGCTACGTGTAATGCGGTTTGTGCCGTGTCAACTTTCCAGAAAATGGTGGGCTACACATTCCGCAGTATCTTAGAAGGGACGAAACTTCTAGCTTCACCAGTTTCTTGACATCCACATTCTTCTGCTTTTAGTTTGAAGGAATTAATTTTTATTGTTCGCCAGCTTCCAGCTTCTCGGTCTGCCTACTTCACCAGCGAGAGTTATTGATCGTCAGCTTCATTTAAATTAGTTTCATGGCTTCTTCTCCTTTTTCTTCAGCTATGGAAGAAAAAAGGTACGATGTGTTTCTCAGCTTCAGAGGTGAAGACACCCGCAATGGATTTGCTACCGATCTTTTCCAAGCTTTGCGCGACAAACAAATTCTTACTTTCATGGATCACAGACTCAAAAGAGGCGACGAAATTGCGCCGACACTTTGGAAAACAATCGACGAATCCACAATTTCAGTAGTCATTTTCTCTGAAAACTATGCTACTTCCACATGGTATTTGGATGAACTTGTGCACATACTCGACTGCAAGAAAAGAAATGGGCAGATTGTTATGCCCATTTTTTACGGGATAGATCCGTCGATTGTACGGAGACAGGAGGGGAGTTATAAAGGTGCTTTTGCAGAACTTGAAGAACGGTTCAAGGACAGAATGGAGAAGGTGCTCCAATGGAGGGCTGCTTTGACACAAGCAGCTAATCTTTGTGGGTTGGATTCAAAGGACTTGAGGTAATTAATTTACTTTCTAAACTTTATTATAAACGCTAATTAATTTAGATGAAAAATAATATGAGATTGTGAGGTTGTGTTTCTATAATTTCTATAATTATAAAAGGCCCAAATATATTCACAGCTCTAAACTTATATCAAGGCCCTATTTTTTTAACATTTGTACTATTTTCTTCATTTATGCTAGGCCTGAGAACCTGTTAAATTAAAAAAATTGTTGAAGATGTTTTACTGGAATTGCCTAAATATTCTTTATGGAATACTGAAAATTGCAAAGGGCGCTTGTTTGCAATTCAAGAACGTATGGAGAAGATTGAAAACTTATTAGACATTGAATGCTCAACAGATGTTCGCATTATAGGTATTTGGGGTATGGGGGGCATTGGTAAGACAACCCTTGCTAGTGCTGTATTTCAAAAGTTCGCATATTCTCATTTTGAAGGTCGCTCCTATGTTCGGGATGTCAGGCAGCAATATGAAACAGAGGGACCAAATAAATTGAGGATGAAACTTTTGACTCAGTTGTTCAATGATGAAAATGCTCTAATTAGTATGGACACCCCACTGGTAGGTTCGCCCTTTATTCAGGATAGACTTCGTCGTAAAAAGGTTTTGATCGTTTTGGATGATGTGGATAGTTCTGTCCAATTAGAAGCTTTAGTCGAAGGTTATCATCAACTTGCCCCTGGAAGTAGGATATTAGTTACATCTAGAAATAAACGAGTTCTTAAGAAAGTAGCTGATGAAATTTACAAGGTTGAGAAGTTAAATACCATTGAATCCCTTAAGCTCTTCCATTTGCATGCTTTTGGAAGAAATTCTTATCCAACGGAGTACTATGAAACCCTATCAAAGAGGGTGGCAAGTTATGCAGATGGAAATCCATTAGCTCTCAAGGTTTTGGGTTCTTTCCTTCACTCTAAAAGCGAAGAAGAATGGGAAAGTGCATTGGAGAAGCTGAGAAGAGTTCCAAACAATGACATTTTAAAGGTGTTGAGAATAAGTTATGTGGGACTAGATGATGAAGGGATCAAGAATATATTTCTCAATATCGCATGTTTCTTTGATGAACCTTTTACTAGAGAATATGCAGAAAGCATATTAGATGGTGGTGATTCCTCTGCAAAAATAGGGATAAGTGTTCTCATTGATAAGTCCTTACTAGAAATTTCTCATAAAGAAAATTACTTCAGGATGCATGATTTGATTCGACAAATGGGTTGGTCGGTTGTTTCTGATGAACACAGAGAGCCCGGAAATCGTAGTAGGTTGTTCGATGCTAATGATGTCTGCCATGTACTGGAAAAAAATACGGTAAGTTGAGATGTGCTATTCTTTTTAAAATCGCATGGAAAAATAATAAAGACAAAATCAATTTCAGTTTACAAAAATCAAACTTCCATACATATATAAATATAACAAATTTCCTTATGTTGTATCATTATATATAATGTTCAATAAATTTGATTTTCAGGGAACTGCATCGATAGAAGGCATATTGTTGAACATGTCTAAAATGAAAAGAGATTTAAAGATGAGCTCTGCAGCCTTCTCAAAGATGTGCAATCTACAGTTTCTCAAAATTTATTGTGACAATATTGACAGCAATAAGTTCAAAATTTACCTTCCTCGTGGGCTGGAGGCTTTGGTTTCTAATGAGCTAAGATATTTTCGGTGGGATTTCTATCCTTTGGAATCTTTGCCTTCAGATTTTACTCCAGAAAATCTTGTTGAACTTATCCTGTGCCGTAGCCTTCTTAAGCAACTAGAGAATCATGTAGTCAAGGTACGTTTATTTTAGTTTTCTGTTGTATGTTTTACTACTCGTGATTGATTATTTTCACTACTTGTATATTAAGTAACTATAACCCTTTTAATTTTTTATGACAGTCTCTTCCGAAGTTAAAAAAGATGGATCTTAGTAATTCCAAGCTCCTTACTCGAATAGCAGATTTGTCTCAGGCTCCAAATCTCGAAAGTATAAATCTTGAAGGTTGTACAAGTTTGTTTTATGTTCTTTCATCTCTTCAAAACCTTCACAAGCTTACTCATCTAAATTTGAAAGGTTGTAACAACCTTATAGAGCTTGCAGAGATATCAGGGAGGAGAGGGCACTTGGATATTGTTCAGACCCTGTCAAAAAACATTTGTCATCTGAACTTCACATTGCTCAATAGTTTTATCACAGGCCTTGTAACCAATTTTTCTCTCTGCTCATCTTCGTTGAACATTTCTCGAAATTTTCCCATGAATTTAACAAGTTTAAATTTGAGTGAGACAGCAATAGAAGTAGTTCCTTCATCAATCTGTTGTCTTGCGCATCTTCGAACCTTGGATTTGATTTGCTGTAAAAAGCTTAAAAGTCTGTCAACCAGCATTTGTAAATTGAAATCTCTTCGGCTGATGAATCTGGGTGGATGCTCAAATCTAGAAGAGTTTCCAGAATTCTTGGAGCCTATGGAAGACTTGACTGCGATTGTTTTAGATGGAACAGCGATCAAAAAGTTGCCACAGTCGATTGAAAATCTGATTGGGCTCAAATATTTATATATGGGAGGTTGTAAAGAAATTGAGTATCTCCCGAAAAGCTTGTGTGGGTTAAGCCGTCTTTGTCTTCTGAACCTCGGTGGTTGTTCAAAACTTCAAAAATTGCCTCCTTGTCCACTTGGATTGAAGGTCTTGAATGTTAATCATTGTGAGGGCTTGAAATTAATTGAAGAGGTTCCACCAAACTTAACTCATTTCGATGCAAGGCGATGCACATCACTGGAGACGATGTCAAGTCAGACTAATAAATCTTATCCGATGTGTATTAGTCAGAGGATACTTGACATTACACAAGTATTGTTCGAAATTGGATCATAATACACAAAACTTTGTTGCTAAATGTATGTATTATGTAAGTCCATAAATGATCTCTTCCTTTCACATTCTAATAAAGGTGTTCGTTTTTGGTTTTTAATTAATTATATTTCCATCCACTATAAAAATTTCACCTACTGTGACAAATTTCATTGTGTCGAAAACTAATTTGTCAGAGAAAGTATACATTTAGTGTCAAAAACCCGTGTTTGACATTGATATTCACTACAAAGGATAAAATAGTGTCAACTTGAGTTTTGCCACAACACTTTGTCACAGAAAGTACATTTTTTTTTAAGGGAAATTTTCCCGCCAAATTTTGATGGTAATGTGTGATAAAATTTTATGAGTTATCACTAAAATCCTTAGAGTGTTTGGTCAAAATTGTCTTATAATATCTATGACAATTTGTTTTTCACGCTGTTCATATTTTAATTGCATTATGCTTATCAAAAAAAAAATGAAGGAAAATATATTAATTTTGTTTCTTATTTATTTGCCTTTAAACGTCGGCGTTTCATGATAATTAATCAACACACAGAGGAAAACACCCCCAAATTTGACCATCTTCCTTATCTATCTCTCTGCTATTTCAGAAAATTTTCTACTCCCTCTCTACTATCAGTCAATCACCGGTAATAGTCCGTTCCAACTCTTCTATTCTCCATTCATATTGCTTCCCTAATTATATGCATTTATTGGGTTTACTCTGTAATCTTTCTTCTTCCTTTTTTTCTTTTTTTTAGGGTTTTCAGTTCCAGTTAGGTGGTCAATTAATGCAAGTGCATCATTCCTATTAGTGTTCCAGTAAGTCATAGTATTCTTTTGAGTTTACTTGATTTAGTTGCTGGGTGTGTTTGTTTCGCTTGCATTACTACGCTAGCAGCTTTTAAATCCCTTTTTTGATTGTTTTATAAAAATTTGTATTTGTTTGGGTTTTGACCATTTGAATGTATTCTTCTTATATTTTTTACCTTACTCTATTTTTAGATGGTATGATACTGTTGAATGCACCTCTTCAATAATCAAGATCCAAATTTTATAGATTTTATGATTTTATTTTTGTATGTAAATATGAAATTAACATGTTCAACTTTGAAATTGCCCATGTAGTAAAGATTGATTCCTTGTGCAAATTATACGTGACTGCTTACTTCTATACGTTTGCTGACAAGGTATTCTATGAAATTACTGTGTTCATTTTTTTCAATTTGTCTACTCTTGGCCCATGTGTGCACATGTTATGCAACCCTTTTCCCATTTATTTAGAACATGGATTCTAGGAGGACAAACCAAAATTTCTAGGCATGATTTCTTTATATTTGTTTTTACTTAAACAATGAAAATGACTTCTAAACTTATACCAAGTTTAGAAGATTCAGTAACATGTCTTAAATATATGGTTGGTAGGCAGACTCGAATGGATCAAATCAAAATAGTTAATAATCTTAATCTTCTTTTATATCTTTGTACATAAAAAGTTTTAATATGAAAAGTATGACAGTGGAAAAAAAAAAAAGAAGCACATTATGATGAGATGGAATTCCCAAAGTGTGGAGATTCTTCTTGGAAAATATCCAACCCAAAGTTTCAAGTTTTTTGTTAGTAAGTTAGTAGCTTCTCTTCTACTTTCATTTCACATGTTGTAAAGCTAAACAAACTTCATGGTGGCCCTGGCTTGGTTTGTCCTTTGGAAGTCTTGGTAGTCTCATACTAACCTTTTTTTTACTTATTCTTTGTTCTATTAGTCCCACTGAATTAGCTTTCAATTAATTAATTTTCTCCTTTTTATTTTATTTTATTTTCTTTTTTGTTCTGTTATATTATCCAACTATCTGTGAACTCAAAATTTGGCCATCCTATGTGGATTCATATTTTTATTACAACTGGAATTGATACACTAATTCTTATAAATAATTAAAAGCAACAACCACCAATTCTTATAGATGTCTAAAGTTTCACATGTATAAACTATTCCCTATACATAGCTTTTACTGAATCAATGGGCAATAAGGTAGAAAAGAAAAAGTTGTTCTTTATGATTGACATTAATGTTCTTTATGCCTGAAAAATCTATAATATAGGCGAAAGAGAAATGTACAACAACTTGTATATGTATTGTGATATAAGATATGAAACCATTTTTAATAGTAAAACAAAATAAATTAACAATGACATAAAAAACTTTAAATTAAACCCATAAAACAATGGAAAAAGACAAAATAATAATAATAGAAAAGTACAAGAAAGGTGATGCATAGATTTTGGTCAACCAAGAAAAAGCTTCCTTTTTTTTGACTTTGACACATATGAACTTCTTTATTAATGAACGAGTAAGCACACTATTACGACACAGCAAAGGTACTTTAGGCTGATAGCCCATGATTGCTTTTATCTACATGAGTCGCCACCTCCACCACAACCACTTGTATTTTCACTTCTTCTTGTTGTTCTGGTTATTTTTATCTTAATATCTTGGAGTCCCAGCTTGATAAGCTTGCAATACGCACACCTTGTTCTCTACATATAATAATCTTCCAAGTTCATTCTTTGCATGTGTCTTGTCTTTTATAAGAATGCATTTACCAATATTGATTCCATACTAGAGATGAAACTTGAAACTTTGAAAAGGGGACCACTAATAATGTCAAGAATGGTAAGCTATTATCGTCAATAGTTTAAGTAATTGCTAGATAGAATCTTAAAGCCTAAGATTTTGCATAAAAGAATAAGCTTTTATAGATTATAGTTGAATGTAGGTAGTTAGAAGATAAGAAAAGAAATAAAATCTTTGGCCCTGCTACGGACAGAGTGAGGGAAGAAAAGAATATAAGTGTGGTTTAATATATAACAATATCCTTCTAATTTTGTACGGAACAAAAAGCATTAGTTGAATTATCACATGGAGATTAATCCAAATAATAAACTAAAACCCTTATGTTGTAGCATATATTATTTTCTTACGATGGGTTTTGAGACTCATCCACAACCCATGTGGCAATAAGCATTTGTGCCTATAAAAAAGAACAAATGATGATCAGAAAAAACAGAGTATGTAGAGTAGTTTTGTCCTTATTTGTTGAGTTTTTTATGCATCATTCATGTTTTCTTCCTCCTCTTCTTAATTTAAAAATCAATTATTGCAACAACCGTGGCAATAAATAATAGAAAATGACTAAGCTGGCCATGTCATTTTAAAGACAGTATGTGTGTGTACTGATCATAATGTTCATGCATGTTTGTAAACTATTTAACTAAGTGTATGTCGAATTCTTTCCGTGAAGGTGTAAGGCTGGTAGCCTCAAATTTTAACCCACAAATCTATCAATGATACACACGCGCACGCGCGCACACACACACACACACACATACGATTTTAGCTTTCAATATCCTCTTCTACCCCTCAACCACATATTATTATTTTTATATAAATATCCATAACAACTTACATATTCAGACCCAATATTCAAAATGCTAATTAGTCATTTGTTATTGTAAGAGACTTATACAATTCTAATTATTGAACCACATATTCTTACATATTTAAAATTTTATATTGATTATTTTCCTTCCAGGTTCTGTTGACTTGCAACACCAGCCACAATAAGGTGCCTCTTTTCCTGCAGTCGCTTCACACTTCTCTTGCTTAGTTAGTTTGCTTTGTTTTCAACAAAAGGTACATATTCTATATATTTGTTTGGGATTTAATGTCTTATATTTGGCTGTGAATGAAAGCTTTGGTAGGCTTAGCAATTACTCTACTTCATCTTGATTTTTAATTTAGCATGTACAAAATATTTTTTTTGTTTCATTTTACTTTTCCTCTGTTTTTCTTGTTTATTTTAATTAGAATTAATAATCTCTTTTTAATTGGCTGTCTGTTAGGGGTACATTAAACTACATTACTTACAAACGTGTCAATTGTGTAGTGTATGCTTTTATATCCATTTATGTGGATGAACTTTTCCTTATCATATTACATGTATTTACCTTTTTTAAATCAATTCTATTATGAAGACTTTTATGCATACATAATCTGCTTTGACATTCTTGAATAAGAGTAATGAAGAAGCAATTTATGCATACACTTTATAGGTAGCTTAGTACAGTTTGTTTATGTCAACCCCCAAAGATATGCCCCTTTTGACAGTGCTTTGAAAATTCACCTTAAATGGATAAAAGTTGGATGCATCTCGATAGTCGATTACACCCTACATATGCTAATGGTGTCAAAGAATTCTTAAAGTTTGCCATTGATCACATGGGCAATACAAATACAATTCGTTGCCCATGTTACAAGTGCAATAATGTTTGTTGGCTTACGCCGGAGAAAATTGGGGATCACTTACTCGTACATGGCATTATAAGGTCATACGAACCATGGATATATCATGGAGAGATGTCGGATACCCCTAATGGTAATGCTTCAATCCTTGAAGATATTGATGACAATATAGAGGAGGACATAGATAGTGTTGGAGATGGAACTCGAAAATGTTGGAAGAGTTGAATAATCATGAAATTTTTCAAGATTGGGTAAATGCATCTACATCTTATTCGTCGGCAAGTGATGTCCCCTATCAATCAAATACATTTGCAAACTTGTTTAGAGATGCAACATAACCTTTGTACCCTGGATGTAAGGCATCAAAGCTGTCATTCATTGTGAAGTTGCTGCTTTTGAAGATAATTGATAAATGGACTAGTAAATCCTTTACAATGTTACTTGAGTTCCTATAACATATACTCCCTGCTGATGCATCTGTCCCTCCAAATTATTACAAAGCTAAGCAAGTAATTCGTGACTTAGGCCTCAAGTATGAAAAGATAAATGCATGCAAGAATGATTGTGTCTTGTTCCGAAATGATTTGGTAGATGTAGAGAGTTGTCCAGTATGCAAATCACCTAGGTACAAACCTGTTGAAGAAAGTAAAACAAAAGTTGCTGAGAAGGTATTACGTTATTTTCCTTTAAAACCTAGATTACAAAGGCTGTTTATTTCTTCTAAAACCAAATCGGACATGAGGTGGCATACAGATATGGGTGTCAAAATGGGATTTTAAGGCTTCCAGCTAACTCAGAACATTGGAAGAACTTCGACCAACAATATCCTTATTTCGCTAGTGATCCACGCAATGTGAGGCTTGGATTAGCAAGTGATGGCTTTAATCCCTTTAATAATATGAGCAACTCTTATAGCATGTGGCCAGTATTTGTCGTCCCATACAACTTACCACCATGGAGGTGCATGAAGGATCCTTTTCTTTTACTAACTTTGTTGATCCTAGGTCCTAAAGCCCCAGGTAATGACATTGATGTTTATCTTCAACCATTGATAGATGACTTAAAGAATTTATAGGATGAAGGAGTTAAAATGTTTGCTGCATCAATGAACTATCTTCCAAATGAGAGCCTCGCTTTTTTGGACCATTAATGATTTTCCAGCATATGGCAATCTATCGGGATGGTGTACAAAAGGTAAATTAGCTTGTCTTGTATGTAATGAAGATGCATCTTTCCATTCATTGAAACATGGGCGGAAGATTTGCTATATGGGACACCATCGGTTCTTACCTATATACCATAATTGGCGCAATAATAAACGATTTGGTGGTAGGGAACATAGATTACCCCCGAAGTATTTGTCTAGAAAAGATGTTATTGAGCAACTTAATAGTTTCATGCAACCTATTTTTGGGAAGACACTTTCCAAAAAGAGAAAGCGTGGTTCATGCTTGTTAAATTGGACAAAGCAAAGTATTTTTTTCCGGCTGCCATATTGGAAAGATTTAAGAATTCGTCATAATCTTGATATTATGCACATCGAGAAGAATGTTTGTGATAGTGTTATTGGAACTATTATGAACATTGAAGGCAAAACAAAAGACACATTAAAATCTCATCTTAATTTGGAGGATATGGACATTATGCGTGACCTACACCCAATACGGATTGATGGTGCAATTTTTTTACCCCCAGCATGTTATATGCTTAACCATGAAGAGAAAAAGAGATTATGTGAATTCTTAACTTCAGTGAAGCTATCTGACGGATATGCATCTAATATTTCTAAATGTGTGAATTTAAAGGAGTATAAGATTTTTGGACTAAAGTGTCATGATTGTCATATCCTCATGGAAAGATTATTGCCAATAGGTTTGCAAGGAAATTTACGCAAAGATGTGTGTAAAGCATTGATTGATCTATGCTTCTCTTTCAGAGAGTTAAGTTCTAAAAGTTTGAACGTGAATACATTAGAGTAATTAGAAAACAACATTATTGTAATTCTTTCTAAGCTACAGACAATATTTCCTCCTGCCTTCTTTGATGTAATGGTGCATTTATTAGTCCATCTTCCCCATGAGGCCAAGATTGCCGGTCCTTGCCAATATCGTTGAATGTATCCATTTGAAAGGTACTAGTTCCAATATCTATGTATGTATGATTTCCAAATTGTTGTTCACTTTTTTTCAATCGCCCATTAACGTTATATCCTTTGTAGGTGCATGCACAATCTAAAAGGTTATGTTCGTAGTAAGGCTCATCTAGAAGGATCAATTGCTGAGGGATACATTGACAAAAAATGTTTAACATTTTGCTCCATGTATTTCAATGAGATGGAGACTATATTTAATAGATCCGAAAGGAATTGTGATGCTCATGGTTGTGAAAGTTCTAGTGATTTATCAATTTTCACTCAAAAAGCTCGTGGATTAGGAGGATCGACAATTGAAGATCTTAATATGATTGAGTGGGCAAGATTAAGGTGGTATGTATTGAATAATTGTGCAGAAGTTCTCCCATTTTTACAGTAAGTCATATTATACCAAGTTAGATTTTGCATTTACTGATTAAATAAAGTCATTTTACATGGAATTCCAAATGTTATATATCTTTATTCATATATGTAACTTATGCCATTTGCAAATTGTGTAGTGAACATAAGGAACAACTTCAAAGAGAGAATGTTGAAAATATTTCACATAAACAGCAGTTAGAGTTCCCTATATGGTTTCTAAAACGGGTACATAATGTGCTGTAATATTTATTAATCTGTACATATTATGTTAATCATGTAATTAATCCATTTATCTAATTGTATGCAGCTGATTCAAATGGAGTCGAATGACAATGTTAATGGTATTGCTGACCTAAAACAATTAGTAAAGGGACCCCATAGAAGAGTTTTTAGATATCCTGGCTGCATTATTAATGGACATAGGTTTCGTACGATAAAACGTGATGTAAATAAAAAAACTCAGATCAATAGAGTTGTTGTGAAAGGAGAGCACAATAGGGCTGAAATATGTTTCTTTGGTGTTCTTAATGACGTAATTGAGTTGTCCTATTTAGGTCATAATAGAGTCTTCATATTCAAATGCGATTGGTAGGACATCGGCCGTAGAAATGGAATTCATATAGATGAATATGAGTTCTTGAGTGTCAATGTGTCAAGAACTTGGTATAAAGATGATCCTTATATTATTGCAAATCAAGCTGAGGAAGTTATTTATTTCCCTGACACAAAGTTAGGATGAAATTGGAGGGTTGTTGAAAGGTACAATCACGACATATTTATAATGCACAAGTTATGCAAAGAAAGGGAGATGCAGGAACTGAGCCATTTCAGCAAGATTCAAACTGGATTGATTTTGATAGTGATGCTACACTTGATGATATTGTTCAACCTCTAACCTGGACTAACATGGATGACATATATATTCATGCAAATGAATATAATTCTATACATTTAAATGATTCTTCATGTACTTTGAACAATGCAAATGACCAGGTTGATAGTGATTAAGATATGTATGTTGTACTTGATTGATTTTTTTTTTCTTTTGTTTTGTTTTAATATGGATGATTTGGTTAAGGATTAGCTAGCTATATTAATAATAAAGGCATCTTATACTTATTCCTAAATGAAACCATTTGTAAAAAATTTTGTAATATTAGTTTAACTATAAGTGTGAACAAAATGTTTATCTAGTTTATAGGCTGTAAGTTGTTTGTATGGCCATAAATCTAGTCATCATCCTAGTTATTCCGAAATGCATGAGGTTCAGAACTATGTTCATTTGGCCTATTAAAACCCATTGTTTTGGTACCTTGTTGCTACCATTCAAAATCAGGTGCAACAAAATTATATCGACTATGCCACCAATAAACCAACATCTGTAATAGTGTAAGTTTTTTCTGATGTATTATTTTTTTTAAGTTATTAGTTGGATTCTTGATCTGTCTTGGGAATTTTTTTTCTTCTACACCGATAAAACTGGTTTTTTTCCTTTTTTATTTATTTATTTTTTCATTGTATGGTACTGAAATGGTCGTGTTTGTGTACTACTTTTATATTTTTCATCAGCTTTAATTTCTCTCTACATTATCCTTTGTATTCTATATATTTTGCTGAAAAGATGGCTATGGAGTTGGAACTGCTGGATCGAACCCACTTTTGAATAAAAAATGGTCAATTTCATTACTATTACAATAGAGTAGAAAGTATAAAGTAGTAGTACTACTAGTAGTATATAGTTCCAAGTTGTATTTGCTTAGCTTATCATATGTACGGGTTTCTTTACATGTATGACACTTTTGCTTGTTGGATTTTTCTTTAATTTCCTTAAATTGTTTTTTTATGAAAACCAAGTTGTAACTAGTTAATTAGGACGTTTGAGATAGAGATTGTAGGCAAAAATTGGGTAATTTATTAATTGATGAATTAAGGATTAGCAAGTGAGAACTTAATGGTTTTATTTGTCAAAGTTGTGGGTTGCAGATCATATTAGAAAGTGATATTAATAATTAATTAAATATACACATATTGTCTAATAATATATTTTTTAAACTGATGTATGTAAATATCAAAAGTTTATTTTGTTTCCAAATGGAACTTTGTATTTTTTATTCTTTTTTCTTTAGTATCATATTCCCCATTAACATGAAGCAAATGGACTGCTACATGTAGTGGAAAATTAAAATATAGATTGCAAAGCATATACCAGTGTATACCAATATTTGATTCCATTGATGGGATTTTAGCTATATAGATTTTGTGGGAAAGAAAACAAATATTCCCTTATAATTTCATTTTCAATATGTATACAGTAAAGAATATGGTGTATATATATAATTAGATGTCAAAATTCAGTAGTGTTAAAGAGTAGGAATTCACTATGGGAATTAGAGTTGGAGCTGAAAATTAATTTTGAGATGAAACATTATATATATAAGTAAATCAGTAATAGTACTATTAGGAAATTGTTAATATTAAGATGCTTTAAAGATGGTTAATTCTCATTGGATGATGTGTTTGGACCCTTCTCTCTCTTTAAATAGCATGTCATTTAAAATTGCAATGAGTTTAAATATATAAGGGGAAGTTATGAAAGATGAAATGATAAATTTTGTCTTCACCAGTATTACTCCATGTGCACCAATGATAATCATTGTTTAACTTAATTATTACTTTTTTTATATGACGTATGTTTGTCAGTCATATACTTTTAAAAGAAAAATAGAAGAGACGATGAGTTAATTCTCATGCTTACAGTATTAAACAAACAGACAGTATCTATATTTCCAGGGAAAGGGAAAAGTACAAGAGGAAGTCTACTGCCCACTAGGACATCTCCTAGGAAAAGGGCATGTATAAGGCTATTTGGACACATAGAAGCAATTGAAGATGGACAATCAAATGCTGAGTTCCATGAGATGGACTCACAACAGATTCCTCCAACTGCAAATGCTCCTAGCGAGCCTCAAATAGCAAATGACCAAGGTAAGGATATAATATTTTATAAAAATTATATATACAGATATTAATATGTAAGTTATTTATTAATGGTGCCATGAAAGTAATATTGTTTTTACTATAAACTTATAAAAAGTACAAGTAAATGTAAATAACCTAGAAGTGTAAATAGATGGAGGACATGTAGAAGAAACATGGCATGAAGGTGGTAGCTCTGACATGGAGAATACAGGTACTAATATGTTAAAAATTATACTATGCGGTGCATTTACTGATTATTTGTATTTTTAATTATTTTATTATATTGTATGATATAGAAGTACCAAGAAATGGTGGTGCAAAAAAACGTGGACCAACAAGAGGCATTTCATTAGCGAAGAAGAAACTACCAAGGGGAAAATGGTCGTTACAGCCCCCCATATGATACGTTTTGTAGAAAAATATGCCACACAGTTTATATCTGAGATTGGTGTGACAGTAAGGTGTCATGCACCACTGCATTTAAAGAATTGGACTGATGTAAGTTCGGAAGTCAAAAAGGAAATGATAGACTTCTTACAGGTATTATCCTACTTTTACTGCTTAATTTAGAAGGTATTATGGTAAGTATTATGACACTCTTATTACCTTGTAGGAATCT
Source organism: Rhamnella rubrinervis (assembly GCA_007844105.2). Lineage (NCBI taxonomy): Eukaryota > Viridiplantae > Streptophyta > Magnoliopsida > Rosales > Rhamnaceae > Rhamnella > Rhamnella rubrinervis. Next base: position 21,206,830 of record CM017574.2, on the reverse strand, counting down.
TTTGTGTTTAATGAAGATGTGATGACCATGAGTGCACTAAATGCACAAATGAGGAGGAGTTTCAGAACATGGAGATACAGGTTGTATGAGAGGGTGAAGAAGTTTGAAAATGAAGAGGATATTGCTGCAATGAAGCCCGAGCATATAACGGCAGAAGAATGGATGGTTTTTTTGAATCACATCAACTCGGAGGAATTCCAGGTTAAATTAGTTTGCACATGTTTAGTCATTACTTGTATCATTTATCGATTATTTAAACTCCATTACTTATATATATATATATATATATATATATATATATATATATATAAATCCTCCATATGAAGCATTTGAATATGAATGATGTTTTGTGTGAGAATATTTGTTTGATTTTCTATATTTTATTTTTTCACTTTGTCTGGGGTGAATAATTGAAGAAGCATTTAGTAAATGTGGGTCATAGTACAAATTCCGTACACATATATAATTGGACGAAGTAGGTAAAAAATATATATGGAGTAATGGAATGATTTTTATTATAAGCATGCATAGCTTATAATTATTATTTTTTTAAAATTTATCTGGGATAAATTGGATCTGTTCTTATTCTTATGCAATTGGACTAATTGAATGGGTCCAATTTCAGTGATGCGTAGGCTGTTTATTTTGTAAATGAGTTTGAACCATGTAAGCCCACATTCGAATATTTCAGATTTTTTTAACAATGAAGCTATAGACTCATTGTTCTTTATCATTATTTATGTGGTATGAAAATTTGTGTTGGTTTGCACTAATTACCAAGTGATTTTAATCAGATTATTTTTGTTGTGTTGGTTAACATAATAGAAACGAAGCATTACAAACAAGAGCAACAGGGAAGCAGGCAAAATGAATCATGCTGGTGACACAAAGTTGATTGCTCGAATAATTTATGAAAATAAATTAGAGGTGTACAAATATTATTAATTAGTATATTTGTATACATAGTAAATTTGATATTTAATAATTATACTTGATATGTATACAAGAAGTTGAAGAAAATGAAGGGGAAGTGAATAAAATTCAATTGTTCCATGACACCCATTACAGCAATAAAAAAAACAGTGGGTGGATGAAGGATCAAAACAAATATATGTAAGCAGCATTGTTAAATGCAATGTCTATATATGTAAATCTATTCACAATTATAGTTTATTGCTAAGGTATAACTAATAACATGTGATTCTCATTAATTTGTAGGAAAGACTTGTACAGTTGCGAGAATCAACATCGCTCAGCGAAGATGAGATATTCGCTAAGGTCCTTTAATCCAAATCAGTAGCTTTCCAAGCCATTGGTGTACTTCTGAAACCAAACAAATTACGAGCAACCAAAGAAGTTGCAGCCCTAAAAAAGGAACTTGAGCAGTACAAGGTGAGGGAGAAGGAAAATAATTTGACTTATTTGGAATCATTAAAGAAAAATCAACAGTTGGAAGGTAGGCTTGTTGAGACGGAAAAGAAAGTCAAAATTTTATTAGAGTTACATGAGAGGCAATTTGACTCATTTGATAGGCTAGTGGACCGTCTTGAAGGTGGCAATGACACAGGAGATGGAGATACTTCTAACCAAGGTAAAGTAATTATACCTTTTCTGATTATGGTAAATTACTTACTTTGTTTATTGAAGAAAAATTTAGAGTCTAAATTAATATTGTTAGTCATAATATGAAAACATTAATAGGTGAATAATATGTTGTGTCATAAATATGAAACATTAATATGTTGTTTCAATGTATCTAGGTTGATTTTGGACAAGCTTTAATATGCAAGGCATGGTGGTTACAATTGGAACATACTCTTTAGGTATTGTATATAGTAGTACGTAATTTTGGAAGTTTAATTTGGCAACATGCTCTTCAATTAGGTGTTATGTAGAAGCTGATATGCAAATGATTGGTATATATTTTGACAAAGCAATGGACTGAAATGCGTTAGGATGTATGATAAGGAAATTTGGAATAATTTTGCATAGAAGCATATTATATGATGATGATTTCCTTCTTTGGAAAATTATGCTTTTTGTGGAATTTAGCATTAATGGAGTCATATATTGTAAGTGAGTATTGAACATGCATTTTTTTTATGCAAAGTGAAATGAAAATTCCATTTCATATTGTCTAGTGGTGTGCAGAGGTCAGTATTCATTGATACATTTACATTCATGCTGAATTTATTACTCAATCCAATTAGTGTCAAAATAAGCATGACACTAATCAAACGATAGTGACAAATACAGTGGCAGAAGTAAAGAAAATTATGACAAATTATACAATGTAATGAAATTGTCACAAAAACCATTAAAAATGGAGTAATGACTTACAAAAGGAACTGTGACGAAATAATTGTCACTATATTACTAAATTATAAATCAATATTATTCGTGGTAATCCAAAGGTTGACACTTATAATTTTTTTTATCACAATTTCACTTGTCACTGAGTAACAAATAACAGTTATAATATTCTACAGTGACATAATAAACAGTGTCACTTTTAATAGAAAATATTTGTGTCTATTCAAAATTCGACACTAATATTTTCCCTGTGACAATTTATTCTGTCACTAAAAGCTATTGCCACAAACATTACCCACGTCACAGATACTTTCAGTATCAGCAAATATTGTGACTGTTACGTATTGTGATAATTATATAGAATGTCACAAATATATTTTGTAACAAGTACTAATGTCACAAATTTTTAATGTCACAAATAGTATCTGTGATATAATCAACTTGACACGGTATCATTCCGTGTCAAGAGTACGAATTGTCACTAAAATTTTTATTGTCACAAAAACTAAAAGTTTGACTGGATTTTTTAATGTAATCAGTGACAAATAGTGTGGATTTAGCGATAATTTTGAAGCCTTATTGTGACAAATATTCTTGACACAAATTCCTAAAAGTCAGTGACAAAATGAAAATTTGTCATAAGTAAATGAACATCAGTGATGTTACTGTTTGATTGTCACTAAAGTAGAATTAGTGTCTGCTTTTTGTGTCCACCCAGTGATGCTCATTTTTTGTCATAGATACATATACAGTGACAAAAAAGGGCTTTGCTGACAATTTTGTGTTGTCACAGTAGATAAAATTTTTTGTAGTGATCCATTGTTGCAGGGCTTTATTTCATCAGCGCCTCGTATTTGTTATCCTGGAGATGAAATTCCAAATGAGTATACATATCGAAGTATGGGGAGTTCAATGAATATCAACTTTCCTCCCAATGGTAATAGCTTCTTTCTTAGGTGTTGCTTACTGTATGCAGCATTAAAAAGTGGGCACTGGAGGTGAGTATTGCAACATTAAAAAGTGTGGGATTCGATTACTTAAGTGGATGGAAGAGTCATATTTTGAAAGATTAAATAGGTAAATAAATGCAAGTGGTTTTCTTCTCTCAATATTTATTTTTTATTTACAACACATTTCAAGGTATTTTACATGCTTTATAAGTTAATAGATAAAAAGCAATCAAACTGGTTTTTCTTAATATATTATTTACATAGTTTTGCTATAAACCCCGACATCACGCACCTTACAAAATGCGCCTCTATTAACTTTTAACGGTCTGTTTGCTAACACTTAAAAAGACCTCATTAGATTTTTTTTTTGTCGTTTTCCTCAAATTTTGCCCTTTCTTCCATTTTCTTCTTTTTTTTCTCTTCTTTTTGTTTCCTACATCTTTTCTTTTCGTCTCTAGCCTCTGCAACTAGGAACCCATTTTTCCTCTTTCCTTCTCTTCTTCGGCCTCTACAACCCATGCACCCATCCTGTGCAAAGTCAGCCCCATCCCTTCTCTTTTTTCTTTCTTTTTCCTAACATTCACCCTCATCTACTTGCAAGCAATCGAGTTGAGTGGTCTTCCCCCAACATTTGTCATTTCGATCATTTACCCTCATCTGCTATTTTGATCATCGAGAAGGTGTTGAAGTTGCTCGAAATGCTGTCGCCAGTTAAGGAAAGACAGAAGGGGATCTGTGATGAAAAAAATTGCATGGAAGGAATTGTACCAAAGGTATTAAAGGTGTCGGGGAGTGTGACAGAGCATGCGGTTATGATACTATTGAGCGTATGATATCTTTTCCGAGACAGAAGTGCTCAAGAGGCGGTGACAAAAGCAAACGGGCTCATAAAGTTTCTGTTGTTGATGTAAAGCAATTTCTCGCCAAGTGTTCGAAAAATGTCGCTGAGTTGCTTAAGATCTTTCACCTTAATTCTAAAGCTTTCATTTCTTGTTACGATACTAAGACCACTCATATCATGCCCTTCTGATACTGATATGACCTTTTTTCGCCAAGTGTTCGAAAAATGTCGCTAAGTTGCTTAAGATATTTCACCTTAATTCTAAAACTTTCATTTCTTGTTACGATACTAAGACCACTCATATCATGCCCTTTTGATACTGATATGACCTTTTTTCTCTTCTTTTTTTTCTTTGTTTTTTAAAAAAAAAATTAAATTTTAGTTCCTCTTTTTGTTTGAAGACATGGAAAGTGAGGCAGTGAGAAATAAGAGAAAAAAAAAAGAACTTGTAAATGAAAAAGGAAATTTTGTTAGTGAACAAAGACAAAAAGAGAAGATTCATTTAATTTTTAGTTTGGCATTTGAACATTTCCTTGTTTTATCTATTTATTTTCTTTAGTTTTAGGATACATATTTTGATGATAGAATTTATTTATTTTATTTTTTTGGGAATAGGTATTAAATTGAGAGATTGAAGATTTTAAATTGAGATCATAAACTTGAATCAATATTATAATCTAATAAGCTTAACAAAAAAAACACAAAAGAAAAAAAAAGGAAAATAAAGGAAGTGATGGAGAAAATATGTGGTTTTGAATGGTTGTGATTATTGAATGGGTGGTGTAGCTGGGATTGAAACGGTAGATGTTTGAGGAAGAGCACCCAACTTGATTGCTTCTAAGCTGATAAGGGTGAATGACTGGAGAAGAAAGGAAGAGGGAAAAAGAAAGGATGGGGCTGACTTTACACGGGATAGGTGCATGGGTTGTAGGGGTCGGAGAAAAGAAGGAAAGAGGAAGAATGGGCACAAAGAAAAGGAAAGATGTAGAAAACAAAAAAGAAAAGAAGAAAATGGAAGAAGGGGTAAAATTTGGGGAAAACGAATAAAAAAATTTAATGAGGTTTGTATTAGCAAATGGATTCGTAAATGTTAACAGAGATGTGTTTCGTAAGGTGTGCGATGTCGGGGTTTATAGCAAAACTTATTATTTACATAATTCACTTTTATTGTTTTGATGCTTAATTATTTTAATTAACTAACTATACTAGAAAATTTATGGGTTTTTAAAAACAATTTTACAATCAAATGAAGTGAACCCCACCGTCCATGGTCATGTCAAAACCTCACCGTCCATGGTCATGAAAAAAAAATAAAAAGAACAAGAAGAAGAAATCTTGTACGAGGTTGAAGAAAAAATTATATATAAAACTTCACCCTATTTCAAATTACACTTTTTTTTTCCTTTTTTTCTCATCTGAAGTAATTTTCCCTTGAACTAAGTCACAATGTCTTATTGGTCCCTTCTTTTAATTTGTTTTTCAGAAATTACACTTACAATTTTTGGTATTTTTTTCTTTATTTTCTTTTTTCAAATTTACATTTTCATAAATTGCACCTAGACCACTCAAAATTTACATTTTTTTCAATAACAATTTGATGGCATAATGGTAAAAAAAGTCGGCACTAAAAAAAACACGGGGAAAAAAAAAAGGGTTTTTGGGTAAAATGACCACTACAATGACAGTATTTGAAAAAATACTCACCAATCTATATTTGTTGTAAAATCTAGACAGTATACCGAATTTGCCCTTCATTAACTCTCTTATCCTTAAACCCTATTCTCCTAAAACCCTACACGTTTCAAACCCTTCCACGAAGTCGCAGTCGTCTTTGACCGTCAACTTTCACCGTCAACTCTCACCGTCTTCTTCTCCATCACCGACAACAATAGTAACTGAAGCCGCTGCCACGAAGAAGAGGAGTTGTGAGGTTGAGGAATCCTTTAATGCACTCCAGATATGAACAAATTTATAATAAAAAAAAAGAACTTTTATATATAAGTCTTCTATTTGAATGGGTATTGTGAATGCACATACAATTTATATAGACGACCAATTAAGGATACTCCTCGGTCAAATATACTGAGGTATCGGCCAAGTTGGCCGAGGGGTGTCCTCTTGTTATATACGGGATACTCCTCGGCCAAATTTACCGAGGCATCAGGCAAGTTGGCCGAGGGGTGTCCTTTTGTTATATACGGGATGCCCCTCGGCCAAATTTACCGAAGCATCGGCCAAGTTGGCTGAGGGGTATCCTCTTATTATATACAAGATACCCCTCAGCCAAATGTGCCGAAGCATCGACCAAGTTGGCCGAGGGGTGTCCTCTTATTATATACGAGAGACCCCTCTACCAAATTTGCTGATGCCTCGGCATATTAAACCGAGGGTTATCCTGTATATAACAAGAGGACATCCCTCGGCTAGATTTAGCTGATGCCTTGACATATTTGGCCGAGGGGGCTCACGTATATAATAAGATGACACCCCTTGGCCAACTTGGCTGATACCTTGACATAATTGGTCGAGGGATCTCACGTATATAATAAGAGGTCATCCCTCGCCCAACTTGGACGATGCCTCAGCATATTTGGCTGAGGAGTATCTCGTATATAACAAGAGGACACCCATCGGCCAACTTGGCCGATGCCTCGCATTTTGGCCGAGGTTACTTTGCTTCATTTACAGTGGTATTTCACTCGGCCATACGGCCGAAGGACTTGGCAATTGGGGCGAGTGAAATACTAGTAAAAGTTATGAATGAGTTATGAATGCAATTACACCTGAAATTCATACACTTCACACATATATACTTATACATACATAGTATTGTTGTTAGTTTCAATTGAAAATGCAGTGATTGGTTTTTGTTAATAGGTTTTTGATTATTTTGATATGTTTTGTGTTATAGGTTTCACGAAGAATTATTCCCAAGGGTGCAGGGGATATTGCTCATCTCACAGTCATATCCAACCTGCAAGTGGAACTAAAAGTTATCTACAATAAGCTACAGAAGGGGATAGATCAATTTGAGGCTTCAATTTTTGGTGATTTCACAAGGATGAAGACAGTAAAATTTTGTGGTGGATTTGTGCACCACTTGCTATTGAGACAACTATACAACGATGACCCACACGTGATCGAGTTTGAATTCAATGGAGTTGGAGCAACGTTTGATAGGAAGGCCTTTGTCATGTTCACTGGGTTAAATTGTGGTAAATTCCCTAAGAAATCGGAGATGAGGAATTTATCTTATAACTTGTGGACCAAGTACTTTGGTGAATCGGGTCCAATAACACAAATAGAGTTCGGTCAGGCGTTCAAGGACATTGAATTCAAGTACGAAAATGATCAAGAAATATGGGACAATGTCAAATGCTGCATGTTCTTGTTTCTAGAGACTATGCTTCTCCCGGCCGATCGATCAAGATTAGTGAAGAAAAATAACTTTACAATCATTGAAAATGATAATTTGCTAGAGAAGTACCCTTGGGGGAACTTATGCTATGATCTTACCATTTCTAGTCTCCGATCGAAGATGGAGACGGGGAAACGAGGACATCCTACAGTCTTTACAGATTTCTTCTTGCATTTCAGGTGACATTATATTACATAAACTTTCATTATGTTTATATTTTATAATTATGTGCTCTTATCAACTTCGTTATAACTTTTTGTGTAGATGTGGGGCTTTCATGTGATACCCATGGTTCCCACCATGACATCGCTAGGAGCCTTTCTCGGTGTCAGATATCCAAGGATGCTAGGATACCAATTCCCTAACATCCTACACTATAATAGGCTGGCCAATGACGTCTTCAACAAAAAACAAGTAAGTTTAACCCAATTTGAATTTTCGTGTGTACTTTTTATGATCGGTTGTATGATTTATTTCAATTGTATTTTTGTTCTTGTAGTATATCGTGAATAATGAGCTTATTCCCACCGAGGAGGAGTTGCAGAAGACTTACATGATCAACTTCTAGGTAAGGCCGACGACAAACAATATGTCGGGCCACCAGTTGTACATGTATCAGCCCCCTCATCTGCAGCGCTCGAGCCAGAACCAGAGTAAGAGCCAGTGTATACTACACGAGCTAGCACACAATCATTATCTTGAAGGCATGATAAATAAGTTGTGGGAAGATTTTGCAAATATGCGAGCTAACTTTGCACATCAATTGGCGCAACAAGGCAGCGATATACAAGAGTTGAAGACAATGGTGAACCAGTTGTTACAGCATCATAAACAATAGGTTTATTTTTTTAATTTGTATTGATTATTTTTTACTCTTTATTTGTTTAATTTTACTTTTACTGATTGATGGTTTACTTAATTGAACTAATGATGATTTTGGTATATTATGTAGCAAATAGTAACTTATATGCCGCCTCCGCCATCCCCAGCTCTAGAACAGGAACCACATCATCTAATTCATGTGGTTTGGGATCCTTTTAAACAGGTAGACAAAAAGAAAAAAGCTGCATTGTCTAAATTTCTTAAGGATAGAAAAAGTAAATTGTCTACGGTCGATGGTTTTGATAAGATAAGTAAAGAAGTTTATAATTTATTCTTGGCCAGTGGAGGCTGGTTGAATAATAATGTAAGTATAGTTTTAATTAAGCAAGTTGTAACTACTTTGTGCGGGCGAAACCCAAACTTTACTATTATAATTGTTTTGTAGGGAATGGATGTTGTTCTGTATTTCATTAGAAAGAGGATCAATAGTAACTCTGGACTATTTCCATCGAACGTGATCATAGCCGATTGCTTCTTTTAGGTACGTTTAATGTATATCTTTTCAATTAACAAATTACAATAATTGTGTACACACTAACATAATATATTTGTTTAGGTCCGTGAATAATAGGCCTTAATGCAAGGGCTTTATAACAAGCACGTGGTTCAGGATCCACATGTTGATGAGGACATCGAGCAGAACATTGATTGGGCGAGTGAGATGAACGAAACGCCCTTCAGTGAGTATTATGCGGGAAAAATGCCGCTCAGATCATTATCTTGGGCACACAAGGACATTGCGAGTATTAACCATTTTATATTTTTCAATGTTATTGTAACTAATTGTAATTAATTTTACTTACAAATTTTAGTTTTTCCAAATTGGTGTAGGTATATATCCCAGTGAATAACAATGGTGCGCATTGGTTGATAGCGAAGGTTGATATTCCTAGCCGGCATATTACCCTATACGACTCGGCAATTAAAATGACGCCTACGTCATGGTTTCAAATAAAGAATGCAAGACCATTGGCGGTGTTGTTCCTGTATTTACTGATGGTCAACGAATATTACACTCATCATCCGGATCAAACGCTAGACTTAACTCCATTTAGAATGACCCGGGAAGAGGATTCCTCACTCCCACAGCAAATAAGCGAGTAATTTCTTCAATACTCATTTACACATCTTTAAGGGTATCAATGTATCTTATTATTTACTTAACCAATTCCAATGTGTTTTTTCAGTGGTGATTGCAGTGTTTATGCATTGAAGTATATAGAATACCTCGTTGCTAGATGGCCATTTGACTTCAACTGTAGTCACATTGCTTTATCTAGGGAGAAATATGCTGTGGAGATTTTTCACAATGAGATGTAAAGTACCTATTAGTTTGGTCAATATTGTAATGAATATCAATTTATTAATGGTAAAAAAATATCAATTGATTCATTTATGAACTTCAAAATTGTAAGTAAACAAATGTAACAGACCAAGAATTTCAAAATAACTTGTTAAAAACATAGTCAAACGAAATACTCGGCTAATATGGCAAGGCACTAGGCCATTATGCCGAGTGCCTCGGCATTTTGGCCGAGTAATCCTTTAGAAAGGCACACTCGGCTGATATGCTGAGGCACTCGGCATAATGGTCGAGTGAAATTTCAGCAAGCTATTAACTTGTTGGAATTTCACTCGGCCACATTGTCGAGTGCCTCGGTGTATTAGCCGAGTATTTCGTTTGACATAGGGATTTTTTTTTTTTACAAAATTTGGGTTTAACTTACAACCCAATTAATACAATACCACAATAAAATGAATATCTATAATGGCATATTACTAGTGCATATTTGTCGGTTGTGACCAACTACCTCACATCTGCTACATTTACGATGTGATCGGTCTTCTCCTCTGGACAGAATCCTTTGAGTCCTAGGTCTTCAAGGAGCACGCCTAACTATTGGAGGGGAGACGATCCGATCAATTACAGCCAGCGATACATGCCAGAAACTTCTATCATCCAGAGGATATATAGTCATTGCGTAGTATTCCCTCCATGAAGAAACACTGTAATATTCATAACAAAAGCTGTAGGGCGTCAAATTTCTAAATCAACACGCAGCAATTGTATGTATACATGGATACCCATCCATTTGAAACCGCCAACATGAGCATGTTTTAGCTTCCAAGTTAAATGTGGTAACGAAAGTACGAACTTCAAATTCATACAAACTCAAAGGGATTACAGTGAATCTCCGACATTCGTTTAGCCTCTTTGTTAATATCTTTTCAAGCCATGGAGTAACCGGTGTGGAGGCAGCTGCAGATTCATTTCGACGCTCATAAAACCAGTTTTGTAACAAAGACCTTATTGCCTCGAGTAGAGGTACAAACAGAAGTGATCTAGCATCTTTTAAGACTGCATTCATATACTCAGTTATATTAGTTGTCATTATGCTGTATCTATTGCCCGGGAAAAAAGCTCTTGCCTACTTATCAGGACTAACTTTCATGAAATATTGATATGCTCGTATATTAATGGCCTCTAGCTTTCGCATTTGCAGCTCAAAGTCAACAGGCAAATAAGCTTTAGCTGCTTGATAAAAAGCCATATGGACATGTTTGTTTTTTTTAAAATTCAGTTTCACATTGCAGCTTAGATGATACATGTAATTTCCATGATAAGCATTGAGATATACCAGGGCAATAGCCCTTTCCAAACCCTTATATCTATCGGTAATAAATGCTAAATCATTAACCTGACCGTAGGCCTCCTTGAACTTTTCAAAGAACCAAGTGTATGATGTTTCATTCTCAGTATCCACAATGCCAAAGGCTAGAGGGTATATCTGCTCATTCCCATCGAAGCATGATGCAATAATTAAAGTACCCTTGTATTTTCCTTTTAGATGGGTCCCATCCACAGCTACAACAGGCCTAACCTTATGAAATCCGACAATATTTTGGCCTAAGGTCATGAATAAATATTGAAAACAGTTGTCATCATCCGTCTTAATATGAGTTATGGTACCTGGATTCTTTGCCTCCAACATTGAATACCACACGGGCAATGTTTGATATGACTCCTCAGAGGTGCCTCTGATACTATTTAATGCATTTTCTCTTACTCTCCATGCCTTGTCATATGTTATACGGACCCCTAGTTCATTGGTAACATCCAGTACAATCTCTTTTGTTCTATATTGGCAACCAGTAAATTAGTGCTTAGATCTAATATGATTCCCTATATATATGCTGCTTGCTTGCCGATGATTTGGTTGACATTGCTTGAGTCGACTTCAACTGTGACCTTTAAAGACTACCTTTATAGCCCACAACTCTACATTAGGAACCTTAGTGGCATGTACCCGCCATGTACAATTGTCGAAAGTACATCTTACCTCGAACCTTTGTGAACAAGACTTCATGACCTTAAATTGAAAATTTTCCTTCATTGCATACATGGCCAACTTCCGTTGCAACTCTTTCTTATTGGCGTATATTTGACCAACCGTGGGTGCATCGCTTCCAGATAGTGAATAATCATTACTTGAACTTGATTCAATTGTTGACGATGAAAAATGACTAACAAATTGAGATGCACTTACCCTTTCACTTACTCTTGTTGCTTTATGAATTAATTTCATTACGAATAGGTGGAATGAGAACAATATCCGTCCTATACCGATCCGATACAAAATGAGCATCACAATTTGCTTCAATTGGAACTTCAAATGTACCATTGACTTCGATATCATCACCCCTCATACTATCATTATCCAATTCGATATCATCATCCAGTGCAATATCATCTTCTTGCATTACTACATTCGTATCATCATCACACTCTAAATCATAATTGTAAAGGTTATACATCCTATCATATTTATCTATTATGGGCAACACGCGATCAGCCACTGTAATGTCTTCCTCATTGTTCAAATTAAATGCAATACTTTTCTCAATTTCATTATGTGGGATTGAATAATTTTCATTTCCAATTCCACTACCATTAACATTCACATCCACTATAGGTCTTGATGTTGAAAGTCTATTGCTCCTACTTCGAGAGGCAAATGGAATCGCACGATCGGAATCTCTTTCTCCAACTGCTGTTGTCTTTTGTAACAGAGGAGTATCTTGTAGCGCCTCAACCTCAATAAATAGTGGAGATGTATGCATTGTATCCACACGAAAAAGCTCTTTAAAGAAACACTTCACATCTCCATCATTTTCAATCTCAATGGGATCCAATTTATAACATGATCGAACTATAAACTTCATTTTGATGCGAAATTTATTAGGATTTAAACTTGTTGCTTCATATGCTATTTCTAATAACTCATTATATGTGCAGTTCATGTGTATGAGCTTTGCTTTCGTCCTCCCATCCAAATAAGTCCAATTCCTTTCAACATCCATCTCAAACCTTCCATCATAGCGAATCACAACTATAGCTGTTTTTTGCATCAACAACCTACAAATACAAAATTATATAGTTTACTTTTTTGTTTCAACTTTTATTTTATGAAATCAAAAAATAATTCTTGCTCAGCAAGTTGGCCTAGGCAAATTGGCATAGGGACTCGGTAGGCCAATCTGCCGAGGAAAGCATAAAATGGTATTCCTCAACAAATTGGCATAGAGACTCGGTAGGCCTACCGAGTCCATAGTCTAACCTGCCTAGGAAGACCATTTTATGCTTTCTAGGCAGATTGACCTAGGGCCTAGGCAGGCCTACCGAGTCCCTATGCCAATTTGCGGAGGAAGGCACCACTAAAGCCAATGGATGCACCATTGGCAGGTTAGCCGAGGCCTTATGCCAACCTGCCGAGGATGCATCCCTACCAGTACAATTTCTTCCAGATCTCGTCATTTTTTTTCCAAAAACTCATGCATTCCAAACACAATACATCAAAACCACAAAATCAAAAGCAAATACACATACTTATTACTTATTACCTTCCTCAAGCATATTAACGCAAACATAACAAAGTATGCAACTGTAAATTACGAATTTGTTATTATCTTTTTTTACAGCTGATGAGATTTAATGGGAAAAAAGGAAAAACAAAGAAGTTTCTGAAGAAAAATTAAATTAATAAGGAATAAAAAACAAATTGCCGAGGTAGACAGAAGAAGAAAGAAGAAGACTGAACTTTTAAAGGAAGACCCACAACTTAACGTTCACAGATAAAAAGAACAAAGTGTTAGATGAATTAATGTAGAGTCAGTTTTTGTGTACAAGAGAGTTAATAAAGCGCAAATTCGGTATATTGTCTAGATTTTACAAGAAACATAGATTGGTAGGTATTTTTCCAAATACTGTTATTTTAGTGGTTATTTTACCCAAAAATCCAAAAAAAAAAAAAAAGAAACCTACGTGCTTCAGGGGTTGCTTTTGGGATTGCAAATAATGGATGGCATGCTCTTGATCACCATGGCATCACCCCGAAGCTCCTCCAAAATTCACTTTATCTTCACGGGTATCGTGATAGTATCATATTTCTAAGTAGCTCCTTTTTTTTATTTTCTTTTTTTTTTTTTGGTAAATGATCTGCCTTTTATGATCGCTAATCAAGAACAGGGTGGCACATGATGTGTGGTTGGATATCAACAAGAAACGAACTACAAAACTTTCGTAAGTTCTCACAATATATGGCATTTATTCATTTAATCCCGCTTTTCTTTTCCAGTTTCACTTTCACAGTATTGCATTAGCTAATTAATCAGTACTGTATGGTGGTGCTTGGACCAAAATCATGAAGCACATATCACGTATCCCCTTCTACGTCACCCCAGTTAGAACTTAATACATGTCCAATATTTAATTTATTTTTCTTCTATCAGGTTTTTAACTGCGATGATAAAGAATGAGACATGTATTCTAGATTCAACAGGGGCAGCGTCCTGGTGGCAGAAGGGCAGGGGCTATCCAGCGAACCCAGCAAGCAAACACTAGCATAGTTTTCATGGTTGGATGGGAACATAAACTCCTATTGGGTTCATTACTACATTTAGCATATGTTGATAGTTGTTCTCTAAGTAGGTGTTCTTGACAGACATATGCTTTTGATACTTGAGTGTTGATATGGAATTTAAACATAAATTTGGACGTGGTTTGGTGGGTAGATGTCATATAGCTAAACAACATATTTTTATTTTTGGGAATGCATTATATGAGACAATAGACTTCCTGCTGCATGCAGTGAGGTATCAAGATATTGATCAAATAGGATCTTGCTTTGGTAAAGATGTATTCAACCCTCGTGGCTATGACAAAAGCGACTACTATGAAGAAATAGGTTATTGATTATTCCTTGAAATTGTGAGTGGCAGTTCATTTTTCTTAAGATATTAATGCTGCGGCTCAATAAATTTGTTTGAGTTTCATGTTAAAGTTTTTGTTCTTTCTGCTTCATCAAATATTATAGAGCATGTCTGTATTTGATACGTGGATGAAGATTCATGAAGTGGTTCTACAAAACCCTGCTGCTTTCTGGATTGTATACGTGCTACTTAACTCTTACCCAGTATGATATGAGATAATGACGGCAAGGCAAATAGCAAATAGATAGTAACAGAAAAGCCTCATATCTACAATATGATCTCTGAATGTTCTCATTTCATCAGTTTCTTTTGATGAATTATTGTTTTCTAAAATTATCTGACGATGATATCAAGTTATATTTGTTATATTTTCTTTCTTGAGTTTAACCACTCTTCAATCTTATGTTTTGATGTTTACCAACGCAGAGGCTGATATGAGGCATGAGATGGAGGAAGGAACAAGAAAGGAAGAAGAGTCAAAAGGTTGAATTTATTTACGGGGGCCACAAGCGGGAATTGTTGCTACTGGACCCAAAATTAATGTAAGTTTGGTTGAGCTTATGTGTGAAAAGCAAGAAAATGTAGGAAATAATCGTTGCCTTGGGGCCGCATGATGTTGGTGAAATGTTGAACTCTTCGAACGTTGTTGGGTTGTCAATTCCTAAGGCTTCATAAAGAGGGATGAAGGACAACTGACCAAGACAGCTATGGGAAGGCCTGTTAGAGGTCCTATGCATTTTAGTTCTAATGGGAGATCAAATAGATCATCAACTACATCAAAGATAGAGTTGTGAAGCTGTGAGGGAATTTCATGCCAAACCACTTCAACGCAGCCAAACTCCTCAAATGCATGTCGGAGTTGGTTGCAAACCAACACCCATGACTCCGTTCCAGGCTTCAGCTTCTCTGATCTACTCAAATCACCTCTGCCCCTGCTATAGGTCCCATGTTCACAGCCTTCCTCTAACCTAGTTTTTGAGATTAATGCATGCACTACTTACTCATATAATTTCTTCTTAATTACTTAAAAAAGAGAGGGTGTACGTGTATTTATACAAGTGTTTCTTGTTGTTCTTGGATAAAAATAAGATTAAAACTTTATGTTAAAACAGTGAATTTAACTAGCACAGCATAGGATTCCAATACACAGTTCACATTATTCATGTGAGATTGCATGAAATTTTAAATAATTATAAATGGACAGAAGATCCCTTTGATGCTGCTGATAATTGAATGTATATTTTATATTTTCATTTTTTAAATGTACTAAACGTCACAAACATGTGACAGCTCTAAATTACACGGTTGATTTGAGACCATTTTTAAGTTGAAACTTTTAATTCATATTACGAGAGCCAGCTTTGATGGGGTTGGTATTTGGTAGCCACTCTAACTATTAAATAAATCTAAATAATTATCAAAATGTAGCCAGTATGGATTGTGTCATTTTATTTAGGGTATTTGATACCAATGACCTCTAAATTATTGTTAAAAATTATCTTCAAAATTAACAAAATGACATTAATACCCTTTGATGCTGTTATTAATTGATATATAAAATTTATATTTTCATTCTTAAATGTACTAAACGTCACAAACATTTATTGCCTGCAGCTCCAAGTTACAAAATTGAAACCACGAGTAATACACAATTGATTATTGTTTTTTGAAAAAGGTAGATCCAATTTTACTTTATCTGTTACTTTTTTCTTTTTCTTTTTTCAAATTGAAGCAAGAAAAAAAAACTTATATAAGTGGCAAAAACAGTTTATATTTATGTTAAACTCTATTTCTTTAGACCATTGAAATTACAATCCGTACAATTATATTATAGTTTATTTTATATAAGTTTGGGATAGTGAACCACTACTATTATTACTATTTTATAAAATGTAGAACAGTTGAACTATAGGAGGATACATAGTCTTAGATTTTGATTTTGATGTTTACCCTTTTATGGTGATTATACACGTAATATAAACTAATACTGTTCAAAATTTTCTATTCTGGGTAAGCTATTAAAAGTAATCCATTTGACATGGATGAATTTTTCTAGTGAATATTTTTAAAAGTTTATTGAAATTCAATTGTGATAATATATTTGTCAAGACATAAATTTATTATTTTTATCAATTTCAATATTCTTACCAGACATAGTTTCATTATTTTTATTTTAAAGTTCTTCAAAATTAATTCTACTAAACTTAATTTCAAATTTGGAAATATAAAATACAGTTTCTCATTTTCATTTTAAAAACAATTTTAGAAAAATAGTATTGCAAAATATCACTGAACAAGCCCTCAATTACTTTGAATCATTCATGCAAAAGACTATCTATAAACAACTAAAAAATAATGTGTTTCTGAGAGAAAATAATTGTGTTTATGAGTTAGGGTCAATTTGTAACTGGTTTTAAAATTAAGGAGTATTGGTATAAATTTTATAATTTTATAAGACAATTTATAATTTTGTGTATAGTTCATGGGGGAATGGTGCCAAAAAACCTTTTAATTAACATGTTCTTAATTGCCAGCTAAAAGGTTAACAAGAAGCGTACTAGTTGATCGCAGAATAATGAGAAATCATTGTTTTCTCTCGTTTTCTCTTTCTCTTTCTCTCGTTCCATATTGCTTTTATTATTTATTTTACAACATGTTGTCAACACAAGTTTTTTATTCATAAAAGCTATACGTTAGTGCGATTAAAAGAGAAAATTCAACCACGAAGGTTTTCCGACCCATCAAAAATAGAATGCTACTTCACCTATCAAACGTGGATAATCCATAACTTCAAACTGCCCACTTTTCTAGAAGAGTAAATTAAAATGGAAAATACATTTTGCAAGTAAAGTATATCTCTTATATAAATTCCTAAAAAGTATTGGGAATAAATTATTAAATGACCTCGGAGCGGCATCAACTCCAAAATAGGTACATGTCTCAAAAGTGGCTTAAGCTAGCCCTAGATGGGGCTCAACCTACAGAAAAGGAATAAGCGTTAGATGAGACACACTTCTCATAAGAGATTAATGAGTGTTGTTATATTTTAATGTATAGACATGTCTATACATTAAAATATAATGTTCTTGTAGAAGGAACAAACCTCTATAGGGAAATGCCCTTGACGAGTCATAATGATCAGGGATATTTAAGCTCTTGACTCCTACAGTTACTTAGGTTCAGGAAGCTTCATAAACTTCAATAGAGATATAAGTACTGGAAGAACTATTAACTCCTGCAATGATATAAACCCCAGAAGACTACTAAACTTTGGAAGAATTAATTTAGTAGATTATGGATGCATAAATGGATTACGAGATCATAAATATGTTTGTTGACACTACATTTATATATGGTAGCTACTGAAATTTAAATGATCCTGCAATCACATATTATATGTAGATTGTAACACTGTTTGGAAAATATTGAAAATGAACAATTCTATGTAGAATTGTATTTACTTGAAAATCATCAATTATTTGGATCAGTAGTACAAATTTCAATAGTTAAACCTAACAGTTATCGAACAACTCCAGCTTTAATGATTGATAATTTTGTACTATTTTGTTGCCTTCTCATCCACCATGTATATAAATAGTGGTTTTCCGAATATAGAATATGAATGGGGACTCTATTTAAGACAAACCTCACAATTATTGAACAACTCCAGCTGTAATATATGTTTTAAAAAATTAATCTTGTAGGATCAAAACAGAGAAAATTATTATAACAAGCTGATGTGCATCGGTCACTTTCTCTAGCAACTCATCATTGCCAATAGAAAATAAGTTCCATGTACTTCAAGCTCATGATATACTACACACAGACACACACACACACACACACACACATATATATATATATATATATATATGTGTGTGTGTGTTCTTTACATCATCATTATTTTTTTTAACCGGACTAGTTATTGACATTTTATGTGCAAAGAGAAAGTTGTATGAAATACTTGTTTTAGTATTAAAGGCAAATCTAATGAGAACTCTTATCACTTTATAAAATGAATTATGTTCCAAACTTTAGCCCAGTGCTAAGAAGTTATTAGTTCCTCAATAAATATTCAAGTGCAAACCCGCACTCCCAATAAAAAAGGGGGGTTTTTGGCAATATAATATCTGGACTTATGTACAAAGTTGGAAATTACTACTAGTTTTTAATTGTCCATAAATATATTTTTGCGCAAGTGATTTAAACTAATTTATTCTTTCACATACTTCTACTTATCTTATCCTTTAACATTAGAAAAAAAGTACATTTGAATAGTTAAAAATATACTGCATTAACAAGTAAGGGACAATTTGTAATTGTTTATAACGTTTACGGGTGCTGATGCCAATTTCATTATTTTGTAGATAGCTTTGATTTTTATGCATAGTTCATGAGGTATCAGTGCAAAAAACCCCTAGACAAAAAAAAGAAAAAGATAATACGGTTAAAAATTTAAAACAGAAAGTGTTAACAAACTTTTGCTGCATGAACTATATTGTTTAAAGTGGGTTTAAATGATAAAACTATATTGTTTGTTTTTCTGAACACTAGTATAAGGCAATGAGACCCATGTAGACACCCAAATAGTAAGAGCCATTGTTCCTAAGTTTTTGCAAAATTATTAAAACTTGAATAGGTGATAATTAAACTCAAAACAATCTAATCAATCTGACATAACCACATTAAGATGCAATTTTTTTTTGTTTGATAAATAAAAAAAGTTTGGTGTGATTCATCAACCTAAAATCCGTTAGGAATTAGGAATTATTGCTATATGATCTTTTTGGAGTCCACAAAGCCTTTGGTAAGCAAGTTAGTGTAATTTCCCCCACAATCTGGATCCATTTCCTGCCACCATTCTTTCCTTGAAAAAAGAAATATATATATCACTGGTGTAAATAATGCAAAATTCATTAATTAATGGTTTATATATATTTTGAAATAAAAAGTTTGTTTATTGGCTCCCCCAAAAAGTCTTATGAAACGCGGTTGCTTAGCCACCCAAGGGCATATATTCGGTATACAAATAACCTGTTTCATTCTGTACTTAACTTAAAGTAGAGGTGTTCATCGGTTGAAATCCAATTGTTCTTGGCAATAACCAAACCAATCCAATGTTGATTGGTTTTTGAATTTTAAAATTCAATACAAATCGATTGAAAACTCAAATCCAATCCAATCTAATCCAATAGTGATCAATTTGGATTGACTATTTCAATTGATTTTGGATGGGATTGATTATTAACTAATCCAATCCAATTTTAGATTAGAAAACAGCATTTAAAAAAAAAAAAAAAACCCCATGTTACTAAATTGTTACAAATTCTAAATATATAATACAATTACAATTAAAATAGCAAATTACTTATTTAAAAAAGGAAAACACAGAAGCTAAGAAGCTATTAAATTGAAGATAACTCAACATCCATATAGTATATTATTATTATTATTATTAAAAAAATAATATATATTAAATAATAAATATATAATAGTATTTGATTGGTTCGGACCGCTCGGTTGTATTGGATTCGAAAAATAAACAACCGACAACCAATCCAATATAATTTGATTTGAAAATTTTAAATCCAATCCAATTATATTCAATTTATCTAATAAAATTAAATTGGATTGGTTTGAATTTGATTGGATTTGTCAGTTTCATTAAATTTTGAACACCCATAACTTAAAGTATGATTTTCCCTATAAAAAATTTTAAAAATTAAATTATGATTGATTTATATCCTCTAAAGCATGCATGTTCAAGTATGCTCACTAATTTAAAGAGTACATTTTCAATAACAAAGTGCACCTTGGACGATTTTTAAATTAAAAAATGCATAGAAATTTGTGTAACATTAAATGATATAGTTATAAATTTACAGCAAAGCACTATTTATTTTACTCATACTCTTTATTTTATATTATGAAGAATATAAAATTTACCTCCAATAGGCTCCTTATTGCTTAAAATAAAAATAAAAATGGGGTTTGACTCTCTAAATGGAAAGAACCAAAATCACTCTTTACTTGATGATTAATGTACTTTCATTAAATTTTACTCAATTCTCTCAACTAGTATTTCCATTTAAATTTGCAACACTAAATATAAGATTTACTTTTTTAGTTTTTGTAGAAAAAAAAAAAGAAAAATTGGTAACATTATAATTGTTCATTGAAATTAACAAAACAAAAAATAGAATGGAAAGTCTATTGAATTTGTTCAATAAATTTGATTCCTTACTGCTAAAATGTTCTTTATTTTTTAAAAATTGTTCTTTTAAGTAAAGAGCACCCTTGAAGGTGCAAAGTGCTTTTAGCGCTTCAAATTTAGAAATCCAAATACATTCTTTATATTAGTTTTCAAATATAAAATGTGTGCTAAACCTTAATTTTATGGGTTGACTCTTTTTAATAAAAAGTACGATGGGTACATCACATATTTTGGAGATGCTCTAACCACTACATTATAAATTATTCACTGAAAACAATGAAAGAGATGTGTGGTACTTATAATTATTTTCATCAAATATAATTTTTCTTTGGTGTTCAATGATGGAACATCCCTATTTTAATTCTATAATACTCATTTTACTTTATGTTTTTAATATATTAGAGCATATACAAGGAGCTTTTTATACATTTCAAACTTTTTATTTTAAAGAGTCATTATGTAAAATAAAAGTCAAATAGATTCTTTATTATTTAAAAATAAAATAAAAAATCAGTTTGACTCTCCATATTTGTAGGGTCAAATCTCACACTCTACTCATATTATAATCAATATATTATAAGTTCAATGCACTATACTAATTGATTTTTAAAAAAATTTATTCTCATAATTTTTATTGAAATCTCATTAGTTCTTGAAAAAGATATTTTTTTTCTTGTCATAAAAAATTATGCTTGAAAAGCAAAATAAAATAAAAAAATATGAAGAGTCTATTGAATTTAAATAAAAATTTTCACTTTTTATATATAAATATCGATGAAAATACTCTTTATTATATAAAAGACATTCTTTAAAAGAAAGAACATTATTGAAGATGTTCTTATTAGGAACAAAATACTCCAACTTTCAGTAAATGCCAAAACATTTGGTATTTCTTTTTCTTTTTTTTCTTTTTAGTCAAAGAGAAACAACTTTATTAATCACGAAAGGTCGTCAGAACATAGTTTACCACTGCTGGCTGATTGGATAAATCCTAATTTAAATGAGGAGACAAATTCAGGATCCTTTTAGCAATCTAGGACCCTATTAAACTTGCGAAGAACAAGATTGAACAAAAATGATACAAACCACCTCTGAAGTTGGGAAATATCATGGGTTATAGCCTCCACTTTCCAACAGGAACCTAACTCCTTACCGAGTAGACTACTATGTAAGTTGGCGCAGTCCATTTCAATAATAATTTTAGAGGTCGTTTGACAACATGATTGTTTTCTATTTTTATTTTGTTTTTAGTTATTTTTTTCTTGAGTTATGTATAATTTGGTTAGTTTAGATGTTAGTTGGAGTTTGTTAAATATTAATTAGACTACTCAATTAAGTAAAAATATAAAAAAATATAAAAAAATATAAACATAAAATGAAAACACTTTAAAAAAATGAAAAATACAAATAGAAAATGAAAATACTTTCAAAATGTTTTCATTTTCTATTTGTGTTTTTATATTTTTACTTAATTGAGTAATCTAACTAACATTTAATAAACTTTAACTAATCTCTAAACTAACCAAATTACACATAATTTAAGAGAAAAAACTAAAAATAATAATAATAATAATAACTATGTTATCAAAAGGGCCCTCAATAAACTCCATATTTTGCGCTGGCAATAGAGGATATAATAAACAGCTTGCCTCTCAATGGTTAACGTGTCGTTGCCCAGTAGAAGAGTAAAATGGTAAAACAAGCTTACTCGTGTATCATCGTCTTCTTTATCCAGGAAGAGTTGTAATATAACCTCGTAAAACCATACAATAAAGGGAGTGTCAAGAGGCAGTCGAAAGCCAAAGGAGGAGCCAAACCACATTGCCTGGACCCAAACACATCTCATGAAAGGAGAATACACAAGCCACATTGGCTGGCCAAAACATTTGGTTTGACACTATAAAAATTTTCCTGAAATCGTGCTGGCTGTCATGTTTGTATATTTGGGTATATAAAGTGGCCCTTCCCAATTGAATTTAGTTGAGAAAAAATCTTTGTCCATTATCATTTTTTTTTCTTTGCCACATTTGTCCATTATGTTCTTAGCTTATGGTTTAAATGGCCAAAATAAATTTTCGAAAAAGATCACAAGTATAATAACAGCTGCTTCAAAAAAATTTGTCCAAAAGTTTGAACTTACTAACTTAAGGTGTAATAACAATTGTAAACCTCTATTTTTTATTTTATTTTAGATAGTGAATGGATAATACTTCACTAACTGTCCCACCCATTTGATAATGTTTTTGGTTTTATAGTTATTTTTTAAAAATTGAGTGTAATTTAGTTAGTTAATAGTAATTAAATTTGTTTTAACAAGAAAACAGAGTAAGGCTTTACACTTGCTCACAAGGGTAGTTCAAGTATTTGACTTAGGAACCTGAAAACATAATAAAAAGTCAAAACCTTCGAGCAACGATGTGTTACAGGCCATAGGTACTCTAATACTCAAATTAGTAATTAGAATATGGAAAGTGGCAAAAATAGAGATTGTAAGGCCAGAAATTGCACGTACCTAACCAACCTAGCATATCTCCTTGTTGTATAAAAATACAAGGACAAACCTAGCTTTTAAACCCCCACCACATGTTTTTTTTTTTTTTTTGTAAATAAAAATGCATTAAGCACAGAAAGAGATCTTAAATGATCGAGGCTCTTAATTACATCCTGAGAATGCTACCAAACCGGTCCCTAAAAGCTATATCCAAGAGACTAAAAGCTAACACTAAAAATAAACCATCCTCAGCATAAAATAAAAATTAGAAAGACTATTTAGCGCCAGTTTAGCAGCTTTATCAGCTAACTGATTTGTTTCTCTGGCATTAATCCAAGCCAGCATCCAAGGATATCTAAGTTGATATCCTTAACCATAGACTAAGCATCCGAAGACCAAATTAGACCTTCATCCCAACCACACATATATATTGTGCGTGTATATATATATATATATATACATATATATAGTATAGTAATATATATAGTACTACAATATCAATGGCTGATTACCTTAATGTTTTCTCAGCTGCGGTACTTGGTTTCTTCTTCTTCATTGTGGTCACATTCTCGGAAGGACATAAAGTTCCAGGCATATATGTGTTTGGAGACTCTCTAGTAGATGTGGGTAACAACAACTATTTCCCTACTCTTGCAAGGATAGATTATCCGCACAATGGCATCGATTTTCCTACCAAAATACCAACTGGAAGGTTCTCCAACGGCAAGAATGCTGCAGATTTTCTTGGTAATTACTTAATTTAGTTTAATTTTATCATGGATCACAAATTAAAACATATGAATATATATATATATATATATATATATGCATGCATTTTATTAATCAACTAATGCACTTTTTTTGTATTTCCTTTTACGTACATAGATAATTAAGATCCAATTATATAGACTGGGATCTTGTACTTCATGATTTTGATTTTCTCTTGTAGCCCTAACATTATTACCAATCGATACACTAAAAGTCTTCCATTCATTAATCTGATCATATTCATGATATGTACTTGAACTAAACCCTTTATATATATCATTATTTATTAGTAATTACCAAGATTGGACAACACTTTTTTATTGTTTTTTAAATTAATAACCCAAAATAATGAAAAATTAATCGACGAAAGAATTGAATGGATTGTTAAATTGGCAGCTGAGAAAGTGGGGTTACCAACCTCTCCACCATATCTGTCGACCTTAAGACCCATGCTCAACAAAAACAATCCATCATTCCTCGCCGGAATTAGCTTTGCCTCAGGAGCAGCTGGAATTTTAGATATCACTAATTTAGGTTTGGTAAGTTCTTTTATTTGGTTCTTCGGAACTTTAATTTATAGGTGGCATAAACTGGTTCCATTATTACCTTTTTATTCTTAATTTGCAAAAATAAATAAATAAATAAATAAATCAAGGAAATGAATATACTACTGATCTTTAATATACATATGTATATATATATTTCATAATGCCAGACAATTAGTATGAACAAACAAGTAGAATACTACAGGACTGTATATGGAGAGGTAGTGCAGCAACTAGGAGCCATTGAAGCACAAAAGCATCTGTCCGAATCTTTGTTTTACATTGTGATTGGAAGCAACGACATCATCAAATACTTTAACCAATTTAACATTAAACTACGGCCAGAGGAGGAGTTTGTGGATTCGCTTATTCTTACACTTAAGCAACAATTAAAGGTATAACCAAATCATTTCATTTACTAACATCAAGATTGATGGCTTATTTTAGAGTTACATATATACTATGTATATGCTCTATCTACAGAGTTTTGGGCACTGGGTGTATTTCTTGCTGACCATATCATCTTTTTGGCAGCAATTGCACAATTATGGTGGACGTAAATTTGTAGTAGTTGGAACTGGGCCAATTGGGTGCATCCCATTTGAAAGGCACAAAAATAAGGCATTAGAATGCAGACAAGAGGTGAACTCAATGTCTCTCAAGTTTAACGAAGGCCTCAAGTCCATGTTGCAGGAACTGAAGTCAGAGTTGAAAGAAATCAATTACTCCTACTTTGACAGTTACAATTTCTTCTTAAACTTCATGCAAAAACCTGCTTCTTACGGTATACTAAATATCAATCTCGATTACTTTTTCATACATTATAATTTCCATAAATATTGACCTAAAACATATTGCATTTTTCTATCTCATCATTTCAGGATTTGCAGAGGTTAAAGTTGCTTGCTGTGGTGTTGTTCTTGACCTTGATCCCAAGAATTTATGCCGACTAACTTCAAGCTATTGCTCCAATAGAAGCGACCACCTATTTTGGGATCCTTACCACCCGTCAGAGGCAGCTTCTAGCATCATAGTCGATCATATGTTTGGAGGTCCATTACAATATTCATTTCCATTCAATGTGGAGCAGTTAATTGCTCTTTAATATAAGAAGCTCAGCAGTGAGCACCACCAGCAGACTTTTATTAAAACCTTTCTAAAGAACAAAAAGATTGCGTAACAAGTAATCTCTGCAATTCAAATACAAAAGGTTACGATCTCACTGCAATTCTAATTGAAAACCTTACAACCCCATGATAAGGCGTGTATGCATTAACGACAAAATAAATTATTATTATGATTTGTATTTTTTTATTCATTTATTATTGGCTTATTTTTTAAATGTCCTTTAGTTTTAAATAAGCAATATATATATTCTATAAACGATACTGTATTTTATATGCTTCTTGTATCTATATGCATGTTATTTCATCTTATGTATCTAACAGAGTTCCAAATTTCATTATTTCATAAGACTAGCAAAACAAAGAAAGTATTTCTTATTGAAAAAATTTGTGTACGTGGTTGAAGGAAAAATGATAAAGCCCCACCTTGTTTCAAATTACACTTTTTTTCTGCTCAAAGTAATTTGCCCTTGAAACAAGCCTCAATGTCTTATTGGACCCTTTTTTTTTCATTCTCAAAAATTACACTTACAACTTGTTGTTCTTTATTTTTTTTTATTTTGTTTTCCAAATATACCTTTTCATAAATTGCACTTAGACATCTCGAAATTAACATTTTTTTTTTTCAATAGCAAGCTGATGGCATAATGGTAACTAACAGTGTTCAATATCTACTTAAAATAACAAATTGACCTTTCATACATGTGGCCGCTAGAATTTTAGCTAAAATCATTCAGTACTTGTATATTGTATGGGCAAAAATGTATCCCATTAAATATTTATTATTATACATTGAAAATCCGAGGTACATATTGCATAAATAATTTAGCGCTGGGAAGACGTGTTTCACATCGAAACCAAATAGAGGTCCATAACACGGCTTTCTAAACATGGTCCAAATTACACATGGTTTACAATGGAAATGGTGATTCTCACGTTGAAATATTTTGTTGGCTTGATGTTCCCTGATATGTCTTCTTCATTATTGTTACTAGTAATTCATATCCCTTCATGTTGCTCAGTTTGTTACTTGTTTAGCTCAACAGTTCTCTCTAAAGGAACTTGACTCAGTTGCTTACTTTCTTAGTGTTGAGGTCATGACAGTCAACAATCGTTCGTTTTTCTCTCAGAAAGAAAATACATAAGCGAACCCTTAGCCAAAACAAATATGTTGGATGCTAATCCAATTTCCAATCCTTCCCACATCAGAATCACTCAAATTGAATGATGGGTCTTTGTCATACAGTATTTAGCTCTTACTCGGACTGATGTTTCCTTCGCCATAAACAAGCTTTCCTAGTTCATATGCATTGTCCTAATTGTTGTGTCAAATGCCCAGAAATTGAAAGACAAATAAGAAAACAATAACAAACACACAGAATTTACGTGGTTCGACAATTTGCCGACGTCTATGGGAGGCAACCACTATATTATTTCTGAGAGAAGTTCACAGAGAGTTTACAAATAGAAACTCTAGCTTCTCTTGCTCACCTTACAATTACTCAGAGATCTCATGCCTTTACATAGGCATTTACATAGTGTGAATTTAAGATTTACAAATTCAAACTATACTGCACCGAATGTTGAATTTGCTTCAATCGTTATTATTGACTGTGCTGAGTTGCCATTATTGACAGTTGGAGTTGCCAAAGTTGAATAGTAGGGATTTGAGCCACCATTTTCAACAATCTCCACCTTGGTAAAAATCCACCAGTCAGTGTTGCCTCCTTATTCTCTTAGGCACTTTAAGCTCGAGAGATGTTGATCAAGTTCAAACAGTGTTGGAACTTGATCCCTGTAACCACCGTGGTTAGCATATCTGTAGGACTATCTGCAATTCTGATCTTCTGTAGTAGAATGTCTCCTTCATCTACTATCTCCTGAATAAAGTGAAAACGAACATCGATATGCTTGGTACGACCATGATATACTTGGCTCTTTGCTAAACAAATTGCACTCGCACTATCGGTGAATACCTCCATATTTTTTTGAACAATTCTCAAGTCTTCTATCAATCCATGAAACCAAATAGCTTCCTTGAAAGCTCCTGTTACAGCCATATACTCTGTCTTTGTAGTTGACAAAACCACTGTTGACTGTAAGATTGATCTCCAACTTACTGGTCCTCCTACTATTATGAACACATAATCAGTAGTAGATTGGTGCTTGTCAAGATCACTAGTATAGTCTGAATCCACATATCCAACCAAATATTTATCAACATTTTTATCTCTCTTGAACTTCAAACCAACATCCACAGTATCTTGAATGTACCGTAGAATCCACTTCACTGCTTGCCAGTGGCCTTTACCAGGATTGTGCATTAACGGCTTACCATACTTACGGCATGTTAAATATCGGGTCTTGTACACACCATTGCATACATTAAAGCACCAACTACATTTGCATATGGCATATAATTCATAAATTCCATCTCGGATTCTATATTTGATGACATTAATGCACTCAGTTTGAAGTGTTGGGCTAATCGTGTACTTACTGGTGTCGTCTTGTCACAAATTTCAAACCTCTGAAGTACTTTTTTCAAATACTGAGTCTGAGTCAAATAGATTGTACCTTTCATCCTGTCTCTTTTGATTTCCATCCCAAGAATCTTCTTAGCTTCTCCATTCTGTCTCTTCTGAACTTAACTGAGCCTTCAGTTTATCGATCTTCTTCTTGTCCTTGAATGCTATCAGCATGTCATTCACATATAAGAGTAAATAAATGAAAGTACCAACTTGGAGTTTATGAAAGTAGACACAGTGATCAAACTGACTGCATGTGTACCTATGATTTATTATAAAGCTATCAAACCTCTTGTACCACTGTTTATGTGACTACTTTAAACCATATAGTGACTTACTTAACTTGCAAGCCCAATTCTCTTGTCCATGAATTTTAAACTCATCTGGCTAAGACATATATATTTCCTCATCTAAAGTTCCATGGAGGAATACAGTTTTCACGTCGAGTTAGAATAACTCCAGATCAAATTGTGCCACCAAAACCAATAATATTTGAATAGACACATGCTTCACAACCGGTGAGAATACCTCATTGTAATATATTCCTTCCCTTTGAGCGTAACCTTTTGCTACAAGTGTAACATCCCCTTACTCGAGTATATGTTCCCAAGCAAGGTGTAGTTACTACGTAAAAGTTTTTTCTTTTTTTCTTTTAGGCACGAACTTGATTTATAATTAAAAACTATTATGGACAATGTCATGATAGTATTAAAACCTTTCTTTACTCTTCGGGATCGTTTTACAAACCACATCATAAAATAATAATACTTTAAAATAAGTAAAGTATACATACCCACACCGTAAAGAAAAAGTACTTAGTTAAACACAGAGTATCCTTGCCCAAAATATATAAAAAGGAAAATGCAGAAGAACATTGTACTATGTCATGCTTCCCCAAATCCGCACTGCCACCAAGCCCTACTGCTGAGCTTTAGATTTACCTGCCACACACAATAGAAGACAACGGTGAGTGATAAATCACTCAGTAGGCAACCAAATGCATACGTCAATATCATATCATGTAGTGTATCACCATACACATAAAACCATAATTTTTCCCTCTTTATTTTAATTAAATAGCTCACTCTCTTTCCACGTCTCGTGCGGCCACACGAAACACCACGCCCTTTGTTGGTATACGGATGAAATATCGTTCGGCCCATGGTGTGTCGGTGATTCACAGAGCTATTAAAAACAGAATTTTAAAACCATGCACCATCCTTTGTGTGCAACCATTTTGAAAACACAAACCCTCAGGAAAAATCCTTCATTTCACATAAAATAATAAACCTCATGAATTGCTCTATGCAAATAAATGCTCATGCTACAATGCATAAGTACAACCAAGTAACGCAATAAAACGCATAATTACCAAACCATCCCTTTTGATAACTGTAATTACCGAATTGCCCCTGCTCACACCAATAATCACAAATTGCCGAACACACTGATGTAATCACTGAAAAGCCACTGGCCACTTCGATAATTACCAAGATGACCAAAATGCCCTTGACCTTTTTAGAAATTCCATCTATGTCCTCACATACAAAATACCAAAATACCCTTGACCATTTTTAAAAATCTATCAATTCATCAAATTAAGCATGCATAACCTCAATTCTATCAATTAATTCCATGAAATCATGCTTTAATCAACTAAAATCATGCTTTAAAATACAATTTCACCAAAAACCCTAAACCCTAACAATTTGGGGTTTTGTCATGTGCTCAATACACATCAAATTAATCATCACCAATCATAAATTCATAAATTTAAAATATGAATCCATCCATAAATCATGTAAAAACAACCAATTATATGAAAAATTCAAGATAGAGAAGTTGCCTACCTCTCTTCCAAGTAAGAAATCACCACTTCCAAGCTTTTAAAACCACCACAAACTATGCCAATGACCTCTCTTTGATGGCCGAAACAAAACCCAAAAGTTTTATCGAAAAATACCTTGAATTTCGCATTTTTCTCTCACTTTCTCTCTGTAGAACTTGGTTTTTCTCTCTCTAGAACTCACATGAACGAAAATCTATTGAAAAAAATGGAGAAGTAGTGTCGACTATAAGGAGGTAAATTGGCAATTGACAACCTAATTTAATCATAATAAAATTAAATTAAAGTAAAAGATATTTAATAAAATATTAAAATAATAAATAGTAATCCTATTTGGTCAAACTTTGACCAAAGGCAAAATAGGTAGGAAAAATTTCTCAACTCTCCCTTAGGTACTCTCGACCCTCACAAAATGCCCGGAGAATTCAGAATTTGCTTGTTTTGGTGAAAAGGCAAAACCGCAGAAAAACAAAAAATGCGTCTGAAAATTGACAATTTCGAAAATAAAATGCGGTTTTTACAACACTCCCTCCTTAAAAGAAATTTCATCCCTGAAATTTTACTAATGGAGTATGTGTACTACTGGAACAACGTCGGGTACATGACTTTCAACTGCTTCCCATGTGAACGCTGCATCATTACTTCAAATGCTCCCCGTGCTCGGGTGCCGACTTGGAATAAATAAGGATGTCGTTGATAAACACCACCTCAAATTTATCCAAGAAATCGTAAACTCCACCTCTCGATCCGATTGTAACGCTAGCTATTCCTCCAGAAAAACATCCAGAAATTCTCGAACGACTTCAACGTCTTGCGGTAGAAGAATATCCAATCCCTTGTCAACGATGCTAACAAGGAATACCTGACACCCTTGACGTAAACACTTAAGAGTTGCATCGCCATTAGTAATTTAGGTTACGACTTAAATGTAGAACCTGCGAATTCAAAACTCTGACCATATATAGGGCTAAACCAAACTTTCATCTCCTTGCAATCAATGCAAGCCCTATACTTAGATAGCCAATCCATATCGAAAATCACATCGAAATCCAACAATTGCAATATGATCAACTTGGCATGTAGTGTCTCGCTATCGAGGCACACAACACAATCATCAAGCAAAGAGGAAGCAAACAAACTCACACCCGAAGGTGTAGCAACACGTAAATCACAATCACAACTAACAGGTTTTCTAGCCAATTTCAAAGCAAACCGACTGGACGTAAACGGGTACATAACATTCGAATCAAACAATGCAAAAGCATTTAAACCATTCAAAGTAATGGTACCTGCAACCCCTGCGGCGTCGTCTTTCCCTGCCTCCTCCTTAGTCAGTGTAAACACACGACCCTATGTAGGTTGTTGCATCCTCGATGCCTCTGGACAATTCCTCTTTATGTGGCCAGGCTTGCCACAACCGTAGAAAACTCCCATCCTACTCTAGCATTCACCGAAATGGTGCTTACCGCAGTTTTGGCATTGTGGAATGCCAGGTCGGTTATCAACCGCCTTGAACTTCTTGTTGCTGTCGTCATGAGAACTATTCGTTCCTGATTTTCCATCGAACTTGCGTTTCTGCTGGAAACCTTCTTTCCCCGATTCCTTAGCAGGAGTAGAACTTGGTCCTGCAGGTCTACCTACCTCTGGGGCACGATCCTTGGCAATCAACTGCACTCATTGTAGGATCTCCGAATAAGTGGGGAATTGAAAAAGAGCAATGGCATTATAGAGCTCCAGTCGTAGTCCTTGCTCAAAACGTCAAGCCTTGTGCTCTTCTGTATCCACCAAGTGTGGCATAACGAGAAAGTTCATCGAACTTTCTTTCGTACTCGACAAGGGAAAGATTCTCTTACTTCAAACTTAGGAACTCAGCTTCCTTCTCCTCTCTCTTAACTCGCGGGAAGTACTTCTCCAGAAACAAAGTCTTGAACAAGGCCCACAGCATCAGATTCTTGTCAATGCGATACGCCCGCTTAATCATATCCCACCAGTGACTAGCTCCCTCCTTCAACATGAAGGAAGCACATATCACCTTCTGCGTTTTTGTGACGCCGGTCAACGCAAAGATCTTCTTTAGTTCACGGATCCAACTTTCCGCTACTAAGGGATTCATTGATCCCTTGAACTTTGGGGGATGAAAATCGCGAAACTGCTTCATCACCACATTAATCCCCACCAATTGATGTGGTTGCTGAGGCTACTGCTGTTGTTGTCGTTGTTGCTGTGCATTTTAAGCCACAAGTAGCTCAATGGCCTCCAAAAGCTGACCTGTAGCATCCCCCGAACTGCTATCAGGCTCAAGGTGAATGTTTCTCGTAGAACGCAGCATCTGCAACAAACAAGAGAATAAAACTTACTCAAATTATTCGGTAATAATTTGATAAGTTACACAGCAAAACAATACCTTATTTTCATAATAAAGCGTTATACAAGCACCATATACAATACATATATTATACAATATATATATAGTATACATATACCCATATATATATACCATATGTATAAAATATAGTACATATATACAAACAACAAAACTCGCAGAGATGCTGAAACTTTAATCACTAGCAGGATCATCCCACAGATCAAAATCCTTGGGGTCCACCAGCTCGAGAGAATAATCAAAAGACACATAATCCTCGGAACCCATAGGCTCCTCTTCCGGGTCCTCCTTGGAGTCCTCCTCGGCAACCTTCTCAAGATCCTCATCAACCGCCTGGCCCATAACTACAACGGGTGGCACTTCTTAACCCTATGCTACCACCTGAATGGTCATGGCCAACTGCTCTGCCGGATTATCACGATACTGGTCCATGTACTACCTGTACATCTCATGTCGATGATCAGTTTGCATCTGCTCAAACCTCCCGATAGAAATATAATAGTGACCTCCACCCTGTATAGGTATCATAACAGCCTCGCCACGTAAGAACATTGCGACATCCTATTTCCTATCCTCTAGCTCACGACGAGTAGAATCCTCATCCAAACCGATGTCCTAATATCCGTCATCAGAGGTAGACAGAATATCCCCTCGGTGCGACATTCTTCTAGAATGTGATCCAGATGGTTGTTCCCTTACTATGGTCACCACACGCACCTCCACTGGCACCTCTATCGATGTAACATGTCTCCCACGGATGAAATAAGAAGCCTAACTAAACCACTGGCCCATCTAAGCAGCACAATAACGTAAAGCAAAATAAATAAACATGCATTATTAAAATAAATCCAAAAGACAGTCAACCTTGGCGCGCAGGTGGTCACTAGAACATCAGCAAGTACATGTTCAAAAACTTAGGGCTCTGATACCAAAACTGTAACACCCCCTTACTCGAGCATACGTTCCCAAGCAAGGTGTAGTTACTACGTAAAAAATTTTTCTTTTTCCTTTTAGACACAAACTTGATTTATAATTAAAAACTATTCTGGACAATGCCATGATAGTATTAAAACCTTTCTTTACTCTTCGGGACAGTTTTGCAAACCACACCAAGTATACACACTCACACCGTAAAAAAAAGTACTTAGTTAAACACAGAGTATCCTTGCCCAAAATATATAAAAAGAAAAATACGGAAGAACACTATACTATGTCATGCCTCCCTAGATCCGCATCGCCACCAAGCTCTACTGCTGAGCTTTGGATTTACCTGCCACACACAATAGCAGACAATGGTGAGCGATAAATCACTCAGTAGGCAACCAAATGCATATGTCAATGTCATATCATGTAGTGTATCACCATACACATAAAACCATAATTTTTTCCTCTTTATTTTAATTAAATAGCTCACTCTCTTTCCGCGTCTCATGTGGCCACATGAAACACCACGCCCTTTGTTGGTATGCGGATGGAACACTGTTCCAGGCGACCCATCGTTGTGTGTGGTCAGTGATTCACAGAGCTATTAAAAACAGGATTTTAAAACCATGCACCATCCTTTGTGTGCAACCATTTTGAAAACACAAACCCTCAGGAAAAATCCTTCATTTCACATAAAATAATAAACCTCATGAATTGCTCTATGCAAATGAATGTTCATGCTACAATGCATAAGTACAACCAAGCAATGCAATAAAATGCATAGTTACCAAACCATCCCTTTTGATAGCTATAATTACCGAATTGCCCCTGCTCGTACCAACAATCACAAATTGCCGAACACACTGATGTAATCACCGAAAAGCCACTGGCCACTTCGATAATTACCAAGATAACCCTCAAGTACATGAATAATTACTAAAATACCCCTCAATAGGTAATTGGATAATTACCATCCTACCCTTGGGTAAATTAACAGTCAGCAATAATTCTCCAACTTAAACAGGTATATACAACCATTCCAGTACACATATACCAATCCATCTATATACATATTTATAAACATAATTATAAATACGTATACAATCACACTTATACATATTCACATACATATAAATAAATATTCACATACACATATATACATACAAATATATATATTCATACCCATATGTGCAAATATATATTCCATACACATATACATATACACAATCATAAATTTATACACACCCATATATATAAATATATACACTTATACATATATCTATATACACACCCTAATGCATACATATATATATATAGACACATATATAAATACACATTCATATACACATATATATATAAACAAATACATATATACACACCCATATATGTATACACATATTTTATACATATATACATGCACACAAATATAATTTATACACATACATAATTATATACACATACACTCATGTATGAAAATACTCATAAGTATAAATAATAAATTAATAATCATTTTTTTACATAGATAATTATTTATATACGTATATTTCCACAAAATACACTTATGCATATTTAATAAATACGTACATAAAATACATGTATTTTGTAAAATATAATTATATTTATAACTATACAAACCATTGTATAAATAAATCATTTAAATAAGCTATAAATAGAATATTTGAATAAATGCATATAAATCAATAATCAAATAATTGATTTATATATTTATAATAAAATAACTTAGAATTTGATAAAGACCACAATACCCCTTCAATTTCCAATATTTTCAACTTTACCCCTCATTCAAAAAATGACGAAAATACCCTCAATAATTTTAAAAATTACCATTTTGTCTCCACATGTAAAATGACCAAAATGCCCTTAACCTTTTTAGAACACATACAAAATACCAAAATACCCTTGACCATTTTTAAAAATTTTATTTGTGTCCCTTGCATACAAAATGACCAAAATACCCTTGCAATTTTCCAAAATACCCCTAACATGTGAAAAGACCAAAATGCCCCTCACATGTAAAATTTCGACATAATTACCCCACACATGGCCAGCCCCTTATACAAGCCTAATCATATTGATTTTTCCATCAATTTATCAAATTAAGCATGCATAACCTCAATTCTATCAATTAATTCCATGAAATCATGCTTTAATCATCCAAAATCATGCTTTAAAATACAATTTCACCAAAAACCCTAAACCCTAACAATTAGGGGTTTTGTCATGTGCTCAATACACATCAAATTAATCATCACCAATCATAAATTCATAAATTCCAAATATGAATCCATCCATAAATCATGTAAAAACAACCAATTATATGAAAAATTCAAGATAGAGAAGTTGCCTACCTCTCTTCCAAGCAAGAAATCACCACTTCCAAGCTTTTAAAACCACCACAAACTATGCCAATGACCTCTCCTTGATGGCCGAAACAAAACCCGAAAGTTTTATCGAAAAGTACCTTGAATTTCGCATTTTTCTCTCACTTTCTCTCTGTAGAACTTGGTTTTTCTCTCTCTAGAACTCAAATGAACGAAAATCTATTGAAAAAAATGGAGAAGAAGTGTCGACTATAAGGAGGTAAATTGGCAATTGACAACCTAATTTAATCATAATAAAATTAAATTAAAGTAAATGATATTTAATAAAATATTAAAATAATAAATAGTAATCCTGTTTGGTCAAACTTTGACCAAGGGCAAAATAGGTAGGAAATATTTCTCAACTCTCCCTTAGGTACTCTCGACCCTCACAAAATACCCGGGGAATTCAGAATTTGCTTGTTTTGGTGAAAAGGTAAAACCGCAGAAAAACCGAAAATGAGTCCGAAAATTGATAATTTCATAAATAAAATGTGGTTGTTACAACAAGTCTCGTTTTGTATCTAATATTGTCTTTGCCCGGAACTCCTTTCTTCTTAGCATAAACTCATTTGCACCCAATTACTTTCTTACCCTTCAAAATGGAACCAACTTCCAAGTCTAATTATGATGAAGTGATGTCATTTCTTCATTCATTGCCTTCTTCCACTTGACATTTTCAATACTGTATACAGCTTCCTTGTACTTATTTGGGACATCATCATCTATTACTGAAAGAGCTTATGCCACCTTGTTTGAATAGCGGGCAAGTTTTCGAATGTTTTTTTTTTAGTCTATTGGTGGCTATAGACTCTGACTGTTGTACTAGTGATGAAACCTCCACCTCACTCGAGAGTTCGTCTTGATCATCGATTCATAGTCAGGATGATCAATTGTCTAAATAGGTTCTTTTAGAATGTCAAATCCGTCAAACTCCATCTGCTGTAGAGAATGCAAATTCTCATTATCCTTTTCTGGAGTTTTCTGCTTCAGTATTGCAGATTCATTAAAGGTAACATCTTGGCTTACAACGATCTTTTTTGACTCAGGGTTCCACAGTCGGAATGCCTTAACTCCTTCACTAAAGCCTATGAAAACATCTTTCTTGGCTCTAAGATCCAGTTTTGATTTTGTGATATGATAGTATGCTGGACATTCAAAAATATGCAGATAATTATAATCTGAAGCAAATTTTCTAGGCTATATCTCTATAGGAGTTTTACAATAAAAATTGCAGTAAAAGGTAGTATGTTGATAATATGAGAGACATACATTAAAGCCTTTGCCCAAAATGCTTTACTCAAAACCTGACTGAGATAACATACAACGAACTTTATCAATCAGGGTTCGATTCATCCATTCTGCTACACCATTTTATTATGGCGTGCCAGGAACTGTGAAGTGTCTGATTATTCCTTTCTAACAAACTTTCAAGAATGGATCTTATTTGTATTCTCCACCATTATCTAATATGAGTTGCTTGAGCTTTCTCTCGGTTTGAGTTTCAATCATCTTCTTCCATTTAAAGAAGATATCTAAAACTTCATCTTTGTGCTTCATAGTGTAAACCCAAACGTATCTGAAAAAATCATCAATAAAAGTTATAAAGTAACGTTTACCTCCTAATTAAGCATTTGTGGAAGGTCCCCAGACATCAGTGTGAACATAATCTAGTGTTGCCTTGGTACGATGAGTTGCGGTGCCAAATTGACTTTTGTTTGCTTGCTCAAAACACAATGCTCACAGAAATTTAGTTTTTCAGTCTTAGCACCTTTCAGTATGTCTTCTTTTATCAAACTTTGCAAGGTCTTTACTCTAACATGCCCTAAGCGCATATGCCAGAGTCGGGAAGTGTCAGATTCATCATTTTCAGAACTACTGGATATAGCTGCGCTTCCTGTGACTATTTGCCCATCCAAGAAATATAGATTATTCTTCAGAGTACCCTTCATTGCCAGAAATGCACCTCGAACAACTTTTGTGACTCCATTTTCAATAGTCACTTTGTAACCATTAGAGTCTAAGACTCCCAGAGATGTGAAATTTTTTTTCAAATCTGGAACATACTTAACATCATTGAGTCATCTGATTGTACTGTCATTTATCTTTAAACGAACTATTCCAATACCTTTTATATGATAGGTATTATTGTTGTCTATAAGCACAACTTCACCATCAAGATTTTGGAAGCTTGAAAACCACTGCTTATTCGGACACATATGGTAGGAATATCCGGAATCCAAAATCCATATATCAAAAGGGTCGTCTGATAATGAAACCCAAAAAGCTTATTCCTCTTCATGTGCTTGTTGTGCAATATTTACAATTGATTTCTCCTTATTTGGACAATCCTTTTTACAGTGCCCTTTCTGGTGAAAATAGGCACATCATTCTTTGCAAGATTTTTTATTGATGATACTCCTCTTGACTTTGAGCGGGATATGTTCAGCCCTCCAGATCCTTCAGATTTTTTGTTGCTTGTCCTCCCTATTACTATAGTCAGAGCTTTTGGTGTTGATTCCCTATGATTAATTTGATCATTTTTCCGTTATTCATTGTTCACCAAAGCATTAAAAATATTTACAAATTTGACCTCATCTTTTCCATATAGCAGAGTAGCGGTTAAATGCTCATAGTTTTCAAGCAAGAAATTTAATAACAACAGAGCTTTATTTTCTTCTTTAATTTCAACTTCTAAATTCTGTAAATCAGTAAAAATTTAATTGAAATTATCTAAATGCTCAATTATAGAGATACCTTTCTTATACTGGAAATGAAAGAGTTTCTTCTTTAGGTAGAGCTGATTATCTGTGATTTTTGTCATATACTTGTTTTCCAACTGTTTCCAAAGACTTGCTGCTATAGTCTTTTTCATGATAAAGTACTTCTGATCATTGGGTAAGCACAGTTAAATTGTGCCACAAGTCTGACGATTTATAAAATCCCAATCTTTATCAAACATATCATTGGGTTTAACTGCCAAGGCAATATGTGATCCTATCCGGAATAGCATGTCCAAAACTTCACATTGCCACATACCAAATTATTGGTGCCATAAAATTTTTCTACCTCAAACCTTACATTAGACAATATAAGTCTTTGACCAATGTAACTTGTGGATGATTCGCTGGTGTTTCTAGACTGGGGCTGCTCAGTTTCAGCCATTGAAAATACTTCGGTTGAATCCAGAATAATTCAACTATCAAAAAACAAGTCAAATTTTGTCAGAAACTGATTAAAAATGGCTAAAAGACAATATAAATTTGAGAATATTCCAAGAATATGCTGGAGAATATACTGGGGAATATTCCAAGAATATGCTGGAGAATATACTGGGGAATATTCCAAGAATATGTTGGGAATATTCCAGAAATATTCTACTTTAGAATCAGCTCAACAGTGCGGCTTCAACAGTGTTCAGCTCAATAGTTCGACTTCAACAGTGTTCGGCTCCACAGTAACGGCTTGGCTTAAAACACCAGGATGGCTCGGCTTGGCGAACAGTGTCGTCTTTTTCCTCGAGACGCGCGTATGAAAAAAAAATTTCAATTTTTAACCCAGATTTCAGCAACCTTTCAACCCGAATTTTAAGAGATTTTTCTCGGCCAAATGTGCTCTTTCAGATAGTATATTCAAAATAAAATTTTGAGTACTTTCAATTTCTGGACCAGTAGTCAAAATTTGCTTTGTTTCAAGCAAAACCTGAGCTCTAATACCAATTTGCTATGTCAAAGGCCTAGAAATTAAAAGACAAATAAGAAAACAATAACAAACACACAGAATTTAAGTGGTTTGGTAATTTGCCTACATCCAGGGGAGGTAGCCACTGTATTATTTCTTAGAGAAGTTTATAGAGAGTTTACAAATAGGAACTCTAGCTTCTCTTGCTCACCGTGCAATTACTCAGAGATCTTATATCTTTACATAGGCATCTACAAAGTGTGAATTCAAGGTTTACAAATTCAAACTATACTGCACCGAATGTTGAATTTGCTTGAGTTGTTATTATTGACTGTGTTGAGTTGCCATTGTTGACAGTTGGAGTTGCCAACGTTGAACAGTAGGGATTTGAGCCACCATTTTCAACACTAATATCACATTGGTTCGTTGTGAAGCGAGTTTTATGATATAAAGGAATAAAGGAGTATGCTCTTTTGTCGGAATTCTCCTCTTTTCCTACATGTTTTTTCTAATGCAGATTGAGCATGTAATTCAAATGGCTGCTCATCTACAAGTGTCAATGTGATTTTTCTTGGTACCAATACTATTAGTTGGAGCTCCAACATAGAAAATAGTTGCTTTCTCAACTGGTGCTAAGTACCAAGTTGTTGCTTCACTGCTGTTGAACTCGCTGACTGGGCTACATCTTTTTCCATATATGGCTCTTGTTATCTACTGTCATAATATTGGTGCTAACTTATCTATGTGTCAATCCAATGTTTCATTCTCAAATAACACAATGCCATTGATTTTCACTTCATTTGTAATCAGGTTATAAACGACAAAACTTTGAGTGTCTCAAGTTCATTCATCTCAACAATTAGTCGACTCTCCCACTAAACCTCTTCCTCGTAAGCAATTTCCTGATCATCATTGCAAGCGAGCATCTGCAATGGCTGCTCCACCTTGCAGGGGTATGATAGATAATAATATAATTTTTGTATTTATTAACGTTGATTGGTATATGTGTTGAATTTTTAAATTTTAAATTTACGAGT
Source organism: Rhamnella rubrinervis (assembly GCA_007844105.2). Classification (NCBI taxonomy): domain Eukaryota; kingdom Viridiplantae; phylum Streptophyta; class Magnoliopsida; order Rosales; family Rhamnaceae; genus Rhamnella; species Rhamnella rubrinervis. Next base: position 21,166,234 of record CM017574.2, on the reverse strand, counting down.
GTAATTCATTCTTAAAAACATACAACAGATTCTTATTATTATTATACCAGGTGATATTGAACAATTATGCCAGGTGATATTGAACAGTTATACCTATATTTCAATGCTTCCCCACTTATAAAGCACCAAAATTAGTTTATGTGAAACAGTTATACTTATATTTCAATACTTCCTTTACTCGCAAAATACCAAAATTAGCTCATTTATAGGGGGCCCAAATTCTATAGGAGTCTCATATGTGAGAGTTATACCTATATTTCAATACTCCCCCTTACTTGTAAGACCCCAAATTGAGAGTGATATTGAACAATTATACATGTATTTCAATACTCCACTATCAAGCTCTGATATCATGTGAATTTTTAAATTTATGAGTGTAATTCATCTTTAAAAATCGACTTTTAAAGTGAGAACTGCCATAATTTATAAATAATAAATTTTTATTTATTATTCTTTTTTTGTAATTTGTACAGCACTTTGTGTATGTATACCTAGCCTCTATGTGAATGAAAAAATGCCAAAATATTCTTCTAACATTATTCCTCGCATGTTAATTAAAACTTACACTCAAGTCAATTTAAATAACTAATTTTGGTCAAACAGTTAGTCATGGTTATCAAGAGATCTAAAATAATAATTGCATGAATTAGTTTCCGAAGAATTGCTTATTTAATTATTATTCCGGAATATTTTATGTGATTCTGCCAACAATATTATGTGGTAAAAAAGATATATTTAGCATGTGAAACATAGAATAAAAATAATAAAAAGTAGATCCTAATGTAAAAATGAGCCGTCTCCTTTTACGAGGAGTAAATCGATTGGACCCCAGTAAATAAAATAATTTATTCATAACAAGTCTACAATATAATCCAAAGACAAAAAGGCAAATTGAAAACTGTGAACGTCGACAGTTTGGAAACTTACCCAAAGTACAAAACACTGACTTCACACATATACACACACCCCATTATGCCTCTTCAGGAAAAGCTTTTTACATGTCAACCTAAGAATTCAAACACTTGGCCATGACTCCCTATATAAGTACATACCTTAGAGCTTCTCTCCTTATACCATCCTAGTAGAGAGAGAGAGAGAGAGTAGTGTACGAAAACCATGGCAACAGAGCTCTCTCTAGACTACTACAACAAAAATGGCTACAAAACAAGGCCTTCAACTTTCCTGAACTCAATTTTCATGTCCACAGTGAATGTGGCAGCCAAGACACTTGTTTCGGTGGCTTCCAACACAAAATCACCAAACACCATCAAATGGAAGACCAGTGACCATTTGAGGTTCATGGTCATGTTAATGACTTGGCTCACTTTGTGGGTTCTTAGGGTTTTAATGGATCATATCCCTTGCTCTATTGGACCCTCTCCTTTTCATCTCCTTCAACAATTTTCTCCTATTGTCTTGATTGATTTCCCACAGTCACGGGCAGCGTCATCTTCTTCATCATCATCTTCTTCTTTGGAGTTGATTCTTCATGATGGGGTTGATGGACTGCCTGTTCAAGCTCTTGGTAGAGCCCTTACACATGTAAGTTCCTCCTCTATATATATAGTTTCCATATATAATATATTATTTTACATTTAATCAAATTAGTTTGATTGATTTAAATGTTATTTTGCAGTAGTTGTGTAGCAGTACTCTTTTCATTACTTTGGATATATATATATATATATTGGAAGTAAACCATACTAATTAAAGTACATTAGAAACATATATAGTTTAAATTAACATGTAATTAAAATCAATAATAATTTTTAGACAACAAAGGAGAAGGATACTTTAATTACTAGGTACTCCTGGATCTCTACAAATTTGGGTTACTAAAATATATGTAAAAATGGAATAATATGACTAATTAAAGAGTCTTAAAATTTATACTTAAAATTTCATCTATCATAAAATTAAATACTTTAATAAGAAAATATAAACTATTGGATTTCTAAAACTTTAGAGAAATAAACTTTGTATAAAAGAATAAATTATATATTTGTACATAATTTTGAAGAAAATTGACCGAATGTCTGAAAATTTCCTTTCAAATATTATATGCAAAGTCAAATATTTATGATTTAATAAATACATCAATAAAATCAAATAACATGGTAATATATACTATATTACTCAATAAATTTCTCTTGATTCAATGACTGTGATATTAATGATTAGTAGCTATATAATATTGCACGTAGCAGCCGACTTTTTGCATCCGAGGGACATGTGGTTTAAGAAACACACGTGGACACTTTTAGCTCCGACACGTATCTGTAACCACCACCATGAAATAAAATATGTGTCGACTCCTGATTGGTGCATGTAACATGCAGATATTGGCGCTACTGAACGAAATCCCTGCCACGTCCAGGAAATACCAGTTTGCAATGGCGATGGCTGAGAGGATCATGGACGAGAACGCCAGATCAGGCCACGCGGACATGCTCCAAATCAACCGCACTGCCCTAGCTTCGGCTTTCGCGCGTACTTCCACGCTCCTGTACCAATCCCTGGAGAAGACAGTAGGAAGCCGCGAGGATGACGACGGTTCTGGCGCGTGGGCGACACGTGTAATCGGGGCGCTGCCTATGGTGTCGTACGTGGCGCCATACCTGAAGGGGCTGAGGGTGTGCTTTGGTGCGGTGCGGTCTTGGGTGGAAATGGCTGCGTCGTCGTTGTCGTCGGGTTCGGAGAAGAGAAGGAAAGCGATGACGATGATGATGATGAGTGAGGTTATTGGGGTTGAAGAAGAAGAGGTGGGTGAGAAGCTGGCTGAGGAGCTTCTATGGATAAGTAGGAAGTTGAGGGAGTATGGGGCAGTGGATGAAGCTATGCTCCAATGGAGTCTTGCCTCTAATTTGGCTTCTCTTTCTTTTTCTGCTAACCCTAGGGTCCAAGGCCTTATTCTCAAGATCTCAGGTTTTTGTTTATCTCTCTCCCTCTCTTATTGCATTTCATTTTACGTAACAAATATATAAAATTATATATAATATATATCAACGTGTATGTATGTATGTATATACGAGGCAGGCTAAAATCATTTGTGGGAATCGTAACCCTTTTAAAATGTGACCTATGTGAGACATTACCTATTTTACCCACACACACAAAAAAAAAAAAAAAAAAAAAAGGAAGGGCGAAATCATTCATACCTTTCAAAAGGTGACCAACAAATAAATAAATATCCGCATAAAAGGTCACACTCGGGCCAAATATTTTTGTAATATAGGTATCATGTAAAAGATATATTATGAACATGTAAATTAGTAAGTTGACTTCAAAAATTTGTTGGATTATAATGTCATGTTAAGAATTGTAGAAAAACTACTATTAATTGAAATTACAATAAGGTATGTTAATTTTCATTAAAAATTTCAAGTAATATGTATTAGACAAAATCTAGAGGTACCCAGAAAATATATATTAAAAAAAGTGGAATAGGAACAAAAATAATAAATTGAATATCACTAGAAAAGATCAGAAGACTAGGAAAAAAAGACAAAAAAAAAAGCTGGAAAACAAATATAAAATAAAATAATAAACGTATCAAAAACAAAAAGATAAACACAAATTAAATATTTAAAGATTTAATTGATAATCCAATTTTTAAAATAATCAGAGGGGGGCAAATAAAATTTTACGAACAAAAATTAAATATTCTTTTATAAAGGCTCCTTAAATTTTTTACAACCATCTAACATTTATGTATATAACTCATAAAATATATAAATAAAGCTTAAAATTGATTTTATTTTTTGTATATAATTTTTATTATTATTAAAATTATTGCTCATTCAAAATTGTGTCTTTTCGTCTTCTTCTTCTTCCCTTTTTTTTTTTTTTTTTTTTGGGAAAAAGTGTTCTTTTGGTGTCAAAGTTAAACGTTTTCACATTCTTCTTGTCGAAAACAAAAAAACAAAAACGTTTTCTCTCATTCAGTTCTGCCAATAATATGATCTTTCCATGACCATCCATGATATTTTGTTTTTTGTGTACGTATAAATACTTATTAAAAGTGAATTTTTATATATTTTTATGTTTTTTACAAAAATTATATTTTAAAATTTTTATAGAAGACCCCCAGAAATATTTGACCCTAGGCTCCCAAAAATCTTATGGTAAGTCCTAGGAACAATTATTCATGTGCTAATAAAACACTTTGCTTGACCTTTACCAAACAATTTATATATAAATATTTCTCAAGTTCAAACATTGTCTCGACAGGTTGGATAATCAGCAATAGTATTAGGTCCTCATAATGTTATATATATGTATATATATATATGCTGAAATGTAATTATAATTATTATGAAACACAGTAACAATTGACTTTCTTAATTATAATTAGTAAAAATGAAAAATAATAATATTTAGTAAAGAAGAACAATCGACTTCCATGCACGCACTAACTAATGCCATGCACGTGACGTTTGGTCCTTGAGCTTTTTCTAAGATTGATGTACAAATTCGTGGCTTTGAATTTTGATCTACGTAGATAATATTAATATTGAATTTGTGTAGGTTTATTATTGAGAGATCTTAATGAAGAAGGACTTGAGACTACGAGGCAAGAGAAATTTGGGCTGTTATTGCTATGGCTTCCATTGTTATGCCATGCAAGCAATGGGATGGCATATCCAGTGCTGACTTATAAAGAGAAAGTAGAAATAGAGAGAGCAATTGACAAAGCAATATGGAGTTTACCAGCAATGGATCAGGAAGTCATACTCACCAATTGGATACAAGACTTTTCCATATCTTTCTCTGATTGGCCTAATCTTCAGCTTTCTTACGATCGATGGTGCCAATCTACTCGCAGCCTTGTGACTTAAATTATTATTACATATCTATCTTCACGTACATATATATATATATATATATATAATACTATGTGGTTTATAAATAAATATATGTACGTATGAAATTATATGATCCACCTCTTAGTAAAAAATAATAGGTTATTTCTCTATCAAGTAGTACATATGTAAAATTATATGTATGTTACTGCATGCGTTCATGCCGACATTAATAATAAGATGCACACCTACTACAAGGTGTTATTAAGATTGCATGATTGGCTAAATTATATGAGTTAAAAAAAAAAAAGGTTTGGACCAGTTGCTGCTTACGTGGATGTTATGCTCCTCTTCAGGTAATTTTAAAATCTATAATTCAAAGTTGTTTTCTGTTAATTCAATTGATAATTGATGGTTTTAAAAGTTTAGGATAAGTTGACAGGAACGATAGAACACAAGGTGAATTGATGAGCAGAATGCAAGAGGAGGCTACAAAAAGATTAGTGATAGGATCTTGAAGAAAAGGGGTTGAATAGTTCAGCTTAGATTGAATTGGCTTGATATACAACAGGCACATCACGTATACATACATATATATATATACAAATATATATATAGCATGCTAAAGTCGGTTGCTTTGGTAGAAAATTTGATATGACAAACTTAATTTCTAGCTAATAATCCCGTCTCTAGTAACTTCTATTTTAGAATCATATATATAGACCAAGTAAATATTTACTTAAATAACCTCTAACTTTCTCTAGTTCTCTAGATTTTACAAGAAATGTGCACTAATTGTATCATTCCTCCTTGGTGTGCATTTCTATTACTCCGGCAATGCTTAACAGTAATTCGAAACTCTTAGTAGTGTCTTGAAGAAGATATCTGCAAATTGTTCTTCTGTCTTGCAGTACTTGAGTTCTATTTCTTTGTTTGCTTATTCTTGTCCGATAAAGTGATACTTTATGCTTATGTGTTTAGTTCCATTGTGGAAGACTCGATTCTTTGCTATTGCTATTGCTATTGGTGACTTAGTGTCACAGTGCATTTCTGTTGCTCCACGTTGTGGTTCTCCAAAGTCTTTAAATATATGCTTGAACCACACTGCTCTATTTCTAGTAAGCGTCACTGCAATACCTTCTGCTTCTGTCAATGATTGTGCAACTGTTGCTTGATTCTTTGATGTCCTAGAGAAAATACTTGAACCCATAGTAAGAGCATATATAGTCAGAGGTGCTACTGATGTCATCTATTGAACCGGCCCAGTTGCTATCTGTGTATCCAAACAGTTTTGAACTATGAGTGGGCTTGTACCAAATGCTGTAGTCTTTTGTTCCTTGTAAGTACTTGAGTATTCTCTTTTAGCTTCGTAATGCACTTGAGTTGGAATTTGCATGAACTTCGATAGCAGACTCATCGCATACATAATTTCTGGTCTGGTAGTTGTTAAATACAAAAGTTTTTCCATGAGATTTCGGAATTGTGAACAGTCCGCTTGTGGTGATCCATCTTCTTTCTTCAATGCTTTGTTACTGTCAAGTGGTGTTGCTACCGTCTTGCAGCCACTCATCTTGAATTTTTTAATAATATTCTCTATATATTTTTTTTGACAGATGAAAATTTCTTCTTCATTTCGATTTGTTTCCGTTCCAAGAAAGTAGTGCATCAAGCATAAGTCCGTCATCTCAAATGTCTTCATCATATCCTATTTAAATTTCATAACCATCTTCTCATTACTTCCTATATATATGAGATCATTTACGTATAGAGACATAATGAGAGTGTTGTTCATACATTTGGTCTTGATGTATAGTATTGGTTCGCTGTTGCTCCTCCTGAAACCTTGCTATGTGAAGTAGTTGTCAATCATATTGTACCAGGCTCAGGGAGCTTGCTTTAACTATTTAATTATGTATCACTTTAGAGATTGGGTAAGGTATTATTCAAGAAACTAATTGGTGTGAAACTCTAATGATATGCATGTGTAGAGCTCTACGTTTATCACAATTCTTTGTGGTCCTTTGTTATTTAATGGAGCAGAGCAATTGAAGAAGAGGACATCAGCCATCAACTATCAACACGTCAAATATCCTTTAGTGCAATTTGTCCTAACCTTTTTTAGCTTATTGGTCTTATAGCATTCAATTGTTTTTCTTAATTGCAGTTTTTTAATTCCCAATTTTTACATTTCCATTGCTTCTTGTTGAATGTCATTATCAATAAAGCCCTATTTACTCTTTTTAGACATTTTAAAAACTCATTAGATTTCTTTTGTTATCCCTATCTAAGTACAATGGTCTGACCAATTGTTTCATTTTTATTTTCATAATTTTTCCTTCAATCAATTTCTAATTTGAAGGTGGCACGTCCACATCACATTGAGACTTTAATATAGCAAACATATGTTTTGATACAACCAGCGGCAGAGTTCAAAAGTAATGAATTTTGTGGATATTATGAAATCCTTCCATGTTTAGCCGAAGTACATGCGTGGTGTGATAATTGTAGCTAACCAGAGTGTGGATAATTATTTAACTATTTATCACTTTAGAAGTTGGGTCAAGTGTTATTCTATTAAGAAACTAATTGGTTTAAAACGCTAGTGATATGCATGTGAAGAGTTCTATGTTTATCACAATTCTTCGTAGTCTTTCGTTAATTAATGGAGCAGAACAGTTGAAGAACGAGACATCAACCATCAACACATCAATTATTCTTTGGTTCAATTTTTCTTAGCTTGGAGCCAATTATTTTTCTTAATTCTAGTTTGTTAATTCTGAATTATTACATTTATATTGATTCTTATTGAAATTTATTATTAATAGTCTCATTTATTCTTCTTAGAAATTTTAAGAATCCATTATATTTTTTTGTTGTTTGTATTTAAGTACAGTCGTCGTATCAATCTTTTCACTTTTAATTTGACTACTTTTTTTTCAATTAATCCCTAATTTGAAGGTGGCACGCCAAACTTTAATATCACAACATTACGACTCCAACTCAAATTCACAAGAGCAAGAATAATAAGAGTCCGTTTGGAAGTGCTTATGTAAATAGTGCTTTTTTTAAAAGTGCTTTTTATTTAAGCACTTTAATTAAAAAGTACTTTAATAATAAAGCAGTTTGTGTTTGGTGGAAAGCTATAAAAAGTGCTTTAGATGTGAAAAGCCCTTTTTTGAAGAAGCACCTATCAGGTGCTTTTTAAAAAAAAAAGTGCTTTATAATTTTTTGGTCAAACAAGTTTCAGACTGCTTTTTTTTTTTAAAAAAAAAAGCATTTTTCCATTAAAAAAAGCAGTTCCAAACGGGCTCTAAAAAAAACACCAAACACAAGAGCAATAATAAATAAAGCGAGAAATCCAAAGAAAGATAAATGATAGTTCGATGCAAAATATCAATCCATTAAGCACAATTCACGGCTTAACTTCTCAATACCTTGTTTCAAATCCACCTTAAAGAGACAACAACCACAATACAAGGATTTTACGTGGAAGCACCCCGATGAGGGAGAGACAGGAATTGACAATCTACTCTAATCCACTATATAACTAGAAAAAGTACAATGCACATTCTAACTCAAAATACGAGAAAAGACTACCTTCTTTCCCACTTGACATAGGTGCCTCAATCCTTCATCTTAGTGGATAACTCTGGAGTCAAATGACCAAGACTTTATGTTACAAGCTTAGTTCCTAAAGCTCGACCACAAACTATGCCAGACTCCATCATCTCCTCGCTGAGAATCCTCTCACCAAACCTTGTGAAAAGTAGTGTTGCCTCCACAACCTACTCAATCCATATGAGTAGTAGCACACCCAATGTCCAAATAAACTTAGTTCAATCCCAAAGAAATCAAGTTTCAATCTAAACATAAAGTGAAAACACAAAAATCTCTCAATCTATAAAGGAACCTTAAATTCTAAAATTCATGGCTTAAAAGGTAGATTAACCTCAATAACGCAAATCTAGGATGAGCAAAGAAAATTATTTCAAACCAAAAGACTCAATGGAGAAAAAAAAAAAAGAACAAGAAAACTCTTTTGGAAACTTAGATCTCTTCAAGAAAGCTAGGGTTGAGTATTTAATGTTGCTCTCTCTTCCTAAGATGAAAAGTATTTATAGGTTGTCAGGTGTTCAATCATTGAAATTTAAAACTTTCTATGTGCAACATTGAACTCTAAGGTATTTAGAGTTTGCACATTCATTAATAGTATGAATGTTCGAACTCCGAATCATTTAGAGTTTGCACATTTTGTCAACATTTGAACTTTTAGACTTTAAGGTTCAAACAATAATTTCTTCAATGCCAACTACAAATAGTGTCAAGTTCACACGTTTAAGTTAGAAATGCTAAGAATAAGTTTAAAACCAAATGAAAGCATTTGCTATGCTAAAATACATAACATGAAAATGTGTGTAAATGCCTAACCACCCTGCCAGCATGAATATAGAACCTATATTGGGCTCATCCTTAAGGTATAACAACTGATGAATTTTTAGCATTTTTGTCCAATTAGTATATTTAATTTTACCTCTAAAATTGTTTCAAAGATTGTAGCAATAATACTCAAGGGAGTGATAGATAAGATAATTTCTCTTAATCAAGGCTTTGAAAAAGGGACATTGGATCTAGAGAACACGGTTTTGGCTCAAGAATTAATTTATAAAATTAAAAAACACAAGAGGAAGAATAACCTAATGATGCTCAAGATTGACTTAAAAAAGGCCTATGATCAAGTAAAATGCGGCTTTTTAGACAAAGCACTTGAATGTTGTTTTCTCAACAAGTTAAGACTTTCATTCTGAACTATGTGGGATCTATTCAATAACAAATTCTGTTGAATCGAAGTATTAGATAGGGTAATGATTCCAACTAGAGGGTTAAGGTAAAGGGATCCGCTCTCTCCTTTCTTATTTACTTTAACTATTGAGGTCTTCTCAAAGTTTATGGCTAAAGAGGAAAGGGCAAGATAATATCCAGGGTGTCAAAGTCTGTAAGAATGCCCTTGCCATTTTTCACTTTTCCTTTATGTGGATGATATAACTGTCATTTGTCAGGCAAAAGCAAGGAATGCAGTGGGCTTTTGAAATTGTCTTCACAATTATTTCATAAGGTCAGGACAAGAGGAAATCTTAAATTTATTTTTCTAGTAATAGGTGTAGGAATATGAGAAGACTAATAAAAAAGAGCCTGGCTTTAAGGAGTTGGGGAATGACTCAATTTATTTAAAGAACTTGTTGATCATTGGTAGAAATAATAAAAAAAGAATTTGGAATCACTCAGAGGGAAAAGTAAACTTCTATGAAAAGCTACTTTGAATAAGTCCATGGTACAAGCGATCCCTACTTATTTGGTGTCTACCTTTAGTGTCCTTAAACGAGTTTGGGAGGATATGGATACTATGGTTAGAAGGTTTTGTTGGGGACAAAGCCAGGAAAACAAAAGTATCTTACTTTAAAGACTTGGAAGGACCATTTTCAGTCAAAAGCCTTGGATGGTCTAGGTTTTTGCCATTTCAAAGATTTTAAAACAAACCTTATAACCAAGTTAGGTCGGAAGCTTGCTATTGTGGATTGGAGTTTGTGGACTTTGGTTATGAGAGTTAAGTATATTTGACGCCAATCATTTTTTCAACATTTTTTGTGACTTGATTATTCCTTAGTTTAAAGGGGTATTATCAGTGCTAGGGGAGTCCCATTGAAAGGAGCTTGTTATCGACTGGGTGATGGCATTTCCATCAAAGAGTGGTGCGATCCTTAGATTCTTAGCCTATCTAATTTTGTTCTAAAGCTAAGGATAAGTTGATTTTTTTTCCAATTTCAAAGATGAAGATACAAATGGATGGAATGTGGATTTACTAAATGTTTATTTTGATAGTGAAGTAGGGGCTTGTATTTAAAATTTTTCTAGACTTTCAATGGTGTGTTGTGATAAGTTACTGTGGGTTAGCAATAAATTTAAAAGGTTATCGATTAGAGACTAGTATAATGTGGCTTAGCATTATGTTGGAAGAGACCTGTTGCCTTCAATTTAGAGGAGTTGATGGAAAGGTAAGTTGCACAAGAGGCTTGAAATGTTTCTATGGAAGGTGCTAGCAGGGGTTTTACCTTCACATGATGTCCTATGTCAGAGGTTTGGAGGAGTGGAAAGGTTGTTTTTTTCATGAATGCTTTGAGGAAACTTTGCTATATATTTTTACGGATTGCCACTTTATCAATATGATTGCTTTCTCAGCCATTGGGGATTTCATCTTTATAGGTTGGAGGTTGAAAACTTGGAGAATTTAGTGAAAATCTGTTTGAATTCCCCTAAGAGAGCTTCTTTTGAGTGAGATGGATGGATAACACTTCTTGTTCAATATTAAACTTTTTACTAACTACTTATAAGTTAAGGAACTTGTTTTATTTACTTTTTTACTAAAATTATGGGAGTAGTTGTATTTGATTGTATGCCCATATTTTTGTACTGTACAAGGTAGGTGATATTCAGACTTCAATCAAGCTTTTGTATTTGTATGTAATCTATTCGGAAAACAGGGTAAATGAGAAGGAAGCCATTTTTTGTTCTGTTTTTCTAGTTTCCGAAAGCTAACAAATTGTATCAGAGCAATATTCTTGAGGGACCTGTGAAATTGCAGCTACAACAAAGGAAGGAAGGCTGCAACAGTAAAGGAAGATCATCACAACAAAGGAAGGAAGAAGATGGACTCTGTCAATTTTTTAAGGGCTGAGCCACCAGTGTTTACAGAGAAAAATTACCACATATGGGAAAGGAAAATAAAGGCATATCAACAAGCCTTGAGCTTGTGGGTTGTAGTGGAAGTAAGAGAAGATCCTCGACCATTAGGACCAAATTCAACATTAAACCAAATCAAGTTGTATGAAGAGACGAAAGCAAGAAAACCAAGAGCTCTTAGTTATATTCATTCAGCCTTGTCTGATGCTGTGTTCACAAGAATTTTGACTTGTGAATCACTAAAAGAAGTATAGGACAAACTTAAGGAAGAGTTTGAAAGGAAGTCAAGAGTTAAGACAGCAAAAGTCTTAACTTTAAAAAAAGAATTTGAAATGCTAAGAATGAAAGAGGGTGAGACTGTGGAAGAGTATTATGCAAAACTCTTGGAATTGGTGAACAAAATAAGGATACTTGGAGAAACCTTTAAAGACTCGAAAGTAGTGGATAAAATTATGATAAGTTTACCAACAAAGTTTGAGTAAAAAATCTCAGCCATTGAAGAGTCTTGTGATCTCAAGACACTCTCCGTTGTTGAGTTAATCAGTAAGCTCCAAACACTGGAACAAAGAACAAACATATGAGAAGAAGAGACATATGAGGGTGCTTTTCCAGCAAAGCAAAAAGGAAGACATATGATAAGAGGTAATAAGCAATCTGATGTAGACAAGGGAGGTAGAGGAAAGGCTTTTACAAATCAAAAGCAATACGTGAGAACAGACAAGTTTTCACCATGCAAAATTTATCAAATGACAAATCACTTGGAAAAGGACTACTGGTATAAAGGAAAATTCAATGTAAATTTAGCAAAAAATTTGGGCACATAAAAAAGAACTGCAGGGTCAAGTAAAATCAAGGTCTTAGAAAGTATCATACAAAATATCAAACCACACAGCAAGTGAACTTTACTAATGAACAGAAGGAAGAAGAGACAAAGAGCCTTTTTATGGTCTTTCATCAGACTCAATCATCAAACAAGCAGATTTGGTTCGTGGACAATGGTTGTACATGTCATATGTCTAAAGAAGATAATATTTTCTCTAATTTAGACAAAACTATTAAGGTCAAGGTGAAGCTTGGAAATGGTCAAGTGGTTCAAGTAGAAGGGAAAGGATCAATTGAAGTTGATACACAACAAGGTACAAAATATATTCATGATGTGCTTTATATACCTTGTCTAACATAAAATCTGCTAAGTGTTGTACAAATGCTTGCACATGGTTATTCATTACTATTTGAAAATCATTTCTGTTATATCTATGATGTCCAAGGTTGTTTGATTGTTAAAGTACCTATGGTTGATAAAAGTTTTCCTTTAAGTTGGAATGTTGTGAATGAAAGTGTAAAATTTACAACCAATGATGAGTTTGTAATATGGCATAAAAGATATGGCCACTTCAACCTTGTAGGTTTACGGTTTATGCATATAATGGTTTAACTCTAGACTTACTTGAAATTATGAAGAAAGATGATGTGTGGTTCATGTCAGTTAGGAAAAATGCATAGGCATGCATTTCCTAGAAATTCAATATGGAGGGCAAGAGAAAAACTAGAGCTAATACACTCAGATTTGTGTGGTCCAATAAGTATAGAATCCTTAAACCAAAATAAGTATTTTGTACTATTTATTGATGACTTAACTAGAATGACTTGGGTGTATTTTTTGAGAAGTAAAGGGGATGTATTTTCTATTTTTAAGGAATTTAAAAGCATGGTGGAGACTCAAAGTGGGTGTAAACTAAAAATTCTAAGGACAAACAATGGAAAGGAATAAACATTCATTGAGTTTAAGAAGTTTTGTGTTGAAATGAGTTTTAAACACCAACTGACAGTCAGTTATACACCACAATAAAATGGTGTTTCTAAAAAGAAAAATAAAATTGTGGTAGAAATTGCAAAGTGTATGCTGATGAACAAGAAATTACCATCAAAATTTTGGGCTAAAGCTATTCATACAGTAGTTTACCTGCTAAATAGGCTTCCTACTAGATCAGTCAAGCAACAAACACCAATGGAAGTTTGGTTAGGGTTTAAACCTTTAGCAAAGCACTTGAAAATATTTGGACCAGCATGCTATATTCATGTGCCCTCTGTTAAAAGGAAGAAGTTGGATTAAAAGGCTGAAGTGAGAATTTTTGTAGGCTATTCTACTATGTCAAAAGGCTATAGAGTGTACAATATTCATAACCAGAAGCTTTGTATTAGAAGAGATGTTGTTGATGAAACTTCTTATTGGAATTGAGATAAAAATGGTGTTTTGAAAGATGATATATTTGATCATGGATTATAGTTGAATTCAAATTTCTCAAATGAGTTTACTTCAAATTCAGATTCAAGACTAGATGTTTGTGAGGATTCTACACCTGATTCACCTATACTTAAGACAAAATCTTTATCTGAAATTTATGAAAGGTGTAATTTTACAGTTTTAGAACCATCATCTTTTGAGGAAGCTTCCAAGTTTGGAGAATTGAGGGCTGCAATGAAGGAGGAGTTAAGAATAATTGAAAAGAATAGGACATGGACACTAGTGGACAGACCTAAATCAATAAATGTAATTGGAGTCAAATGGATTTTCAGGACTAAGCAAAATCTTGATGGTACCATTTATAAACATAAGGCAAGGTTGGTTGTGAAAGGATACTCACAACTACCTGGTGTGGATTATGGAGATACATTTGCTTCAGTTGCAAGGTATGAAACCATAAGACTTATTCTTGCCTTAGCTGCACAAAATAAATGGAATGTGTATTATCTTGATATTAAGTCAGCCTTTTTGAATCGTGACTTACAAGAAGAGCTTTTCATTAACCAACCAAATGGATTTAGAGTTCAACCAATGGAAGACAAAGTGTATAAGCTTCATAAAGCTTTATATGGTCTTAAGCAAGCTCATCAGACTTAGTATAGCACAGTAGATTCACATTTGTTACAATGTGGATTTGCTAGAAGTGAGAATGAAGCTACATTTTATGTTAAGAAGGCCAACAATAGAGACTTGTTGATTGTATCAATTTATGTTGAGGATATGTTAGTGACTGGAAGCAATTCAAGGTTAATTTTTGAATTAAAAAATGAGATGGCTAATATTTTTGAAATGTTAGATTTGGACTGCATGACATACTTTCTTGGAATGGAAGTAAGTCAAGGTTCTGATGGCATTTTATATCTCAAAAAAAGATATGCATTTAATCTATTAAAAAGGTTTAACATGGACAAAAGCAAAGATGTGGCTACACCTCTTGTTCAAAATGAGAAGCTGTCAAAAGTTGACAAGAGTTATGAAGTGGATCCAAGTTATTGCAGAAGCTTAGTGGGAAGTCTTTTGTATTTAACATCATCCAGACTAGATTTAATGTTTGCTACAAGTGTGTTATCCATGTATATGCAATCACCAAGAGATATTCACTTAAGAGCTGCTAAAAGGGTTTTGAGATATGTCAAAGGAACTCTTGATTTTGTTATTTTATATATTCTTGTCAAAAATGGTTGTTTACAAGGATTTTCGGATAGTGATTGGGCATAATGTTCTGATGATATGAAAAGTACCACTAGATATGTTTTCTCTCGGATTAGGTGTGTTTTCATGGGTTTCAAGAAAGTAAGAAGTGGTAGCATAGTCAACAGTAGAAGCAGAATATATGGCAGCAGCAGCAGCTTCCAATCAAGCTATTTGGTTAAGGAAAGTGTTGGCAGATTTATTTCAAGCTCAACATGTTAAAACAATCATTCAAGTGGACAACAAATCAGCCATTGCAATGACTAAAAATCCAGTGCAGCATGGTCGGACTAAACATATTAATGTGAAGTTTCATGCAATCAGGCAAGCTGAAAAGAAAGGTGAAGTGGAACTAGTTCATTGTAAATCTAAAGACCATCTTGCAGACATCATGACAAAGGCTTTAAGTGTTGGAAAATTTGATTTTTTCCTATCTAAACTTGGAGTATTTATTAAAAAGTTTGAGGAGTGTTGAATATTAAACTTTTTACCAACTACTCATAAGTTAAAGAACTTGTTTTGTTTACTTTTTACTGAAATTATGGGAGTAATTGTATTTGATTGTTTGCCTATATTTTTGTACTGTACGTGGTAGGTGGTATTCAGACTTCAATCAAGCTTTTGTATTTTTATTTTTGTATGTAACCTATTTTGAAAAAAGGGTGAATGAGTAGGAAGCCATTTTTTGCTCTGTTTTTCTGGTTTCCGAAAGCTAACACTTCTATTTTTTTTTATGTGTTTAATTATTATATTGCACCTAGTATTCAAGGAATGAAAGGTTGTTTGATGAGAATAAGCATAATAAAATATGGAAAAAAATTCTACAAATTTCTCAATGAAGCTTATATGTATATATAATACAATTGATATAAAGATGTAAAAGTAAAGAAAGAAAGGAAATATACCGTAGATCGCCGTCGTTTGATTGTCTATCTCCCAAATCATCTCTTTGGTCTCTACCGTAGATCGCCGTCGTTTGATTGTCTATCTCCCAAATCATCGCCGCTCTTCATTCACTAGAAGGATCGTCTCTCAACCTCCTCTTTGGAACTTGTTGTTTGATGCGCCCAGTTTTATTGAAAGGTAAGATTGTAGATCTCAAAATCTAAGAACAAGCAAATACTTTGTGTCTGCAAGCAAAAGAGAACCTCAATAAAAATATCTGTGATTTCTTACAGGAAATTCATTCACTTTGCTTTGGATGAAACCAACGCAATACCCATTTGGTCCCAATACCCATTTGGTCCCTTCTTATCTTCAGGTACCTGCTCTATGTTTCCCTTTTCTTTTTGCTTTCTTCTCTTAATATATAAATTCTCTGTCTTTCAGGCTCCTATGCCTTTTTAGTTCCTCATGGCTCTCTTTCTTTTCTTTCCAATTTCTTATCCCTTTTCCTTGAGTTTTTTTTATCCTTATCAATGTACTCTGTGTTTTAAATATTTCTGGGCTTTTTTTTTCCTTTTTTTTCTTTTTCCTTTTGTTTTCTCTGCAAGTTTCTTGAATTGGAATAGTGTCCGCAAGGTGCTCTTATGTGTGCGTGCCTCCTTCTCCATCTTGGCTCTTCTAAACTGATTCTTTTAATTTTTATTTATTTATTCATTGTTTCATTTTTATTTATTATCTTAGGCTACATGTAACTTTTATACTACCCCAGTTTGTAAAATAAGAGAGATTTGTGTTTGCTTTTTACTTTCTTGTTTAATTTGATTTGTATTACATGGTGGCTATATTTTAGAGTATACTATATATATATATATATATATAATTTGGTGGATTTGATTATATGAAGATGTTCATATGTTTGGTTTGATGGAATCATATAAAACAATTGAAATCATCTTGTCCAACTCAATGTGAACAGAATTTGAACAAGGGGCCATGGAGGTTCCATTTATTAAAGCACTACAAATTACTAGTAAAGGGAGTGCATAAACTTCAAATTAGCATTAGGATAAACATGCACATGGATTTCAATCATTGACTAGTTAATAAGTGGAGGTTCCTTTTTGTTTTTTTAGTAAATCTTTTTATTCTTTTTTTCTACATCACTTTACATTTATCTTTACTATTGGATTTTCATTTGACATCTATTTCTTCTTAAATTTTTAGATTCTTTCCAAGGAAGGCTACTACTTTAGCAATTAATATTCTAGTTGGAGTGTTGAACTTGCTGAGGTTAGTGAAATTGTTTTCATATTTAAATTGTTTTTGAATTTTTGCTGTTTGCTGTTTTTTGTTGTTTCTTGACTTTGATTTGTTTGCATTTTTATTGTTTTTAAATTGTTTGTATATTTTGCTGTTTTTTAAATTGTTTGTATTTGTTTTTTTGTAAATTGGTAGATTTTAATATGGATGCACATAGTCAAAGTGATAGTCAAGCTACCAATGAAACTCAATCCACATCAAATTTAGAAACATCTCTTCCTCCACGTCCACCAACATTAGGAAAGAGAAAACCTTTGAGAACAGCTTCTGATGTGTGGAATCACTTCACAAAAGTGAAAAATTCGGATCCAAATGACCCTAGGTGTATATGCAAATATTGTGGGAAGGATTATGCATGTGACACTAAGAGGTGTGGAACTACCACTTTGAGAAATCATTTAACTAATCAATGTAAGAAGTATCCCGGTAGAGTGGATGATAAGAGACAAAAAATATTGGTTTTTGGAAATCAAAATGAGAGTGGTGGGAGCAATCTTCTAGCAATAGGCAACTTTAATAAGGAAGCATGTAGACTTACATATGCTAAGATGATTGTATTGGATGAACTACCATTTAGCTTTGTTGAAGGTCGTGGGTTTAGACACTTTTGTAGTGTCGCATGTCCTAAATTTGATCCTCTATCACGTAGGACCATTGTTAGAGACATATATCAATTATATTTGGATGAGAAATTGGAATTGAAAAACTACTTTAGTGTTCATTGTCAAAGGGTTTCTCTAACTACCGATGCTTGGACTTCAATTCAAAATATTAACTATATGTCTCTCACGGCCCACTACATTGATTCCGATTGGATGCTTCAAAAACGAATTTTGAATTTTTGTGTGCTTTCAAATCATAAGGGGGATACCATTGGCAAAGTTATTGAATGTTGTTTGCATGAATGGGGAATTCAAAGTGTATTTACTATCACGGTTGACAATGCATCCGCAAATAGTGTAGCCATTTCTTATCTTTCAAAGAAGTTGAATAATTGGAACAATAAAGGGTGCATTTTGGATGGTAAATACTTGCACATGAGATGTTGTGCACATATAATCAATTTGATTGTATGTGAGGGGTTGAAGGAGGCACATGAATCAATTGTTAGCATTAGGAATGCGGTGAAGTATGTTAAATCTTCTCCTTCTAGGTTACAAAAATTTAAAGAATGTGCAAGTCATGAAAAGATTGAGTGCAAATCTATTGTATTTTGGATGTTCCAACTAGGTGGAATTCCACATATTTAATGTTGGAAACCACTTTGAAATTCCAGAAGGCTTTTGAAAGGTTAGAGGATGAAGATGGACATTATTTAAGTTATTTTCGGGAAGAGGATAGTGGTAGGTTAAGGATTGGACCTCCATTAAGTTTTGATTGGAAAAATGCATCTATTTTTGTGATGTTTCTTCGTGGTTTCTATGATGTGACTTTGAAGTTTAGTACATCATTGCATGTTAGCTCTCATATTTATCTTCATGAAATATGTACACTTCTAGCACAATTGAAAGGTTGGAGTTTAAGTGGTGATTCCCTTTTGAGTGAAATGGCTACTAAGATGCTAAAAAAGTTTGATAAATATTGGGGTAAGTTGGAAAGCATTAATCAAATGTTGTTGATTGCTACTATGCTTGATCCAAGATATAAATTGGATTATGTTGAACATTGTTTGGGGTTTATTTATCAAGATGAAGAAGTTGCTAGCAATATGACCAAGGCCTTCAAGAATGATTTAATGTGTATTTATGATTGTTATACGGGTGGTCAAGTAGCTTTTGAAAGTGATGTGAATTCAAATGCTTTGAATTTGTCTTCTAGCACTATTTCTACTTCCAATTCTTCTTCGAATTTTGATTTTGCTTTGGGGTTTAAGAAAAAAAGGGCGGCAAAAGAGCACATTGAGATAAAAAATGATGTGGAAAGATATTTATTGGAACCTAGTGAAGATATAGAAAATAAGGATTTTGATATCCTTAATTGGTGGAGGGTTAATGGAAATAAGTATCGCACATTGTCCAAACTTGCAAAGGATATATTTGCAATTCAAGTGTCTACTGTTACTTCTGAGAGCGCCTTTAGTACTGGAGGAAGAATTCTTGATCCATTTCGCAGTTCCCTTACCCCTAAGATGGTAGAGACATTAGTATGCACTCAAAATTGGCTCAAAGTTTCTCCAACCATGGATAGATTCTACATGGAAGATGTGGAATATTATGACAACTTAGATGCAGGTAATAATACTAATTTTATTCAACTTTTAATTCTATTTATTTTTTCAGATTTTCTGTTCATTTTTTTTTTGTAGAGCTTTTGGAAACAACAAGGAACTCAAATAAAGAATCGGTTAAAGCCAATATGACTCATTAATTTTTTCAAGTTTTAAGGTAATATTATTGTTTAATATTTGCTAATTATAGTACTCATTTTTTTCTTGATTATATGTAGTATTAATATATAGTATTAATGAGTTAGTCACTGAGTCCTACCAACTAACAACACGCCCATATGTTGGCATAATGACATTGAATGAAAACTACTATTTTGTCTTGGTGGAGGACCTCACTCATACAGTGAATGAAATTAGTAAATTAAAAAGGAAAAGATTAAGCTAAGCAAAGGAAGGAATTGTCCAAAAGCCACCACCACGTACACATTGGCTTTTTTAGCCATTTGTTTTCTGTCCAAAAAAACATGTCTTTCTTCTTGATTTATGTTCATCTGCTTACTATTTCTCTCAGTATCTTGTTTTAGCTTTTGCTGGTACCCCTCAAATATGAACTCTTTACCATGATTTGACCTCATTTCCAATTTTATATTAGTTTTTTTTTTTTTAAGCTTTTGTGCGTATACCCTTCTTTTTCACTTGATTACTTTCATCACCTCACTCATTTTTTTTTGTTTTAATTATTGCTTATTTTGTTGGTGGGTTGTTTATTTTTGTTGTACTTCTGTTGTGGCAACACTAGGAATATTACCCAGGTGTTCATGGAAATTGATCTGAACTATGAAGTGGTTGAGGTGGAGAAGAATGCATATTGTAATGAGGATTGTTAATGTGGTGGTTGTGTTTCTTTGTTTATCCTCTTCCACTTCTTCATGTTCTTCAAATTAATCTTCAACTCTTGTTTCTTCCTCAATTTACCTTGAGCTTTGGCATGCCGTTTGTTTTATTAATTTTAGGAAGACTGATTTGGTTTGGAGTTCAATTTATGTTATTGTTTGTTTTATTATTTTTAATTTTAGGAGTATGTTAAAATTTAGATGATTATAATATTAAATTTTGAAAGACTATATTCTTAAGTTTTAATATGGATGACTATATTATTAAATTTAAATGTTGAATGAATGTTTTTAAGTTTAATTGAATTTGAGGTTCATTATAAATTATTTTGTCACCTTAAAATAATAAAATATGGGTTTTTTAATATAAGCTAAATCAAAAAAAATTTAATATATGCAAAAGTTTTGTATATAAATTTTACCAGAGCTTTTATTAAATATAAATTTTAATAGATCATTTAAAAAATTAGAAACTGAGTGAATTTGGGCCCGAATTTTAAATATTTAAACTATAAAACTTAAAAATTTAATTGGGCTCGATGTGCCCAACCCGAAAGCAGTAACCCTAAAACCGACCGAAATTGCATTGGATTGGGTTAGTTCGGGTAAGGCCCAAATGCAGGCCTATTCGGTTTGGACTTTGTAAAAAAAAAAATTATCAATTCGGTTATATTTTGGGCCCAAAACCGACCAACCCAGCCCGATGCCTACCCCTATGCCTAACTTACAAATGAGTCTATGAAAGTCTTGACTAGGTAAAGCTTTGGTGAAGATATCTACAACTTGTATGGTTCTATGAACATATGATGTTTTCGATAAGTCTTTTTGAATTTTTTCACGGATAAAGTGACAATCTAATTTGATGCTCTTCGTATGCTCGTGAAACATTGGATTGGCAACAATATGTAAGGTTACTTGGTTATTAAAAATTAATTTAAGGATGCTCAATAGTGACACAAAAATCAGCCAATAAGAAAAGTAACCATTGTAACTCACAAGTAGCTTGGCCCATTGTCTTATATTTAGCTTTAGCGAAGGATCGAGAAATAACGTTTTGTCTCTTTGCTTTCCTTGAAAAGGACTAGTACTGTAATAACCAAGCTATTTTTTTCCAAAACTGTCGATTTCCGGATGCATTTTTGGTTTTATCGTAATTTCGCCTTTTCACTAAAACGAGTAGCTTTTGAATTCCCTGGGCATTTTGTATAGGCTAAGAGTACCACGTCAGGAGTTGAAAAATTTTTTCTACCCATTTTACCCTTGGTCAAAGTTTGACCAAGTTTGACTTGTACTATTTATTAATTTAATAATTTAGTAAAATATATTTTCTTTTACTTTTTACTTTATTAAACTATTATTTTATCATGCCAATTGGGTTTATTTCACCATATTGGCCGACTCTTCCTCTTACTTTTAACCATGTCGCTTCAATTACCTTTTAGAGAGAGAAAGTGTGAGAAAATTATAAAATTCAAAAAAATTTCCATTGAAACTTGGAGAGAAAGAGAGCAAAGTTTTAGAGAGAGAAAGGGTGGGAAAGTTTTTGGCTTTGTCTTGAAGATTTTTCAAGGCTTGAATTGCTTACTTATTTGCTTAGATAAAGGCAGACAACTATACCCTTTCGGTTTTTTTTCCTAATTCATGTGTTTTGGTTGTTAATTTGGTGAATTCTTACTTGGAATCATGGAATTGATGATGAGTTGAGTTTAATTTCATGTGTATTGTGGTTATTGTCTAAATCCCCAGTTGTTAGGCTTAGAGTTTGATAGAATTGGTGATTAAAGCTTCAATTTGTTGGATTCAGACTTGATTTGTTAAAATTGGTTGTGGATTTGATGTTTACCATGCTTAATTTGATGATTTGATGAAGAAATCAAGTGAATTTTGCATGTATTGGGGTCGACCATTATAGGATAGCTACGTGCCAATTTTTACATGTGAGGGCAATTTAGTCTTTTCACATGTAAAAGGGTATTTTGGGTATTTTTGAAAATTTCAAGAGTAAAAAAGGATAAATTTGCATGTAGGGGACACAAATGGGAGTTTTAAAATTGTTCAAGGGTGTTTGATCTTTTGAATGTGAGGAATGTAGGTGGAATTTTTAAAAAGGTCAAGGGCATTTTGGTCATTTGACATGTAGAGACGTTATGATAATTTTCTAAATTATCAAGGGTATTTTCGTCACTTTCCATATGAGGGGTAAAGTTAAAAATATTTGGAATTGGAGGGGTATTGAGGTCTTTTCAAATTTCCAAATCATTTTAGTATATATATATATATATATATATATATATAAGTTACTAGTTGTTTATTAATTTATATATATATGCATTTTCAATTACTATTATTTATAATTACTTAAATTAATTATTTATACATGTATTTGTATAGTTACAAATATATTATATTTTATGGGTGTATTTATTAGCTATATATAAGTGTATTTTATCAAGGTGTATGTGTATAAATAACAAGTTATGTATTAAAAAGGAAATTAATTTATTATACACTAATAGATACTTTTATACTTGGGTGTATGTGTATATAGTTATGTATATATATATAGGTTATATTTTTGTGCATATATAAATATATATAATATGTACATATATATGGGTGTGTATATATGTGTTTATGTATATAGATATGTGTACGTGAATGTGTATTTATATGTGTATATTCCTATATATGTAATTAATTATATATGTGTTTATAATTGTATTTATAAATGCGTGTATGGTTGAAAATTATTATTTATGTTGTTTTACTGAGGGTAAAATGGTAATTAACCATATACCTATTGAGGAGTATTTTAGTAATTTTATATTTACTTTAGAGGTATCTCTGTAATTTCTAAAATGGTTAATGACATTTTGGTAATTACATCATTGTGGTTTGCAATGAAAAATTATTGGTTTGAGTAGGGGCAATTCGATAATTACGTAGAACAGTTTGGTAATTATGCATTTTTTTGCATGGTTTGTTATTATTTATGCATTGTGGCATGAACATTCATTTACATAGAGTAATTCTAGTGATTTATTATTTTATGTGAAATGAAGGATTCTTTCTTGGGGTTTTATGTTTTCAAAATGATTTGCACGATGAGGTGCATGGTTTCAAACCCTAGTTTGTAGTTGCTCTGTGAATTATTGACCACATATAGCGGTGAATAGCCCGGAATGGTGGTTCATCTGTATACCATAGAGGTGTGATGTTTTGTGCACGAAATGCGGAAAGAGAGTGGACTGTAGGGTTTAAAATAAAAAAGGAAAAAATGATGATTTTAGGCATACAGTGTTACACTTCATGACATGACATTAGCATATGAATATGGTTGTCTACTAAGTATTTGTCACTCACAGTTGTTTGCCTTGTGTGACAGGTAAATCCAAAATTCCTCAGTAGGGATTGGTAGCAGCGTGGGTTTGGAGAGGCGCAACAATGTACAGAGTTCTTTCCGCTTTTTTTTTTTATCGCATTTAGGTTAGATACACTGTCTTTTATTAAATACTCTTTTGTTACGTTGTGAGTTGGAGTATTACTACTATACTTAATTATTTTATTAATAGTAGTTGTGGCATGTTAAATGATCCCAAAGAGCAACGACGGATTTTAATACTAGGTTTGGCATTGCCTGAAATTGCATTAGTTTTCAAATTATTTGAATATTTATTTAAAAAGAAAATTTTTTTGTATGATTAATACACTTTACTTGGGAATCTTAGCTTAGGTAAGAGGATGTTATAAGTACTAAGAAAGGTACAATAGCCACTAGTGGAGTGATGAATTATAAGGCATTAATGCCAATCAGAATAGCATACACAGTCAATTGTAATGGTTTAGAAAAATTTAACAAAATACTCTTACCAAAAGTACCCTTTAAATATCATAGGATACATAAAGCAACATTAGGTTGTGGTTTTTTTAGAGCTTGCATGAATTGACTAAGAGTATTAACTAAAAAAAGAATATCTAATCCTGTGAGAGTAAGATAAATCAAACGACTAATAAGGTGACAATAAATAGCTGGATTAGACAAGGCCTCTCCTTCATCCATAGTAAACTTTACATGTTGCTCCATTGTAAATTTTTTTTCCTCCCTATTATTTCTTAAAGAGTTTAGAGAGAAAATTGCTCTCTACTTCTTATTTTTAAATGAACAAAAAACAGAGTTATAAATAGGACACAATAAAGGCAAATTTGCTAGCTGCCATGACATACAACCAGTTGTATACACCATGACACACAACCAGCTGTATATACAGCTGTATATTGTAGATTGACAACCAACCAGCTATATACACAATATTTCTACACTTCCCCTTAAGTCGAGTTATAGATATTGAACATGCCCATCTTGGAACTCAAATTTTCAAAAATAGCCCTAGGAAGAGCTTTAGTGAGAAGATCAACTGTTTGAAGAATTGTTAGAGTATAAATCAACAAATATTGTTCATTCTTCTAATTTTTTTTCAATGAAATGACAATCTATGTCCACATGCTTCGTTCTATCATGATGGATAAGATTTTTAACAATATTGATGGTAGCTTGATTATCGCACATTAGCTTCATAGATCCTTCCATCAGAATCTTTTGTTATTCTAGAACTCTTTTCAACCAAATTCCTTCACACATGTCATGGGTCATTGCTCTGAATTATGCTTTAGCACTACTCCTTACAAGAACAGATTGTTTATTGCTCCTCCAAGTAGCTAAGTTACCTCATACATAAGTACAGTACCCTGAGGTAGACCTTTGATCAGTTATAGAACCTGCCCAATCAGCATCTGTGAAGATCTTAATGTCTTTCTTTATTGTTCGTTTGAAGTAAAGACCCTTATCTAGTGTCAGCTTTAAATAGCGTAAGATCTGATATACTGCATTCATGTGTTCTTCTATTAGATTATTCATGAATTGACTTACCATGCTAACAGGGAAATAGATATCTGGTCTTGTATGTGAAAGCTATATGATTTTCCCACAACTCTTTGATATCTGCCTTTGTCCACAGGAACACTTTCCTTCATTGAACCTAACTTTGTTGTATAATCCATAAGAGTATCAACAAGCTTACAGTTGAGTATCCTACAGTCTTCAAGTAAGTCTAGGACATATTTACGTTATGAGATAATAATTCCACTACAAAAAAAAAAAGCATCTCCAGCGACCAAGCATTTTGGTTGCTAAAACTAGTTTCTTTGTCGCCAAAAGCCTTTAGCGACCAAAAAACCATGGTCGGCCGTTGGTCATCAATAGCCCGTCGGTGGAAGTCTTTAGCCACCAAAGTAAAATTGGTTGCAAATGCTTTAACCTTCGGCGACCAGATGTTTGGTTGGTAAAGCCATTGATTTGGTCGCGGAAAATATATATATGTGGCACATTTTTATGTCAAATGTATGACAAAATTCTATGTTACATATATGACATTAGTTTATATGTATATATGTATGAATAAATATCTATGTGACATATATTTACTAAAAATATATATGTATATATCTTACATATTGGAATGTCACATATGTGACAAAATTCAATGTACCATATGTGATGTTTTTTGTATATGCATATATGTATGAACAAAATTCTATGTTGAGTGTGTGACATTCATTCACATGCCTATGTATATTAACACATATTTATTTACTACAAAAATCTATGTGACACTCCCATATATTTATATATATATATATATATATATATATATATATATAGTTAATCATAAACAAGACATCTAGTGACCAATTAATAGATGTTAAGACCTACAAAATACTATGCCAATACTTTTAGCGACCATGGGTGAATTGGTCGCTAAAAAATTTATCAGCGACCAAAGCCTGGTTGCTCATATCATCTTTTACCGACCAATTTAGAATTGGTCGGAAGTATTTATATAATCAGGAAAAGAAAATTAAAACTGAAGCTTTTTAGTAACCAAAAAGATATTGGTCGCTAAGACATAATATCTACGACCAAGCTTTGGTCGCTAAAAGTCTATTAATAACGACCAACTTCTATTTGGTCGCTAAAACTCCTTTGACCTGTGGAAAAAAATAGCGGGATTAATTCCCACCAAAGGTTTTGCGACCAATTATGTTATGGTCATTGAAACTACACTACAACGACCAATAGTTGGTCGCAAATACATTTTCCTGCCCAATTTTTTCTTACCACCATAATCTTTAGCGACCAAAAGTTATGTGGTTGCAAATAAGTGGAATCAGCAACCATGGTTTGGTTGCAATAGGTTTTGAAAACAATTTTCCAATCTTAGCCAACCGAAATATTTGCCAACCAATATTTGGTCGGTGATAGTGTCATATAGCGACCAATTTTCTTTGGTTTGTAAAAAGTTGGTCGGTGAAGCCCATTTTTTTTGTAGTGTTCCTTTCCTTGATCGTGCAATTTCCATCCCAAGGAAGTATTTGAGATATCTTAAATTTTTTATTTCGCATTCTTTGGCTAACATAATCCTGAAATTGCATAATTTCTCATCATAGTCTCCAATTAAGATAATATCATCTACATAAACTATGATAATGACTAATTGCCCTTTTAAAGAATGTTTTGTAAACGAAGTGTGACCAACTTGACACTAAGAATACCCATTTTCATGGAGATTGCTATAGGTCATATAATGACTTTTTAAGCTTGCACACTTTATTACGATTATCTTGTTTCTCAAAATCCAAAAGAATTTTCATATAGACTTCTTTTTAAAGTTACCATTCAAAAAAGCATTTTTGACATCTAGTTAATGAACGCGCCAATCTAGGTTGATTGCTAAGGATAACAAAACTCTAATTGTGTTGAGATTTTGCTATTGGAGTGAATGTCTCTTGGTAGTCAATTTCATAGGATTGAATGAATCATTTTTGCAACCAACCGAGCTTTGAATCTATTCACGCTTCCATTTGCCTTATACTTTATGGTGAATATCCATTTACACCTAACAACATTTTTTCCTTCTGGTGTAATAATAAGTTCTCATATCTCATTCTTTTTTAAGGCATGAATTTCTTCCCAAACAACAGCCCTTCATTTTGATAGTTTAAAAGCTTCTTATAATTGCTTAGATTGTGTTTGTTGCTCTATTTACTCATAAGCCTTTCCCTTTTTTCTAGAATAGATAATGAGATCGATGTTCTTAGGCTATGTGGGAATTGGACAATGTGAGGCCTTTGGAGAATCAGTAAAATTGTTTAATTGTTCATTAACTTAAGAGAAATGGACATGATGACTAGGAATGATAAGTGAAGGACTGGGAGAGACACATGATCCCATAACAAGTTCATAGATGGAGAAGTTCTCAGTTTCCCATTCCTGATATTCCTGTGTAGACTTCACCCCCTGAATTTTAGATTTAGAAAAATAAGACTAATGTTCGAAAAATGTCACATCCATTGAGTTATAACATCTTTTTATGGTCGGAGAGCTTTTGATTTGAAGAATATCCAAGAAAAATATATTTAAGTGATCGAGGGTCAAGTTTGCTCCGAAATTGGTCATTAACATGGGCAAACACTGAACACTAAAAAATTTTAGGAGAAAGAGTAGAGATTATCCGAGTACTAATATAAGATTTAATGAGAACTTGGCACGGTGATTGAAATTTTAGAATTCGGGAAGACATCCTATTAATGAGATAAGCTGCAGTAAGAACAACTTCTCTCCAAAATATTTTAGGAACATGGATAGAAAACATGAGTAACCTGGCAACTTCAAGGAGATGCTTATTTTTCCTTTCTATAATTCTATTTTGTTTAGGAGTATTGACACATGAACTTTGATGAATAATACCCTCATGTGATAGATAATCACCAAGGATAGAGTTAAAGTATTCCTTACCATTATTAGTTTTCAAAACTTGTATTTTGGCTTGAAATTGGGTCTGAATCATGTTTTTGAAATTTCTAAAAATTTAACCAACTTCTAATTTTTATTTCATGAGAATATCCAAGTTATTCTAATGTGATCATCAACAAAGGAAAAAAACCCTTTACTATTAGTAATGTTATTGATCCTAAAGGGTCTCAAACAACATTGTGAATCATAGAAAATGGTTGAGATAATTTATAAGACTGAGTAGGATAAGAATTACAAACATGCTTAGATAATGGACATATTTCACACTGAAAAAACCGAGGACTTTTATTATTGAACAATGAAGGAAAAGTTTTTCAATATACAAAAAGCTAGGATGACCTAACCACTAGTGCCACAACATAATAAGATTATCATGATTAGAAGTAGCTACTGAAAGTGAGTGTTTTTCATAAACTGACTTTTGAAGTTGTCTTTCAGGATAATCACCAACCATGAGTAGATAGAGTCCCAAATATATCTCAGCATTGCCAATCATCATCCCCGAATCCAAATCCTGAAATTCACAATCATATTTGAAAATTTTAGTAACATAATTTTTTTTTGCGTGAGTTTGCTAATAGATAACAAATTACAATCCAAATTAAGAATCAAGAGCACAGAGGTAAGAGTTAGATCCTTTGATATAATGACAGAGCCAGTACCAACCACTTGTGAGAAAGATCCAGCAACAATACGAACTATTAAGTTCCTATTACATGAGCTGTAGTTATCCAAAAATTGTAGCATTTCCCAGTTATATGGTCAGATGCTCCTGAGTCCATAATCCATGAATTGTTTTTGTTGCTTTTTATATTTAAGGAGCTTAGAGAATTACCTTTTGTGTCAAAGATTATGTTCCAACAGAGGTGGGATTAGCAGAACTTTGATGTGATTGATGGAACATCTTTTACAAGATTTCCATTTGATTTTTATTGAAAGGGGTTACTAGTGCTGGCTTTTCATTTCTAGGTGCTATGTTGTTACAGCTCTCTTTATCATTTGAAACACGTGTTGGCTTCCAATCTGCTAGTTTCCCATGGATTTTCCAGCAAGTTTCTCTACTATGACTAGGTTTCCTATAATGATCACACCAATGTCTTCCTTTTCACTGTCGATAATCATTAGGTTGATATTAAGTTCCACAGATAGCAAGGGTTGAACTTTTTGTTATAGGAGAGGTGGTTTAATATCCCATCATCACCTGTTTTTGCTTTCTTCTCTACGAACTTCTAAAAAAGCTTCTTGAATATTAGGCAGTGGTTTACTTTCTAAAATTCCTCCTCGTACCTCATCAATATTTTTGTTGAGGTCCAATAAGAACTTGTACAACCTTTTCTTCTCCACTATCTTTTTGTACATTATTCTATCTATAGGGTAGTCCCAATTATTAGTCTTGAACATGTCCAGTTGTTGCCAATACCGAATGAGCAAATTAAAGTATTGGGTGATAGGTAGATCAACTTGGTGTAGATCATGCTTTATCCCTTCCATCTCAAAAAGTTCTGAAGTATTCTCATTGTTAAAGTAGGTCTTCTTGGCTGCATCCCATATTTCTTTTAT
Source organism: Rhamnella rubrinervis (assembly GCA_007844105.2). Lineage (NCBI taxonomy): Eukaryota > Viridiplantae > Streptophyta > Magnoliopsida > Rosales > Rhamnaceae > Rhamnella > Rhamnella rubrinervis. Next base: position 21,136,506 of record CM017574.2, on the reverse strand, counting down.
TGTTCCATAAAGGAGAAAGTTTTCCTCTATATCAGTGTTCATCGAATTGATCAGCCATGACATAACCATATTATTATCAAATTTCCATAATCTGAATTTTGGATCTTCCTTCTTTGGTGGAGTAACAATGCTAGTGAGATAATCATCCTTCCTTTTTCCATTCATGAACATCATGACAGATTGAGACCACTGGAGAAAATTTTTCCTATTCAGTTTGTGACTTGTAATGGGAAGATGAGAGATGTCTGAACTCTTGGAATTATGGTTCCGTGATTGGAAGTAACTTCAGAGGTTGAACTCTGTCTTTCGGTAGCCATCCTGTACTTAGTCATAAAAGAGGAAAGAAAGAGAGAGAAAAAAAATAATGAACCCTATAGGAAAAACAGAGTTAAGAAGATGATTTTGATCACAGTTAAGATTTTTTTTTTTATTTAGGCTGGAAAGAGAGGCGGGATTAGATCTAATTACTCTGATACCATGAAAAATTTAGAGAGAAAATTGCTCTCTACTTCTTATTTTTGAATGAACAAAATACAGAGGTATATATAGGACACAACAAAGGCAAATTTGCCAGCTGCCATGACACACAACCAACTGTATACACCATGACACACAACCAGCTATATTGAATAAAATATAAGTTTTACAAATTTATTATTTTTTTAGGAAGTAAAACTACATTCTCGCCAATAGTAGTGAAGTCTCGCTACTATTGACAAGAAAGTAGTTTTGCTTATTGTACTACATTTCATTAGTAATAGTGATCTCGTTATTTTTAGCGAGATATGTATATGAAACAAAATGTGTCTTCTCGTTAGTAATAGAGATATCTCATTAGTTTTAGGAAGACATGTATATGGAACAAAATGTGTCTTCTCGCCAATAGTAGTGAGATCTCTCTACTTCTAGCATGATAAATATTTTGGAACAAAATGTGACTTTTCGCTAGAAGTAGTCGCTACTATTGGCTATAAGATAGTTTTACTTTCTATAAAAATAATGAATTTGTAAAACTCATATCCTATTCAATAGTTATCGAAATTACTTAATTCAAAAATCAATACTCACAACTTGATGTAGTTTTATATAAAAATATGTTAGAAAAATAAATAAAAATCATAGTAGTAGATAAGCAAGGAAAAAAATATGAAAAAAATAAGGAATGAGATAGTAGTTAAGCATTTTTTAGGAAAAAAATTAATGAATTTGTAAAAATCATTTTCATTCAATACTTTTCAAAATGATTTGGTTCAAAAATAAAAAATATTCACAACATGATGTATTTTTATAGAAAAATATGCCACAAAATAAATTAAAATTATAGGAGCAGAGAAGAAAAGGAAAAAAAGGGTGAATAGATAAGGAAGTAAGTTTAACAAGGGGTGTTCTAGGTATTATAAGGATTTGGTGGGTATTTTAAAAAAATTATAAGCGTGTGAATATTTTTATAATTTCAATTAGTGGGGTAGACATTTCACCAAATTACCCTTTACTCTTTCTTGCCTTCTAATGTCGACCGATTCAGAAAAAATAGAGTAGTCTTCCAAAATATTTGTCAGTCCATCAAACCAGATCCAAATTGGTTCTTCTCAATTTTCTAATCTTTTTTCAAACCCTTTCACCTAACACTCATAATTCTACAGTTGTTCTTGTATCTTCACCCCTTTATGGAGACAACTACAGTACATGGTAATGATCAATGCGTATGGCCTTAAGAGAAAAAAATAAATTGGGCTTTGTTGATGGTACTATTTCTATGCCAATGATTCTTCTCCTACTTTTGATCAATAGGTGAGAGTTAATGATATCAAAGTCAGGCCCAACACTATCACACTTGTAACAATACTAATTTTCTTAGGGCTTACCACCCTAAATTTGAGCCTTTCAAGTTGACAGTTTTCTCTGGCCAATGAGTCTAATTTTAACCCATTAAGCAAGTAGTTTTCTCGGTATTTTTGGAACTCCAAAGAGAGCTCCAATTTTTATCTAACAAGTGAGGGGGAGTGTTGAAACATGCTTATAACAATCTCATATCACCTTGGTATAATAAAAATTTGGACTACATAAGTTTTGAACAATCCTGCTGTTTTGGGCCGTGTTATAAATGTCCTTGCTAAACCTATCAATGGTCGTGGCGAAATTGCGGCTTCTGAATCCCGGTTAATTGAATCTTTGACCCTATGTTATTTCAAGACGTTCCGTATATGAGCCTCTTCAAACAACTTATTGCTATTGATTCGATGATCCTTATAGGGTGTGGACATCGAGAATTAATTATTGAGGACAGGCAAATTGGTAAAACAGCAGTAGCCATAGATGTGATTCTCAATCAATAGGGGCAAAAATGTAATATGCATTTATGTAACTATCGGTCAAAAAGCATCTTCTGTAGCTCAGGTGGTGACTACTTTATAAGAAAGGGGAGCAATGGAATACACTGCTATGGTAGCGCAAACGGTGGATTCTCCGGCTACATTACAATACTATCTTACATGCCTATTTTTTTTAATTTAAAAATTTTAACAAAGCACTTTAGTTAGGTTATTTTAAATTTAAATAATTCTATTAATGAGTTTAGGTACATCAAGGCTTCTGAGTAAATTGGCATTTTGGAGAGGGACTATACATGTAAGTCTTTCTATTATAAGCCTTTGAAGGTGGGGCGGTAAAGGCCAACGTTGATGCCGCCTTTGAAGAGGGTTTAGCTACGGCGGTTTTAGTGATTCAGTACAAGGAGGATAATCTTATTTGGTTAGCCTCTCACTTGTTCTCTTGTACGTCGACTTGTATGACGGAAGTGGTGGCTTTGGACTAGCAACTTGATGTGGTAAAAGAAGCTAAGGCTCGACAGAATTCATGGATTTGAGAATCCTATTACCATATGCTAAATATTGAAGGCATGTTTGTTAAGTTTAATTGGATTTTATAGTGGGAAACCCATAAGCCAAATTAAATGGCAAATGCAGTGGCCAAACTTTCTCTAAGGAGTGGTAGTTTGTTTAGTTTTGATAACCCTACTTGTATGGGGTTTCCTTCTTGTATTGCTAGTTTATTACTCAGGAACAACCTTGAGAATGCTATTTTCTTTGTTTCATCTAGGTCACTTACCAAACTAATATAAGACTTATCTTCAAGAGTTACACAAGAATCTTTACAAAGTGATCTTCATACAAGTGATTCAAAGTACAAACTGTAATTTATCAATAAAAATAACCAAGACAAAGAGTCACCTTTACTCACTAGACTTAACAAAATTAAATTATTTTGATTTATGCCTATATATACAAAAAAAAAAAAAAGCAATGGAAGGAACATAGAAATAATATTATAATATTGCATATGGGGTGTGGCCTAATGGAAAGGAAGCCAACCGTTCCATCACACTCGCTTGCGAGAGTTATGGTTCAAGTCTTGGCAAACCCCACTATTACCTCAGGAATACTCAGCCTTACTTAATGCTGGATGGGGATCTATTAGGGGTATAGACCAGCTACTCTAAACTCCGAAAATGTTAGAAAGTTGGAGCAGCAAGAAGGCCTTATCCGTTAACAAGAATATGGACTGATGAGATCCACATCGAGGTCCTTTTTTATTCATAAAAAAACATTATAATATTCAACGTGCAAAAATTATTAGTAATTTGTGTGGAAAAAATAAATAATTAATATATTTTTGTGTTAGCCTAAGTTTATCATTTAATAAAAAAGGGTAAGTTGAATTAGGATCAGTTTGTCATTTAATCAAAGTTGAAAAAGGATAAGTTTATCATTTAATAAAATTTTATCACCAAAATTGAAAATAAAAAAGATGTTAATATAATTATCCAAAATATAAACCTATTTATAAAAAAATGTCAAAATAGAGACAAACTTTTTCCTATTAAAGCCTTAAAGATTTTCAGGATAAAAAAAAAAGAAAAATTAATTTCAAAAATATTGTACAAGGAATGAACGCAACAAAATTTTGGGTTCCCACCGATTACAACACCCAGCCGCATCATCTTACATAAGCATCTCCCTCTCTCTATAACTCCCTCTGCAAATAGTATCTGAGATTCTTGAAATATTCTGTGATTCGATCTCTCTCTCTCTCTGTCTGAAATTCGATCCCCTCCAATTCCTTTGTACGCCCAACTTCTCTATTCCCATGGAGAACCACAACGCCAAGTTGGGCTCTGGCGGAGGAGCCAAAACCTACACCGACAACAACGACAACGACGACGACTACGCAAGCGAACAGGTCGAGAACCCCAATTCGAATCATTCTGATGAACAGCAACAAGAATTGGTAGCTGGGTCTGTGGACTCCTCCGTCCAGTCTTCTCCTTCTCCTTCTGTTGCTGCTGTTGCTCGTCAGTCCTCCAGAACTCCTTTCACTAATCTCAATCAGGTCGATGCTGACCTTGCCCTCGCTCGAACCCTTCAAGAACAGGTCTCCCCTTTCTATAATTTTCTCATTCAATTTCGAGTTTTTAGGGTTAATGTGGTCTCTTAATCGGTTTTTGTTTGATTTCGTGAATTGGGTCTCTCTTGTTTTTGTTGTTTGTTATATCTGTTTGCTTTGCTTGTTTGTTTGCTGAGAAAATTTGTTGAAATTGAAAGAGTCCTGATATTTGGGGTCTTTCAATTTAGAGGGTATCCAATTCCCAATCTGAAATCAAATTTGAACTTCTAGCTGCCTTAGCTAGGAACTACTAAATTATGCATGACCATTTCTTCCCCAACCACCACCCCCCCCCCCCCCCCCCCCCCCCGTCCCCCCTCTCAATCAGTAGTCTGAAATACAACCTGATATGTAATACTTAATTCCATTATAAAATTCTCAGCTGTTTTGGCGACCGTCTCATTGTATTATAATTGACGAATTGTTTAAATAAAGTGATGTTATTTATGTTTGGTCAATTAGTCATCGTTAGTCTCAAATTTAATTTTGAGTTCTCTAAGCTTGGTTGTCTTGTTTGGGGAAATACGTGACAACATTTCCAATCGTAGTTTGTAAGCATTGTAGAGGCTGGGCAAAACAAATACCTTCTCTACTCAATCTTAAGTATATTCATATGGCTTCCATGGATTTTTCTTTTGAACTTGTACTTTGTGAACCTAACATGTTTATCATTGTTTTCATGACAAATAGAAATAAGGCTAGCCTTTTTTAATGGTGATAATCAAAGTTTTCTCACTCTTATCTATTATCAAGATTTCTTTTCCTCTACATTGTTTTTTTTTTGTTGCCTTATTGATAATATTTATTACGGAGTAGGAAAGGGCATATATGATGCTGCGAATGAACACTGAAGGGAGTGATTATGGAAGTTGGGAAGCTGGAAGTTATTTACATGATGATGAGGATGATTTCAATGATTTTCATGATGGCACTGATGTGGATGATGATGAGGAGGAGGAGGAGGGGGAGGAGGAACATGTTGGAACTGATCTTGAGAATGATGCGGATGCATTTGATGTGCATGCACATGATGATGATGTAGAAGATAATAACACCAATGTTGAACTCGATCCTACTGGTTTTTCAAGTGATGAGGCCTATGCAAGAGCCCTACAGGATGCTGAAGATAGAGAAATGGCTGCTAGGTTATTAGCGCTTGCTGGGATAAATGATCGTAAGTATCATGGTGCTTCTCTCCTTCTGAAAGTCTTGATATGGAAAATGGTTTGAGTATGGTATTTTTGTGTTTTAGATGAAGCTGAGGACACAGACGACCATGGTGGTAACTCTCAGGTAATAATTGCTTTAGCTTTTAATAGGATCTTTCCACCCACTCTTCTGTAATTGCTCTCTGCAGCTCGTTACATTCACATACACATGCACAGGCACAACACATCTCAAAAATAAAATTTAGTCCTGACTAGACTATAGGATTGTGTTTCATATTCTTTATAAGTTTTATGATATATAGTTTATTTTCGTATTTAATTTAGCAGTAGATAGAAGGAATTTTAATGAATATGAGTTTAAACTTGTGTACCTTTTGAGTCTCTGACAAACAATTGAAATATGTATAATCTTTCATTTGAATCTACTTTTGCGTATTTTGTGTTTGGCTTTAATAAATTCTTGTATAGGAAAAATTATGCGTGTCCCGTAGGTTACTAAAATTACAAGAACCTATCATTGGTTGAAAATAATTACAGTTTCTAGATTCTATAGGGAATAATCTAACAGATCAACATAAATTATTTTGTTCTGTACTTTAATTTTTTCTAAAACTTTGTCTTGTTTCTTGTGCTAGAGATGAGATAGAGGCTGAATTGCCACATTGTGCACATATGTTGGCATCATTGATAAAGTTGAAGGCGATGTGATATGAATGTTCTCTGGCTTTGTTGGGTTTCCTTTTGTTTAATTTGACCAAACAGCAGGGCTTTCTTCATAAGAATATTAGGAATGTTTTTAGAATTGTTATTTAGTGTAATTAGGATTTTTAATTAGTTTCCTTATTTTTCTAGACATCCTATTCACTTAGTTTCCTAATTCCAGTTGGTTGTTTTATTATAAATAGGGTACATTAGAACCCTTATCGATATTGAATACACTTAATGATTTTTCTCTGCTCTTTCAATTCCCTCCCTTTTCTCTTAGTTCTTTCCCTATTCTCTCTTTTTGCTACCGTCCTACATCAACATCTGTAACACACTGTTAGAAAAGTGAAGAATGATGGAATTTGAAAATTTGAAATATGCCTGAGCAGTCCAACCGATGTAGGTGAGTGCATTGGATAGTTAGGAACATGACTGATTTGATCTATTCTTAAGAATTATAGATTTGATGCTTGGTTCACTGAAAGGAAAACAAATTACTTTTACTGATTTGGTGTCGGTGTTATGGATCTTACAGTTTGATGAATTATTCTGAGTAAGCAAATGATTCTCCTTTTTGACTGGCCTTTAGTTGGGTTCTCTAGATAGAGTGTGGAAGAATGAAGGCTTTGTGCCTTTTAATTAACATTTATTATTCTTGCTCTACCATTTGTATCCCTGAACATTTCTATTTTTGCCTAGGAAATAGACCACCCTATGATCCAGTTGATGATTTGGAAGGTTAATTTAGCTGGGAAAACTTAGCACTAACGATAGGATAATAGGGCACAAGCTGGAGATGCAGATCCATAGTTGTGATAATGGATAATTCTTTACTTGGACTTCAATTTTATGTTTACTAAATTTCAAGGTTGAACTTCCAAAAATTAAGCTTAAGAACTTAATATTAGCGTCAAAATAGACAGGGGAGTTTGTAATTTACCTGCATAATTAACCAGAAAACACAAAGCTTTACAACATATGTATGGTAGTTTTCCTTCACTTCGATTAATAAATACTCCTTGTTCACCATTGAATCCTCTCATTATAACTTAATGGACCTGATGCTCGTTGATCTATCTCCAAGGACAATTAGCCTCAGTAAACAACTATTTAGTTCCTTTCACATCTCACAGTTGAAGAGCAACATTCCTCATCCTAGTAGATAAATGATTAAATCAGAATATATCCTTGGATGGAAAGTATTGTAGTGTCATTTTCAGGCTTAATATAATTATATGTTTGAATTCTTTATTTATACTCTTAAACTTCTTTTTTGAATTTCTTATTATGTCACTTTTTGTTATTAACAAATTGTGTTATAGAAAAACCTAGTTGTCTTATTGATCTGATCAACATTTTTAAACAATAAGTTATGGACCAAACTGATGCCAGTGTCAAAGTTAAGGGGGATATATACTACTAATCAGTTAAAAATAGTAAAAACAAGGTAGTAACTTGGGTTGGTAAGTAAAGGAATACAAATTCAAGGCCTGTAAATGACATTAGCTACTACTGAGTGATAAGTTGATTTCAGTAAGAGAAGAAGGGGAAATGGTAGGCTTGTAAATGTGTACCATGCTAAATATACTAAAGAAGTTAACAATGTATTAATTTTCCATAACACATGATAAACAATTAGAAGCATTGAGAATATTGAAAATGAGGAGATTTATTTACTCTCAAATAATGAGAGCTAGGATTTTGCATATACCTCGAACTGGTTGAAGCATGATATGCTAAAGAAATCGTGAATGCTGAATTGTGATTGGAGCATGTGTTGATTTAGCATGTTTTCCATCAAAGATTAAGGTGTTTCTTGGTTGGTCACCCTCAAGAAGATTAATACCTTCGATTTTTTTGTAAGGAAATCTTAGGTGTGCATTTCTCCATGGGCGTCTGGTATGCAAGAATCATGAGCACACTAGATTATCAGAAAGGGAAATTTTGTGAAAATGTGTTATATTGGCTTTAAATGGAATTGAACTAATGAATTTTATAAGGAAGATTGCAAAATCTAGATTTCTTTTGGAACCATATCAAGCTTTTAGCTTCACATTGGGTATCCACAGCAAAAGAGTTTAATGATTGATTTAGGATTTAGTGCAATTCTTTGTCTATAATGCCTTCTCTCTATGTTTAGTAGTTCCAATAGTAGCTCAAAGATGTGCTATTTTGGAAAGCATGAGCTTAATTGAAATAATGCTTTGCTTTTACTGGATATCATAAACTTATTCAAGTAATATGACGCAACAATGAATTCACCTTTTCTTTTCCCTTTCATTTTAAGGATGATATTAGCAGCCCTGAAATTGTTATCCTTCAGTAAAGCTTTTATTTATATTTGCAAAGACATGGCTTGATCTCTTTCTTGGATCTTTTGGCTATTACCATGCGATATGATATTGTCATGGAACACTTTGCTGGTATATATATGCCTACGGGTGTAGATATCATAATTGTTACTTTGAAGTAATTTCTACTCTTCCTTTTTTATTAGATAAGCTTTAGGTCCATGCATGGAGTCTGGTTTGGGATGCAATTTTATAGATGATACTAGTAGTTATTTTGTTGTATTTGTATAAGTTGTATTTATTGTTGTCTATGTATTGCATTACTTTGATCTTCAGGATACTTGGGAGGAAGTTGATCCAGATGAACTTTCATATGAGGTAAGCTTGATTTACATTTGAGAACTTTCAGCAAAATTTCTATTTTCTGCTTTGTTGGTAAAGAAATTCTTCAACTATTTCAGGAGTTGCTTGCTTTGGGTGAAGTAGTTGGAACTGAGAGCAGAGGGCTGTCAACTGATACAATTGCCTCATTGCCATCAGTAAACTACAAGACAGGAGGCAGTCAGACTGGAAGCAATGATTCGTAAGTATGCCTTAAATTTCTTGTAATATTATGTTGCAGTCTTGTTATATTCAATTTAATTGCTTTCAATTCAGGTGTGTGATATGCCGGTTGGACTATGAGGATGGTGAGACCTTGACTGTACTCTCTTGCAAACATTCATATCACTCCGAGTGTATAAATGACTGGTTGAAAATAAACAAGGTATGCTCATGATACTTTGACCTTTTTGTTTCCCACCAATTAATTGTTGTAATTGTTGCTTAACTATTCATGTCATATATATATATTTTTTAATATGATAATTATTTAGTGGGTTAAAAACACTAGATACTATTCTTCCACTAAATCCATTATGGCCTTATATTTTTAATTTTACATTCAAAGACTTTCAGTACTAAATTTATTTAAAGTGTAGTACGGGGGGTTATGGAAGTAAACATGAACAAGTCATGTGAAGGCAAAATACAGGATCCAATAGTGTAGTTAAACAAAAAGTAAAAAATAAAAAATTTGATTGATTAAGTTATCCTATAGTTTCATTTTGGAATGAGAAGTTTGATTTAAACTTCCTCAAAATTGTTTGATATAACTTTAATTTTTCTGTTAAATAAATGTGTGTATATTTTTTTTTTGTATGCATGTATGAATGCATAAAATGTTGACTTATTCCTCTATGCTGTAAAATTCTAAACCATTAGTCTTCATTAACCCCATGCCTTTGTAGTGAATTTCCCTTGCAATGTAGTAGGTCTGGTTGAAAGTGCTTGAGCATTTTGTTAGTTTTCAACATCTAAAGCTATTAGTGTTCTTGCATTAGTAAGGTTTTCTGACTTGTTCAAAGATAAAATCTGCACCAGCATCCAGTTGAGCCAGTAAAATTGCCTGATCAAGTCACACTGACAATAGAGCATTAAGTTTGCTTTTGGTCAAACCCCTTATTGGGTTCTACTTTATCAATGGCCTGAAATAATTCTTAGAGGTCTTGTGCCCTTTTGGTCAAACCCCTTATTGGTCCCTACTTTATCAATGGCCTGCAATAATTCTTAGAGGTCTTGTGACCATTTGGTATGTTATCCCACAAGAAGTCGAGCGTGTGCTCAAGTTTTAGGCATGTAGGGCATTGCTGGCGTAATGTGCAATTCATTTAAAATGAAATTCTTTGATTTACCTTTAGATCCTATACATAATTCTTCATATTTAGTTTAGGATTTCAGAGATGGATAGCTACTTTATTATAACTTGCTCTTTGAATGTAGGTATGCCCTGTTTGCAGCACTGAGGTCTCTACATCGGGAAACAGCTAATAGGATTTACTCGGCCATCTACCTGTAAGTCTTAGATCATTTGTGTAAGTTGGTGAATGGCAATGGTCTAGCCCTGCTTACTTTGTTGTATACCAGTGGCAAAATTGCTCTGATGTAAAATTCAACTGTTAAAGTCATATTAATGTTGATTTTATTATGGTCCCTTCTTATTTTATCTGAAGGAACAATCATGGGAAGTAGATTTACATATTTTTGTTACCATTCTGGAGTATGATGGTTTCCTCCTACAAATTGAAGTATATTCTTTTCTTGTCTATTTTTTGGTCTCCATAATAGAAACTTACTGGCCCTCTCCTTAAATCCTTTGCCACAATTTCGAATGTATGTTTTGAACCTAGGGCTCGGAGTTTCTTTCACTTTCTGGAGGTTACTTATTATTGACAAGGCTATTGGTAACTGCATATTATATCGTTCAATGTTTTTTTTAATTTTTTGCAATAGACTAGTGAATTGTTGGTGGAAATGAAGTTTAGAACTTGTTTAATATTTGCATACATAGTTAGATCCAGTTTCTAACGTTAAGTTATTAGATTTGGTGATATCTTAATGTTGTATGAGATACTAGTTGTGTAAGTCTTATTTAGAACACATGCATAACCATATAACATAGATGTAGTACAGCATAGTTGTGTGTAAATTTTGTAATATGCATTATTTTCAAGGTTAGGTTTTCCAAAAGGGAAGGAATTAGTAATTAAGATCTAAACAATTAAAGTACACAAACAGCAATCCTGATCCTACTTGACTGGATTTAGAAAATATATATATATATATATATATATATATATATATATATATATATATATATATATGGAGCGAATGCACTCTCGCTTAATGAACTGAAGAAAATTTTAATATTACAATCTATGCCTTGGGGCATAGATGCGCCTATCAGGCTTAAAGTTCCTTTCCTCCATTTTAAATTTATTTTTTTAAAAAATATATATATATATTTCTCTCTAATTTAAAACGTTGGGCCTTTAGGGTGTTCTTTTAAATTTTTTTTTTATTAATAGATTGTTGTTCCTAAACTCCACATCTAATTTTTCTTGTAAAATTCCCTAATATTTATTTATTTTACGCAATTTAATTTTCAATATGATTTATTTCTTAAATAATACTTGAATGGCATTAGCCTCAACACTCCAAGGCTTGGGCTTCGCCTCTCGTAAATCGACCGCCAGCTTTAGCCTTTAGAAGCACTGCATATGGCAAAGTGATATATACACATACAAAAGTATTTTCTAAGGAAAAAAATTTAAAAACACTGCTTATGATAAAGTAATACTTATACATATCTATAAATGAATTTTCTAAAGGCCAGTTTGATAACATGATTGTTGTTGGTTTTTTTTTTTGAGTTATGTGTAATTTGATTAGTTTAGAGATTAATTACAGTTTGTTAAATATTAATTAAATTACATAATTGAGTAAAAATGTGAAGAAAAAAAATACTTTTAAAGTGTTTTCATTTTCTATTTGTATTTTTAAATTTTTACTCTATTGATTAGTCTAATTAATATTTAATAAATTTCATCTAACCTCTACATTAACTACAATATAGATAATTTCAAGAGAAAAAATAAAATAAAAAAATAACTATGTTATCAAATGGGCACTAAGTAAAAAAAAAAAAAGAGAATAATCTTATATGTTTTTAGTATGAAAACAGAACTATTTAAATGTAAGCAAAGAGATATACATTAATTAGCTTTTTGTTTCTGTTTTTTTTTTAGATATATAGAAGATAACACACATACGCCTCTACGACTTTAGGCACTAAAAGAAGTTAAATTTCTGTGATTTTGTAAGTACATGTTTTTGGGAATTTGGCTCCTTTTTTAGAGTCAATTTGGCTCTTTCATGTCCTTGAACAATGCATGAAGACTCCCTCTAGCCGGCCTTTGGAAAGAAGCAAGAAATGTATTCAATTTATATTTTTAAAAACCATTGGAAAATTTAAAAGTTTAAGTGTATTTAATTGAGATTTCTAAAACCTCTATAAATATTCAATTAAGATTTTAATGGATTTTTAAAAAAATCCTTAAAAGTTATGGTGTATTCGATTAAAATTTTTCAAAACTCTATAAAAATTTATTGGTATTTAAAAAATTAATGAATTTTAAAATATACAGATTTCAATACATGTTTCATGATTTTTATTTTAAATTCTTTTTTTTTTTTTTTAAATAATCTCATGTGATTCTGTTGAACTTTTTTCAAAATTCAATATAAAAATAAATAAAAATCTATGGATCTTATTAAAACCAATCACTTATAAAAAATTTATAAAAATCAAGATTGAATACCCCATTGTGCGCCATGAGTTGTCCAAGATCTGTAAAAAAAGAGTTGTCCAAGATCTGTAAAAAAAAATAAAGAAAAATGGAACTTTTGACCACCGCAGATTGTAAAAATTGAAAGCTTTCCATCTTCTTTAAACTCCCACGTGAAAAGTTGTATTGTTTGGATCTATCACTAAGTGGAACAAAAACTCGTGCTTCGGGATGATGGCAAGTATTCCTTATAACTAACGTGACATCATTTAATTAGCAAAAAAAAAAAAACGTGACATCATTTTAATGAAAGGAGAGTAAATACTCGGGAGTAATGAAGTTTCCAACTCCCTAGGTTTTACCACTTGAAAAATGTTGAGGGCGTTGATCTGATGTAAGATATGCATGCGCCTAATCATCGATCTGCCGCTTAGAGGCTGACCTACTACAACAATTTCAGCTCACCCCATACGTAGACCTCCATGCATGTAATGAAGAAGAAATTGACAGATAAACGTTAGATAAGGACAATTTATAAAGTATATATATTTTAGTAGTACTAGTAAAACATCATGTGACTAAAGGTAAAAAAAAGAGCACCCATCTTGAAAGACAAAGCATACTTCAACAAATCCCAATGAGTGTTGAAGCTTTTTTTTTCTTTCCTTTTTATCTCCCTGTCACTGTTTTTGCAGCCAACATGCTTACTTTTTAAACCTTTACTTTTTCCCTCAATGCTTTCTTTTCTCCTTCCACTTCTTGCTTATGATTTTGACCATCAGCTGGATAGGTAACTGTAAGTGAACCATGTTGCTTACTTCTTGTGTTTTGCTTAATGCAGTGGCGACCCAACAATGTACTTGAAGTAGTTGGCAAAAAATGGGAGAGAAAACCACGATTGTGATCCAAGGATAGCGATCAATGAATTACTTCTCCGATGTGAAGAACCTTTTGCTGGTTTTTGGAGTCGTGTTCACTAAACATGTTTAGGGTTTAGAATGCTCAGAATCATAGGTAAGATAAATTGTGGTTGAGACGGTGGGAATTATAAATTTGATTTATTAGTTTGTGACTTTTGAGTTTTTTATGATTCATGAATTTAGGTTTTTAAATTACAGTAAATCAAGTTTGAGAGGCGGTGTTGGAATTATAAACTTGATTTATTAGTTTATGACTTTGGAGTTTTTTATGGTTCATGAATTTAGGTTTTTAAATGTGTTGAGTCTCTAAAAGTCTTATGGTTTTCCAATGAGAATTTATTATGTACTTGAAATATTAGTATAAATTGATATGCAGTATAATATGACTCAACTCAAACTATTATTGAAGTGTTATAAGAAGTATTTCTATTATGTAAGTCTTGAAACCTCTCTAAGAGCTCTGCCACTCGTTTGGGTGTGCATCTCCAATATTTATAGTTTATGTGTGTTGTGTTTAATATATTTACCCCTTAATATTGTCATTATCATTATCCATTATGCATCAACTCCCATCACGCTTCCAACAACAGTTCCATCCTAGCTCTTCTTTGCTGCTCTCTTTGCCCTATCACCAAATAATGGATCTAAGCCAATGATCAGTGTTGTATTGGCTTAGCCACCATCATCAAGCAGCATTCAAGCTGTTTGAGAAAAATTATATAGTTTAATACTTTGATGCTTTTTTAGAGCTGCAGAATATAAATTTGAATATAAGAGGTCATTTGTGGTATCATATACTTATTGCTAGCAAATCCCTGTAAAGTCGAATGCATTATGATGATTAAATAAATCGTTAAATAATATGGAAATTACGTGTATCTTTCCTTGGACTTCATCCTTATTTTTATTTCCATTTTGATGATAAGGTAGTTGGCATCTTATTTCCCTCTCTTAGAATTTCCACTAAGACCACCTATCTCCTTGTCTCCCTCTCCTATCCTCTCCAAGCCCCAAATCATGTTGAAGATAGTAAGTGCATGTGCTTCAACTGCATAAAATAAGCAAAATATAGAATTAGTTCAGCTTCACATACATCCACAAATTTAAAGAAATCTTTTATTTGTAACTCTAAGTTATTGTTGAAAAAAGGAAAAAAAGATATTGCGGAAGAAAAAAAGATAAACCATCAGTATTATGATAAACTATAAGAAAAGAAAAAATATAGTAGAAAAGGAAAAATATGAGAAAATAAAAAAAATATTTTATTGAAAAAACTTGAATTAGAAAAAATAAGCTGCTAACAAAATAATACGCTAGTGTAGCGTTGAAAAAAAAAAGAAAAAATATCACGCTAGTGTAGCATTGAAAAAAGAAGAAAAAAACATGTAGCTCTACATAGGTCTTGTGATTACATAGTATTTATAGAGGAAATACCTCTTAAACCTAATAGAAAGACCTCTTAAACTTAATAGGAAACAAAGTCCTATTTAATTGAACTACTTAAAAAACTAAAAATTAAAAAAAAATCCTAAAAACTAGAAATCACATAAAATTAAACACTTTACAAGAAGAATATCACATAGGTTCTAATACTCCTCCTTGAGATCCTTCTTGAGTAAACCCAAATTTGTTGTGCAAAAAAATTCAAACTGCCTTCACACTTGTGCTTACTTCAAACTCCTCCTTTAACTTATTCCACGCTTCCTTGGCTGTATCGCAATCAATAATTCTTGAAAAAATAGAATCTGACAAAGCAGTATGAATACAAGATAAAGCCTTTGGTTTCTTTGGCTTCTCCTCCTTATGTTGCCTAATTTGATTCAAAGTTGGATTTGCTACCAACAGTGCAGGATCAGTATCACTCAAAATAGATTCTCATAGGCCAAGCACTTTAAGATAGGATTGCATCTTCACAATCCAAAACTGATAGTTTTCACCATTAAATTGTGGAGGGGTGGAAAAACTAAAATTAAAAGACATATTGAAAAAATTTAAAATTTCTCTCAAATAGAAAAAATAAAATAAAATTTCTCCCACAGAAAAAAACATAGTCCCTTTTAAATTTGAAGGTTTTGATACCACTGTTGAAAAAAGGAAAAAAAAAAGTATTGCGGAAGAAAAAAGATAAATCCTCATAATTATGATAAACTGTGAGAGAAGAAAAAATATAATAGAAAAGGAAAAGTATGAGAGAATAGAAAAAAATATTTTATTGAAAAAACTTGAATAAGAAAAAATAAGCTGCTAACAGAATAATACACTAGTGTAGCGTTGAAAAAAAAAATATCACATTAGTATAGTGTTGAAAAAGAAAGAAAAAACATACAGCTCTATATAGGTTTTGTGATTATATAGTATTTATAGAGAAAATACCTCATAAATCTAATAGAAAGACCTTCTAAACTTAATAGGAAATAAAGTACTATTTAAATAAACTACTTAAAAAATTAAAAAATTTTAAAAAATAAATTCTAAAAAACCACATAAAACTAAACTTTTTACAAGAAGAATATCACACGGTTGTAACAAGTCAAACATGAAATTACTCGGCTAATTTACCATTGAAAATCAACTCTGCATTGCCTGCTTCCATCTAGTGGCGCGAGCTGATTTCTGGTTGTTGTTGAATTTTGTGGAGCACATGCAGCACTTGTACACCTCCATGACCGACTACCAAAAGTCAGGTCTATACAAGGTGTGCCGGTGATGCACAGAGCTTCAACAAAACCGGCCCTTACATTGAATTGGTTGGTTACCTCTCCCAACAACTCTGATGGATTCGCCAGGCACTCCACGGTTAATAGGACTGGTGGAATATTAGTCCATGGCCTGGTTACTACTGGCCACAGTACACACCAATATCTTCCCCGACCGACCATGAGCTGACAGTGTTAGCCGTTCAAAGACCACTGGACTCACCGGCATGCCATTGGGTATGCAAGCTGCTGATAAACACCAACACACACACACACACACACACACACACATATATATATATATTATTTGCATGGAAAACAATGACTGTGTTATGAGTTGGCAGTGGAGTTTTCTATTTCTGATACCTTCTAGGTGGGCTTTGGTGAAAGATGCAGAAATAGCCAAAAAGATGACTAAGTTCATTCATAAAGCTCAACACCATACGCGTGTCCAAGGATTCACAACTCCGTGCAACCAAGGAGTACGCAGAATCCTTCTCTTAGTTAAGCTACCACCTCATGGCACAGAGGTGGCAGCAACTCATAGCGGCGGTGAACTCCAACAGGCCAGGTCTTCTTGTTGCCCCCCATTTTCCTCCTGCTTACTGCAATTTCCATGGCCATATATTGTGGCCTCAACCTGGTACGTACATTCAAAAAAAAAATAATAATAAAATCAACCGTCACATTTCATTGATAACCTTTCTTGCATGACATTAATGAACATTATTATTTATTTACCTTTTCTTCGCAACTTTCACATGGCTAAGATGCAAGAACGACATGGAAGACTGCGAAAGCTGTCCTCGAGGCCACAGGGTATTAGCAGGAGGTATTTCCATGTTCCGGTCATGAGACTTCCATGGACGTAGACGTCTCCACTGCGGGTGCATCTTAATAGCAGTGAGCAGGAGGAGTTCGGGTAGCTGCTGGTGTTTATCTTTGGGGGAGGGAACCAATTCAACCCTTTTATAGACTGAAACAGAGAGGAGTGTTACTTAGATTCAGAGAGACAGAGAAGCCAGATAAATATATACATTGTTACTTATAATTTTTATTAATGAAATTTTCTTACAGGTTTTGTTATTATCCAAAATATTTTAGATTACTAGGTCCAACCTTAAAACAGAAAGGGAAAAAAAATAGAATTGTCAGTAACAAATATTTGGGTAGTTATTGTGCTTGAATTAGAGAATAATTTTCTATCAAATTTGAGAAAAACAGGAAGCAAAAGTGTTGCATTATATTGTGATAATTATTGTCTTTTATAAAATATTATTGCCATAATCAATAATTCCAACACATAAGGTAATACTCATTATTCTCATTTTTTAAAATCAATTTTTGTTTTTAGTAATTCATTAGATTATAAATTTGATTTTCAAATTCAAACAATAAAATCAACAACTATTTCCATATGTAACATGATTGCATGTAAATCTAAATGAAAAAAGAGTTCAAAGAAATTACCTTTCCAGTAGCGTGAAGGGAGAGAAGCTCCATGACCTTTCGGTCCTTGTTCTTCGCTTGCCACCCATTTTTATGAGGCAGATGACTTTCTTGAGTAAAAGGGTCTCTTCTTTGATATTTGGATTGCCATCCATTATGGATGAGAGAACTCCAAACTCATGAACTTATTAAAACCGTATACAATTATTTCTATGCTTGCAACTATTTCTACGCTTGTTTTCGATGATCTAGATGGTATGTATAGAGAAGTACAGCGATGGGACCGATGATGGGATTGAAAATTAATGAAAAATGAAGGAATCAATTCTCGTGAAATCTTGTGAATTACAAATTTAAAAAATATATCAATGAAATTGAGATTTGTCTCATTAACAATAAGTTTTAAGAACTTGAAACTGGTATTTTTTTGGGGTGTTCAAAATAGTTTTATATAAAAAAGTAAAAAAGTTTGATCGATAGAATTGAAAACTAGATTAAAAGTTACTAAAATCCAAAAGAATCTTTCAGGTGATTGATGAATTTCTAAGCATACCAATTATGAAATATGAAAACTAAGGACGCCATTTTAGACACTTATCTTATTTATATTCAATCATTAAACTTTTTATAATTTAAGTTTAAACATAAGGAAAATCTTTTAAATGATTTATAATTTTTAAATTTATTAGTTGTGAAATACAAATATTGAGAAATTCATTTCATACACTTGTCTTACTAATATCTAAATGTTAAACTTTTTTAATATGATAACTTCAAGAGTAAAGAGAATTTTTTATGTGATTAAAAAATTTCTAAGTTTTGAAATACGGAAATCAAGAAGGCCGTTTCAGACACTTATCTTACTTATGTTTGATCATTAACCATTTTGAAATGACAAGTTTAAACATAAAAAAAAAAAATCTTCTAAATGATTTACAAATTTTTAAGTGTATTAATTATGAAACACAAACATAGAGGAATCCATTTTATACACTAACATTCAAACACTAAACTTTTTTAGTATGATAAATTTAAGAGTAAAAATAACTTATTACTTGATTCATGAATTTTTAAGAGACACATACAAAGCCGTCTCACACGATTTTCTTACAAACATTCAGAAGATTAACTTTTTTAATGTGATAAATTTAAAAGTAATTAGAAGAATTTTACACATGAATCCACATGATTCACAAATATTCTTGTCCTCGGTTATAAAGTCCAATATGAAGTAAAATTGTTGGCTACACTAACTTAACTATTATTAACTACACTTGAATTAATTTCAGAATCATTAATAATAGTTCAGCAAGTGTAGTTAACAAAATTCCTCAACTTTGATAGTAAAAGGCTAATTTTGAATAAGCATAAGCTATCACAAAGTCACTAGTGCTACAAATTGAGTTCAATCCTATTCCAAAAATTAATTACATCTCTACAATGTGCAAGTTTCAGTCCATCTAAATCAATTCTCTTAGAGCACGCACTTATCATACAAGCATAAAATGAAGTTATTGGGTTTGATTTTCAATACATAATCAAACTTATGAGGATGAGTGTAAGCTCGAGTTATGAGTTTTGAAAGGTAGATATTTGGGGTGAGGACTTATATCAAGCATGTTACGAGCAGAACAAGATTTTAATTAGTGGGTTACTTGAAAATCTGGTGAGTCACCCAAAGCCAAATCCCAATCCAATCCAATTAAAACCCATATCATTTAATACTAATAACTAATTTCCAAATAAAATCCTTCTGTTTTCTGGGCGAGTTATGAATTTTCTACATAGACTTGGAAACTCCTTTGTAGAATTGTAATTCTATGTACGTTTTCTATTTCTAAGGGCAACACATTAAAAAAAAAAAAGAAAAAAAAGCCGGAGGTTATATTTACTGGTGGACATTTTACTCGATGACCCGACCAAATTGAAAGAATCAACCCACTCGAACTGAGTTGGGTTGGTTTTTTCTCAGATTGTTGGACAAATTTTGTTATTTTTTTAAAAGGGAACAGTCAGATCAGTTCAGTTAGCAGGTTGGTGCTATCGACCTAAATCGGCCCAACCCGCATCAAAAATTGAATAAAATAATTTTAAAAAAATACTTATATGACTTAGCTAATGGTTTGTCAGTTGTCTAAAGCATATTTGTTAGTAAATATGAGGTGGGCTCCTCGTGATTGTTGAATTATTGTACCTACAGGAATGGAAAAAAGGCACGAAGGAATTATGCAGAGTATATTATGTATATAATATTTTATGTGGATTTGGCTATATGAGAGATTGGAATTATAATAATGGACCTCATGCAGCTATTAATGCCAAGGGAGAAGACGAGAATGGAGTTTCGACTATGGTTTTAGATTAATATATATATATATATATATATACTTTTGATTTTTAACGGCGAGAAGTAGAATAAGATATAAATTGGTGAGGAATAAAGAAATATCTACACTATGAAAGAGTTAATTAGTTATTTAATTAATTAATTAATTTTGTATCGAGTGAAGTAGATTAAGTATGCAAAATAACTAAGGTTTACGAAGTTTGGAATGACGTAGATTATAAAGGTACAAGTTTTTCTCATTTATTATTATTATTTTCTGATAAATTATAATAACAAGTGAGGCAGCAATGTTTAAGTCTGTTATTTTTCCAGTTTATTTGCTTGTGAACTGGAATGTTAGAGTGATAAATTGAAATGGAATTGATTAAAGTGAAATTCAGACCAAACAATGACAAATTAGTAATTTTGTAAAAATCGCTATTTAGCCAATGATTTAGAATTGATGAAATAATTGGCCAAATATGTTTTACAATAATGGTGAATATGAACTTTTTAGTCCAACTGAAATGGCCAAGGACATTTTAATAATTTTATTAGGTTTAAGAGATTTTAAGAGATTATTGCACTCATAATTAATTATGATTGTTAAGATTATGAAGGATAATTCCAGGAGAAGTTTTATAATCCAAAAAATTGGATCAAACCAATTTGAGTGTATACTGGTATGATAAATACTATCAGTAAGTTTTTATCCTTATCTCGCCAACTACACTAATTGTGGTAAATGCCAAGCTAACCCTATTGATCATTAAGGTTATAAAAGGAGGTGACATTCCAATATGAAGGACTACCCCTGCTGGCATATTGAGCCTCGTATAATTACTTTTCTCTTTAGCTTTCCTTATAACTTTTGTAGAGTTTAATAGTTCTATAACTTGTAATGTTAAAGGATTTAGTAAATTGAAATTCTGTTTGAAAAATTAGTTTTATTTAAGGTAGTTCATCGAATTTATAGATTACTCATTCTCTGTAATCTTATACAATTGTTTATTTAAAATCAGATCTTTCAATAATAAAGTTTTTATTTTTCTCTATATAAATTCTATTTATATTGAGAGTGACACGTCCTTGCAATCACATAGAATATTTGTTTTTTTTAAGCAAGCACTATGTTAATTAAATCTTTAATTTTTTTCATAGAGCTTTTAGAACCAACCAAAGGGAACTCAAATACAAAATCTGTTAAGGCAAAGATTATTCGTTAGTTTTTCAAGTTTTGAAATAATATTTTTATTTAAAATTTTCTAAGACTTTATTTATTATAATTCTTATTTATTTTCTGAAATATATCTATCATTTTGTTGTAGGAATGAATCTTGAAGGTTCCGTATGGGAGGGAGATATATTTTGTTTTTATTGCACTTAGATTTTTTTTTTATTTTATAAATTTTAGAACTTTCTAACAAAGTCTTTGTTGGTTGGTGTACTATATTATTTAAAAATTTTTATTTGTTGAGATTGGCATAGATGACTATTATTTAAAATTTTTTATTTCTTGAGTTTTGGTTTAGAAGACTGTAATCTATTTAAATTTTATTTACATATTGATATTTTATGATTTGCTTGTTTAACCAATAGGTTAAGTAATTAAATTGTTGTGTGTGATTCTTAAATATAAGAATCTGTATCCAAAATATATTTTTATTTTGTATCAAATTTAAATGATGTATGAATGATGAATTCAATTATAGGTTTAATTTCAATTCAATTTAGCTCAAAATTTTCAAAACCAACATTTGTCTTTGTCAAATAATAGACATGGGCTTTTTCAACGTAAAAAAAAAAGATTTCTTAACCTAATATTTTGTATTGGTCAAAACTATTTTAAGCCTAATCAAATCCACCTAGACGATAGATGAATTGGGTTGGTTTGCTTTGGACCTAAAATTGGGTCTACTCAATTTGGGCTTTGAAAGAAAAGCATTGAAGGTCGGTTCGGTTTTTGGTTGTAACCAAATTGATTTTGTCTGTGCCTGCTCAACCTTAGTTATATTCTAAATGAAACTTACAAAAAATAAAAAAATGCAAGAATTATGAGCCATATAGGAATTTTATGCATTAAGAAGATGATCTGCTCTTCAATGCCTTTTCACAAAATATATAGTGTATAATATGTTAAACATTTAAAATGACTATAGTTTATTTTCCATATATGTAACATACAGCTTAAACCATTCTGGTTTAGCATGCCCTGTTTACCTTTTTTAAGGATTTTATATAGAATTTACGAGTCCGTAGTCTCATTAAAGATATTGTAATTTCAAAAACTTAATAAAAGTTATATAATTTTTTTTTTTCATTAATAACATTGATAATATGAAAAAAGCTATATATGACAAACAAGTTTTTAAAAAAATTGAAAATGCTTGATCTTAAATTTTGGAATCTCAAATGCATTTCAAATGACATAGTAAATGTTATGGCCAGTTGAAGGCCTCAACAGGTTTTCATAGTTTTTTATGATACGTCACAATTGAGGGCCTTAGATTATTTTGATCATTTGTGTCTTTATTCATTTTGTTAGTATTCCATGAACCCTGGACTAAATCAGATCTGATAACATAATAAAGAATGATAAACTGTGGTCAACATCTTAGAGTTTTAACATTCATAAAATGATAAAGACAACTGAAACATTAACAAGCATACGGTTTACAAAAATTCTTTATATGGGTCAATATTTGGGTTTATCATATTATAGTATGTGATTAATAAAGACAAATATATAGAGTTTTTATAATCCAGACAATGACGAAGACAAATGTATCATGTATGAGACATTGCATTTGATGTTTGGTCATAAGGAGAGTATAAACACACTTTAAATTCTTCTTTTGGCTATATTGGAATTTATCAATTTCAAATAATATTGACAGAGCAGAGCTCTTGTTTCTCTATGGATTTTTTGATGCCATAGCCGAGCCCAACATGCATTAACGAAAAAAAACTATATTTTTGTAGAATTAAAATTTTAGCCTGAATTGACTTGTATGCCCTTTAAATGCTTTAAATTGATAATTAAATTCTATATCCTAGTCAAACCACTTATACCGGCACAAATACCAACACAAATAACTCATCATCTCTTTTCTTTTCTTCTTAAGCGATCCACCTTTTTTTTTATCCATTATCGTCATCACCATCTTATTCTCCTCCTCTTCTTCCTATTCTTCTTCTTTTTTGTTGGGAAAGTCAATCAAAATGAATTTTGTAAACATGTTGGGAAAGTGAAGAATATTGGCAAACTAAATCAAAATGAATTTTTTCTAACAGCGCAACCTTTTGAAATTTCGAACGTCTGTCAAATTCACTATATTTTCAAAACATAACTCAATCCAAAAAATTATGAAAAAATATTTAAAATAAAGCTCATCCTCTTAGATTTCTAATGATATATCATACACACGAATCGAAGTTCGGGAAGGTATTCAAAACTAAATTTTTTCTAACAGCGCGCCTTTTTGAACTATCGAACACTTGTCAATTTCACCGAATTTTTTGGAGATATAAATCAACCCAAAAAATTCTGAAAAAACATTCAAATTAAAGCTTATTCTCTTAGATTTCCAACCATAAATCATATGCATCAATCGGAGTTCGGAAAGGTCTTCAAATCTAATGTTTTCCAACAGCGCGCACCAGTGGAAGCGGGTAGGCAGCACCGTCGGTGGCCACCTAAGGGGGTCGGTGGGCCACCGACGGAAATAAATGAACTCTAAAAATTATGAAATTTTTTTCAAATTAAAGCTTATTCTTTTAAATTTCCAATAATATATTATATACATCAGTCAGAGTTCGGAAAGGTCTTCAAATTTAATTTTTTCCAACAGCACGCACATGTAAAAGCGGGTAGGCAGCATTGTCGGTGGCCACCTACGGGGGTTGGTGGGCCACCAATAGGACTATAAAAATTATAAAAAAATATTCAAATTAAATATTATTCTCTTAGCTTTCCAACAATATATCATATGCATCAATCGGAGTTTAAAAAGGTCTTCAAATCTAATATTTTTCAACAGCGTACACAAGTGGAAGCGGGTAGGCAGCACTGTCGGTGGCAACCTGATGGGGGTCGGTGGGCCACCGATGGAGGTAAATGAACTCTAAAAATTATAAAAAAATATTAAAATTAAGTTTTATTCTCTTAGCTTTCCAATAATATATCATATGCATTAATCGGAGTTTGGAAAGGTGTTCAAATTTAATGTTTTTCAACAGCGCGCACAAGTGGAAGCGGGTAGGCAGCACCGTCGGTGGCCACCTATGGGGGGTTGGTGGGCCACCGACGGAACTAAATGAACTCTAAAAATTATGAAAAAATATTCAAATTAAATTTATTCTCTTAGCTTTCCAATCATATATCATATGTATCAATTGGAGTTTAGAAAGGTCTTCAAATCTAATATTTTCCAATAGCACGCACAAGTGGAAGCGGGTAGGCAGCACTGTCGGTGGCCACCTATGGGGGGTTGGTGGGCCACCGACGGAACTAAATGAACTCTAAAAATTATGAAAAAATATTCAAATTAAATTTATTCTCTTAGCTTTCCAATCATATATCATATGTATCAATTGGAGTTTAGAAAGGTCTTCAAATCTAATATTTTCCAATAGCACGCACAAGTGGAAGCGGGTAGGCAGTACTGTCGGTGGCCACCTAAGGGGGGTCGGTGGGCCACCTACAGATGCAAATGAACTCTAAAAATTATTAAAAAATATTCAAATTAAATCTTATTCTCTTAGCTTTCCAATCATATATCATATGCATTAATCAGAGTTTGGGAAGGTCTTGAAATTTAATGTTTTCCAACAGGGCACAAGTGGAAGCGGGTAGGCAGCACCGTCGGTGGCCACGTACGGGGGGTTGGTGGACCACCAATGGGACTAAATTAACTCTAAAATTATGAAAAAATATTCAAATTAAAGCTTATTCTCTTAGCTTTCCAACCATATATTATATGTATTAATCGGAGTTTAGGAAGGTATTCAAATCTAATATTTTCGAACAGCGCGCACAAGTGGAAGCGAGTAGGCAGCACCGTCTGTGGCCACCTAGGGGGGGTCGGTGGGCCACCGATAGAGGTAAATGAACTCTAAAAATTATGAAAAATATTTAAATTAAATTTTACTCTCTTAGCTTTCCAACCATATATTATATGCATCAATCGAAGTTTGGAAAGGTCTTCAAATTTAATGTTTTCCAATAGTGCACACAAGTGGAAGTGGGTAGGCAGCACCGTTGGTGGCCACCTATGGGGGGTTGGTGGGCCACCAATGGGATTAAATGAACTCTAAAAATTATTAAAAAATATTCAAATTAAAGCTCATTCTCTTAGATTTTCAACAATATATAATACGCACCAATCGGAGATCTAGAAGGTATTCAAAATAAATATTTTCCAACAGCGCGCAGAAGTGTACACCGATGGCATTCGCATGTCTGTCAAGTTCACTGTATTTTTTGGATACATATATTAACCCAAAAAATTATAAAAAAATATGTATATTAAAGCTCATCCTTTTAGCTTTCCAACGATATATTATACATATGAATTAGAGTTCGGGAAGGTTTTAAAAATCAAATTTTTCCAACAGCGCATAGAAGTACGAGAATGGGCACTCGTCGGTGGCCACCTACCCCCTACGGTGGCCACCGACCCCCCTTCCGTAGCTACCATAGGGGGGTAGGTGGCCACCTACCTCCTATGGTGGCCACTATTGGGGGGTAGGTGGCCATCTATCCCCCTATGGTGGGCACAGAAAGGGGGTCGATGGCCACCATAGAGGGGTAGGTGGCCACCTAGCCCCCTATGGTGGCCAAGTAAGGGGGGTTGGCCACCGGCGTGTGCCGGTTCTCGCACTTCGTGCTATTGAAAAATTTTAATTTTGAATACCTTCCCGAACTGCGATTTATGCGTATAATATATCGTTGGAAAACTAAGAGGATGAGCTTAATTTACATATTTTTCCATAATTTTCTTGGTTGATTTATATATCCAAAAAATATAGTAAAGTTGACAGACATGCAAATATCATCGGTGTGCACTTCTGCACACTGTTGGAAAACATTTATTTTGAACACCTTCCTGATCTCCGATTGGTGCATATGATATATCGTTAAAAAGCTAAGAGAATGAGCTTTAATTTACATATATTTTTTTAATTTTCTGGGTCGATTTATGTCTCCAAAAAATGCAGTAAAGTTGATAGGCGTTTGTAAGTTCAAAAGGACGCGCTGTTGGAAAAAATTCAATTTTGAACACCGTTCCGAACTTCGATTCGTGCATATTATATATCGTTGGAAAGTTAAGAGGATGAGTTTTAATTTAAATATTTTTCATAATTTTTTGGGTTGATTTAGATCTTTAAAAAATACAATGAATTTGATAGATGTTCGAAAGTTCAAAAGGATGTGCGTGCTGTTAGAAAAAATTTCATTTTGATTGAGTTTGTTAATATTCTTCATTTTCCTAATGTGTCTCCAAAATTCATTTTGATTAACTTTCCCAATAAAGAAGAAGAAGAAAGGGAAGAAGAGGAGGAGAATAAGGTGGTGACGATGACGGCAATGGAGAAAAGCTATGTATGTACATTGTATTGCATTTAATATAGAAAGGGGGTAATTTGGTAAATATAAGAAGTTTAAACAGTAAAAATGGCTAAAATTTTAATTTTTACAAAAAGTGGCTAAAATCCATTAAGCCACCCCATCCTCGGCTATGGCACCCTTTCTCTATCAGCCATGGATTTGGCTTTCCTCCATATCTACTACATCATTTTAACTCTTGTATGGATAGAAGCCCAAGTTACCAGCCTAAGTCCATTTATTCAAGTCCAACCCATCTATTTAAGGTTTGAGATGTTGCGTTTGATGCTTGGCCATAAAGGGAGTATAAATACACTTCAAATGCTTCTTCTGACTAGATCGAGAATTATTAGTTTTAGAGAATTTGAACAAAGCAGAGCTCTTGTTTCCCTTCCAGCCATGGATTTGGCTTTCCCTCTAGCCAATGTGGCTCCTCAGTGCTAATTGTCATGATTGGCGATTGGAATCGTTCCAACATTGACGTACATGGAGTGAAGGCCTAGTGGGCAGATCGACAACCTCGATGGAGTCCAGCAATTGATGGACACTCGAAAAGAGTTGGAGATCGACGGGTAGTCGATGCTATAAAGTTGGACGAGGTTCAACTTTGTGGACACCAAAATTGTGATAGGAGGAGTTGGACCCACGCTTCAGTTGCATTGTTTGAACAGAGTTGCACTCTAATGATGTTGTTTGACAATCTTAGGCGAAGAATGACTCTGATGATTTTTTAGATGTAGTGCCTAACCTCACTCAATGACATGACTAGCGGCACACAATGGGAGATGTGTTGCAGCCGGTGAAAGCTTCACAACAATATTGGTAGTGCTATGGGTGAAAGGATTCTTGAATTAATTTTAGAAATTCAAGGTATGTTTTTTAAAGTTGGGACTTCTATGATTTGAATATTCCTATCTTTGATGAATTATGTGGAATGCTTGATGCTAGGCAACTCTCATATTTCTTTACATTATCAGGGTTTGGGTATTTAAAAATTTGATATGATTTGCCAAAATTTTTGTTGGGCATTTCATGATTATCATATTTTGATTGATTTTTTTTTTTTTTTGATATGTGGGTGTTTTATCATTTGGTATGTGTTTTGTAATGTGGGTTTATTAGTGTGGGAATGTTAGTGTGTGTATTGATTTAGTGTAGATATGTTGGTATCGGTGGGAGGGTAGAGCGTGTAAGGGTGGGAAGATTGGTGGGAAGCCCAAAGTGGGCATGGGTAGAATTGATAGGAGGGTCAGCATGCCCATCGACCCTCACCCACCTTACACAGTGGGCACACTGCCCTTCCATTGAGATATAGTGTCATTGTGGGTGGGGGTCAGTGGCTAGTGCGTGTATACACCGACCCCACTCATGCCCACACTGGAGTCCCACTGACCTCCACATACTGTTTCACTATACAAAGGATAGATTGGAAGATTAGCAGATATAGTGAATGCATACCTCATCTAGTTCATTGGGTAATCTCTTAAACTGACCATGTATGTTTAATAGATCATTTTATATATTCTAAATCACATATGATCCTAGTCTTCCACTACACAAACCTTCATTTGATATCAATATAACCTTAACACATACTTACACTCTTCTTCATGATAGATCTGTTAAATCACCAGCGGGGAAAAATGAAGAAAAAGGAAATGTGGAATAGTAAATTATTGCATTTTGGATCACCAAGATGACCTAAGATATCATATATAAGTTATGAGATTAGAAGGATGGTATAAGTGTTAAGGTTTAGAGGGAGATTGAGTAAGAATGAAGGAGCTTCTCATAATGTTTTGTGTTTCTCTTCTTAAAAAATGCCCATGTATATATATGAAATTTTTCTTTTAAAAAATTTTGAATTTAATATATCACCTATTAGACAAACTTATGTGCATAAATTGGATGATATATATATATACACACTAGTTTTCAATCATAGCTTATATGTGGTTATTTTTCTATACTTAATTATTACTATAGTTTTGTGTATGACTCACCAATATACATGACTTAACACAAGATATTTATTTAGCTTATAAGAATATAAGAACACACTTGAGGGTGTGTTTGGTACATGGGATTAGGGGTGTTTATAGGTTGAAAACCGATCAAAATCAGCAATAATTCAACCGATCCAATTGTGGTCGGTTTTTTAATTTTGTAATCCAATTCAATTACACTTTAAAATCTAATCCAATATAACATAAGAGAAATCCAATTCAATCCAATCATGGTCAGTAGTTATGTTAACATTCTTTTAAGATTATAATAACTAATAAAGATTTTTAACATCAATATTTTAGACATGTTACATATGTAACAATATCTAAAAATATAAAATTGGTACAATTGTACATGTATTAAATCTATTAAGCACTTTATAATATATATATTAGAGAATTAATTATATGATATATGTGTGACACATGCTACATATGTGACAATATCTAAAAATATAAAATTGGTACAATTGTACATGTATTGAGTACTTCATAATATATATTAGACAATTAATTATATAACATATGTGATACATGCTACATATGTGATAATATTTAAAAATATAAAATTGGTACAATTATACATATATTAAATCTATTAAAAAATAATATATATTAAATAATTAAAATATATATTAAATAATAAATATATAATAGTATTGGATCGGTTCGATTGTATTGGATTTGAAAAATAAAAAACCGATATCTGTTCTAATATAATTGGATTTGAAAATTTTAAATCTAATCTAATCTAATTACATTTGATTTATTCAATAAAATTGAATTAAATTGGTTGGTTTAATTAAATTTTGAAAATGCCTACATGGGTTAGGGGGCATAGGATGGAAAAGAACTTTAGTTATCCTAATCATGTTTGGTTACGAGGTCATGTTTGGCACATGGAAAATGGAGAGATGAGATAGAAAAGATATCCCACATTCTTTATCATAGTGTTTGGTAAGCCAATAAAATCCCACATAGAGATATCTCAGATTTTATTTTTTCCAAATTTTTAACTAATGTCTTATCCAACCCATTTCTATGAGTCAAGCCACAAGCCCTTGTCGTTGTAGCCACACAGCATCCACTCACGTAGTCGTTGCAGCAATACAACCAATCCACCCAACCTGTCATTGTTCAATCTATTGTTCTGTTTTGATCTCTCACTTTTTTGGCCCTCTATCACTCTTCTCATTGTTGGCTTCTCAATTACACGGTAAATTTTGAAAAATTTTCAATTTTTTAGGGTTAAGTTTCATGGTTTTGGGGATTTAATAATAAAATAATTAACTAAATAATTATAATAGGTATATATTTTAGGATTCAGGTGTTACATTGTTTCTGTTAATTTTTTATTTTATGTTTAGTGTTGGGAATTAATTTGTAGTTTATTGTTTTGGAGGATTTTATGTTTCTGTTAATTTCTGTCAAATAAAACCTTCCTTGTTCTTTACTTCAACTACAAATTTATATATATCCATATAAAATGTGTATATGTAGTCATTTTCATATACATTCAATGACGGTTGATACGCCATTCATTCTTGATTTGGCCATTTTCTTAGTTGTAATTGTCTATTTACTCTTAATTTTTTTAAGATCATCAAGTGATATATATATATATATATGTTATAAAATACAATGTTGCGTATTTTATAAAAATACAATGTTGCGTATTTTATAAAAATACAATGCTGTGTTTCTTTTAAAAATGCGTATGCGTCAGATTTAACTATTAATTTTTTTTTCAACCAATCATTTTACAATATAAAAAAATTATTATTTTTATCTATCAAAATCCTAAAAAGCCATAAAAAACCAAACCTCCAATTATCTAAATCCTAAAAAACCAAAAAGAAAAAACTTAATGTTTTATAATATAAAAATATTGTTATTTTTATATTTCAAAACTAAAGAGTCTTAAAAACCAAACCATCAAATGTCTAAATCCTAAAAATTAAGAAAAGAAACGAAACTTAATCTGTGGGAAAAATCCAATTGGGAAAATTGAAACATAAAAATAATGATATATTTTTATATTATAAAATAGTGCATTGAAAAAAAATAACAGGTGTTACACACACACACATATATATATATATATATGTTGTGTATGTCTATGAATGCAATTTTTTTATTTTTCTTTGACGGTTTAATTATTGTAAGTGAGACCTTTTGTGATTGAGTGAAGGAATTGCTAAAACAATGATGAGAAATAAGTAATTGGTATGAGATGGGGAGGGAGTATAGGATTGAGATTTTGTCGATTGGTTAAGGTAGTTGGGGGAGTGCTTATGTTTCATTCTATTTTGTTTTAGTGAATTTGAGATAGAATACATTAAGAGGTTCTAATTAGCACAAACTAATAATTTAGAATTCAATGATTTTATGTTTAATTGCAGGGAATTTTATTTTTGTAAATGAAGAGCTTTCTTGATCATTTATATGTGGAGGATTTTATTATTAAGCAAAGTAGAAATGAAGAACTTGATGCATTGGTTCATTGCTCTGTTGGTGCATACAGGAAATGATTTTATTATTAATGTCTCTAAATTCGGAGCAATCTTTTTCGGTATTCATTAAACATTAGATATCTAATTCAATTTTTAATCCGATTCAATTTTTGAATCGGATATCTAATTATAATTTTATTTTTCATTTCCTATCTTTCCTTTTTCCAGCTTTTGTTGAATTCTTTTCTTATTCCTTCTAAACGTGGCCTGAAAATTAAATTTTGGCTAAGGAAATTCTGAATTTTCTATTTTCCAAATTTTTGCTGCAAAATTTGGCAAAAAAAGTTAGATTTT
This sequence comes from Rhamnella rubrinervis, assembly GCA_007844105.2. Lineage (NCBI taxonomy): Eukaryota > Viridiplantae > Streptophyta > Magnoliopsida > Rosales > Rhamnaceae > Rhamnella > Rhamnella rubrinervis. The sequence continues at coordinate 21,104,921 of CM017574.2, read as the reverse complement.
GGTTGAGGAAATTCCGGATTTCCTATTTCCCAAATTTTTGCCACAGAAATTCGGCAAAATTTCTTTTGCCAAATTTTTTTCTCAAAAACTAACCACCTCTCCTCCACTGAGCACGTCCGGCGTTCTCTCATCGTTGTCTTGGATTCCGTCCGGCATTTTTTTTTCGAATCACGAGTTTGCCGATCTCTCCTCAGGCGTTCTTTCTTCTCAGATCGTTGCTCTATTGTTATCTGATCCATCATTAGCTATAAGTAAATTTCTCTAATCTTCTCTTTCAGACCGTGAATCTATTGATTTTGTTTCCTTTTTTCCATGTTATTTGATTGTTTTATGCTTAATTTGGCTCTGGGTATTGACTGGTGCTAACAAAAATATGTATTTGTATTGATCATTGGATCTGATTTGTCACGTCTTTGCTAAAACAACCAATTAATATTGTTTGCCTTGAGAATTACATCCAAATCAATAAAATTTTTTGCTTCTGTGCTTTGGGTCCTTAAATCCAACCTGAAACAAACATTAAGCACTAGGCAGGACTTCTTCTATTAAATGTTTGGGCTGTGCTAACAGAAAGGAAAATTAAGATTTTCCAGTAGAGAATAGTGTAGACTCTGAGTTTTGATGGTTGAATTTATGAAGCGGCTGTTTCTATTGGAACTTCCATCCATTTTACTGAATTAATTATTAGAAACTTCCAGCTACTGTTTTAAATAAACTTTATCTCTTGATTGATTTATACAAGCTTAAGAGACAGGGAAGGGACTCCGAATATTCATTTAATGCATGTACATACGTGTGTGTAGGTATGAAATCACTTCTTTTGGTTAATATCTGAATTGTATTTTGAGTACTTAACTACAACATTTTGGTGTAAAAGATTGTTGAGTTGACATGTACACCACAAGTTGCTCCTGTCTCTCGATAAATATCGCTACTGAACTAAACTGGTGTGGATATTATGGTGGTCTTGTCGAATTATTTGTTTGTGAATGTATTTGTAGACTCACAGTTATGATGTTAGTAAACATGAATCCTACCCCAAATAGTAATAATTGTAGACTTTTTGTTACAAATCAGGGCATTAAAGTCATGTTACGGACTGTGATATTTTCAGTCCTTGTGTTGGCTATTCTACGAGTTTTTGGTCCTCCCCTTTTCTGTTCATGAAATTTATTTTTAGTTTGGTACATTGAGATACTGTAAGTGTATTTTGTTCTTGAAACATGTTGAACAAGTTGTTTTTGGAATTTGTTATTTCTTGCATCAATTATTAGCAATTATAATCTGGCTAATATTCTAGAGAATATAATTTTTCTTATGATTTCCAGCAAACATATCGAAGTTGAATGGCTTTGCTGGATTGTTATTTCAAATTTGGAGTAGCATTCTTAGTTCTTGTTTTTCCATGTGGTGAAGATCTTGTAACTCTTTGTTTCTTCTGTTGATTTTGGACCTTGGTTTACTGTTTTGTCCATCAAGGTGGCGTGCAATTAAAAGGTCTCGTCAGGGCTGTGTGTGTTGTTTACAGCTTAAATAGGTTTGTCTGAGTTTGGTTTGGTTTTACTTTGTTCATTTAACTGTATTATATGGTTTATAATTTCATACGGTAGCCCAGGAGGTAAAAGAACGATTAGAATCAGGTTAAAGCAATAGTTGTCTGTGCCTTCTTCATGGTCCACCTTACCTCTTTTTCTTTTTTTTTTCTTTTTTTTTTTAAATTATTGTAACCTTCATAGATGTAGAATATAGAAGGAACTCTGGTTGTTATTGGTGGGTATTAATGATATGGTGGCTTCTTATTTTAACTGCCATAGAATGTGTTTGGTGTTACACTCAGCTAAATGTTCAATCAACATTTCATGTTGATTTGTCAGTTGATGTAAAATAGCTACCATTTTTTGTTATTAGCCAATTGTAGATTTTGCATTGCTGAGATTTCCTGTGTTTCCTGTTCTGTATGGTACTTTCTAACTTCTTATATTATTACTAATACAATGTTTGGTGTTGCTTTTACAGGGACTGTGCAGAGTTCTTGGTATACCTCCATTCTACAGTAGCAGAGACTAGGCTTAGAGCAGTATACAAGAAATTCTCAAATGAAAAACGCTGTGTTGTTGCTCTTCTTTCCCCAGCCAAGAGTCTTTCATCTGAATCACCTTGATTGATTTTCTTTTCTTGTTTTGCTGTCTGGAATTATGCTTAAAGGGATGAACATTTTTTTGGTTTTGGTAGCGTGTGGGGTTTGATCATTTTGTCGTAATGATCGTATTTTGTGATCAGTGGGCTCTTCTTGTCTAGTTGTAATACAATATTAATTTATGATGAAATATAATGTTAAATGTTTTATTTTTATTTTTTATTTTTTTTTGGCTTATAGTATATTATTTTAATTTTAGTTGATATTAAACTATATTATATAATATAAAAATGTATTTTAAATTTTATTTTAAGAATTTATATATCAAATAATAAAAGTAATAGTCCTATCCCATGTAAACCAAATACAGGATATCAAATTTAGTTTTTAATCTGGACACTGATAGCATTGTTATTATCCTATTCTCTTCTCTCCATACCTTTCTATCCAGTCAGAAATAATAATCCTATTCAATTTTGTGTACCAAAGCAACCAAACGGGTATAGATTATTAGGTTTATCATCTTTGTTTTCTTGTGGCTTTAGTTGTGTTGACATCAATATTCTTATTATTTTAGTCTTTGAGGTTATATCACTCAATGGAGGGGCTGTTTCTGTTCTAGAAGTGGTTTAGAGTTGACTAGAGAGTCTTATATGCGTGAAGGGTTCCTCTGTTCTTATAGTTCTTGGCCTTTCTGGAGGTAAAGGAATAGGGTAAGTTTTGAGGCTGTGTGACAGTTCTTGTAGGATTTGAACAACTAGATGCTTATGTTGTTTCTTCATGTCACAGTGATTTTATTGTCTAAAGATTGTGTTATATTTACTGGACGAAATGGGAGTATGAGTTGTTTAACTCTCTTTTAATGATCGTTTTTGGTGAAGTTAACTCTAGTTTGGTAATTGGTATATATAACTCAAGGCATTTTGAAATGCATACTCTTTTACCACCGTAACTATTATTGTTTTCAATTGATTCACCTGTTATTTTGCTTGACCCATTTCAGGAAACCAAACTCACTTCTCTGCTGATAGTTTTTTAACGTTCGTTTTATACAAAATGGAATCTTTTATTTTACTTTTAGATCCTATGAATAATTCTTCATTTTTAAGCAGTATAGGATTTCAAATATGAATAGTTACTTCTTTACAACTTGCTCTTTGACTGTAGGTTTGTTCTGTTTGCAGCATAGAGGTCTCTACTTCTGGAAACAGCTAATATTATTTACTCAGCCATCATCCTGTAATTCGTAGACAATTTGTGTAAGTTGGTAGATGGGTGGGGTCTATTCTTGTTTTATACTTCTATTATGCGTGTAATTTGTTATATACCAGTGGCTAAATTCTGATGTAAATCCAACTGTTAAAAATTAGATTAATGGCCTCTCTCTTTTTAACTGAAACAAGATCATGAAAGCTAGATTCTACGTATTTTTGTTAGCTTTGGAATACAATGGTTTACTTCTATAAATTGAAGTGATGGGCTGTAAATTCTTTTCTTATGAATGTTTGGGCTGCATAATAGAAACTAATCCTCTCTTTAATTTCTTTGCCACCTTATCTAATTTGAGTTTTGAAACTAAGACTCAACATTTCTTACATTTTCTAGAGGTTTTTTTAACTATTTACGAGGCTCTTGGTAACTGCATCTTATGTAGTTCTAATTTTCTTAATAGATTAGTGAACAGGAGGTGGAAATGAAGGTTACCTGTTTAACATTGTATATTTTAACATTGTATAAGAGCCTAGTTGTATTACTGTTATCTAGAACACCTGCATAACCACATTTCATTGATGTAGAATAGCATAGTTTTGTCTGAGTTTGGTATATGCATTATTGTCAAGGATAGGTAATCCAAAAGAGAAGAAAATGGAAGAATGTCATATTACACTAGCAGAGGATAAGACAAATGCAGATGCTACACTAAAGCTCAACATAGACTTGTAAAAAAGTTTTCTGTGACCTGATCTTTTGAGTAAGTTCCCATGCTCCTGCAGTTGGAAAGTTGAAAGTAAATAGTGTTAGCTATAGGAAAAACTTGATGTGATAGTAACAATATTGTTTGCTTTCTTGAAGCAATTGAGTGAAAAGATTTTAAGATCTGTTTGCGATCATATTGGAAATCTGGAAACGAAAAGTAGTATGTGATTAGTTAGATCAGCTTTTAAAGTGTTTAAAAAAGTAAAGATAAAAATGTCAACTAACAAAATGATAATAAAAATTAGCACAGTAAAAAAGTGATTTAAAGAGAAGGAAAAAAAAGAAAAATCTAATGATGAGGCTGCAAAGCTTTCTGCATTTTTTTATTGACTTGATAACATTTCAATCCATGGCTAAAACGCTAAAGTATGGAATATTTAGATTGTACCTTAAAATAGGTTTATGCTTGGCATGCCCTCATGGATTTACATCATCACCAAGAAAAGCATTTTTGACAAAATACAGCTCTCTAATCACCTTTTCCATAGTCATTCTATCTTTTGGTGATTCCATTGAGCATGCAAGGCCTATTTTCAGGACAGAATGCAAGCACTCTTTTGTATTAGTATCCATCACACTTAGGTATTCACTTCTCTTTGATTCTTTTTGTGCTTCAATATCAAATTCATCTCTTTCTCTTCCCACTGATGTTGTTGCTGTTTCTTCTGCTTCTATTGGGAAGAGAGTTGGATCAACAATCTGCAATAGTCTTTCTGGCAATCCCATCTTTGCAAAATGATGGATATTGAAACCATCTTTGAACATTTCGTCTGTCGGCCTCTTTCCTGTGAACATCTCTAGCAGAAGAATCCCATAGCTATAAACATCTCCTTGCATCGATGCCTTGCCACCAATCCCATACTCTGCAATTCAATGGTATTTTAAATGGTTTATGTGTTAATAGTAAGTTTTAGGATTCGCCATCCTTACCATTAGAGATTTCTAATAGGGGCACCAATTTTTGTATTTAAACGAGTTTGAAATATCATAATAAAAGGTAAAGATTATTCTTGAGAAATAGAACGAACTAGGGTTAATGAGTGCTCTATTGAGTGTAAAACTCGATCAGAAAAAAAAAAAAATTGTTTGTCATTTTAAGGTCTTTATATGGTGTTATACATAATATAAGACTAACATACTATATCTTGTTGGAAAAAGAATGCAATAAAAAAATTTGTACCTGGAGCTGCATAGCCAATGGATCCCTTTAATCCTATTGTACTGCTATGATTTTGAGAAGCACCCTTGGTGGTTGAGAGGAGCCTTGCTAAACCGAAGTCACTAACATGAGCAACCATGTCAGTGTCAAGGAGGACATTGCTTGGCTTTAGATCACAATGGATGATTGGTGTTTGACATTGATGGTGAAGATAGTTCAACGCAGAAGCTACATCAGTAGCAATATTTAGTCTTTGAAGAATGTTCGAGTTCCGTGAACAATCTTCACCGTCACTCTTTTGATGCAACCACTCCTCCAAGCTCGCATTTTCCATGAATTCAAAAATGAGAGCTTTGAATTCATTCCCATGGTAATCCATGCTTGAGCATGTTGTTATGATCTTTACTAGGTTTCGATGTCGGATATTTTTTAATGCTTTGCATTCAGCCATGAAACTCTTGGACGCTCCCTTTTGTTGGAGTTTGAGAACCTTTACAGCAACTGCTCTCTCATCCTGATTCAAAAATCCTTTATATACAGAGCCAAAACTACCATCCCCAACTAAATTGTTAGGAGAGAAACCACCTGTTGCCTGATAGAGCATTTTGTATGTAATTTTAGCAATGTGGTGTTGGTCTTCGTCCTTCGTTAAGAGCGTAGAAGATGATTTTTCCTTTGGTTTTCTTCTCCAATATAGAAAAAATGACAATAGGAGTATAGGTAAAGCCACACAAGTAACTATGATAATTAGTTTGACTTTGAGAGCATGAGACATTCCCCTTTTTGTACCTTTAATTGGGCATGTAGGAAGCTGTAGTTCTAGGACACCCCCACAGAGCTTGCCATTTCCAATCATTGATATGGCACTAGCATTTTGAAAGACTCCTCTGGTTGGCACCTCACCCTCAAGATCATTGAAAGAAATATTGAAATACATCAAGTATGGAAGATCTTGTAGATTTTTCAGAATATTTCCCACAAAGTTGTTCCGCGAAAGATCTAAATGTTCTAGGCTTTTCAGAGAAGCCAAAGATGATGGTATCATCCCATCGAAAGAGTTACCTTGCAGGTTAAGGTACACAAGACTAATGCAACCTCCAATTGTTCCGGGTATGTAACCTGATAGTTTGTTTTCAGATAAATCTAGCATGTTAAGAGCTTTCAGATTGCCCAATTCTACAGGTAGATTCCCAGTTAAAGAATTGTGTGAAAGATTGAGTAACAGTGAAAGTAAAGAAAGATCTGCTACCTGCTTAGGAATAGCTCCAGTGAGGTTATTTTGAGAAATGTCCAAGTACAACAAGTTTTTGCAGCCTCCAATACTTGTAGGAATGCTTCCTTCTAATTCATTTTCTGACAGATAGAGTTCTGTCAACTGAGTGAGATTACCAAAGGAGGAGGGAATCGGTCCGGACAATCTGTTACTACTGAAAGAAATCCCTTCCATCTTTTGAAACTTTCCAAATGAAGAAGGAACGTGGCCATTGAAGAAGTTACTCTCCATATTCAACACATTCAAGTTGATGTACTTCTCTAATGCAACAGGAATAACTCCAAATATTTGATTCCCATCAAAATAAAGTTGACTGAGTTGGGTAGACAAATTGGCTATAGCAGCAGGTAAAACACCTCCAAAATGGTTGTTGCCAAAATCAAGTATTTGCAACTGGCTGCAATTTTTCAAGGATGGTAGAAATTCCAAGTCATCAGTTGAATTACTACCGAGATTGTTGGTGCCAAAACCTAGCCACCAGAGATCTATAAGATCTCCCAAATTACTTGGAACTGCCCCCACAAAATTGTTAGTGGAGAGAGTCAGTGCTTGAAGCTTGGAAGCATTAGTTAAGGAAAGAGGGATTGGACCTGAGAATTCATTTCTAGATATTGCCAACCATTGGAGATTAGGAAGTGCAAGCCCTATGTTGGATGGAAGGCTGCCATTAAGCCTGTTACTTGCAGTTGAGATGATGGTTATAGATGAAATATTATAAAACGATGAAGGAATCATACCGGTTAATCCATTAGCTCCAACTGCAAGAATCGATAGTTTTTTTAGGTGGCCTATGTCATCTGGAATACTTCCCACCAAGTTGTTATACGGGGCCGAAAGATGTTCGAGGGAAGAGAGATTTCCAATGGAAGGTGGGATGCTTCCTGTCAAATTGTTTGCACCAAGCTGAAGGTAATAAAGTTTGGTCAAGGAGCTGAGTTCACCAGGTATCTTGCCCATTAGTTTGTTCCTTCCAAACTCGATGACTTCAAGCTTTGAACGGTTGGATAACTGGGTTGGAATTTGACCTGTGAATGTGTTATTTGTAAGGTAGAGACCTTGCAATCTGAACAATCGGCCAACTTCCCATGGGATTTCACCATAAAAGCTGTTGTTGCTGAGGTCGATGATTCTAAGAAAACTGAGATTGCCAATGTGAGGAGACATGGAACCCCTCAACTTAAGCCCATGGAGGTCCATATTGACTACTCTTTGATGCTTTTTACTGCATGAGATTCCATGCCATTTACAGAAGTGAGCAGAATCATTCCATGAGCTTAGCATATTAAATGGATCTTTGGCTATGCCTTTCTTGAATTCAAGCAAAGCCAAAGCATCAGTTTCATTTCCTAATGCCTTGGCTGTAGTGATGGTTGGTTTCCACCCAAGGAGGTTGATAGAAGAGAGAATGTAAAGGTAAATTGGCCAATACCCAAGTAGAGTATTGACTTCGTGGAGCTTCATTTTGCTTGCTGCAGGAAGGATTTCTGTGAAATGGGAATGTGATCAGTTGGGCTTTTGTAGATAAAACTTTTCTTGTATTCCAAGGCTATTAATTAGACATGTAAAAGTTCAACGATAGGCTCTTTTTTCTGACTTTTGACATTCAAAAGCTATAAAGTAGAGGGTCTTTGGTACGCAGTCTTCGAAGAACAGGAAGGGTGAAGTATGCTTCCTATCTTACGAAAATGATAATTTAATTTAATTCAATGCCATGGTCGATCTTATCGCTATATATATATATATATATATTATTTTCATGGAAATACCCTAGTCACGAAAAAGACCTATTAGTTTCTTAGAAAATAACCATTGGCAACAAAAATGTCGTGCGACACAAGATCGTGTTTTGGGCTTGTTGGCTTGCTCCTTAAAATATGGTGGCAAAGACGAGTGGGCATATTCCAATAGTAGCCTATTACGCTAATATGAAAATAATTTCAAGTGTGTATTATAAAAATGATTTGTTGGACAAACTGTTAACGTTTCGGTTCATGAAAATCCCAAAGAATTATTAGAGAACAATAAGTACTAGTCGACTAGAACACAAAAACGAAATTGTAATTAGAACTAGTTCACTTCTTTTTTTTTTTTTATAGTAGATGACTTTTGGTGGTGGTAATGTTATCAAATGTTAAGCTCATTCATAAATATTTTGAAAAAGCCCACTCAATAATAATTTATACAAAAATACCTATCAATTTTAAAACTATCTGTGTCATTTGAAACTGTTCACATCTCTCTTCTCTTTTTTATTATGCTATTCTTGAATGTTGTCCCTTCCAATTCACTCATAAATAATCACAAATAGCTTCTAAGAGGAAGACAATTGCAAACTGTAACAAAAGGGATGTTAGTTGGCAAAAAAAGATTTCATCGCTAAAAGATATGAATATCTATGAAAATATTCTTGTCAAATTTTAGAGAAGTTTAACTCTTTAGAATTTTACTCACCATCATATGACCGGTGAAACTCGCCATTAGATAGCCAGGCTATTGAGTTTCACCATCTAATGGCGAGAATAATTCTATTGAAAAACAATTCACAATGAAATTTTCTTATCCATTTTTGGCATGTCTACCATTAGATGTGGATAAAAACGGATGTATGTATTTTTTTTTTTAAAAAAATATATAATATATAATATATAATGTTTGTTGTGCTGTGCCAAACGCCCAGAAATTGAAAGACAAACACAAAGATCAATAACAAACACACAGAATTTACGTGGTTCGGCAATTGCCTACGCCCACGGAGGCCAAGATATTTCCGAGAGAAGTTTGCAGAGAGTTTACAAAACAGGAACTCTAGCTTCTCTTACTCACTCCTTACAATTATCAGAGATCTCATGCCCTTATATAGGCATTTACAGAGTGTGAATACAAGTTTACAAATTCAAATTATACTGGACCGAATGTTGAATTTGCTTCAAATCCTTGATCGTTAACTAAGTTGCCATTGATGACCGCCTACCAAGTTGCCATCTTTGACAATAGACCGAAGCGTGATGTTGAATAACAAGGATTTGAAGCCACTTTTCAATAATCTCCACCTTGGCGAGAATCCATCACCATCCGCCTCCCAGACAGCGCTCTAAGCTCGAGATGTTGATCAAGTTCAAACAAGTGTTGGAACTTGATCCCGAATCACCTTGTTAGCATATCCGCAGGATTATCTAGCTCGATCTTCAGTAGTAGAATATCTCCTTCATCAACTATCTCCGGATGAAATGAAATCAACATCTATATGCTTGCGCCCATGATATACTTGGTTCTTTGCTAAACAAATTGCACTCACTATCGCAATACCTCCACATTTTTCTCAACAATTCCCAAGTCTTCTATCAATCCATGAAGCCAAATAGCTTCTTTGAAAGCTTCCATAGCCATATACTCGCCTCAGTAGTTGACAAAGCCACCTTGACTGTAAGGTTGATCTCCAACTAACCGTCTTCCCGCTATTGTGAACACATAACCAGTAGTAGATCGGCGCTTGTCAAGATCACCAAAGATAATCAATCCACGATCCAACTAAATGTTTATCAACATTCTTGTCTCTCTCGAACTTCAAACCAACATTCACAGTACCCTGAATGTACCGTAAAATCCATTTCACTGCTTGCCAATGGCCTTTACCAGGATTGTGCATGTAACGGCTTACCATACTTACAAAGATGTGAAATATCGGTCTTGTACATACCATTGCATACATTAAAGCACTAACGCATTTGCATATGGAATATGCTTCATCTTCTCCTTCTGATTCTCAGACTTGGTGACATTAATGCACTCAATTTGAAGTGTGGAGCTAACGGTGTACTTACGTGTTTCGCCTTGTCACAAATTTCAAACCTCAAGTACTTTCTTCAAATCGAGTCCGAGTCAAACAGATTGTACCTTTCACCCTATCTCTTTGATTTCCATTCCAAGAATCTTCGCTTCCAAGATCCTTCATCTCAACTCGAGCTTAACTGAGCCTTCGCTTATCAATCTTCTTCTTGTCCTTAGATGCTATCGCATGTCATCCACATATAGGAGCAAATAAACAAAAGTACCATCTTGAGTTTACTTAAAATAGACACAATGATCAAACCGATCGTGTGTACCTCGATTTATCATAAAGTCAAACCTCTTGTACCTATCTAGGTGACCGCTTTAAACCATACAATGACTTACTTAATTTGCAAGCCCAATTCTCTTCCATGAACTTTAAACCCATCCGGCCGAGACATATATATTTCCTCATCTAAAGTTCCATGGAGGAATGCGCTTTCACGCCGAGTTGAAATAACTCTGATCAAATTGTGCAACCAAAGCCAATAATATTCAATAGATGCATGTTTGACAACCGTGAGAATACCTCGTTGTAATCTATTCCTTCCTTCCGAGCATAACCTTTCACTACAAGTCCGGCTTTGTATCCGATATTGTCTTTACCGGAACTCCTTCCTTCGCATAAACCCATTTGCACCCAATTGCTTTCTTATCCTTTGGAAGTGGAACCAACTTCCAAGTCCGATTCGATGAAGTGATGTCATTTCTTCATCCATCGACGCCTTCCACTTGACATTGTCGATCGTATACGCCTTCCTTGTAAGTATTCTGACATCATCATCTATCACTAAGAGCGTATGCCACCATGTCCGAGTAAGCGTGTTTTGAATGTTCCTTTCGGCTCATCGGTACTATAGACTCGATCGTTGTTCCGCGGATGAAACATCCACCTCACTCGAGATTTCGCCTTGATCATCGATTCATAGTCAAGATGATCAATAGTCAACAGTTCTTTTGGAATGTCGATCCGCCAAACTCCACCGCCAGAGAATTCGATTCTCATTATCTTTCTCTCAAGTTTTCTGCTTCAGCATTGCGATTCATCAAAGGTAACGCCTCGACTTACAACGATCTTCTTCGACTCGTGGTTCCATAGTCTAATGCCTTAACTCCTTCACTAAAGCCCATAAAAATGTTTCTTGGCTCTAGGATCCAGCTTTGATTCTCGTGACATGATAATATCCGACATCCAAAAATATGCGATAGTTATAATCAAGCAAATTTTCCGCACCATACCTCTATAGAGTTTTCCCATCAATTGCGTAGAAGGTAGTCTCGTTGATAATATGAGAGGCATACATCAAAGCCTCTCGCCAAAATGCTTTGCTCGCTGACCGAGATAACATACATCGAACTTTATCAACCGTGGTTCGATTCATCCGCTCGCTACACCATTTTGTTGTGGAGTGCCGTGAACTGGAAGTGTCCGATTATTCCTTCATTCGACAAACTTTCGTGAATGGATCTGATTTGTATTCTCCACCATTATCCGATCCGAAGTCGCCGAGCTTTCTACCGTTTGAGTTTCAATCATCTTCTTCCATTTAAGGAAGATATCCAAAACTTCATCTTTATGCTTCATAGTGTAAACCCAAACATGTCCGAAAAGTCATCAATAAAAGTTACAAAGTAACGCTTACCTCCCAATGAAGCATTTGTGGAAGGACCCCATATCGGTGAATATAATCCAAAGTTGCCTTGGTACGATGAGTCATGCGGTCAATTTGACTCTCGCTTGCTTGCCCAAAACACAATGCTCACGTAAACTTAGTTTTCCAGCTTAGCACCTTCAAGATGCCTTGTTTTATTAAACTTTGCAAGGTTTTTCTCCAACATGCCCTAAGCGCATGTGCCGAGTCGGAAGTGTCGGATTCTTCATCTTCGAATCGCTGGATATACCGCACTTCCTATGACTATTTGCCCATCTTAAAAATACGATTATTCTTCGAGTACCTTCTTCATTGTAAATGCACCTCGAACAACCTTCATGACTCCATTTTCAATGGTCACCTTGTAACTACTAGAGTCTAAAACCCCGAGATATGAGATTCTTTTTCAAATCTGGAACATATCTAACATCATCGAGTCGCCCGATTGTACCGCCATGCATCTTTAAACTAACTATTCCAATACCTTTGATGATGTGTATTATCGCTGCCTATAAGCACAACTCCACCATCAAGCTTTTGGAAGCTTGAGAACCACCGCCTATTCGACACATATGGTAGAACATCCAAATCCAAAATCCATCTATCAAAAGTGGTCGTCGATGATGAAACCGTAAAAGTCGATTCCTCTTCATTTGCTTTTTGGCAATGTTTACGCTGATTTCTCCCTATTTGGACAATCCTTTTCCAATGCCCTTCGATGACAATAGGCACATTCATCCTTTCAAGATTTCTTCTTGATGATAATCCTCTCGATTTTGAACGGATCTGCTCGCCTCCAAATCCTCCGCATTTTCTCATTGTTTGTCCTCCTCCGACTATAGTCAAAGCTTCGGTGTTGTTTCCTCGTGATCAATTTGATCCTTTTCCGATACTCATTGTTCACCAAAGCATTAAACATCTACAAATTTAACCTCATCTCTTTCCATATAGCAGTAGTGGGTTAAATGCTCATATTTTCGTGCAAGGAATTTAATAACAATAGAGCTTTATCTTCTTCAATAATATCAACTTCTAAATTCAGAATCGCAAGAATTTTATTGAAATTATCTAAATGCTCAATCATGAGATACCTTTCTTGTAAAAACTAAGAGTTTCTTCTTTAAGTAGAGACTCTATACTTTTGTCATGTACTTGTCCTCCAACCGCTTCCGCAGACTTGCGCTACGGCCTCCTTCATGACAAAATACTGATCTTTACAAGACAAATAATTGGCTACAAGCCTGACGATTTATGTAATCCCAATCTTTATCAGACATATCCTTGGGTTTAGCTACCAAAGCAATATGTGATCCTTCTCGGAATAGCAAATCCAAAACTTCACATTGCCACATGCCAAAATTATTGGTGCCATCAAATTTTTCCACCTCGAACCTTGCATTTGACAACATAGATTTTGAATAAGTACTGGATGATTCACGGTATTTCGATCAAGCTCGGTTGTTCGGCCACATTGAAAATATCTCTTGAATCCTAATAATTCAACTATCAGAAAACAAGTCCAATTTTATCATAAACATATTAAAAATGACTAAGAAACAAACAAAATAAAATCAGAGAATATTCTAAGAATATTCTGGTGAATAAGTCACTGGATGAATAAGTAAGGCGGATGAACAAGATGGCCTCGATGAATAAGGCGGCCCGATGAATAGTGCGACCGGATGAATAATGGAAATGGATGAATAAGACGGACCGGATGAACAAGATGGCGGATGAATAAGACGCCAGATGCGCTCAATAAGGCGGCTTCAACAAGAAATGGCTCAACAAAGCGGCTCAAGACGGATGAATAGATCGATGAACAAAGGTCGCCTTCTTCCTCCGACGCTAAAAAATTTTTTTTATTTTTTCACCCATTTCAGCTTTCAACCCAATTTTGCGGTTTTTCTCGCATCTAACTTTCTCTTTCACTGGTATACTCAAAACACGATTTCGAAAGCACTTTCAATTTTGGAACAGCTTTGAAAAATTGCCTGCTTCAAGCAAAACTCGAAGCTCGATACCACTCATTGCGCAAACGCCGTAAATTGAAAGGCAAACACAAAGATCAATAACAAACACACGTAATTTACGTGGTTCGCAATTGCCTACGCCCACTGAGGTCAAGATATTTCCGTAGAGAAGTTTGCGTAGAGTTTACAAAACAGAACTCTAAATTCTCTTACTCACTCCTTACAATTATCGTAGATCTCATGCCCTTATATAGCATTTACAGAGTGAATACAAGTTTACAAATTCAAATTATACCGCGACCAATGTTGAATTTGTTTCACCGTAATCCTCGATCGTAACTAAGCCATCATGATCATTTACCAAGTTGCCATCTTGACAATAGATCGAAGATGTTGAATAACAAGGATTTGAAGCCACTTTTTCAACATGTTGAAGTGAAACCCAATATTGAATCCTTAAATTCAAATCTTTCCAAATAATAGTAGATCGGTTGGTATATGAATCCAAGAATTTGGATTCACGAAAATTTGAGAAAAATAGATGAAAAAAGTTTAAACAGTAGAAAAATAAACAACTGTGTATTCGAGGGAGGTTTTGCATAAATTATAAATGGGTGATGGTTTTTTAAATGTTTACGAATGAGCTGAGACATTATATTTGACAAAACTATCCGATAAAAAATGGTGTCTCCATGAAGGAAAGGCCCAATTTATTGACTTCTTGAAAGAAACAAAACTACAAAGTCGAATTATATTGACTTGTTGAAAGAGAAAAACTATGAAGTCCAATTATATTGATTTGTTGAAAGAGACAAAACCATAATGTCGACGCATTCAAGTTGAATTGAATCATATGTCCAATTCGTGTCGTCTTATGTAACACAAAGGTCGTTTTCATGAGCCATATGCATGCATGGAGATTGGTGGTTCCACCATTTTTAATAACATTTCGAGAGTTTCCATAGGATTTTATATTAGGGGCGTAACTAGTACCAAGTGTTAGGAAGGAATTGTAGAAATTTTGTACTCAATTCAGCATGATTAAAAAAATTTAATTTTGGAGAAATAGTGAGTCAACCCTCAATATTATAATTTACAGCAGTAATAATTAATATATAAATGAATTGTCATATTTAAAATTATCATGTATTACTATAAATCAATATAATGCTATAAAATTTGTTATCTACTAGAAAACATAACTATTATTACTAAAATATCCATGAAATAAAATATACTCCTATAATAAATATTTAGTAGTATAAAACAGTCGAATTAAATTAATTTTTACAATTTCTTATAATAATATATAAACCCTAGCTGAGCACGGTGAAATAATTAAAATAGACAAAACAACCAATAATGATATATATAATACACCAGTCAACCCTCAATTTTATAATAAACTTTAACTAAATCATCCAAATTAGCCACTAAATCATCTAATATATATATATATATATATATATATATATATATATATATAAGAAAAGTATTATTATTATTATTATTATTTTACATTTGGGCTGGATGGTCTTGAGCCCATCATCGTCCTTGCGCAGTTAAGCTACTAGTTTTATTGTTCATTATTATTTGACCATGTTAATAGGGTAATTCATTGCCATATTAGTTTTGGAGATGTTTTGAATTTTTTTATCAGTAAAATTATTATTTTGATCAATTTAGGTGTGGAATATAACTAATTTTCTTTCCTTTCAACTTTTAAATTGTCTAAATAATATGAGATCATGACTCATCTACATAAGTTTTTCATCTTAAGGTCTCTGTAGGGAAATAAGTTTATTTTGGATAAACTAAATATTTTAGATAATTTTAGTGGATAATTTAGGGTTTATTTTAAAAAAAAAAAATCAGTGGCTAACACTTAGCTCCAATTCATTAGTAATGAAGTTTGTAAATATACTTTAGTAATATTCGATAATTTTCACTGGGGCCAAAATATATTTTGCAGAAATTACTTATGGAAAGTGTGATACCCATATTCGGTAGCGACAAACAACTTTGACATTGTTGAAATATATATTTTATATAAAATTTTAAACTTCGCTAGTGTCAAACGAATTCACTAGTGCCCAAATGTATATATGTTTTTGAAATATTTAGTTTTTATGACACTAATTACTTACATTTGGTTTTGCTAATGAATGTAGTAGAATGGAGACATTTACATATGTATATTTGGAGAATCGAGTATATGAATGTCTTGATATTTTGTCAAAGTGTGTGACATATAATAACTTAATAACACAATTGTAGTAGACGAAGTGCTTTGGCAAAATATTGAAGTGATTTATCAATAATAAATTTATTCAAAAAACTACCGTAGTATACTATTAGATTTAGGCCATAATAATATAAATTCAGTATGCAAGATGAAGTACTTAGTCAATGTAAGACGAAGCACTTCCGCAATGCATGACGAAGTACAAACACAATATTTTATAGCAAAATAATTGACCAGTTCCATTGGTAAAGTAACTCTACCAATGAAATTGACCAAATCTTTTATATACATATATTGTGAACCTTACCCGAATTGTCATTTGAATCAGTTTTCATCAATTCATCAATATGATATGCATGTTAAAATAACTCTACTTTAAAATCATAATTCCGCAGTAAATGAGCTAAAAAAATTCAACTTCTATTGAACCTGGATATGATATCGAATTACCCTTCTTAATATTACTATTACTAGGGGAACTAAGGAAGGGTTTGGAATGAGGTTAATGTTTTTTTTTTGTGAATAAACTTTTGCATTCCAAAGAAGCAAAAACAAAAGGAGCCTCCATATGAGGAAATTACATAGTACAACTAAGTTGTTCACAAGCCAGCTTGTCAATAATAATCAAAGGCAGATTAACAAAAGTGAATTCATCAGCGATAAGACAAGAATTTGAACTAAGAGTATGTTTGGCAATCAAATCCGCAAGGATCTAAAGTGTAGACCACGTTTCCCAGAACATCTTGAGCATCACAGTTCCAAATCACATTATGCCACCCAAAGAAGACAGCATAATTTGAGGCCCAATCTAACGCCAACACTTTTGCTAGGTGAGCCGACGAACAATAAACCAATTTAGAAGCTGTGTAAATGAGTTTTCCTGTATCATTCCTCACCACAAATGCTAAAGCCGCCCGACCCTCCTTGAAAGCAACATTTATATTTACTTTAATCTAACCATCTTTTGGAGCACTCTAACGCTACTCTCCAAGCTTAAAGTCTGAACAATTGCTTGAGCTAAAAGCTCATGCTGTACTAAACTCTTCCACAATTGATTCAAAAAAATTAATGTAGTGAATCAAGCTTACATCACCTTTAAACAAAGTCTTATTTCTGAACTTCCAGACCTGATGCAATAAACAAGCCAAGAAGTTTGAGTACCACCACTTATCCATGCCTTCAATTATAACCCATTGTAAGGGATTAACACAGAATCCTACAAGGTCTTCCAAATTGTGAATGTTCCAGGAGTCAATTTTACTTCCCCATTTACTACCAAAAGTGAGAAGATGAACTAAATGACATTTTATGAACAAATGGCAGCTATTCTCATAATCCATCCCACAAAACATGCAACACCTATCCTCTTAATGAACTTTCTCTGAAATTCTTTGTTTAGTAGGGAGAACATCAGCCAACATCCTCCATAAATGGAGTTTAAGCATTTCATGCAGTTTTGAATTCCAAATCTTATCCCATATGGGACTTGCAAAATGGTTAAACCTATAATTACTTCCTACCAAATATGCATCTTAGACCAAGAATATTCCAAGTTTATTACCAATCCACAACAGCTTATCATGACAATTTTGCTAACACCAATGAACTTTCCTCATTGCAGCTACTGTGTTTAGGTCACAAATTTGGTTTAGTAACTTAACATTCCAATCACTATCATCTTCAAGCCTTAAATCAGCCATCCTATTCCAAGCTCCACCATCTAACCCTTCCTTTGGGTATGAGATGTGTTTATCAATCCATGGTACCCAGGGATCTACCCACATACTAACAGATAGATCATTTCTCAGTTTAAAGCAAACACCCTTAAAAAAACAATTTCCAGCACTTAGAATACCCTTCCAAACTAGTGAATCTCCTTTTGAGGCTTTATAACTGAAAAAATCCTCCTTCTATAAATATTTGGTTCTCAAAAGGTCAATCCACAAGCTTTTCTCTCCCTTCGTCACAATCTAAGCAAGTTTTGTTAAGAAGGTTAAATTAATATCTATGAATCTTCTGAACCCTAGTCCCCCAAACTTCTTTGGTTAACAGATTTTCGACTAAACTTTGAAAGCCATAAACTTTGTTTTTTCTTTTCTGACACCCCACCAAAATCTTCTTACTAAAGAGTCTAAAGCATTACAGGAGCTCTGAGGTAATTTAAAGGTAGTCATTGAATAGATAGGAATAGTTTGGGCCACTACCTTAATAAGAGTAGCTTTCCTTGATCGTGACAAGAGTTGACCCTACCACCCTCTAGCCTGGCATGTACCTAATCCTTAAGCTTCTCAAACTCTTTTGTTCTATCCCTTCCCAGAACCAGAGAGTTGCCTAGATAAATCGATCTTCGTTCCATCCTCTTGAAATATAAGATTTCCCTGATATTCCTGCATTTTTGTCTTGGAATGTCTTTAGAGAACATAATGGTAGATTATTCTTTACTGGTCTCCTGACCTGACCAGTCTCTGTAGATTTCTAAGACCTAAGCCACACTTTTTGAGTTTTTCTCATCCGCCCTGTACATAATCAGAATATCATTTGTATATAAAATGTGAGAGATGCGTGGAGCTCCTCTATTGATCTTGATTCGTTGAATGTTTCCACACTGTTCCTCTCACAACATCAACCTGGGGAAAACTTCCGCACACAATATAAAGAGGTAAGGGGACAAAGGATCCCCTACCTCAACCCACAGGAAGGAATAAAAGAGCCACTTATGATGTCGTTTATGAGTAATTCATACCTAATTGTATTAAGGCAACTCAAGATGAGATTTTTGAATTTTACTGAAAAGCCCCATGCCTCCATAGCCACTTCAATAAAATGTCACTCCAGATGATCGTAGGCTTTCATAATATCAAGCTTGAGAAACATGAGGCCATTACCTTTCTTGCTCTTGTGTTTCTTAATTTTGTGGACGATCTCTTGCGCTATTATGGTATTTCCTACAATCCATCTCCATTCCATAAAAGCTCCTTGATTTAGAGAAATAATTCTCCTGATATACCTCTTTAGTCTAGTTGTAATGATCTTAAAGATTACTTTATAAATAAAATTACAGAGACTGATTAGTCTGAAGTGTTTAAAGGTTGAAGCACTCTTAACCTTAAGGATCATAACTTAAAAGTCTTATTCAGCTTTGATTCCATAACACCTGTCTTGAAAACTTCCTGAACCAAGCTTATCACTTTGGATTTAATAATATACCAGTAACTTTTGTAGAAACCTCCTGAAAAACCATCAAGTCCAGGACACTTCTGAGGGTGCATACTCCAAATGAAATTTTTAATTTCTTTCTCTCCCGAAAGTTGCATGATTTCATCATTTTCTTCTTCTGAAATACCAGGACTAACCAGATTTCTCTAGTTTTTAGGCAACACTGAATCATTTGAACTGTACAATTCATAAAAATTGTGAATGAAATGGTCCTATGATCTCCTCTTGCTCCAAAATCCAACCTTTCTTAGTTTTGATATTACAAACACGACCCCTTCTCACCATAATGCTACAAAAAAGAACTTTGAATTTCCATCCCTTTTCTTAAACCATAGTTTCCTCGATTTTCTGCTTTGCAATGCTTTGTATATGAGCTCTTTGAATATATAGTTCAGATAAAATTTTAGCCTGCTTACCCTTATAATTCTTAGTCACTTCCATCCCTTGAAGATTCTTGAACTATTCCTCCAACAGCCCCACTTTCAAATGAGTATAGCCAAAACATTCCTTATTCCAACGCTTTAGAGCCCTTGAAGTACATCTAATTCTCTGCATGAATTTAAACCACTCTAATCCATCATACACCTCCCTATTGCAAGCCTGGCGGACAACTAAAAACCTTCCCTGATCTCTCTTCCAAACCTGCAAAAATATGAACGGTTTATTCTTGTTTTCCATTGCTCTATCTATACTTATGAGGATGTGGGCATGATCCGATTCCTCAAAAAGGAGATGTCTAACATTTTCTTCTAGGTAATGCTGGATCCAATCAATATTTCAAATAGCTCTATTAACCCTCTCTTTTATCAACGAATCTCTCTTCTGGTTGTTTTGTCACGTAAATCGTCTTCCATTGAAACCGAGATCAATAGCACTAATCCCCTGCAAGAAATTTTTTAAGAACAATCTTTTCCTAACTAAACTCCAGCCCCCCGAATTTTTAGAAGGCTCCACCACCTTATTTAAATCCTCAAACAAAATTCAAGGTAAAGATTCCATCAAAACACTCTTTTCCATAACTTCTCAGAAAACTTTTTTATTTTTATAACTAGTGGGTCCATAACACCTAAAAACCTTCCAGCTACCTTGACCTTCAGTGTCCTTTACCGTTCAACTAACCATATTATCAGAGTACCAGTCAACTACTAACTCAATTTCGTCCTTCCAGAAAATAGTCAAACCACTCGCCAAACCCTTAGCATCAATAAAAATTTTTTTTATCAAACTCCAATTTCCTTTGTATCCCCTTAAACTTGTTGTACGTACCCTTCGTCTCTAAGAGAAAACAGAGTTGGGTTTATAACTCGTAACAAGATTCCATAAGCAATTAAAAGTTGAATATCTCCCTAAACCTCGACAATTATATACAATATATTTCATGGATGTGGGAGGGGCTTGAAAAGATCCTCCTCATCGGCCAACCAAAAATCCTTCTTTAATTTTACTGTATTATAGCTCTCGGGTCTAACAGCCATAATTGGGGATCTAGAAGTTCTTTGAAGTCTTCCCTTGCATCTTACTTCTCGCTTCCATGACCATTTTTTATTTCTAGACCGATCCCCATCATCTATTCTGACAAAGTGAAAACGCTCTGAAGAAACCACCACAATCGCATTGATTTCATCCCCAGAAACCTCACTTCCAGCATTAATTAGGGTATGATTACAATCCTTCTCCTCTAAGTTACTACGGTCACCTACAATCTCATTTGGACCCTCATCAAAACTACCTTTCTCTAAAGATTCTAGGCTATTTAAAGCATGCCTTTTCATTCTCATAATGGGTCCCTTTAACTCAAAGTGTGCTTGTCTTTTTGTACCACTTAAAGGAGGCATAATTCTCATGCTAGTCCACCCCGAAGCTGGGATAAAATCCATCTAGAATGGGCGTCTCCATAATAAAGAGCCCCAGTCCAGCACTTCATTTTGGGCTCGCAAAATAGTCATCATACTAATAATTTGCTCAGCCTAAGCATTCAAAAGCACACTATCCATATTTCTCTGTTTGACATTAAATAACACCATCTTCTACAATTCCTTCTTCGATATCAATGAATGCTTTTTTAGAGAAACCCTTAATGTTTCTAGACTAGGTGTCATACTAAGGATACTCCTAAAATTTTCCGTATCTTCAAATTTTCTTCTTGAAGAATACGATTAGGCTCTGTAATGGTATTATTGTATATGCCGCCATATTTGACAAAAAGAAAGGAAAAAAAATTGACTGCTTCGCAGCCTTTGTCAAAAGGTGAGGAGCGATGCAACCGCGTATAGAGAAGAAAAAGAGGAGGAGGCTCTCCTATAAATAGCCTATTCTTTAGTTTTAATGCATCCCAAAATCTTTTTAAAAGAGATTAAAGAGAAAAAAATTTATAGTGTAAGTTGATTTTTCTCTCATTTGTATTTTCTCATATTTGCGAATATATTGCTAAAATACCCAAATTTGTAATCCCTCTTTAAAATTAGTGAAGTGGTTAGCAATTCCCGAAGATGTAGGTATAATTTATACCGAACCTTGTAAATACCGGTGTTCTTTTCTTGTGTCTTTTTACTCTGTATTCAATTGTTGTCGGGGTTACTATACATACATATAGTATTTGGTATACAGTACTATTCATGCATATGATATTATTCATCGTGTGACCATATTTGAGTGGAAAGTTACTCGATTTCCCCAACAAGTGGCATCAGAGGCGAAGGTTTATCTTTAGCGTTCGTTTCACTATTGAATATAGTTTGTACAATATGACGGAAGTATCCTTGACCAAAGTAGAAGCATCCTCCTCTGGCAAGTCGGCAGTCCCTTCGACCATCACGGTAAGGACAATAGTGAATGCAAGGTTCGAAGTGGAGAAGTTCAATGATACTGGTCATTTTGGCATGTGGCAAGGTGAGGTTCTAGATGCTCTCTTTCAGTAAGGTCTAGACATTGTCATTGAAGAAAAGAAGCCCTATGGTGTTGATGAAAATGAGTGGAAAAACATCAACCACTTAACATGTATTACTATTCGTTCGTGCTTTTCCGAACAGCAGAAGTACATATTCATGAAGGAGACTTCTGCAAGCAAACTTTGGCAGGCGTTGTAGAACAAGTTTATGAAAAAAAGTAATCAAAATCACCTCTATTTGAAAAAGAAGTTGTTCCGCTTGGAATATCATACAAGTACCACTATAAAAAAAAACCACATTACTATTTTCAATCATTTAGTAGCAGATTTGCAAAATTTAGATGAAACTTTTAAAGATGAGGATTTAGCTTTGATATTGTTGGCTTCGCTTCCGAATGAATTTGATCATTTAATTACCACCTTATTACATGACCAAGATACAGTGTCTTTAGATAAAGTATGTACTGCTTTGTATAGTTATGAAACTAGAAAAAAAGATAAAAAAAAAAGAAAGTAGGTTAGCAGCAAGGGATAGCTAATAAGACTCAAAAAAGGGAAGACAAAGGAGATTTAAGCTTAGAGGAAGACCTATTAAAGATGAATGTTCTTCTTTTCTTGGGAAAAGTCATTAGAAGAAAGATTGTCCAAAATTACAAAAAATAAAAAACTACTTGAGATGCACATGTAGCATAGGACACTGATGATGATGATCTTACACTAGTTGATTCATGTTTGACACTTCATTCAAACGAATGACTGATGGATTCCGGATGTACATTCCATATGTGTCTCATCAATGAGTGATTCGCCAAATTTGAGGAGCTTGATGGTGGAGTTGTTTAGATAGGCGATGATAGCTCATGTAAAATACTTGGAATTGGTTCGATCCGACTAAGAAATCATGATGGATTAACCAGAGTGTTGATGACAGGACCGTATCCAGGATGGATCCCGCCTCGAGAAAATCCTACTAAAATTTCTATAGAAATTTCAGCAGAACCTCCCTATAACTTGGTCTAACCCAATTTTGTACCTGCAACTAAAATCATTTCCAAAATATACATTCAATGGTCACAACAAATACCACTGAATTTCCCACAACAGATTAACCAGTAAACATAATAAATTTCAAAATAATAAGAAATCTAATATATAATACACTTTGGTGCTCCCCAAGATGATGCACTGGGACGGACAAATCCTACAACTAAATTTTTAACCCCTTCAATTCCGCTAAAGCCATCTTATACAGCGGTAATGAAATAAGATTAGTGCCCGGAGTCAAATCAATAGCAAAATCTCTATCCCTTTTAGGAGATAAATATGAAAGATCATCTAGAAACACATCCGAAAAATCTTGCACCACAAGAATATCTTCAAGTTTCATTCCCTTAACTCAAGTATTCACTATATAAGTCAAAAACCCCACACAACCTTTACATAATAAACGTTGAGCTGAAAAGGCCAAAATCAAACTTGTAGTAGAAGTCCTATGATCACCATAAAATACCACTTCTGGAAACCCCGGCCTTCTAAAAGTAACCTCTTTGCGAAAATAATCCATCGATGTATGATTTGGAACAAGGAAATCCATTTCAAAAGTAACATCCAACCTATCAAAATCTATCAAGATTAAGTTTACTTCTACTACCAAACCACCAATGAAGAAAAAATACTGCTTTATTATCTATGTGGGCCAAAGAGAATCCTCTATAGGTGTGAGAACCTCTAACTCCATATCCAAGGGTGCGGGTCATATACCAGATTGTGCAACAAAATTACATGAAACAAAAGAATGTGTAGCTCTAGGATCCATAAAAACGTAAGCATCAATTCCAAGAATAGATAGAGTACCTATCACCATATCTGGAGTAGCCTATGCATCCTGCTATGTCATGGCAAATACTCTCCCTTGACTCGAAGGTCGTCCACATCCATGTCCACTATTACTCCCACAAACTGGTGTAGACTGTGCTCCACTCGAAGATGCACCTCTCTGCCCAACCTAAGTATCATGTCCTCTTCTACCACTGAACTACTGATGCCGTACACCTGATTCAGAGGCTCGTGAATCAAATCATGAATCCTCATGCTACTATGAACAAGAAAAGGACAATCTTTCTTGAAATGTCCAGTCTGTCCACAGTGAAAATATTCATCAGTCCTCTGACAAGGCCCACTATAATATCTGCCATACAAAGTACATGTTATCCGAAGACTACCCCCAAATTGTGGTCCTTGATGTGAACTATTGCCAAAACGATTGAACTGCTACTCGGATCTCATACCACGACCATTTCTTTGTCCCGACTAAACATTTTGGTTAGATTTGGGCTCTCTGAACCTATCATTGCTCAAAGATCCTGAGTTATAACTTTCTCTCTTCGAAGATCCCTGACTAGGAGTACCTGAGGAAGTCCCCTCAAATGGACGACGCGGGGATCCCCACATCAATAACTGCCACTCAACCTCTAAAGCTACATCTCTTAATGACTGATATGTAGGATGTACAGCTCTAGATATCTCCTTTTCTTCCTCTCCTCATCTGGTATCATATAAAGACAAAACTCTGATAATTCCAAGAACTTCCTTTCATATTCAGTAACGGTCATGCTTCCTTGAACTAATCTCTCAAACTCCTTCCTTTTTGCTTCTTTGTATGCCTCTGGGCAAAACTGAGTGTCAAATACAGCCTTAAAACTTTCCCAAGTGTGTTGTCTCATGCTCTATTCCATAACCCACCAACGTTGAGCGTCCCCATAAAGAAGAAAACCTGCTATCTTGACTTTTTCTTCATCAGAATAGTTCATCCCCTCATCTAAAATCTTTTCCGTCTTAGATAACTAGAATAGTGCCTCTGCAGAATCGGTGGTGCCTTTAAAATATGTAGCACCTAATATCATTGCTGCTTGAGCTGATGGTCTTGGTTGGACATCTATATTTAGCGTTTCTACGAGACACTCCAGTACATCATCACCTAAAGCCGCCCACCAAGATCGTAGTGATCGCAAAGGATTTGTGGTCCCATCAAGGCCCACGCCTCGGAGCATCACCAAATAATACTACACATAATAAAAATATTTTAGTCTTTCTACAAATATTAATAAATTAGAAAATATAAGGATTTTCAAAATCATAAAAAAAAGTTTATCTCAAATATCTAAAACTTTGCACAACCATATGTAGGTCTACAAGAAACAAAAATTTATTGCTCTGATACCAAGCTGATAGGACTATACCCAGTATGGGTCCCACCTCAAAAAAATCCTATTAAAATTTTCACAGAAATTTCAACAGAACCTCCCAAAAACTTGGTCTAACCCAATTTTGTACATGCAAATAAAATCATTTCCAAAATATACATCCAGTGGTCACAACAAATACCACTGGATTTCCCACAACAGATTAACCGGTAAACATGATAAGTTTCAAAATAATAAGAAATTTAATATACAATATGCTTTGGTACCGACTTGGGACATTATCAAAGCAATCTAAATGATTTTTCAAAAATAATAATAATAACAAGATACACAAGTAAAATTCAAAAGAAAATGAAAACTTTATTACAATCATAACAGAAAACTCTTAAGCGTCGAAAATATAAGGGTGATGATGCCTTGCGTGGAGATCTAACCACAGTCAGCTGAAAATCTATTGAATATTTAAACAAAATAAAACAGAAACTAATGAGACAAGCACAGTGAGTGGATCCATTACTAACGGTATAAATAATTTATGTAACAATTTGATTAAATTCTATTAAATAATCTAACAATCTCATGGTAGTAGTTCTAACATTAATGAGAATAATGATAATAATAATAATAATAATAATAATCAATACCTTATAAAATAAAATTCCATAACACATTAAATAATAATATAAGAAATCTCTCAAAACCGATGAAAAATTATACGTCAAGATAAAACCCAAAATCATAAGGGAAGAGGAAACCATACAACCCTCATGCTCCAAGGCAGAGTAGATGGTCGGGGAGAGAAAAGTCGCCATTCTATCCTCGCATCCCAAGATGTAGCAGAGATGGATCATCGTCTAGCCTCGTATCACGCATAGACAAACGAGGGGGACAAAATATATGCAGTCATCGTTCAGCTTATGCGCAAGAAGACAAAATACATATAATCAACAAGTCAATCACTATGTTCAAGCGACACATGGCGTACATTAACAGAAGGAAATGTAAACAACAATGTCTACAGTATAAAACATATCTAGCAGCCAAACTCAATATCTTTTTGTAATCACATTAATATAAATTCTCCAAAACCATATTTAATAATCAATATGTATTTAAATAGATATTTCTCGTAATAACAGTCATATGTATACTCAGGATGAAAATATCGGTATCAACGGAAATATCAAACGTAAAAAATACGGAAATATATGTGGAAATATCGATATCCATAAAACTTTAAAAGATATAATAAAAATTAATAACAAAATATGAAAATTTTCAATGAAATTTTAATATATGTTAATTTATTAATTACTTTATCAATTAAATTAAAAAATATTGAACATAATTTATATTTTTTATAATTAATAAACCTACAATACTCATTGATAGTAATAAAAATGCTACTATTTTTTATAATAAATTATTCATTAATTAGAATAATGATACAAATACATAATTATTTAATATAATTCAATACCACAAAGAATTTTTTGGTGGTTGAAAAATATTCACTTTCTTCCGTATTTTCATTTCCACTAGTGTATTGAAAAAAATATTGATCAAATGACACATCTCCTTGATAGTTTTGCATGTAATTATTAATATGTCAGCCATATAGATCTAGTGTTATATGTGATTGTTAATGATAATCATGATATAGATATGATATTGGTTAGCTTCCTATATGTATTCTATCCGTATAAATTGTAAAAACATAAAGTAATTATTAATTTATTAGAATTTGAAAATGAGAAGATGCTTCATGATTTGCATAAGTATAAATTGTACAAAAACAAACACTATATAATATGTGAAACATATTGAAAGCATATAAGTATAATAATTACAATTTAAGAGAAAAATACTAATATTGTACTTAATAGTTAATACGGATATTTAACAAATTTTCATGGAAGTTTCCATAAAAATTATGGAAATTCTGACCAAATTGTGAAGGAATTGGCATGGAAATTTCAACAGAAATATCGCGGAAATATCGGAGAAATATCGAAAAATATTAACGGAAATTATAGAAATTATAACTATTTTTAATTTTCATTGATGAATAATATCCATACCCTATAAAAATGGAAATATCCATGAAATTTCATGGATATTTCGATTTCTTCATCCTTGTGTATACTATTAAAATAATTATTCAAGTATACTGAAAATTATCAAATTCATTAATTTATAACAGTACTCAAACATAATCAATTTAATATAAAGATATAATTTAAAAGTAAAATTTAATTCACTCACAAATTATCACTGCTAATCCGCAGGTGGAACCACTCCAGTATCCGTTTTAATCACAAAGCCTACGTAATAACCAAATGTATCATTTATTAATTCTAAAACACATAAAAATTCCCAAATTTAAATCCATAATGCTTTGTTTGCACAATCTCACCCAGCATTCACTTTCTCATATTTGGGTATTTTCTAATTTATCACGCCTTCCATAGTACCTATAGGTGAATAGTATCGTATACGTGAATAGTATTGAATACCAAAATTGAACTTCAATTTAAATTCTAATTGATATTAAATATCTTAATTCAATCAAATTTGAATTCTCTTATATTCAATTTATACAATTACCAAAGTACATCTAACCCCTAAAATTGGAATTTTTCTCAAATCTTAACAAAAATTGATGTATTATATACCAAATTGAAGCTCACAAGATAAGGATAGAGAATTTACGTTCAATTAAACCAGGTGATAACCGAGGTGGCCAAAATTTGGCCGAAAAGTTTAGGGTTCGAGGAGAATTTTGTGATTTATGCAAACTGAAGCATTTTTAGAAAAACCAGAGTTCGAAATCGAACTCAGGTAGTCGAAAACAGTGGAAAAGCACCTACCTTTCGTCGAAAAATTTGCCGGTATCCGGCGAATGGAGGATAGAGAAACTTATCGGAATTTGCTTTGATCCGGTGGTTTCCGATGCTTTTCTGGTGGAAGGAGGTCGGTTATGGTATAGTTTGACGTGGCGATTCTAATGGTGGTGATGATAAGGTCTGGTGGTACACAGTGAAAGCATGGCGACAATTTGTTTCCGATTGTGTATCGAGAGAGAAAAATAAAAGAGAGAGAATGATCAGGGAAGAAGAAGAAAAGAAAAATAAATTTAATAATTTATTTTTGAAATATTTATAGTTTTGACACTGTCTTGTCTTGACCATAACTTTCAAACCATAACTCCGATTCAAACAATACCGCTACTTCATGAACTCGTATCGATGAGCTCTACGCAACGATATCAAAGTCAAAGCAAAAAGTAACACATGGAAAAATTCAACTTTAGCGCCTACTAATTTGGGTAAAATAGTAAAAAATAATAAAAAATAAGGGTGGTTACAGTTGAGAGACGTTCAATTTGTACCAAATATAAAGAAAAATCTCATCACTTTGGGAGCCTTGGAATCAAAGGGCTTCACTATGTCTATACGAGATGAAGTTTTAAAAGTTACAAGTGGTGCTTTCTTGGCAATGAAAGGTATATAATTTATACTATTATCAAGGAAGTACAATTATTGGATCAGCAACAGTAGCTTCTGTCAGGAATAATCATGGAGAAACTACTAAGTTATGGCATATGTGCTTGAGACATCTCGATGAAAAGGCTTTGTGTAGGCACTGGTGAAGCAAGGTTTGCTAAAAGGTATAAAAACTAGAAAGTTGGATTTTTGTGAGCATTGTGTTCTGGGAAAGAAAACAAAAGTTGGATTTGGCACTGCAATCCACAATATGAAAGGTATTTTGGACTACGTTCATTCTGTCGTGTGGGGACTAACAAAGAATTCATCAATGAGCGATAAGCATTATTTTGTTACTTTTGTTGATGACCTCTTCAGAAAAGTTTGGGTGTATCTCATGAAGACGAAGGATGAAGTACTGAGAATTTTTCTACAGTGGAAAAAGATGATCAAGACGCAGATTGGCAAAAAGATCAAGCAAATTATATCAAACAATGGGCCTGAGTACACAAATTACCCATTTATGAAAGTCTATTGTGATGAAGGTATTGTACAGCACTTCACGGTCAGAAATACACCACAGCAGAATGGGGTGGTAGAATGCATGAATCGGACTCTGGTGGAGAAGATTTGGTGTATGATGTCCAATGCTGGGTTAGGTAGGCAATTTTGACTGAGGCTTTGACGTATGCTTGTCATCTCGTTAATAGACTATCATCTGCTGAAATTGAAGGTAAGACACCTATGGAAGTATGGTTTGGAAAACCTATTAAAGATTATGGTTCTTTATATGTATTTGGTTCTACTGTATATTATCATGTAAGAGAGCCTAAATCAGACCCTAGAGCAAAGAAAGCACTTTTCATGAGTATTACTTCTGGTGTAAAAGGATACCATCTTTAGAGTTACATTTGATGAGTTTGTTATGCTAAAGAAGGTGACATAAGAAACTAGTGGAGCTCAACAACAGGTGAAGCAAGTTCAGAAGCAGGTGGAGTTTAAGAAGACTACCATTATCCTAGTAGATGAAGACGAGAGTTCTCTAATAGCATAGGAGAGTTATGATGAAAATGAGGTATCAACCCAATAACCTCTATAGCAATAGAGATCAATTACAGTTGATAGGCCGCAACGGCAGAATGTTAACATACCTGCTTGCTTGAAGGGTATAGTTGACCTACCTACCCATCTAAAAAATACGGTGGTCTATGCACCATCAATTGTAGTTGATGGTGTCCCTTCGACTTATCAAGAAGCAATCAGAGGTTTAGAGGTCGACAAGTGAAAGAAAGAAGAATAAAACGTGGAAGCTGGCTCAAGTATCGAAAGTTATAAAGGCAATTGGATGCAAGTGGGTATTTATAAAGAAAGAAGGATTTCCTGACAAGAATGAGGTTTGCTATAAAGTAAGGTTGATGGTTAAAGACTACAATGAAAAGGAGGGCATTGACTATAACAAAATATTTTCTCCAGCTGTAAAATATTTCTCTATTAGAATTTTATTGGCATTGGTAGCACAGTTTGAATTGGAACTAGTTCAATTGGATGTAAAAATTGTGTTTCTACACGGTAACTTGAAAGAGAAAATCTATATGACTCAACCTGACAGATTCAAGGTTGCTAGAAAAGAAGATTGGGTTTGTAAATTAGAAAAATCGTTATATGGACTAAAACAATTCCCAAGGCAATGGTACAAGTGATTTGATCAGTCTATGTTGACAAAGAAATATATTAGAAGCAAACATGACCATTGTGTGTATTTTAAGAAGCTACAAGATTGTTCTTTCATTTATCTACTCTTGTATGTTGATGATATGTTGATTACATCAAGAAGTCTGACAGAAAATCAATACAATGAAGGCTCAGTTGAATCAAAAGTTTGAGATGAAGGATTTAGGAGAAGCTAAAAAGATTCTCGGCATGGAGATAAGTAGAGACAGAAAAGGAGGTAAGGTTGCTTTGTCATAAAGACAATATTTGAAGAAGGTACTACAACATTTTGGTATGAATGAGAAGACAAAACCTGTAAGTACTCATCTTACTTCTCATTTGAAGCACAGTTCTCAATTATCTCATAAGAATGATGCAGAGTGAAAGTATATGGACAAGATTCCATATGCAGTTGGTAACTTGATGTATACAATAGTGTGCATGAGACCCGACATTTCACAAGCATTTGGAGCTGTGAGTAGGTATATGCATAATCCTGGCAAAGGATATTGATAAGCTGTGAAATGGCTTCAGTGGTATATAATAAAGACTGTAGATATCGGATTGGTGTTTGAGTAGGATGATACTATTGGTCAAAGTACAATTAGATATTATGATTCTGACTATGCAGGTGATTTAAATAAACGTTAATCTACAACCGGTTATGTGTTTACATTAGTAAAAGCACCAGTGAGTTGGAAGTCTACTTTGCAGTCAACAGTAGCTTTGTCTACTACGGAGGTAGAGTATATGGCAGTACAGAGGTTGTAAAGGAAGCAATTTAGCTTCAAGGGCTACTTGAAGATTTAGGTATTGGTAAAAAGCACATTCCAGTGTATTGTGATAGTATGAGTACTATTCATTTAGTAAAGAACCAAGTCTATCATAGAAGGACAAAGCACATCGATGTTCATTATCATTTTGTGCAGGAGATTATCGAAGAAAGTGAAATTCTACTTCAGAAAATCAAGACGGAAGATAATCCTGCAGATATGCTAACTAAGGTGCATTTGAATTGGCGCCAATAGGTGCATTTGAAGGGACTGCGAGATTCACTTTAGTCAAAAGGGCGTCAAGGTGGAGATTTGTTGTATATGCCGCCATATTTGACAAAGAAAAAGGAAAAATCAAAATTGGTTGCTTGGCAGCCTTTGTTAAAAGGTAAGGAGCAGTGCAACTGTGTATAAAGAAGAAAGAGAGGGGGAGGCTCTCTTATAAATAGCCCTCCACTCCTCTTCAGTTTTAATAACATCCCAAAATCATCTTTAGAGAGAGAAAAATTTAATAGTGTGAGTTGATTTTTCTTTCGTTTGAATTTTCTCGTATTTGTGGGTATATTGCTAAAATACCCAAATTTGTAATCCCTCTTTGAAATTAGTGGAGTGGTTAACAGTACTCAAGAACGTAGGTATAATTTATACCAAACCTCATAAATATCGGTGTTCTTTTCTTGTGTGTTTTTATTCTGTATTCAATTATTGTGGGAGTTATTGTGCATACGTACAGTATTTTGGTATATGATACTATTCATTGTATGACCGTATTTGAGTTAAAAATTACCTGATTTCCCTAATAGGTGCCCATTAAACTAAAGTTGTCACCATCACTTGAAAAGAAAGCATCGAGAACTGCATTCGAGGGATTTTTGAAATTTTTCTCCATTTTGATAATATTCCCCTTATTGGTATCCGATGGGTTAATGAATAAAAGACTACCAGGGTCCCCCGCTCTGATCCAAGGTCCATACAATTTTGGGGTAATTCCGTTTTTGGATTCAACTTTAGCTGCAAACGCTAGCTAACACTGGCCAGAGATGTGAGTGAGCAAACCGCATCTATAGCAAAAGTCCGCCAGCCTCCCCAGCTTGAATTGAATCCACACTTGATATCCATTCTCTCTTTTGGAAGAAACCCGCTAGCAAATGGTTGTTAACTTTGAGATTGATTTTGAACCAGAGATACTTTTATTTAACCACTGTTCGGTTATTTATGGTAGACCGATCCACCAGCCCAATTATACTCCCAATCTTCAATGCATTTTCTTCATGTAGAAGGGCAGAGGCTAGACCATGAATTTACATTAAAAAAATTGTCTCAAAAGAAACCTCACTTAAAGACTTCTGCATTGGCCATTCTTTCAGAATAAAATGAGCACCGTTTAAAGACTACGGCCTTTTCCTAAAGATCATATCTTTATCTTCCTTTAGAGAAAGATCCAGCTTGAAAATAGAATCATCAAACTTTTCCACCTTTACTTGGCCATGCAAATACCACATCTTATTTATTATTTCTGCTACTGTAAATCGTCTAAAAGGATGACTTTACAAAAGCTTCCAACCAAAACAGAGTATGTTATCTTACAAGACTCTTCAGATTTATCATCCAAAGACAAGGACCCCAAGGCTTCTTGAAGAGCCGAGGTTCGACCTTGAGAAAATTCCAGAACTCCAATAAGTGAGGGGAAATAAGCAAACACTACTTTAAAAGAAAATGATGGCAGATCTGTATTACTTTAGATCGCCATGGATACTTTCAGGTGAAAGAGGGTTTCCCTACGGGAAAAAACTTAAAGCACTCCAATTTGTTGCACACTGCATCTACTCCTAGACTATCATGTCTGTAACTCCTTGGAAATCCCAAGAAAAAAATGAGGTTAATGGTTTTCTATTTTGGTTGAGAGTGAAATAAAATTTTCCTTATATGTGATCTTTTATGAAATGAGGATCAAGTAGTTTCACCAAAATCTTCCTGTTATTTTTTAATACTACAAATCCTAGTATATGATGAAATACAATTGATGTGGTAACTATATGCACCTAAAACAGCAAACACCGATTTTATTTTTTTTTTGGTAAATCAGCAAACACCGACTTTGTCATATTTTCAGCCAGTCAAAAAATATCACATCAGTTATGAAGATTCATTATATGTCGTCTTTTATGAAATCAGGGCATATATAAAGTAGACCAAAGTCCTACTCTGATACAGGGCCATATTCGCCCATTCATTATGTCATATATTTTATTTTTCTTCAGTATTAAATGTGGGTTGTCTGTTTGGTTAATTAGTCTAAGAATATTTTATTAGTTATATTGTTATGACGTGGCCTGTGAAGGTTGAGCACGATATAGTGCTTCTTCCAACAGCCATGAAAGTTAATCTTGATATTTTCCAAAACAATGTATAGAAAAAACTCTGTCTTTCTTTAATTCAATCAAAGGGGCTTGAACCCCGTGGACCTTTGTCCATTAATTCCTATTGGTTCCTACACCATTTGGTATCAAAGCTTTCGTTTATTCTCGGAGCAATGGTCACCGGCGATACAAGTAACCCACAGTCCTCCGACGATGTTCGAGGATAAGAGTACATTGATGCTGTAATTGCACAACTGGAAGGACGATTTGAGCAAAAACTAGCTGATCTCACAACAGCCATGCGTGAGATGTTCAAGGAATCTCACCTTGGTGCTTCGCAAGCCCGACGGTCTGGTGATGGAGTTATTCCTCCAGTCCTACCCGTGGAGCAGTTTCCACATCCAATGCATCGTGAATCAGATTCTCATCACCAAACAAACATGCCTCTTCACAACCAAAGACCCAAAATACCATTACCACCAACAAATCAACCATCTAGCCTTTTTCCACCACCATTCCAATTTACCCAATATCCCAATCACAATTTGGCCCCAAACACATATACTGAACAAGCCTAATTCCCCAATTTTCATCAACTAGTTTATCAATCCATTCCACCACATTATCATCAAATGGCAGTACCTATTTGACCTTACCTACGAGAAGGTTATGACTCAGATGCAGAGATCGAAGAATTGGCCAACAGAAATTATCCACGTCGTGAACAATACCCACGAGGAAATACTCCAAGGCCTTATCCCCATCAGAATTATAAGATTGAGATGGAACTATCTAGCTTTGATGGTGGGTTGCATATCGAAGACTTTCTGGATTGGATTCAACACACTGAGCAATTTTTTGATTGTATGGGGGCACAAGAACATCAACAAGTAAAATTGGTCAGCTACAAATTGAGAGGCATGACTGCAGCTTGGTGGGAGCAACAACAAGTTACTTCGGAGAAGGTTTCTTCCTGCAGATTGGGAGCACATTTTATACCAAAAACTTCAAAACTGCAAACAGAGACAAAGGTTGTATCTGAATATGTGGATGAATTCTATCGTTTAACTGCTAGAAATAATTTGAATGAGACAGAGGTGCAAATGGTTTCTAGATTTCTGGGTGGACTAAGGGAGTCAATTAGGGATGCTCTTTCATTGCATACTATTTGGTCCCTGACTGATGCTATCAATTTAGCTATGAAAGTGGAAACACAACTAAACAAATCAACTTCTAGAAGCACTTTTCAAAAAAAATCATTCTCCCCTCCATTCCATGATAAAAATTTGGCAAGCCAAACTAATGCCCCAAGCAGTTCTACTTCCCCACAGCCTGTTTCCTCAAACCCACAGACACCTAAGTTGGGAGAACATACCCCTAAGTTTCAGCAAAGGTTTGGAAAAGCTCCTACACAACCTAATCCCTATGCCAAACCTGCTCCTATAAAGTGTTTCAAATGTAACCAAGTGGGACATAGGTCTATTGATTGTCATTTGAGGAAAATAGTTAATATTACAGAAGAGATGCAAGAAAAAGAAGGGAGTGAAGAAACATTTGAGGAATATGAATATTATGATGGGGAAGAGGTGATTGTAAATGCTGATAATGGACTTGAAGTGAATTGTGTTATTGAAAAGCTACTTCTATCTCCTAAACAACTAGCCAACACACGAAGGAATTCAATATTTCGAACTAGGTGTACTATCAAAAGGTGAGTATATGAAGTCATTGTGGACAGTGGCAGCTCAGAGAATATCATTTCCAAGGCTTTAGTGAAGACACTAGAACTACCAACAGTAAAACATCCAAGTCCATATAAGATCGGCTGGATTAAAAAAGGCAGTGAGATGTTGATTACCGAAAGGTGCACAGTGCCATTTTCTATTGGGAACTTTCATCAAGATGAAGTTATATGTGATGTAGTGGACATGTCTGCATACCACTTACTACTTGGGAGGCCGTGGCAATATGATAAGGGAGCAGTCCACAAAAGCAAAGAAAATGCTTATGTGTTTTCTTGGAAAGGCAAAATAGTGGTATTGATGCCTCTTAATCCAAATGCAATGAGTTCAAATATTGACAATCCGCAAGCTGCCCCCACTCTTCTTATATTACTAGAAAAGCAGTTTTTCAAACAGATAAAAGAAGAAAAGACTTTGATTATGTTGTTGACTAAGGAATCTAGCAATAATACTACTTCTATTCCTGCATCTGTGCAACAACTTTTGCAAAGGTTCCCAGATCTCTATCCCGTGGACTTGTCGAACTAGCTTCCTCCTATGAGGAATATATAACATCAAATAGACTTATTGCTAGGAGCTAGCCTTCCCAATCTTCCTCATTACAGAATGACACCTAAGGAGCATGATATTCTTCAAGGTATGGTTGATGATCTCCTCTCTAAAATTTTAATTAGACCAAGTTTAAGTCCATGTTCAGTACCTGCTTTATTGGTTCCTAAAAAAGATGGATCATGGAGAATGTGTGTAGATAGCAGAGCTATCAATAAAATTACTGTTAAGTACAGGTTTCCAATTCCTAGAATGGAAAACTTATTAAACAAACTCTTTGGGTCTAAGGTGTTTACTAGGCTTGACTTGAAAAGTGGTTATCATCAAATCTGAATCAAGCCTGAGGATGAATAGAAAACTGCATTTAAGACTACAGAAGGTCTTTATGAATGGTTGGTTATGCCTTTTGGGCTAACCAATGCTCCTAGCACATTTATGCGCTTAATGAATGAAGTATTGAAACCGTTCATCGGGAAACCTGTTGTGGTTTATTTCGATGATATCTTGATATTTAGCAAAATGGTATAAGACCATTTACATCACATTGAGCAGATCCTAAAGGCGCTACATGCCAACAAGCTTTTTTTAAATTTGAAGAAATGTGAATTTGTGGCCTCGGAGCTCTTATTCTTGGGATTTATTATTGGAGAACATGGCATTAAAGTGGATGACAGAAAGATCCAGATTATTCGTGACTGGCTAGTACCAAAGACAATTACATAGGTACGCAGCTTTCATGGTTTAGCAACATTTTACAGGAGATTTATTCGGGGATTTAGCACTTTGGCTGCACCTATCACTGACCGTCCAAAGAAAGGTCAATTTTATTGGGGTCCTCAGCAACAAGCCAGCTTTGACATTTTAAAAGAGAAACTTAGTACAGCTCTTGTACTTGCTCTCCCTGACTTTGACAAAGTGTTTGAAGTGGATACAGATGCGTCAAAACTTGGCATTGAAGCAGTTTTAATGCAAGAAAGGACGCCTATTGAATATTACAGTAAAAACTTAATGATGCTAAATAGAGATGGACTACCTATGAGCAAGAGCTTTATGCCATTATGCGTGCTTTTAAAAGATGGGAACATTATTTGTTAAATGGAGATTTCATCTTACACAGTGATCATTAAGCCATTAAATATCTCAAATCTCAGAAGACGCTGCAAAGAGATATGCATGCACGCTGGGCTATTTTTTTGGAAAAGTATTCTTATCATTTCAGTCACAAAGCTGGCATTCACAATGGAGCTACAGATGCTTTAAGTAGGCAAGTTTGCTTACTACATCAATTGAAGGCTGAAGTTACTGGGTTTGGAACTTTCAAAGATCAATATCCTACAGATGCAGATTTTCAAGACATTTGGGAGCGGTATTCCAAGAAAGAATATCTTGCTGACTACCATATCCAGAAAGGCTTTCTCTTTAAAGGGTTACAACTTTGCATTCCTCAATGTTCTTTATGACTCTTATTGATTAAAGAATTTCACACCAATGGACTCCCTGCTCACATAGGCTGGGATAAGACCATTGCATTATTAAAGGAAAGGTTTTATTGGCCTCATTTGAAGAGGGATGTCACTAAGTTTGTGCAAAGCTGTGGTATTTGCCAGGAAGCTAAAGGAGTATCTTAAAATACTACTCTTTATACTCCTCTGCCAATCCCAACTAATATTTAGGAAGATTTAACCATGTACTTCATTCTTGGCCTCCCTAAAACTCTGGGACATGTTGACAATGTATTTGTTGTGGTAGTGGCCCACTTTATTCCTTGTAAGAAAATAGATGATGCTTCTCATATTGCCAACCTATTTTTCAAGGAAAGTGTGAAATTACATGGTATACCAAGATCAATTACGTTCGATAGGGATGTTAAATTTGGTAGTCATTTCTGGAGAACTTTATGGCGCAAATTTGACACCACGCTCAGTTACAGCAGTGCTCATCATCCACAAACAGATGGCCAAACTGAAGTTGTCAATAGAACCCTTAGGAACATGGTTAGATGAATTGTTGGGGAGAAATCTGTACAGTGGGACCTCACATTACCACAGGCTGAGTTTGCTTTTAATAGCATGGTCAATAACTCTACAGGTTTTGCGCCATTTGTTCTTGTTTACACCAAGGTTCCTAATCATATTAGTGATTTGATTGACATACCGAAGTCTTCCAATCATGCTGCAAGCAACATGGCATCAAGAATTGCAAATAATCTCAAACAAGCTTGAGCCAGCCTGGAAATAGCCAATGAACGGTACAAATCTCTAGCAGGCAAGAAAAGGAGATACAAAGTGTTCAAGGAAGGGGATTTGGTTATGATACATCTCCGAAAGCATAGATTTCCTGTGGGTGGGTATCATAAACTACATGATAAAAAATTTGGTCCTTTCCGTGTCCAAAAGTGTATCAATGACAATGCTTATATCATAGAACTTCCTCCTAATTGGAAAATCTCTTCAACCTTCAATGTCGCTGATATGTATGAGTATCACCCTCCTGATGCAGTGTCTACTTTTCCAAGCCATCTCGAGGATGAGAATTTTTCAAGTGGGGAGGATTGATACAGGGCCATATTCATCCATTCATTATGTCATATATTTTATTTTTCTTCAATATTAAACGTGGGTTGTCTATTTGGTTAATTGGTCTAAGAATATTTTATTAGTTATATAGTTATGACGTGGCCTGTGAAGGTTGAGCACGATATAGTGCTTCTTCCAACAGCCATGAAATTTAGTCTTGATATTTTCCAAAACAATGTATAGAGAAAACTCAGTCTTTCTTTAATTCAATCAAAGGGGCTTGAACCCCGTGGACCTTTGTCCATTAATTCCTATTGGTTCCTACACCATACTCTTTTTAAGTACTGCAAATATGTGATAAAATACACATAATCTGGTAGCTATGTGCCACCTAAAATAGCAGTTTGTTATATATTCAACCAGTCAAAAAATATCACATCAATTGTGAATATTGATCCAATATATAAAGTAGACCAAAGTCCTCCTATTATTTTTAAATACTGCAAATTCATCATAATATGTGATAAAATACAATTAATCTGCAGCAATTTGCCATCTAAAACAGCAACTTTGTTAGATTTTCAACCAGTCAAAAAATATTACATCAGTTGTAAAGATTCATTGCTTGTGATGGAAAATATATTCTTCCTAATTTACTCTTAAAATTGCTATGCTTATAAAAAAGTTCTACCAAATTTATTTATGAATTGACGTATCAATATGTTACTTGTTAACAATTTTATATAAAATAAATTAATTCTAAATCGAGGCTAATAATATGTTGTTATGTCTTTGGTAAATAAACTAAGTAAAACCTTTTGGTAATATTATTGTCATCGCCAGTTAAAAACTGGCATTTATAATTGCATAGCATGTGTATGTATGATCTCTCTTGTTATGATGAAAATCAGCACAAAATTCTAATCTTGCTCTTGTTTGGATAAAATGGTGCACGCAAAATGCGTCACATGTTATGTAGTCGAAATACCAGCTCTAGCTAGACAACCATTTGGAGAAGGTTGTTTTTTTGCTTTTTTTAATGAATAAACATTTGGAGAAGTTGTAATAATAATAAATTAGTAATAACGAATTTTAATGTAATATGATAGTTGGGTCAAAACAAGGTCACTTTTGGCATTTTCCTAAGGCCTCTTATGCATACACTCGCACACAATAACTATTATATTTTTGTTTTCCAAAAAACTTTTATTTTTTCTATACGAAAAAAATTAATTACTATAAGATCTTATTTTCATAATTACTTTTAATCATGTTTCAAAAACAAGGGATCTCTTTTGCTTTTTATCATGTAGCAATTGTTTCAATACTAAAACAATAATATAAATTTTTTTTATATTTTTAAGAGAGTAAAGTTTAAAGAGTTAATTCATTGAACAAATTGCCATAATTACACTTAGACCTCCACCAAATTTTATTTTTTTTTTCATTTTCCCCTTCTAGTAAGTCTTTAAAAGTCCAAATCAACGATCAAAGTGTATTATAGACATGTTAGATGTTTTATTTCTATTACAAAAATATCATAACAAACCTTGGGATGGGTGTGTGGCTTCAAAGGATGCTCCTATCACACACCCACCCTCCCTCTTTCAACTTTTCACCTTATTTTTCTTTTCCTTACTGATATTTTCCCAGTAAAATTAAGAAATACAAATTAATTTTTTAATTTTTTATTTTCCAATTTATGCTGCTGCATTTCATTCGGAAGTTTACTGTCAGCTTCCATTGGGATCATTTATTATTTATTAGGTTATATAACTTTCTCAACTAATAAAATAATATCATGTTACAGTTGAAAAATATCTTTGTATTTGCAATATTACTTTATTTCCTGTAATAATCTTTTAAGATGATTAATCATATCACATCCTTCCAATTCAACATGTTAACAATTTTGGTACATCTCAAAACTCCTTCAAAGTAGATGTTCATAGAAAGGCCTGATACTTGAATAAATCCCATAAAACTCTAACATCTTGACCGTAATACTCCAATTACAAATCCTAACTCAAAAAACCCAATTAAAATCTCTTAAATTATAACCCTAAAGTTTGAATTACAAATTATAAGTTGAAACTCCCTAATCAGAAATAACTAAAAGATCAAACTACAAACCCCTAAAATGGCCAAATTAAAAACCATAAACTTTGAATTACAAATCCTAAGCAAAATCCCAAATGAAGAAGCGAAACTAATAGTTGGAAAGCCAAATTGAAAAATATCTTTGTATCAGTAGCATTACTCTATTTTTCGGAATAATCTTTTTAGATGTGTTTAACAAGTTAACATTGGTATATCAGATCCTTCCAACAAGTTAACAACATTGGTATATCCCAAAAACTCCTTCAAAGAAGATATTCATATAAAGCCTGATAATTAAATCTAATAAAACCCTCGCATCTCGACCCTAATGCTCTAATTACACATCCTAAATTTGAAAACCCAAATTAAATAGATCTTATTAATTAGGTTTACTAGTTGTCAACTAATAATGTAATGTCATATTACGGTTGAGAAATGAAATTGGAAAACATCTTTGCACCTCTAGGATTACACAATGCACATAAGGGTAGTGAGCCATAGTTGCATATTCTTGTCGTACTTCTTGCAACAATTTTAGTGCGCTTCAATGATTTTGAATGGATGTCGTCTGATAAGAATTGGCACATGAAGCCGAGTAGCCGGACTATTGATTGCGTATCTGTGGAAACTTTATTTTAGTACCCTACTTATTTTTGTGTTTTGTGTTATTTGCATATACGTTTTTGTTTGTAAAATGTAACTTAAATAAATTTTGTAGCTTTAAATATTAAGTACTTTACTTGGCTTACACTTAATGCAACCTCCCATTGGCGTTGACCAAGCTCTTCTCATGAGAAAATCACATGGTACGAGAGAGAAGTCCAAGTTTCTGAAGCAAGTTGGAATTCACACAGCATTGACATGCATAGTAGCTGGCACAGGTTGGTTGTCTCTAGCTGTAAAAGGGGAAGTGTAGCTTTGAAAATCAAATTAAGGGTAAAGCACAAAGGGAAAAACTCCAAGACGAGAATGTTGACCTATTGGAAGTTTCTCACTTGAAGCTATCGGAAGGCAATTAAAGTATTGAGTCAAGCACAGGGATTTTGGTAGCACAATAAGGAGCATTTACGAAGTCATGCATGCATTCACGAGAAGCATTAAGCAATTGAACATTAAACTTTTTAACTGCCAAGAAGTCATGGATAATCTTTTCGATCGTAGGTGATATTGCGCACAAGATGAATAAAAAGTCAATGTAATTGCTTTGCCATCTATTACCCTGAACATGAATTATATAATCTTCATGCAGAAGTGTAAAATGGCTAATGTCGTGCCAATCCAGCTCATTTGAAAGTTGGCCCCCATTTGTGCTTATATCTGTTAGATATGCTCTTGGGCCCCACTTGGATAAAATACGTTTAAGTTAAATTAAAATTAAATTTATTTTAATTTTAATTTTCTAGATAATATGTTATCTGATCAGTTAAGATTTATTTTAAATTAAATTTATTTATTTTTAAATATTTATCTTAACTCAAGATATCAGATAAGATGTATTTTCTAATTTAAACTTTGTGTTTTTATTATTAAATACATCGTTGTTTTCTTTTCACGGGGTGCTAGGGTTTTTCAGTCTTCTGTGACAGAGAGAAAAACTATCGTAAAAAGGAAAAGCACAGTTTTTTCTCCAGAAAATTTTAACGTATTTTTCAAAAGAACGTAGGAAAGAACATTTCGTTTTGTTTTTTGTGTTCTAATATTTTTCATAGATCGTTGTGCCCACACACACTGCTCCATCACATCTGAGGATAGCACTGGAAGATCGGACGGTTGATAGTACGATCGTGTGGTTCAGATTGTAGATCACGAGGTGCAGTTGCTGATTTATAGTAGTGATTATCGAACTAGAAGATCAGCTGGTAGATCATCACATCAGGAAAGAGGTAATTCAGAATTCTTATTTTTCAGTTTTATGATTTACATAACATGTTTTATATTACTTCCGATGTCTCTATGTATGTGTATCCTTCATGTGGTATTAGAGCAGTGTTATGTAAATCATATGAATTTTTTAGAATTCAAATGCATGTGATTTATGATGTTTTAATAGAAATATGGCACCTAGGATTCTATTATGATGTAATTGCATGATAATGTATGTTTTATATATTTACTTGTTCATAATGGATGTTGTAGTAAACCAATCCATGGTAGTTTTTCCCTGTATTTTATTTTTGGGATGTAACAGGGAGGCTGATCATAAGATCAGGTTTCCTCCCTGATTTTTTTTATATTTTCCGATTTTATTGTATTTTAATTTATTTTTAAATTTATTTTATGCAAAAGTTAAAAACACAAGTGTAAAATCTGCATCCCGTGGCTGTTTCGGCTTTTAGAGAAGGCTACAGGTGTCCGATTGACGAACCGTCAAAAGCGTTGGAACTGTAACAAGCAGAGGATGCCGTGGTCAAAATTTCAGCCCTAGAAACCCTTACACGGGCCCACACGTACCTCTCAAAGGCAGATACCTGTGGGCCTCACTCTCCGGCAGTTACCCAGCGCGTGGGAGAGCGTGCACTGTGTTCGGTGGCTGGTTTTGGCGGTTGGCTCCTCTGGATGTTGGGCTTCTACCTGTGGCGAGGATTTGGGAACGGTGCATGAACCGAGGTTGTAGAGGCTAGGGTTTCTTGATGGGTTAGGGATTTGGTTTTTATTTGGGTTTTTACAATTTTTGGGCCTTAAAGCCTAATTAAAAATTGGA
Source organism: Rhamnella rubrinervis (assembly GCA_007844105.2). Lineage (NCBI taxonomy): Eukaryota > Viridiplantae > Streptophyta > Magnoliopsida > Rosales > Rhamnaceae > Rhamnella > Rhamnella rubrinervis. The sequence goes on along the minus strand of CM017574.2, from coordinate 21,061,435 downwards.
CCCAATAAAGACTCAATACCTTGGAGCACATTAGAAGATGGAGAAGAAGATTGGGCCAGCTATTTAATTTGGGTCATTAGAGCCTTGTAATTTTATTTGGGCTTGTAATTTTCTTCTCTAGGAAACCATATATTAGGGTTAGTTATTTTATTTACAGCTTTTATGAATGTTTTTAATATTAGTTCTTAACAATATTATGTGATAGCATGTCATATAGAATAGGTGGTGTCATATAAGCTTGCATCATTGAATAAGTACATGTGCATAATAATTATTATGATTTAATCTAGTTTAATAATTATTATGGGAAATTATTTTTTCAAAAATAATTTAGCAAATCCCAAATTAATTTTAAAATATTGAATGGTGAAGGTTTTAATTATTTATTTAATTTTTTAAAATCTAAGGGCTTCATTGTGGGTTCAAAAATAAAATAATCATGTGAAGCCCCAACGGATAAGCATGGTTGGATTTTATTGGGCTGGACCTTAATTAATTTTGAAATTTTAATTAGGTTGATCGGCCCAACGTCGACAATCTTAGATATTAAAGAAAATTTTAAAATTAAAACAATGGTTAATAACATTCAAACTTAATTTATTTATTACCCTCCCAACGAGGCTATGATTCTTAAATTAAGTGCCCAAAAGTTTATAAAAATAATTAGATTGAAATGAATTTGTATTATAAAGGGAGGTTCTGTCTAGGATGATGGGATTTAAGTGGTCCGCCAGGACCCCCATTCTTTCCCAGAACTAACTTAGTATATTAATCGCTTTCATTTCAGGATCAAATTTAGTTTATTATAAATAACGTGAGTATTTATAAAGAAAACTAAATAATTGTTTATAATAAACAGAAAAAATAGTTTATGGGATTTACTATGTTTTTTAAGTTTATTGTGGAAATACGTATTAATACCAGTGTACAAATTTATTTCAAATAATGTCAAGTTTTAGTCCTCTCGCACAAATTTTAAGTCAAAAACCAATGGATGGTAGCAACTATAACGAATGGAAAACCAACCTGTTCATCGTTTTAGAATATGAAAATCTCAAATTTGTCCTGACATCACTAAAGCCCGATGTTCCCACAGCCTAACTTCTAAACAAGTACAAAGAATTATAATGATCAAAGGCAAATACGCTAGCCACGCTATATTCTTGCCGTGTTGCTAGTCATTTGAAGGGAGAAATATCTCGATCCCGTTGAGCGTAAATGCTTGTAAACTTGATGGGATGTTTGCTCAAAGTACTAGTTCTTTAAGGCAAGCTGCAATGAATGGTTTAATGAACGCTCGCTTGACTGGGGGAAATATGAGGGATCATTGTTTAAAAATGATGTCATATTTCACTCAATTGGAAGTGATGGGAACTAAACTGGACCGACAAGCCCAAATAGACATGATTTTGGAATCACTATCTGAGAGTTATGTTCGGTTTAAGATCAACTATAATATGAGCAAGATGGATCTTACATGAGCTTGAGAGTGCTGAAAGGGCTCTCGTGAAGCGCAACAGTGCTCATAATGTTGAAGGTTCTTCTTCGAAAACCAAAGGAAAACCTAAGGGTGGTCAAAAGAATAAGAAGAAGAACAAAGCAAAAATACCGGTCACCAAAACTACCACAATGAAGAAGCCGAAAGGCAAGTGCTTCAAGTGAGGACATAAAGGTCACTGGAAGCAGAATTGCCCTAAACTGAACAACAAACAAGGTATGTGTGAAATAAATGTACTTGAAACTTGTTTAGTGGAGAATTATAATGATAAATGAATCATTGATTTAGGAGCCACTAATCATGTTTGTTACTCTTTGCAGTGGTTCAAACAGTATAGTTTGTTGGGAGAAGGACAAAGAAGTTTGAGACTTGGGAACGGGGAGCATGTGTCTGTGAAGGCTGTAGAATTAGTTATTTTAAATTTCAATAAAAGTAGGACTTTGTATTAACAAGACTGTTTATTAGTTCCGGATTTTAGTAGGAACTTAATTTCTGTTCCGGAGATTTATTGAATGGTCTTTATTATTTGAGTCCTATGTCCTATAGCATTCATAATATTGAAATTAATGATGATGAGCATAACCATATAGCCAAGAAAAGAAAGATTTCAAATAAAATTTATCTTTGGCATTTGCGATTAGGTCACATTAATCCTGACAGGATTAATGGTTTGGTCAAAAGTGGGATTGTAAGTTCCCTAGTTTTTGAACCAATACCAGTGTGTGAATCTTGTTTGGAAGGTAAAATGACCAAGAGGCCCTTTAAGGCTAAAGGATATTGCGCAACAAAACCTCTAAAATTGGTACATACTGATGTGTGCGGACCAATAAATGTTCAAGCTAGAGGAGGGTATGAGTATTTTGTCACCTTCACTAATGACTACTCAAGAAATGGATACATTTACCTAATGCACCATAAGTCTGAAACTTTCACAAAATTTCGAGAGTATAAGGTTGAGGCAGAAAAGCAATGAGGACTCCATATCAAAGAGCTTCGGTCTGATCGAGGCGGAGAATACCTGTATGGAGAATTTAAGTCATACCTAGCTCAAGAGGGGATAGTTTCACAACTGTCAGCCCCTAGAACACCCTAGCAAAATGGAGTTGCAGAGAGGAGAAATCGAACTCTTCAAGATATGGTGAGGTCAATACTCAGTTATTCATCACTACATATATCGTTTTGAGGATATACCTTAGAAACTGCCATGTATCTTCTGAACTTGGTTCCTTCTAAATCGGTTCATAAGACACCCATAGAATTGTGAAAAGGGTGCAAGCCTAGTTTAAGCCATATTCGAGTATAGGGTGCTCCGGCACATGTCTTACGAAAGGAACCTGATAAGTTAGAATCTCGGACTGAAGTATGTATGTTTGTAGGATACCCAAAAGGAACGAGATGTGGTCTCTTTTATAGTTCCTTAGATAAGAAAGTTTTTGTGAATACTCACGCTACTTTCTTAGAGGAAGACTATATTAGAAATTTCAAACCCAAGAGTCAAATAATTCTTGAGGAGTTACAATCAACTCAAAAATGAATTGAACCACCAGTATCTTGGCCTGCAGTTCCGCTGTTTCCTATGCATGTTCAAAGAGGGGAAAATATACCCCAAGGTGAACAGTACGTGTAACCAATGAAACAAAGAAGAACCATTACAGTGGAACTAGTAGAGAAACTTGCACTGCACAAGAACCAAGACAGAAGAATCAACTGTATTTCAAATACAAAATGATGAACATAATTTTCCTGAGGTAGCACAACAGGCAGTGCAACTTCGTCATAGTAGGAGAATAAGACGTAAGCCAACAAGATATGTCTTGTTAGGTGAATCTTACCAAGTCATCGCTGATAGCGAAGATCCATTAGTTACAATGAAGCACTGGAAGATATTGATGCTCAAGAATGGCATAAAGCCATGAACCGAGAAATTGAATCTATGTATTCCAATTCAGTCTGGTCTCTTACAAAGGCACCCAAAGGGATAAAACCTATAGGATGTAAATGAATTTACAAGAAGAAAAGAGGATCGGATGGGAAGGTAGAAACCTTCAAAGCTAGATTGGTGGCAAAAGGTTATACCCAAAAAGAGGGTATAGACTATGAAGAAACCTTTTCACCAGTAGCCATGCTAAAATTCATCCGGATTCTTTTAGCTGTAGCTGCAAGTCTTGACTATGAGATTTGGCAGATGGATGTCAAAACAGCCTTCTTAAATGGCAATCTAGAAGAAGACATCTACATGCAGCAACCAGAAGGGTTTATAGCTAAAGGCCAAGAACACATAGTATGCAAGTTGCAAAGGTCAATTTATAGACTTAAGCAAGCATCCAGATCATGGAACATCAGATTAGATCAGGCCGTTACTTCTAATGGTTTTGAGAAAAGTCCTGATGAACCTTGTGTTTACAAAAGTATCCAAGAAAGAAGGGTGGTTTTTCTGGTCCTTTACGTAGATGACATTTTGTTAATCGAAAACGATAAACAAGTGTTGTCAGATGTAAAAAGTTGGTTGCATAAGAGATTTGATATGAAGGATTTAGGAGAAGCCAATTATATTCTTGGAATCAAAGTTTTACGAGACCGGAAGAATAGGCTATTAGCATTGTCTCAAGCCTCTTATATTGATAAAATTCTTACCAAGTTCAACATGGAAAATTCCAAAAGGGATCCTTACCCTTCAGACATGGAATTCATCTTTCTAAGGAACAATCACCAAAAACTTCTGAAGAGAAAGAACGCATGAGTAAGGTACCTTATGCTTCGGCAGTAGGTAGTCTCATATATGTCATGTTATGTACTAGGCCAGATATCTACTATGCAGTGGGAGTCGTAAGCCGGTATCAATCTGATCCCGGTAAAGAACACTGGACTGCGGTCAAGCATATACTTAAGTATCTAAGGAGAACAAGAGATTATATGCTTGTGTATTCTAGTGGGAGTTTGGAAACTGTTGGTTTTACAAACTCTGACTTCCAAGGGGATATTGACTCTAGAAAATCAACCTCTGTATATGTGTTCACCCTTAATGGTGGAGCCATTTGTTGGAGGAGTATTAAATGTATATGTTCGACTCCACCACCAAATCAATATGTGGCTTCTAAAGCAAAGAAAGGAAGTCGTGGTGAAGAAATTCCTTTTGGATCTTGAGGTGATACAAAGTGCGGGACGACCGATTACCCTCTACTGTGACAACAGTGGGGCCGATGGACAGTCAAAAGAACTAAGGTATCACAAGAAACAAAAGCACATAGAGAGGAAGTACCACTTGATCCGAGACATCATCGAGAGAGGAGACACAATGGTTACCAAAATATCATAAGAGGAGAATTTAGCAGACCCATTTACAAAGGCTTTACCTGTTTAAGTGTTAGAGACATGTAAATTGTATGGGTGTTAGAAAGTTACCAGACTTGCTTTAGAGCAAGTGGGAGTATTTGTTTGAGTTTATGTAACAAAACAAATAAATTATTTTTCTGAAATTTATAAAATTTTAAAAGTATTTTTCATACTTTTGTGCACACTAGTATTTTTCGTATAAATGTCCAGATTAATTATGGAGTATATGGTCATATGATTACGGCCATAGAAGACATGATCATAGGTTCTCATAATTAATGAATAAGATCACAGTTATTAAATAAAGTTGAGCACTTTATTTAGACTGTAATATTTTATGAAATAACTTGTCTTGGTTATTATAAAATATTGGTGCAAATTATGTTTGCAGTGGTAGGATCAAAGTGAGATTTAATTAAAGTTAAATTTCTGTAAAAGGTTAAATCTCAAATAATATTTTATTATTATTTTCTCTTAATTCTGAGTTTATTATAGATAGGTGTTTAAATAATTGTTGTTCCTTGAATTGTCAATAAGTGAGGTCTATTTTACGATCAATACCTTAATGATTTGGGAGCATAATTGTTTGAATTATCAGTATCTATGAAATAAACAAAATGGAATTTGTATGAAATATCCTCTTGATATGTTTCAGTACTTAGATGCAATAAAGTCACTAGCCAGTGCATTTGATCCATTAGAGAAACTATTAAATCAATGGAATAAATAATTAATTGATAGACAGAACAAATAATCAATTAATTATTGATATTTTACAAAGGAGAAATTAATATTAATATTGATATTATTAATTTTGGAGTTCAACTCTGGGCCTTTAGTGGAGTGGCACCGGATTAGATAATTGCTATGCAATTATAAAGAGCCTTAATTAATAATAGTCGTTGGATCCCCATGCTAGCTCAGGTTATGTGGTGGAGCACACTTCTTGAATATGAGTTTATAGAACACAAGTTTTGAGTTACATGATCTTGGGTTAACACTCAAGTTTGTACACAAGAGCAAGTAGGAGATTGTTAAATATGCTCTTGGGCCCCACTTGGATAAAATACGTTTAAGTTAAATTAAAATTAAATTTATTTTAATTTTAATTTTCTGGATAATATATTATCTGATCAGTTAAGATTTATTTTAAATTAAATTTATTTATTTTTAAATATTTATCTTAACTGAAGATATCAGATAAGATGTATTTTCTAATTTAAACTTTGTGTTTTTATTATTAAATATATTGTCAGTCTTCTATGACAAAGAGAAAAACTATCGTAAAAAGGAAAAGCACAGTTTTTTTCTCTAGAAAATTTTAATGTATTTTTCAAAAGAATGTAGGAAAAGAAAGAACATTTTTGTTCTTTGTTTTTTTCTTTTGTGTTATAATATTTTTCATAGATCGTTGTGCCCACACACACTGCTCCATCATATCTGAGGATAGCACTAGAAGATCAGACGGTTGATAGTACGATCGTGTGGTTCAGATTGTAGATCACGAGGTACAGTTGCTGATTTATAGTGGTGATTACCGAACTAGAGGATCAGCCGGTAGATCTTTACATCGTGGAGGTAATCCAGAATTTTATTTTTCAGTTTTATGATTTACATAACATGTTTTATATTGCTTCCGCTGTCTCTGTATATGTGTATCCTTCAATATCTGGACCAGCCGTATTTGTATTATAAATTTTTTATTTCGGCACAACCCAAGTATGGATGTGTTTATATCGTGTTTATGATAGCCACACGTCGTATCGTGCTCATACTTTGCACATTTTATAAATTTTTTATATAAAATAATAAAATTAATAATATAAAATGTAACTGAAACAACAAAACTTTTCATTTTTTTAATTGAATTTGACATAACTTATTGCTATCTTATACTATTAGAAAAAGTGGATTGGACAACCAGCATTCACCGTCACCACATCCATACGGTGACAGTTGGGTGTTTGTCGCCCAATTTGAAGTCGCCAAAAATATGACCTTTCTGGCGACTGTCATGTAAGAGAGTGCCATGACGACAATCATGTGCAAACCATCGCCGTTACTTTATTTTTGTTTTTTAATATTTTATAATATTTTTAATATTATTTAACGTCTAATTACGGTCGTTCACCATGAGTCGCTAGAACTGTGTTCCATTTTTAATATCCTCTAACTATATTGTACATATTAATTAATCTCTCAAAGTGAGCACAGTCAATGACTAGCCGTTACAAGATACACAAGCTCCCTTTGGAACATAATCTAAAGCCTAGAAAAAAAATTATAAAAAAAAAAAACACGAAATACACTCTGTAATGATATTTTTACCGCCTAATTATTTTGCATACCCAAACCAAAACACAAATAGAAGAGAATAGAAAAGATGTACCCAAATCTTTATCAAAAATTAATTATAACAAAAAAAAAAGCTTAATTAACTTTAATATCTCCATCTTTATCAGTGTTCCAAAAGGTACGAAAATGCACCATCTAGACTCGAGATTTTGAAAAGACATTTTATATTGAGGTAAAATTTAACAAAAGACGGTCAACACTGTGCTAACCACCTAGACCCTAAAAGATGCGAGTCTTTTTATTAAAAAAATTTTTAAAAAAAAAATTTAAGTTTTAGAAAAAAGATAAAAAAATAATTAATAATAAGTTAGAAAATAACAAGTAAAAAAGAAGTAAAAAATTAATATTAAAAATTAAAAACTTTTTAAGATTAATTTTTATTTTTTAAAAAAATAAAAATAATAAAATTTAATGTATAATAAAGAATTAGAAAAACATTAGTTAGAATATGGTAATACCTAAATTATATATTAATTTAAAAATTATTAAATAATTATAGACTTATAGTATATATAATTTAAAACTAATTTTTTATTGAAAACTTAAAAAATATAAAGTTTTCATAAATATATATATAATTATATACTTACTAATTTATATTAATTACATATATATTAATAATATAGACTTTAGACTCTAACATTTAAAATATAAATTATTTTTCTATTTAATAACTTTATAATAATTAAAATAATAATATAGTAATAAAACACTTTTACATTTAATTTCGTCTAAACACGCTTGATTTGAAACTAATTTTTTATTAAAAATTAAAAAAATATAAAATTTTCATAAATATTATATATATTAATAATATAGACTTTAAACTTTGATATTTAAAATATAAATTATTTTATCTATTTCATAATTTCATAATAATTAGAATAATAATATAATAACAAAATAGTTTTGACGTTTAGTTTCGTATAAACAAGTTTAGATTTCTAAAATTTGAAGTATAACCTCGCCAACTTAAGATGCCTTCCGTCCTTTTTAAAAGACTATTTACATAGCATGTGCCACTCTGGTGCTTGAAAAGAGAGATTTTGAACCTCCTCCTCTGTAGTTAACTTTGACAAGGTTAAAGGTTCATTTTCAACATCTTCCTCACTATCTTTATATTTCTCCTCTTCCTTCTTTTTATCTTCACCTTCCTCTTTGTCGCTCTCATTTCCTTCTTCATCATCATATTTGGGAATCTTGGGATTTTGTTGAGCTACCTTTAACAAAGCTATTCATTCCATTGAGATCCTAAGCCTTTCAATAGAAGCTTCCTTCACTTCATCCTCAGACATGTATTCTACAGTTCCATCAGTTAGGCAGCCCTGTAGATCTCATCCAAACTCCTTTGTTATTGATGCATTAGAAGTTCGAACCACAAATTTGCATATCATAGTGGTTGTCTCATCACCCAAATCGACATTCCTACTGTCTTCACTAACTCCAAAGACAATCATACCCAAGAAGCATCTGTGCCAAGTTTTTACAATAAAACAATCCTGTAACAGGAAATAACAAATATCCATTTTGTACAAAAGCTTATAGGGTTAAGCTGTCCATTCGAGGTTAAAAGAAAGCAAAATGGAAAAAGGTTGGTGTGCTGCTATTTTTGACCAAGAAAGGTCCAATTTGGAGGCAACGGCAACTGAGAAGGCAAAAGCAAATTTGGCTGCTTGGCAACCTTTGTTGAAAGAAGAGGAAAGGAAACGCGGTTGCAACGCGTATAGAGAAGAAGAAGAAGGGGGAGGCTCTACTATAAATAGCCCATTCTCTTCCATTGTATTGCATCCTAAATCCTTGCGAAAGAGAGAAGTTAGAGAGAAAAAAATTATAATTTTTCTCTCATTTGTATTTTCTACTATTTGCGGGTATATTGTCAAAATACTCAAATTTGTAATCCCTCTTTGAAATTAGTGGAGTAGTTAGCAGTGCCCGATTACGTAGGTATAATTTATACCGAACCTCGTAAATACCGGTGTTTTTTCTTGTGTGTTTTTATTCTGTATTCAATTATTGTCGGGTACTGTTCATATCTATAGTATTTCGTGTTTGGTACTATTCACGTATACGGTACTATTCATCGTGTGACCGGATTTGAGTGGGAAATTACTTGTTTTCCCTAACAAGTGGTATCAGAGCCGAAGGTTCGCCCTAGGCATTCGTTTTACTATTGAATACAGTTTATGCAATATGACGGAAGTACGCTCGGCCAAAGAAGAAGTGTCATCCTCCAGCAAGTCGGCAATCCCTTCAACCATCATGGCAAGGACAACTATGAATGCAAGGTTTGAGGTGGAGAAATTCGATGGTACCGGTCATTTTGGCATGTGGCAAGTAATAAATGACAACCAACCATGAGGCTCCCTTCATGTGCATAATAAATGAAGCCCTTTCCTTCCCATCCATAATGTGTGCGAAATGACAAGGGCGTCCCACCTGCACATATAATTAATGTAAATAGATAGGCCTCCACAAGGTCCCTCTAATATATATTGTAATGATAACTTTTAAAATAAACATTGAAAAATCTTCATATCTTTGTCTTTCGTTTATAGTATCAGAGCCAATCTTGCTTCAAGCAAGAGAGATCTAACGGCTTTAATTTTTTTTTTTCAACATCTCCCTTCCTTCTTCGTTGTATCTTACCCTCTGTGAATCAAACCAATGGCCATAGCCACAGATTCCTCTGCTATCTCTGCCTCTCCTTTTGTCATAACACCAGGCAATACTGTTACTGTCAATTCCTCCACTATCATTGCAATCAATGCAAGTCTTATGCCAGTTAAACTCACACCAGAAAACTATGCCATGTGGAGAGCCCAATTCTTGAATTTGCTATATGGCTACAACCTCGTGGGCTTCGTTGATGGAGACACACCATGCCCACCTCAATTCCTTTCTACTCCACTCTCATCTGCGTCATCGTCAACCTCCTCCCTGCAGTCAGACACGACAAATCCTGCCTACAAATTATGGAAACGTCAAGATAGCTTCATCCTACACGGCATCATTGGCTCTGTTCCTCCAATATCTCTTCCCTGATCTCAGCAGCAACTACTTCTCATGAAGCGTGGACAAAGCTACAGAAAACATATGCAAATAGATCACATACGCGAATGCTTGGTCTACGTGATAAATTGATTAAAACACGCAAAGACCACTCTTCTGTTGATGTTTATATGCAGGCTATTATAAGGATCGCTGATGATCTAGCCTTGATTGGCCACCCCCTCAATGATGATGAACTCATCATTCATGTTCTGAATGGTTTGGGCTCTGAATTCAAAGAACTATGAGCAGCAATACGAGCTCGTGATGCTTCCATCTCTTTTGAAGAATTACATGATAAGCTATTGGACCAAGAAACTTCTCTGAAGTGCGATGAAACCTCTTCTCCAATCACTACTCAATTCAATCACAAAACCACCAACAATAGAAATCGACAAGGGTTTGTCAATGGCACTCATGGGAACAACCAAGGTCACCAACGGTTCAATTGTAATCAAGGAAATCAAGGCAACCGCCACCAGCACCCTTCTCCACAACATTCAAAAAACACATATCCACAACACCCTATTCCTTCACCACAATATTGGCGTTCCCCACAACAAACCAATCAGCCACGTGTTATCTACCAGCTGTGTGATAAACCAGGCCACAGTGCCAAGACATGACGCTTTCGTCCCTTTCCTTCCTATGCTCCTAACTCCATTTTTCGGCCCCATCCAAACTACGCCAACGACTCCACCAGTGAATCTGGCTCTTGGATTATGGACTCCGGCGCTACCAACCACATCACCTCTGACCTCAATAATCTATCCATGCACTCTGAATATCACGGCCCAGATGAAATCATCGTTGGTGATGGTAAAACAGTATCTATCTCTCATACGGGCTCTGCCTCAATCCACACACCTACCCACAAATTTCACCTTGATAATGTTCTGTGTGCACCCTCTATCACACGTAATTTATTGTCTGTCTCACAATTTTGTTATCAAAACAATGCATCAATTGAGTTCTTACCTGATTGCTTCTATGTGAAGGATCTGACCACGGGGGCATTCTTGGCTCGCGGCCAAAATAACTGACACGTATATGAATGGCCAGTCATCTCTTCAACATCACCCTTTGCTTTTTATGCAACAACCGCAGCTGATCTTACCACCTAGCACAAACGACTTGGCCACCCCTCTTCACAAGTTCTCAAGAAAATCCTGTCTTTTTCCTCCATTCCTTTGCCTGTCTCCAACAAAAATTTGCGTGCATGTGAGTCGTGCTTATGTAGTAAGAGTCACAAGTTGCCATTCGATTTCTCCACTGTTCAAGCTTCTTGTCCTCTTGAGGTTTTGCACACAGATGTTTGGGGTCCAGCCCCAGTTGTTTCCTTTGATCAATTCCGATATTATGTGATCTTTGTTAACTACTATACCAAATGCTCATGGCTTTATCCTATACATGCTAAATCTGAAGTCAAACCCACATTCATTCGTTTTCAAAAATTGGTAGAAAAATATTTTGAACGGAAAATAAAAACTCTCTACTCTGATGGTGGGGTGAATTTCAAGCCTTGCAACATCATCTTGTTGACTCAGGAATCCAGCAGCTTAAATCACCACCCTATACCCCTCAATTGGTTGGTAACCATATAGTCGAAACAGGTCTAGCCTTACTTCACCATGCCTCTCTTCCACTGAAATTTTGATCTGTCGCATTTCAAACTGCCATTTACTTAATAAATCATTTACCCACTCCTGTCTTACAGTTCTCTTCCCCTTTTACGATGCTCTTCAATCATCAACCCAACTATCAAAAACTCAAAACCTTTGGTTTTCTTTGCTTTCCCCATCTCCGTCCCTACAATACCCACAAACTAGAACTACGCTCCAAACCATATGTGTTCCTTGGTTACTCCTCTGAACACAACTCCTACAAATGTCTTGAACCCACTACATCACGTATCTATATATCTCGTAACGTTGTCTTCATTGAAGACTCCTTCCCATTTAAGAATTCTCTCATGACCATACCACCCTTCCATCATGAGTCCCTCTCTGAGTAGTATTCTACACCCTCTTCACATCCTTCATCTCCTGATCCAAACCAATCTGAAACGTTGTTGCCTCCCCAGTCACTAGTTCGATTTCCCATCCCGCTATGTCTCCCGTTACCAATGTCACACTCTGAGCCCCAAACCACTCATCCTAACTCCTCCATAAGGTCGTCGTATACATCCTCGTTAGAGCCGCAAGTCGATGATGCACCCGTTTCTCACCACCACCACGCTCTCTCACCTTCCGCCTTACTGCACCGCTAAGCAATCACCCCATGATCACCCGTTCCAAGAATAACATATTCAAACCGAAACACCTATTTCAGGCCCACACCACCAATCCAGCTGCTCCCATGGAACCCACCACTTTCTCACAAGCAAATAAACATCCCCATTGGAAACTTGCCATGCAAAATAAGTATGACGCCCTCTGTCGTAATTCCACCTGGAGCTTGTTCCTCCACACCCATCTCAAAACGTTATAGGCTGCAAATGGGTGTTCTGAATTAAGAACCACCCTGATGGTACAGTTGCTCGATACAAAGCACGCCTTGTCACAAAAGAATTCCATCAGCGACCAGGCATTGACTTCCATGACACTTTTAGCCCCGTGGTGAAACTCACCACCATTCGGCTAATACTTACACTAGCTGTCTCCAATAGCTGGCCCTTACATCAGCTAGATGTTAATAATGCCTTTTTGCAGGGAACTCTCCACGACATTGTTTTCATGCAACAACCCTTCGGCTTCGTTGATCAATCTCAACCTCACCATGTCTGTCAATTGAAGAAGGTCATTTATGGGCTACGTCAGTCACCTCGAGCATGGTATATGGAATTAAAAACCTTCTTATTGGCTCACGAGTTCATAAACTCCAAATCTGATGCATCATTGTTTATTTACCACAAGGGTCACACATATCTTTTCTTGCTCGTGTATGTTGATGACATAATTGTTACGGGGTCCTCTCTCTCACAAGTACAAACATGTATTTAGACCCTTGGCACTCGGTTCTCTCTCAAGGAACTTGGCCAACTACATTACTTCCTTGAAGTTCACACAGAGCATACATAACAAGGATTGTTTCTCTCAGCATAAGTACATCTATGATCTCCTTCTTAAAACAAACATGCATGATGCCAAAGTTGCTTCCACTCCAATGTCAGCCAATGAGGTACTCCAACTAAATGATGGTACTGCTCCAGCAGATGCCACCCAGTTCCGCCAAGTGCTCGGCTCTCTACAATATCTATCCTTCACTCGCCCAAACATTTGTTTCGCTGTTAACTGACTGTCGCAGGTCATGCATATGCCATCCTCAAAACATTGGGCAGTTGTCCAACGGGTTCTTCGTTATCTAAAAGGAACTGAAACCTACGGATTACTAATTCGCAACTCCACCCCTATCTCTTTGCATGCCTTTGCCGATGCCGATTGGGCAGGAAACCTGGATGATCGCACATCCACATCAGTCTACATTGTCTTCCTCGATAGCACGCCAATCAGCTGGTGCTCCAAGAAATAAAAAACGGTTGCTCGCTCATCTACTGTGGCGGAGTACCACACCGTTGCTGTAACCACTGCTGAACTCAATTGGATTACAAATCTCCTATTCGAGCTCCACTACACAACCTCAACTCCCACTATCTATTGTGACAATCTGGGAGCCACATACTTGACAGCCAATCCAGTCTTTCACTCACAAATGAAACATGTTGCACTTGACTTCCACTTTGTCCGTGATCAAGTCTCCAAACAACAGATTGCCACTCACGCACACACTTGCACAAACTTGCACTCGTTGACCAAGCCTTTACCTCGCCTTCAGCTACACACGCATTGGTCCAAGATTGGCATCCTTAATGGAAGCTCAATCTTGCGGGGGCATAATAAATGACAACCAACCATGAGGCTCCCTTCACGTGCATAATAAATGAAGCCCTTTCCTTCCCATCCATAATGTGTGCGAAATGACAAGGTTAGCATGCTATAGCATAGAGCTAGGCGTCCCACCTGCATATATAATTAATGTAAATAGATAGGCCTCCACAAGGTCCCTCTAATATATATTGTAATGATAACTTTTAAAATAAACATTGAAAAATCTTCATATCTTTGTCTTTCGTTTAGCAAGGCGAGGTTCTAGACGCTTTCTTTCAGCAAGGTTTAGATATTGCCATTAAAGAAAATAAGCTCGATGGTGTTGATGAAAATGAATAGAAAAACATCAACCGCTTAGCATGTGGTACAATTCGTTCTTATCTCTCTAGACAGCAGAAGTACACATTCATAAAGGAGACTTCTGCAAGCAAACTCTGGCAGGTGTTGGAGAATAAGTTTCTGAAGAAGAGCAGTCAGAATCGGCTTTATTTGAAAAAGAAGCTGTTCTGCTTTGAATATCATACAAGTACCACTATAAACAACCATATTATTACTTTTAATCAATTGGTAGCAGATTTGCAAAATTTAGATGAAACATTCAAAGATGAGGATTTAGCTTTGATGTTGTTGGCTTCGTTTCCGGATGAATTTGATCATTTAATTACCATCTTATTACATGGCCAAGATAAGGTGTCTTTAGATGATGTGTGTACTGCTTTGTATAGTTTTGAAACTAGAAAGAAAGATAAAAAAAGAAAGCAGGTTAGTAGCAACGGAAGTTTTAGCAGTAAGGGGTCGCCAACAAGACTCAAAGAAGAGAAGACGAAGGAGATCCAAGTCGAGAGGAAAACTTGGTAAAGATGAATGTGCCTTTTATTGTGAGAAAGGTCATTGGAAGAAAGATTGTCTGAAATTGCTGAAAAAGGAAAAAGTTGTTTCGGATGCATGTGCAGCAGAGTGTGCTAATGATGATAATCTTGCATTAGTTGGTTCATGTTCGACACTTCATTCAGAAGAATGGCTTATGGATTCCGGGTGTACATTCCATATATGTTTCATCAAGGAGTGGTTTGTTAAATTCGAGGAGCTTGATGGTGGAGTTGTTTACATGGGCGATGATAGCTCATGTAAAATACTTGAGATTGGTTCAATCCGGCTGAGAAATCATGATGGATCAACTAGAGTGTTGACAGACGTTCGGTATGTACTGAATATGAAGAAGAATCTCATCTTTTTGGGAGCCTTGGAATCAAAGGGCTTCATTATGTCAATACGAGATGGAGTTCAGAAAGTTACAAGTAATGCTTTCTTAGCAATGAAAGGTGTACGAAGGAATAATTTATACTATTATCAAGGAAGTACAATTATTGGATCGGCAGCAGTAGTTTCTGGTGGGAACAGTCATGGAGAAACTACCAAATTATGGCATATAAGCTTGGGACATTCCGGTGTTAAGGCTTTGCAGACGTTGGTGAAACAAGGTTTGTTAAAAAGTGCAAAAATTGGGAAGTTAGATTTTTGTGAGCATTGTGTTATGGAGAAGAAAACAAGAGTTGGAATTGGCACTGCAATCCACAATACAAAAGGTATTTTGGACTACGTTCACTCTGACGTGTGGGGACCAACAACGACTCCGTCAATGGGTGGTAAGCGTTATTTTGTTACTTTTGTTGATGACTTCTTCAAGAGAGTTTGGGTGTATCTTATGAAGACAAAAGATGAAGTGTTGGGAATTTTTTTACAATGGAAAAAGATGATCAAGACACTAACTAGTAGAAAGATCAAACGAATCAAATCAGGCAACGGGACTGAGTACACAAATGACCTGTTTATGAAAGTCTGTCGTGATGAAGGTATTATGAGACATTTCATGGTCAGAAATACACCACAACAGCAAAATGGAATGACAAAACACATTAATCGAACTCTGGTGGAGAAAGTCTAGTGTATGTTGTCCAATACTGGGTTGGCCAGGCAATTTTGGGATGAGGCTTTGACGTATGCGTGTCATCTCATTAATCAACTACCATCTACTGGAATTGAAGGTAAAACACCTATGGAGGTATGGTCTGTAAAACCTGCTAAAGATTATGATTCTTTACATGTATTTGGTTCTACTGTATATTATCATGTAAGAGAATCTAAGTTAGACACTAAAGCAAAGAAAGCACTTTTCATGGGTATTACTTCTAAGGTAAAGTGATACCGTCTCTGGAATCCTGAGGATAAAAAAGTAATCTTTAGTAGAGATGTTACATTTGATGAGTCTGCTATGTTAAAGAAGGTAACAGAAGAGACCAATGGAGCTCAACAGCAGGTGGAGCAAGTTCAGAAGCAAGTGGAGTTTGAGAAGACCACTATCCTAGTAGATGAAAACGAGAATTCTCCAATAGCAGAGGAAAGTTCTGATGAAGAGGAGGTATCAGCCTAAGAACCTCCACAACAACAAAGATCAATTGCAGTTGATAGGCCACGACGACAGAATGTTAATATACCTGCTCGCTTGAAGGGTATGGTTAACTTACCTACCCATTTTAGAAATACGGTGGCCTATGTACTACCAATTGTTGATGATGGTGTTCCTTCTACTTATCAAGAAGCAATCAGAGGTTTAAAGATCGACAAGTGGAAGAAAACCATGGATGAAGAGATGCAATCACTTCTGAAGAATAAAACGTGGAAGCTGGCTCAACTACCGAAAAGTAAAAAAGCAATTGGGTGCAAGTGGGTATTTACAAAGAAAGAAGGATTTCCTGACAAGAATGAGGTTCGCTACAAAGTAAGGTTGGTGGCTAAAGGCTACGCTCAAAAAGAGGGCATTGACTATAATGAGGTATTTTCTCCAGTTGTTAAACATTCCTCCAATAGAATTTTGTTAGCTTTGGTAGCGCAATTTGATTTGGAACTAGTTCAATTGGATGTAAAAACCGTATTTCTACACGGTAACTTGGAAGAGAAATCTATATGACTCAGCCGGACGGATTCAAGGTTGCTGGAAAAGAAGATTGGGTTTGTAAATTGGAAAAATCATTGTATGGATTGAAACAATCTCCGAGGCAATGATACAAACGATTTGATCAGTTTATATTGACAAAGAAATACACCAGAAGTAAACATGACCATTGTGTGTATTTTAAGAAGCTACAAGATGGTTCTTTCATTTATCTACTCTTATATGTTGATAATACGTTGATTGCATCGAAGAGTCTGACAGAAATCAATACATTGAAGGCTCAGTTGAATCAAGAGTTCGAGATGAAAGATTTGGAAGAAGTCAAGAAGATTCTCGGCATGGAGATAAGTAGAGACAGAAAAAAAGGTAAGGTTACATTGTCACAAAGACAATATTTGAAGAAGGTACTGCAACATTTTGGTATGGATGACAAGACAAAACCTATAAGTACTCCACTTCCTCCTCATTTGAAGCTCAGTTCTCAGTTATCTCATAAGAATGATGCAGAGCAAAAGTATATGGAAAGGGTTCCATATGCAAATGCAGTTGGTAGCTTGATGTATGCAATAGTGTGCACGAGACCCAACATTTCACAAGCAGTTGGAGCTGTGAGTAGGTATATGCATGATCCTGGTAAAGGATATTGGGAAGCTATGAAACGGATTCTGCGGTATTTAATTAAGACTATAGATATTGGATTGGTGTTTAAGAGGGATGATATTATTGGTCAGAGTATAGTTGGATATTCTGATTATGACTATGTAGGTGATTTGGATAAGCATCGATTTACAACCGGTTATTTGTTTACATTAGCAAAAGCACCGGTGAGTTGGAAGTCTACTTTGCAGTCAACGGTAACCCTATCCACTATAGAGACAGAGTATATGGCAATGATAGAGGTTGTAAAGGAAGTAATTTGGCTTCAAGGGTTATTTGAAAATTTGGGTGTTGGTCAAAAGCACATTCCAGTGTATTATGACAGTATGAGCACTATTGATTTAGCAAAGAACCAAGTCTATAATGGAAGGATGAAGCACATCAACATTCATTATCATTTTATGCGGAAGATCTTCGAAGAAGGAGAAATTCTACTTCAGAAAATCAAAACGGAAAATAACCCTGCAGATATGTTGACTAAGATGGTGACAACGATTAAGTTTAAATATTGTTTGGACTTGATCAATATCCTGCAAATTTGAATTGGCGCTAACAGGTGCATTTGAAAGCACTGCGAGATTCACTTTTGTCAAAATTGCATCAAGGTGGAGATTTCTTGGTGTGCTACTATTTTTGACCAAAAAAGTTCCAATTTGGAGGCAGCGACAATTGAGAAGGCAAAAGCAAATTTGGCTGCTTGGCAGCCTTTGTTGAAAGAAGAGGAAAGGAAACACGGCGCATATGATGAAGAGGGAGGGGAGGCTCTGCTATAAATAGCCCCCTCTCTTCCATTGTACTGTTCATACGTACAATATTTCGTATTCTATACTATTCACGTATACGGTACTATTCATCATGTGACCAGGTTTGAGTGAAAAATTACCCGTTTTCCCAACAAAAAAATACCAATACCCTAAGTTCAACAGCAAGAATCTTTACACAACTCCAAATTAAAGAAAATCAAAGAACAAATAGAAGAGGCAAAGGGGCGGTATGAGTGGTGTTTGCATAAAGGAAGAAGATAAGAAGTCACAAAACCCTAATTAATTACAATTGACAGGGCGACGGTTGTCACTTTTAATTTATTATTAAAAGGTTTAATACTATAATATTAATTTATTTATTATTATATTAAATAAGGTTTAAAATATTAGTGTCGATGGAAATATCAAACTTACAAAATATAAAACTTTAAAAGAAATAATATAAATTTATAAAATATATATAAATATATATGAAAATTTTTGACAAAATTTTACTTATTTATTAACTATTTTATTAATTTAATTACAAAAATTAAAAAATATATATTGAGCGTAAATCATATTGACAGTAACAAAAATACTATTATTTTTTTGTAACGAATTACTTATTAATTAGAATAATAATACAATTACATAATTATTTAAATATAACTCAATACCACATAGAATATATTGGTGGTTGAAAATATTCACTATTTTTGGCATCTTTATTTATTGTAGTATTTTGAAATAAATATTGATTAAAGTATACATCTCCTTGATAGTTTTGTATGTAATTATTAATATGTCAATCATATGGATCTGGTATTGCATATGATTGATGCTCATAATTATATTATATTTGATATTAGATGTAATTGTTAATATGCTAACCATATTTATATGAAAGCATATAAATATAATAATTATAATTTGAGGAAAAAAATGCTCATGTTGTATTTAATACTTATACATAATATATAAGAACATATGATAATTGTAATTTGAAAAAAAATATTCATGTTGCACTTTTGCGTAAAATCTGAAAGCATATATTATTTTATTTTTTTATAATTAAAGATATTTTATATTTTATAAAAATTCATAATATTTTAAAAATTTTATAAAAAAAATTAATGAACATTTTTAATTTTATTTTGTTGATTAAATGTATAGATAGACTATATGCTAAGTTTTATCCTGATTACTTCTATTTCAAATTCATTAATATATTTTAAATATTTTTTATTTTAATTACTGGAATCTGTTTGAATATGTGTTTGGGTTTGTTCTTTAAATTTTTCATTAATTTTTTATCAAGATAAGCTCGGATGTCTGGAAAACTGTGAAAACTTCTGTTTCCAACTTTGTGATGATGGAATAAATCTCATTTTATTTTTAATAGATCTGAAAATTTTACATGTTATAAATATATGTGTTATATTTATATGGATTTTATTTGTATTAATTTGTTTTAGGTAATAACAATTTTTATGCCACAATTTGTATAATTAAGAAATCATATTAGCTACGGTTTCATGCAATTGATAAAAGGGAAAATATCACAAACATTCCTTTAGGTTTACCATAATTACATTTAATTACTATAGGTTTCTTAAACTATCACAAACACACCATTTGTTAATTTATTTCAGTTAAATTTAACAGTCAAAGGGTAATATTGTATATATATATATATATATATATATATTTATTTAAATTTAAAAACATGCATATAATATAATAACAATTGACACGCGGCATTATTTTTTTTGTTTTTTCTTTTTTTCTTTTCCTTTTCTTTTTTCCCGAATCTTTTTTCTTCACCCGCCCGAAAGCCCCTCTCCCTTTCTGTTCTTTTTCTAGGTGTGCGCACAAGTGGCTGAGAGAACAAATACTGCTGTTCATCGTCGCCAAACCTCACCGCCCATATCTACCAACTTGCCCGCTACCCACACACCTTTTTCGGTCAGCCATACGTCTGTTCGTCACTGTCGAATGTTAGATCGGGTGAAAACCCGTGTACCCTCTCTCTCCTCCTTTTGGCGGATTCCGACAAGATTCCGGCGAAAGGAGGGTGTTTTTCTCATGTTTTCGACCCTCTGATTTTGATTTTGACCTCTCTTTTAGCTAAAAACATCTCGTTTGTTTAAAATTTTAGAAATCCCTTTTTAGTGCTGCCAAATTCCGACCACCTTGCATATTTTTTTATAAAGTTGAAGATATATTTCTATTATTTATCTTTTGGGCTTTCATTTGGTATATTATATGCTAAGTTTGGTTGTGATTTGCGAAAACCCCAAATTTGTGATTTACAATTCCGATTTAACTGAAAAGAGAGAGGGGGAAAGGAAAGAGGAAGAAAGAAAAAAAATTTAATTAAAAGGTTAAAATGGACATTTCAATAGTTTTACAGGTTAACAAACACCGTTTGGTGTGCCTTTGATAGTTTTTAAAAACAATGGTGAGCAAATGTATTTATCTCAAATCTGATGGGGTCCCAAGGTATTTTTCCCTTGATAAAGTTAAGAGGC
This sequence comes from Rhamnella rubrinervis, assembly GCA_007844105.2. NCBI lineage: Eukaryota > Viridiplantae > Streptophyta > Magnoliopsida > Rosales > Rhamnaceae > Rhamnella > Rhamnella rubrinervis. The sequence goes on along the minus strand of CM017574.2, from coordinate 21,040,427 downwards.
TATAAACAATATGTGTTTTATGCATCTAAAACTTTTAAGGTAATTTGGTCACATGTTCACCCATCAATAATTATTGTAAAAATACTCATGTGCTTTTATTTTAAAAAACTCATTATTATTGAAAATACCCTTAAACTTTATTACTCAACTATATCATTCTTTTTTCTTTTCTTTTTTTTACCTTTTTATTTTTGCATTCTCTACTCCTAAAATTTTTATTTATTCTATCGTATATTTTTCTATAAAACTACATCGACTTATGAATATTTTGGTTTTAAATCAAATAATTTTGTTAAATACTGAATGATATATGATTTTTATATGTTCTTAAACTATATATATTTTATTCTTCTTTATTTATTTTATTTTTTTGTTTCCTTTTGTCTTTCTTGTGTACTCCTACAATTTTTTCTTTTAATTTTCAGCATATGTTTTAAAAACTACATTACATTGTGAGCTTTTTGATTTTTTAATCAAGTCATTTTAGTAAATACTAAAAGAGATATGATTTTTACAACTTTGTTGGTAATCTAAAATATTTGTATATTATTCACCCATTTTCGACGAATCTCACTATTATTAAATAAGATAAGTATTGATGGCGATCTCGCTATTTAATAACGAAAAGATTGTTCTTCCATAAGATAGTGAGAACATTTCATCATTGAGAAATTCAGGTCTTCTGACATTATTGACCATCTAATAGCAGATCTCGCTACTAATTAGCTAGTAATGGTTAAAAACTCATATTTCTATCAGAATTTTACTCGACATCTTCTCTCTTATGCAGGAAAACAAGGACGATTTGCATTAAAGGGCTTTAACCTAACAATCCTTTTGCCTTCCTCTTGGAAACCATTTGTGGTTGCTCACGAGTGGATTAAGAGGGTGAGATTCAACAATAAAGAGTAGTATAGATGAAAGAACATAGAGGAAAAACTTAAAAAATATATATATGTGGGATTTGTTGAGGTGAAACCCAAATTTGAGTACTTGAATCCAAAAATATATGAATATAAGAGGTTTTGATTCAATATGATTTGAAAAAAAGAGAAGAAGAAAGTTAAAAGAAAATATAGAAGAACAATAGATGGATACTTGGAAAGTTCATGAGAGAAGAGGGACAAGGGTATTTTTGAAAAAAATATATATAATTATGCAAAAATTATAAAATATATGTATTTTTAAAAAATAATAATAATGCAGTGACATTTTTGCAAATTACCCAAAATTTTAAGCTTTTTTACAATTATATATGTTGCGGTAAAAATCAAACCCTATTCACTTGTCAGTTCTGCATACTTTTATTATTTTTATTGTGCCTAATAAAATTTGTGCTGATATATTTATATATTGGTTATATTGTATTAAATGGTCAGTCATTTTTCTTTCTAAAGTGTCTTTTGATAACACATTTATTTTTTATTTTTGGTTTTTAGTTTATAATTTTTTATTTTTTGTTTTTAATTTTTATTAATAAAATAATAATTCATTTTGGTAATTATTTTTGTATTTTATTTTTGAAAAGAAAAAAAAACAAAAACTCAGTTTGATAATCATTTTTTTTTTAAACTTCGTTTTTATTTTAAAAACATATATTTTAATTTTAACGACGTTTTCTATTAGACATGTTGAAAATTGTAAACCTCTAGCGATGATGTAAGAAAGCACATCTGAAAATGAAATAACGGAAAACGGACAATGACTGCGTTAACAAATATGGGCTTAGTTTACTGTTTTTACTTGACAAATGCTGGAAATGATAAAGAAAATAAACAAAGGTCATCACTCGGATTGAACCCACTGGTAATTATAAGTTTCTTCAGGACAAAATAATAATAAATAAACAATTAATATTATACGTTATTTAATAATTTACACAAATCCAAGTAACTGTCAATATAATTGTTAAGGGTTTTCAATTTTTTAGTTAATTATATTTGTCACTGTTAGGGAATATATCAATGTAATTCCTGTGTTTTAGTTTAAACAATTTCATTAGGTAGTGCATCCATATAATTCATCCACTTTTAATTTTAACAATCTCAATCCTACATTTTAGTAGGTGTGCCAAATAGATTATTATGTCAAATTTTTCTGTCAAAGCGGTTGAATTAATTGAATAATTTTTAAAATATATATTTATATAATATTAATTATTATTTAAATATTTTATGAATTATGATACAGTATAATTTGTGAACTTTAATAGTGGTTGAATTAATTGAATAATTTTTAAAATATATATTTATATAATATTAATTATTAATTAAATATTTTATGAATTATGATATGGTATAATTTGTGAACTTTAATAGAAGAATTTATTTGATTATATTGGAAAATGAAAGGTGAGATTATTTAAATTAAAAATATATGGGTTATATTAATATACTTTTAAAACGTAAAAGTGAGATTGATTAAATTTAAAATATAAATAATACATTGTAACACTTAAAAATGATAAATGTACTTAAGCCTTTCTTTTTCATATAATTCATAAGAATTAACTATCACATTTAATGGTGCAAATTTCCAAATTTAACGAACTTTTTCCTTCCACGTATTTAACGTTTTGAAGCTACAAACTATAGTTCATGTTCACCTCCAATACCGAATACCTGTAAATGTTGAATGTGCCATTGCCGAGCAAAAATGCAACTTTAATCCAAACTCTCATAACCCTTCTTGACAAATGCAAATCTATGTCAGAGCTTAAGCAAATTCATGCGCTGCTTCTCACTTTTGGCCTCTGTCAAGAGCACCCATTTGCTTCCAAAATCCTATCTTTTTCTGCACTATCCGACTCGGGTAACATCGATTACTCATCTCGGTTTCTATCTCAACTCTCTAACCCATTGATCTTCGATTGGAACACCGTGATAAGAGGCTATTCCAAGAGCAGAAACCCGAACCGTTCGATATCTGTTTTCATAAAAATGTTGCGAGATGGGGTCAGGCCAGACCATCTAACATACCCTTTCCTTGCGAAGGCTTCGGCGAACTTGCTGAAGCGAGAAATTGGTGTGGCGATTCATGCCCGTGTTTCCAAACATGGGTACGAGTCTGATAGGTTTATCCGGAACTCATTGATTCATATGTACGCTTCTTGTAGGGACATTGGTTGTGCACGCAAAATGTTTGATGAAATGCCTTATAAGAACTTAGTTTCTTGGAATGCTATGCTGGATGGGTATGCTAAGTGTGGGGACGTTTTTTCTGCACGGGAAGTGTTTGAATTAATGGCGGAGAGGGATGTTGTGTCATGGAGTTCTTTGATTGATGGGTATGTTAAGGCTGGGGAGTATGTGGAGGCTTTGGCTCTATTTCGGAGAATGCAGGTTGCCGGGGCCGAAGCAAATGAGGTGACCATGGTGAGTGTTTTGTGTGCTTGTGCCCACTTAGGTGCACTTGAGCAAGGAAGGGTGATGCATCAATATGTGGTCGAGAAGAGGTTGCGATTGACATTGGTGTTGCAAACTTCACTTGTTGACATGTATGCAAAATGCGGGGCGGTGGAAGAGGCTTTAAGCGTGTTCTATGGTAGTCCGTTGCAGCAATCAGACGTATTGATTTGGAATGCTATGATAGGAGGACTTGCGACTCACGGGTTTATCAAAGAGTCATTAAAATTGTTTGACGAAATGCAAAACTTCCGAATTTTGCCGGATGAGATCACATACTTATGCTTGCTGACTGCATGTGCTCATGGAGGATTGGTAAAGGAAGCATGGTATTTCTTTGAACGTCTTAGTAAACATGGAATGACACCGAAGACCGAGCACTATGCTTGTATGGTAGATGTTTTAGCACGCACCGGCCAAGTAGCCTATGCCTATAGGTTCATCCATCAAATGCCCTTTGAGCCGACCGGTTCGATGTTAGGTGCTCTGCTAAGTGGCTGCGTGAACCATGGGAAGTTAGAACTTGCGGAAATCATTGGAAGGAAGCTTATAGAGATGGAGCCAGATCATGATGGTAGATACATTGGCTTGTCAAATGTTTATGCTAGTGTAAAGAGGTGGGATGAAGCAAGAAACATGAGAGAAGCCATGGAAAGTAAAGGGGTTAAGAAGTCTCCTGGGTTTAGTTTTGTGGAGATATCCAAAACCCTCCACAGATTCATGGCTCATGACAAATCACATCCTAGATTAGATCAAATTAATGAAATCCTTGTTTTTATTACAAACCAGATGAAACTTGATCCTGATCTTGAAAGCCAAGGTTATTGCTTGTATGATATAGAATATTTGTCAGTTGCCTGATTTTTGAATGTGATAAATGAATAATTGCAATTAATTTTAATCTTGTTAAGAAAATGACGATGATCTACATACATGCAATAATGAGATTTTTAAAATTGTTTGCAAGAGATTAGTTTCAAGTTATTGGATGCGTAGTCTAGTAAATAGTAATATGTGGGAACTAACAGCTATTCTACTGCTCTTGAAAACAGTAACAGGCAAATTTATCAAGATGGTGGTCAATATAATAATTTTAAACCTTCAATAATTTTTTTAGTATTATTTTAATTAATTCAGCAATAGTAGCGTTCTTGACATTTTAAGTCCTAACATTCAAAAACTATATTATATGCCACTCAAAAAAAGCAAAAGGTCGACCATCCTTCCAATATTAATAAAGACTAACAAACAATAATCAATCATTGACTTCCACATCGGACCACTCAAGCTTTAGTCTTCTTCACGTGGGACCCATTTGCTGGTGGAGTAGAAACATGCTTACGGGTTAAGGAATCTAGAAACCAACATTTCTGCTCCTCTCTGTCTGACTGAGCTGATTACTGGGTGGATCAAGAAGCACAGATTATTAAGGTAATAAACCAACTTTTATATGTTTACCTTTTGCTTTTGCAGCTTTTTTTGATCATCAACTTGACTGTAAATTTAATTTCTTTGGATTGCCATAGGAATGCATGTCATGATCTTTTCCCATAATCCCTTTTTTTTTTTCCTTTAAATTCTGTTTGGTTGCTGAGAAACTAAGATCGGAAATGGTAAAGCTGGTAAACAAGAGTCATCACTGGGATTCAGCCTATTGGCTAATCAGTTAAAGAACATTTTCTCTCTTCCTACGTCTTTTTATTTCCAAGACAATTTCTATTCAACCAAACAAAAAAGCAAAAGGATACTAATTTGCTACCACTTATCAAAGAAATTTTTTAGATTTTTTCTTATATGGAAACTTATTTTGAATTGTAGAAGCCCTTTAATTTTTTTATTACTAGAGAAAGTAAGCCCGCACCCAATTTCATTGTATTGTTTCAATTAACAGAAATATCTGCTTGGATTACAGCTCAAACCCAAATGTCTATTTTTCTTGATTTTTTGAGATGTCTTCTCTGCTGCGAATATGAGGATGATCAGGAACCCACTAGAGACCATTTTCAGGAACCCACATCTTATAGATGTACTCCCCGTTTCAGCAACCAATCTTCAAGTTCAAGTTTTTTTGTAGTTCCTGAGGAATCAAAACTTCCACTACTATCAACTTCTTCCTATAATTATACATTTTCACCAACTCCCAAACCCCCAACAATATCTACTTCTAAACCACCACAATCTTCTTCTATCTATCAAGCTTCTAAGCCTGCAACATCCTCATCTGAACCACCACAGTCTTCTTCTAAACCAGCTCCTAAACCCCAAACAATATCTTCTTCTAAACCATCCCCAACTCAACCATCCCCAGCTTCTCCATTTTCATCAACAACATCTCTGCCTTCCTTTAATGGAGGTCCATCTCCCTCTATTTATCAACCTTCTAAGCCTCTTAAGCCCGCAACATCCTCATCCGAACCACCACAGTCTTCTTCTAAACCAACTCCAAAACCCCAAACAATATCTTTTTCTAAACCATCCTCAACTCAATCATCCCCAGCTTCTCCATTTTCACCAGGAACATCTCTGCCTTCCTCCAATGGAGGTCCATCTCTCTCTATTTATCAACCTTCTAAGCCTCTTAAGCCTGCAACATCCTCATCTGAACCACCACAGTCTTCTTCTAAACCAGCTCCTAAACCCCAAACAATATCTTCTTCTAAACCATCCTCAACTCAATCATCCCCAGCTTCTCCATTTTCATCAAGAACATCTCTGCCTTCCTTTAATGGAGATCCATCTCCTTCTATTTATCAACCTTCTAAGTCTCTTAAGCCTGCAGCATCCTCATCTGAACCACCACAATCTTCTTCTAAACCAACTCCTAAACTCCAGATAGTATCTTCTTCTATACCATCCTCAACTCAATCATTCTCAGGTTCTCCGTCTCCATCAAGAACATCTCTGCCTTCCTTTAATGGAGGTCCATCTCCTTCTTCACCCAAACCCTCTTCCCAAAAGCTTCCTCCTATTTTCAAGCCTTTCATTCGTGAGACTTCCCCAAATGGAACGAATCGAAAAGGGAAGGCAAATTATGAATGGGTTGAGAAGGATTCACTACCTCTGTACATGACTCCTGAGGATATGAAAGATTTGATCAAGAAAGACATTGTGCCTGATGTTCTGAAAAAGCCTCTGTCTCCCTTGACTTACAAGGATTACTTTGCTGCCTTGTTATATGCTGAAGACTACTATCATGAGGTACGTTCTGCAATCTTCTTATGACTTACAAGGTAAATTGCTCAAATTTTATTTTTTGATTGGCTATAATGAGATGCATTTCTCTTAGTTTCACAAATGCATGCTTATGTTGTGTTGCTATGAGTTCATTTGCAGTTAAAGAGATTTGGGTGTCTGTCTTGTTGCTTCAGAGCAACTTTTAAAGATGAAACATCAAAATTTAATCTGTATAAAACTTATGCATCGGTATTTAGCTGTATCTTGAATTTATAATTTATACTGCCTTACAGTATATATATACATCAACTCCTTTGGTTGTGGGATTCTCCAAAATCATAGTTTGTATATTTGTATATGTACAGCTTATACAATGAAAATCAGAGTTTATATCCATTTAAATTTAAATTTGGTTGTTTAATATACAATATCAAACACTGCATATTTCAATTTTAAGTGTGCTTAATATTATTTTCAACTCATTTGACCTAATCATACAATAAATGGTGCATGTTAAGTATCATTTTTTGCTATGACAAGCTGGTTTCCAACACATTAATGATTTTTGTTTGAACCAGAAATGGAGCGATTTTGAAATGGAAAATGTGACACTGGAGTTGCAGAAGGCTGTGATTTCTAAAAGACATAACAAGAATAAACATGTCAATCAAAGTAAAAAGGAAGACAATAAAATCTTCGTACAGTTTGAAATTGATTCTGTTCCTGAGAATCGGCCATTCCTTTTGTCAAGGGATGTAGTCTATGCTAGACCTTCTGGTAGCAATGTTGATCCATTTCAGGTAAGCTTCCTCACACTATTTTTTATAGGTATTATGTATCCATTGAACATATTGAGATACTGCATAGTTTTACTTAATTAAGTTTAGCCGTACAAACAACATGCTTTATGCTTGGTGCAAATGTCAATGAAAACTAATCATTATTTACTGTACATTTTGAATGGCTTTATTACATTGCTATCTTGGAGTTTTGATTTGTATTTCATGGATCATTAAAATACGTTCTCAATGAGCACAGCGGAGTGGCCATGGCATGTAATATTATGCATATAGACAAGTGAGAGGCTAACTGTACTCAGAAAACATTAAAGCATCTAAAACTTGGTAGTTGGATAATCCAACATGGAGTTAGTGGCAAGTTGTATAACCAACCCAGTTCTTATATGCATTCCTACATAAAACCCTTCCTTTTGTATTCTGTTAACTTTCATTTCACAAATATGTATGTAAGACTTAATTATATGTGCATGAGCGCTGAATGAATATTAGTTTTGTACATATTGATCAAGTGCAAGCTACTGTTAAATTGACAATATACAATTGTGTAATCTGGTGTTACAAAGTGAGCATTCAACTAGCTAGAGTGCAAAATTGATAAGTGCCTGGGTTTTCCAATATTGTATTTAATATGTCCTAGTATTTTTGTTGTTTTAAATCTTTACAATGTTCTTAAATGCAACACAGGGTGTAATCTTCCGTCTGTTGCGCAGCACCCTTGTGTTGGTGGAGTTTGAAGACGACTTCTACTTGCAGCATTATTCTACCCGGAAATATGACATCAGCTTCTCATTCAACAGGGTCTGTTTGAAAAGAGCACACCAAGCACTTAATGCTGTATCAGATAATTTATTGGAGAATTTCCTATTTCCTAATTCGAAAAGTGTTCTTACTGATACAGCTTTGAGTTCTCACTTTGTCAAGTATCATTCAGATACAGCCTCTACAGTAAGTCAGATTTTAAGCACTCAGAGCTCACCACCTTACCTTGTAGCTGGCCCACTGTGTGTCACTGAAAGGAAAGCTGATTCACATTTAAGGGAACCATCGAAAACTGGAAAGGTCGTCTGGGAAGCCGTAGTGAAAATATATAATTCTTCACCAAGGTCTCGGATTCTCATAAGTGCACCTAGTAACAGTGCTTGTGATGTGCTGATGAGATGCTTGACGAAGCGTATTCCAGAGTCGCAAATGTTTAGAGCAAATGCTGCATTTCGCGAGAAAGAAGATGTACCTGACGACATCCTTCCCTCATGTCTTTACAAACGAGAGTGTTTTGCTTGTCCATCGCTCCATGAACTTCAGAAGTTCAGGGTAATTTTCTCAACTTTTATGAGTTGTTTTCGGCTACATAACGAAGGCATAGCTGCTGGACATTTTAGTCACATTTTCCTAGTGGATGCTTCATCTGCCATTGAGCCTGAGGCACTGGTTACTCTGGCTAATTTTGCCCACAAAAATACGGCTGTTATTGTTACTGGTCAACCCGGAAATTCTTCGAGGTGGATCCGCTCTGAAATTGGTAGGAAAAAGGGATTGAAGATTTCCTATTTCGAAAGACTATGCGAATGCAGAACATATAGAACACTCAATCCAAAGTTGTTCGCTAATTTGGACCAACCATGACAGCTATGGCTTTCTATCATTTTCTTGTATTTATGTTACTTCTGAACAAAGACATAAAACTGTACATATTTGGCTAGTTCAAAATCTGTACTTTTCATTCCTATTGCATTGAAAGTCTACTGCTTGAAGTTTTTAAATGGATTGCTGTACGTTGATCAATAACTCTCTAGCTTTGTTCTCATCATGTGTTGTCAAGAAAATGTTAAGTCCATTTTCTCTTTCTATATATTGTTGTAGATCGCCAAGATATACATAAAGAAGAGGTTTCTATATATTGTTACACTACTAGCAGCTTCCCTTTAGGTCTCATTCATTTCTACACAAATGGAAGAGTATCCAAATACAAAGGGATCTAGTATTTTTGCTGTTTATTAGCTACCATATGAAAAAACAAAAAAATCAAATCAAATCAAAATATAATATCCCTTATGGTTTACTTAGCAAGGAGGAATAGATACTCTGTAATTTCCGCATGTCCATTCAACTTTTCAACTTTTATTCTTCGGATGGGACCCACTTGCTGGTAGCGTAGAAACACGGTTGAACGTGAAGGTTAAGCATTCTTGGAAACCTTTATTTCTGATTCTCTCTCTCTCTCTCTCTCAATTAGCTTGGTACTGGACTACTGGTTGGATCAAGAAGCACAGGTTACTAGGTGATAAACCAACTTTTTACGTTTACTGTTTTTGCATTTGCAGCTTTTTTGATCATCCACTTCTGTAAATCTCATTTCTTGGGTTGATATGTGCAAGTCATGATCTTTTTTAAAATTCTGTTTGGTTTCTGAAAAACAAAGATAGGAAATGGTTAGCAAGTGATACTTAGTGCTACTACTGATCAAAGAAAATTATGGAAACTGATTTTGAAACAGAGAAGACCCTTACAATTTGAACCAAACTTTACCTTTCTGTGTTGGTAGTGCACTGTAACAAATTTTCCTTCCCATTCTCTTGCTAAACAAACAGAGGCCTAGTGTTTAACAAATATGTCTGTTTGGATTTACAGCTAGACCCAAATGTCTTTTTTTCTTGATTTCCTGAGTTCCCTTATCAACAAAGTCACCAACTCACATTCAACAGCTCCTGAACCCCCAACATCCTCATCATCTGAGCCACCCAATTCAAGTTCCTACAAAACAAGGCCTAGTAGCTCCACTCCATCTTCATCAAGAGAATCTTTGCCTTCCATTTATGGAGGTCCATCTCCTTCTAATATTTATCAACCTTCTTACTCTCTTAAGCCTGCAACATCCTTATCTGAACCACCACAATCTTCTTCTAAACCAACTCCTAAATCCCAAATAATATTTTCTTCTAAACCATCCTCAAGTCAGTCATTCCCAGCTTCTCCTTCTTCATTAAGAACATCTCTGCTTTCCACTAATGGAGGTCCATCTCCTTCTATTTATCAACCTTCTAACACTATTAAGGCAGCAGTATCCTCATCTGAACCACCACAATCATCTTCTAAACCAGCTCCTAAACCCCAAACAGTATCTTCTTCTTCTAAACCATCCTCAAGTCAATCATTCCCAGCTTCTCCATCTTCATCAAGAACATCTCTGCCTTCCTTTAATGGAGGTCCATCTCCTTCTATTTATCAACCTTCTAGCACTCTTAAGCCTGCAACATCCTCATCCGAACCACCACAATTTTCTTCTAAACCAGCTCCTAAACCCCAAACAATATCTTCTTCTTTTAAACCGTCCTCAACTCAATCATTCCCAGTTTCTCCATCTTCATCAAGAACATCTCTTCCTTCCTTTGATGGAGATCCATTTCCTTCACCAAAACCCTCTTCCCAAAAGCTTCCTCCTATTTTCAAGCCTATCATTCGTGAGGCTTCCCCAAATGGAGCTAATTTAGAAGGGAAGGCAAATTATTTATGGGTTGATAAGGGTTCACTGCCTCTGTACATGATTCCTGAGGATATGAAAGATTTGATCAAGAAAGACATTGTGCCTGATGTTCTAAGAAAGCCTCTGTCTCCCCTGACTTACAAGGATTACTTTGCTGCTTTACTATATGCTGAAGAGTACTACTATGAGGTATGTTCTACTATCTTATGCCTTACAAGGTAAATTGCTCAAAATTTCATTTTTTGGTTGGCTATAATGAGATGCATTTCTCTCACATAGTTTCACAAATGCATGCTTTATGTTGCTGTGCGTTCAATTGCAGTTAAAGAGACTTGTGTGTCTGTCTTGTTGCTTCTGAAATATCAAAATTTAATCTGAATAAAAATTATGCATCAGAATTTAACTGTATCTTGAATTTATACCTTCTTGCAGTATATGTATACATCAACTTCTTTGGTTGTGGGAGTCCTTGTGTGTTCAAAATTATTTACTTTCCATGTAAACTCTAGTACAAAATTCCTGTTTGTATATTTGTATATGCACAGCTTATAAAATCAGAGTTTATATCTATTTAAATTTAAATGTGGTGATTTATTATAAAATATCAAATACTGCGTTTTTCAATTTTAAGTTGTGCTTAATATTATTTTCAATTCATTTGACCTAATTATACAATAAATGGTGCATGTTAATTCACATTTTTTGGTATTACAAGCTGGTTTCCAATGCATAAACGATTTTCGTTTGAACCAGAAATGGAGCAATTTTGAAATGAAAAATGTGACACTGGAGTTTCAGAAGGCTAAGATTTCGAAAAAACGTAACAAGCATGAACATGTCAATCAAAGTAATGAGGAAGACGATAAAATCTTTGTACAGTTTGAGATTGATTCTATTCCTGAGAACCGGCCATTCCTTTTGTCAAGGGACTTAGTCTATGCTAGACCTTCAGGTAGCAATGACAATCCATTTCAGGTAAGCTTTCTCAAACTATTTTTTTAGTAGGTATTATTCATCCATTGAACATATTGAGATACCGTGCAGTTCTACTTCATTAAGGTTACCCATACAAACAACACTAGCCGTACAAACAACATGCTTTATGTTTGGTGCAAGCGTTTTAAATGGCTTTATTACAGTTGGAAAAGTACCAAATCACCTGGGCATAATAAAAACGTGTTGTACATAAGCCTGACAAACCTCACCTTACGAGTTCGCTTTTGAGGTTGAGTTAGTCCCAATGAACTTAAATTTAAAGTTTAATATGGTATCAGAGCCCAAAATCCTACACGCCTAGGTTAACACCACCACCCAATTTAAAAATACACTTGTAAGACACCCAGTTTTTGAGGTTGAGTTGTAATATTCGGTATATAGACAAGTGAGAGACCAAGTGTGCTCAGAAAACATCAAAGCATCTAAAACTTGGTAGTTGGATAATCCAGCATGGAGTTACTGGGATGCCTTTAACCCATTTCTTATTTACATTCCTACATAAAACCCCTTCTCTTGTATTCTTTTAACTTTCATTTTGACAAATATGTTTGTGAAACTTAATTATATATGCATGAGCAGTGAAACTTTGCATAAATATTAGTTTTGTACATATTGATCAAAGTGCAAGCTACTGTTAAATTGATAATATACAACTGTGTAATCTGATGTTAAAAAATTTGTCCAAGTATTTTTGTTGTTTTGTCGTGTTCTTTACAATGTTCTTAAATGCAAAACAGGGTGTTATCTTCCGTCTGTTGCGCAGCAGCCTTGTGTTGGTGGAGTTTGAAGATGACTTCTACTTGCAGCATTATTCGACCCGGGAATATGACATCAGCTTCTCATTCAACAGGGTCTGTTTGAAAAGAGCACACCAAGCACTTAATGCTGTATCAGATAATTTATTGGAGAATTTCCTATTTCCTGATTCGAAAAGTGTTCTTAGTGATACAGATTTGAGTTCTCAGTTTGTTAAGTATCATTCGGATAAACCCTCTCCAATAAGTCAGATTTTAAGCACTCGGGGCTCACCACCTTACCTTATAGCTGGTCCACTGTGTGTGCCTGAAAGAAAAGCTTATTCACGTTCAAACGAACCATCAAACACTGGAAAGGTCATCTGGGAAGCCGTAGTGAAAATATATAATTCTTCACCAGGGTCTCGGATTCTCATAAGTGCACCTAGTAACAGTGCTTGTGATGTGCTGATGAGATGCTTGAGGAAGTATATTCCAGATTCGCAAATGTTTAGAGCAAATGCTGCATTTCGCGAGAAAGAAGATGTACCTGACGACATCCTGGCTTCATGTCTTTTCAAACAAGAGTGTTTTGCTTGTCCATCGCTCCATGAACTTCAAAATTTCAGGGTGATCTTCTCAACTTTTATGAGTTGTTTTCGGCTACATAACGAAGGCATAGCTTCTGGACATTTTAGTCACATTTTTCTAGTGGATGCTTCATCTGCCATTGAGCCTGAGGCACTGATAACTCTGGCTAATTTTGCCCACGAAAATACAGCTGTTATTGTTACTGGTCAACCCGGAAATTCTTCGAGGTGGATCCGCTCTGAAATTGGTAGGAAAAAGGGATTGAAGATTTCGTATTTCGAAAGACTATGCGAATGCAGAACATATAGAACACTCAATCCAAAGTTGTTCGCTAATTTGGACCAACCATGACAGCTATGGCTTTCTATCATCTTGTGTTTATGTTGCTTATTCCTCAACCAAGACATAGAATTGTACATATTTGGCTTGTTCATTGTGTGACATTTTCATTTATGTTGCTCTGAAATTGTACTACTTAAACTTTGTAAAATGGATTTCTGTATGTTGATGAATGACTCTATCTCTGTTCCCATCATGTATTGACATCAAAAATGTAATGCCCATTTTCTGTTTCTATATACTTGTAGGTTGCTAAGACATACATATAGAAGAGGTTATTATAGAAAAACCATTTGAAAAAAATAGAAAAATTAACCGAATAAAAATATAGTATTCTTTATGGTTGACTAGCAAGAGGGAATATATATACTTTGTAATCAATATGGACTACTAATTATATATTTTAATACAAACCACAGTGTCTATAGGTCAAATGTATAATTTCATAGACAAATCACGTTGAAAAGTTTCATATATATGGAGAAGCTATAATAGAAGTAATAATAATAATAAAAAAAGTGTCCAACATATATAAATTTGGTCTTTAATAATAGCATTAATGCAATATGTTCCTCCCTCTCTAGCATTCTGCTTTGTAAGCAGTCCTTAGCAAACGTGGTCATTCTGCAAAACCATATCAAAGCCAACATTTAACCAAAAAAAAAAAATTTTAAAAAAGTTCAAAAACACACATGCACACACACATATACATTTGCAATTTTTTATTCTCATTCTTTACTAGGACTAATTAAGTTGGATAATATTGATCATTATATATATATATATAGTAAATGTGATGAGGATGATAAATTAATTACTAATATACCATAATTAAGAGATGCTTAGAGAGCAGTTGAATTAATCTTGAAGACTAGGCTGAGCAAGCTGAAGATGATAAGGGTACATTTGAGGAGGGATAGTGGCAAGTTGGAGCACACTGTTTGGTTGTTGCTCTCCAAAAAATGGCAACTGCTCCATATTAGCTTCTACTTGATGATGATCCATTGGCTTTGCTTCCATTGATGTTTGCTGTTGATACTCCATAGCCATCCTGTGTTCCTGAATCTGATCATCAAGTGCTTTACCAATTAATTAATCATTGTAAATCAATTTACAATTTCATATCCATTTATATATCATTGAAAATTAAAAAAAAAAAAAAAACTTCAAGTAATGTGTGATTGTTACTAAAGATTTTAATCCTTTAATTTAATTTTACTTGCTTACCCAACGATACATAGTGTTGTTTTCCTCCTCCAGCATTCTTTCCTAATTATAGATTAAAAAAAATTAATAATGTTTAATTAAAAACACACACACACACTCACACACACACAGAGAGTTATACCTTCCTTCTCAAATTGTCAAGCTGTTGCTGCAACAGTTCATTCTGCATGCATGCACATCCATTCAAAGAACTCCATAGAAAAATAGTGGATATGATTAAAAAAAATATAACTAAATGAATAAATTGATTAGCAATTGTATGCTCTTATCATTAATTAAATTATTTCTACAATATTTCTGATTATACATGTTGTAAAAATTTAAAATTATAATACGATTAATTACATTCTAATAATCAATTTACATTTATATCTACACGCTCAACCATACAACAAAACCCCTTAATCAAAATTTAAGTTTGCTTAGCAATTTATTGTCATGAACAATTAAATAAAATGGAAATTGAAAAGGACACCATTTAGTCAATAGAAGAATTTTAGGAATGTAACTATAGTGTATGTCCTATATATGTATACACATTAAGCTAGTACATTATAATTATCCAATTGTAGAATTGTAGTGTCTTTCAGAGGACAGTTAAATAATTGATTAAAGCATGTAAAAAGATTAAAATTTTAAGTTGTGTGAAAACTAATAGTAATTATAATAGTGAGAAATAACATACATGTACATCCCAAAATAATTATAATATTGTTCTTAAAACTAATAGTGAGAAATAAAAACATTCTTGATTAGTAATGCCAAATATGATAGAGGAACATATCAAAATAAAAATATACCATATATAAAAACATTTTTTATATTATTTTACTTTTATGTTAGAAAAAAAAAATGAAACATAAATTACCTTCCTATCCCTGACTTTGTGGACAGAGTGTTCAAGTTGTTGTTCAAGTTGATCCAAGTCCTGGTAGGTTAAGGAAGTCATATCATCACAAGTGTAGCGCTCCATACTCAACTGAAGACGATGAGTTTCTTTTCTCAGCATTGCCATTTCATTATATAATTGTTCCTATATACAAAATAAATAATTAATTAAACCCCATCAAAAATTATATATATATATATATATATATATAGAATTATAAAATAATAATATTAATACCCGGCTATCATGTTGAGTAATACAATTCCCGGTGACCTTCTGGTATCTTTCTATGATTTGCTCCATACTGTAATTAATCACACAAAACTAACATATATTGAAACAAAGTACACAATACTAACTAATTAAAAATCTTATGTAAAACTTTAATATACACAAAATTAGCATTTCTAAAATGTAAATTATAGAAATTAGTTAAATAACATACATGTATGACATTAAAATTAGATCAGTAATAGTTCAATTGGTAAAAGAATCTAAGTGGCTAAGCCAGGTTTCCTCAGGCAATGCTGCTTATGTTAGGCCTTAATATAACAAAATTATATTAATTTATTAACAAATAGTTCATATATATTTCGTTAATTAATAATTACTTCTTTTTGCTTCCACTTCTCTATCAATTTTTTTTTTAGTGTGTATATGTTTTAATTTATTGTATTACTTAATATTTTCTTTTTGAAGTTCTTATGAAACTCAACCAACTTAAGTTGCAAATGTGTCATATATGTAGATTAAAACTATGTGTGAGGTGCGTAAAAACAAGATAAAATTAAAACCAAATAAAAGAAAAATATATATAAAGGTCGAGAAGATACCCCATATTACTGACATTGCCCTAGATGTACCCCATATTACTAATTGAGAAGATATAAAAGATGGCACAATAATAATAATAATAATAATAATAATAATAATAATAATTCAGTGATGGAACCGTGTTATATATAGGAAGTTATAGTATTACTGACATACATGATCACCGTGTCACAATTGATACATATCTTTCATATTGTGGTCTTGTATATAGCTGATCTTCATCAGTTCAATTAATTAATCAAAATATATCTCTGTTTTATTAAATTATTATATTTTAGATTGGGCAAGAAAATGAAGTTAAGTACAAGAAAATAAACAAACAAAATGTTGGGGAAGGACAATAATAATAATAACAATAGTAAACTTGATCGTCTACATATATACATCTGTAGCTGAAGAGTAATGGAACTAAATTAGTAGTCCAGAAATTAAGAGGTCCTCAATCTGAGTAATTAAAATATGAACAACTTAATGACCACTAAATTAAGAAACCCTAATTTTTGTCAGAAAAAAAAATAAAAATAAAAATAATAAACAAATCAGACATTCACAGCCAGTCAAAGCACTCAAGTGTTGGTCAATCTGATCACTTAATTACTTTAACCTAAAAACAGATCAGCGAATTCCAAGCCCTAAAAAGCAAAATGAAGATCTTCCAAGAAAATTTTAAAAAATAATAATAATAAATATTAGCAAAAAAGAAAAAATACCAAGACTGAAAGCAAAGAGAGATGTGTTGGTAGATTTAGTGTGGCACGTACGTGAAAGGCTCAGTGCAATACTGACAAAGCTTTCCAGTGCTAGAGAAGACGATAAGGCCGATCTGGGCATCACAGAGCACAGAAAGCTCATGTGTCTTCTTCAACAGACCAGCTCTTCTCTTTGAGAATGTCACCTGCCTTGTCGTTTGGTTCTCTATCCTCCTTATCGGCAACTTCCCTCGTCCCATTTCTTAGCTTTGTATGTATGTTCTCTAGCTGGTTACAACAAAACAAAAATATGAAAAAATAATAATAATAATAATATGGCAATTTTCATTACTTGCTTTGATCTTCATGATATGATCATGTACGTAAATGGCATGCCATTAATGTTCTAATCAAAACTTAGCAAGAGGTTTGATGGGTTCTCGGTTATGGAAAGCTAGAACCGAAAAATAATAATTATTTTTAGGAAAACTTTGTAATAATGGAAAAGAAGTTCTGAATTTCTTTCATTGAAAACCCTAAAAATGTAATTAAAAAAGTTGCAGACACCTTTCTTTTATAAATTTAATCTCCTAACAGAAACAAACAAATTAATGAGGGAACTCACTAGTAGCTTATCACAGACAAGAAGGGTTTGAGAGTTTATGAAACTGTTTACCTGGTTTTTCTTTCTCTTTCCCTTTGCTTAGAGAAATAGAGAAAGAGATATATATGGAGAAGAATTTTGCATATATGTTTGCTATATAATGCTATGTAGCCGACTACTTTATTTTCTTTTTTCAAAAAGCAAATTTGTTTATGTAAAAATACAGAAATGCCCATCTGCATGTATTACCAAATATATAGAGAGAGAAGTTTCGTAGGTAGGTGATTTGGGTGCAGTGCATCACATGGATAGTGGATGTTGATGCATTGTGAAGCAGATCACTGAGACTGAATTTTCTTACATATGTGTGTGTGGGTGGCATTTCTTGTAAATTCTGGAAGAAAGGGAGTCCACAATGGTCCAGAAAATCAAAGTATGGACAAAAGGGTTTGTGTGACTGCCAACCACCACTGGTTTGGTCATCACAAGCAACCTGAAATTATCCAATTAGGGAAAGAGGTAGAGAGAGCAAGGTTTCCAAAAGTAGAAAGTGCCAGGGGACCATGGGACAAAATGGGAAAAGACAAAGTGTTATAATCCTTGTGGGCCCCACGTTTCCTTGTTACTCACTGCCATATAATTCATGGCTTACTCATTACAGCTTCTGACTCATAATACCAACATCAAACACAGCCAGAGCAAGAATATGCATGCAGATTTTTTATTATTTTTTTTATGGTATTAAATTTGAGAAAATTATATAACTCTAATTTTCCTCATCACCCATCTTCACCAACTCTCTCATTCTATCTATTTCCTGTGGGTAAGTGACTTCCATTTAAAACCCTATTCCAAACCTAGCTAGCTTCAACTTTTGACTTCCAGGATTTATGTACATGCATAAATATATGTGTGTATATACACATATATATACATTTTGATTTTCGTATCGTATTTAAAGCTTCATGTTAAGAAATGAGAGATTTCCATGTGTTTTAACTTCAAACTTCAAAGGAAATTAACAATTATATATGGCATTAATTAAATGCACATGCAAGTATAGAATATGTGTTCCTTCTATAAAATGAACCCACAGAACTGGCCCTATATATCAACACTAGTATTCAGACGATTAATTTCTAAATTCATAAGTGTTTGTATATATATAATTTACTTTCTGGGAGTCTTATATATATATATGTATATATATATAGATTCTAGGAAATGGTTGTTTATATATATGTTTTCTCTTTTAAATTTTCAACTGAAATTAATTGATGACAGTTTCTCAATTCAATAATTTTAAACTTAATCATCTTACGATTTGTTTGCATACCTGTTCAAATTAACAGTTGTAGTTTTTATACATAGTAATACTAAGGCACTGACAGCACTAATTACTTGTTCACAGAAGTAATAATTACAATTTATTTATGTATAAAGTATATATCCAATTTAATAAATTACTATAATTTGTGCATACAATGTGCATTAAACAAAGCATACCCATATCATTATCAATTTATCATCCATTTAATCTGGGGAAAAAAACTACTACTCATCATTTCTCTTGCATGCTTAAAATGCTTATAACATATGTATATATATACACACATACGCGTACACATACGCACTAAATTCATTGGCTCCTCCAAAGTTTTTGTGCTTAAAGCATAGAATTGTAATTAAATACAATTACATCTTTATATATAGAAAGTAGGTGTATAATTAATAAATGGGGTAAATATACATACATACATTGGTTAAATTAAGAGAAATGAAGTAATTAATATTAATCATGGTCTATAATTGGAGCTTACCAGAAATGGGAATTAGTGAAGTGGTCCAGAGTAGTTTCATGTCCTCTTCACATTCAATTAATTTTCTGTTCAATCCCATAATTCTCACAACACATGGCCCTTTGCAGGGCCTCTAAATGCCTGACGTTTCATGACACAAACACTCATACTACTGCACTACACAAGAGAGCTACACACATGCATAATCTTTGAGAGTGTCCGTATATATAGAGAACATAATATACAAATAATGAGCTTTTGAATTTTTATTTATTTATAAATACGGTTACTTTGTATAGAACCACCCAAATCCTTTCATACTAAATTATTAATTATTAAAGTTTTAGTATATATGTTTTCAATTAAAACTTAATAATTTTTATTTTTAATTTACCAAATCTTTAAGGGTTTTTTTTTTTTTTTTTGTACCAATGCTTGTCGACTTATGTATAAAATTATAAATTATCATCTACAGTATGAAATTCACACTAATATTTTCTGCAATTTAAAAATAATTATAAATTTCTTCTGACTCATAAACACAGTGCATGTAGTATTTTTTAACTAATCATAAATATATTTTTACATAAATAATTCAAACTAATTTATTTTTCACCTACTACCACCTATCTCTCTTTTTTATGAAAAAAATATTATTTTATAATTTTATTTTATTTTATTTCAAAATATATTTTGTTGTGATTAGTCCCATATTGTTTAGAAAGCTCATAAAACCCTTACTTTTGTATATTATATATGAGAGTACAAAAGTCTCACATCTTTTGTGTAACAAAGGTGAGGAGGTTTTTATATCTGTATACGCATAGCTTTGTTCACTTTTATTCACATAAAAAATATCTATTATTTCTATTATTTTAGAAATAATAATTTTCTTTTAATTTTTTTAATAGAGAGAATAGCTTTACTTCAAAAGTTTTGGTGGTTTGTTTTACACCAAGAGACAGTTTTATTAAAAGTTCAAATGTGCAATACTCGTTCTTATTATGGACTAAAAATATTATCTAAAGAGGATCATCTTTCTCTTATATTCCATTTGAAGTTTGCTTGTGCTGCTTCCTGAGTGAAAGAAAAATATTTGACCCTTGGCATCAAATCAAACGGACGATTTGATGTAAGTGGACGATTCTATGTTGTCTGCTTCACCCCTTCCAAGCGGTATTGGCAATGTATTCCGTTCTTTTGTACCGATGTGAACCTCAACTGGAGACTCTCTTCTTTTTTTCCCTGACATCACAAGGCAAGGGTAGACTGATTCTCATCCTTCTACGATTCCAAACTCTGAAACCGAGTGAAAGAACACGGTTTAAAACGAGTCCTCTAGTCCCTTAAGATATTTCACTCAATAGAATTCTCCAGCCGAACCTATGTATGTACGCATGACTCAGCTGTTTAGTTTACATTTGTTTGTTTGTACGAACAACTCAACTATTTAGTTTTTATTTGTGTGTTTATTTCAACTACTTTGTTAGATTTGTGGCTTTATTCTGCAGCGTCTGCACTATGAGATATTTATATTTTCCAATATAACATAAAGAAAAATACTTTTGAATAGATAAAAAATATATTGGCTTCTATAATTCAGAGATTATTGGTCCTTATGAATATGGGAGAATTTGCAACTTTGTTCATAATTTTTAGAGTATTGGTGCCAAAAACTCAATCTTTAAAGCATGTCAAAATAAATAAATAAATAAGAAAAGATTACTTGTATAAAAGTGAGATAGAGACATCCAACTATGTCGGCACCCCTCCAAACCCACCAACCAAACAAGCAAGAAAATTATTATAAAAAATAGAACAAAAATAACAAAAGGAACTCTTAAAACAACTGTAGACATCATTGGCCTCAATAAAATATATTTTCAGGAAAACCCCAAAATTGGAAAACTTCAAAAGACTAAAAATAAACCCCAACTACTTTCTAAACTTAAAACTTTCACAACCATTAACATTTCTAAATGTATAAGACAATGAGAATATGTAAGATTCCACCACTATTACATCCCCAAAGAAGATACAACAAGCTTTGAAAGTGCATTAGCCACCGAATTATCCCCCTAAAAAATATGAGAAACTCAAAATTGAATACTGGAAATGTAACAAAGACAATTGACCCATCTCAACTTCAAAACCCACGAACCATCAACTCTCCAATGCTTGAACAGATTGACAACATAAGTAGAATCACATTCCAACCATAAATGATCCTTATTAAACATCTTTGCGTACTCTATTGTAAAGATAGCTTCCCAAAGCGCACTTTCAAAGGCATAGTAAGATCCCAAAGGAACAGCACAACATCTTTTACTAAACCCTACTAGTAACAAAAAAAACTACCACACCCAACACTTCTCCAGATAACCATTAGGTGACCCCATCAAAATTAACCTTTGGCCACTCAATCAGTATAGGAGACCAAATAACAGAAACAACCTGAGGAGCCTTAAGTACAGATTCAATGATCTCATATTCCTAAAAACCAATAAATCATTAATCATATTGTACATCATACCCTTCTAAATTACTTGAGCTTCTCTAATTGAAGCCCAAATAAATGACAAAGTACGAGCCAAAGGAATAAAAACATTATCAAATTGACTTTGATTCCATACAAATCAAATAGTAAAAAAACCAATCACAATAGCAGTAATCCATAAATTAAAAATCTGTGAGCTTAAAGAAGCTAACATAACTTTCTGAAAGAAATAATCCACTGAATCTAACACATCAAATTAACCCCAAAAGCAGCCTTTAAACAATCTCACTCAATAGTTGCGTAAGGACAACTTAAAAAGTGATAAGAAATAGACTCTGAAAGTTTATGACAAATTCTACACCAAGAACCTAAACCTTGCTTGATTAAAACAACATTAGTTGGAAGCATCCTAAAAAGAAGCCTCAAAGGAAAAACCAAAGTTATGAGATGAAGATAAATATCCTGACAAAATATAAATCATTAAACTGAATGAAGCTAAACTCGTTCATCCAACCTATCAAGCACAATTATCACATCTTCAATACACGCAAGCAATTATGAATAGCCAAACAAAAACTCATAGGAAGAACCTAATTGTTATTAGAGTCAACCAAATGACCGACCTAAAAATTTGCATCATAGAAAGCACTTGAATTCTACAATAAATCATTCAGCTCCTAACAAATTATCAAACTAGAAACGAACCTTAGAATGAACTTCAATAATCCATCTCGACTATTGAGATGAAAGCAGATAGGCCAAATAGAAGACAAAATATAAAATAAAGGATTAAGCTTCCTTAAAAATAGCCCATAAAAACCTATAACTAAAGGAATCTCTATTCATCAATTTCCAATTAAGCTTACACAACAACACCTTATTAAAAGCTATTAAGTTCTTGAGACTTAAACTCCTTGTTTAGCAGGCAAACAACAAGCAAATCAAGCAATCAAAATTGATTTCCAAATTAGCAAAGGACCAGACCATAAAAAATTTTGGATAGCCCAATTAAAAAACTTCAACAAACCTACAAGTCATTTATAAACTATGAAAGTATGAACAAATTTGAAAGTGATATCATAATTGATCAAACACAGCCAAACAATCATGGAAAGAGTACGACATTTCCAAGCAGCTAACTCTTCGAAGATACGATTAAAATAAGACGAAGAAAAGCCAGTTTAGGAAGCCCTTTAAAAAGAGGAACACTAAGATAAATAAAAAGAAGAAACCCCACTTTCATCCCAATTCTATTCAAAATCTTAACCCATAAAAGAATGAGAAATGGTAGGCCTAAATACACATGTGACTTATCCAAATTCACAACCTGACTAGAAAAATTAGCATAAAGATAAAGCAACCAAAATTTCATTCATGTTTTAAATAGAACCTTTGAAAAACATAAGCACATCATCAGCATAAAGAATATGTGTAGGGGAAGAACAAATCCTGGAAAACAAGATCAGTAAAAAAGCCCTGAGTTACCATTCAAGAATGATACCTACTAAAAAAATCCTCAGCAATGCCAAATAATAACGAAGAAAGAGGATCACCTTGCCGAACTCCTCTTGAACAACCAAAATAACCTTCTGGAACACCATTAATTAAAATTAAAATTCTAACTGAATCTAAAATTGATTTTATTTAGAAATAGAATTTAGAACAGAAACTAAACATGTTTAGCACTACAAGCAAAAAATCAGACAAAGTTATTATTTTGTTTTTATGTAATAATTAACTTTGCAACTTGCAAATGAAATCTTTGACAAAGACCAAGTAATTGCATGAGATCAATATATATATATATATATCTCTTTTTATTTTTTTTTTTTTTGTAGAAGCATGAGATCAATATTGTAAATGATATAGTACTACTTATAACCCATTAATTTTCAAAATATTATTTATAAAATTTAATTAACTAGAAAAACCAAAAAAAAAAAAACTTTCCAAATTTTTCATTAATCATATCAGTGTCTTAACACTTTTTAATTTATTTTTTATTTTTTAAAATTTTTCATACAGAAGATTCTTCATAAATTGAAATATATTTTTATTTAAATTTATAAGCTGCTTAAATTTGGCAGCTAACTAGAAAGCTTTTCTAGTACATTTTTTAATATCTAACACTGATTAGAAAAATAGATTCAATTGATTTCAAAACTATATATATTCAAGTAAATTACAATTCTATATGGGGATAATCATATATAATATATATTGCAGCCAAAGTGTAGTATGAAAAATGAATATTTGACACAACCTACAAATTAAGAATTAATGTTACAAAATAGCATCAAAACTTTTTGATTTATTCTCTGTTTTATTACTTTGTACTTGATTGAATCAAAACTATTAATTCCTTTAGATTTTATACTAAGTATTTCTCTAATAAATTTAGAGAAACTATAGGACATAATTTTTCTAGTTTAGATATGTGAGTGTTATAATTAATATTCAGTCACATATTATAATATTCTTTATAGTTTATACCAGCTTACATATTAATTACTTATTATCTTAAAATCAACTTAAATACCAAATTAACCACATTTTATTCTTTCCCTTTTTTTCCAAAAAATATTGAATGAGTGTTAGATTTTTTAATTTTTTTTTATTGTTTTTGCAAGATCTGTAAGTATTTTATTCTATCACACATAACGAAATTCTAATATTTTCTGGAATGAAATTCAAAAGTTGAAGATAAAAGTCATTGAAATAACCAAAATTTTCCTAGTTATTTTCTCCTAGAGATTTCTATAAAAATTACCAACCTCATAAAGATTCATTCTTTCATTATTTGGTCAACATTGTAAAAAATCAAAACCAGAAGAGGGAGTTAGACAAATTAAGTTAATTCTCTGAAAAATTAAATTAAATTTAGCATGCTACGTGTTTAGATTAAGTTAACTAGCAGGAAATTACACAAACAATATTAGGAAAATTACTTAAGCATTCAACTTGCATGCAATATTCCGAAAGACCCATTTGTCAAAAAAGCAAAAGAAAACTATCTGACAATAATGCACTTGTTTTTCCTCCCCTTTTTTTTTTCTCTCTATTTTTATCCTTTTATATTCTCATCACATAAGATGAAATTGCCACTTTTGGGATAAGAAAATAAACTAAAAACCTTCCACATTTGGCAATTTTTGACTAACAAGCATGACTCATTGTTGGTCCTACTGCCCTCAAGAGTTTAACATTATTGAGAATGAGATAGAAAAAATAATAATAATAAGAAGTGGTTCAGAGTTTTTTTTTATTATTATTTTTTGTTGGTAATAAAAAAAGTGGTTCAGAGCCTTGGTTGCAAGGCCCATAGTTTTGTAGGTCACCACACACCATCAGAAAATAAATAAATAATAAATAAAACAAAAAGAAAAGCTCTTTGGTTTTGTGATATTTCTTATTCATATTGGTCTCCAAAATACCTTGACATTTAAATCACATCATTACAGTCTTCTTGCTAAACCCACCAAGTTTTTACCAAAGAGATCAATGCTATTTGGCAACAAAAAATTGTACAAAATGCAATTGAAACATTTTATGCAATCTAAACAGCAAAATTTCAATAATTGTGTGCTTTAAATAATAATAATAATAATAATAAAATTAAATAAAATAAATTCAAAGTAGAATAAACCCGCTAAGATATCCCAAGGCTTAATTTAGTCTCAAAACTTAACGATTAAAAATATCAAAATCAATTTTTTACAATCAGATAATCGAAAAACTATTATGAAAGACTTTTTATTTTGGGTGGATAACTATTATGAAAAAATTATTTCAGAAGAAATCATGCATAAAGCAAAATTCGAAAGCTATAATGCTTGAAGAAAGAAAAAAGAAACAATGGCAATCATTACATGACTTCAGATGTAATTAAATATAACCATATAAATTCGTATTAATATGCTTATAAACAATACTCAATTGAATTACCATAGTATCACATTCCAAACTCCATTATCGAGCAGAAAATTTGCTACCCAAGGCAAAAACAAAACCAATCATGTGGGACATCGACGACAAAAATGATAGCCTCAAGATAGCAAATCATGTAGCAATAATGCATCAAAATGTAAATAATACGTATAATTAAAAGCATAGATAGCTCAAAATAATACATCACCGGTCAGAAACATCTTTAGTAATTGAGTTTTTTTTGGTAGATATCTTTAGTAATTGAGTTGAACGTGGTTAAGGATTCATTTTTCTGAGACAGCACGGCGCTTTTTAGAGGCAACGTGGCCGATTTTGGAGACCTGGAAATCAAAAAGAGGGAAAAAAAAAAAAAGCGTACCGGTTAGTCTAAGCCAAATACAACTAGTGTACAAGAAAACAAAAGAAAATAGTCAGAAAGCAATTACTAAAACACCAAGAAGTTTCTAGTGACCCGTACTGTCTACAATCACAGCAGCACCAACAATTTGATTTAGGTTAGGACCTAACAGTTTATGATAAATAACTACATAATAACACAAAATAATAAAAAGAAATTCTCCGTGAAATCTAAAACCTACAAAATTATTAAGAAGAAATCTAACAATACAAGTTAATAAAAAAATCTTCATACGTGAAAATTATGTCTAGCCAATAGTAACATCAACAAGCCAAAAATGCAGTAACATAACCACAATATATTAGTCATAATGCACCACATAACCGCATTAATTTGGAAGCATAGTTGGTAATATACAGATCTTAATATAAATATTCTTCTAACTTCATGTAGATTCAACTTATACACACTTCGCTAAACCAGTGTCAAGTTTTTTAAAAATAAGGACTTCTCATGGAAACAGAGTGCAGACAACCATTGAAAAGATATCTTATAAGGTATAATGAACTAACCTTGCATTTCTCGTCTAAAGTCTTAACAGCCTCACACATTGCATAAAAAGTCATCTTCTTCACCTGTTTCAACAGGAGCAGAACTTAAACTTCTAAATATACTTAACAAAGAAACTCTCAAACATAATTTAATTCTATGCATAACATAAAGTCAAAGCAATTAGTCCCCCTGGACAAAGAAAAACCTAAAGGCAACTCAAATATGTAAAATTAGAGATTGTTTACATGGAGAGATCAAATTCAGAATACCATAGCTCTCAACATCCACACATAAACTACAAGAACCAAGACCAAATTTGCACAGATAACCATCCAAACAAACTATAAGAAAGATAAATGAAATGGTATACCTCCAGTTTGTCCTCTTTAGCCCTATGACTTGGGGGAAGTTTTCGGAATTCTTCTGCCAAATTAATGCAATCACCAACATTTTCAGGTGAGACGAAGTCAAGTGCAACCTTGATGCAAGACTGGAAGAAATCAAAGCAAACTCCATCACAATCACATCTATATTTGTACAGAAACATAACAATCGATCACAATGCAAATACATGTTACAAATAAAGCAAGAGTTTATATTGACCACAAAACCTTCTCATTCCAAGATGTCTTGTGTTTTCATTTATTGCTGGAACCCAAAAAAAAAAATGAAACAAAACAAAAATACCATAAAAAAATAACAGAAACAGAAATGAAAAGGGGAAGAAAGATCCTGTAGTCATTTTATTCATAGCTTCCATATTTAGCACTCAGTCATTAGTACTTAGTCGAGCACACATGTTTCAAAGATTGTCCTATAAAGTCCAGAGTAAGACTAATTTCATAATAGAGCCATTAGCTTGTTAACAAAGATGAAACAATGGGGATAATCTATTATGCTATGTATTCTTGGCACAACTCATACCCTATTTTTTTAGGGTTTTTAGTTATGAGGTATCTTACTTTCATATATGACCTTACAATCCTCCTTTATATGGTAACAAAAATCAGAGAAAATCACTCTTCCATGTATTTCCTTAAATCAGGGTCTTGTTTGAACAAGTAAATGTAGATCCGCTTTCTAGTTCTGTAAATTAGTTAATAAATGTGTAGCAAATAGAAACTGAGAAGCACCCTAAGCACAGAAAAAAGTCCACACACCACCCAATTGACACAACCGAGTAAAATCTCCTTGTGCCTCAGCGGTTACATGACCAAACAAGGGAAAAAAATAATTGGAATAACTTTGATTTAGTTTCAAATAAGCCATATCACTGAATTTCATCTCTCACAGGAGTCGCAAAAATTATGTTGCTTCCCAGTTTGCTTGTGATTGTTTGAGATGAAAGACTTGCAAGGCCCTTGATCAATTTATCAGCATGTTACCCATGTTGAGACATGTTTGAGTTAAGAGGCATTACATTGCTCAAATGAGGAAAGTAAACTCTGTAGCTTGTCTATCTCTTCCTTATTAAAGACTCTCATCTCTGGAGAGAGCTGTAAAGAAATCATGATAAACCTCTCCTCCAGCGAACTGGTCTGCCTCATCTTCCACCATTCTTCTTTCCCAAGACATGGTTTTCCATAGAGCTTCCAGCATGTCGCTTTGTTACACCCTAGTTTTTACAATGGCAACACCAAAAACAATTTTGGCTGCCTAGTTTGTGTGATTTAAGGGCTGTTTGATATCATTTTTATTTTTGGTATTTCTAATTTTAGTTTTCCTCTTAAACATTGTTCGTAGTTTGCTTACTTCAAAGTTAATTAATGATGTAGCATGCAAAGGTAAGTTAGTGTTAGCGTTGGCTAGTCTTTTCATTTTTCTCTAAATGCAAAGGAAAAAATAAAATAAACAGAAACACTAATGGGCCGTTTAATAACATTTACATTTTTGGTTTTATGTTTGTACCTCAAAACTTAGTTAATCTTTATAAAAAAAAAAAAAAAGAAAAAAAAAAGCTTAATTTTAACTAATCAAACACATTACACACAAGCTAAATAAAAAAGATTTTTTTCACAAATGCCCTCTAAATTATACACAAAGTTGCAAATTACCATCCAAACTACGAAATTGACATTAATAACCCCCTGAACTTTAGAATCAATTGCAAATTACACATGGCAAAAACATTTTTTGACATGAATAATTCAATCTAATTTATTTTTTCACCTATTGCCACCTACATCAGTCTTTAATATCCCTCAACCTCTAATATAGAAAAAGTACATCTGAATAGAATGTGTTTATAAATCATGGGACAATTTGCAACTATTTCTAATGTTTAGGGGATATTCATGCCAAATCTATAATTTATAGGACAATTTGCAGCTTTGTACATAGTTTATGAAACATTGGTGCCAAAAACCCAAATGGAAAACAAAAATTTTATCAAACAAGCCCTTAGTTTCTCACGAATCAACAATAGCTCCACAATTATAAGCTAGCTTAGTAGTAAAGTAACCAACACTAGACATAATTTTGGACAGTCCTTTTGCACTATTCCCTCATAATCAAGAAGACTTCTTCCATATCTTAAGTTTTGAAAACTCAATTGGAACATAATATATAGTTGGAAAGCTCTAGATGTAGTTGAATGAAGGGGAACTATATTGCTCAAATGAGGAAATCAAACATTGTTGCATGTCTATTTCTTCCTTGTTAAATCCTCCCATCCCTAGAAAGTTGGTTATTAAAAATCATGGTAAACAATATCCATTGGTAATGCATTTTTTATGTTTTAGTGTTTTCTCATGAGTTGTGTGTAGTTTATTTAACTTAAATATTAGTTAGACTTCTCAATTAACTCAAAATGTAAAGGAAAAAGAAAAACAGGCATAGCAAATTAAAACATTTCAAACCATTTATCATTTGAAGTTTATGTATTTCTTTTTTCCTTCATATTTAAAGATAGGAAGATTCATAAACTCCAACGAACTTTTGAATTAAATAAATTACACACAACTCAAGAGAAAAAACTTAAAGCCAAAAACAAAAACTTTACCCGATAGATAAATAGATGAGGAGAAGTTGTGCATGAGACCGTAGAAAATCTATAAAAACCTCCCCAGAGTCACAGATAAGCAGGATAGATGAAGAGAAGCGCATGAGACCCTAGAAAAGGAAGAAAAATGGCTGCAGGTAGGCTTTTCTTTTTTGTAGCCTTAATACCATTATTCCATTTACTTCTTGAACAATTCTACAAAGTATACATAGACTATTTCATTATGCTAAACAAAATAAAAAGGAACTGAATCTTTTGCATTACTTATAAACCTTGATTATCATATAATATGTTAGGCTTCTCAACCTTTTAAGCCATAGTCCTTCACAAATCCCATGTGCAATGCCCTTAGTTCAACTTCAGCACTGCCTCTAGCAACAACGGATTGTTTCTTGTTCCTCCAAGTGACTATGTTTCCCCAAACATAGGTACAATATCCCAAAGTTGACCTATCAGCTATCGATCCAACCCAATCTGCATCTGTAAAAACGTCAATGTTCCTACTTGTTCCTTTTTGAAAAATAAGCCTTTTCCGAGTCATTTTGAGATATTTAAGAAAATGGAAAATAGCAACCATATGTTCTTCTGTTGAGTTCATGAACCGACTAACAACATTAACAGGAAAAGCAATATCAGGTCGAATGTGAGCTAGGTAAATGAGTCTCCCAACAAGCCTCTAATGCCTACCTTTTGCTATTGGTAAGCTTCCTTCCATCATTCCATTTTACATCCATTGGAGTGTATATTGGTTAACTTCCTAGCATTCCAATCTCTTTATGTAGGTCCAAAGTATATTTCCATTGGGACACTACAATACCCATTTTAGATCAAGCTACCTCCATCCTAAGAAAGTATTTGAGCGCTCCAAGATCCTTGACTTCAAATTCTTTTCCTGGAATTCATTTAAGCCTGTCTATTTACTCTTCATAATCTCCAATGAGAATAATGTCATCTACATACACAAAAGAATACCCTTTTCTACTGACGAATGCTTGAAACTAGCATGTGATTAAATCATCCTTGAGTGAAACCATGTCTCTTTATGGATTTTGTGAATCGATCAAACCATGCTTGGGGAGACCGCTTAAGACCATACAATGACTTTTGAAGCTTGCACACCTTGTTGCTATTGTTGGAAATTTCAAAATCAAGAGGAATTTTCATATAAACTTCATATATCAAGTCACCATTAAGGCGTTTTTAACATAAAAATTTCTTTGCCTTTCTAATATCTTCTAGTATCGAACACTATCTTCTAGACAATCCCATTTGATATCTTCAAACATATCCAACTACTGCCAAAAACGAGTGAGCTTGTTGTAGTATTGAGTCACATCCATGTCTCCATGCTTTAAGTCATGAAGAGTGGTATCCAACTCAAACAATTTAGAAGTATTTTCACTATCCAAGTAGGTTTCTTTTACAGCATCTCATATATCTTTACTTGTCCTATATAACATAAAAGTTTGTCTTGTCTATCTCCATGAAGTTGACAAGCTAGGACATGATCTTGTTGTTCTCTCATTTCCATAACTTGTACTTTGGATCATCATTGATGGTTCTTCCTTTTCACTAGTCAGATAGTCACCTTTTCCCTTTCCACATACATACATCATCACAAACTATGATCGTTGGAAGGAATTTTTTCCGTAAGGTTGGTGTCTAGTGCTGCCGCAATAGAGATCCATCAAATCCCCCTGTATTGCTTGATATAACAGCCATTTGTTCAGTAGATGTAACCGATGAAGAATTGGAGTTATCAGTTCCAATTGTGGCACCACTTTTTGTAGACATGAGGACAGAATTGTGCATGAAGAATTTTGGAGTAACAGGTGATGATAGCAATCGAGGTGATACAGCAGCAAAGGTTTAGGTTCTGCGACTAATTCAGAACCCATAATTAGTTGGAGGGAACATCGATGCCTCCTGAATTCACCAGAGACAGATTCTACTGCAGGCTAGAAAAAGGAACACGTTGCTCCAATACAAGCAATTTTTGGAGAAAGATTTGAATACCGGAAAAGTATTCACATAATTCTTATTGAATGATTACAAAGAGAAGCAAACAGCCTTATTTATCAAGATTCCAACTTGATAAATTAGGAAATACAATCTGGAAAATTAAAGCCAAGAAAGTCAACTCTTTAATAGCCGGACAACAACTCAGCAACCAAATCTTAGCAAATAAACCAACTAAAGATTAGGAAAAATAAAGAACGAGCTGGAAACTAGAAAAAATAGGATCAACCACAAATTTATATTAAAAAAAATCAAATATTGAGGGAATAATTAAGATTTGTTTCCAAATAAGCCCCATATCAGCTGGATTTCTCAAATTAAAAATATATATGTAAGATTTATATATAATTGTAGCGTCCTTCGAAAAAGTTCAAGGATATTTCACTATCATTTTTTTTTTCTTTTCTTTTCATTTTTTTAAATTTGAAAGATGTTATCAAACTTATTTTGTTTAGCTTTCTTATATTATATCTGAGGATTACTCATCCTCTTCTTTATTATGTAGTATATTTCACTATCTTATGTATTTGTATAGCACAAAAATTTAGTCCAACTGTAAAAGCATGTGATTAATTAAGAAAACAAATAAGCTAACATAAAGTTTAAAGAAAAAGTTTATAGAGAAATTAGTTTTGATAATTTAACTTACCTTCAAGTTTCTGACTTGATGAGGACAGCCTGCAGGTATAAAGACAGCTTCTCCCAGTTTCTGAATAAACGTCCATGGTTCAATTCCTATTACACAGCATACAAGCATATAATGATTATGATTATTATAGAAGTTGATCCAACAAATCCCCATAAGCATGCAACAAGGATCATGAGACCAACCATATTCCTCCTTTAGCTTCCTTTTGTGCTCTAGAGTCAGATAAAAGGTCTGATCATGTATGGGGTGAATAACCTATACCAGAAAATGAATAAAAAATAATGAAAAAGAAGAAAAAAAAAAAACAAAAGCATACGTACACTAGAAGTGCCAACTCAGAAACAAATTAGTCGGTGTACAATTGTGCAAGTGAAAGAAAACAGCTGAGCATTTATGCATGGAAAAAAATTATTGTTTTTAGCAGAAAACTAAATAATTAAATAGTTCAAAATAATGTTCAAATATACCATAGACCAAAAGGCATACAAAGAATCAATGAACAATAGTCAAAAACTTGTGGCCAAACTAGCAAATTCAGGCTTGAGCTAACATTCAACTTAAATTGAAACAGTTGTTGATTCTCTCCTGAAGCACTAAGACACATAACTTTCTCTAAAACAACTTCAAAGGCAATCAGTGGAAATTTCTACAGTGAACCAATTCAAAAAGGTTAAATAAATCCTTGCATAGTAAGGAGCAAAACCAATATCATTTGATATCATAAGTGCACATATCATGTAACCAAAATATTGGATATTAAAATAATTAACACAGTTTATATTATAAATATAACTATCATAAAAAAAAGCAGCGCATTGTACTTATAAGTGTTCACGATTAAAATGAAGATTGCCAGTAAAGGTGTAAATATTAATCACTAAGAAGATACCTGCGGCAAGGGACAGCAGTGAATGTGCCTGAATTCCCGGAAGTGCTTCTTAAGATATTCATTCAGCTTTGGAATGTCCTGTCTCCGGAAAATGTCCCAAAGAGCACCTCCCTCAGCTGCTTCCACCTCTTCCAGACTATTTTCAGAGCTGATTGACAGCTTACAAGACCTATCATTAAGATTACTACTGCATGCTTCATCCACAGTTTGATCATTTCCAAAAAATTCTCTTTGGTCTTGCTCATGGTGCCTTTTTTTCAGCTCTTCTATATTAGCAAGTTCTTCAGGTTCTAAGGCCAGCTCATCAGTGTGCATCAGAACATTAACCTGAAATACATTAATTGAACCAAGGAACTTTAGCATTTAAAAGACATAACATGAAAGAAATAAATCATCCCCTCAGATATGTAGTTCATAAGAAATAATTGGCCCACATTCTTTTTTAAGACTCAATGGCACCAATAATTACGTTAACAACACATATTATATCTTGATGCCATCTGCAGGTAGAGAATTTAGACCAATAAGCTCCAAAGCATGTGAAAATCCAGAACTAAAATTAAAAAATACAAAATATATTTGCTAGACTAGAACCTCAATGTGTTTTTCTCTTAAATAGACCTAACTGCTTTACACGAAAATGTACCAGAGAGACCAAATAAATTACACAGATAAAAAAACATATGAATCTTCTTGGTTATCAACTCTCTATCATGTTGGTTTGACATCCATAGTTGAGCTCACTTCCTAAACAATTAAACATACGCATATCCATTGATGATAACTAGATCATAAATAGAAAAATAGCAAATGTTGTTGTGTTCAAATCTGCTATTAATATTTGTTGGTCTGGACATGCAAAGCCTAAATATTTTCTGCAATTTATTGGGCAGGACTACAAATAACATAGTTTGATTGTCTATTGTATTAACTTGATATAAATTATTGAGACCACTTCCAAAAAAAAAGCTTAAACTTTTGAGATTGATGGTAACTTGAAAACGGAAAACTATGCATTTTTCTTAATCTAACTATGCTGCAGTGAACAAGTTTACAATTAAGAAAATTTAAACATTCATGTATGATGAAACCCACTAAGTAAATTGAAATCAATGTAGAGAAAATTCAATTTGTTGTTGCTCTCTAAAGTTATAAATTATAAATAATACAATGAACCATCAAAGAGAAGATTAACTTAATATCAAATCAACATTTATATTGACTTCAAACACAAAATATGTTACCAAAATCCCAGCAGTTAAAATAGCATCCACACCTATGATCCAGATGGCAATGAACAAGGCATTGACTACAAGTATTCAACACAGAAAAAAATAATGCATACACATAAATGTATGCCTGTGTTTATAAATAAACATGAAACTTGCAAACTGTAAATCAGCCTCACTTTTTTATGGTTATATTTCATATTTTGGTTAAAATTTATGGTTAAGTAGCCACAACGCATAACCAGGGAAAGTAAGAAAAGGAGAAGACTAAAGCTAAGCAAACATAGAAAACTAAGGTTGTTAAAACAGATAAACACCTTAGATAAAAACTTAATAAGTCTAATGATTATTAAAGACCTATGTCCTGCTTTCACAAACCCATATTATGATCTCCATCAAAAAGATACAAGTATGATTAAAAGTTTGGAACTCAAACCCATATGTCCTATAGGAAGTGTCATAGCCTGTACTAGCATTCGTAGATTCCAACCCTTCACCAAATTCATCTGGGTCCTAGGAGTGTAAATTCGACCTGCTAGGCCATATACTGATTGAGTCCTCATAAAAAACTCTACACAGCCTGGAAAAGCCTGAAGCAAAACCAATATTTTATCTGTAATATTTACTTCAAAGTTATCAAATTGTTTCGGTTATAAATAAAATCCAACATTTTAATTATACATTTAGTTGATTTATTTATAAGCCTTTAAACATTTTACAATTTTATTGAGTGGCCCAACTGAGACCCAAAGCTGAAGCCTGGAGTTCATAGGGTCAACAAGGGCCTATAGCATTCAATTTGGACCCAGCCTTATGTAAATTCTTCTCCCTACTACTTGTTATAACTTTGTTAAAATGTGGAAGTTTTTAAAGAGATAGAAGACACAGTTACAAGCAGGACCCCTAAAACCCCAAAGTTTAAAATAAAGAAAGCAAGAGATGTGAGACAATACAAACTTACCGCATCAGACATGTCGCAATGAAGCTTGGTTACAGAATCTCCACGTCCAAGTTCCTGAGCAAAACCATAAGCAATATATGTCTTAGGCCCCATATCTGGCTTTACAGATCCCTCAGGCAATTTGACAGCAAGGTTTAAAATACCCTCTTGAGGATGTGTATATTCCTTAAATGGCAAGGAACTGATAAACTCAACACCATGTCGAGGTAGGCGCTCTTCAAAATAATTAGACGGGGGCCAATCCTTTAATTTCAGTATCTGAGGCCACATTTTGAAACCAAACTGGCACTTTGAATATCCAACAAAGAACTTATGAATATTAATATCTACCTGCATTTCATCAGAAGAACATGCATTTCATTAGAAGAACATATCACTAATTGCAATTATTCAGAAAAAATCACTTTATAATTCAAAAGTAATAATATTAGGAAAAAATGAAAGTAATAATAACACTCAAGAGGACCAGAATAGGAAGAAATGAGAAACAAAACCTACATCCTTAAGAAGCAAGAAAAAGTTCCAGGTGCAAATTGGCATATAACTAAATTAATGGGAATTACTTGCAAGGAATCAGAATGGAATCAATTAAGCCATTTACTACTTGCCCAATTGTGCACCTGACAATCTTATCAATACTAAATGAGAAAACTGTTACCGTCACATTTTTGGGGCAATATCACATTGTATGTCTTAAAACACCATAATATTTTAAGAAAAATATTGTACTTTCCCAAACAAATCGGTTCATATTTTACAGGAAATGACAATTCATTTTGGCACAATATTGGAAACACAGTAATGAGGTACATATATTCATTTATATGCTTGATGGATTTCAAGATGGATTTCAACACAATCAAAGGCATTTCAAATCCACAACCAAAGCACAATGTACTTAAGAAAGTTGAGTTAGGCAATGGTAAATCTAATGTCCATGCTTATGAAAGCACAAAATTTTCAGACAGTGCAATGCACGTAAAATTACTAAAATCATCACAAAAGATGTCTCCACCAATTTCAATAGACCATTAGGAAATAAAAATAAAACAAACAAGTATGAAACATCAATAAGCAATAAAATGACAGAGAACAAGACTTTTAATGAACTCACCTCACACCAATCCAAGCAATCAATGGCTTTGACTTCCAAATGTTTTCCATGCTTGGCATGTTGCATTTGACGACATGCACGCCACATGACCAATGGTTCCCAGCTTAAACCAGATGTAGTTTCAAGCACATTACTCACAATCACAGGCTGACCTCTCATCCAATGTGACTGGAAATGCTTCAAATCCTGATGTTGGATGTCTTTCGCCGTAGGACAGTACAAATAGTTGTCAACAGAATCCTCTCGAGAAGCTGCTTTCCTCAATTTATCACTGCTCAAGTCAACATTGCCAGCATTATAACACGAACACTGCTGTGCAGGTGTTCCAGTGACATCCAGAAGCTTGGATAATTCTTCTGCTTTCTTTACCAACTCTGAAACCTCATTTTCTGAAATGATGCACCTCAATTCAAGAAGACCACCATCACAACCTTGCAAGTCCTTTGGAGGGCAAGGAATGCTTCCATCTTCATTTGCTTTCCAATCAGATTTTGACTGCACAAGGTCCTTGGGGATAGTGTTCTCTGGAATGTCATATTTTTTTGCTTCTCCACCATGCAAATATTCTAGGCCTTGGTCAATATACTGCATACCAACATCCTCACCACCTCCTTGCAAATTTCCATCTCTAATCTCCCGACAACAGATAAGGCAGAGATCATATGAACAAATAGGACAGCTTCTGTGAAAATCAACGATAGAAGTTTTGCAGTTGTCACTGCCAAGGAGAAAATGTAAAAGAATTTATCAGAACAAAACAACCATAAAAAATAAATAAAGACGTTCCTGGAAAGGCCATACCAGTAAACACGCTCATTATCAGAACAATCTGACTTTTGTATCTTTAGCTCTGAAGGAGATAGTCCTGCCAACGTGAACATCCAGTCATCAAATTGACAAGATAACATAGTTTCACTTCCAAATTATATACATATACTTTGTTCAGTAGGTCCAAGGTAGGAAGGGAGACAACCCACTATCCAGAAAGTAGAAAGAAAATCTTAACACTTGTTCTGTTATGACATGACAGAGAAAAACAAACCAGCCCCAAGGAAGTGCCAATACTAAAACATATGAACATAAATGATATACCTAATGAAATGAAAAATGAATTTGTATCAATGTAAAAGTCAGTCGTCTAATCACAGAATCATTTCCAACCAATAAAAGAAAAGTGTAACAAGATTTTTTCTAACTGCCTGAAGCATGAAACAACCTTAAAACTATGTTCTACGTGAAAGGCCATTTTCCAATCAACTACAGCCTATGTTTATTTGTCAAGCAAGCTTTCAAGGGAAGTTATTGAACAAAAGCATAGGAAAATGAAAGAATGAGAAGATATTAAAAAATTGTTTTGGTTTGCAGGAAAAGATAATTTAAACTTTCTAACAATACATTTTCCTGCAAAAATGCAGCATGTTTTATAAGCAGAAGTGTTTCCTACAGGAAAGCAGTTGGTGGAAGGGACGCATATTCCCTCAAGAACCAAACAGAGAAAATGCACAGAAATAGTTTTATTTTCCTTTTCCAGTCAATCAATTGGAACCATAAGCTCCATTATCCATTTCATTGATATTAGAGTTAAAGAACGACTATTTTTCCTTGCATAAGATAGTACAAGCAAGAATTGAATCTTAAATGAGTTCCAAAACCAAATTCACAAGACAGACAAAATATACCTTGTCTCATAGCCTCCATCTCCATTTCAATCACTTGTTCATCATTCAGTCTTCTCAAGAAAGGAAGAAGCACTTGTAACAAATACTTAGAGTACTCAATTTTTTTATCTTCGTCAATGTCTAATTTGAGGTTCTTCAAATTCTACAGTAAACATTAAAATCTTAAAGAAACTCCACTTAGATATTAAAAAAAAGGGGAAGAAATTTACAATACAATAAGAAATTTTCATGGGATGGGTAGAAAAGGAGAAATTGACATCAAGTAGTGCATCCAAACACAAGCATGTTTTGCAATTTAAAGAAATTTACAATAGAATAAGAAATATTCATGGGATGAATAGAAAAGGAGAAACTGACTTCAAGTGGTGCATCTAGACGCAAGCATGATTTGCAATTGCAATTTCTACGGCATACAGGACATTCCTTAGCAATGTCATCCTCCGGGATCCCAGGATACCTGCAAAACACAACACTTAGTATTAACAACCATAAAAGCCATTGAAGATGAGACATTAAAAAATGTAAACAATTAGCGGACTTAAACATAATTATGGAAAGGCCATCCAGTTTCCATCCTGTAATTTAAACCAAAACTGAAGAAGAAACCACTTTATTACATTCAATTAGCCCATACAGATTCCCCGCTGGCACAAAATTCCAACAATAATTTATGTTATGGGAAATATTAACAAAAAGAAAAAGAAAAAAGTTAACTGCTTCCCTTCTATATTTGTTTTACTGCATTGCATGCATTATAGCTTCCATATCTCTCCCTATAAAATGTCAGAGCATTTTGATGGGATTACTCTTTTCAAAACCAAATCCAACAGTGACTAATAAACTGTACAAAGACAAACTCACCTCCAAATTTGCTTCACATAACAATATAAACTAGATGAAACAAATCCAACATGTTTTACAACTTTACAATTAGAAATCTTTTAAGACACAGATAGAAACAAACTG
The DNA here is from genome assembly GCA_007844105.2 of Rhamnella rubrinervis. Taxonomy (NCBI): domain Eukaryota; kingdom Viridiplantae; phylum Streptophyta; class Magnoliopsida; order Rosales; family Rhamnaceae; genus Rhamnella; species Rhamnella rubrinervis. The sequence goes on along the minus strand of CM017574.2, from coordinate 21,001,025 downwards.
AAAAACAAACACATACCACTTCTGTATGCAAGGGACACAAAAGCGCTTTCTCTTACATTTTCCACAGTGAACAACCTGCCCCTTATCATTCCTCTGACATTGATGACACATTAAAGAGTCCTTCATCCATGAAAATCCAAAATCAGAACAATACCCAACTTCATTAAACATTAAAATAGAGATAAAAAGCACCAGTATAACAGAAATTTACAGAAAGGGAAGCTTCTTACTTTATTAAGCCTCTTTATCTTTGGCTTTTCTTGGTTCAAAACATTTAACACGCGCTTCCTCAGTACCCTTCCGCCCACCTTAATCCCATTTTCTCCACCTACACCGCCTTTTCCTTTGTCTCCTTCTGACTCCAAATCTCTGACTCCATTAACTTTCGCCTTTTTTCTTCCATTGCCACGCCGTTCATAAACTTTAACACCCGCATTCTCTACTCCACCACCATCAGAATCACCACCTGCTTTGCCTTCTACTGCTTTCCCTTTTCTTCTAACCTGTCGACCACGGTTTCCAGTGGAAACTTCTTCATCTTCCACGTTAGGCTCACAATTTTCTCGGCCATCGTCAATGGGTAGCTTCTGATCCTCTGGATTTTTCCTCTTCCTTCTAACCTTTCGCATAGGTTTCTCCAAATCATCTTGATCTTTTTCCCCAAAATAGCAGTCGAATGTATACTCCACATGCCTTGGAGTCCTCAGTCGACTCTTTATCGTAGGAATTCCATCTTCCTCCTGACCATTCTTGTCCGCAAAATCCGAACTTTTTGACACAACCTCTTTCCTCCTACCCTTTCGGTCACGTTTCTTCTCAGGAACTCGATCAACATCGTCTTCCACAACAGTCTTCACCTCAAAATCCCCAATTTCCTCGACTTTCTCCTTTTGCTTCCGCTTCCTACCACGCTGCTTCTTCTTCTTCGCAACAGTTTTTTCCTTTTCCGGAAACCCATCTTCCTCCTCAGGAAGAGACTTTACTCGGAGAACCTCGTGACTTTCCAAAGCTTTCTCCTCAGTCTCTGGAACTTTCTCTTCATCTTGCACTTTTTTCCCTTCACAGCCCGACTCTTCCTCTACCGGAAACCCTGAAAACCCTCTTTCCTCCCCAGTACGAGAATTTTCTCGGAGACCCTCGTGATTTTCCGGAGCTTTCTCGTCAATCTCAGCAACTTTTGCTTCAGTCTCAGAGACCCGCGGTTTTCTACCACGCTTCTTCTTCTTAGCAACAGCTTCCCCTTCTTCTTTTACCGAAAACCCATCACCCTTCGCGAGACGAGAATTTTCTCGGAGACCCTCAGGATTTTCCGTAGCTTTCTCGTCTATCTCAGCAACTTTCTCTTCAGTCTCCTCCCTCACTACCTTTTCCCGCCGCTTCCTACCCCGCTTCGCCATCTCTGCTATCTCCGAAAGAAACACGCGCAGAAAAGCAGAGAGTGAGAGAGAGACAAGAGACAGAGACTTTATAGAGAGTCTTGGGCTTGGGAAAACCAAAGGCCAAGACACTGTTTTAGTGAAACAGTGGGATTGAATTTGGATTTTGAAAATCTGGCGGCAAATATGGAAATCTTAGGGTTAGTTTACTTTTAAAGCAGTGAATTTTAGGGTTTCGGATCAGTGAAAATCTCACCCGAACCATTTTCTCGTGATTTTTTTTTTTTTTCAATTTTTTTTTTACAATAATCATCATAAACTTTATAATCCCTAATGCCATATAGGAATGTACCTTTTTAAAATTGTCTCCTATGTAAAAAATAATAATAATAATAATAATAATATGGCTTCATTCCATTGGCTTTTAATGTGACATAAATTGATTAAAAATTTTAGTATACAATTTAAAATGGAGACAAATGGATTGAAATTATCCCATATATCAATTTGTTTTTGTTTTGTTGTCGTGTTAAATTTTGATGGATTTCATTACTAACATCCAAACAAGTAACCTAAGCAACAAAAGAATAGTTATGTAAGTATGTTGAAATTGAGGATATTTTAAAAGCAAATAGGAAAATAAATGATTGAAAACATGAACAGCAAATTGTCTTTTTTTCTCTTTCTTTTTTCTTTTCTTTTTTTTTGTTTACCAAATAAACAAATTGTCTTTTTTTAATTTAAGATTAGTTTTGCCCAAAAATATTTAAAATTAAACATATAGAATTCTCTCTCCTTGTCCCTTCGTGTCTTTCACCCCCGACCCTTCATTTAATGTTGGATATGCACATCATTCTATGTTTTGATTTAATTTTTTCTTTGATCTAATTAAAAGCCACATCATGTTTTCCTATTAAAGACTTTTCTTTAGAAAAACCCTCAAGCAGCTCTGCTATTTGATTCTCAAAGGTTACGGGCTTTTCATCGTCTCGTTCAAGTAGTGATGTAGCAAAATAAAGTTTTAATGAGATTAACAAAAAAAATTAAAAAATAGAATAGTGTAGTATGTTTATATTCCTTGGATGTTGAGTAAATGAGTTGAGATTTAAAGGCAATGAAGTATAAAGGAGCCAAACATATATTTTGTTTATGTAAACCAAGAGTATTTCCAATAAGATCCTAAAATTCAATGTAAATGCCAAATTTTGATGTTAAGTTTATTTTCGTACTCAAGTAAAAATATTAAAAAAATGTTATAATTTGGCAGTATTATTTTTTTTTCCATTAAATATAGTGTTAAAATGATATTGTCATTCTTTAAATATTGTACAAAGTGAGGTGGATCCGATGTTAAAAGCAAAAATATATAATATTATTTATTATAATATATATGTTAAATTTTGATATTGATATTTATACCAATGCCAAAATTTAAAAATAATAATGTTCGTTTGATAATTTTTACTAGAGATGCTTTAAGTGCTTGTTTGGAATAACTTCAATCTCTAGTTTTGGACAATAGAAGAGAAGTAAGAGCTAGAGATTTGAAAACAGTATTTGGCAATGTTATATGAAAAGAGATTTAATAGTATAATTTTGGTATTTATACAACAAAAGTGTAAAATAGGCATTATAAAAGTTTTATATAACAACAAACAACTTCTTTTGTTTTTTGACAAAAGGTTTTTAGAGAAGCCACTCTTCACTAGCTTTGTTTGAAACTCTTTTTGTGAGATCCTAACTGTATTTAAAAAAAAAAAAAAAAAAAGAAAAGATAATTTTGTTAAAATATTAATGTTTATTTAAATTTATAAGATAAGTTTATTTGATTATGATTTGTTGTTTTAAAATAAAAATAAAATATATATATATTTTGTAAACAAAAAACTAAATATTGATAGATATTATTTTAAAATTTACATAACTCTATTAAAATTCTTCTTAATAAGTTTATAAAAAAGAAAAGAAACACTATATGTTTATGTTTGATTTATGCTTGCTTCCATGACTCTAAGCTTAGTTAAATATGCTACTTAAATTGTAATTTAAATTTTTCATGGAAAACTCTCTGTTTTTAGTATGTTCCTATTGATATTTGAAATTTGTGGATAATTTATACTTATATAACTCTGCTTGTTGTGAGCATTTTAGTTTTGTTTCACCCTATTTCAATTTTTCTACAATTTACTATAAATTTTTAATATCATTCTGTTTACTACATGTAATCTGACTAATTTGGTTTCATTGTGTATTTTCAAATGGTAAAGAAAATTATTTTAATCCAAAATTTTTACAGTTGTTCAATAGGACCCTTCTGAACATATGTGTCTAAAATTTAAAATTTTAAAATTTTGTAAAATTTATTATGCATTATTAAAATTTGCTCTACTTGCTGGAAAATTTTGAAAAAGTTTGATTTCTCTATTCATTTTTAGTGGACAAACAAACTCAAATTGCTTTGAAATTTTTACAAAAGATAATCAATAACGTTAGAAAACATTCTGATTTAGAATTATATTTTTTCAAATTTTTATAAATTATCTGTGAATTTTTTAACTTCAGTTGCTATGTTAGTGTAATTACCCAAAAGACAAATATATTTTTGAAAAAAAAAATAGTATAAAAAATAGATGGGGTATGTAAGTGTAATATTTCATATTATATTTGCTGTATTTATATAAGCGAAGACAATAAACAAAGCCTATTAGGATCAGTGCACAATGCACGTGCCCAAACTAATACATACATACATACATATATATATATATATATATTGACCAGATCAATCATGTCCACTAGTTTTCAATTCTATATCTACGTTCGAGCATAGCCCTCGACGTGTCAAAACCGATTGGAACCTTAGCCATGCAATTCCTATCCCCTACCTTCATTCCCAATTCAACTTCTGTCTTTGGTTAACCCTTCCCCACCACCATGTCCCTCTCCATCGTCCTCCTATGGGTCGTCAGCGTCTCTCTTCTTGCCCACTCTCAACCTAACCCTAGAGGTTTTTAATTTAATTGCACATGTACATCTCATTCTCATTTAACATTCAAATTTCTTTAATTATTAATTCAACTTTTTAATTTTTTTCTTTTTTTCTCTTAAGAAAAAAACCATTTCAAATCACATATTTTAACCTTTGCATTGTACTTCATTGTTTTTGTTTGGTTGCATAAGTGATTTAATTCATTTTTACTTCTTTGTATATCTTATTACCTAGTACGTATCCAATGCCAAAGAAGTTATAATGCCTGATCACGTGCATGCATGCGTGCATTTACGTACTGAATTAACATGCATGAATATATGCAGGTTATCTCTTAGACTGCGGTGCCGGAAAACAAAGCGGTTCCACCGTAGGAGAACTGAAATACATAACCGACGAGGGCTTCACATCCGTGGGAAACATCACCACCTTAAAAACACCAGACCTAGTGCCCATACTATCCACATTGAGGTATTTTCCGGACACTAGTGCGCGCAAATATTGCTATGTGATTCCCGTGGTGAAAGGTGGGAAGTACTTGGTGAGGACGACGTATTACTATGGAGGGTTCGATGGAGGGGAGGAGCCGCCGGTGTTCGACCAACTTGTGGAAGGTACAAAATGGGGTGTGGTCAACACCACGGAGGACTATGCCAATGGACTCAGCTCCTATTATGAGATTTTTGTCAGGGCAATGGGGAAGTCCCTCAGATTTTGCCTTGCGAGGAACAAACACACCAAATCCAGCCCTTTTGTTTCAGCAATAGAGTTGGAGTACATGGACAATTCCTTGTATAACTCCACCAATTTTAACAAGTTCGCGCTTACCACGGTGGCCAGAAATTACTTTGGTAATCAGGGTGATTCAATTAGGTACGACAAACTTGCCCTTTTTATATTTCTTGGTAAATTAATTGGAAAAATATTTGAGATGATATATAGCCATTCATATAAAAGCTTTAAGCTGATCGGAAGTAGATCTGTGGCTAGGAATCTACAGTGTTCGGGCTATAGGCACAGGCGAATTTTGTAACTGAATCATAGATATAGTTTTTAAGTGTCGAAATTCAATTGTGGCTTTCTTAATTTGTGGAATTAAAAGTTAATGAGAGAAATAATCCTGATGATGTTGTATATAATATCACGTGTAAAAAAAAAATGAAACTAGCTTTCCAGATGACAAATTCAACCGGCTATGGCAACCGTTTAACGACACGAACCCTACAGTGGAAAGCCACTCCAACATAACATCTTCAAGGTTTTGGAATGTACCACCAGCAAAAGCATTCAGCCATGCAATCACAACGAGTCGAGGAAAGACACTCCAAATTCAATGGCCAACGATGTTGCTGCCGAGTGCCAAGTACTACATTTCACTGTATTTCCAGGACAACCGGACTCCGAGCCCTTATAGCTGGAGAGTGTTTGATGTTGCAGTGAATGGTGAAACTTTCTACAGAGGTCTTAATGTGACAACAAGCGGAGTCACAGTGTATTCAACACAATGGCCTCTATCTGGACAAACTCAGATTGCATTGACTCCTGCAAATGGGATGCCTGTTGGTCCTGTCATTAATGCTGGTGAGATCATGCAGATTTTGCCTCTTGCTGGAAGCACCCTCAACAGAGATGGTACATCTTTGATATCAAATCTTTCTTATTTATAATTTATTTTTTGATTGGTACTAAACATGTACAAGTGCTGCAACTTTGGAGGTTTTGGCACATCATATTGATCCCTAAACCTTTCCTTTTGCACGTAACACCCCAAAAATGTGGTAAGTTTTCCACTGTTAGGATGAGTGGCACATGGGCAAAAGAGAAGGGCCCCAATAATGGTTCTTGTGAGGGACAAAACTGCAAATTCATTAAGGGGAAATGTGCCAAAATCTAGAAATATATATATATATATATATATATATTTTTAAAATAGAAATCAGTTTAATTGCTAAAACAAAATATTAAATTTTCTAAAACATTAAAAAAATTAAAAATCTTTATAAGTAATATAGAGTTTTTAAGATTTTTAATCTATTTAATTTTAATGCTTTGAACAATTAATTTTGCATACTGTTTTAGCAATTAAACTAATTTCTTTTAAAAAGTTTTCTTTTTGATAAAAAAATCTTCTTTTTTTGTATTTTTTTCTTAGATTTTGACACATTGCCCCCAAATTAAATTATATTGATTTGCATTAGTTTTTGAAAAAAGAGCATTATTGCCCTCCTGTTATGCTCCATGTGCCGCTCACATTTCAAGCCAATATCCTCTTTTTTATCCTTGTATTTTCATAAATTACACTTGCACCCCCTGTTATGTAATAAATTTATTTATTCATTGTTTTGGCCATTACACCCTCCAATGGCATAAACTCAATTAACGGTGTGTTAAATTTAAGGTAAATTAAAATGACAAAATTTTCTCCAATGAAGCAAACTATTTAACAGAATTTAACTCAATTTTTCTTTTTATCAAATCTATTTTTTTAATGTTGTTTTTTTTTTCTCTTGTGAATTTTCATATAAAATTTATTATATTCATTATATATGTATTAAATATATAAGTATATTAATTGTATGTGCTATAAAATATTATGATATTCATTATATATTTTTTTGCTTGAAAATGGTGAAGTGCTATCAAAGTTTTAAAAATCTTTTGAAAATATCTTTGCATATTGTTTTAGCAATTGTACTCATTTTTTAAAGCCTACATATTTTTATTACAAAAATGTCCTTTTATGGATTTTTGTTAGGTTAAGGCACATTGGTTCCTAACCTATATGTTTTGCATTTTAGTCCCTGAAAAAGGAACCATTAATGCTCCTATATTTTTGCCCCGTGTGTCACTGATCACATGGTAATTAGTTCTGTTAGAAAATTAACGAAAAATAGTTAGGTACTAACAAAGAAACACTTAACCCAATTCAGGGGCCTAAAAGTGCCAAATATATAAGAATCAATATGTCAAAACCAACATAGTTTTAGTTCAGGAGGTGTTCAAGCCAATGTCTCTTGTTTTCACTTTAGGTTCATTGTCGTCGCAATGGTTTGATCAAACCTCACAAACTCTTCTGCTTCTTCTTCTTCTTTTTAATACTGAGCATAATGTATATATAGATGGTTATTGTCATCTGAGTTGTTCCTTTAAAAGACAAATAACTTTTCTATTGCTTTTTTTATTTAATTGCACTTAATATTACATATGTTTTTGGTGTGTTATTTTATATTATTTTTGGTAAAAGCTTTTGGTGTTTTATTACAGTGGAGGTAATGGAAGATTTAGCAAGAACGTTCAACGACCCACCTTCTGATTGGAGTGGTGATCCTTGTTTGCCTACTGAGAATTCATGGACTGGTGTTGCATGTTCTTATGGAGAACATGTTCGAGTTGTTGCTCTGTAAGTTTCCATGAATGATGACTTCTTAAATTCATTTTTCTAACATCACCTAATTAATTCTTAATTGATTGCTTTATAATTTAAAGCTTAGTTACAGTAATAATGATGATTTATTTTTATTAATATTATTCTGAACTTTTTTGAACCAAAAGAAATTTAACTGGCATGGGGATGTCTGGATCATTACCTTCACAAGTATCCAACTTGACTGCACTCAACCATTTGTAAGCAATAATTTTTTCTTTTTCCTGATGATTATTTTGATTTCAAATTAATTCCTCTAAATATCATCATAATCCACTAAGTCCTATATTTTAATTAAAATTATATGCTTCTTATTTAGATGGCTTGGTGGAAACAAACTCTCAGGAAACATTCCAAAAAGTATGGGATCATTGAAGGAGTTAAAGACTATGTATGTCACACATTATATATGAAATTAATCAATTTTTCTCTATTTATATTATTGTTGGCTTTTCATATATTCATATCATATGCTGCATGACCAACTTTTACACGTTGTAAATCCTAAAATATATGTTATCATATACGTACAAGGAATTCCATTATAATTTAAAAATTAAAAACTAATGTCTACTTATCATCGTTCATGTCGTATGAAATACTTAACAACTCCTTTTGTGGTCATTTTGCCAAGGCATTTGGAAAACAACCAATTTGAAGGAGAAATTCCTAAATCATTAGGTCAACTTCCAAAACTTCAAGAGATGTGAGTTTAATTACTTATTAAAAAACCTTTATTTTTATAAACTTAATTTTTAAAGAGACATAATTAATTACTAAATTTTGGTTGCTTGTTTATACGATCAGATTCCTTCAAAATAACAAGCTCAGTGGCGAAGTCCCTAGTTCATTGCAAAACAAAAAAGGCATTAAAATTCAGTAAGTACATCCATATTATTATTTTTTTTCCTTCTTAATTTGCATATTTATTGTAGCTTTATTATTTTACTTACAACTGACAATTTCTCTTCAAATTTTAGGGTGTGATATCAGCAAAAGCTAAATGAAGGATATAATTGGGAAGTTTTATGCCTCAAATTAAACTATACCAATTCTATAACTCAAAATGGATGCCAAAATCTGACAGAGACACTAATTATTGGCCTGATTTAATTGCAATAATTCACTTTGTTTTGGAAGGTTCATGTGTTTTGTGCCTATTCTTCTATTGTATATATATTTTTGTGGAAAAGTATATCGTAACTATGAACCAAAAAATTAAAAGCAGCATATATATTAGACAATGAAGAAATCAATTGAGTTACTAAATGAAGATAGACCTAGTACTCTGTAATGGATTTTGAATAGGTTTTAAAACATAACTTCTCCTTTTCTTCTTCATAATAAAAATACAGAATAAAAAAATTTGTTATTGTTATTATTTATGAGCAGTCTATCAAATGAATTAAATAACCTATTGATAGGTGTTGGGTGTATTTCGGCTTAAGTGCCTGAAGCAGTTGGTAGTGCTTCCGAAGATAGGCTTGTGGGTTTTTTATTTTAAGATGGGTTTCCAGAGAAAGTCGCTGAGGCCTAAACTTTCTGGGCCTGTGGATACCTTGTTTGGATGTTGGTTGGATTTGGTTTGGGGCGAGCTGAATCAAAATGGTGTTATAATTAAGAGTATTTCTTCCTAGTCACAAATTTAAAGAGCATATCTAAAGCTAAGAACAAAAAAATACAAGCAATATTTCCATTCTACAAAGCTAATACAATATATTACCTCAAAATATTCCCACAACTAATGGTTAGTACAATGTTTCCACAACTCATAAGTGGTAAATACAATAAATAATACATATTTTTATGATCAAGAAGGAGGCCCTCAATATGATATGAATTAAGGAAGCAAAAATTATAACCTTTAAAATTAGTAACATGCAAGCCAAAGTCTTAAATGAAGGAAAAATAAGACTTTTCCCCCATGTTTGGCAACCCGGACTAGGTGGGACTGGACTAATTTTGTCCTATAATTAGTGAAGGCTGGTGTTTGGTGATAACATTGACTAATTAGTTCGGTACAAATTTAGTGAAGGTGGACAATTTTGTATTTAAAATTGTGGGCTGTTTGACCCACTGAATTGATAGGTCAAAAACAGTCTTTCTCTCTACTATTGACAAGTTCTTGCTACTATTAGTGAGCACAAACAAAGACTGTAAAATAGAAGTCTCGCTATACGAGCGAGATCTCGCTCCTTTGGGCGAGATAATTTCCTAAGCCCAAAATGAGTATCTCACTCGTAGTAGTGAGTTCTCGCTACTATTGGCGAGTGCAAACAAACACTAGCAAAATGAATATTTCGCTCGTAGTAGTGAGTTCTCGCTGCTATTAGCTAATACAAACAAACACTACCAAAATGAGTATCTCACTCATAATAACGAGTTCACGCTACTATTGGCAAGCTTAAATAAATACTATAAAATAGAACTCTCGCCTATAGGAGCGAGATCTCGCTCCTTTGGGCAATACATTTTCCTGAGAGGAAAAATGAGTATCTCGCTCGTAGTAGCGAGTTCTCGCTACTATTGGCGAGTATAAACACTGACTAAAATTGTCCTAGTCCTAGTCCGATCAGATTAGTCTCAATCCGGGTATAAAATTAATCATGTCTATTTTTGCATACCAAACATAGCCTTCCATGTAAACCAAAATAATAATAATAAAAAAGCATTTATGAAGATACACAAATACACAAGTAAGATGAAGTTCTAGTGAAATAAAAAACAAAAATGCAAGTGCTAAGAGACAACTTCTCCTAACCACAACACCAATTTCCTCTCCCTTACAAAACAAGTTCCATAGCACAAATCTTCCCACTGAAGACACTACTTTTTCCTACTTAACAAAGAAGTCCCAAAGTGGCCGAATAGGATGATGATGGATAGCAAAGGCAATTAAGATTTGAAAAGTTTTTAAAGATGGCAAAATGAAGAACAAGTAAAAGACCACAAGATCCTTTTTGTGAACTTGGGTTCAAGACAATTTTCAAAAGGAAATACACACAAAAAATCAATTTTTGTGGTGGACTAAAAAATATTTATATGAAAATGCTCAAATCCAAATCCAAAATAACTAAGACTTTTATTGTACAAGCTAAGAAAAATGGTTTCTCAAAGAAAAGTTTTAAGAAATAATAGAAAAAGCAAGAACAAAAAGAGATTTTCTAGGAGAACTTATAAAAGCCATTTTTTGTAGAAGCCATGAAAGACCATAAAACATTTAACTTGAAAAAAGAAAGCTTTTTAGCATGTATGCTCCTCACATGTGGTTCTCTGTCTATAAATTTCATATAAGTGGGATAATATAGAGAAGGATCAATAGAGATGGTGGAAAAAAAAGAATAAATTTTTATTCAAAAACACAAAAGATAAAGGAGAAAAACTCTCTTTCCCTTTAATGAATTTGAAGATCTAGTTTTTGAGGAAAAGAACTAACAAAAACTAAAGGGTTTTTTCGTATTTTCCTCAAAGAGAGCTCCTTATGTGGTTGAAAAGATGGAGACTTTCATAGATGGTACTTTAACAGTAAGCTTTGGAGTGTTCTTCCCCTTAGTCTTGCTATTTTTGATAAAAAAAAAAAAAAAAATTGAGTGATCTTAGTGGTGATGGTGAAAAAGTAGAGAAAATGAAGAGAGGAGGAAGAAAAAAGGAGAAAGAGAGAGAGAGAGAGAGGAGAGAAAAGGAAGCAAGAACATATAGTCTTAAAAGTGGATGAAAGGTTTTTGTATGGTGGGTAAAAGACTCAAATTGGATTAGAAAAGAAGTGTGGAAAGTAGCTAAATAGTGAGCTATCATTTAACCGAGTAAAAACTATTTGAATTTTGGTTTCTTCGGAGAGGCTGTCTTTTTTCTTTTTTTTTTGGTCGAAAATAAAGGCCTCAATGTGAAAATTATTAGCCTAGAATTCTATTAGAAGATAGGGCATTGTTGCTGCTCCAGCTTGTAACCCTATAGGAATCTAAAGCAACCAGCCCAATCTCCTAACAGTTTCCTCTCCACCCGGTATTTAGCAGGGCTGAGTACACTTGAGGCCTTGACGGGGGTTTACTAAGACTCGAACCGCGACTCTTGTAAGCAAGTGTGAATGCTCGATTGACTTCCTTACTGCTAGGCCACACCCCTAGGTACTCTTCGAAAAGGCTGTTGGTAGAAGAAATGCTGTGAAAATCTATTTGTCCGGAAAGATGATAGAAAATACAAGGGAACATGGAGATTTGATATTTGCTTTTTTAAAAAATAAGACATGAAAAAAAGGGAAAAAATACTTAACTTGCAAAGAAAGCTTTGTTTAATTAAATAATACTTAAACACAAGATATTTTGTATTAAAACTAAAACATAAGATATTTTGTACTAAAACTAAGTAAACTAATAACTGGAGGGAAAACAAGATTAATTCAAAAATTAAATAAAATATTTCTCTCTTATCTTTGGTAGGCTGAAAAGCAAGAGATAAAATTTGGACTTTGTAAACTTGAGGTCCCAAAAAAGTGGGTTTGATATTTAAAAAATAAACCAAACTTAAATAAAAATAATTAGATTAATTAAGCCAGACCAATAAATAAAAATTAAAAAGAGATTGTAACTTCACTAATTTACATATTTAGTTTCAATTAATTAGATTAGTGGGCTCAAAACTCTCATATTGGATTACGCAGTATAAATAAATTATCTTGAATCCTATCCTATAGCCAAACTTAGTAACTGCAAACCCCCAAAAATAGAAGAAACAATAAAGAACAAACAAAAGCTCAAATGAGCATCAGTTCGAATCATGTTTATTATAAAAAAAAAAATAACTATATAGTTACGTCAATAAATAATAACTTCTTTACATTCTCGGTGATTTAATCAATATTACCATAATGTTAGTGTTAGGGATAGCATATGGGGACAATGATTGCATTTTCAGTTAACTAAAAAAAAAACTTCTATATATACTCTCTTATGTTTACTACTAGTCAAAATGTAAAACAAAATAAAAAGTTAATTTTTATCATTTTAGTTAAAAGAAAAATTACTTTTATTAAGCATTAATAGAAAATAGTGGGGAATAAAAAAGTACAAGAAAACTAAATTTCTAATTACTAAGAAGGAGGTTCTAAATTTGAATATTCAAACCTCCTAAAAGGGCAAACAGGCGGTCACAAATCACAACCCATAGTTCCATCTACCTTTTCTCTAGATTCTTCTTTTGTGAAAATTTAACTGTTCAAAATCGAACTAAAAGAAAACCATGCAATGGAACAAGCAAAGTCCCCATTAGTCATAACCATGAAAAGAAACAACAAAAATCAAACATTACCATATTTTAATAAATGTGGTAATCACACTCCGGGTATAGTTTGAAGCATAATAGGAAAAATGACAAGAATTTGACAAAAAAAATAGTACCAAAATGCAAATTTATTTTTATTTTGAATTTACACTAGTAATAGTTGAGTTCAACCATGATAAATAAAGAAAGTTAAAAACACACGCAATAGTAGGTGTAGGGATCATGTACCAAGGATGAGTTACCAGAAGAAAAATATTATGGAGTTGGACAAGCCTATGCATCAAATTGGGCTGCAAGTCATTGAAGGAGGTCACATGAATATTGGGTTTTCTTTGTACGAAACAACTCTTCAATTCACTGCAATTAGGACAACCATACCCAAATCAATGTCAAGTCTTGTATGAGTGTGAATTAATACAAGCTTAGAGGATTATTTGTTGAATCCTGCTTCTTAGAGTTTGTTATTTGTCCACTATGGTCTAGTCCAAGTTTTGGGGATATATAATTTGGTTGAATTTTTAGTAAAAAAAGGTGGAGAAATAATAAAAAGATCAGCAAGAAGAAGATTGAGTTACAATTAACTTGCTATATACCATAGCCTTACAACAAGAAGCAAAAATAACAACATTGTTGTAAAGTAGGAAAACTAAACTGCCATTACCACTACCACTCCTCATAGTAATATTGGTCCTAAGAAAGGGGAATAACAACAATAATAAAGCATAAACCTAGACTAAGTCCACCAGTGGTGCTAACCCACAAGTTGCATGTACTTGGATGGCACTGTAGCACACATATTAACTTTTATGACATTGTAGCAGCATACTAACATGCACATTGATGGGTCTCCATTTATTTGTTTTTATTTTATTTAATAATTAACTCTTGTGTGTTTGATTTCATGGAATTAAGTTTAACATTAAGTTATTTTACATACAAAGTTAATTGAATAAATAAGAATAAATGACTGAAAATATTGAAGACAAAGGCAAAATGCATAGAAGCCAGGCTCAAAGTTAGGCCCCCTATCATTAGGCCTGACATGCTACCAATAGGAGACTCAAGATTAAGAGCTTAAGACATATCATACACAATATCAGGCTCAATGTTTGGCGCCTAACATACCCAAAGAATGTGCACTTATGGAAGCTATTTGAGATGAAGAACCTAATGGATGTCAGACTCCATATCAGGTTCAATGACAGACGCCTAACTTGATGCGACATAGTGATGTGTGAATTTAAAAAACTTTGAATTTTAAGTGCTAGACAAGTAAGGTTAGGAGTAGTATAAATAGAATTTGTTTCTTAGAGTTGAGGACATAAAAAAAATATAGGAAAATATAAAACAATATTGAACATTGAGTTTCCAAAGATGAGCAACTAAATTCTCTCTTTTCGAGTATGAGTTATTTTCAATTATCAATTTTGTATGTGTGAGACTTGATGATAGTCTAGTCGTGTCACATCAAAATTAAATAACTAAAATTACCAAACACATAGTAGTAGTAAGTCTAGGTTGAATCCATAGGAATTGTAGATATTTTAATTATGGATTCCTTTCTAATTTCAAATTAAATAAAAACTAAAAGAACAATAGGGGGTTTTAACAAACACAATTAATACCAAACAAAAAACAAATTAAATAAAACTTAAACAATCAAGATGATGAAATTTCGGTTCAGAGTACTTTCATAACATCAACTTGCATGTGATCACAAACATAGATAACTCAATTTCTTATTAAGTTTAGCATCAACAAACGGTATGACTAATTTATTATAATCTTTCCTTAATTTTGAATAACCCAAAAATGTTCATGAATTAATCCTAATTCTGAAAGATTTAGAATCAACGTGACCCAAATCAAATCAAAATTGCTTTAACGATCTAGAAAGAAGCCAAAATTAGACAAACTCTATAAACGTTGCAGAATTTTAATATATCCTATATTCTCTAATTATTACTAATTATTAGAATTAAAGTACGATTTAGATCTAATTAGCATGCATTTAATCACATATAAAAATCTGCAATATAATTATATGTAATTGAAATTTACCCAAAAGAACAGAAGAAAATAGGCTGAATAATTAATTGAATTGATAATAATTGCGTGTTCAAGTCTCACACATACCCAATTGATAATAGAAAATAACTTCTATCCGAAAGAAAAGAATTTAGCTACTTATCCTTGCGAATATACAATTCAAAGAGTAAATTCTCCTATAGTCGTCTTCTCCCTTTAAACCTAAAAATACAAGTCCATTTATAATAAAATCCTAGTCCTACTTGTTTAAACACAACTAATCATTGCAGCACCAAGTCAAGCACCTGATATAAGACCTGACTTAGCACCTGACACCCATGGGTTTACTTGTCAAATCTTGTCCAATTTTCATCCGCGTTTTCACTCCTACGACACATGTCAGGCTTAATGTCAGGTGTCTGACATTGCACATGACTTGCACTGCCATTATCGATGTTGAGTCTTTCCTCGGTAGCGTGTTAGGCTGTAACACACCTTTACCTAAACCTAGGTTCCCAAGTAAGGTGTGTTAAACATATAATTTTTTTTTTTAAATTTGATTTGCTGAAAACATTTTAGGACAAAACCATAAGAAAATCCAAAACATTCCTTTACTCTTTTAGATTGTTTTGCAAACCACACTATAGACAGTATTACTTTAAAATACATTCAAAGTACACACCCACACCATAAAGGAAAATAGTATTTAAATTACATAATATCATCGCCTAAAAACAACAAACCAAAATGCAGAAGAGCATTATACATTGATGCGCCCTCCAGTCCACACCCTGCCAAACCCTACTGCTTAGCCTTGGACTTACCTGCCATACAGGACATACAACAATAGTGAGTGAAAGACACTCAGTAGACAACCATATGCATATGCCAATGCAATGTCATGAAGTGTAACACTTTACACTTAAAATCATCATTTTTCCTATTTATTTAAAATCGAACAACCCACTCTCTTTCCGCATTTCGTGCACAAAACACCACACCTCTATGGTATGTAAATGAACCACTGTTCAGGGCGACCCACCGCTACGTGTGGTCAATGATTCACAAAGAGACTATAAACCAGGGTTTGAAACCATGCACCTCGTCGTGCAAATCATTTTAAAAATACAAATCTTCAAGACAAAATCTTTTACTTCACATAAAACAATAAACCACCAGAATTGCTCTATGCAAATGAATGTTTGTACTACAATATATAAGGAAAATCAGACATCACAGTAAAATTGTAATTACCAACCGTCGTATTCCAACAGTCGTAAATACTGAAATACCCTTGCACAAAATGACGATTCCAAACTGCCTAAACATATTGATATAATTACCGAAATGCCATTGGTCATCTCGGAAATTACCAAGACACCCTTCGAGTACATGAAAAGTTATCAAAATACCGCTCAATAGGTATATGGATAATTACCATCATACCCTCGGTTAAACCGCAACAATAATTATTTCCAATCATATATACATTTATAAACACAATTATAAACACATATATAAATAAATATATACATGAAAATATACACACATAAATACACATTCATGTATACATATCCATATATATAAACACATATATACACACCCATATATGTTTACACGTTTTATATATACCTATACATGCACACAAATATAATTTATATACGTACATAATCACATATGCACACCCCCATGCATAAAAATACTTACAAGTATGTATATATATATTAACTTAATACCCAATTTAATACATAAAGTGTCATTTTTATACATAAACCTATACAAACTACACTTATATATATTTAATAAATACATACATAAAATATATCTATATTTATAAGTATACAAATACATGTAAAATAAATTGTATTTGTAAATATATAAATATTAATAATTGAAAATAAATATATATATTCATAAAATAACAAATAGTAATATATATATATATATATATATATATTTATATATTAAATAATGGTTTTGCTATAAAATGCGATGTCGCGTTACTTAAAAACGCATAAAGTTTAAAACAGACGGTCTTGTGGGTATTAAATCAAAAAAAAAATTTATAAATATTTTTATACCCTATTTTTTTCGTAACCTAATCTGAGTTTTCCCCACTCCTCTGCAACTTGCGTTTCCCCTAATTACCTCCCATCTTTGGTGAGAATCTCCAAAGACAAACCTCCCATCTCCGACAAAAACTTCAAGACAACTATAACTCAACTAGTACTTCTCTTAAATCTCAATTATCACCCAATTGTGTTTTTTAATGAAAGCAGCAAGTTTTGGATGTGCTACATTCTTAATTTTCACCCAACTGTGTTTTTTAATGCTCTCCGGCCATTGGACTGGAGGCCGCCTTTTATTTTGTTTCTCTTCTTTCTCCCTTTACTCAATTCACCACCCTCATTTTCCAAAGTCTCCACAGAATCTCGATTAACTTTTTCAACTAGAACACCTTCTTCTTTTGTGTCTTCAGTCACTTCACCTTCACGATCCAAAGCTTGTTCCTTTCCATCCACAACTAGTCCTTCTTCTTTATCGTCTTCCTTTTCCTTTTGTGAATCTTCATCCTCAAATTCATTTGATCTATTATTTTCTTCCGTCTCTCCCTTTGGAAACTTTGTACTCTCTCTCTCTTTTTTCTTATTTCCTATTTCTTTTCTCTTTTTCTAATATTTATGCTCATTAACAGACGAAGACACAAACTCATTAACTCATTTCTTACTCCTCTCCAAATCGGACTCAGATTTCACCTTTTCATTCAATTCATGCTTTTTTACTTCTTTCTTGTTAGATTGAGGCTCAAAAGTTCTTACCTTTGTGTTTCTTGATGCCGGTTTACCTATATCATCGAAGCCCTCTCTTTGAACAGTAACGGAAGTGGAAGAAGAAGAAAACACAGACCACAAAAAAAATAAAGTACAGACCCATTATGACCACTGCCGTAAGCTTTACACAGAACCCATATGGGTGTTTTGCTTGGCTCAGTTGCCATTGGAGGTTTAAGTAAACAAATGAAGAAAAAAAGAGGAGGGTGACTAATTGGAGAAGAAAGGAAGAAGGAAAAAAGAAAGAAAAAAGAGAAGGGATGGGGTTGGCTTTGTACAGGATGGAGAAGAGAAGAAAAGAAAAGAGATACAAAATAAAAAAATAAAAAGTTAACTGGATGGTAAAAGTTAATGGACACGCGTTCTATAAGCTACGCGACGTCGCGTTTTACAGCAATCCTCAATTAAATAATTTGGAGTTTAGAAAAGACCACAATACCCCTATAATTTTAAATATTTTCAACTTTACCCTTACTATGGAAAATGAAAAAAATACCCCCAATAATTTTGAAAATTTTATTTACGTCTCTATATGTCAAATGACCAAAATGCCCTTGGCCTTTTTTAAAATTCCATCCATATCCCTTACATATAAAATACTAAAATACCATTGAATAATTTTAAAATTTTCATTTGTATCCCATACATGCAAGTTTACTATTTTACACTTGAAATTTTAAAAAATCACCAAAATACCTTTTGCATACAAAAAGACCAAAATGTCTTTACTTGCAAAAATTTTGCCAAAATCCTCCTACCATTACCGTGCCTTTCTACCCCTTGAAATATATCACTTTCCACCAATTCCATCTAATTAAATATGTCAAACATCAAACCCACTAATAAATTTCATCAATTCATGCTTATATCAAATAATTTCATGCATTAATCCATGATTTCATAAAAAATCCAAACTATAACAATTGAAAATTTTAGCACATGTTCACTATAGATGAAACCAAACTCAACCCACCTTCCATACCATGATTACAAGCATAAATCCAAGAATATTTAAGCATAAGCACATAAATTTGTAAACAAATTAAAAGGGTATTGTTGCCTACCTTAATCCAAGCAAAAATTTCAACACTCCCAACCTTTGAAAAGCTTTCAAACCAAGCTAAAAGCTTCCTCCAAGCAGCTGGCCTCCAACTTCACTTTTTCACTTGAAACTCTTTCCAAATTTTGCGCCTTTCAACCTCCTCCTCCAAGATGTTTAAAAAAATATCCTTTAGTTTGAAGTCCACAAGCTCAGAGAGCACGAGAATGGAGGTACATACCACTGCAACCTCTTCCTCCTTAAGATCCTTAGAGGCTATCAACTATGAGCTCTCTAGGGTTCCCTTGCTCATTCTCAGAATTAGAGAGGATGATTTGCCCTTTTCCAGTTGAACCACTAGAGGGAGCCCCTTCCATCAGCAAGGAAAGGTCACCTTTTACACCTCTTAGTAAGGCAGACAGAGATAAGTAATTAGTGGGCTCACCTCTACGGGGACCCCTCCTATATTTTTCACTGGATCTGAACCTATTGGCGATGAGCCATTAGTTGAGAAGGCACTCTCAGAGCTTTCAAAGGGGAAGAAGTTGCTGTCAGGACTGTCGAGTGAGCCTCATTGGTCACTCAGGTCACTCAACTTCACCATTTCTAAAAAAGAAAGGGAAACCATGAAGCAAATCAGTGTAGTGAAAACCTAAAAGTTTAAGAACTAAACCAAAATACCTTACACTCTTTCACTCACAACCCACAGTGAAAATCTGTCGGGTCTCACTTGTTTTCCTACTTGAACACCTTCAAATCTATTCTTGAAAGAGAAATTAGCCATTTTCCCAGTATTCGCCATACCTCATACTTCCACACATTCCAGAATAGAAAAAAAAGAGGAAAAAGAAAGACGAGAGCGAGAGTGTAGAACGGAACTTATTTAATGCACTTAGAGGTTGGAATATGTGGGATCTCAAGGAGGCAATGAACACTTAGAGGAATTTGTGTGGGCAAAAATCTTTTCTCTTTGGAGTTTTTAAAAAATTTCACAAGAAAATGAAAAAAAAAATCATAAGGGAGAATTTATATGGTAGGGAGGAGGAGTTATCATGAGTTGTGGCTGGGAGGGAATGAGTATAATCGTTCCCTCCCTTTTAGCTTTTCAAATTTAAAATTGGCTAAATCACTACTGTTGATTAAGGGGTGGAAAATCAACGGCGTAGATCTTCAATAATCATCACCGTGTGGCATGATCACCCATGTAATTTTTAAATCGAACATCGTATGATCCAAATGAGCTTGTGAAAATTACGACCTTTTGATGCATAGGTACGGGCGCGTTGCCTGCGCATGAGCCACATGTTAATCAAAGGATGACATGGCATTTCCCCATGCACAATCAATCTACTTACCTTTGCCCTCAGGCTTGCAGCAGGATTCAGAGCATCGAGAAGGGAGAAATGTGTTAAGTTAAATCGTCCCTCGGTATCTTTGTCTTCTTAACTCATGAGCACGTCTACTTTGGCGAGCCCGCTTACTTGCGTGGACCAAGTGTCACCTAGCTAGATAGGTTACTCCTTCACCTTTGAATAGAAGGACCTCGCAGCCAGGAAGGAACAAATCTAAAGTCCAGCCTAAGTGAAGCATGCTAGTCTCTCAACTTCCAAGTTACCTGAAGTAGAGAGACTAAGAGGGCATTTGTTATGGGCATAATTTTTGACCCATACACTTACCCAATATTGAGGCCCACAAAGAAAGAAGGAAGGCTTTTATAAGCCTATGAGTGCACCGAGTCCACGTTGAAGGTCCAATCCCATATGCTTGATAGCTAGCTTCCATAAAGCCATTATATAAGGGGGCATTAAATGCCTCACCAACCCTGTAAGTGGAGCAATAAATGCGACTGGCTCGACCAGCTACATGGGGAAGGAAGATACCCCTTAAATGGAAGGAGGCAGGCTGACTTTGTCTTTTGAGCTTTTCGTTAGAAAATACAAGAATGGCAAAAGACCAACCACCCTCCTAACCTGTTTGGGTGCTTGCCCTATAAAGTCAACAAAGCAAATTCATTTGCTTAAAAAGGTTTTACAGGCATCCACATGGCCTCCCACAATAGGCAAGCTACCTTTGTTCTCACCAACCACACCAACAGGGGTCAGCCAAGTTGACGGCGACCCCTTGATCACCTCAACCATGAATCTAGTTGAAGAAGAGGTTGAAAAATCCTTCCCGTTCGAGTTCAGTCACGTGTCACCTATTCAAGGATGCCCCACAGTGTATAAAAGATAAATGATGAGGATGTATAAGGGATTCTTTTCTCTCTCGGCCAAAAGAGACTTTGTAAATCTCACGTGATTTCTTAAGCACTTTCTGAAGCACTGGAAAGCTCAGGAGGAGCCTCTATCCCTTCTAAGTGGACAAGCAAAGGCCTAGACTCCCCTTTGAACTCCTCACCCCCTCACATTTCACCTACTCTTATGCCTCCTTTTTGTATTACAACATTCACATTCTCCCAACTAAATTAGATATTGGAGGGTGTGCATCGGCACCATTGCTGGCGCCTCCACTGACTTCGCTTTCTATCTTGAAGGTTTTCTTATCTACAAGGAGACCGAAGCCCACCCACTTGAAATCAATAGACCGCCTATCTGGACACACAAGTGTACCGACAACCTACATCTTGGGCTTCCCAACTTGAGACCTTGCATCTCTCCTCCTCTAGAGGTGGTGAACAAATGTCAACATTAATAATGACAATATTATTTCACATTTTCATGCAAGAATTAGCCAAATGGAAGCTATGTGATTTTAACACACTAATCTCCACAAAATGGAGACTATGATCAAATTCTTAACTAGAGATATGCAGTTTTTTTTAATAGGTTTTTGAAATTACTCTTTTGTGGGAGATAGATGTATACACCATCACTCTTTTGTTAAGTTTTGGTAAAGCCCCTGATTGTGTTAAACCCTAAACCCTTAATCATTAATTATTAAAACCTTGACCCAGGTCTAATACATTAACAATGAGCATTCTTACTGTCCATCGTTAATAGTATTAATTTGACAATTAAGGATAATTTGATTAATTAAACTAATAAAATTCAGCTGTGTGAGGGTTTTTGCTTATTCACAAGCATTATGGCTTTGAAGATTACAAAAACGGCCACGTAAACTAAACACACAAGACACAGGCCCATACGGCGTAGTTAGTAGTAGTTTTTCTCTCGGTAAATTTTTTAGAAGCGCTGTGTTCCTTCCTCTTCTCTCTACCTCCTCCACCTTCGCTCCCGCACTAGCCATCCCCGCCGCGCCCGAACCCTGGCCGCCAGGACTGAACCAGCGTCGCCCCGACTGAAGCCATCGCCGCCCTGGCCGAACGCAGAAGAAGCTTACTGGAAATTGTTGGTTTGGGCGGTTTCGGCTCCAACAGCTTACTAGATTGCTTGTTGGTTTGGACGACAGCAGAAAAAGGTATTTATTATTACATTTTTTAATTGTGTAGATTTGCAACAATTTTAATTATGATACTATCAAAAAAAAAAAAAAATAGCATAATTTTCTTTTGAATTAGCATTTTAACCAAAAATTCAGTGAAATAAAAGATACCAATTTTAAAAATCAATTAATGTTTTTTGGAATATTATAATATTATAAACAATTAATGTTTTTGGTCAGAAAATTAGCTAACCTAGCACCCAGTCTTGTTGACAAATATGTGTAATAGCTGGTTATTCATGTCCAATTATTGTACAACTTCAAGTTCAAAATAACGTTTCTATGATTTCAATTCACATTCAATAAGCAATCTGCCTTTGTTTATTTTGGTTAATTTTAATTAAAATGTAATTTTGGTATTTGTATTTGCTGGCCTTCTCTAATTCTAATTTTATTAAAATGGCCTTGTATTTGTATCTTGTATTTGCGGTATCTGTATTTGTATTCTTGTATTTGCGTAATACATTCTATACATTCTTTCTCAACGTATTTTCTCTGCAATCAAACAGGGAAAGGAAAATATATATTTTTTAATCGTAACAATAATAATATTTTCCTTTAATCCAAACAGTGGGTTAAAGAAGGGACTTTTCGTTTTTGAAGAGTGGATTTCTGGATTGTGGTGAGCTTCAGCTTCGTGCTTTGAGTTGGCAGCTTCCTCTACTATTTCGATTCCTAATGGCTTTTCTTTTTAAAAAATTCCAAGAGGTATGTCTTCAATTGAACAGTTTCAGATTTTCTGTCTATTTGTTGTTTTTGAAGTTGTAAAGTGTTTGAAGAAGTATTGAGCTTGCTCATTAACTACTTTGGCTTAAATGAACTGATTAATTTTGTTCTTTTTAAACATATTTTTGTATTTTTCTTTCATTTTCTAGACTATCTAACAGAGGTCATGGTTAGATATTTGTTTATTTATTCTTATAATTTAATATTAGTATTCAAGTTGAATGGGTTTTTTTTGAAGGTAGGCTTTTGTTATTTGGGAGGGTGTTTTCAATGAAAATGTAAGGAGGGTTTTGGCAAAATTAGTGGCATTCACGGATCTAATACAAAATGCATACATGGGTTTGAAAAATATTAAGAAAAACATCAAATGTACTTCTTTGACTGTAAATTTTATGTTGAAGGAGCTTGCTTGCTTGTTTGATAACATTATTACATCGTATAATTGTCCTATATAATGGCTTTTTGCTGAAATTAGATATGGCAAGATGCTGGGTAATATGATAAATATGAGTGCTTTGTATCTTATCATATAATTTTGTAAGGGTTTGATGATACCCTAGTTTATATAAAATTCTTGTTAAGCCATAATTTTGTAATTTTTATGCATTTCGTTTCCAGGCTGTGAAAACACTTGCAAAAAGTCCCACGTTTGCTAGGGATCCAAGGAAGCTGCAATTTGAGGCAGACATGAATCGCTTGTTCCTTTACACGTGGTGAGTGTCAGATTATTATTTCTTAATTTAATATAACTTGTCACTTCTAAAGATGTATTGCTTTCCCATAGTTGTTATGAAACTTAAAGTTACAAATTGCTGTTGTGCACAAAGCTTGATCAACAATATTATTGGTTCATACTATCAAATTGGTGGATATGACATTTTGACTAATTTCATGATATTATTGATGGATTTGTTTTTACCAGTTTTTTTGAATTTATGATTATGATCAAGAGTTTTTTACAGAACAACCATTTTGGAACTGCTATTTAAGTCTTGTTTTGTGATTATGATGATTCAAAAGTGTCATTATTTTTAATTAGATTCCATCATGTTTGTTTTCATGGTTTCAGCTAATGCCTCTTTAGGTATTCTCGTCACTCTTGCTGCACCATTTAATTACTGGAATACTTTTTCATTAGAATCATTGATTTTCGTTACTGATTCTATTTTTTAAGTACTGGTGTATTCATAACACATAGCTAACCATTTCATTATCCCAGGTGATTAATATATTCATAATTCAACAAAAATCACATTACTAAAGGCCTGTTTCATAATGTTTTTGTTTTTGGTTTTCTGGTTTTAATTTTTTCTTAAAGCTTGTATGTAAAATGCTTTGTTTAGATGTTAGTTAATGTTAGGTAGAGTTGGTTATTGTTTGTGAGACTTCTCAGTTAACTACAAATGTAAAGGAAAAATGAAAAACAGAAACATTTTGAAATGTTTTAATTTGTTATTTCTTTTTTCCTTCACATTTATAGTTAGATGAGAACTCCAACCAAATTCTAACCATCTCTAACTTACATTAACTAAACTTGTACTGCTTCCCAACATCTCTTGGCATCAAGAAAATTGTGATGAGGCTAAGAGTTTAAGGCTGTAAATATTCATAAGTCAAGTCAGGAAGGTGGAAAATGTGTGATGTATTAACAAGATATGTCATGTAAAATACATAGCATGAATTTGAACTCAAGTGCATTGATGGCCAACCTCGTTCTTTTGGCCCATGAAGAAGGAATTCCTCATTGAATACTGCAAATATGAGTGGAAACGAAACTATGTCAAGTGAAAATTCTTGGGAGAATCCTATGCGTCAATGATTGTATATTGCTGATGGCTCATAGTTGCTATAATATCCTCCATTACCTTTTCTTAATAAGAATTTGGTGCACTGCTTTGACACCTTTCATAACTTTTCTTCTGATTTCAAAAACTGATTGTCTTATTACCTGTGTGGCTGTGCCATACATATTGATGTCAATGTTGAGCATGCACTTTGTTCTGGTGCATAGAAATTTGGTGCACTGTTTCCTATAGTGGTGTCATAGTAGTTGAGCATTCACTAGTTAGTATTGTCTATGAATGCCCAACCAAGTTGTACATCACAATGAAGAAAAATAGATCTGCTTCTAGATTTTGTGCCATCCCTTTCCCAGCTTGTTCTTTTTTGGCTATGAAAAGCAGAGAATGTAACTGAGAGCCATTGGATTTATGGAAAAGAGTTCCCAAACCATTTTAGTTAATAAGTGCAACACTTTAATTAATGGAATCATTGCTTATGTTTCCACTATTTGTCTAGTTTATAAAAGGTCTCATTAACTCCAAATAGATTTGAATATGAGGACCATGTTTTACTTTACCTTATAGGTGTAACGTTTTGCCTATCTATTTTCAATTTTTTGGGATATGGGTTTGTGTGATTTGATGCTTTCTATTATCAGCCGTTGCCTTTGGAAACTCCATTTCTTGTTTTATAGATTGTCTTCAATTTATGCTAATAAAAGTTTTGAATATCCAGCTATAATTGTTTGGGAAATAATGCTGATGAAGCAGATGCCGATGAGATCATAAGCATGGCAAGTAAAGCCTCTCTTGCTGATCAAGAGAAACAAGTCCAAGAAAACGTTCATTTGCAAATTAAAAGCTTCTGTACGTCCATGGATGAAATTCTTCTTCCTGATGGAAAGATGAAAAATGTGCCAATTGAATCGCCTGAACAATCAAATTCTGCTTCTCGCCGAAGTGGCCTTAGTTTTGCTATTGGGAGGAATGGCTCACCTACAAACCATCCTGGTGAGTATTTGTTTGATAATTTTGTTTTCCACTTTCAGAAAATTTTACCATGGTTTTCTAATGTGCTGGGACTTGCATCTGCAAGACTGTAACATAATGTCTGTTGTGTTGACATGATATGCATTGTGAGGCTCACTTCCTCGTAACTAAAGTTTAATATCGCTCTCATTGTTTGTATAGGCATATGTTGGAATCCTTTGACCTCTATTTTTGGTAATATTGCTCACCACTTTCTATCTTATTATATTTCACAGGCTACATGTGAGGGAGGGTGTTAGTGTTTATCGTGTTTTGATAGGCATAGTTTGACCCACTTCCTACAATTTTGTAATTGATGATAAGAATAACCTTTTGATGATGAAAATAGAAAGCAGATAACAGAAGCTCTTCATCTTAGTTTCACTGACTTATTATATGGAGCAATATCATCTGTTCCCTACATGCTCAACTTTGCATTGAGGTGAAATTCAATCTATGACTAATGAATTCCTAACTATGTAACTTTTTAATCAGACTTAATTGTTTTGGATTTTGGTGAAGAAAAGGGCAGCCTCAATGAACTTGTATTATTTTATTCTGATTACCAAATGGAATGTTTGAGCAATTTATACTCATGGCTTTTCAGTGCAGATGTACCTGACACAAGGCCGTTAAATCGGAGTGACGTCTCTCAGAGATTAAAAGATCTCTTTGGCTTCACACTCGATGTTAATCCTTCTCAGATACTCCACAAGGAAGCAGGACAAGGTTTGTTTCTAAATGGTAAGGCTGATGTTGGTACCGTGATAGCCATTTACCCTGGCATAATATATTCCCCAGCTTATTACCGCTACATACTAGGATACCCAAGAGTTGATGCACAGAACCCATATTTGATCACAAGGTATGATGGAACTGTGATCAATGCCCAACCTTGGGGTTTTGGGGGTGAGACCTGTGAAGTGTGGAGCGGCTTAAATATGCCAGAGATCAAACCTAATGTGCAAGGTGGTGAGAAAGGTTCAGACCGAATCTGGAGGCTCCTCAGTAAGCCTATGGAAGGGAACCAAGTGGGATATGGAGGTGACATGATAGAGCGGAGAAACCCATTGGCTTTGGCTCATTATGCCAACCACCCTGCAAAGGGCATGACCCCAAATGTAATGATTTGCCCTTACGACTTCCCATTAACCGAAAAAGACATGCGAGCCTATATTCCAAATGTCATATTTGGAAAACCAGAAGAGATGAATATGAGGAGATTTGGCAGCTTTTGGTTCAAATATGGGAGTTCAAGAAATAGTGGATCAGATGTCCCTCTTTTGAAAACTCTTGTTCTGGTGGCTACACGAACACTTTGTGATGAAGAACTACTTTTGAACTATAGGTTGAGCAACTTGAAGCGTCGACCTGAATGGTATACTCCTGTGGACGAGGAAGAAGATAAAAGGAGGTGGAGCTAAATTTATGCAGGTTGGTATTTTTGTTACATGTGTGGTAGCATTGTTTGCATGAGAATCCTTCAAGTCAGGGAAACACCCTGTTCCTTACTCCTTTTTCTGTTTTGACCACTATTAGGCTCCCAACCTTGAAAACATTTCCTGAGATAAAATAGAATGCAAAAACAGCAACCTACATGCAGACAATTTTTTATGTCAAGGAGTAGCAATTTTGGATGTGTTTGATTTGGTTACTTTTTAAGTTGTTTTATTATCATTTGCAATCTTGAGTTTTGTAGTATTTTGAATGAAATACTCCGGCATTCTTCTTAGTAGGCAGTTATATACTTCGTAAATTGTTAGGGCATAAATGCTGTTAAAATTATATCATTAAGAATCCACCATTTGGATGGGAAAAAACTGGATGGTGACAGTATATTTCACATCTGTAACTAGTTGGAGTCTTTTTTCACTCAAAAACTAGTTGGACTCTCCCAGATTAAACATTTGTTCATCATTTGCCGGAAGATTAGAACTGCAGAGAACTTTCAAGTTTGATCTATCAGCATTCCTTGAGTGAATCATTGTCATGAAAATCCACATTCAGATCTAGAATTCCCACTTGACATTTTATTACTCGGCTTTGTACTAGTTTGAAAATCGTTCTGAACTTGATCAAGAGCTACTTTAATTTCCTATTATCTCTTACATTGCTGCAGAAAAATTGTGAACATCCTTCATATGTGGTTGCTCATGGGACAAAAATTCTACTGCCCCATTTGACATTCTTTATAAATTGTTAGCAAAAGCAGAAGCATCTCTATTTCAACTCTGACTTCATTTATGACTTAACATGCAATTTGTAGCATTTTTTTTTTCGTATGAAATTTCAGAAGGTCAAGAGCAGCAATTTCCATTTACAATTCATGTATGTGATGTATATTACCAATAACAGCTGCACAAGTTAGCCAATTCTGTTTCTTACTCTTAACGTGACTACTGAAAATCAATTTAATTGAGTGCAGAATCTTAGAAGAATTGAGTTATTTCCCTCACAAGGACTAGACACTAGACAGCTGTGATTCTAAGCAAAGCCACTGAATGAACCAAATCGGTTAAAATCATTATTAAAGAAAGTCTCTTTTGGCATCATTGCCCCATAATTATCTATAAATTTGCAAATTCTTTTATAAATTATGAAATCTAACGTCAATACTAATGAATTTTAATTTTTAAAATAGTTGAAAATTACCTTATAATTCATAATCAAAGTATATTTTTAGCTATTTATGTATATTATATATATTTTATTTCATATTAAAGGTTGAGATAAGTGATATTAGGTAAAATAAATAAATTAGCTTGGATTAGTTATGCAAAAAAAAAAAAAACATTTATGAATGGTTAAAGAATAATGTTTAAGATAAAAATGTATTGTGTTTATTAGTCAAGACAACCTGCAATTTGTTTTTAAAATTTCAAGAGTATTAGTGTCAGAAAATAATTTATAACTTTAAGCATAATTCGGTGGATATGGTAGCAAAAAAAAAAACTTTTAAAATAATGTAACAACTAAGAAAGGATATGAGACATAGGACAGCCTTTATATATAACCAAAAAAAAAACAGAAAAAAAGAAAAAAAGGCTTGTAATAAACCTCTGAATCACAAGCTGGAGATAGCAAAAAGAAAATAATTTTCCTGTAGAGTTTCCTCAAATAAAAACGTACATTAACATTATTTTTTCCGTTTTCTTCAGTATAACAGTTCTCTCTCTGTGTACATATATATAATAAAATTATCTTAGCCCACATTATAGCCCAGAAAAAGGGGTTTACCTGTAAACTCCTGGGCAATAACCTAAACTAAAATTTTAGATCCAAAGATGTTACAGCTCTTACCCATTTTGAAAACACTTTCTTATTTACCAACCAGTCACTGCTAGCGCAGTCACAAATAAATAACAGCAGCTTAATTACATGATGTTACCCCTAAACACGCGTGCGTGGCACTTCTTCTTCAGAAGATTCAGCTCGCTCCGTCTTGAGACTCTTAACGCACTTGCAAGCCTGAAGCCCCAGCATCATCATAATCTTCTCGACAGGGTGCGGCTGCTAGCCACGTCCGGCAACCTCAAAGAAGCGTTCTCTCTGTTCTATAGTCTCGAAACTCCTCATTGCAACCAAACCTATGCTACTCTCTTCCATGCTTGTGCTCGCCACAGTTGCTTCCATGAAGGTCTGTCTCTTCACCGGTTCATGGTTGCCCACAACTGTGCCGACCTTATTGACCTCTTTGTTGCTAACCATATTATGAATATGTACTGTAAAAGTGGTTACTTGGACTATGCCCAGCGGCTGTTCGATGCAATGCCGAGGAGAAACCTTGTTTCTTGGACTGCTCTCATTTCAGGGTACGCGCAACGTGGGAAAGGTGACGATTGCTTTCGTTTGTTTTCCGACATGTTGGTACACCACCGTCCCAATGAGTTCGCTTTCGCCAGCGTGCTTAGTTCATGTAGTAGCGGTTATGGCCGTCAGGTACATGCATTTGCTTTAAAAATATCTTGGGATGCTTCTGTTTTTGTTGCCAATGCTCTTATTACCATGTATAGCAAAGGTGGTGGTTTTAGGAATGTTTTGGGTGGTTGTGTAAGAGAGGCTTGGACTGTGTTTAAGAGCATGGAGTTTAGGAATCTTATATCTTGGAATTCCATGATTGCAGTGTTTCAGTTTCATGGACTTGGAACTCAAGCTATGGATCTTTTTATCCAAATGCAACACGATGAAATTGGTTTTGACCGTGCCACGTTACTCAGCATTCTTTCATCTTTATGCGGAAGCAATGACAATGATATTAACGTGTGCTTGAAATTTTGTCTTCAGTTGCACTGTGTCACCGTGAAAACTGGGTTTATATCAGATGTCAAAGTGGCAACTGCATTGGTTAAAGCTTATTCAGATCTTGGAGGGAATGTCGATGACTGTTACAGTCTCTTCATGGAGACAAGTTGTCATGGAGATATTGTTTCATGGACCAGCATTATAACAGCTTTTGCAGAACGAGACCCAGAAGAAGCATTCTTCCTCTATACTCAGTTGTGTCAAGGAGATCTTGCTCCGGATCGTTATACTTTCTCTATTGCCTTAAAAGCTTGTGCAGGCCTTCTGACAGAGAGAAATGCATCAGCAGTCCATACACAAGTAATTAAATCTGGGTTTGGGAGTGACACAGTACTTTCAAATGTGTTGATCCATGCCTATGCCAGGTGTTCTTTTATTTCTCTGTCTAAACAGGTTTTTGATGAAATTGAAGATCGTGATGTGATTTCTTGGAATTCCATGCTCAAGGCTTATGCTTTGCATGGACAAGCTAGAGAGGCATTGCAGCTCTTTTCACAAATGAATATCCAGCCTGATCCCACTACCTTTGTTGCTCTCTTATTTGCTTGCAGCCATGTTGGAATGGTAGATGAAGGAATTAAAATATTTGAGAGTATGTCTGAAAATTATGGTATTGATCCTAATCTTGACCACTTTGCCTGTATGGTTGACATTCTTGGGCGAGCTGGACGAATCCATGAGGCTGAGAGACTTATATGTGAGATGCCAATGGAGCCAGATTCTGTAGTTTGGAGTGCGCTTCTTGGATCATGTAGAAAGCATGGCAAGACAGAGCTAGCCGAGTTAGCAGCAGATAAGCTAAAGGAGTTGGCACCAGGAAAATCATTGGGTTATGTACAAATGTCGAATGTATTTTGCTCTAGTGGTAACTTCAATGATGCAGGCCTAATTTGGAAGGAAATGAAAGGATATGGAGTGAGAAAGGAACCAGGATTAAGTTGGGTTGCGATTGGGAATCAGGTCCATGAGTTTGCCTCTGGAGGTCAGTCTCATCCAGAACAAGACGTTATATGCAGCAAGCTTAAGGGATTAATTGGGAAATTGAAGGGGATGGGGTATGTGCCTGAAACAAGTTTGGCTTTGCATGATGTAGAAGAGGAGCAAAAAGAGGAGCAGTTGTTTCATCACAGTGAGAAACTAGCTTTGATGTTTGCCATAATGAATGAACAGAGTTTATCCCGCAGTGGGAGTGTAATAAGAATTATAAAGAACATCCGAATCTGTGTAGATTGTCATAAATTCATGAAACTAGCATCTAAGTTATTTCAGAAAGAGATTTTTGTGAGAGATTCAAACCGCTTCCACCATTTCAATGATGGCATCTGCTCTTGCAATGACTATTGGTAACAAAGAACATCAACCATATCTACTTGTTTGTGCCTTGTTTCACCAACATATTTCATAAATTTCAAGGTATATGGAATGGGAAACTGGTCCTTGGTAACAAGGCTCTGGCCAAGCTCATCGGTGGCTATGAAAAGGTTGGAAATATTAATGAGCTGTCAAAAGTTTTACTTGGAGTTCAAAAGGAGTCATGTTCGCTGAGAGGATCCAGTTTGTGTCCTGGCGTGATTGATACTTGCATTTATTTAGTTGGCTAGAAATTGCTCATGACATTTTGGATGATATGGAACAGGAGTTTCCTTGGGCCATACTACTTATATGTCACCTTGTACAGCATTTTCTAAAGGAGATATGCTTACGGAAGCAAGGGCACTGCTTAAACAAATGAGGAAGCTGGCTTGTCGTTGAATTTATCTGATGAGATATTTGATGAAACTGCATTGTCTATGGCTGCATCAAGCTTCACTGGTAAATCAGATTTGGCCATCTTTTGATCAAGAAATAAGGGAGGAGGAGAAGATGATTCCTCCAATGGTTTATGAAATAAATTCTTCTTTTTATTTTTTATGCAACGCGAAAATGATTGAGGATGCTATAAAAACATACAGAAGAATGCATGTGGGATCTGAATCATTTGTTATTCAATTTAAGAATAAGTATATTATTATTTTTATTTATTTATTTAGTTGAGATAAAATTTTATCGGATAAACCTGATTATATAGGATTTTATTATTTTAAATAAAGTAGATTGAAATATGATTTTAAACCGAACTGATAAGGTTTTTGGATTATTATTATTATTTAAAAAAAAAGTTCAAGTCAAACTCAATTTCTTAAGTCATTTACAGATCTATGACTATACCTTTTTGAAAAGAAAAAAAAAAAACAAACGTATGATTTTAAAGAAGAACGTCTGACCGTTTTTGAGGGTTTGAAAAAGAGAGCATAAGGAACCTGTTGATTTTGGAAGGTGAGTAATTAATATTTGGATCAAAGAAACTTGGAGTTTTGATTTTTCCTGTGAAAAATTTAAATACTAAATCTTTTTTTTTCTTTTTTTTTTGAGATTTATTTTTGGAGCTTGATTTTAGGACTAGGTTTTTTGCACCTTTTCAAGATCAAATTAAGGATTTCAGGTAGAATTCCTAGCACTAAATTGCTTGATGTGTTTTCTTTGTTGTTATGATAATTGAATTTATGCAATTGTGAGTTATCTCTAAACTCTACTGAAAAATTTATTTATTTAGGGGGTATTTGAATTTTTGTGACCTGCATTTGAAATTGAAAATTTTTGGATGATTTATCTTGGATAGATCTATGAATTTTGAACGTTTTGGTTTTTGTTTCACCTCAATCCGAATTTTCTATAATTAATTATGAATTTCCAAAATTCTATGTTCCAAGCTGTAAAATTCTGAACAGTTCGGGTTCTCAATATATTTTCGATAGGTAAATCAATTCTTTTTAATTTAAAATTTTTATATGTTTTACCTAAGACCGTCAGGAATATATATATGAAAAATCACGAATTTTAGAGGCATATATAATTAACTGTGAATTTTATAAGTTTCTGTATCACTACTGGGTTGGTTTTACAGTTTTGGTTCTTAAATTTTGGAAACTAAGTTTATTTTACCTGGTAAATTCTGGGAAAATTTCAGCAGATAGACATATGTGGTATTGTTGTTTTGGCACTGATTTTAGGTCAATCGGAATTTTCATGAATTAGTTATAATTTCTGAAATTTGACTGGGTTATTCTTTTTCATATAGTGACTGTTTGAGTAAATTATTTTTGTTAAAATATTTACAAATCACATAAAATGCTGAAATTTAGTTGAGTTTTTAGGGACATATGAATTGATTATTTGCCGCTGGAATTGAATTATTTGGTTGCATACAATCTGATTTATGAATTTATTTGTATGGAGGTTATGCAATTTGTGTTGATTGTGGAATAGAATTTGACGTAGATATTTTCTTTTTGCAATGGATATCTGTAGTGATGTTTTGATACTTGTGTGTGTTAAACATATAGTTGATTAAGATTATAAGTTGCCTAAAATAATGAATAGGCTTAGTGAGCATGCATGTATGAATTTAACAATGTACGACGGACTATGAACGGTACATTACATTTGGTTGGTACATAAATGTGCTATACAAATATTTGAGTTTGATCATGACAAACTAAGTAAGCTATATGTGAGATTGAAATGCTTATTGTGTGATGCTATAAGTGAGATTGAGATGCATGCACACTTATGATTTGATATGTTATGGTATGTGAATCCAACCAATAAGCATATTGTTAAAGTATTGACTGGCATATGCTATAATTTCATAATAAGTTTGATTTATGATATTGATTATGATTAAGATTATATATGGATGTATGCTTTAACTGTGTGGGAATTCTACTGAGTTATTTAACTCACGCCTTAGTTTGTTTATTTTTCCTAGGTAATAACGCATAAAATGATTTGTCTTTCTAGACAATTATTGAAAATGGTGAACGTTGTGGCTGCTCAAGAGGGGAGACCTTTGGAGTACAAAGTGAAGGTTTTCCAATAGTATGATGAGGAGTTAGGTTTATCAACATTGAATTTTATTATTGATTCATGTTTTAGGAAATAAGATAGGAGTATGGATGTTTTCATTTATTTAAGCATACTATTGTTTTAACATGTGAGTTTTGCATTGGATATTTTTCTTTTGTTAAGGATTTTTTTTTAAAAAAATGAATGACATTAGATTTTATTGTAAAGAGCTTTTTTACAGTCAAGGTATGAGTCTTGTCTGTCTAAAGGCTTTTACACAGAAAATATATATTAAGTTTTTTTTTAAATATTTTCCGCAAATACATATATGTATTGCTTTGGTAGCCATCTTAGTCTTGTTCGTTTTATGGAGCTTGGTTGGAGTGTGTTATAATGCAAGTTATGAAAATCCAACCTACACTGCAAACTTTTACTAATCTGTTTTATGGGTATTCCTCTCTGGAAATGTACAGAGATATCACAATCTTGTGGAAGGACATTAAGCAGAGCATGGATAGTGAAAAAGTCGCAATAAGCAGAGATATGAGTACTTGCTAATGAATTTCCTTCGAGGTGGTTACTTTGAGAGAGTGATGAAGGTCATTGGTCCTGTGGAGGAGCGTGGTTTTGTGCAGGCAAGTGGATGCACTGATGCAAGGTCCTTAAACATCATAAGAACCTTTATAGGATTTTAAAGGCATAAGAAGCAATAACTGAAGCTCAAAGAAATCATCTCCAATATGTTCTTGCATATAGGAAATGGGCGGGCATATTTTGAGGCTCCAATTCAAAGTTCAGAAGCACGTTGGCTGTCTATAGCACAATTTATGGTGCTGCAGCCTTTAAATTATGCAAAGGAATTATCTACTTGGTAGTGCCTGACTGTGGATAGTAAACCAATGGAGGCAAACTATGAAGAAGGGTATGTATAACCAAAGCTCATTCATGAAAGATATATATTGGACATTCGGGGCAAGTTTTGTTAGTGTCTCCGCGTAATATTGCTAAGAAGCTAGACCTTTCCCCGTATGAAATTTCCTTTTCAAGTTCTACCATTTTGTGATGGAAAAATATTTCAGTTATTAGACCTCCCCCTCCTCTTAAGTTATTGTTGGTGCATTAGTTTAGATGAATTTTCAAGGTATAGGTAATTCCTTCAATCACTAGGAAAAAGCACTTATTGAAACCCAATCAACCATTGTATAATTTGCCTTGTTATAAGATAATAATTGTTGTTAAACCATGATACTATTTTACAATGGTATTAAAACAACATCGTTTCCTGTTGGCATAATATTTACTACTTTTTTTTGTATTGATCTACTTTTATTTAATCCCAAACCTTAGTTGAAGTATAGCAGATGGATGCAGTGCTCTATCAGTGAACAAAACCGAAAGTCTTAAATGTTTAACAGCATTAGCAAAAGTATTATATGCACTGTCCAAATTATAACCTAATAAGCAAGGTAGCCCATAACATCTTGGAATATCTTCTTTTTGTTGATGGCAGAGATTGGATGGTCCAGAGAACACTGCAGTGGTCCTTGATGAGAGCATTGGCCCATGAGCACGACTGTTATGTCCACGAGTTATGGATCGTGTCACAAGCGATCTATAATGAAGGGGTTTTACAACCGTATAACCAATTTTATAATTAATATTTGTAAAATAGTTATTTTCTTTTTAAATTTTTTATCATACTAAAAGTGAACTTTAAATGTTGTGCATTTACTTTCATATCATTCTCTTTTTTAATATTCAAATCTCACATATGTATTTACTTTTTATAGCTATTCATTACCAAATAATCTATTTATTACTGTAATTAAACTTTATTTATTTTAATCTTTTTCGTATAACTTGTTCAATCTCTTACAGTTTTAAAACTTTAAACTATAAAACTCAGAGTTTCCTCCAAAATTCTTATCTCTCAAACTCAGAGTTCTGTAAAAATTTAAATTCATCACCATGATCTAACCAAATTTGACCATTTGATGTTTCAGATCCAATCATCCAATTGAATCTTAGTGATCTGACCATCTGACAGTCAGACCTTACCATTAGATGGTTGGATCCTTATGGTCGAATCCCCAAGATCCAACTGTCATTCGACCATCAGATGGTCGGATCTGGTCAAATTTTTAAGATCCAACCATCGAATGGTCGAATCCGACCATCTAACAGTTGAATTTGGGTAGATCCTTAAAATTCGACCATCTGACAATCGGATCAGACTATCGGACGGTTGAATCCTTAAGATCCGACCATTTAACGATTGGATCTGGTTGAAGGTTTTTTTTTTTATATTAAAAATAAAAAAGAACCACCAATCAATTTTTTAATGAAAGTAACCGTTCTTAAAAGATATCTTAATTAAAAATAAAAGAGAACTATAAGTCAATTAATAAATATTTTTCTATATGAATTTTTTTATTTAATTAATATTCAGATTTTAAGATGAATTTTTTTATTTGTTTAAATATATTAGGCATATTTATTAAATAAAAAATATAAAACAAATTCATATATATATATATATTAATAATAATTTTTCAAATATAATATTCCAAATAATGAACATATATATAGTGATCGGTCAATAATAATTTTCCAAATATAAAATTCAATTTATATTAATATATATATATTCATAATTATTTTTTCAATACATTTATTTACTAAACTAATTTTTTTTAATACTTGAATATATTTGTTTACTAACCTTAAACATAAGCCTAAATTTGTATTATTTAAATTAAATAATTACTTTAAAATATTAAATGAAAAATATAATTATAATGTGGAAAAATATAAAATATAAAAATATTTACAATATAAATAATACAATATATATAATAATTAATTAATATACAATACATAAATATATTGTACAATATATATAATATATAATTAATATAATATATAAATATATTATATTGTATAATTAATATACAATTTATATTGTCTAATTGAGGGGGAAGGGTCGAATCTCAAGCAAGTTAAAGTTTGTGAAGAAAAATGAGAAGAAAATTGAAGGGGTAAGGGTTGGACATGAAAAAAATGAGAAAAAAAAATGGTATGCAATGCAATACAATGAGAAAAAAAAATACCAAAGTTCAAAAATGCAGGTGGATATGATGTAGTTTGCAGTAATTGAATGTTAAAAAGGGAAAGAGTATGAAAGTAAGTATACAGGTAAAAAAAATACACTTTTGTTATGGCAGAGAATTTGAAAAGTAATATTATTTTGGTAATATTAAGTGTACAATTGGTTATTAGGCCATAAAACTCTACAATGAAATTGCTTCTTCCAATTTATTTTTTCTCTTGTTATAATTTTTGCCTCGTGAAGAACCTATGATTAACTTTGAGTGGAACTCGTTTAAGGGAGCTTCTTATCCTAGGCTCGTTGAGTAAAGAGAATCTTAAACCTTTATAATTCTGAAAAAAATTCTGCTTAGTTTATTTCTCCAAATTATTCTCCTAAATAGAGATTACATCTTAAGTTATTCTCTTAGATTAGGAAAGCAAATATTCCTAAAAGAAATTCTACTAATTGATAAATCCTACTAATTAGGATAAATTCTACTTATTGGTAAATCCTATTGATTAGGATAAATTCTTCTAATTGATAAATCCTACTAATTAGGAATAATACCAACAAGAAAGTATTTTCCATCTTTCTCATTGTGCCCGTATCCTTGGTGCCATTGGAAACTAAACCTACAACCCATCTCTCCCATATACTTTTTCTACAAATGCATATGTAACAACAATCTTTATAAACTTAGAAAATCATTGACAAGAGGCACACCCTTGTGGCCTTCATACTGATTCTTAGAAATACCATCCACCACAACTGCTCTTGCAAATACAGCCCTTCCAGAAGCTTATATATATATATATATATATATATATATATATATATACATATATATATACATATGTATGTATTATATAATAAAGAATCCTTACGATTGATAAGGATCACTAATCAACTTCTTGGAACAATCACAAACACATCCTAAAATGCAAATAATCAGAGTCAAATCTTGCGACTACTATATAAAAAATATACAAACATGAATTCCATTACTTCGAAAAGTTATAACACTAACTAATACTGCAATAAGCATTACTTTCTAAAGCATTCATTATATTATATGCGCAACAGAAATCGGTGCTCTAACTTTTCTGTCTGTGGCTCTAATTAAAGTCTCTTTGTTTTATATTTGCCTACTTTTAATTTCTACTTTCTTTTGGGTGGTTGTCATTTCGTAAGCTATATGTTTTCAATCATCAAATTTTCCTCCACATTATTTTGATACTTCAGAATTTTAGGTGACATCTCCTCACATTGTTTTAAGACACTATCTATGTTTGTTCATTATTAGGAAGGGTGCTTAATTACTCACGTACTTATATCCATGGATTTGATGTGAATTCATGTTATTGTCTAATTTGAGCTCAGTTTTGAATGGACAAGAATGATGAATCCTAGAGCTATTCTTGAGCACCCAACACTGCCTTGTAGAAGGTGACAACCTCATCGGCATCAGGTACATCCACATAAACCATGACAATAGCCTTAAGAATGATGTGGCTCCCCAACATAAACAACATCATCCTTCTACAAGGCAGCGTTTAGTTTTGAGGTTTTAAACTCTAGTCATTGAGATTGATCATTGAAAATGCCAAGTTATCTAAGAAAATGATAAAAAGCTAGAATTTAGTAAACTTTATTTTGTGGTTGATATCTAATACATGGTTGTCCTTGTTATGAAAGGGTCTATTTGATAGGAACTATTACTTCTTTATAAAAATAATAATAATATTCACACAGGGTGAGTTTAATTAGTTCCATTAAGTAAAAATTCTCAAATAAATAGTTTTTAGTTTATAATCTTTCAATTTATTTTTTTCTTGTACATCTAGAGAAAAAAAGCAGTAAAGCACTAATAATTATAGTTTGATTCCTCAACCCAGAGTTGACTTGATCCATGGTTTACTTTGTGGTCATTTTGAATTTTTGTTAGAGTTTGCATTTTGAAGCATTGGATGAAAGTGTAACCATGATTCATCTTCTTTTGTTTTTGATTTTCTATTCATTGGCTACCCATAAAGGGAAATAACTTGCTTGGATGCATATATTTTAGGCCATTTTATGCTTCTTTTTTTATTATAATTTTTATAAATTTTTTTTTCAATATTACATGGGACATCAAATTATTTTATCTAGTGTTTTGGGTATACTTTTTTTCATATATAATGTAATTTGATTTTTTATCATATAGCATCAGTATCTTTTTAAGGAGTTTGGATAGCGTTCAATTCAAGTGTTTCTAGTACTTGGATAAAGAAGAGGTTAGTCACTAAACAATATTATTTTCTTGCATTTAATTTTATAAAAATACATGACTCCTGATTTTCTGGAATATTGCTGAAGGAATTCAGATTTAATGTTTATTTGACTATATTAATTTTAGGAATAAAGAGCTTTAAGGAAATTCCTCATATCTCTATTAGTTTATTTTTTATTTTGTTAGTTTCCTGAATTTGTGGTAATTAGTCTTCTATTACCAAATATAGTGAAAGAAATTTATCTTTCTTTCATTATATATTTATTGTAAATTTATCAGTTTTGAATAATAAGAGAATTCTTCATCTTTTTAAAAATTAACCCGATATCAAAGCTGGTTTGAACTTGAGATAGGTGATAAAATACGGGATGACGATATCACAGCAAAGTCAATCCCTTTTTAAAGTCACTTCCCATCCTAAAATCGCAGCTGCAGGTGACAATGGAGAATCAGATGGTCATATTCTATAACAAGTAACAAGGGAGAATTAGATGGTCATATTTTGCCCATTACAAGGTACAAAATCAATGGCCAGAATTATCTTTAATGGTCACAATCAGTGATAATGTTCATTTATGGAAAAGGAAGAGAAGACTACATCATTAGAGTAGTACCCACCAAGCAAAGAAAATCCAAAGTAAACATCATGGAAGTTAGAGAACAATAAGGTGATGTCCTAACTTATCAACTCAATGACAAATGAAATAGAAAAAAATTTCCTTCTATATGAAAAAACAAAGGAAATTTGCAACACAACCAAAGTATCCTACTCCAACTTTGATAACTCATTTGAAATGTTCGCTATTGAAGGTATTCTTCATGATCTATGTCAAGGAGATCTCATAATTTCCCAATACTTCAACAAACTCACACGAAATTGGCAACAATTAGATATGTTTTAAGACATGATTGGAAGTGCCCAGAAAATGAAATCAAGTACAAAAAAATCATGAGAAGAAAAGACTTTATAAGTTTATGTTGGGACTCAACAAGGAACTTGATGAAGTGGGAGGAAGAACCATGTGGTCTGAAACTACTACCTAGCACTTGAAAGACATTTTTAGAACTTCGCATGAAAGAGAGTTGAAAGACAGTGATAATGGGAGCACCAACTTCTACTCATAACCCTAAAGGATCTGCACTATCGGTCCAAGGTCCTCAATATCAAGCTGGAGATAATAGACAGATTAAAGAACAATCTTGGTGCAATTAATGCCGAAAGCCAGGGTACACCAAGGAAACTTGTTAGAGGATCCATGAAAAACCCGCTGATCGGAAGCTCTCACGTCAATTCAACAATAGAAAAGGTCATGAGCATCTAGCTTCTTTTGAAGATAGACACACATAGCCAAAACAAAGCCTATTCAACAAGGGACAAATAGAGCTTTTGTAAAAGTTGTTCAATCAGCAACAATCCTCCAATACCCCAGTTATTGGAATCGAATCTTTAGCTCACAAATATACTTTTTAAAATGCACTTAGCGGAACAAAGGAGAACATTAGCTCATAAATTATGAATTCAGAGCCTCCTATCACATGATTGGAGATGCAGGAAACTTTAATACATATAGTCCATATCACAATAATTTTTCTATCAGAATTGCAAAATGGTCATTGCAAGAGTAGGAATCTTAATGATGGTTTTATCAAAATCCCTCACCCTCATATCTGTACTCTTAGTCCTGAACCTGAATTGCAATTTACTTTCTATTAGCAAACTCACTCAAGACCTTAACTGTGTTGCAAAATTTTTTCTAAACTCATGTGAATTTTAGAATTTAAATTTGGGGAAGATGATTGCAAATGCTAAAATGTGCTCGAGGCTCTATATCCTTAAGGTTGGTGATCTATTGGAATAACAAATTCAGAAGGCATATTCGGACAAGACAAACAATCATTATTCAAAATTTTCTTTTTATGTTTCTTGTTTCAATATTGATAGTGTAATCATGTTATGACACTATATATTAGGTTATCCAAATTTTTTGAATCTTTAAAAACTTGTTCCTTCGTTATTCAACAATAAAAATCTAAAAGAGTTTCAATGCGAATTTTATCAATTCGCTCAACATACTCAGTCTATTAAGCTCAATTATATATAAAAAGAATTTCATTCATTCTCAATAATCTATAATGATGTATGGGGAACTTCATGTGTCAAAAGTATTTATGGGACTCACTGGTTTGTTTTATTTGTAGATGATCTTACTATGATCACTTGGGTGTTTCTCCCGAAAAATAAATTAGAGATTGAACAAATATTTAAAACCTTCAATACTATAATTCAAACTCAATTCCATACTAAAATTCGAATATTTAAGACTGATAATGTTAAGGAATATTTCAAACACATTCTTGGAGATTACCTATAAAGTCAAGGTATTATATATCAAAGTTTATGTGTCGATGCACCTCAGCAAAATGGTGTAACAAAAATAATAAATAGACACATTTTAGAGTTTCTTAGATCACTTATGTTTTCCACTTATATCCTAAAATATTTTTTAGAGGATGCTATACTCACAACAACTTATCTTATCAATCGAATTCCTTCCTGTGTGTTAAATTTCCAAACTCCTTGTCAACTCCTTCTTCATGCTTATCCTAACACCCGAATTATCTCAACAATACTACTCAAAGTATTCGAGTGCTCTGTGTTTGTCCAAGTTCACCGACAATATAGAAGTAAACTTGACCCCAAAGCACTTAAGTGTGTATTCTTTGATTACTCTCCATACCAAAAAGAGTACAAATGTTATTCCCCTATTACAAAAAGATTCTACACCTCAATGAATGTTACTTTCTTTAAATATCAATCTTACTACCCCAAATCTGATATTCAGAGGGACAATCTCATACAATAATATCAATTTTGGGATATTGATACCACTACAATCCATCCCGTCCATCCTATCACAACTACTCTCATTCCAAACCAAAATCACCAAATCGAAATTGAAATAAAATCAGAAAATCTTCCACCTATAGAATATGAAAATATTCCATCTCCTTCAACTTGCGTTCAAAGTTCAAAATCTGCAACGAATAATGAATTCATTGTATATTTTTGGAAGAAGAAGATTCAATAAGATTTAGAGCAACAAATACTTCCTAAGTAAAGTAAAAAATATGACCCGGATTAAAGAATACATAAAATTTCATCATGTAATACTAATTCTGAATTCGTCAATAATAAGGTTATTGCTAATAATCTTGATTTTCCCATTGCCTTAAGAAAAGGTATAAGATCATGTACTAATGACCCAATTTACGACTTTGTCTCTTATAAAGGGTTGTCACCTAGGTTCCAAATATTTAAGCAAACTGAAGAATTTAGAGAGAAAATTGCTCTATATTTCTTATTTCTAAATGAATAAAATATAGAGGTATAAATAGGACACAATAGAGGCAAATTTGTCAGCTGTTACGATAGACAACCAGCTATATACACTATGACA
The DNA here is from genome assembly GCA_007844105.2 of Rhamnella rubrinervis. Taxonomy (NCBI): domain Eukaryota; kingdom Viridiplantae; phylum Streptophyta; class Magnoliopsida; order Rosales; family Rhamnaceae; genus Rhamnella; species Rhamnella rubrinervis. Next base: position 20,958,079 of record CM017574.2, on the reverse strand, counting down.
CACAACTAGCTGTATATACAACTCTATATTCTAAATTGACAACCAACCAGCTATATACATAGCTATACACATAATATTTCAACACTCCCCCTCAAACTAGGTTATAGATATCAAACATGCCTAGCTTGGAACTCAAATTTTCAAAAATATCCTTAGAAAGAGCTTTGGTGAGAAGATTAGTTGTTTGAAGACTTATTAGAGTATAAATCAACACTGTTGTTCCTTCTTTTAATTTTTTTTTAATGAAGTGACGATCTATCTTCACATGCTTCGTTTTATCATGATGAATATAATTTTTAGCAATAATGATGGCAGCTAGATTATCATACATTAACTTTATAGATCTTTCAATCGGAAGCTTTAGTTCCTCTAGAACTTTTTTCAGCCAAATTCCTTCACACATGTCATGGGTCATTGCTCTGAATTCTGCTTTAGCACTACTCTTTGCAATAACAGATTGTTTCTTGCTCCTCCAAGTAACTAAGTTACCCCATACATAAGTGCAGTACCTTGAGGTAGACCTCCGATCGGTTATAGAACCTACCCTATCAGTGTCTGTGAAGATCTCAATGTCCTTCTTTGTTGTTCGTTTAAAGTAGAGACCTTTACTTGGTGTCATCTTTAGATAGCGTAAATCCGATATGCTGCAGTGATGTGTTCTTTTGTTGGATTATTCATAAATTGACATGCCATGCTAATAGGGAAATAGATATCTTGTCTTGTATGTGAGAGTGAGTTTTCTTACAAGTCTTTGATATCTGCCTTTGTGTATAGGAACACTTCCCTTCATTGAAACTAGTTTTGTTGTATAATCCATAGAAGTATCAATATGCTTACACCTGAGCATCCCATACTCTTCAAGTGAGTCTAGGACATACTTACATTATGAGGCAATAATTCCCTTCCTTGATCATGCAATTTCCATTCTAAGAAAGTATCTGAGATATCCCAAATCTTTGATTTTAAATTCTTTGGCTAACAAAATCTTGAGATTGTATAATTCCTCATTATAGTTTCCAGTTAAGATAATATCATCCATATAAACTATGATAATGACTATCTTCCCTTCTTGAAAATGTTTTGTAAATAAAATGTGATCAGCCTGACAGTGAGAGTACCTATTTTTCTTTACAGTTTTTATGAATTTATCAAACCAAGCTCGTGGAGATTGCTTTAGACCATATAATGACTTTTTAAGCTTGCACACTTTATTACGATTATCCTATGTCTCAAAATCTGAAGGAATTTCCATATAGACTTCTTCTTTAAGGTTACCATTTAAAAAAGCACTCTTGACATCTAGTTGATGAAGGAGCCAATTTAGGTTGACTGCTAAGGATAACAAAACTCTAATTTTATTAAGTTTTCCACTGAAGCAAATGTTTTTTGGTAGTCAATTCCATAAGATTGAGTAAATCCTTTTGCAACCAGCTGAGTTTTGAATCTATTCGCGCTTTTATTTGCCTTATACTTTACAGTGAATATCCATTTACATCCAACAACACTTTTCCCTTCTGCTGTATCAATTAGTTCCCATGTCTCATTCTTTTCTAGGGCTTGAATTTCTTCCCAAACAACAGCCCTCAATTCTGGTAGTTTAAGAGCTTCTTGTATGTTGTTGGGAATCTGAATGCTATTAAAACTGGCAACAAAAGCTCAAAATTCTGATGAAAGCCCTTTATATGAGACAAAATTATGAATTGGGTGATTGGTATAAGATCTAACACCTTTCCATAAGGTAATAGGTTGATCAAGATCATTAACAAGTAAATCATGAAACTCAGAATTTGTGTTACCTGAGGGAGTTTCAACAGATTGTAGACTTGGATCAGCTTCTTGGACTTACTTAGATTATGTTCATTACTCTATTTTCTCATAAGCCTTTCCCTTTTTTCTAGAATAGACAATGAGATCACTGTTTTTGGATTGAGTGGGAATTGAATAATGTGGGGTCTTTGGAGAATCAGGAAAATTGTTTAATTGTTCATTAACTTGAGAGAGAGGGACATGATGACTAGGAAGGATGAGTGACGGACTTAACACATAATCCCATGACAGATTGATATATGAAGAAGTTCTCAGTTTTCCATTCCTGATATTATTGTGTAGAGTTCTCTCCCTGAATATCAGATTTGGAAAAATAAGACTGATGTTCAAAGAATGTCACATCCATTGAGTTATAAAATCTTTTTGTGGTTGGAGAGTAGCATTTATAATCCTTTTGATTTGAAGAATATTCAAGAAAAATACATTTAAGTGATTGACGGTTAAGTTTGCTCTGAAATTGGTCATTAACATGGACAAACACTAAACACCCAAAAATTTTAGGAGAAAGAGTAAAGATGATCCAAGTACTAGGATAAGACTTAAGGAGAACTTGACATTGTGTTTGAAATTTTAAAATTTGGAAAGGCATCCTATTAATGAGATAAGCTGCAATAAGAACAGCTTCTCCCCAAAATTTTTTAGGAATATGGGTAGAAAACCTGAGTGACCTGGCAACTTCTAAGAGATGCTTATTTTTTCTCTCTTCAATTCCATTTTATTGAGGAGTATTGACACATGAACTTTAATGAATAATACTTTCATGTGACAGATAATCACCAAGGATAGAGTTAAAGTATTCCTTAGCATTATTAGTTTTCAAAACTTGTATTCTAGCTTGAAATTGGGTTTGAATCATGATTTTAAAATTTCTAAAAATTTGACCAACTTCTGATTTTTGTTTCATTAGAAATATCCAAGTTATTCTAGTGTGATCATCCATAAAGGATACAGACCTAATACTAGTAATGTTATTGATCATAGAGGGTCCTCAAACATCACTATGAATCATAGAAAATGACTGAGATAATTTATAAGACTGAGTAGGATAAGAATTACGAACATGCTTGAATAATTAACATATTTCACATTGGAAAAACTTGGGACTTTTATTATTGAATAATGAAGGAAAAAGTTTTTCAAGATATAAAAAACTAGGATGACCAATCGATAGTGTTACAACATAATAAGATTATCATGATTAGAAGTAACTACTGAAAGTGAGTGTTTTTCAAAAACTGACTTTTGAAGTTGTCTTTTAGGATAATCACCAACCTTGAAGAGATAGAGTCTTGACCATATCTCAGCATTGCCAATCATCATCCCCGAATCCAAATCCAAAAATTCACAACCATATTTGAAAAATTTAGTAACACAAATTTTCTCTTGAGTGAGTTTACTGATAGATAACAAATTACAATATAAATTAAGAACCAAGAGCACAGAGGTAAGAGTTAGATTCTTTGATATAATGATAGAACATGTACCAACCATTTGTGAGAGAGATCCATCAACAATACAAACTGTTAAGTTCCTACTACATGGGTTGTAGTTATCCAAAATGGTAGCATCTCTAGTTATATGGTCAGATGCTCTTAAGTCCTCAATCCATGGATTCTTTTCGTTGCTTTTTTATATTTAAAGGGCTTAGAGAATTACCTTTTTGTGCCAAAGATCCTATTCCAACAGAGGTGGGATTAGCAGAACTTTGATCCTTATTGAAATGGATCACTAGTGTTGGCTTTCATTTGCAAATGTTATGTTGCTACAACTCTCTCTATCATTTGAAAAATGTGTTAGATTCCAATATGCAAGTTTCCCATGAACTTTCCAGCAAGTTTCTCTAATATGACCAAGTTTCCTGCACTGATCACACTAAAGTCTTCCTTTTCGCCATCGGTAATCATTAGTTTGATATTGAGTTCCACGAGCAGCAAGGGTTGAAATTTCTGTTACAGGAGAGGTGGTTTGAGATCCCATCATCACCTTTTTTCTTGCTTTCTTCTCTACGGACTTCTGAAAAAGCTTCTTGAATATTAGGCAGTGATTTACTTACTAAAATTCTTCCTCGTACCACATCAAGATTTTTGTTGAAGCTCAATAAGAATTTGTACAACCTTTTCTTCTCCACTATCTTTTTATACTTAATTTCATCTGTAGGGCAGTCCCAATTATTAGTCTTGAACATGTTCAGTTGTTGCCAATACCGAGTGAGCAGATTAAAGTATTGGATGACAGGTAGATCGCCTTAGTGTAGATCATACAATATCCCTTCTATCTCAAGGAGTTCCGCTGTATTCTCATTGTCAGAGTAGGTCTCATTGGCTACATTTTATATTTCTTTTACTGTTCCATGGAGGAGAAAGTTCTCCCCTATGTTAGTGTTCATCAAATTGATCAGCCATGACATAACCATATTATTCTCAGATTTTTATAATCTGAATTCCGAGTCTTCCTTCTTTGGTGGAATAACAATCCTAGTGAGATAATCATCTTTTCCTTTTCCACATATGAACATCATGACAGATTAAGACCATTGGAGAAAATTTTTTCCCAAGTTTGTGACTTGTAAAGGGAAGATGAGAGAATTTTAAAAAACCATTGCTGCTTGGAATTGTGGTTCCGTGATTAGAAGTAACTTCAAGGTTGAACTCTTTCTTTCGGTAGTCATCTTGTACTTAGTCATAAAAGAGGAAAGAAAGAAAGAAAACAGAGTTGAGAAAATGATTTTGATTACAATAAGATTTTTTTTTTAGGCTGGAAAGAGAGGCATGATCAGATTTGATTGCTCTAATACCATTAAGAATTTAGAGAGTAAATTGCTCTTTACTTCTTATTTCTAAATGAACAAAATACAGAGGTACAAATAGGACACAACAAAGGCAAATTTGTCAGCTACCATGATACACAACCAGTTGTATACACAGTTGTATATTCTAGATTGACAACCAACCAACTATATACACAGCTGTACACATAATATTTCTACACAGACCTAAATAAAGAATAGGTTTCTAACTTCATTTATGAAGCCATGTCAATTTCGGAATGGAAGAATGTAGTATGGAAAGACATCTAGGTAGTAAAGAAAAATGAAACTTGGGAAATTTCGGAACTACCAAGTGGAAAATATTCCAGTCAGATGCAAATGGATATTCACAATTAAATACAAGGCTAATGGAAGTGTGGACATATTTAAGGCGCGTTTGGTTGCAAAAAGGTTCACTCAATCTTGTGACATCAACTATCAAGAGACATTTACTTCTGCAGCCAAATTAAATACTGTCCAGGTACTACTATCATTGGTTGCCAATCTTGATTTTTTCATCAACTTGATAGTAATAATGCATTTCTCAATGAATAACTTAAAGAAGAAGTCTATCAGGATATTCCTTTAGGATTTGAAACACATACAATATTTAATAAGGTACACAAACTCATGAAATCTCTTCATAGACTAAAATAATCTCCAAACACTTGGTTTGACAGGTTCAACAAGACAATAAAGAAGTATGGTTATTTTCAGTGTCAAGCAAATCGTACTTTACTTACCAAACACTTAATTGAAGGAAAATTAGCGATTCTAATTGTGTATATAGATGATATTATCTTAAGAAGTGATTATGAAGAAAAACTAATCAATCTCAAGACTATACTCACTAAGAAATTTGAAACCAAGGATCTTGGGAGCTTGAAATACTTCCTTGAAATGAAACTAGCCAGTCAGGAAAGGGAATTTCAGTGTTACAACAAAAGTATGTGTTAGATCTTCTTAAAGAGATGAGAATGCTTAGATGCAAACCGGCTGAAACTCCCATGGGCTAAGTACTAAGCTTGGAGTAAATAAGGATAGTATTCATGTAGACAAAGGCCAATAATAAAGATTTATTGGAAAGATGATTTATCTGTCTCACATAAGACCCAATATTTGTTTTTCGATTAATGCAGTAAGTTAATTCATGAATGACTCATATAAAGAACACATGAAAGATGTCTATAGGGTATTGAGATACCTTAAAATGACACCATGCAAAGGCTTGTTCATTAGGAAAAACACAAACAAAGATATTGAAGTATTTTATGATGTCGACTAAGCTAGATCAATAATTGACTGGAGGTTAACTTCTGGTTATTGTTCATGTGTAGGGAAACCTAGTAACCTAGTGAAGTATAAAACAAACATTAGTTTCTCGAAGTAGTGTAGAAGCGGAGTTCAAAGCTATGACACTCAAAATTTGTGAGGAAATATGGCTGGAAAAACTATTGAGGGAACTAAGGATGAGTATTTTTGAACCAATAAAGGTATTTTGCGATAATCATTGCATAAAATCTTGTACATCATGATATGACAAAGCATGTGGAGATAAATTGTCACTTCATGAAGGAGAAGATAGAAAATGAGATAGTTACCTGCTATACATAGCTACAAGTCAGCAAATAACATATATCCCTACTAAAACCATACCAAGGAAGATTTTTGAAGAGTTGAGTACCAAACTCGACTTGATTAACATCTACACCTAACTTAAGAGGGAGTGCGGAAATACATGATTCCTAATTTTATAGGATATTGCTGAAGGAATTCTTATTTAATTTTAGTTGACTACATTAATTTAAGAATAAAGAGATTTAAGAAAACTTCTGATATCTCTATTAGTTTATTTCCTATTTTGTTAGTTTCCTGAATTTGTGATAATTAGTCTTCTATTATCAAATATAGTGAAATGAATTTATCTTCATTTCATTATATTTTTGTTGTATGTTTATCAAGTTTTGAATGATAAGAGAATTCTTCATCTTCTAAAAAAGCAACAAATTTCAAAATCGAGTCATATGGAATGCATTGTAACTGTTGTTGTTTGTCTTTCCCAATTTTTTTTCTTACTTTATGTGATTCCTTTCATCAGTTAATTGTTATTTACTATCTGTTTCTTTGAAATTTTCTTTTGAATAACTTGAGATATATTTTTAATTTCTCTTCCTTCATTGCAAGTATTGATTTTGACTATTTTATTGATAAATTCTATTGTTAGCTAAGGAAAATAATGAAAATTAAACAATTGAACACAGAGAAGGAAAAAGGTCATTAGGAGAATACCAACTTGCAAATTTGATATGTAGTTTTCGATAACTTTTGTGAAAAAACAAATAAATTTACATTGAAAATCATTACTGTTGTATCATAGCTTCAAAATTTGAGATTTTTAGTGCCTCTTGTTCAAATTAAGAATTTCAAGTCATGCACTTGAGGGTGTAGTGTAGCGAAAAGAAAGCTGAACAAATCTTCATACTCTCTTGCGAGAGTTGAGGTTCGAGTTCTAAAAAATCTCGTTTGTGTCTCAAGTATACTCAGTCTTGTTGAAATGCTAAATAGAGAGGAAACTGTTAGGAGATAAAACCTATTTACTATTCTAACTTTGTTATCTATAGGAGTATGAAATTCTCATATTGAAGTCTTTTTTTCAAAAATAGTATAACAATAAAATTTATGGGTTGAATTATAAAAGCTTTATATATATATATATATATATATATATATATATATATATATATATGATAAACGGTTGAATTATTTAGGTTATGTATACTGTACACAAGTAAAAATAATAAATTTTTAATTTATAATTTTTATTAACTTTCAATCAAAATGCTATATAATATCTTAGATGACCTTAGAGTATTTAAGTAATTTTACAATAGAATATGTGTGTGAATTGTTCGAAATCAAACGGGCTACCTCCTCCTCCTTCTCCTTCTTCTTCTTCTTCTTCTTCTTTTTTTTTTTTTGGAAAAAAAAAAAAAGAGAATTCTAAATCATCTTTAATTATTTATGTTGAGTAGTTCAATTGTGTTTGTTATATTTTAAGTTAGTACTTGTTTTATCTAAAGAGAACTAAAAAATCTTGTTAAAAATTTCACTCTAATATTTAGCTTTATTTGATTCCGTTCATTTAAGCTATTCTATAACAATAAAATTTATGGGTTGTATTATACAGTGTTTTTTTTTTTTTTTAATGATAAACGGTTGAACTATTTAGGTTATGTATACTGTATACAAGTAAAAATAATTAATTTTTTATTTTTTTATTTGAAATATTATGAGGTACAATCAAAATGTTATATAATATCTTAGATGATTTTGGGGTATTTAAGTAATTTAATAATAAAATAGGGGTGTGAATTGTTTGAAATCAAAGGGGCAACTTTTTTTTATGAATAAAAAAAGGGAAAAAAAAAAAGAATTCTAAGTCACCTTTAATTATTTACGTTGGGTAGTTCAATTGTGTTTGTTGAATTATAAGTTAGTACCTATTTTATCTAAAGAGAAGAAAAAAATCTTTTTAAAAATTTCACTATAGTATTTAGCTTTATTTGATTCCGTTCATTTAAGCTTATTTTTTAAAATTTTATTCATTCCAATCATGATTTAAAATATCGGTATAAAAATCTTGAAGGTAAAAAAATAAAAATATTGATGAAAATATTGACAAAATATCAATATTGATAAAATTTTAAAATAAATAATGAAAATTGATAAGAAATATAAAAAATTTAAATAAAATTTCAAAATATGCTTATTTATTAACTACTTTATCAATTTAATTAAAAACATTAAACTTAAATTATAATTCTCATAATTTTTAGACCTATAACACTCATTGACATTAACAAAAATACTATTATTTTTTTGTGATAAATTATTCATTAATTAAAATAATAATATAAGTACATAATTACTTAAATATAATTTAATATCATATAGAATTTCTTTAACTAAAAAAAAATTAAAAAACATTAAACTTAAATTATATTTCTCATAATCAAGAAACCTATAACACTCATTGACATTAACAAAAATACTATTATTATTTTTTGATAAATTATTCATTAATTAAAATAATAATATAAGCACATAAATATGACTTAATACTATATAAAATTTCTTAGTGGTTAAAAATGTTCAGTCTCTTCCACATCTTCATTTCTAATAGTATAGTGAGAGAAATATTAATTAAAAGATACTTCTTAATAGTTTTGTATATAATTGTTCATATGTCAACCATATATATATATATATATGATATTACACATTCTTGTTGTTGATAATCAATATTGGATGGTTCTGTGCATAAATGTTGCTCTATAATAGTTAAACTTGATAATGTATTCATGAATTATAAACCGTTCTCTAAAATTATTCATATATTTTTTAAATTTATTAAATGAAAAGTATAGAGTATAGACTTTTCAAATGACCGTCCTAAATTGTGACGAAATTGCAGAAATTTATTTCTACTCAAAGATAAATTTTTCCTTACTTAAATTTTCACGAAATTTTATAAATAATTTCAATTTTTTCATCTATGATTCCAATGTAAAAATAGTATAACAATAAAATTTAGGGGTTGAATTATATATATATATTTTTTCTTTTTTGATAAACTGTTGAATTATTTAGGTACACAAGTAAAAATAATAAATTTTTAATTTATAATTTTTATTAACTTTTTTATTCGAAATATTATTAGGTATAGTCAAAATGCTATATAATATCTTAAATAAATTTCGAGGTATTTAAGTAATTTAACAATAAAATAGGGTGCCAATTGTTTGAAATCAAAAGGGCTGCCTCTTTTTTTTATATGAATATAAAAAGTCTTTGAATCATCAGTCCACAATTAAGAGATAGGACGAAATCTCAAGGGGCATAAAATAAATTGTTCCTTATAAATTTAATCTCTAAAAGGCTAAAAATATAGATTTAATGCTTGCTTTTATGTTTTATTTCTACTACTATATTGAATAAAATATAATTAAATTGAATACATATATTTTCATTTTCTGAGAATTTTTTACAAAAAAACTGAAAGAGTGTAAAATGAAATTATCCCTTAATATAAATTATTTACCCAAGAGGCTAAGAAAATAGATTCAATGCTTGTTTTTATGTTGTAGTTCTATTACTATGAGCAATATAATTAAATTGAATATATATATATATATATATATATATATATTTTCTGAGAATATTTTAAGTTTTTTTGTATGAATAAAATATTTTTATTTTCAGAGAATATTTTTATAAGAACTGAAAGAGCGTAAAATGAAATTATCCCTTATATAAATTATTTATCTAAGAGACTACAAAATAGATTCAATGCTTATTTTTTTGTTGTATTTCTATTACTATACTGAGGAATAAAATTAATATGATATATATATATATATATATATATATATATATATATGAGAATCTTTTAAGTTTTTTCTTAATAAAAATGAATTTAAGGTAGAAATCATCAGCCCAACCTATTCGTGGCATCTTTTGTTTACCAGACACCATATGGTTGAAGTTGCAGGAGCTATGACAATTGATCTTTTTCTTGAGCACGAACAATCCATCCCGAATTTCATTTATTCAAGAGCCCTTGTGATTTTGAGGTTGGACAATCCATTTCGGATTCCATTGTAAATATTTTCATTTTCAAAATCTGATCTACCTTTCTTGTCATCAGTACGATGAATCGAATAAAAAAATAAAATCTAATTACTATTACATTATAATAATTTTATATAAAATCTATAATAATATATCTGCACTTTTAATAATTTTTTATTATTTAATATTTCAATCTCTATAAATAAATATAAAAATCTTATCAGTTTTCTTCTCCTATGCCACACAATATCTTTTCAGAAAACGCACATGATGTGAGTTTTGCCAGACCAAAAGCACAAAATGAATAAATAAAATAAAAGTTGGGACACGTGGGTGGTGGGGTTGATGTTCTCCATAAATCAGGTATCTTCTAGAGAGTTCGTGGTAAGCTAATGTAAATTAAGGTGGAATATATATATATATATATATATATATATATATACATATATATAGCGCGGTACTAGCCCAAGGCACAGTAAGTTTCGTTGTTTTTCGTCCTCCGTTTTGCTCTTTCTTTTTTTTTATTTTTTTTTTTCAATTCTAGCTTCAAAACGACGTCGTTTTGAAGGTGATTCGGCGCCTCTCCTTGGCTACCTGCTCCCATCTGCATCGCAGTAAATGTTAGTTTTCTTCCTTCAACTTGCGTTCGAAGTGAGCATATTACCTACTCTTCCCCTTTTCTTTCTGTCTTCAATCTCTCTCACGCCCGAAGATGGAAGACCACAAGTTTGCGGGATGGTGGCTTCCAAGGCTAGAAGAATGGGTATTGATGGAGAGACCCATAAAAATTTGACTTTTGATCAGCATTCTGGAAGACAGGTAACTTCTCGGACAATGTCGTTTTGTGCATTTGAGAATTTTTTTCCATTTTGTCTCGTTCTCGGCAGGTAATCTTGAATCCACGCCCACGAATTTCAGCCGTGCCAAATCGCTGCTCCATGAACCAGCAAGAATCGTTCCCAGTTGTCTTCTCCGACGACGTCCACGGCTCCAGCGACACCCACGGCTCCGATTAGTTGGAAACAAATTTTTCCAAGCAATGTCTGATATTGATACCCTAGATTTGCTGCTTTTTTCTCTCAGTAGAGCATTTTGTAGTCCTTTGGCGGTTTTCATACAGATCCAAGTTTGTGTTTTCAATTTTATCTTCTACTCAGTCTGACCTTTCGTTTTATTTTTCTAACTCTTGAGTATTTATTAATGAATCTTCCTTTGGGAATCAGGTTGTACTTGCACGTAGTAGCATTTCTGAATCATCACAGGCACCATTCTTGGTGGCGTTCTAGGCTTCTACGTCATGCACCGGGTCGAGATAAGCTAAGGTCAGATTTTTTTTCCCTCTATTTCCAGAGAGCTCTGTTTGGTTGCTGAGAAACTGGGACGGAAATTGAAAATTCCAGGTGTCTCAGCTACCAGATGGTGGCTTACAAATCTTAAATTTGATTTAAACATGTTTATTTTATTTTTGTTTTTCTGTATTTTTTTTAATCATATTTTTGTTTTTCTGTATTTTTGCGAATTTTGAATTTGATTTGTGTTGGAGATTGTGGGCGTTTGATTTTGGGAATTTTTGGCTTGGGCAAACACAGAGAAGATGAATGAGAGATTGAAAAGGTATGGAAAGCGAATTGAAGAAGAGAGAGGAGATGAGTGAGCTTAAAGGGTCGGCGTAGCTTTGAATTTTTTTCTACTCCACTATATATCTTTTGTTTTGCTTAATAAGACTGTGATGTTTGTCTCTGTTTTTGCATATTAGGAATTTAATTATCTTCTTAACTTCCTGAATCTGTTCCTTTTAGTTGTTAGATAATAATGTTGCAAAGGGAAACAAAACTGAATTATATCATCGTGTGATGTTCTGAAAAGAAAGGGTTTTTTTTTTCTTGTGGTTCTGTCTTTGTTCCTGTACCAGAATATGTTTTTATGTGTTACATATTTTAGCTCAGTAGCAGTTCGAAAAATTGATTGCTAATTGTTTTCCAATAGTTCATTTTGTCCCTCTTTATCTGAATTTTTATTATTTATTAGTTTAATCATTATGTTAATTACTACATTTGCAAGGTAGTGGGTTGGTAGGGATATGTCTTCTGATACTGCAAGAGAAAATGCGTCTGTAGCTGATTCATCACTTAGGGATATGTCTTCTGATACTGCAAGAGAAAATGCGTCTGTAGTTGATTCATCACTAACTGAATGGAAACAAGACGTGAGGAAATTCAGAAGATCCTGGTAATAAATCATGAAATCATCTTTTAATTATGTATTTCCAGTATGAATTTCTAACCAAATATTTTCAATTCAAGCTTTCCCCTTTTCTGCATTTGTGTGGACATCTTGGTTTTCCTCCCATCTTTGTGGCAGGACTATTCCTCATATGTAAAAACTTTTTATCTGTATATGGTGAGGACAAAATTTTTATGGCTTCTGCAGATATTCATTGATTAGCTTGAGGGAACATATTAAAAACTGGCCCCCACTGGCAACAACTGAAAAAGTTCAGCAGTTTGTAAAGGTGAGCCACCTCATTGTTGAAAGTGGAAATTTTATATAGCGATCTTGTTGCAGATAAACTGTTTCTATAATACGTGGAAGGCAAGGTAAGACTATCTTGTGTGCTTGGTTTTTAATATAACATGCAATATGCACATGTCGTATTTCTGTATTTCATGGGAGCTGTTTCAGTTGGTAAAATGTTTTACCATCATGGAAGACCTGATATCAATGCTGCCTTCATGAGAGAGGAGGCTTGTAAGCATACTATCATGGATGATAGAGTTCTTTCTTTGTTTTATGAGCTTAGGCTATTATGACTAAAAGCAAGTATAAAGAGGCTGGACTATCCTGAAAGTGAAATGTATTTTATCTATTATTCACAGGCACAGGGAAAGGAGACAATTGTTACTGGATTTTATCATGAAGGTTATGAAGAGCCATTGTTAATGCTTATGAAAAGAAGAGCTGTACATTCTGGCTTGGTGGTGAAGGTAGGAATAATTTTATCAGAAGGAGATCTTTTAATTTTTTAATAGTAATCTCCATTTTAAAGAGAATCTTCCAATTTGAAAACTTATCATATGAATGCTTTCTGAAATATTGCCTGAGCAATCCATAGAAACCACTTTACAGATTTGACTTTGCTGTTACTATAGGGTGAGGAAGGAGCCCTCTCAATGTCTACAAGATTGTGATCAATAAAGCATCAAAAGGACTTCCTGTAAACTATTGTTCTGGGTTCCGCTCCCTGAGCATGGATTTAGCTTCTGAAGTTGATGATTTGTGTTTAGACAACCTATCTTTTTCATCCTCTTTTTATTGGTTATAAGTTATAACTTACATTACCTTGTGTAAATCTCTATATGGTGTACTCTGCAGTGATATACATAGTTAGATGCATCCAACACTTGATTGAACCATGAAATCTTGGTTTTGCAGGGGTTTTGCGTCAAAGTTTTAGTCTAGAGGTTAATGCTAAGGACTGGTTTTGAACCCACTGAGACTCCAAGAATTGCAAAAAATAGCTCTCCTAGCAGTGCAAGAGACTCTTTTCAATTCAAGAGGGAAGTGAAGAAAAAAGTTGACTAAAAAAAATGATGGATGGGTAAATTTCTTTTCTCAAAAATACTTTTGGAAAAACTTTTGTCATTTTTGTGTTAGATTGTTATATTTTGAAAGTTTATATGATAATAGATTTTGAAGACAAGTTGATTGCAGGATATAATAGAAAGAAATTGCTATAGCTATTACTAAAACTTTTTATTAGATTTTGCAATCAGTGAATATTGACTGTAATCTTTTATTTTGTATGTTGATGACAAAGTAATTTTTGCTACCTTGCAAATGAAGTTTGATGCATTTGATTTTTCTTTTTAATAGTTTGAGCATATATTTTATCTGCTTACTTTGAGTATGTATGATCTGTTAGAAGGTGCATTGGCAGTAACTTTGAGTATATATGATCTATTAAAACTTGCATTGGCGGTAAAACTTGATAACAAAATAATTAATAATTATAGCTTAGAAAAAAAAATTTATCTATTGATTTTGACTTTATGTTCTATTTTAAAGTACATATGTAATATACATTACATATCCATAATGCTGCAACTACAATTTCCATTACTGCTTTCAGTGTTTGCTTGGTTTTTGATAAGATAGTAGTATAGTAGTGCTATCATCGTTAGCATAGCCTCCTAATAGATGTGATTCTGATGAGCCATTCAGCATAACTATTCTACTTGTCTTGATCATAAAATCAAAACTCCATAGTAGGAAGCCATATGACATGGCATATTGTACTGACCCTAGCACCCTTGTGATGGACACTTGACTTAGATCGACTTTCAGGATACTTCATTTTGGTCTCAGTTCTGTTTTTCAGGATATTTGTAACGGTGTGGTAGTTCAACCTAAGAAATCAATACGAAAACTCCCCAGAGTCTAACATTTGTATGCCAAATTGACTGGAAGATTAAAGAGTGAAGATGATGAGGTAAAAATAATACAGAATAGTGACTCAAATTATAAAAATTTTCCTTTCAAAGTCAAAGTTTGATATCTGATCACATTTTTCTTTCCTATTTCAAGTTTATTATTATTATTATTATTTTAATAATTTCTGAGAATTTCACACTATCCTTTGCAATATTGATTGATAATATATGGATAACACAACTTGTCTGTTACTTTTTGTTTCGTTTCCAGTTTGAAATTGTCTTCTCTGCACCCAAGTCCAGCTGTATGTGGATTTCCAACAGAAGAGGCACGACTTTTAATTGCAGAAACAAGTATTTGTATATGCTATATCCTTATGGCTTGGTGCTGATGGTTATGCTATATGATGAAATGACAGGATAAAAGTAAACATGTAGTATTGATCACATAAACAAGTAGTTATGGTTGTGCTTTTTGGTGGTGGTGTTGGCATACGTCATGTGGTGATGGTACAAATGAGGAGAAACTGGTGAAGCAGAAAGTAGAACTAGCACTCCATATGGATTTAAATGTCTTGTTATTCTATTATGTCCCACCACTCAATCAAGTTATCTTACCAATAACCTTTTAAACTCAGCCGACAATTGTCTTTGTACTATCATTTAGAGTCTCTACTAGAACTATGGAAGTTATTGTTTTAATCTCAATTTCTGTTCCATTAATTATTGCAATTCCATTGTGTTCGGTAACTGAGAGAATCTTTATCGTATGAGTATCACTAACACATTCAATTAATTACCATTAATCTCAAATCCGTCATTTAGCTTGATTTTCGATACAATTTTTGTTTTAATGCATTTAGTTTGAGGGTACAGAAATTGTACCCTATATTATATATTTTTTAATTTAATCAATGCCAAATTTTAATTATGTGTATAATTAAGCTGCTAATACTTTTTTCTTTAGTTAGAATATTGAAATTACGCATATAATACAATGCTTATAGTACCACTATCACCGACAAATGCATGCACATTATTATTAAAAAATGTAAAGTACTTCTTAGCATGATACTTTGGATATTTTTCAAAATTTATTATTATTATTTTTAGCTAAATCAAAATATGGCATACTTACTAATTAACACATCATATCATTGATACTTGTCGAGTACATGCACTGCTTACTCAATAATATTTTTTTATTTTAGTGGGTGTGGTGTAATGAATGAATCTTAAATGTCCATTTATCGTTGGTGCCTCACCGTCGATGTGGTGGTGGGGCAGGCACCAACGGTTTAATTCTTTTTTTTTTCTTATGTTGAAGATTGATGTTCTGTTGCACCCAAGCTCCAATTACATCATCACTTACTATCTGTGTCTCATCATTGATGTGATGATGGGGCACCAACGGTTCAAAATTTTTTTTTTTTTTTGTTTTACCTAGGTTGAAAATGGATGTTTTGTTGCACCCAAGCTCCAATTACACCATCACTTACCGTCGATGCCCCACCATCACACTATTGGTGGGCCACCAACTATTCAATTTTTTTTCCCAATTATTGCTTTATAAAATTAATTTTTATCTTTTTTTACTTTTCAATTAGTCCTGAATTAATTCATCATCCTTACTTTGGATTGATGTATTATTATCGAATTGTGATTCTCTTTTCAACTTAATGAGATAATGTGTGTTATATTTTCTGCAGTTAGCAAAATGATTAGAGAAAACCTAGCGTATTATACTTTTTGTAGGTATACTAGGAAAATAGATAGAGTAACCTCATCTCCAAGTTTTCTTATATATTGTTGGTGATAATGTAGAATTTTTATTAATTTAAGATTTATGTGGAGCCATGTATTGAGACAGTAGAAAGCTTTCGTTTTTATGCTACTATTAATCTAATGAATTTACATTACTTTTGGTGGAATCTTTTTTGCGTTTTGATGGATATTTGCTTGTGCAACCGGGTTTTGAGCACGTTAATGCTTAGAAAATTCTGTTATTTATTTTATATTGGGATTACAATTACATTTCTTTGCTTATCTTCATTTATATGGGTTTCTGGATGCGAGGTTTTATGAGTTAGGAATTCTCAGTATTCCGAAATTGCATGGTTTAAATCAAATATAAAAGAAATAAAAATTTAAACTTTACAAGCAAACTGATAATGTGGCGTTTGATATAGATTTCAGATATGATAATTGTTCTGTGGTCTTTAGATGGATAGTCTATAGTACTACCTTCGGGAATATGGAAATTGGCTCTGAGAATTGGTTGCGGGTGTTCTTCCATTTTTTTAAAAATTATTTCTCTTTCAAGTTCTGGTGGGAGGTGGTGGGGTAGGTGTTGAAGGAGTGTGGGGGAGTATATATTCTCTGTTCTATCATTGTTTTTTCTGCATAAGGTTTTTGCAAGTCGGAAGCATTTATTAACCTTTCATTAAGGATTTACTTTCGTTATTATTATTTGCTTTTAATGAGTAATAATTCAGTCCTCAAAACTAAGGCCAATGCATCCTCGTGGAAGAAAGACCACTATATATGTATGCCAATCCAATCTAAAATATTAAAAGTTTGTACTTAGATCTATGACTTTCCTGGCTGATTTACAATTCAATGAGTATGCACAGATCCACTTGTTATTTAGTTGGGGTTTGTGTTTCACAAAGTGGTAGGCACCAACAGTTTGATTTTAATATATTTTTTTTATTTCCCATGCATCGAATCCCTACCATCATCTTTAACCGTTGGTGCCCTATTACTATACTGTACTGTTGGTGGGCACCAACAATTCTAATTTTTTTTTTTAATATTTTTTGATTACAAGCAAAATTTATCATTACTCCTAAACTGTTGGTGCCCCACCACTAGACGGTTGGTGGAGCACCAACAGTTCTCTTGCATCAAAGCCCACCAACACCTTCAACTGTTGGTGCCCACCACCATATCATTGGTGGGGCACCAACGATGCCAATTATTTTTTTTTAATATTTTTTAATTGCAAGTAAACTTCATCACTACTCTTAAAGTATTGGTGCCCCACTACTAGATTGTTAGTGGGACACCAACAGTTCCCTTAGATAAAAGCCCTACCAATACCTTCAAGTTGGTGTCCCACAACCATACCGTTGGCGGGGTACGATTCCTTTTTTAAAAAATATTTTTTGGTTTTATTAGTTAATCTTTCATTTATGATTTATGTATTTTTAATCCTGTTTAGTGCATACAAATATATAATTGTGATCATGTATAACTCCCACAACCACGGTCATAAGCATGTATAATTAGGAAAAATTACAAGGATTAGGAATTAATGATCGTGTATAATCCTATTCAAATCATTCATTTTAATTTCCCACAGTCACGATCATAAAATGTGGATTTTTGAAATTTTAAGGGTTGACAAATGAATACCAATGAGCTTGATAATTGATGGTATAAAAGTTAATGCCAACTAAATCTTTCATTTCAATATCGAATATATTGGTATTTACATAACAAACACTTAAAATATAACATATAATTAATCTCTCATTTAACTAAATAAATGATTCTTTCATATATATATATATATATATATAATTGCTTTATTTGACCTTCATTAATTTAGATGTTGGTGCTCGATCACAAACCAAAATAATTGTGTATAAAGACAACAAAGAAATTAATAAATGATTTCTCTTATTTTGTTATATTTTGGTGTGTCTATTTTTTCTTTTTTCTCTTCTTCTTTTAACCTATTTTGAATTCAATATCAATTCCATATGCATGTGCTAAGTGTGATTATATGCATTATTTTATCTTTTGCCAGAATCACACGTAATTAAGTCTGCGGAACCATGTGTTGCATGTACGTGCAAATTTAGCTAGCAAACACAAATTACCTCACCATAAATAATCAAACCGTTGGTGGCCCACCACCATACTATTAGTGGAGCATCAACGATTTTAATTTTTCCTTTTAAGATTTTTTAGTTGTAGCTAAATTATTGGTGCCCCACCATTAAACCGTTGGTAGGGCACCAACAGTTTCATTTTCGATTCTATTTTTTTTTTTTTTGAAACTAAACTGTTGGTGCCCCACCACTAAAGTGTCGGTGGGGCACCAACACTACTCCTAAACTCCATCACTACTAAACTGTTGGTTTCATTTTTTTTATTTCTTTGCATCAAAGCCCTACCACAACCTTCTACAGTTGGTGTCCTCAAACAATTTTATAACTTTGCAGGTGTCCCTGAGCCAAATAATAGCACTGTGCCTGTCAAGGAAGCCCTTAAGGATAGCACAAGGATAAGATACCTCCATGGCCATCTCTTCTATCTTTTAAAATCTGTCAAGTGAGTGCTTACGAACTTAAATTTAACGTTTTTAATAAGTCAATTAGTTTATAAACAGTTTTGAAATGATTTTAAATTCTTCAATTATATATTTACTCTTTTTTTTTTCTTTTCTTTAATCTTGTAATTAGGTGATAAGCCTATCTATTTTTTAAAAACAAAAGCCAATTATATAAACAATAATCAAAATAGGGAGAAAAAGGAATTGATATTTTATATTCAAATGTATATATGTTTTTATTTTATTTTTTAAGATGCTAAAAATCTCAAATTTTTGACTTTTTTTTTACATATTAAGTAGTCATTTGTTGTCGAACTCTAGGCAAACTGACAACCAATTAAATTTTGTGATCTTAATGATTTTTATTTTTATTTTTCATTTTTTTGTAAAATTAGAAATTATAGTGCACCAAATGAAATTCTTATTTGGAAGTTTAAAGAGAAAGGTTAGAACTGTCTGTGTGTCTTTAATTTTTTTTCTTTTTAAAATCATTTTAATGTAATTTTTTAGTTGGCAGGGATGGTGTTAACGTGAAAGGATACTATGTATGGGCATTTCATGATAATTTCGAGTGGGCTTCTGGCTACACCATTCGATTTGGCTTACTTTTATAGAATACAAAAATAATTTGAATAGACACCTCAAATACTCAGCTTCATGGTTGAAGATGTACCTCCTGAACTGAAATTAATTGTGATCCATCGTGCATATATATTTTGTTAAATAAGGTAAAATTAATCATCTTAATTTCTCCAAAAATAAATCTATACTAGCGAGAGAATATTTGAATATCTTTTCTATATATTTGACCCATAATATTCCATGGCTATATTGAGCATAACTAATTGATTAATTATTAATTAATTTGATAGAGTCAGTATGAAATTGGATAACTTGCTGGTATGATTTTCATTTGGAGATTGATTTTCATTGAATTTTGAGATATGTGGCCCGTTAATTATTTGGCGCTAGGCTAGCTTTTGTGAGCTCAAAGAATATATTACATGCAAGAAGTTCTGTTTGCAGTAAAAGTCTACTGCATTGGAAAAGCAAAGCCTTTCTACATAATATGTCTAATGGCTACATAAACACCAAGGGATGCATGAAGGAGGAGCAATCAGCATCACCAACCCATCATCACTGCTTAGCTTTGAATTTGCATCTATAGCCTTTTAGTTCGCTTTATTTTTCTAATATAAAAGGTATATATGTCTTTTAAAGCATTCGAATCTATTTTCATTTAATTATTAATCAGATTTGAACATTCAATTCTTACTGTTCTATTATTTTTCTTTTAAATTAATTTTTAATTTGAAAGTTGTATAGCCGCACATTCATATGATTAATTTTGCAGATGCATTCAATAATATGTTTGTTTTAAAAACCAAAATAAAATCTCGCCGCTCAAATATGGCTTCTGCCTCCCTTAGACACAAGACTTTAAATTAATGAAACATATTTGAAATTAGAAGGGTTAAATCCAAAGAAAAAATTTAAATGGACCTTGATCAAAATTGAACAAAATTATAAGATACTAAAGTGTATCAAAATCTAAATTTTTTATAACCAGTTCTAAAATACACAAACCCATTTAGTCAAATGAAATTTTTAAATCTTCTTTAATTGATTGATTTATTTATTTATAAAATCTTTTATTTGTTGCTTATTATGAATCAAAATCTCTACCAATTTTGTGGATAACAAAGAAAAATAATTATTATTTTCATATGTAAAAAATAAATGAAATCTACTAATAAAATTAGATATTATGATCCAAAAAAAATCCTTAATATCAAATTTATAAATTAATACTTATGTAAAAAAATCATATAATCTATCTTTGGTTATTATATGTTTGCCAATTTCATATTGTACACATTTACATTCTTTTCATATATAATTTTATAATCAATTTCATTAGAGATACCAATTTTGATTAACTATTTTATACACATCACCAATATTCATAGTCAAAAGAGAAATAGAATTATTAGTTTCTTTTTGAAATCAAAATTTATTTTTTCTTAAAATTTAAAATATTAAATAAAGTAATTATATTTAATTATTATTATTTTCTTTTGTTAATTATTATTTGTGCATAAAAGTATAAAGTTACTTTAATTGAGTATAAAATTTACACAGTATTTTTATTAAAAAAATTACTCAATTAATTTATTGTTATTATTATAAGCAAATAATAAATTTAGACAGTGTCATTATAAATATGTGTATAATTCTTTTTAACAGTAGTTTTAAAACAAAATAAATAAATAAATTGAATTGTCGGTGCCCTATCGACGATCTGGTAGTACCCCACCACCAGGGCGTTGGTGCGCCACCACCAGGGCGTTGGTGCGCCACCACCAGTCCGTTGGTGCCCCACCACCACTCTGATTTCATCCATCTTAGCGCCCTTCATCAGGTCCTCTCTCTTCCTGTATCAACTATCTGTCTGATCAATCTTGAATTTTGCTTATTATGCTAATCTTTTATTTTTCTTGTTCTATCTTTGGTTATTGTATGTTTGTCAATTTCATATTGTGCACATTTATCTTCTCCTCAAATATAATTTTATAATCAATTTCATAAGGGATAGCAATTTAATGAACAATTTTATACACATCACTAATAATCATAACCAAAAGAGAAATAGAATTATTAGTTTCTTTTTTAAATCAAAATTTATGTTTCTTAAAATTTAAAATATTAAATAAAGTAATTATATTTAATTATTATTATTATTATTTTCTTTTGTTAATTGTTATTTGTGCGTAAAAGTATAAAGTTACTTTAATTGAGTATAGAATTTACATAGTATTTTTATTAAAAAAAATTACTCAATTAATTTATTGTTATTATTATAAGCAAATAATAAATTTAGACAGTGCCATTATAAATATGTGTATAATTCTTTTGATTGGTATTGTCAAGGCATCACATATTTGGTGCTCTTCTGGATTTTTTTTTGAAGTTGTGTCAAGTTTTGAATCGATGAATATTGGACACTTTTCACTGTTATTTGCTTATGGTGAAGCGAAATTTAATACCTAATCTTTCAAGAAATAACATTGTTTTAGGATGGAACAATCTAAAGTTCAATTTTATACATTTTTGCTTTGGTTGTAGTTTTATTTCCTGTGCTTAACTTTTTATTGGTTACTGATTTAACTCAGTTTGTTTTCTTTTAAGAGTAGTATTGTTATGCCAAAAACTAATTGAGCTGCTCTCCATTATCAGTTAAATGAACATGAACTCTACATCCACCCAGTTTGTTACCTCAAGGAGGATGGGTGCATATGAGCCTATCCACCATATTAGCATGTGGGGAGAAAACTTTAAAAGTAATGGTAATTTAAATGCATCAGCATCCATACTCGTGGAGGAGGACACAAAACTAAGTAGCCAGGTGCACATTTTCTAAATTTAAGTTCTATGGTTCTTGGTATATGTGCCATGTTGAGCTAACTTCATGAGATCTTTTCATTTTTTTTGTCAGAGGATGCTTCACATGGAATGCTGGGACCTTCCAACAAGTATGACCAATAAGCAACAAAACCTACAGATAAGGTAAATGAGATTATGCTTTGCCTAAATGCATGGTGATGTTTTCTCCTTTAAAATACACACTGATCTGGCTTAGGTTGCAATTCAAAATTATTTGTGGGATGAAGATGCTTATAGAGTTAACTTTGGAGTTTTTTCTTACAATTGCTTGATTGTATATTTGTTCTACAGAACCTTTTGAATTTATCAGCTTATATTTCAACTTATTTTTTCAACGTTGATGTTTATTGTATTCTTACAGCTTTATTGCATTTTATCCTCTGAGTCCAGTCAATTAGTATGCTTAGTGTACACATTTTCTTGTTGCTTTTTCTCAAAATGCTATTTCTGAAAGCTTTTAAGTGGCTTTTTGTACCTTTGGTACCAAATCAAGAAGTAATAAGTGTCCAGTGTGTGCTTTAGAATGAAAATCTATGTCATGCCTACATGTTTTTGCTTACACTATAGTTGTCGTATTTTGTACAAGTTAACAACAAGTTTACATCTAATGTGTGAGTGGTCTCTGTTCTGTTAACAGGTGGCTGAGTCAAAATTGTCAAATTTTATTGCGGACATTATTGTCCCTCCAAGGATGGTATACATCATCAATGATGGAGAGGTATAATTTTTATAGTGTGACCCAACTTTGTCCTTGTACCCTGATTTTGTTGTTTTCTGCATCATCATCATCACCATAGTTAACATTATTATTTTTCTCATTTTCGTATTGCAACGTGCTTGCATGCAGCTGGTGATTCTTTCTTTCATTGGAATATATTATCTCTAAAGTAAATATGGAATATATTTTTCCTTTTGTTCATTGACGTTGACATACTTTCCATGGAATGGTTATCCAGGTCAATGATGAATATATGAGAATACTTGAGATTCTTACTGAGAAGTTGAAGTTTATTGGGAAAGAAAAATTTCAGTGTTTCTTGGTTATAAATCTGCACATTAGCTTCTGTTTTTGTAGTAGACTTGCCGTTCTTAGGATTCTGTTTCAGTGTTTAACTGAATACTGGACAACAAGAGTTTTATTCTTGTTGCTTAACTTCAATATCTTTGCAAATATGACATAATGGTTGGCATCATTGTATGTCTGAAATTACTCTAGAGCACATAGTGCAGAAACTTTAAGAATTAAAATTGAGAGCTGCAGGAGGCTTCTAGCTAAAGTCAACAAATGTTTTAAACATTTTTCATTGATTCACAAATTTTGAGGTTAAATTTATGTTGCATGAAACGTGTTTCCTCTATAACTTATTTTTGAAAAAAAGAAAAGAAAAGTATCTTCTGGTGGTATTATCGAATTATCCTACATCATGGTACATTGTAATATAGAACAGTTTAAACCAATATAATAGATATGAATGGTTTTCATGAATTTGGGCATGTCATTGTTAATTTAGTCAGCTAATAATATTTAGAGAGTGGGTTATTGAGTGAAGACTTCACTGTTTTGGTTTAATTTTTTTCCCCCCGAGTTGTATGTAATTTGCCTATTTCAAAGGTTAATTAATGTTAGTTATACTTTCTTATTGTTAATTAGACCTCTCAAGTAATTAGAAATGTGAGAGACAAATAAAAACAGAAATATTAATTTGAAAACCATTTCAAACTATTTCTTATTTGGTGTTTTTGTTATTATTTTTCCTTAGCATTATAGTAAGAGAAAAGTCCAACCGCATATGAAGGTTCTTCCCACCTAACCAGCCACCCACCAATCAAGAAGAGCTGCTGAGGAAGGTGGCTGAAGCTTCTACCAGCTGAAGACGGTACAGTATTTGTTGAAGTTTGTATCCAACTATTAAATGTATTCACACCTTAGCTATTGCCTATAAAAGGGTATGAGTGTTGTGTGTATTTGCATTCTGAATCCCAGAGAGGAAAGAACTCCAAAGAAAGAGTTAGAGAGAGAGCTCCAGAGAGAGAGAACCGTGTGTTTTAAGAGTTTTATTTTGTTCATTCACTGTGTAATTATTCATTGTGAAATAAATTTTATTTCTCTCAAATTATTTGTTATTAGTGATCAGAAAATCACAACAGTAAGCTAGGGGGACATTATGATAATGCTGTAGAAACTGTCATTAAAATGCTTGATTTGGATTTGTTTCTAGAGTATTTGGATAGAGCTGCTGTGCTGCAGGGTCTACGAAGGAGGATTCAACGATCTGGTGGTTTAGAAGCCTATCTCAAGCTTTGTAAGTGCCTTTTTGACAACAATTTGATTGAATCTTGTCTTTTATATCTTTTATATCTGTGTATAAAGAAATATAAGTTCTGGATCATAAAAATGATTTGAATGTATAATAGTCGAGACCTTGTGTTCTATATGTGTAATATAATAGTTGGAACTTTGATGGCCTCCTTGTTATTTTTTTCCTGTATTCATCTCTTTATCGGCAATGCAAAGGATAAATAATCTTGTCTAATTAAAACCTTCTAATTAATAAACGTTTATGGTGTTCTAATTTGTGTGTTGAAGCCAAATTACATATATAGTCATCTGTACGTAATTAGACAAATGAAAGTCAATATGTATGTAAAATTCTTAAACCAAACATAATAATCTCTTGTCGAAAGAAAAAAAAAACCATAGTAATATCTTAGTCTATTTAATTTTTGGCCTATTCATTCTTTGACTATAAAATACTCAAAATTTATTTATCTGTCTTTTAGAGGATAAGAAATGATTAGTTAGTTTTATTTATCTAGGCCTTTTTATTTTTTATTTTTTTAATAATAGTCGAGTCCAATGAATTACAAATATGATGGCATTAATTGATCTGTAGTGGACAAAGATATGTTCTAGGGTGCATTTTTATCGGATATGGTGGTGGGATATTTTTAATAGTTATTGTTACAGTCATGCTTAATTATTTAGCAGACAATGAAAATTATATAATTAAAAAATCTTATTTAGAGATCTTCACGTTCACAGTATGTGATTGGTGTTATGACTTTCATATTTATTTGTATTTTTGTAACGGGGTGGTTAATTTTTTGCAATTCATAGTAAAAAGGAAGAGAGAGAGGATACATTTTTTCTGTCAATCTTTTTAATTTTATTTACTTTTGGACTATCTTTTTGTACTATTTCTATTGGGAAAATCATAGAAATGAATTCCAGTTGCTCAATAGGCTAACTGTTTAATTCTAATATGTTATAGACTTGTTTGAGAGAGTAACAGAGGATGCTAATTTTTTTTTTTTTTGAAAAGATCCATTTTCTCTTGAAGTGAGTAATAATATTTTGTGAATTATACATTTCTAATGTAATTATAAATGTATTTTATTGATGTTTGAAACGATTTTTTGTCACCGAGGTTTGAGATTGCTTGCAGCTTTAGGGTCCTAAATTGTGGCTAATTTACAATGACACCGTTGGTTTAGTGATGGAAAAGTTTAAAGCTTTAATATAATCTAATATATAATAAAGAGAAATTAATTGATTAAGAATTTTCCACGAGTTGATTGTGAGAAATTTTTCTTTCTCGGGAAGTTAATTTTACCACAAAATTGAAGAAAATTTTAATTTTTCAGGTGCTTTGTGAAATAAGGGCTTTTGATTTGAAGATTTTTTATTGGATATTTTCTTTGTCATAATTTGATGTTGCATCTTATATTTATTTTTGTTGTTAAAATGGGCAAAAGAAGAGATAGAAAGTATAACAGTGCGAAAGGTTGTTTTTTCTGGGAAAAGAAATCGAATCTTGCAAACCAAAAGAGCTTTAAGAAATACAGTCTAATATTAGTACATGTAATATTACCGGTGCATGCATACGTGCCTCAAGAGTTAAAATTAACTAGGTTATCTAGAATTTATTTATGTATAATATGTTTCTGGCTATTCGGATTGTGCAAGAAGAACTTTGGTTTTGCCGTTTTTTTTGCCTGTCAAGATCCTCTCCAATGTTCAGGTCTTTTTTGTTGGCTAGAGATTAGATACCCAGATTGCAAGTGACCCCAATCCAGTTGAGTAGGTGTGCGTGTAAGCAAGAGATGGGACTCATCTTTAATGGGCCATTTCAGTTTCAAATCTGAGAACACCACATGGATTGGGCTCTGTTTACGTCTAAGTGACCTTTTCATTACAAGACATATTGATGATCTCTTTTTTAATACCAGATCGATCAATTTATATAAAGTTAAAGACAATTGTTTATAATGCGGAATTCATTGGGTGCTCAAATTTATTTATTTGGCTGTAGAATCTTCCACTTTATTGGAGTTCTTTTATTGGATTTTTTCCTTATCAGAATTTGAGGTTGCTGTGTATCTTATGATTATTTTTATTGTTTTGTTTGAAATTGATTTTCACCTTTTGAGTTCAATTTTTGGCCTTTTTTTTTAGTAAAATTGTTGTAAAGTATTTTTTTTTTTTTGATAAAGTAAAATTGTTGTAAAGTTGATGCATACCCATTTGCCCTTTATTGTTTGTCCATTCCATCATCAAAAGGATGCTGTTTTGCATATTACAGTAAAAAAACGTAGTTTACATTCTTATGATTTAGAGATAGCGTTGGATGTAGGGGGTGTAATTGTAAAATTGCCTATGCCAGTACAGATTTCTACAGGAATTCCACGTTCGACGCCTCTCCTTCTCTACCCGCTCCTATCTGCACGCCTTCGCTACCTCCTCCCATCTGCAATATGGATATGGAAGGTGTAGGTACAGTTGAAGTTCATAGGAAGGGGCAGAAATTCTATAGAAAGAAAGAGAAAGTTGAAGACATGGAAAACCATCAGTCTGATGATGGTCGAGAAGCATGCAGCGGCACTGAAGAAGGACTTAATGTCAATGTTTTGAAGGGAAAAGTTGATGAAGAATTTTCAAATGCAAAAGCTGAGCGTTTCTCTCCACAAGGTCAAAGGAAGAGGAGCAAAAACCTTTTCTTTGGAGGTACTTATCATTTGCACATTATTGTTTGAGTTGTCCTTGCAAAATGGCTTCTTACATTAGAAAATGTTCTCACTGAAACTGACTTATTTTAAAATGTAGTTTGTGCTTTCTTTGCTTGGACAAGTGGGTGGCGTTTTTCTATTTTTTTTAAGCAAACTGTTAAAAAAGTGTGATTTCTAATAATTACAAATGTTGGTGCCCCGATGTGGTGGATTTTTTTTTTTATTTCCTAATTATTTGTGCATGCTATTATAATTTAGGCAACATAATCAAATGGTAATGACTATTTTTTTTGTTAGTAATGTTTATTGCAATTGATTCGTTGAATGTAAGTTGTTTATTTTTTGTTTTTTTTAAAAAAAAATTATTTATAGATGTTTTAATATTCTATATTTTTTTCAGGACATTGAATTATACATGATAGATAAAAAATAATTTGAATATTGGATATGAAGATTATGATTAACAAGGCATTGGTGCCCCCACCATTAGTGTGTTGGTGCCCCACCACCAGTGTGTTGGTGCCCCACCACTAATCCGTTGGTCAGGCCGTTGGTGCCTCACCATCGGGCTATTAAAATTGCCAATTTAATTAACTATTTTATACACATCACCAATAATCATTTCCAAAAAAAAAAATAGAATTATCAATTTCTTTTTTAAATCAATAAAATTTAAAATATTAAATAAAATAATTATATTTAATAAAAAATATCAAAAAAATGAATCAAAATTTCAATTAATATTTTTGAAAACCACCTGCAGAGCAGGTGCCATGATCTAGTATATATATATATATAGTGGTGGGGGAAGAAGAAGGAGACGAGTTAGGATAGGAAGAGAGAATGTCGTACCTGTTACCGCACCTGCACTCAGGTTGGGCCGTGGATCAGGCCATCTTGGCGGAGGAAGAACGCGTTGTCGTCATCCGATTCGGCCACGACTGGGACGACACCTGCATGCAGGTACTCCTCATTCCCACTCTTGTAATCTCTCTCTCTCCCTATGTGTATGCCAGTTTGATTGAATTCTTTTTGTAATTTATTTTCATGAAAATTTGTCTTCAATTCTTTACATATTTAACTTTTTCTTCTTCTTGCTGTTTTTTAATAAAATAAATAAATAAAATTGATACTTGATTATTGGTTTTTGATGTCCATCGTTACTTAATTATACAGTAAGATGTAAAAGAACCAACCTCAACACAATTGCATATTTAGCAAAATTTTCACTGTGAATTTTATAACTCTTATCAAATAAAGACAAAATCAAATTTACACTTATTTAAATGTTTGTCAATTGGAAAGGGAATATATGTCACACTATTTGCACAAATAGTTATTATTGTTTCGTTATTTACCAAAAAAAAAGGAAAGTTATTATTGTTTCGTCGTTGGGGCTAAATTGAAAGAAAATTAAAAATGTAAGGAGTAAACTGTGATTTCCAAAAATTGGGGACAAATTTTAGGAAAGCATAAAAATAGTGTAGGTTATTTTGAAATTTACCCTTTTAATAATATAAAAAAAAAGAAAAGTCTTAAAAATAAAATATTAAGCAGAAAAAAAGGGGTCGAATCGATGCGAAGGAAAATAGAAGTAATTCAAGTATAATATAAGGGCCTAAAAGTAAATTTGTGTACAAAGTCAAAGCCAGTGGTGGGTACCCGAATAACCTGTGAAACGTCCACTCTGTTTTTCTAGATTCGTCTTTGAGGGAGGGAGATAGAAACGATGTCGTATTTGCTGCCACACCTTCATTCAGGGTGGGGCCGTAGACCAAGCCATCCTCGCCGAAGAAGAGCGTTTGGTGGTCATCCGATGTGGTCATGACTGGGACGAGACCTGCATGCAGGTATACCCTGCTCAATTCGATTTCTATTTGCAATTTTGGAACCCTAAATTCCAATTGGGGCTTTTTTTCTCTTTTTTTTTATTTTTATTTTTTTATCTGGTGGGCATTGGGGAATTACTTGCTTCAAATCTTTAGGCTTAATTGGGGAATTTGATTGCTGCTGTAGATTGTTTTTCGATTCTCAAATAAAGAGCTTCTGCATTAAAGTGTGCTTTCATGGGTATAGAGTTTGAATTTTATATGTGAATGCTACATAGAAATGTTTTATGTTGTATACTTTGTATTTTTTTAAGAAAAGTTCTTTTATATTCTGTGTTGTTTTACTATACTGTACCCAGTATGAAGCTTGGTATAGGTATTTGGATGTAAAACTCTTCATGTTATTAAAGATCTCCATGATTTGAAAGCTGGATGTTCTTTTGTGCTATTGTCTAATGAGTCTTTGTGTTGCTCTGTTTTGAATTGTAGATGGATAAAGTGTTGGCCTCCGTTGCTGAGACAATTAAGAACTTTGCTGTGATATATCTGGTGGACATCACAGAGGTTCCTGATTTCAACACAATGTATGAGTTGTACGATCCATCGACGGTCATGTTTTTCTTCAGAAACAAGCATATTATGATTGATCTTGGCACTGGAAACAACAACAAGATCAACTGGGCTCTCAAGGACAAGCAAGAGTTCATCGACATTGTTGAGACGGTGTACCGTGGGGCAAGGAAGGGTCGCGGTCTGGTTATAGCACCCAAGGATTACTCCACCAAGTACCGCTACTAAATCATCGTTGTGCGGCCTGTGCTATATTTAGCTCATTTGAGACTTTGTAAGCTAAAATTCTAAACCTTGTACATTGAAATCTTAAATTCTCAGGAATTCTATTGCTTGATAGTCTTTCAATTTTCATTTAGCTTCCTTAAACATTTTTTTGCATGGTTATGTTATATTGTTTTATATTAAAAAGCAAAGAATACTTTTTGGATGTTAGTTTCGGGCAGAAATGTTACTGAATTTCTGTCTATTGGACATCATATGCGCAGGAGATAGCAACTGTAACGCAATAAATTAGGTCCCAGCATTTAAATTTATGTAGAGGCAATCAGGAAAATAATAATCGTAATGATGATAATTAAAGATGTTGCATGGTTTTATGGTTTATTTTTTGATAGAACTAAGGCCCTATTTGGTTTGTGGCAGAATTTTGGTGAATTAAATTGTACAGCATATTGATGAAAACAATAAAATCTATGGTGTATTATGCTAGCTAACAAGTTGTCGTTCACATATTGTATATACTTTGTAGTTTCTAATTTAGTTTACTGTCTATCTTTCTAAACTTTCCTGCTTCTAATGGCTTCTACAAATCCTACTGCTATGATTCCAATCATACACCATGTCATACCGGCCAATATAGCTGGTAACCAAGAACTGTTTACTACCTGCAAAGCTATAGAACCACCCATATGTTCATTTAACTGACCAGCTGTTCCTTCGCCTTGCAAATGAACTGTAACTGCAGCCACCATTGCCATTCCCAATGGGATCGATCCTATTAGGTTTCTGTTTTTACTTCTTGTATGATCTCTGTCATTTTTTACCTTCCATTCTTTTGTAGACGACAAGGGTGAGGAGGGTTCCGAAACAGTCGTTGAGTAGGAGTTTTTATGGGTTGAGGGTGGAAGAAAATTAGTAGAAGGAATCCAGTACTCCTCGTGGTATATGTAATTCTTCGGTGAAGTTTGATGAATGCGTCTTGGGCTCTCTCTTGCTTGTTTCCAAGCAGCAGCAGCGTTTCGGAGCTTGTCCATGCTTGGTGGTTCGTAAGATTTACCTGTAATTTGTTTTAGTTTTTGAAGAGTAACTGTTGTGGATCCATCTGATTTGGGTGTTTGCCAATATAACCAGTTGGAGATTGATCTGATTGCTTGAATTGCCGACAGTTTTGATGCTCTTTGTAGGTCCGTCTCCTGGAAGAAGAACTTTAGGGTTAGTATATTTACAGATTAGAAAATTAGTAGTTCTAATGTGAGCACAGGATTATTATATGCAGAACTAACATTGGAATGTTGTGTAGAAGCTTTCCGCACTGCGTCCTGAAATCTGATTTGGAATTTCTTCACATCTGTGAAAATGTTTGAGACACGTGCGCCTGCTGCATTCCCCATCCCCACTCTTACATTGCCACGTGGCTGCTTTGACATTAGAAACTCCAAAGCTGCTAGGTTGGACCTCTCAACGATCCTAATGTTTAATTCATTCAGCCAAAAAGAGTTTAAAGCGCAAGAAGAGGATATCCAAATGGCAATCTAAGTATGGAAAAGAGCGATTTGTAATAATTTGCTCATTATTTTCAACTTATACCACATTTTATGAAGAGGTGAAAATAAACCATTGTTCAGTCAGCTATGAGTTTATATATTTACTATGAGTTTATATATAAATATATAAAATAATCTACATGTGTTTGAGCTTTGCTGGAGAATTATCTAATTGCACATTGCCTTGCAATGCTTCTATGTTTTCTGGGGACCTTGGAGAATTAAACCAGAAAACAATGAGATCAAGGAATGGAAAAACAACACCTGGAGGTTGTGTAGATCAATTTAAAAGTGGTCACCTCCTTAGAAGCTAATGAGATATATATATGAACTATGAAGCTCCGGTATCATCTATGGCTATAGAAGCATAAACTTTGTAGTTTCTTTTTCTTTATTTTTCTGCATCTAAAGGTTATTGAAATTCCTCGGGATGCTCGTAGAAGCTCATTTGTTCATGGAAAACAAGCTTGGGAACCAAGTTGTAGCTAAAAGTTGTACGTTTGTAACTTTGTTCTCATCGTTTTCATTGGGAACGCTGGTTTTGGAATTTTATCAAACACAGAGGGGGTGTAGATAAAGAAAGCAAGAAACTTACGAGATGCAATCAACAGGACAAGCTTCAATGGCTTCCTGGATTTTGTGTTCAGGATCAGCCCACTGCGCAACAACTCTAGCTCTTCCATAAACAGATTCGATGGCAAATGTCTTTTCAGCAAACAATGCACATTTCAAGCAGCCAATACACTTGACTTCATCCACGAAAACTGCTCGCTGTTCGCTTTCTGATCCAACCCACACTGAGTATATTGGTTTCCCTGTGTACCCTCTTAGCTCTGTCATTTTTGCTTGCTCCTGAAAAATTACATCATCTTCCTCTCATTGTGAAGTTGTGGGAAACATGTATTTGACAAATTCATACTAGTTAACCATGCTCTGAATTTGTATATTAATGAAACTGGGCACTCAATGTTCACATTTTGAACGTCAACCTTGGAAAAATGAAAGTTTTTGTCCAAGTACAACATTTTATAGTAAAATTATGTAGTATCTTAATTGTAATATATTTATCAAAAGTGAAAAGAAAAAAAAATTGAATTTTCACTCTTGTATCTAGTTTAATTTGATTCCATTTCTTGAATCAGAATTAAACTTTTATTTTTTTTCCAAATATATAGATACATGTTTAATATGCATACCTATGTCATACCGCATACTACTTTGAATTATAACATTATTCACATAAATAAAATATATAATAAAACAAATAAATAGAAATTTATTTACTTAATTATATTGGAGGGAGGGATTTTGGTGAATTTTATTTATCCCTATACTCACAATTGATTGTTTTTTGATTATTAATTGTTTAGGAGCCTTAAATTAATCCAAAAGCAGAGAACACACACACACACACACACACACATACAGACATATATATATATATATATATATATATATATATATGTATAAAGCAGCAGTAATAAAAATGAACAAACCTTATCATAAGCCAAACGTGAAGAAGGGTCAGATAGAAGAGCATAAACTTCATTCAGAATGATGGCCATGTCATGCCCTGAAGGACCAGCAATGTCCGGGTGACACCGCTTCTGCAGAGACCTGTAAGCCGTCTTAATCTGCGAGTGATCGGAGGAGCTTTCGATCCCCAGAAGATCATAAAGATCGAACTCCGTGATACTCACGGGCGACGACGAAGAAGAAGAAGAAGAAGCTCTGCATGCCATTGAAGAAGCACTGCTTCTTCTTCTACTTCTTCTTCTAGTGTTGGCATTTCTTTTGAACTCTAGTACAGATATTGGAGCCATTGATGATGATGATGAAATTGAGCTTTTCGTTATGCTTTTCATTGAAACTGTGGGCTTGTACAGAGGAAGCCATGCACTAGACATTTTTTTTTTTTGCTTGGAATTTTGATTCGCTTAATTAGCAGAGATGAGAGAGTGTGAGGTATTAGTATAAGAAAAATGACAAGAAAAACTAGATATTTGTACATGAAAAAAATATCTATTGGTGGCCAAGTCAAAAAGTGCTATCTATTTCCACACCAATCACATGATGCCACGACGTCCCTCCACTTCTGTCCATTAATAATATTATTTTCATTTTTGTATTTATTGAAATATACACTATTCATGGCTCATGCAGTCTTCTTTTAGTGTAATTTCCGTTCTCAATGATTGTTGAAAGTAAATATGAATAGAAGGTGGTTGTTTGATGAAACAGAATAATGGTAATTTTCATTTATGAGTTGGGAATAATTATTATTATTATATAGTGGATAAATTAACTATTTTATTGTACTCTTATTTGTTTTTTGGTCAAACAATAATAGTGGAAGAATTAGTGGAGCTCTTTGCACATTTCAAGAAACTTAAGACTGCAATTTTGCCAAAATAGTAGATAAAATAGAATAGATGTAGTATTATAAATATTTCCTTTCGTATTCAAATTATAAGATGTAAATGGCCATGGTTTAATCAAGACGTGAAGATAATTAGGTGAAAGATTATTTCCCAAAAAAGAAAAAAGGGTTAGCAAGAGAGGCACTCTAGAGAGCCGAAAATTGGGATTAATTTTGTTTATAATTTGATTGTTTTTTTTTTTTTTTTGGTAAAAGTTTATAATTTGATTGTTTTTTTTTTTGGTAAAATTATAATTTGATTGTTGTTTGTATAATTTGGAGAAGAAATGGTAATCATATGAACTCCTTAGCCTTACACAGATACTGATACCTAGGTTAGGATCCATCTTTTACTATGAAAGAGTAAACAACACTAAAGGTACAAATGGGATCGAACAGTTCAAGTTCAACTCAGATTTAGTTCGACTCGAGAAGGAAAAAAAAAAAAGGAAAAAAATTAATAAATTGGGCTCACACCAAAAAACGAATCGATTTATTGAAAGCTTTATATTATTTTAATTTTTAATTTTTTAGTTGATATATGCTTTATATTGTATATGAGATTTTAATATTTATTTCATTTAATACATTTATATATACATATATATATATATATATATATATTTTTTTCAATTTACCTGTGATTCATGTTTAGTTACTTTTGCACACGTAATATGTAAGCAAACATTATATCCTCAATTTATTATATGGCTCGAGTTCAAGCTCAACACCTTAACGAGCCAGACCGAGCTCTTCATGAACGTTTCTCAAACGAATCAAGCCGACCTTAATAAGATGATATAAATTTTGCGAAAGCAAGTTTGAACACTTGTTTGCGAGCTTGAGCTGAGTTTGAACACTTGTAAAGCTTCATATGTCGAGCTTCAACATCTAATACTCGATCATGCTCAATCCGCTAACTTACACCCCTACCTGTAAAGAAAATTAATAATAAAAGAAGATATATTCCTGAAAAGGGAGAAACAATAATAATAATAAATTGAAAGTAAAAAATAATAATAATAATAATAATCCAAAGCAGTACATCTATATGTCATTGTTAGAATAACATCACAAATTTTTTAAAAGAATTTTTTTTTTTTGGTTTTCGTCTTTAAACCACATTATAAATAGCACTTTGATCCTTTTACAGTATTATTTGTCAGTTAGTTAATGATTTTCGCACGTGCTCTCTTTTTCAGAAGGAGTTTCAGACTTTCAGGAGGAATTACTATTAGTTTACATGTGTAAAGTGCTACTTAGAATTAATGTAGTCCTTTTTAGAGGCAATTAATCATCAACAAACTGGAAGAATACTGAAAAAGAACCAAACTGCTACTTATAATGTAGTTTAAGGACGAAAACCAAAAAAACAATACTGTTGGGACCAAGTGTAAATGAGTGTAGTTTAAGGACCTATAGAGCTATTAACCCTTTATTTTAAGCTATTTACTGATAATATACCACCAGCCTAAAAATGATTAAAACCCAAGAACGCTAAATATTCTCAGGAAACAAACACTAAAAGCTAACATTGCTGAATAACAAAACCAAACATAATCTCACAGAACTACCTGCTGGTTGTATATTGTAAATTCAAACAGTACAAGATAGGATTATGGCAAAGGATTTAACCCTAGAATTGTAGTAACAAAAGTTTAAAAGTAATCTAGGCTTCTGTATTTGCTTCATCCACATAACTACAACATTTTTCAATAGGGCAATTGAGCTATCAATCATTATCCTGAACCTAGACATGTTCATTCATGCAAAACCACGATGCAAGAATAATCCTTTTGAATGATAACAATGCATAAAACAAAGAACAATTCTGAAAAGTAACACATCAGTACAACTTGATTTGGCATGCTACCACAATTCAGATCCCGACTCCAAGCAACTATACTTACAGAAATGAAGATTTCTTGATATGAATCTAATATTATCCAACAGTGAGAAAATTTACCTTGAATTAAAAATCCAAATTTCACTGATGAGCACCAATATAGCACAATGAAATTTCAAATTCTTACCATGCAACCTACTTCATCTATGAAAAAAAGTAACTATGATTGAATAGGCAAAGGAAAGTCAGATGCTGCATTGGGACACACCAAGCATCAACTGCACAAGTCACGTGTTCCAAATTGTTCATCTAGGTATATGTTAGCTGTAGATTGAAAGAAAGAATTGGTACATAATCTTAGAACTAAAGCTCCAGAGGAGGGTTCTTGATCTTGGTTCAACATGTCCCATGTATGTAATTCTGGAGCTGGTAGTGGACTTATGTTTCCCACCCAGGTTGCAAAAATGATACTTTTATTCGGTCTATTTTACAGGACAAAAACTGTCACGGAACCAAATACCCAGCCATTCTTTTAAGCAGCACCCAAGAATGTAGTTCAATGCATCTTGGATAGCATTCCAAGTAAGAGAATTTAGAAACTGAAAGCCACTGAACTTTCTCTGTAAGCCAGAATCATCTGTAAGATGACCCAATCCAAGAATGACCAGTTGTCATAGGCATTTTTGTAAAGGTTAAGACATGCAATAGGTAAATTTAATAATTGAGTTGTAACTAATAAATTAAGAAACTATTAGTTTCACAACAACAACATCTTCATTAGTTGTTAATCTCATTATTGCATTATGAAAATTAACAAGAAAAAAAGTACTGCAAGCTAAAAGCATGTGAAACCAAAATCACTATATTATTCCAGTAAAAAAAGAATAATGAAGAGGGAATCAATACAACAAATGTACCTCCATGTCTTAAAGCCGGGCATTTATGCTACTATGGCTTGAAGAGTCTGCAGCCTGGACATAAATAATGTTTTCTTTACTTTCCTGACTCTGGGAGGTCACATTTCCATTATTAGCTTGAACGCAAAGGTAAGATAACGACTGTAGCCATGAAACTAATGTGGGTTTGCGTGTAACATCATCAGAGTCTGCAACCTGTGAATACAATTCATTTAGAACTGTATTCTGGCCATCTTCTGGTAGCTGGACAGTCAGTTGTGCCAACAACTTCATCAAGTCTGGTAATACCTAATTAAATAAATAGACGGTGGCTCTGAATCAGTTTAAAACGAAAAGTCAAGTAATTAAAAGGCATAACTGTGAAACATTTTCAATATCTCAATGTCATTTTATAATTTTCAAATGTCTACCTCTTAAGTATTTTGAATACAGTGACATAAACATTTATATGTGCCAAAAAAAAAAAAAGGAATGTTGACACGCTTTTCACATGGATAACAAAAAAAGAAAAGGATATACAGAACAAAAGGTTATGTACAGGACACATTCGCAGGAAAGTAAATTAAAACAATATTGACTTACCTGTATATCAACCAGGGAAATAAGCCGTAAAAGCAAATCAAGGATTTTCTTGCAAGGCTCTGACTGCTGTGTGAGATCTTCTCTGAGAAGCCTAGCCGCTGTTTCAACAAGAGAGTGAATGCAGTAAAATATCGCTGGGCTACCAGCAGGAAGATGCCGTGCCAAGGCTGAAACACCAGCGGCCAATCCCTCAAACGGAGTAATATCAGGATATCCCTAAATTCACATCAAAGAAAAATATCAGAACGAGGTCTTTTGATGGTCCAGCTAAAGCTTTGAACATTACAGTATACCAGTAAGGATCTTTGCATGTAGTAGAAGACAAGCTGCTCCTTTAAGGACACTCGCTCGTCCTCATTAATCTTTCCTGAAGATATGAAAGAGACAAACATTGAATGTGAAGCTCGAGCTACCTTTCCATTTGGATGTCCGAGATATCTAATTTTGCTCTTATAAGGAAGCAAAATGTACACAATAACACATATAAATAGATCCTGCAAAACCAAGTTGTTTACATAGGATACAAGAACATAGTAGGAGCTACCACCTTCTTGAATACAGAGGTAGGCAAACGTTCAATGCAAGTTGGAATGACTCGTAGGTAAAATAGAATCCGAGCAGTTTGAACCTCATCTTTGGACCATATGTATTCCATTTTCCATGGGAAAGTTAAGTCTGTAAGACCACATAAATGTATCTTAACAAGAATACAATGTGGGTGATTAAATATTCTCATTCTATGAGAAATCCACAATGAAATTGGAAAAACCCATACCTGGCCCATTTGTTAAATCAATGTAAGCCGGCATGGATTCTACAAAAGAGACACAAGCAGAATTATTCTCCTGAACGCTCACAGCAACTCCACGAATTGTATCCATATATTCTGGCAATCGAATACGCCGAAAGTACTCCAGACAAGAAAATGAAACCAGTATTCGTACAGATACGTCCACTTTAGTTTCCTGGTTGAATTTTGAGTTCAATTTGTGTTTTGTGACTGCCAATGAAAAAACTACCACCATAAGGAAAGCGGATTCAGCAATTTTATCTATATCCCCAAGTAACTCTTCCTCCTTTCCTCGAAGCACCAAAGCCACTTGCCGATGTTCCAAGTAGATATGATTACAGTAATTCCATATAAGATTTTCCACCTCATCTTGACTCCCTTCGTCAACTGAAGCATACTGCTTGCAGAAAACGGCAGTTACAGCACCTGCTTCTTTGAAAGGGATGCTGTCAAGATGTTCTTTGACCTCAGTAAGCCTCAGTCCGGCAGAACTGCCATGCAAGGATTCAATTATTTTTGCATACAAACGTCTTAATGGAAAGATTTCAGTCAACAATGCAAAAGCAAGACATATAAAGAAAGTGGCACAAGAAGACACAGGACCACTTCGAGCCAATGCTAATGCAACACATTGTAGGCAAAGATTGTCTGTGAGATTATTTCCTGCTCCTACGAAATCTCTTGTTCTGGGAATTAAATCTCTTGCCACAGCCTCTATCTGATCCTCTAAATAAATCTTTAGTCGCGAAACAATATCCAGCCCCAGCCCACTGACAGCTGACTTATTCAAAGTCCTTAATACTCCAGCTGCGGCCATTACAGCAGCAAATGGAACAGAGCTCACCTTTAAGGTCTCTAAAGTCTCATTGGAAAATATATTAAGTTTCTCCGCTGAACGGGAATTGATTAAACTAGAAGTTACCCACTCCATCAGATGAAGAATCATGAGCCCATTAG
The DNA here is from genome assembly GCA_007844105.2 of Rhamnella rubrinervis. NCBI lineage: Eukaryota > Viridiplantae > Streptophyta > Magnoliopsida > Rosales > Rhamnaceae > Rhamnella > Rhamnella rubrinervis. Next base: position 20,918,916 of record CM017574.2, on the reverse strand, counting down.
AAAGACTACCTGAAGGTCCACCTTCCTTGCCCCAAATTCCCAACAAAGAACTCAAAATTCTAGCATAATGTACACTTACAGAAGAGGATAAAGCGTACCCAATTCCTGCAAGCACATAAGGTATAATGCCTCCAGATGAGCCCATCAGCTGATATCCATCTTCCAGCAGCCTACAAACCAACTCTAAGCAGACGGTTTTGGAGCATTCAGATGCTAAAGGCACAAAAGAAAGGGAGCCTAGAAGGAGCAAACCTTCAGAAAAGAAGAGAGGGCTGTTGCTATTGTCAAATTGTGTCGAGAAAAGGCGAGAGATGACCTCCACAAGCGAATCAATCAGAACAGAAGAAGGTCTAGTGGATTTCATGACCCAAATGTATAGAAGCCTAAGAAAAAGAGGATATGATTCATGAGGAAGAGAAAGCTTTTGTGAGGATAAAATAGAAACAACCAGCTTGGCTTGGGGGTCTGCAACATGCAGCGAAGTTTGGGAGTTAACGAGTGTCTTCAGAGATTGGAGATGCTGGGCATGGAATGACTGATGCTGGAGGGAGTCCCTAAGTTCAGCCCATGCTTGAATGATGGCTCTAGCAGATGAAGGAGAAGAGTTTGATGAGCTCAACGTATTCCTACAGCCACTAATACTCTTCAACCAATCTTCAAGGAAAAATGTTGCACTCTGTTTCGCCATCTTTGAATTCTCAACTGCAAAACAAGTGAAAAGGCATGGTTGGAAAAACTCAACAAGTACCAAAGTTTATAACTCCGATATCTCAATTCCATCGTCAATAGGCCATGAAGAAGCAAATTCTAAGCCAAAACTATCAGAACCATACAAATACTCAGAAAATTGAATACAAACAGCAGAAAAAATCTTGGAACAAATTGGAGCTCATCTAAGATGCAGAGCATAGAGAGCTCAAAATAAAAAATCATGCTTAGAGATTCATAGAAGACAAAAGGAAAGACAAACCCTTCACCATAGCTTCAATTTCATCTGCATGGACCCGCCGGCGGTGAGGCGCGGCGCGGCTGGTGTGGGAGGTGGGAGAAACAAAGGTCGAGGGAGATAAAAAACATAAGGAGAAGGGAAATGAAAAGGAAAAATAAATTAAATAATAATAATAATAATAACAAAATAAATATTAAACTATTTTTTTTTTTTACGAAACTAAAATTAGTTATTTTTGAAAGCCTTACTTGCGCTCCTTCCTCCTCTCTTTTCGTTAGGAAATTTAAAATTTAATCAAATTGATCAATTCAATTCAATCTAAATCGATCTAATTTAATCTAATTTTATTGGATAAATAAAATATAATTTGATTGAATTATATTTAAAATTTTCAAGTCTAATTAGTTATTGGTTTTATATTTTTTAAATCTAATATAGCCAAATCAATTTAATATTATTATATAATTTATTATTTAATATATATATATATATATATATATATATATATATATATATATATATATATCATTGCACAAGAGATGAAGGGAAGACACCCTTCAATAAAACTATCAAAGGGTACCTTCCCTTTACACAAGGGAAGGCATTCTCGGTAGGTTGGTTGAACGGTGCTAGCGTTTTGGCCTTTTTTACATTGGCACCCCTCGCCAAACTTGTCGAGCCCCTCGCCTGTTTGGCTAAGGGATAATAATGTGCATTACGTGCATGCCATAAGGCACCCATCAACTAAATAGCCAAGCGCCTCGGTCGTTGGGTCGAGGGGTGCCAATGTGCAATGCAATAAGGCACACTTAAGCTAAACTGCCAAGTATTGCTCTATTGCATGCACATTGGTACCCAAACCCGATTGAAATAACCAATCCAAACTGATCACTATGGGATTGGATTGGATTTGAGCTTTCAATTGGTTTGGATTGGATTGTAAAATCCAAAAACTGATCAATATTGGATTGTTTTGGTTATTGCAAAATAATTGGATTTCAACCAATAAACACCCCTACTTTTCACGCCCGAATTCGTCATCGCCACTTTCATCCTCTTCTGCCGCCAGGTATGTGATTTTCATATTATGTTTCAACTTTCTTTCTTTCTTTTTTTTTTTGGTAAAATGAACTTGCTTAAAAGAAGGGCCTCCAGAGATAAGGCCATTACAAACTAAAGCCCCCAGTCAACTTATTTAACTGAATTTGGTACTAAAGAAGAGAAGGGATAGAAACAACAGAAAGATTAAGAACATAACATAAAAAGGAGCATCCAAGGGAATACATTGCTAACTAATCTGCCACTTGATTTAAATTTCTACTGATCCAAGCAATTTTCCATTGGTTTCAAAGGAATTTTTTCTTAATGTTCATACTTTCATACTATGAATCCTAACTACCTAAATCTTTTTCTGAAATGATGTAGTTGACAGAAGTCTGATTGTCACTTAGGAATAACACCTTCGACCATTGCTGCTCAATAGCAATTTCTGTAGGTCATTCTATAGGTTTAACTTTTGTAAAATTTGGCTCTGTAAGAGAGAATTTTTGTAGCATAACCAACAAGATCCTCGGAGTTATTTCTCACGATGACAGCAACTGCCGTTCTAGCGTTTCCAATTGCCATATCAGTATTAATTAAGAAACAATCACGCTCAATAATTGGCCATTATTGTATCTCATTACCAATATTCATCACACTATCTGTGTTCCAACCAATGCTGGAATACTCCTCCACCTATCTTTCGAGATTCAAAATGGTAGATGAGATAAATTTCCTACCTTTAAATAGGATGCCATTATGGTAACTCCAGACAGTGGACAAAATTGAATAGAAAATAAAAGTAGCTAAACTCCTATCCAATGTGACACTCAAAATTTAATCTGATGGATTTAGGTAGTCTTTTAGAAGATTTGTAATATCTGAACAGTCAAGGGTTTTCCATTTTATTCCCTATTTACTTTCAAAGGCAAGAGCTTTGGCAAAAGGGCAATGATAAAAAAGATGATTCACAGATTCACAGGGATAGTCGCAAAGCATACACCCTTTGTCTTTCAAGCCTATTTTATATGCAAGAGCTTCACATGTTGGAAGGAAATTAGCCAACAATCTCCATAAAAAAAATTTAAGACTTTCGTGAAATTTTGCCTTCCAGATTTCCTTCCATAATGAATTTCTTTCCTCCTCAAAAATTACTTTTATATTGCAAATATAAGCTCCTTTGACTGTGTAAATCCTTGAAGGGGACTCTATCCAAAGGAGTGTATCATGACGACTAAAGTTTAGTGGAGCAAGTTTCAAGATAGCATGGAAGCTATCTTGAACAAAAATTTCCTCAATCAGCTGTGTATTCCAAGCATTTGAGTTTGGTAGGAGGAACTCCTTTACACGTGTCCAATCATAATTATTGAAACCATCCTTCAACATTGAGATTTTTTTTCCAACCAAGGTATCCATGGATCTTTCCATGGATTTATGAAGAGGCCATTAACAATTCTAAAATAGCTACCATCCTTGACAGCTCCCTTGGCACTTAGAATTCCTTTCCAAACTTGAGAACCATCAATCTTACCTTCACATTTGAAAAATGAGCAATCTTTAAGATATTTTGCTATTAAGATGTCTGTCCACATGTTTCTTTCCCCCTTTACTAATTTCCAACCTAATTTTGAAAGTGAAGCAGTGTTGTAATCCTAAAACAATCTAAACTCCAAACTTCATTTTTTGGCTTGCATAATTTCTTCAAGTTTCGAAAGGCAAGGAAATATTTTTCTCCTAGTTTTGCATACTACCAGAAATGATGAAGGAGGGAATCCATGTCTTCACAAACAATTTTTAGGAGTTCTAAAAGTTGACATAGCATAAACCGATAGTGCTTGGGCAATAGATTTAATAAGAGTAGCCTTACTCGCTTTCGAGAGAAGTTGAGCTTGCCAACTTTCTAATCTCAACATGACCCTTTCTTTGATTTTATCATAATCTTTTGAAAACTTCTTCCCACTTATCAACACGTTCCCTCAGCATAAATTATTTTTCTTCATCTCTTTGAACCCCATGATGCTTATAATGTGCCTTTTTATCAGAGATGCGACATTTTGGAGAGAGGAAAAGACTTGACTTTTCCGTATTTGCTTATTGACTTGATCAATTGCTATATTTCTTCAGACATCTATCCAGTGCTTTTACATTTTCAATGTTTGCTTGACATGTGATTAAGACATCATCAACATATAAGAGGTGTGAGATAGACATCGCATTCCTGCTTATTTTGATTCCCTTCAAGTTTCCACTCCTCTCTTTTCTAATAACAAGTTTTATTAACACTTTAGCACCAATTATAAATAAAAAGAAGGGGATAGTTAATGCCTTTGTCTGAGTCCCCTTCTAGGAGAAAAACAACTATAGCTGCCTTACATTCAACAAAATCTAATATTCTGTTAAGCTGACACAACTGAAAATCAACTTCAAAAACTTAGTAGAGAACCCCGTAGCCTTTATGGTTATTATAAGAAAGTCCCACTCAAGTGGTTTATAAGCCCTTTTCAGGTTAATTTTAATCAACATTAAGCCATTCCTACCCTTATATTTTTTAATCTTATGAAAAACTTCCTGTAATGCCACTGTATTTTCCGCTATCCATCGACCACTGACAAAGGCCTTTTGGTTTAGAGAAATAAGTTTGTCTAGCAAAATCCTCAAACGTTGTGCTATGATTTTAGCCACCACCTTGTAAGAGAAGTTATAAAGGCTTATTGGCCTAAAGTGATGAAAGTTTGCTGCTTCTTTCAATTTGGGGATAAGATAGATAAATGTTTTACTAATTTTTTTCTCTACCCTTGCTATGCGAAAGCATTCTTTAATCATTACTATCATTTGATCCTTCACTATTGCCCAATAATCATGATAAAAAGCACTTGGGAATCCATTAAGACCAGAAGCCTTGAGGGGATGTAAGCTCTAAAATCCTTCCTTAATTTCTTCCTCAGAAGGAACCCTTAATAACATCTCATTATCTTATTATATGATGCTAGCAATAATCAAATTTAACAAATCCTCAAGACAACAGGATCTGTGGAAGAGAAGAGATTTTGAAATTCTCTTACAAAGTAGGTCCCAATATTTGTATGACCTGATACCCAGTTCTACCATCTTTAATATTATTAATCTTGTTCCTTCATCTGCGAATCAAAGTACTTAAATGAAAGAGTTTTGAGTTTTGATCCCCCTCTTTCAACTATAATTCCCTTGATTTTTACTTCGCTATTTCTTCTAGATGTCTTCTTTGCTCTTTAAGGTCTTTGATGAATTCTTCTCTGTATTTGACATGAGGATGTTGAACATTTCTACAGAGAAAATCATTCAATTCCAATTCCAGCCTTTTGATATTTTCATGAGCCATTCCAAAGATTTCCTTGTTTCATTTTTTAAAAGCCCTAGAAATGTTAGCCAATCTTTTAGAAACTGTATGCATTTCCATTCTCATAGCCACTGATCCATTCCAAGCCTTTTCAACAAAAGGACCACTTGACTAATCCCTAACCCAACCTTTAAAGTAACAGAACGGTCTTGTAGAGTAAAACTCTTCTCCCTACAAATTTAGAATAATTGGATAATGATCAGAAGATTCAGTTGTAAGATAGTTTACCTTAGCTTGAGGGAACAATTGAATCCATTCTCGGTAAGCAACATTTTTGCCTAACCACTCTTTTATTCTAGCAAAGTCTTCCTACTTATTTTCCCAAGTGAATCTGCACCATTAGAACCCAGGTCAATGGCTGCCACCTCATGCATAAATTCCTGTAAAAACAAATAGTATCCTGCTATGTCTCGTTCTCTAGCTTTCTCGGAGCCATCAAGAATTTCGTTGAGGTCACCTATTAGGCACCACAGTAATATGTCTTCCTCCACTATAAGTTTAATAACCTCCTAGAAAATCTTTTTTTCCCAATGATAAGGAGTACCATAACAAGCATAAAGTTTCCAACTTTTATGATCATCTTCGTCCAGGATAGAAGCACAATTCACCCTATCATTCTTTCATTTAAGTTGCAAATTTACCTCTTCATCTTACAACAAAATTAAACCCTCGGAGGTTCCGTTAATTGTAACTATTATTGAATTTTTGAAACCATTTTTATACACAGCTTGGGATTTAAAAAGAGTACTTTTCATTTCCATTAAGAACACTCATTGCGGTTTATGAAATCTGATAAGAGCTTTCAGACTATACAAGCTCTCAAACTGACCTATACCCTTACTATTCCATGCCATAATCTTTAGGGATAAGGGAAGGGCTTGTTTTAGCCTGCCCCCTTGGCCCTGTAAAAATTCTGTGTTTCCATACTTGAAGATGTCTCCTCTATCCTAACTTATGGAATCACAAATCGAGCAACCTTTTTCCAGGATCTCTTTCCTCTAGTGTTTGTTCTTACACAGCTTGGGAACCCAATACCAACTCTCATTTCCTCTCCTAATTGCTTTGCTCGTCTCTAAGATCTTGTACGAATAGGAGATAGATTATTTCCTAATCTGAAATTGGGTAGAAGATTATATGAGTTGACCCTAGTATTTTGCATGGTAATGCTCTCTTAAAATCTTTGGCTAATGTTTATGATTTCAGTTGATAATTCTACTACATGATTTAGTCTTAAACTTCCTTTCTCTATATTAATAGCCTATTAACCAACCTCAGTAGTTTTTGGGCTTAACCTCTGCCTATCCAAAGTCTCCTCAATAACTTCCACTTCAGTTAGCCTAGCTCTTTTTACTTTTTCTTTTGGGCCCACTTGGTCCTGACCCATCAAACTTAGCAAGTTATTCTCAATATTTCCTTCCCCCAAGAGGTTAAGATTATCTTGATGGGCTTAGGCCAAATCTTGAAAATTATAGAGCCAATTTGGGGTTTGAATAGATGACTCAAATCCAAAAGCCTTAGGTTGGCATAGACCTCTATCCCTTTGAACTACAGGTCAAAGGATTTTCACAAACTGACCGCTGCGTTCATGATGGTTTCTAGACCCTCCCTTTGCCGAACCTTGGTGATTGTACTATGATTTTCAACTACCTCCTTTATTGGTTCTGATGATTCCCTAGCTAAGGGTGTTTTGGGAAATGGGTTGTTTGAAATTTGAAAGGCTTTTTGGGAATCCTCATAATCCTTTCAGTGATCGAAGCTTTCTGTCGGAAAAGAATAGATGTTTCTTGCACTATTCTCTGCTTATAACCAGATGTTATACAATCTTGCTTGTTGTCCCAATTTATCCATAGTGAATAGAGGTTCAATCAACGAGCATCGTCCTATAATATGGTCCAAATTGGCACATTTGAAACATAAATCTACTAGCTTTTCCAACTTAAATTGAATCCATAATTCATCATCATTTTCTTTGCCCATAAAATAACCTGTAGGTAAAGGTCTGTGATTAGGATGTCGATCCAAAATATGAGATATCTCCAAGCTACAACGCATCTGGGGTTGATAGTTGGGCTTCGAACTTCCCCAATTCTGGTACCCAGCATCAACATGATGTCTTGGTGGAGGTAGGTTGGAGGTAATTCATGTATTTGGATGAAGAAAGTTGCCAATTTGAAATTTATTTAATGTAGAGGCTTGTGTTCTGGACATTCTTTCAGAATCAAGTGTGCACTATTGAAAAACCATGACCTCTGATTAAAGATTTAGATTTTTTTCTCCCTTATCTTCAAAAGTATATTTAAATATATTCTTATTGATTCTTTCAATATGAACACTGCTTCTTGGTTTCCAGATTTTCAATACCACTTCTTTCAGAGGAAATCTTCTGAAGTTGCTCGAAGTAAGAAACTTCCCAACTAATACCCGATCAGTGACTTTCAGTGCATCATCGTGATTTGGTTTGAGAGTTCCTATCTCTTCCTGTGTTTTATCTGTTGCCTTCAGATGAAAATTTTTTTGAACTTTCTTTTTCTTGGTTTGTTAGGGTTTGGATTGGCAATTTGAGGATTTGGTTTGTTAAATTTCATATTTGTTGATTGGGTTGTTATGGATTGGGACATTAATACACATTTACTGGGTTGTTAGCTTTGATGAATAAAATTGTATATTTTTTTTTAACTTTATTTTTTCATTGTCAGGTTGTTTCGGCTCCAACATCTTATTTGGATGGCAACAACTTAAGGTGTTCACTATTACATTTTTTAATATTGAGATTTTGTGTAAATTTGTAACAGTTTTAATTTTGGTATTATAAAAAAGAATAACGAACTCGCATAATTTTATTTTGAATTAGCATTTAACCATAAATTCAATCAAATAAAACACCAATTTTAAAAATCAATTAATGTTTTATTGAATATTATAGTATTGTTTTCAATTAATATTTTTTGTTAGAAAACTTGAGAAACTAGCTACCTAGTACCTGGTTGTAGAAAAATATGTAGCATAATTGATTATTCATGTTCAATTATTGTATTAAATCCATCTTAATTTAGTATTGGTGATAGTAATTAGTTACTATTTGACATGTATCAGCTGCCAACATATGAATAACTATCAGGTTTTGGTAGTTACCTTGATTAATAATAGACAAACTTTAAGTTCAAAACAACTTTTTGATGATTTTAGTTCACATTCAATAATCAGTCTGTCTTATTTATTTTGGTAAAGGATAATTAAAAATTTCACTACTTTTTGAATGCAGTAAAGGGGGGTGACCAAACCTTGGTTGGCGGGTCGCCTTGAGGTTACGATCCTTCAATCTGATCAGTCTTGTTTTAGCAAGTGAGGCTATTTTATCACTTTGTTCATATTGATTTATGAATTTGTAAAGAAGAACAAGATCAATGCTTTGAATACCATTAAGGAAGATTTGATTCATTTCAATTTGAAGAATTAAGTTTTTAAAAACTTAGAAAGTTGTTGATAAAGGAGAGAAGATGTAGAACTAGTCCATAAAGTGTAGAGAGAGAAGACAAAAGCCAAATAAGACAAGAGTCACCAGCCCTTATTCTTTTATTATGATTTTTTAAGTAAAATTATGTAGGTAATGTGTTCTGTCTGTTTAAGTTTAATTTTTTTTTTTGCTTCGGATTTTCTCCTTTGTAAATGGATGGATATCTATCCATAACCTCTGTGCATATTTGTGAATCCAAAATTTAGGGATTTCCATTGGAATTCATGGAAAATAATGTGTACATAATTAAGTAGTCTTGAGTGAATAGATTTTAATTTTAATTTTTTTTTAGTAAGGTACTTCACTGCTTAAGTTTCTTAATAAATGTTTTTTTAGTAGCCTTTTATTTTTGGTTTTGGTGTAGTAAGTAATGGGTTTTGTAAAAGTGAGATAGTTGACATGTATGTGCAGGTACCTTTGCCTTGGAAATGGGTTAGAAAGCAGTTGAGAAACTAGCTAGACACTGGAAGGCTCTCTTAGGAGATAATGTAATGAGAATATGGAGATTTCCTCTTTTTCTTTTTTTGCCGTTAATTTGTTTAGGTGGAGATGTGTACTTGAATTTAATAGGTTGGTCGTTTTTAGGTGATGATAATCAGGGTCAAAGATAAAGGTGAGACTGGTATCATTAAACCCTAAACCAGTTATCAAAGACATATATTCTATTACTACATATTAGTAATAAATAAATAAAGAAATAACAAAATACTTCTATTAGTTGAAATAAATAAAGAAGAGAAACCAAATCAAGTATAGAAGATAAATGAAGCAACACAAGGCCCTACAAAATTTATGGCTTCTCTATATTATCCAGTCACTAGGTCTCTTTTCATTTTGGATATATTTTCAGGCCCAGCATGTAACACACCACATTTGAAGTCCCATATCATCCGTAAACAGAGCCTAAGCACCCTTTATAACCAATCTAAAGACCCCAAAAGTTGTGGCCTAAGCACCTTTTATAACTAAGCTAAAGACCCTAAAAAATTATCTTCAGCTAGTATTATTGGGTGAGTCTTAACCCATGGGGTGCATTACAATTTTGGTATCAGAGTCATGACTTGGTTGGAACTGTTTGTGGAAGTTGTTGGTGGGTAAGCTTATAGATTGACCGACCACTAAGGTTCATGTGTGTAATATATGCTTTCTTTTCATGTGCAGTTGACTTTCGGTCACAATCAAATTTGATCAAAGTCAACTCTGGAAAAAATCAACTTTAGTCAAAGTCAACATTTAGACCGGTGACTGTCACGTCATGGTTTTGATTTGGTTTTATATTGACTAACTTGTTTGTTTACTCTGTAATTGATTAATTGTGCTTGTAATTATTTGTTAGTCAAAGTCAAAATCAAATGTCAACACTGCCATGTCATCTCTTAGACTAGCAGTGGGATGACTGAGGTTCTTTCTTACTGTATTTGTGTCTTGGGTAGGTGAGGTGTGGTCTTGGTTAAGTAGGTGAGGTAGGTTTACTTTGAAAATCAAGTTTGACTTGGTCAAACTTAAGTAAGAAAAGTATCTACTTATATCATCTCTTTAGAAAACCCTAGCCTCCACTATTTAAAGCCATTTTTGAAGGGACCAAACCCCATTCCACACATTGACAGCCGACCAACCCCACTAGAGAGAGAGAAAGATGAGTGTTTCTTGGATGAAAAAGTGAGGAAGTGAGTGAAAGTGTAGGATTTTCGACCTTTTCCAAGAGGAAACCAATTAAAATTCAAGAAAGGGAAAAAATCAAGAGGGTCGGCTATCTGCAGGAGCTGGGTTGGAGTTTTTCTCTTGCTTTTGAAAGGATTTAAAAGGGGTTAAAACTAACTAAAGATAGGATCCCAAACCCATGTGTGTGTTTTTTAATGTTTTTGGTATTTTTGTTGTGTTTTGTCTTGGATTCTCTCTTTCTACCTATTTTTCTTCTTGAAATCTCTCTTGATTTACTTGGAAAGTGTATAAAAATGCTAGCTTTGGCTTGATCTAAGTGGGTTTTAAAGAAATTAGTAAACGCCTCCCAAATTTGTTGTAAGTTAGGGTTTATTACATTTCAAAATTTCTGCACTTTTCATATTTTATGATTTTACAGTTTGGTACCCTTGTGCGTGGTTGTATTAATATTTATTTATCAATGATTTTTCTAGAAAAACTGCAGTGGGTTTGCACTTATAGGTTCGGCTATGAGAGATTAAGGGTATCCTTGAGAAATACTTCAAAATCTTGGCTATTTTCCCTTGTTGTCTATGTTGTAAATTGGTGACTTTGCTAGAAATTATGGGGATTAGTGACTGTTTTTGCAACCAGCCATATGCATGAAGTTTTTTAATTAAACAAAGCTGCTAGAAAATTAAGTGAATTGGGCTATTTATGACTAGCTATGTGTGACGCTGTTATGATTGCATAAAGTGTGATATTTGAGTCTAGTATAATGCTTTGTAACCAAATTGGTTTTCGTGTCCACTTTGTCATGGCCAGTCTTACTTTAATTAGTATCTAGATCATTAAAGTTTAAACCTTTATACTTAATGTGATATTGGATTTAGTAAAGTTATTAAAGTTATTATTATTTTTATCATGGTTTCTAAATTATGAAAATTGTTTAGTTATGAGTATAATATCTCCTTCTTTTGCAATTAGATGAATATTTACAAATGGTTTTGGAAATAAGTTGGTTTTCTTATTATTGAGTTTATAAATAAATAAATAAATAAATAAATAAATAAATATATATATATATATATATCTAAGAATAGTCTTGAGCTTGGAATATATGATATGGCCTGTGAGCAGTGTAATTGTTGTGAATAGATTCATTTCTTACATGGGATTGGATTGAATATTGTATGAGAATGGAATTGCTAGTTAGGGCATAGGCATACATATGCATTATAATATGTCACGAAAGTTTTATTACATGTGAGGAAACAATTTTCTCAGTCAAATCATGTTTTAAAGGTTATACATTGAGAAATCATAGCCATGCATACGTAGGTATTTGTAATTGCAATGATTGGAGCTTATATGAATGTGTATGTGAATTGTTTAGTTGAGGTCCCACTAACTAGTGAGTGGAGAGTTTGGATTCTCGTATGCCCGCACATGTGAGCGTATTGATGTATGTGGAGTTGTAACCCCGGCACTTGCATGAAGCAGATGCAAGCATGCCTCTTCCCCACTCATACTGTTTTCTCTAAATGATTAAGTGTATAAAGATTTCCTTGAAAGTATGCATGTGTGTTGCTTTAGAAAATTAGAGTTGCCGACAGGTAACTAGCTCCAGCGTAACTAAAACTTACGCCAATTGAAAAGTCCTACGAATGTGAGTTTTGAAAAGTCATTGCATAAGTGTTTTGGAAAAGATTGTGTTTTGCATATGCATTATGACGATACAAGAATATTTCCTTTTAAAACAAAAAAGGAAATCAAAGTTTTATTGATAATGACATCCCATTAGCATACTACATTGCATTATCACATGTATGTTGAGAACCTACTGAATGATTTTTCTCACTTTTGTTTGATTTTCCATGACTAGGTAACTCTAAAAGCTTAGCTTAAGTGGCTTGGTAGTGTCGTGGCAGACCAATGGAGGAAGGTAGCAGTACGAATAGACTTTCTGCAATATAATTGCTTTTGGACAATTTAATACTCTGATAGATTAGATGGTTTTTTTTTTACATTGTGGGTATTTTGTAATAATCTATACATGTTTTAAATTTTAACATACAATGGATTTTAGTTGTTGATAAAGATTTGAATTTGTCTTAAAGAGTAAAAAAAATTTTTGTTTGAAATTTCACTTTTGTCCAAAGGAACCATTTCTTCTATAAATCATTTTAAACACTTTCAGACGTGACATTCCTTTAGCCGGGTTTCTGGATTTGGTTAAAGGGGTGTTACAATGTGGGTCCCACATAGGGAAGCGGTTCAGCTAACCAACTGATCACTACTAAAGTGCATATAGGTCTTGCGAAGACATGGTTTAGCATAGCGTCATAAATTGTTAACACACCACATTTGAAGTCCCACATCGGCTGCAAATAGTGTCCAAGCACCCTTTATAACCAAGTTGAAGACCCCAAAAGATTACCTTCAGCTAGCACTTTTGGGTTGTGTTTCACAACAGGGTTTAAGGTTTTATAGTTGGATTTCATATCAATTAAAATTTTAAGGGTTATTTAATATCATGTTAACTTTAAGGATAGTTTGAATTTTTTTGACCAATTTTAGTTAGAATTAAAATTTTATCCAACCATACTAAGGAATATACCAAATTATCCTTGTCTGAAACTCTATCTTGTATTTGAGATCTAATTCGCTTGAAGAACTCAAATTGAACACACTATGAAATCAAACTCACCCATCACGAAATCAAGCTTTGAACTGTTGAAAATCATTCACAACGGCATACGAAAGTCTTATCCAAAGTTGGGTGTGCTGGATCTGTTCTTTTATCTCAAACTTTGAATTGTCTGATTGAAGTTAGATCATGACTCATCTTCTTCATAAGTCATTTCTCTCATGTTCAATTTATAGTATTTTTTATAGTTTTGTCGAATGATTTAGCATTTAGGATGAGTTAGGTTGCTTTAGAGAGTTGATTTAGAATGATTTTCAAAAAAACTAATAACGAAGTACTTCGAAATAATTTCATCAGTGACGATTATCTTTGATGACTAACTTTGTCACTACTGAAGTTGTTCGCTATTATCGAAGTGTGTATTTGTCATGACAATTGAAATTTCACTAACGACGAAATTTCAAAATTGTTACTTTTTATACCTATACTACCATGGTTTGCTACTGAAATGCATGCAATACAATGGTTGATGATGGTGTTACATAATTGTTGTTTTTTATTAGGGCATATGACAAAATGTGTTATTATCAAAGTTGTTTGCTAGTGACAGAGTGTATATTTGTCATGATATTTGAGAGTTCACTAATGACGAAATGAGACTAGTGGCTTAACCTTACCCCTAATGGCATCATTGTACTAGGAATTAGATCATTCTTTGATCTGCGAACTTAGGTTCCTTAGTAATAATGTTCCTTTATATGAAATGTGCAATGAAGCTGAATGACGTCTCTATGGAAGGATTTTGGAAGGGAATTCTGCGTAACTCATTTTTGGATGTTAGCAATTAACAAAATTGTAATTAGATGCAAGTACTAGGTGAAATATGTTTGTAATAAATATGTAGTAGGGTTATTATAATTGGTAATATATTAGGGTTATTATAATCGGTGATGTACTAGGGATATAAAGGATAACATTAAATTTTTTTTTTCAATTTTCGAATTTGGTTTTGAAATTACTTTGAAAAAATCTGGATGATAGATGTGCGATTATCTACGTCCTTGCTGTGAAAAAAAGACTGAAGGCAAGGCTGCATACGACTTTGGTTGTAGGTAGAAGGAAAAAACATAAGGCCCATGAGAAAAGAAAAAAAATTTACTTTAGAAGAAGGTGGCCTTAGATAAAAATAAAATGTGGGGCCCATGAAAAAATATAAAAAATTAACTTTTAGACAAAGTTGGGGCCGCGTACAAAATAATAAAAAAGAAAAGACAAAAAGGAGGGGAGCTGGACGACGGAAGAAGAGAAAAAAAACTAGAAAAATCAAGCAGTGAGAGGCAAAAGGCTGAATGAGAAAAAAATAAAATGGAAAAAAATAATATTATTTTTTTGGTTCTTTTATTTTTTTTTTCTATTCAAGCTATTGTGATTTCTGCTGTTATGATTGATAATTTCTAAAATTGAGGGATAAATTGCAAACAAATCTTTAAGTTGTGCAGCGATATATTTCATACCCACACAGTCATTGTAGAAGATTTTTGTAGAGTTTCTTCGCAATCAGATTTTTTATTTAATCTAGATATATTTATTATTGCAATTAGAATTTTTATGTTGATGTAGTTATTAAACATATTACCTGCAAGTTGGATTTCACCAACAAATACATTGAAAACTATCAAGCCTTCCTCGTTAAATGGGAGCATTTCATATTATTTTTACAATTGGATTTTCACTAAATCTGGATGCATATTTATTATCAGCTATTTGATTGTTTACTGGATCTTAACATATTTATTATCAGCTATTGAACTTTCTATCGGATCATAGCATATTTATTATCAGTTATTGGATTTTCTAATGAATGTTAGCACACATATTATATGCTTTTGGATTTTCTACTGGATCTCAATGCTTAAACAACACAAGCAGCTAGAAATGAAATATCCACAAATTATGCGATGAGTGCCCATATTATTATTGTGGAGGATTGAATACCAACAAGTAAATTATGGAGGATTAAGTACCTATAAGCAGATTATGGAGGATTTTGTTCAAGATTTCATCATACGCACAATCAACAAGGATGACAAACCAATCTATAAGCTTGGGTGACATTCATAAGCCCCAAGGAGTTATAATTATTTTCAATGAGGGTTGGTGTTGACTGGTCAATTTAATTAGGTCATAATTGGGATATGGATTATTGTATAAAGGTCAAATTTTCCGGACGACCGTTGAAACTATCCAATCATGGTTTCCTAATGGATAAAGTACATCCTTTTTGGCTATTTGGGGGCATTCTCCCAGTTCCAAGTTTGAAGTTGATGGCTTACCAACATGCTTGACCAGTTGGAGTAAATACATTGAGTGGATTATATAAAAAATTTAATTACGTCGAATTCAAGTCATTAGTATTTGATTTGGTCAACCTGTAATCAAATTGTTAGTACAGCTTAGATTATCACACAAGACATTTGCTTAGTTTTTAAACCGAAGTCATTATTCGGTTTAGAAATTAGGGGGCTAACTGTGTGGACAAAAATCATACATTGGATGATATTTAATTATTTGTAATTAATTATAAGGATATAGTTAACTATAAATAATGGACATACTAGAAAAGTCCTAGGGATTACTAAATAAATCAAGATGGTCAAGGTTTCCTAAACCCTAAGCATTATTAATATAATGCCCGACAAAGGTACGTATAGATCACATTCATAGTTTACATTGTCTCCAATGAACTAGACTGACTTAAGAATCGAAGGGTCATTAGGCAGGCAAATCCTACTGGTCTAAGGTAGTGATGTTCTTTTTTTTCTTACAAGCTAATCTGTGAGACCAGGGTATCAATTTCGACTGTATAAATTTTTGCATAAACAATCATATAACTAACTATTAATAGGCATTAATTATTATTGTTGTAACTAACCATATTAAAATTTTAAATTAAAAGTTTGTGGACCTAATTTATCTTCAAAAACCAACTTGTAAAGTAATGATTGCCCAAGACTTATATAATCCAAATTCTAATTGTGTACATGCCACATGGTACTCTTATACCTATATTTCTAAAAGCTTTCACATACAAACAAATTGATTAAGCAAATATATTTAACCATGTGTCTATAAAAACTTCTAATTGAGAGACTCAATATTTGTACATCACTATTACATGTAGATTGCTATGTGTGTGTGTCTATATATATAGCAGAAATGATGAACAAAAATTAAAGGTGTTCAACATTCCATTCTGCATGCAAAAGCATTACAAATATGCAATACATCCATTACAAATCAAAAAGTAAATCAATGGATATATAAGTCTTAATTAATAACAGTGGAAAAAGACAGATGGATATTGTTCAACCAAAGAAAAGCAAAATGCATAGACTAGACAACAAACACTTTCCTTTGCCAATGTCATGCTGAAGCTTTAAGTAGTGCAACTTTTAAAAGCTAGCCATAGAAACAGAGTGATTATTAGCCATTACATCAGAGGGCGGTGCAGTGTACAAAAGAGTAAACAACATTTAAGAAAATGGAAATGGTAAATAAAATGAAACATGTAATTATTATTTAACAAATATGGTTTGTACGAGAGGAATTTACTAGATATCAAGCGTTTGAGCGGTGTTTTGGAAAGTAGTTAGAAAGACAACCATTTCGCCCTTCTTTTTCATTTATCTATATTCATTCGAGAGAATTGGTAGAAACAAAGCCTGCTGCTTCTTTGGCTGGTGGAGGTGGAGGTAGAGGAAGGAAACATTTCAGCTTTGGACATTCTTCTATAGAGTATGCTACTTCTTTGCTGGATGGAAGTGGAGGTAGAGGAGGGAGGCATTTTAGCTTTGGACAATTTTTTATACAAATATATTTCATGGAAGGAAAATCCATCTTAGCATTGCTGCAAAAGATCTAGAACTCTGGCGTTGAAAATAATATGTTGGAATTCTAAAACACAAAAGACCAAATAACAATAAAATAAATAAACAAATTAATAGAGTTTAAAATGACCTGTATGATGGATTGAGGAATGCAAACGCGTTACAGAAAATCTCTCCAAAAAATTAGGTTTTAGTAGTACTTAACTCATTCTGATTAGTTCAAAGTTATTAAGGTCTATAATCACTTCAACGTTATTCATAAATATAAAATAAATTAAATTAAAATTAAAATTAAATTTATAAAATATATTTTTAGTAATTTTACTACATAAAAGATGTAGGTACCTTCTGGGTTTGAACTAACACTTTGTGCTTATAAGTTTCCACATGAAATAACCATAATCAAGTAAGTCTTGAACTAGGTCCTTTTGAACCATATTTCCACTGACAACACACAGTAGAGGTAAACTTTGTGAGTTTTAGTTTGGTTTGCACTTTAACAGTCATGCTCACATATCCTATATCATGAGTATTTTTAGTGAGTAGCCAAATTTTCCATAGTAGCAACCAAACTACAATACCCACTTAGGTGAAACCTCCAAAGGTAGTTTGTGATTAACACCTTGCACTATATATACCTTGGTTTCATTAAGAGTTATAAACTCTTCTTCTACCATCACAATTTAAAACACTACCATCATAGGAATGGAATTTGAAATTTATCCAAAATAAATTAGTGTTACTTAGTCACATTTCAGCTTAGTTCTTACCCATTGAACTTTCTTAATGAGATCCCCAATCATAAAGGTGTGTCCATTGTGGTGACTATTTTATAGGCTTCAATCCCATTCTCCTCGATGATTCAATAACTTGCCTACACACCAAGTTTTTTGTAAGTGGATCTGCAATATTCTTTTTTAGAGTTTGCTTTGTGGATTTCTATGCTACTGTACCACCTCCCAATGTAAAAACGTAACCACTAGTGGCTTTAGTCTCGTATGAGTTAAAAATCCAATTAGCATCACTAAAACCTTCTAAGATTGCAAGAAAAACAATATAATTAATATCATAATCAATTATACCTTTAAGATATTAAAAAAACCTTTTTATAGAAACCTAATGATCACTGTTAGGATTACTAGTGTACCTGCTTAACCTATTTATGACATAAGATATATCAGGTCTTGTACAATTAGATAGATACATAAAAGAACCAATAATTTGAGAATATAAAAGTTGTGAACCTAGAATGAGGATCAAAAGAAGTAAACACAGGTTTAACATTATAAAAATTGGATTTTTTCAACAAACTTTCAACATAATGAGATTGTGTCAATATAAAACCTGTGTCATGCTTAATCAGTTTAACCTGTAAAATAACATTAGCAATACCAAGATCCTTCATATCAAACTTTTTAGATAAAAAAAACTCTTTGTTTCATTAATGACATTCACATTAGTACCGAAAATAAGAATATCATCAACATATAAACAAAGAATTACACAAACATTTTCTAATAATTTAACATAAACACATTTATCAGCATCATTAATTACAAAACCATTTGAAAATATAACACTATCAAATTTTTTGTGCCATTGCTTTGATGCTAGTTTTAAACCATAAGAGATTTAACAAGCTTGCAAAGTTTCTTTTCCTTACTAGGAATAACAAAACCTTCATGTTGATCCATGTAAATTTCTTCTTCTAATTCACCGTTTAAAAAGACAGTTTTAACATCCATTTGGTGAATTTCTAATTTGTAAATAGAACTTAAAGCAATTAACACTCTGATAGTGGTGATTTTAGTAATTGGAGAATAAGTATCAAACAAATCAATGCCCTCTTTTTGTTTAAAACCTTTTACAACAAGTCTATCTTTAAACTTTTCAATGGAGCCATCAGTTCTAAATTTTTTTTTCTTTCTAAAAGTCTATTTACAACCAATAAGTTTACAACCCGGAGGAAGATCAGTTAAAAACTAAGTATTATTACATATTATCAAATCCATTTATCTTCTTTCCAAAAATGAGCATCAAGAGAACTCATGGCTTCATTGAAAGTTTTAGGATCATTTTCAAGTAAAAATGTATAAAATCATTTCTAAAAACTTTTTAAACTCTTTTTCTTTCACTCCTATGTTCAACTTGATCTTGAGTTGGAGTAAAATTAGAAGTTGAATTTTCAGCAACTTGTTTTGAAACTTTGTTTTTTACGTGAAAATATTTTTAAAGAAAGTAACATTAAGAGATTCAACAATTGTATTAATGGGAAAAGTAAGAAATTGAAAATTAAAAATCTATAAGTAACACTATTCAAAGAATAACCAATAAAAACATAATCAATAGTCTTAGAACCTAATTTCCTCTTTTTAATTATAGGTATATTTACTTTTGCAAAACACCCCCATACTTTGAGAAATTTCAAATTTGGTTTTCTACTTTTACAAATATCATAAGGTATTTTGTCAAATTTTTTGAAAGGTATTCAATTAAGAATTATGCATGTAGAACATAATGCTTCACCCCACAAATTATTAGGTAAACTTGAACTAATAAGCATAGAATTTACCATGTCAAGCAAAGTTCTATTTTTCCTTTCAGAACATTATTTGACCGTGGCGAATAAGGTGCAGTAACTTGGTGAACAATGCCATGTGACTCATAAAAATTTTTCATCTCAATTGATGTATACTCACCACCAATATCAGATCTCAGAATTTTTATTCTTTTATCAAGCTGATTTTCTACTTCAGCTTTGTAAATCTTAAACATATCAGACAATTCACTTTTAGAATAAATTAAATAAACATATCAATATTTAGAATAATCATCAATAAAAGTGATAAAATATCATTTACCTCCGCGAGTCAAAATATTATTAGAATCACAAATATCACTATGAATTAACTGTAATAAATAAGTTTCTTTTTCCACAAATTTAAAAGGCTTTTTTGGCTGTTTCGCTTGAATACAAATTTCACACTTTGCATCAACAATTGGAGATTTAGGTATGAGATCTAAATTCATCATTCTTTTAATTGAATTGAAATTAACATGTCCAAGTCTACCATGCCATAAATTAGCACATTCAACATTTGCAATTGAAACATCAAAAATAGAAAAACCATTAATATTGCAAATCATAATATTAAGCTTAAATAAACCATTATTCAAATATGCTTTGCGAACGAAACAACTATTTTTAGTAAGTACAACTCTATTGGACTCAAAATTGACTTTGTAACCATTCTGAACTAATAAGGAAGTGCTTTTCTTAATCTCAGGTACATGCTTAACACGATCTAAAAAGTTAAAATTTTCAGAAGAAAAATTTAATTTCACTTGTCCTTCTCCATTTATTTGAGCTAAATTTCCATTTCCCATGTTTATGATTTTTGTGTCTGATTCCTGACATGAACAAAATATTTTTCTATCAAAACACATATGTACACTAGCCTCTGAATCAATCCATGAATCATTTGTTTCAAAAATAAAATTTGTTTGGAGGCTAGAAATAAAGTACCCGTTAGCATGAGAAGTAGAATTTGTCTTCACATTATTTACTTGTGGTTTTGTGCCAAAAAGATGCCCTTAAGTCTTTGGTGTAAGTCCCTTTCTGAAAAAATAGTTTTTAGCCTTATGATTCATTTTGCCACAAACCCAACAAGCAGCCATTTTTTTATGATTAACATGTTTATCCTTTCTATTGCCAAAATTGGTATTTTTGGTTTTATTTAGAACTAGTTTTCTTAAAACCTTTTTGTTTTGATTTATGTAAAGTTTCAACAAAAAGTGCTTTAGTATGAAAATCAATAGAATAACCTTTTAGAGTTTCACGATGTTTATCTTCTATTCAAAGATATACTAAGATTTCATCAAAAGAAAATTTTTTTAGGTTTTGTTTTAAAACTCTTTGAAAATCACACCAAGAAGGAGGCAATTTTTTCATGAAAGAAGCAACAAGTGAAGTATCATTAAAGACAATATCTTTTACCTTCAAATAAAAAAAATATTCTCAAACTCATGAATTTGATCAGAAATAGATTTAAGATCAATCATATGATAATCAAGCCATTTTTTAACAGAATATCTCTTAAAACCAAGTTCTTCATATCCATATTATTGTTCGAAAGCATCCCACAACTCAAGAGCAGATTTTGTAGAACAAAAAATAAAATACATATTCTTAGATAAAGCACTCAAAATTCTACTGTGATAAACATATATTTTCATCAAAATCATTAGCAGAAGTAGAGTCTTTACTAGTATGTAAAGATGTAGCAGATTTTGAAGAACTAATAGTTTCATAAATCTTTTTTTTTTCTTTTGAAGATTTAGAGATAACAAAGTAAAACCCCAAAGTAGTAAGCCAAAATTTCATTTGTTGTTGAACATTTGAAATTTTGAACAGAAAATTTTTCAAGTTTGCAGGAATCATATGTAGATGCCATTAAAATTATGAAACAGAAAACTTAGCAGTGTATCTTCTCTAAGAATGTTGGAAATAATATGTTGGAATTCTAAAACACAAAACACCAAAATAATAATAAAATAAATAAACAAATTAACAGAGTTTAGAATGGCCGATATGATGGGTCAAGGCACATAAACGCGCTGTCCTTAGAGAAGATACACCCTCTTATGCACTGAGTTGTCAACATTCTTTCCTCAAGATACAACGATCCTCCAAAAACTCTTGTGTGTAGCTAAGAATTCTCACAAACTCACAAATATTTATAATGCTCAAAATATATTTAGATATAATAAATAAATTAATGTATGAAAACACTGTGAAAGCAAACTTAGAAGAAAAGATATAAAAAAATAATTTGTTTGAAGTTTGGTTTAACTCCAATTTATATAAGTATGTAACTAATGGATGCTAATTTTTAGGATAATCCCACTTAAAAAGAAAACATAATCCCACATAAAACTAACATCCCACATTTTTATAAAGCTGCATAACAAAATTTATATAGAAAATTTTGCCAAAAAATTAGCTTTGGCTAGTACTTAACTCTTTCTGACTTGTTCAAAGTTACTAAGGTCTATAATCACTTCAATGTTATTAATAAATATAAAATAAATTAAAATTAAAATATAATAGGAAGTCTGTATAAATACAGACGGCTTAAATTTGGAAGAGTGGATGAGATGCTTGATGATGTTTCTTGGGGATCCAGCTCATCGGATGGTTCTATTATTTCCACCATCTTAAAACAATATTCAACCTGTAAAGATTTTAAGTTCTGGAGATTGTACAATAATGCCAATGTGAACTACCTTTTTATATTATTACAACATAATAGTTCAAAATGGTAGTATGGATTGTTGATAATGCACTTCTTTCCACCTCTACCAAATCACTCAAGTTTTACAGATATGTAAGACATAATAATTCAAGGCTTTGGAGAGCTGGAACGCTAAAACAAGAACAAGGGAGCAACTGTTTTATCCGACCACAACTTATAATCAAATCAAAACTCCTCTAGTTGCAAAAAATTGTTGCTACGTCTACATCGTCAAGCATTTCAATTCCTAATGATTTAATGTGATTAGGGAGTATAACTAAGCGTTCTCCACCTATGCTTGCACTTGCGCTATGCTTTTTTAAATATACAGTATTTCCAAACTAGACAAAACCATGGTAAATCAATTCATCTAAGAAAATATTATTTCTTATTGAAAGTAAGTAATCAGTGGTGCCTCCATCCTTCCATGATTTCACACAAGCATTGAAGTAATTTAAATCATGAAAAGATGTCCTTAAAGTTTCCAGCTTTCTCAAACTTGCAATCTCCTCAAATCTAAAGGGGGATGTTTTCACATGATGAAGTACAAGGTATTGGAGATGTGATAATTTGCAAAAAATACCATTAGGTATCACCTTTATAGAACATGTAAGGTCTAGGTATCTCAAGTTAGTCAACATGTCACTGCCCTGAGGTAATTCTTTGATTCCTGAGTCACAAAGGTCCAACCTTCTTAAAGCCTTGAAATTTTCTAAAGATGATATGTACTCCAACAAAGAATAATGTTGAAGTACTAAGGAAGTGAGACATTGCAAGTTATAGACTGAAGTTGGTAACCTATCAATTGAAGAATAGGAGAGATCGAGAATGGTGAGTCTATTCATATGTGTAAAAAATCATACTTGCCATGATAGGTCACTTGTATTATGGTACTTAATATTCCAGCAAGTATTACATATTCTAGAACATAATTATAACTTGATTTTAAAAGTAATATCATGCATATAATTTTTTTAGAAAATTCCACCAACATAATATAGATTCAAATTCAATTAAAACGTGCATATTTGATGAACTAATAAAGTTAATATACCCAGAATTTTCAACAAACCAAATCCCTTTTTTAAAATTGAATTAAATCAAATTTAACTTAGGAAAATTATTGTTTAATGTAACCAAATTGAGACTAATCTAATTCATTCAATAACAAATATAGTCGGCCATGGTTTAATGATCAAACTTAAACAAGATTTCAATCTTGACATACACGGGGATCGGCCATAAAGGGAAATTAGGGTTCAATGTATAGTTTTGTAAAAATTGGTTCTTACCATGTAAATCCTTGTAAATTTCAGCAATACCGTAAAACCTTTTCTTAAATTAAATTTTCCAGCTCACTTAATCCATATAAACAAGCATAAAATCATAGATCGAATCCATAGAAATTGTTGGAGAAGAAGAGAGATTCAAAACAAATATAAACAAACAACAATTAAATATGAAACTTGCCTTGAATCTTCAAAAACCCTTAAATTTCCTTGCTTAAATTCACTGAATTTTCTCTCAATATTTTTTCTATAATTTTTGGCACTAAGAAGGAAAACAATGCATAAAATTTTTTTCCTTGTTGCCTCTAAATTTATAGACAAAAACTCTTGTAAAAAACTAGTCTCCTAGTCAAATTACGTTTCTTAGTTTTTAACTCTTACTTTCCTATTTCAATTACGAAAATATCTAGACACTCAATTATCAAATAATACCAATTAAAAATCTGAAATTCAAATATCAAACCCACACATAAATGGGTAGCAACCATACAGTCGCACACATACACATACATGCACGTATCACACACCCACACATGCACCTACATGTGTGGCACACATACATGCACACACACATGTACGCACCCACATACACATGCACGGCCACATGATCCTAACCCCAAATGGTTAGGGTCTCATGGGTCCTCTTGTCCAAACTAAGTCCGGGGTATGGAAACTTTCATAAATAGAAACTTCTAATGTAAACTTTCAAACTTCACAAATAAGCACACATAACAAGTAACTTTTGGAGATGGTTATTACATCTAGCACTTAGAATAGACAAGCTTAAGAACCAAATAACATATCATTCCTTACTTAAGCCGAGGTTATGGCGCTGCTAGTAAAGAAGCCAACCATGGAAGATTTTAAATATATCATGCAACTTCCTTACCCAGTGGAGATTTTTTGGAAGCCATACCCGTTAAGTTATAAAGCACCCCATTTTACTCTCTTCGATGGAAGAAAGGGCAACCCGAAGAGCATATCAATAGGTTTATAGACACTATGAGCTCATATGTTGGGAACCATGATCTTCTACTCCAAGAAATTTCTAAGTTCCCATGGACCATGCTTATACTTGGTATACATCTCTCACCTAATTCTATTAGAAAGCGAGAAGACATGGTTTCTTGGTTTTGCAGGACGTACTTTCAGAATGAAGAACAAGTGACAGTGATACAACTCAATAATAGCTACCCAAAACCGTTAAAATCTCTAGTGAACTTCGTAAGACATTTTAGAGACTTAATGTTGGAATGTTATGATGAGCAGGATGAAGGCTCAATGGTGGAGATATGCTTTTAACAATATTGTCCTAAAATACTAAGTCTATCTTGAAAATCTTAGCATCATCCAGTTCACCAAGCTTATTGAAGCTACAAGGAAGACATCGTTATAAGTGAAAGTCCAAACAAAAATATGGAGGCAAGAAAGAAAACCGCCACATTAGGTTTAGGTAGTATTTGACAAAGATCAAAGGACACTTAAAGGATTCAAACGTAAAGAAAGGGAAAAATACCATGCTTCTAGGTAGAATTTCACACGATACTCAATCAATGGTTTAAGGATGGTCTCATCCAATCTCTCAAATCATGGAAGACTCTTATGAATAAGAACAAGACTCATTTATGTTTTTGCAGGTACCACCAGTTCATAGGGCATCCCATTATCCATTGCTAAGTCTTAAGGTGGATAATCAAAAAGAAGATTAATGAAATATACCGGAGATTGCATCAATAAAACCTCATATAGAAGTGGACTCTCTTCCCCAACATAAAGGAAATGAGCAAGATGTCTCCGTAACAGTAGCAATATTTATAAAGGAATCTTGCCTAAAATTATGCATGATGTTCAACTCTTATCCGAAGGAAGACTCATAACAAAGAGGCATCTTGTAATGAATCGATATACTACTCACAATCTGTGGTGATAAATCAGCATACCACTGGAATAAAAGAGACAGCTCAAGATTGGAGGCCTTCCTGAGGAGCAAGTCTTGCTTGTTTAGTAGATACCATGAATTCATTGCAAGAAGACTGCAAGATGATACAAAGTGAAGTTGCTAAGACACACTATTTTGATCGACAAATAAAAGCTTCACATGGCTGGATAGCAAAAGACAAGGACCAAAAAGCACCTGAGGTTTCTTGGATAGACAACAAGACATATCCGATGATACCGCATTCTGAGAAAGATGTCTCATGAATCATCAACTCAATAATAGAAAATTTCATCCATTTTTTTCAAGAACCATTAGTATGTTTGTCATTCAACTATGACATGCCAAAAGCTAAGGAGCAGTATGTCTTAGTAGTAACTCGATTCATATCGAATTCCTTTCCAACATATAATGAAGAGGAGCAAGATCAATGAATATAGAGCAATAACGTTAACCTTTCAGATGCTATATGGGAAGAAAATGGCAACTGCCAAAAGGCCTTCTTGAAAGGGTACATCTAGCTTGAGAGTTTGACATTCCCAAAGTTGTAAGGATAGGGAAATAAGTTTGAATAAGATGACAGACATAGTGCAATGTTGTAGTTTGGAGAAGATGTAGGCACGTCAACACCACTCCGGAGTAAACCCAAGTCAACAACACTCCTATGATTTTTCATGATATAGGGAAAAACCAAAGCAACTCGACATAGAGGCTGAAGTAGGCACGTAAATAGCCCATATCTACACAGTCTGAGATTCAAGTATTTTTTTCAATTAGCTAGGATATGGACCTCAAGTAGGGGTAACAGCAACAGAAGCATGCATGAGGATTTTGGCAGATTTTGGACGACAATATTATACAATCAAGCCAAAGTACATAAAGATCATACTACCCAACGAAGAGATCATGTACAATCTATGACCATACCATATGGGAAAATTTTTCTAATAGTGAAGGAGTTTATTTGCATGGAGCTCGACCAACTTGCCATACTCGATCCGCTAAAAATTAGTTTCTTTACATCAAAGATAACAATAGCATATTCATTTGAAGATGGATCATCAATCCAATAAGCTAAAAAAAGTCAAAGACAAAAGAAACACAATGAAAGTATAAGAGCAATTCCTAAAACAACAATGCTCAACACTCCGCATTCGGAGACAACGTTATAAGACATAACTGAAGACAACTCCAAAGGCAATGCCAGAGACAACACTAAAGAAACACGACTATGTCAAACCAATTATGGCGGTGAAATTTCTGCAAGAAGGATATCATTTAGTGGTGGAGCAACTTGACGCTATTGACTTAAGCACTGACCCGATGATTTAAAAGCAAACCTCCATCAACTCACAACTGTCCTTGGAGGAGAAGAAAAGCCTCATCAAGATGCTGATGGAGTAATGAAGACATACCTAGATTGAATCCAAAAATTGTTCATCATATCTTAAAACAACTACTCAAACAATAATTTGGTCAAGTAACCTTAAAGTAATTTCTAGCTGATGGTAAAAGCTCACTCCAGAGAATGTGAAGAACATTAATGACAAAAGAAGCTGTGCTTCCAGTTGTTGTTGCTTGAGTATTATTGGATTATCATGAAGGACGTAGCAGAATTCGTTAAAAGATACAAGACATGTTAGTTTCATGCCACCTTTATTGACAAGTATGTTGTAATTCTGCAGGACATAAAGACCTCGTAACCATTCTATACTTGGGGGTTGGATCTCATTTGTCCAAGTCATCCTGCAGCAATAGGAAACATATGATCGCATTTAAGATCATCAACTATAAAAGTACATCCTTTGTTAGCAAAATATTAGCAGCAACTTGGAAGGAAATTAGATTAAACATCATTTAGGAGTTGTTAAATTATTTAATTCAATATATAAGCTGGAAGCTACTAACCAATCTTATTTTGTTATTAGAATAGTTAATCAAATTGAGGTATAACAACAAACTGAACCAATTAAATGAATGGTCAAGTAAAAATTATAGCAAAACACTCATTTGAATCTCAAACAAATTAGTACACGAGTATGCCAGGGGGCTAAAGTAATCACCATGCTAGGTGTTGCCAAAATTAAAAACAGTCTTTTCACTTTAATTGATCATAGAAAATAACTACACCCAGAGAATAATATCCCCATCATCATAGTCCTACCCTCATTGGAAAAGCTCGTTCATGGTCAAAGAAGCACATGGAAATGGATATTACATGCTAATAAATGACAATGAAGTTACCCAGCATGATCCCATTAATGCTGCTGATCCCCAAGCTCTATCTCTCACCAACCTTCCCAACGCGAACAATCTTGGAGTCCAGTGCTATTGGATGTAGAATAATGAATCAAGCTTCCTTACATGGTCTAACAAAGATTAAAGGTCAAATCTGGTGTATATGACATTTCTACAAAGATTCATACAGTGAAGCAAGATGCGTAAACATAACCTAAAAACTCCCTAATATGATGGCAATACCACACCCAAAGGGGTGAAATCACAGTGCCTATTAAAGACGTTCTGCTAAAAGCTAGTGGTGCATACATAGACCATTATGTCACAAACTTTGTTAAGCATATACGAGAACTCTAAAGGATCGGTACAATTCCTTGAATCTCTCCATAAATTTCTTAAATCTCTCCACAGCCTGCAAAGGTTGACATCCTGACTTTCTTGATAAACTATTCTAATGTCTCTCTAGATCATGCAAAGGTTTACATCTTGAATCTCTTCATCAACTACTTAAATGTAACTCCAGAATCTACAAAGGTTGATATGACTGTACCTATTAGAAACAAAAGTTTGAAGTCTGAAGAAGGCATAACCACTGCAAAAGTAAGGATGGAAGGGTTAGCACTTCTCTCCGAATAAGGGATAGCAAGATCTAAACCCATTTATCTAACACCATAAGAAAGATCATCAACATTGACCTTGTTCATATATGGGGCCACATAAATAATGCTTGAAAGTGTTTGCTCTAGCCTCATCTAAGTAAGTTTGTATATTCGATAGTACAAGAGAAGTCTCCAAAGGTGCTGCTCAAAGTCTTCAGATCCATCCTAAATCTAGAACTCTCTTACAACTACAAAACATAAGGGCGAGGAAGAGTATAAAAGATAAAAATAAGCAATCTGAATGCATATAATAATAGCACATTGTAAAAGTGTCAAAGCCAAAAACTCACTATGGAAAGAAGGCAACCTAACCATTGTCAATAAATTTTCTTTTTAAGAGCTCCTTTTTGGCTCCTACGAATGTAAAAGGTTGCCATCATCAGTATGCTTCCTATTTAAGAGCTCAAAGATGGTAAACTAATTATTGATACGAGGAGTAACTAGTGGCTTTGAAGCAACTATAATATATAACTCATGTATGAATGTCTGCCTCAAGATCATCACTTCTCCAACCAAAATGTACATTAGCATCCTACCAATGATCAAAATAAGTATTAGTTGGGTTTTGACGATGAAGCAATAAAATACTAAGAGGCCTAAGTTCCATTGCATTATAAACTAGTCGAGATGAATTTGGTCACTTGGAATTGACAGGATTAATATCAATAACATCAAATTCTATAATTGCCAGTATAGCATGCCATATCAGTTAATTATCAAGGGACCTGATTAAACACCCCCCTCATCCACTGCCATATTGTCTTTACTCTGGGAACTCTCTGAAATGACATTCCTAATATAGGAATGACATTCCTTAAATATGATCATGGAATCATTTCTCAAACATGTAGATAAAATCGTTCTGCATTTACCTGTGAAAGTATCATCAATGGCCTCAATGACATTAATCATGAGATTACAAGGGGACTTACCTTAGTGTTCCCCCTTTGCTCATATGAAGGTAGAAGGTCGCCATCGTCAGCATGCTTCTATTCAATAGCTCCCTTGAATATGGAAGGCCGTTATCATCATCATGCTTCCTCTTTAAGAACTCCCTTTAACTCCTTTGAAAGTGGAAGGCTGTCATTGTTAGCATGTTTTCTCTTCAAAAGCTCCATTTTGGCTTTTATGAAGGCGAAAGGCTGCCATCATTAGCATCCTTCATCTTCAAGAGTTCGGAGATGGTAGACTAATTGTCTATAGGAAGAGAAACTAATGGCTTTGAAGCAACTACTAGACATAACTCATGTATGCATGTTTGCCTCAAGATCACTACCTCTCCAACCAGCATGTACATCGACGCCCTACAGATAATCAAAATGAGTATTAGTTGGGTTCTGACATTGAAGTAATAAACTACTAAAGGGTCTAAGTTCCATTGCATTATAAACTACTCGAGATGAACATTGGTCACTTGGAATTAACAAGACTAATATCAATGACATCAAATCCTATAATTGCCAGTATAGCATGCCATATCAATTAGTTACAAAGTAAGCTGATAAAAGACCTCCGTCATCCACTGTCATATTGTATTTACTCTATGAACTCTCTGGAATGACATTCCTAGTACAAGAAGTAGCAAAAGGTGAAGGTGAATCAAGGCATATTAAAGCCATGATGTGCTCATAAGTAGGGGTGTCTTGTCTTTGTATCTTCATTATTTTCTTAGTCCAATGTTGGGCCCTAATTCCTAATCCTTTATCAAATCACATGAAGATTCTTTAAACTTAGCAAACTTTTACTCTCAGGACTTTAAAGACTTACCAACCTGCATGTTAGTCAAGTCCTTGAAAACATAAGATAACCATGACACTTACAAAAGCACATACTGCAAGGTTTAATCTCTTGTGATTAGAATCCAAAAGAGCTATAAAGCTTCTAAAGTAGCAAAGTGTACAAGAATTGCAAGACTAAATGCAAATTTATGAAACAAATTAATCAAAGAAATAAAAAGAGTAGACATCACTAGAATGTCCAGTTCAAAATGGTCTCTGGACTTGTAAGAAAAAATAATGAGTCACTATGTACTCTAACTCCATAGAAAGTGAATGGACACTCTCTAGAAATATAATCAAGTTAGTAGGAAGAAAAGCTACATTATCATCATGCTCAAACAAAAAGCTAGCCTACAGTTACTTCGGAGAGGTCTCTATATTAAGATAAAAACCTTATAAAGGCCCTAGTCATGCCAATGAGCAGCTAAAAATTAAAGTACCTCTTTGAGCATACCAAGAATCCCAAATATTGGTGCTTCAACGAATTAACACTAAACCAACAATTGTAGAAGAAAAGAGAAAACTTCTTTGAAGGTCCTTTCAATCTCCAAAGTGTCAAGAACAAGCCCTTTAATACCATCCAGAGATGAAATTATTGGAACATACTCTCCGAAGCACTTCTACAAGAAAATATGTAAAAACTTGATGTGGATGCAAGACACTATCACAAAAGTGTCCATTACCTTCATCCTTATGTATGATCAAATAGTCCAACAAACTGTATAAGCGTCCAAGCAAGAGAGAGGTTAGCGAAAATGACTTGTTCTACGTAAGAAACCCAAAGGGATCAAGCAATTGTGTTCTCTGAAGGAAAGAAAAAAATGATTTTATTTAGCTAAACTAATACCATGGCAGTAGGACTGAATATGGGAAGCCTCTTTCCACCATTCTCGAGTCTCCCATAATGTTAACTAGAACTTGAGCCAAAAGTGTAGAACCATTCTCATTGACGTGATTGCTACAAGGTCGACATTCGCACCCATACCCTTCAGATGGTATGGCCTAGCTAAGAGTGCCTTGCCCAATGAACAAATTGAATCCACTATGAAGACTGAGTTGGAAACTCTCGATGCCTATTTCTTCTTCACATGTTGGAAAGAATTGTGTGAAGATGGTAGTTTGCTTGTGCGCTACTTCAAACCCCTTCAATACAATTACAAAGAATGAGACAACCTACAAATGAAATGTCATGCAACCATGAGATAATGGTGACAAACTACAAGTCAAAGAAAAACTAAATGCCACATGGTTAAATGAGGTGCATAAATTCTAATTTCATCCTTATATGTCTAAATTAAATGATGAATGCATGAGGTTCATAGATAAATGTTCATATTATCTTGAGCATAATTGACATAAGAGTAAACTCCCACATCACACACACACATATATATATATATATAAATGTGAATATTTGCATATTAACAATGCATTGTGTAGCATATTCTTAAACATTGTTCACATATTTATTCCACATGATCATGCTATGTAAGGTGCATAAATAAATATGTTATTGCAAAATTTTATCTATATGAAATCATATTTGAATCTTAGAACCAACCATCACATTGTGTCATACATATTTGATCACAAAAAGAAATTTTTTAACATTGCTCATGGCATTCAGTCATTAGCATAAACATTATAATAAATTGCTTGCACATGTATATGCATTTTCCATATGAATATATGAATGAGTTATTCCCCAAAAAAAGAATAAGACAAGTACATGGTTGATGGATCCAAGAATGCTAATGACAAAGTCAAAAGAATTGTCAAGTGTCTTTCAATGCCATGGTCTAAAAGTTTTCAAAATAAATAGTTGCATGCCTTTAAAACATTGTTTTTCACGGGATTTATAAAATGTGTATATAGTATTTTCCACATATATACATGCCCATCTTCATCATATTCAAATTTTCCACATGTACATTTACCAAAAAATTTTCCACATGACAATAGATTTGTTAAAATATTTTCTTCATGCATACAATTATTACCTTTTTTTAATAAATTCTTGTACATGGATTGTAACACACCCTAACCAAGTCCCTTAGGTCGAACAAGGTTAGAGTGGCTACCAAAACTTAACTTGCGCAAATTGCGGAAAAATTTACAACTTTTCAATTATATTTGCATAGACAGTCAAGCTCATACTTAGACTGCTATTAAATGCTTAAATAATTATCACAAAATATTATAGTAACTGATTAATTATATAACTTCCAACATAATTATAAAAATATTAATAAGTTAATTCAAAAGATTATAGCTATACTTCAACACACGTCCAACCACATTAAAACACTCCAATTTAATAGGAAAATAGTTCTCAGTTATAAATGGAATAAAAACAATATCACAAATAGGTAGACAATATTATTGCTTTATTTAGATACCCTCAAATAACCTCCTCTCGAGCTATCACGTGTCTACCATCCCCACAAGTTCAAGTAAGTAAATGGTCTAAGCGTGCTCATCTGGGAAAGAAAATAAGAAAAACGTGAGTTTTACAAAACTCAGTAGGCTTTCCCAAAATCCATACAAAACTCAAAAGTATACATATAACTTCACATGCCAATAAAGATCACAATATCAAATTAGTCATAAACTTCCTTAAACATGAATGTCTTACTTACTTAAAGATTCATGACATTTCATAGCTCATCACAACTTAACATATTCAAAGAGCTTATAATGGCTGCATGATTCATGAGCTTATCACAAAATGATTGGATTTCTAAACAAATTCTCAAAGGGGTGCATGCATCTCAATCTCACTTATAGCATAACACCGTAAGCATTTCAATCTACTTATAGCTTACAACATATCAAAATGGGGTGCATGTGTCTCAATCTCACTTATAGTAATACATAGCATTTCATATATTTATAGCTTACATTTTGTCATGATCAAACCCCAAAACTTATATAAGCCTTAAAATACCAACCAATGTAATGTATAGCATGCATGTACATTATTGTGTGTATGCATATATTTACTAATTATTGATCAAATAAACATGCATAGATCACACACATATCGTATTCATCAAATTCACATTGTTATGATAATAACCTCAAAACTTACAAGACATGCTAACCAACAATCACATATGGAAAAATGCACCATAGCTGTATTGTAAAATTCACTATAAATTCAATTCTTATCTAAATCACATGATTCAAAAAGCATTAGAATCTATTAGATGTCTTGGATATACCATAATTTTCTCATAAATTTCAAAAACAAGTAAATATTCAATATCTACTATCTAATATGAGCGGTCACACAAATTCTGCAGTGAACCAGAGACGATCAAACATTTTTAATAAATTCCAAAAAAATCCTTTTCTATCAAAACCAGTGGGAATATAACCATAACAAGTAAAGGTAGCTGCATAAATTCTTTCATTCCAATCCAAGTAAAGAAACCAAACACGCTCATCAGAAAACCATAACTGTCTCAGCATTCCAGCAGTCATGTCTTAAACTTCAAAAATCCGTAACTTACTCATAACAGAACGAAAAATAGAAATTTCAATTCGAGAATGTTCATAAATCTCTTAAGTCAAAACTGTAAAAGTTTCAAAGAAAAATAAATCTATATACCCCATGAAATTATACAGAAAACACCCATTGGTCATAATTTTTCAGATTAATAGTATGAACTTTGAAAAATTATAACTATTTCTACAAAAATCCGATTGAGGCAAAACAAAAAGGAGAATATTCGTAGAGGATAGATCTAATGATGAAAAATATATACAAAAATATTAAACATATATTAGTGTTTCGAAAATCCATCAAACTCATCAAATAGTGTATAAATCATAAATCTCTTCTTAATAATAAAAATAGAAATAAACATAAATACTATATATATATATATATATATATATATAAATCATCTAGAAAATCATCAAACAAAAAGATGGTTTAGGAAAAATCTACCTTAATCTCTTGAGCTCCTCAACAGATCCGAAAAGTTCTCCGTCAGAAAACCAAAATGAACCAAAATGCCCTTTTTTTTTGAATAAAAAGAATGAGAGGAGGAAGAATTGATAATTGAAAGGTTCTGAGAGAAAAGAGCGTGGGAAAAAAATGTCTTAAATTTATATGCTGTCTTTAAATAGACAGTTTCTAGGGTTTTGTTATTAATTACGAAATTAATAAAATAAATACATATAAATAATACTTTCCTAAAAATCCATAGTCAACTGTCATAAATATCATAAATCAAATTCTCATTGCATACCATATTTGCAGAGAATTTATTTAGTAATAAATCAAAATATTAAAAACTACTTAATAACAAATTTAATGCCAATTAGGGTTTGAAACCCTAATGCATGTTTGAGGGTCCCACATGGATATTTTATAAATGTAATGATAAAATGTAACATACTCAGTTATGTTCATCAAATTATTTGTATTTTGGTTTTTTCAAAATAGACTCAAGTTTGTTTAAATAGATATATACAATACATGAGCATATATACAATCATTGTCTTAGTACAACCACATGGCATTTAAGACTTTGTCTGGAAGCACATGAGAACATTCTTTTGTTGATATTATTATCAATATTCAATACTAGGACATTCATAGCATTACTATACCTTTCCTATTCATTGTGGGCTGGTTATTAATTAGCATCGGTTTCGCTTATGATGTATTTGGAAGCTCCCATCCAAGAAAATCTATCACCGTCATGGCTATGCTACTGGAAACTTTGGGGAAGTTGGAATAGGAGAGCACTCATCTTGAGGTGGGCTTATTACTTAAATGCTTTTAGAAAGAATACAAGAGCATCACAAGCCACATGACATCATCATCAATATATTCCCATTACAATTCAGCCACAATTTTAGAAAATTGGACAAGCTATAAATGTTAAGTGTGGTGCTAAACCTGAAAAAACAAGTTGCTATGAGGAATGACGTATGCAATAAACCGAGCCAAATAGCAAAATGGGAAAGCTTAAAAGAATTTGCAATAGTACAAAGAATATCACGAATTACCTCAAGTGATGCAAGAGAAAGGTTCTAAATAGTTGTAAACACAACACCATATCAATCTCACAACAAAAAGAAAATTCACGGCTGCAAGTACTTAGAAAATATATATATATACATGCATTTGTTGTTTGAAAAATGATGTAAGCACCCTAACCATACAAGTATGCATAACATAAAGTGCATGGAAATGCACCAAAGGTCAATCTTTCATCAAAGCTAAGCTTTACAAATGCAAATTTAGCCATGCAAATTCAATTTCATCCCAATTATTCCATGAACGCAATAAATTGGAAACGAAAAACATAGAGAAATAGTTGGTTGTAAAAATGAATTTTTTTAAGGTGTAAAAATGAATTTTTTTTGGTCATGGTGGATTGGAACTAAGCAAGGAAAATTTCAATAAATAACAATTAAGGGATTATGAAAGATGCAACCAATAACTACCTCTGGAAAAAAATAATATGGAAGTGAGAGTCTTCCTCTCTGCCAATGTCTCCAAAATATATATATATATATATCATTCCTTTGTCGCCAACCCTCACCAATGCAAGCTTGAAATTTGATGGGTTCTTAAGCTTTAACATTTTAAATCAACTTCAACCCACAAGCTCTGATGCAATGAGAATCAAAACCTAAGAGAAACTCAAATGGGTATCATTTAGTAGGAAAAAGTTGCAGAACCTCTTTTCTTTGCCGCTAGCTCCCACACAATGCAAGTTGGGATTTTTGAAAGACCTTAAGCTAAGTTTCTTATCACTTTTTCTCCTTTGGAATCTGTTGAATAGGTGTAAACTCCTTTTCTTTGGCTCACATATTTTATTCCAAGAATGTACACATGTTTATATATGGTAATATATATATATATATATATATATATATATATAAATGATATAAATGTTTTATGTGTTTGCATACCACACATAGGCTTACCATGAGAAAAGCAATTTGAAATGCGGGTATCTCAGATTAAAAATCGTTTGAGTTAATTTTAGTGTTTAATTTTATAGGCTTCACAAAATTTTGGGTTACAGCCCACAAAATTAAAGCGGGCTAATGTTGGTGGCTAATTTAGAATTAGTGGCCTACTAAACTCATAGGGCACTTATGGATTAATTTTAACAAGAAAATGTGTCCAGACCATTTATTGAGGCTTTTCTATAGGGTATAGTTTGGTTGGTATAAAAGTTATAAAATATAATTTAGGTTAGTTTATTTATTCTCGGTTAGCCCATTAGGGGATTTTAAGCCCACTAGTTTAAATAAATTATCCTAAATCTGTTGATTAATAATTTTGTAAGCCATTTTTATTGTTTACTATATATTATTTGAGCTTATTTTAATCTCTTAAATCCCCTACTTAGGGCCCAATGGTTATGTAAAGTGTAAATTTTTATTTCTTCATACTTAAACCCACTAAGTCAAGAAGGAAAATTAATTATTTAATAAACTTTTTTTCCTCTTTTTTATTATACTTAATTTTAATAAAAAAAATATCTTTACTTTATTTTAAGTGTCTTATAAGCTAAGTCTCTTCCTTCCTCGAGTCTTGATTTTCTAAAATAAAAATTTTTAACTCTTGATATTTCTTCAAAAGTACTTCTCTCTAGAAGTACTTCTCTCTGGGCGTATTTTTCTCTGGGGGTACTTCTCTCCTGGCATACTTATATCCTGGCACACTTCTCTCTGGACGTACTTTCCTCTAGATGTACATCTCTCTAGATGCTCTTTTGAATGAGATATTTTTAAAAGATCGGTTTTAGTTAGTCAAAAAGTAAGTGTGCTTAGTTGTCTCCCATATAAAAAAGCCAACTCTTTTACTCATCATATAAAAGCTTCTTTCATACTTTTCAAGACCACTTTTTTCTTTTTCTCTCTTTCTCTCTTTGTTCTCTTCTTATTTTTTCTTTTCTTTTCCTTCTCTCTACCTTCACTTTACTATCTTTCTTTCTTCTATTTTTACTTCTTCCTTCTCTTTAACTTTCTACCAAGAGCACTCACATGCTTTTTACTCAAAAAAGGCAAAGCTTAAAGAGGAAGTATGCTAAAAGAGTTTTCAAACTCTATTCTTGGAAGACACCACTTCTATAACCATGGGACGAACAATTTTTAAGGGAATATTTTTTTGAGTTTTCTTGGTTATTTTCTTTAAAAGGGTCTTCAAACTTATCAAGGAGGCAAAGAGGAACCTGGCTATAAAAGGAGATTTTATTTTTTTGTTTTTGAATTATTTGAGTTTTATGCACTTTTTCTCTCTTACCTTCTCTCTTACTTTTCTTTTATAAATACCCCTTTTCATGAAGCTTTGAAGGGGAGGAAGGTAGAAATCACATTTTTGAAGGCATATTTGTATAAAAAATTATTTTTACAAAAACGTCTCCATGGTTTTTAGAAAAAATTTCTCTTGGAGTTTTCAAGCAAAAGTTCTTTTTGGTCTATACTTGCTAAGATTTTCATGGTTTTCATAACAAGATAATTTTCTTATTTTAAATCTTTTATTTGTTAGTAACTCTTACTATTTGTTATCTAGCTTTAAATATTTTAAGGTATCTTTCAAGATCTAGAATCAAAGGTGAATTTTTATATAATGTCTTTTAGATCTAAGCTCAAAATGGGTTTATTGTGTGTTTATCTCAAGAAAAGTTTCATACTTTGTGTTTGTTGTTTTGTATTTTTTTACTAAAATCATTGGCTTACAAGTTACTGAGATGTTATAACTTTTGTTATCACAAACTATTCCTTCTTGAAAGTTCTTTACTTACATTACGGATTGAGTTGTTACTGTTGAAATATTATTTTGTGGGTTTAGTAACAATATTGTTATTATGGAACTTGTTGTGTAATTGATATATGGAAGTACTGTGTTGGTTGTGTAGAAAAATATATTATTGTTGTATTTGTGTGCTCTTGTATTTGCAGCTAGGTACACTTTGTATCTAAAATATGATGTGAATCCTCTAGTCCAGAGACCTTTCCAGCACAGTTTACCACCAACAACATAAAAGACCTGAGAGGGGAGAGGCGTTAAGGTGCTGCTCATACTAAGCTCGTTATCAAGTAAGAAAATCCTAAACTTGGGTGCTTGATGATTTTAGACCAATACCAAAATCTCTAGAGGAAGGAATCTAAAATTGCGAGGGTATGCCCGGAGGACATCTTAGTTTTTTTTTGCAGATCCATTTTAGAAGTTTCAAGATCCACTAAAGGCCCAACTATATAAGATTTATTATCTTGTTGAAGACTCTCTCTGAAGGAGAAATGAATCTGTCTCTAAAAGGGCCTTTGACTATAATAAAACACCTAACTTGAAATTGCGAGGGTATGCCCGGAGGACATCTTAGTTTTCTTTTGCAGATCCATTTTAGAAGTTTCAAGATCCACTAAAGGCCCAACTATATAAGATTTATTATTTTGTTGAAGACTCTCTCTGAAGGAGAAATGAATCTGTCTCTAAAAGGGCCTTTGACTATAATAAAACACCTAACTTGAAATCCACCTCAACGATACTATGATGTGAAAAATTTAATAAATACACTTGGAATCAAAAAACACTTTAGAGTACAATCTTACAAACACAACAGCCCTATAAGGTGATATACAAATGCTGTTTATTTTTAATTTATATAATAATTATGGTATATTATTTTTAAGTTATTAAATAATGAATAATTCATTATTATTATTCTAATTAATGAATAATTTATTATAAAAAATAATAATAATTTTAAAACTATTAAAAATTCTATAAGAATTATGAGAAATATAATTTCCACTCAATATTTTTTTAATTTTTTATATATTTTTTTAAAATTTTATTAATATTAATATTTTATTGATCGATATTTTTATATTTTTAATCTTAAATATTTTCGTCGATATTTTAAACCTTAATTACACAAAACTATGATACTAGATAAGCTGGGTAAAGAAGTGGACCCATTAGTTACTGGAGCTTATAACCAAAAGGCTGAGGCGGGAGTATTTAAGCTTCTGTTTAATTGGCTGTTGGCAAACATCTATAAGCCTGGTGGGTTCCAAGTAAAAGCTCCTTCTTTCTTCCTCCATTATTTAATGTCCGAAAACTTTTGAAAAATTGATCGCCCTGCCAGCATCGCAATTATGTACATCAATATTCCACCAAAAAAAAATAAAATTATGTACATCAATAAATGTCCACCAGCTGCCTCGCAATTATGCCACTACTGTCACATATAACACAACTTTGGAAAAGTTATTCACATAGAAAACAACTTTGGCACTTCTGCCAGCTGCCTCTCAATTATGTACATCAATAATGTCCACCAGCTGCCTCGCAATTATGCCACTACTGTCACATATAATACAACTTTGGAAAAGTTATTCACATATAAAACAACTTTGGCACTACTGCCAGCTGCCTCCCAATTATGTACTTCAATAAATGTCCACCAGCTGCCTCGCAATTATCCTTCAATAAGTTATTCACAAATTGATTGATTCGCTATTAGGGTATTCCACGAACTTACGGTTTACCATTTGCTGGACAGGTATTGATACCAATATTAGTGCGGAATATGCATCAGATGTGATGGGGTTATTGTCGGACTCATATGGTAGTGCTTTACATATTTGTCTTCTTTCTCCCATGCTCAACTATAATGTCATGCCATGATAGTTATGGGCTTCTAACTAAAAGACCTTTTAGAATAAGTGTATAAATGGTAATGCTCGATTTGTTTACATATATAAATATATACATTTATATACTGAATTAAAATAATATAAAATATTTATTATATAGTTTGAAAATAAAAAAATAATTATTATATTTTGAAAATAAAGATGCTGCACGAGCATATATATTCTATCCCTAAAATGCTTATATATAGTTTGAAAATAATGAAGTAATTATTCTATTTTGAAAATAAAAGATGCTTTGCATATATAAATTATAAAATTTAAAATAATTATTAGAATTTGAAAAGAAGATGCTTCATGCTTTACACATATATCCTATTTATATAAATTATAAAAATATAAAATAATTATTAATTTATTAGAATTTTAAAAGGAAAAGATACTTCATGATAAATTATATAAAAAAATTCCATACAATATATGAAGCATTAAAAATATATAAATATAATAATTATAATATTTAATAGTTAATAAAGATGT
The DNA here is from genome assembly GCA_007844105.2 of Rhamnella rubrinervis. NCBI lineage: Eukaryota > Viridiplantae > Streptophyta > Magnoliopsida > Rosales > Rhamnaceae > Rhamnella > Rhamnella rubrinervis. The sequence goes on along the minus strand of CM017574.2, from coordinate 20,878,488 downwards.
TTCGGAAATTTTTATAAATTTTTTAAAAATTTCTATAAAAATTATGAAATTTTTTATGAAAATTATAAATTTTTTTATTAAATTATAAAGAAATTAGTATGAAAATTTTAACAAAAATATTATAAAAATATTAAAGAAAAATTACATAAATTATAATATTTTTAGTTTTGATGGATAATATTTATACGTTATATTTTGTCATCTATGGTTTTCATTATTACATTCGTTTTGGTCCATACATCTCTAATCTGTGTCTTGCAATCAAACAATCCAGATATCGACAACACTATCTCCTAGTTGCCCAACAAGTGCCCGTGAACAGTACTTATTTACCGTATAGGGCAGACCACGTTATGCACTACAACCACCTGCTGGTAAAGAACAAATGATCTATTCTTGCATCCATTAATATATCCATTTGATCTTTGTTAGCGACTTGTTGAAACTCATCTCTTGATCAAGTTTGTGAAGATGGCAGAGACTGCTGTAGGCTTTGTTATTAACTACCTCACTCCATTACTAACCGAAGAAGCAAACTTGCTGAGAGGCGTTCATTCTGAAGTGTTGGGAATCAAACTTGAATTACAGAGCATTCAATGCTTTCTCAAGGATGCCGATAAGAAGGCTGAATCTGAAGAAAACACTAGTACTACTAGCCATGGTGTTAAAGTTTGGGTCAAACAGCTAAGGGATGTGTCATTTCGCATACAAGATGCTGTTGATGAATACATTTTCTACTTGGCACAACATCCTTGTCGTCAAAGTGGCTTCATTGCCTCTCAGATACGAAACCTCAAGATAGAAGTATGTGAAATCAGGGATGGAAGTAAAAGGTATGGTTTCGACACCATCGCTGAAAGATCTTCAACACCTACTGATGTTTCATGGTATGACCCTCGAAAGAAGGCTGAAGTTGTCGGTATTGAATCTCCAAAAACTAAATTAATTGGTTGGCTTCTAAATGAACAACAATCCCAACGAACTGTGATTTCAGTAGTTGGGACGGGGGGATTGGGTAAGACTACTCTTGCCAAACAGGTCTACAATTCAGTCAAGGATAAGTTTGCTTGTCATGCTTTGATAGCAGTGTCTCAATCGTATCAGAAGGAGGATCTACTAAAGAATGTCATAAAAAAGTTATGTGAGGGAAAAAAAGAACCCATTCCTGAGGGAATAGAAGCCATGGACGAGGAGGCACTCACTAACAAGTTGAGAGAGTATCTACGCCAAAAGAGGTATGTTGTTATCTTTGACAATGTTTGGAATGACAACTTCTGGGGGGATATAGAGCATGCTTTACCTGAACATGGAAATGGTGCGAGGATCGTGATCACATCACGAAAAATGAAGGTCGCAGACTGTTGCAAAATTTCAGCATCTGTTTATGTCCATGAAATGCAGCATTTGCCTCCAGAAAAGGCTAGGGAACTCTTTTACAAAAGGATTTTCAAGCCTGAACAAGAGGGTCAATGTCCCGCAGACTTATTGAAGTTGTCTGATAAAATTATTGATAAATGTCATGGCGTTCCGCTTGCTATTGTAGCAGTAGCCGGACTTCTATCAACTAAAAGCAAGACAGTTGATGAATGGGCAAAACTGCATGATAGTCTCAGCTCAGAGTTAGTGGATGACCCTCATCTTATAAGCGTAACAAGAATTCTCTCTCTTAGTTATAGCGATCTACCTCACCACCTTAAATCATGCTTCATGTACTTTGGCATGTATCCGGAGGACTATTCCATTAGATGTTCGAGGATTATCCAACAATGGATTGCTGAGGGATTTGTGGAAGAGAAGAAGAATAAAACGATGGAGGAAGTTGCATACGAGTACTTGATTGAACTAATAAATAGAAGTCTGGTTCAAGTCTCAAGATTTCATCATATAACTGGAAAAGCCAGAGAATGTTGCGTCCATGATCTTATGCGTGAGGTGGTTGTTAGAAAAATGGAGGACTCAAGCTTTTGTCACGTCATCTCTGAAAATCAGTCTACTTTTAGAGGACTAATAACTCGACGCTTATCATTTGTCCAAAGTTCATTCGACATTCTTCGTAATGCAGATCAAAATTGTCAGGTTCGTAGTGTTTTAAATTTCAATACTGGAGATGGAATATTATTAGACATGTCTATTTTGATTACACAGAAGAAGAATTTCAAGTTACTAAAATTATTAGATTTTGAAGATGGTCCGTTGACTCATGTTCATGAAGATGTTGGGAACTTATTTCATTTAAGATACTTGAGTCTTCGAAACAGCAAAGTAAAGATGCTTCCAAGGTCTATTGGGAAATTAGTAAATCTTGAGATTTTGGATCTAAAGCATTCATTAGTTTTTGAGCTACCAGGTGAGATTTACAGGCTTTGTAAGTTGCGACATCTTTTGGGGTACAATCGTGATTACGCGTCTTTTGGTATAGATTGGACAAAAGGTATAAAAATTAAAGCGGGAATTGGGTGCTTAAAATTCTTGCGAAAGTTGTACCTGGTAGAGATAAATGAGATTGGGGTAATTAAAGAACTGGGAAAGCTGACGCAGCTGAGGAAATTGGGCATTTTTAAACTAAGAAGAGAAGATGGAAAGATTTTGTGCGAATGTATTGAGAAGATGGAACACCTTGAAACCTTGGAATTAACTGCAATGAGTGAAGATGATTTCATTGATCTGGTATACATGTCATCTCCACCAAAATGTCTTCGTAGTCTCTGGTTAAAGGGTAGATTAAGGAAGTTGCCTGAATGGATCACGAAACTAGAAAATCTTTCAAGGATTGGCATTAATTGGTCAAAATTGAGAGATGATCCTCTAGAAATCCTTAAAAGTCAGCACAACCTAGTGGAACTCCATATCGAAGATAATGCATATGATGGCGCGAAACTGCAGTTTGAGGATGGAGTGTTTCCAAGACTCAAGACTCTTCGGCTCAGGAATTTGAGTGGATTGAATTCAATAATAATAGAGGAAGGAGCATTGCCTAACCTTCAACAGCTTTATTTTGGGCCCAGCCCACATATGAAGGAAGTACCATTTGGCATCGGTCATTTGACAACGCTCAAAGATCTTTGCGTCTTTGAAATGCCCGATGAGTTTTTGGATGGCATACGCCCGGAAGGACAACATCGTCACGTTGTTCAACACATTCCATTTAGGTGTAGATTTTGAGTATAATTTTTTATTTTTTTATGGTACCACGATGTTAATTATGTGGCTCATACATTTGTGTATTCTGTCACAGGACATCGCATCGCAGATTTCGAGTATAATAGATTGTAGAAATTGTCAAGAACGTCATGATATCAGGGTAAGTGCTATTAGTGATTGATTACTTTATTTATTGGTACTGCACATTCATGTAATACTTGTTTAATTCATGCAAATATTCTCGTATGTGTAACTATCTACATGCTGCCTTTATTAAATATATTCATGGACTAATGCTACTTGTGTGTAATGTTAACTAGGTAAAAATAATTGAAGAGCACTCAAGGAGTAATGTTGGTGGTACTTACATATAGATGGATGGTACGTACAACACACATCTCCGAGCTCTGTTGTTTATTTGTGGCACTCAAGGAGTAATGTTGTTTTATTTGCAATTTTGATTGTTTGGCTGCCTATTTATGCAGCAATTAATTCTGGATTTATAATTATGGATTATATATATATATATATATATAAAATAGCATCCATGAACATTTTAGTATTAGTATATCTATTAAACTTCTTGTATAATGCACCTTGTGTGAGCAGTGCATGCATGAACACATATATAATTGTTAGGTGTTAAGGTTCCACCACAAAAAATTAACTTAATGTTATGAACTGTGTCTTATCTTTGAATTTGTGAAATTTAACTTATAGATTATGTATTTTAGAAAAATTTATAACTTTTTCATTTCTGTCTCTTAATTGGGTATAAATGAAAAAACAATAATAATAATATTCCTAGCTAACTAACACCAAGATATATATATATATATATATATAAATATATTCTCATTTGTCTTTTATCCGACTCTCTGTACCTGCACGGCCGCATATGTTTTTAGGTTTTGTATATTGTCTCAAATTTTTTCCCTTTCTAAACACTATTTTGAATGTAAATTAAGCTTTAACTCAATCATGCATCCTACTATAATTTAGAGGAAAGGGGCCCATTAAACAAATATGTGAGATAAAATGAAGGAAGTGAACTTGTACATTAAACAAGAATAATAAGTTTTAGATAGAAGAGAAAAGCAACGCTGAATACTTCTTTTCACTATTGAATTCGCCTACAAAACATGTATGAAACATGGCTTTATAGAGACAAAAACACATAAGCCTAAACATTAAAGAGTAAACACATAAGTCTAAATATTAAGTTGTCTTCAATGTCCCTGACTGAAGTTTCCTCAAATAAAAGGAAAAAACTAATTATTAAGGAAAGATGGTGTCCTTGTGTATTAATTAGAAAAGAATTAATTGGGAATTTGTGTGATCGTTTTCATTTTATTTTCTTTTACACTTAGTAGATATAGTTGTAGCTAATCAATTTTAGAGGTCTGGTGTATTCTATGGACTTTTAAATGCTTTTACAGACTTTTTTATAAGGTTAGAGAACAATTGAAATTTGGAATTTTACTTTTATCTTGTTGAGCGAATTTGTCCAAAATGTTTGAAATTGCTTTTAGGCTTTTGCTAAGGTTCACTAGCCCGTTTATGATCAGAATTAAAATGCTTATCAATTAGCCTTATTTGATGCTTCAATTTTACATGATATGGTATTAATAAGAAAGTAGAACCTTATTATGAATTATATGAAATAATAATGTCAATACATTTTGGCAATAGCTAAATTAATTGAATTGGAATAAGTACACTTGCACTAATTATATTTTCAATAAAATATGATTACACTTATCTATTTTGAAAAGATATCTGTAGACTGTTTTCCAATTTAAAAAGCGTTTTTATCTTAGAAAATACCCATTTAAACAGGCTCTAAACCTCTTTATCAACTAATATCATTAATAGCACCTAGGATGTAATATAACAGTAAGAAAACCGATCGAGCTCTCATACTTATTTGCAAGAGTTACGGTTCGAGTTATGACAAGTCCCTATTAAGGCCTCAAGTGTACTTAACTTTGTAAAATGCTAGGTGGAAGGAGAACTATGAAAGGGCATTGCTTACTCAAAGCTGGCAAAAGCGATAAGGCCTTATCTCTAATGTAATTCGGAATGATAATTCCCACACCTGAGATAATTTTTTTCTTTTAAAAAAAAAAACTAATATCATTAGTATATGTTAAAAATGACTAAAACATCGTTTAAAATATATAAATATTATTAAAAAAACAAAAATAATAATAAGAGGAAGATGAGCCATCAAAAATCTATAGCAATTATTATAGAAGTTAGCAAACATGAACTACTAGACTCATGATCCAAATTAATACCCAGTTCAACATTATGGATCCTGCGCAATTGGAGAAAAACAGACCCATTAGTTCGCATTACTCACTCACGTACAGCCATTTTTGTTAGATTTTTTAATAGAAATTTAAATGTCTTAATTAACAATGGAATTTCAATTATATTTTCAGCTATTATTGCCACCAAAAGATGTTGAGCATTTCACAATATAATTTAGGGTCATTTGTAACAATATCCCATTAAAATTTTAGAGAAATATTGAAGGTAATTTCTAAAAACACAGAGATTTTATATGTATTATTTACTTATCCCTAACATAATATCCCTAAAACAAAACTCTAACATACTATCCCTTTACTATTTAATGTCTTATTTACTATCATAAAAGTAAAAAAGATAAAACAAATAAAAATAGAAAATTCAATATTCTCATTGATGAGTAACTTATTCGGCCACAAAAATGTCCTCAAAAAGAAAAAATAGATATATCCAATTAATCTCTATATATAAAAGACAATATTGTTCATCAAAGTTTCAATATTGTTTATCAGAGTTTTTGTCAATGGAGATTTTAACGTTTACTTCATTCCAATGAACAATTTTCCCATTAAAATCCCAAAAGATGCATTTTTACTAATTTTATCCAAAAATAGATTGTGTCAGATTGAAAGTGAAAAAAAAAAAAATTGAAGTTTAAAAAATAAAAGTTTATAATTGTTATTATTTGTAGAAGTTCTACGAAGATGTTGAATAAAATGACTGCTCACTTTTATTCATTTAACTTTTACATGTATAAACACGGTATTACAATGCATATGGAAATAACTTCCATGATAATTGCACAGTAATAAATGTATAAACGGTCCTATTTGACAGATCATAAGGAATTAATGTTAGAACAATTATAGGAAAATTATATTATGTCATACCCCTGCAAGTTTGGGCTTCCATCACAAAGGCCAAGTTTGGAACGATGACTAAGGAACTGCTGTTTAGGTAACGGCCATGTTAATGAGCAACACATAGACACGGCCATTGGAGACCTGGTCTCGGACAAAGCGAAAGTCGATCGCTATATGTTTCACGTGAGAATGAAAGATGAGGTTGGCACATACATAAGTGGTTTTATCCTTGCGCTACTAACTTTGAATTACTGCAAGAGTCTGATTTGATGAGGACTTTAACTTCATAAATTCTTCTATACAAATCAATTTGTCTAGGTTCTGAATAACTTGGGTATATAATTTTACTAAACCATATTACTCCTTGAGTTATATGAATAGTATGATAGGCCAGTAAGATAACTCCATATTTAACTCTTGGAGGCAAAAATAAGAATTTTATAATAACTAGAGAGGAAGTGACGTACATGTCAAGAGCTTTGTTTAGAATTTTAGGAAAGAATGTAAGAAGCTGACTTGGATTATCTAAATGAATGGTTTTAAAGCTTAATGCTTTAAAGAAAAGGTCTTTTAATTCTAGAGGATAAGAAGTATTAATTTCTTTAATGGAAAAGGAAACTTTTGGAAAATTGTGTTTAAGGGAATTTTTAGTGGAATATCTTGAAGGTTTGGTCCAAGGTCTATAAATAAAGGCAAGAGATTAACTTTTTTGGCTATGGATAAAAAGGTTTTGTACTATCTAGTATGGAATCTCTTATTTTCTATACAAGGTCTGCTCCAGGTTATGCTTCTAGTTGAAGAAATTTGCATACTTGACCTACTACAGTATAATTAAATAGCTCTTTTAAAGTATTAATTCTGTCTATACTAATATTACTATGTATATGTAATTTATCTCTGTCTACATGCATATCATTATTTTCTAGTGTTTTCTTTAACAGTCTTTCTAAAAAATTTTATATTGTCTAAATTTATTTGCATATGTCTACATGTATGTTCTAATTATCTATCTAAATCATACTTTTTCTCATCCAATCTTTTTACTATTCTAGCTAATGTTTCGCAATGATCACATAATGGTATAGATAACAGATGATGATAGATGATAATGATGACGACGACGATGCATATGATGTCATAGAATGAGGATCTAAATATTTAATTCTAACTATAGGAGTTATAGACCCACTAACATAATAATTGAGTCCTAAATATTTTCTAGCATTTTCTATTACCTCATGAAATGTATAATAACTTTTATGTATTAGATTTGAAAAGTCTCTAATTTTTTCTACTATATGAAACCAATGATGATTATATATATAAGTCCGTCTACCATGAATGACTAAGTAAAATACAAAATTTTTACAGTCTGAATGATTATTAATCTAGTTAAAATAAAATGCTAATGCATTTAATGTTTTAATATTTTGTTTAGAATTTCTTTTATTCCATATATTATCTAATATAAACTGTTGACTATCTATTAATTTAAAATTCTATCTTAATTATAAATTTGAATATGGGGAAACTGTTTAAGGGTAATTAATCCGAAATTCATATAATGATCCATACCCTGTAAAAATATTAAGTGTCAAAAATCAGTCTTGATAAAATATAAGCTAATCTATTATCTTTTCTATTTATATGTTCGAATTTTGTTTTATAATCTTTATCTATAATTGTTTCTAAAACCAGAATCCATCTTTTATTTGCAAATGAAACTTCACTTTTTCAAAAATTTTCTTTTGAGATTTTTTTTTTTTGTAAATTTCTATTATATTTCTATAGTATGTCCTAATAGTAAAAGTACTATTTTGTAGATACAAATGAAAAGCATTTAAAGTATTTATAATTCCTAAAATTTCTAATTTCATGCTAGATTTCCTACTTTCTGACTTAGTAAATTTTTCACTTGTATACATTGCTATACTTCTATTTTTAGACTATCTTCTTTAGATTTTTGTAACAATATTCCAGCTCATCTTAAACTACTTGCATTAGTCTGTACAATTTTATAATAACTATCTATGGGTAATGCTAATGGTTTAATGTCTTTGACTGTCTGTTTAATTTTTTATACTAACTTTATATCTTCACTATTAACATATTTTTGTCTATGCTTACTTAACTTATTGTACAAAGGTCTTACAAAAATTCTTAAATTAAGAATAAATTTTCCACTGTTATTTAATAGTCCTAAAATTTTTTGTAAATCTTTTGCTTCTTCTATTTTATCTGAAAATTCTAAATTTTTTGTTACAATTTGTGGTTGTGGAATTATTTTTCCTCTATCTATAGTTAGTTCTAAACATTCTATTTTTCGTTTAAATAATTCTACTTTCTTTTTGAAAATTATAATATTATTATGCTTAAAACAATCTAATATTTTTATGTAAATGAACTGTATGCATGAATTTATTGTGACTATATACTAAAATATCATCTATATATAATACACAAAAATCTAAATTTGGTTTTAATATTTTATCCATTTTAGCTTGAAAAATATGAAGTGCATTTTTTAATCCAAATGACATAACTGATCACTTAAAATGTCTTTCAAAACAACTAAAAACTGTCCAACTAAAAATTGTAATTTAATTTGCCAAAAATCACTTTTGCAGTCAAATTTAAAAAATAAATAGATTTTTATATACAATTTACTAATTAATATTTATTTGGTATTTTATAACTATTTTCTCAAATATTATCATCAAGTCTTTTTGTAATATTTGACTCTGTATTTTTGTTATTATTTATTAGTATTTGTCCTGTATGGTTGACTTTCTTATGTGGTTGACTTTGGTCAAGTCAAAGACAGTCTAGAGCTAGTGCTGACAAGTCAGTGTTGGACTGTGTCACTAAACTTTTGGGTTTTATAACTAAGTGTATTTTGGGTTAGCAAGCCAAAACATATTTATTACTATATTTTTATAAAGTTGGTTCATTTAACTATATGTATATTGAATTTTTTTTAAAAAAATACATTTAAGATGCAATCATGCTCCCATCAAATCATCACCTTTTTTGGGACTTTAAGTCTTGCAAATGTCATGATGGGTTTTAAAAAAAAAAAGAAAGAAAGAAGTATCGATAATGAAATGGTTTTACTATATTATAACCTATATTTGAATTATTTTTATTATTATAACTTGAGTTGAATTATTTTAACTAAGGTTAACCTTCCCTTTATAAGTTAGCCAACAGCCCACAAATCACCTATTTTTCATTCTTTATAACTGGTCAAGAGAGTCTAGAGAGAGGGAGAGAGTGTCTAGGATTCTAGAGAGAAAAGGTGTAGAGGATGAGGGTTTTTAAAGGAGAAGCAAGAGGTTTTCAAAGAGGAAAAGAGGAAGAAAGGAGGCCGGCCATTGTTGTCAAATCCCAGCTCCACTCTTCACTCTTAAGGCTTTCGAAAGTTGCTTTTACTGTTTGACAAGGTAGGTTTCCAATCTCATGGTTGAAGTATGTTGCATGTGGACTTAAACTAGGTTTTCGGTTAAATTCTTGACATGCATACAAAGATCCTTAGTTTTATGTGGTTTTCTTTTTGAAATGGTGAGATAGGGTTGCTGTTTCTTGTGTTGGTGATGGAAATATGGCTTGAACTAGGCTTGTTGATTGCTGTCGGTTAGTGTGTTGTGTTGGTTTGGAATTATTTTGGATTCTATGAACATTTGGTTGGATGCATGCCTTGATTATTGTTATTCGAAATGTTTGACATTTTTACTCTAAAAATTTGGATTTGTTTGAACATTTTAGCTTTTGAGTCATTTGATTTGAAGTTAAATTGATTGTCTTATGAATCTTACAAAATTGTTTGTTTTCGGGGAAGGTCTGGAAAGATACTACACTTGCATCCATGGGTTTCACTGTTTTTGAAAGGATTATAATTTTTATTATTTTTGTGGCATATGTTTCCTTTAAACCATATTGAGTTATGGACATTTTATATTCTGAATTATTTGATTTGGAGTTAAACTAATTATTTTACGAATCTTACAAAATCGTTTATTTTCTAGGAAGTTCTAGGAAGATACTGCACTTGCACCCACGAGTTTCACTGTTTTTGCAAGGGTTATAATTTTTTTTTTGTGGCACATGTTTCTTTTAAACTATATTGAGTCCTGATTATTTTAGCTTTTGAATCATGGAAATCCATATTATAATGAGTGATTGTGGTTTTTTACAAAATTATAGTGCATGCAGAAATGGGTTTGATTTAGGTGATAATTCATTTTATTTATAATACTTACTAGTATGAAAATATTTAAACTTAAATAGTGTAATCATGACTAGATTATTTATATATATATATAAGTATATGTGAAATAATGATGGCATTTTTAATATAATATTTCTTATTATTTATATTGACAAGTTAAATTACAATAATTATATATTTGGATTTATCATGTTCCAATGACAGAATGTGATTGGTTGTGGTTGATAATTGATCAATTATGCATACCGTATTGCGAATGGATATGATTATTGTTCAATATACTGTGGTTGTAATTTATAATCTGTTGGAATTGTACTGACTTGATGGTAATAGTATATTCGTATAAACTGTGCATAATACTACTAGGTAGTTCATACATACATGCATTGCATAAAAATAGTTTTGAAATAGAAACTTGGATTTATGCAACGGAATTGATTTTTTCAAAGACAAATATTTTTGAAATGAAAAAGTCATGATCATGTATACGTAAGCAGATATGAGATGTGATATGTGTATCATTTAGTAGAGGGCTCATTGACTAGTCAGTTGAGGATTAGATTCTCGCATGGGCATATGCAAGCGTATTAGTGTATGTGGTGGACTGACAATCTTTTAGCTTGCACTTCGCAGGTGTAAGTGGGACCAAGCCTACTTACGTTGTTCCTCTAAATGATAGGAATTAAAAAGGGTTTTCTTGCAGTTTGTCTACGGACAGCTAGGAATGTAATGATCCCGTTTTTATTTTTGAAATTTTTTATTTTCGGATGCGCTTTCAGTTTTATCGCGGTTTCATTTTTTTCTCTGAAACAAGCAGCTTCTGAATTCTTTAGGTATTTTGTGAGAGTCAAAAGTACCTTATGAGGAGTTGAGGGACTTTTTCTACTTATTTTACCCTTGCTCAAGGTTTGACCAAGTTTGATTAGGTTTGACTTTCACTATTTATTATTTTAATATTTTAGTAAATATCTTTTTATTTTAATATATTAATATTTTAAAGTTACCAATTAGCATTTTGCATGTGTTAGCAGACCCTTCTCCTTCATTTTCCAATTGTGCTTTGTTCCATTGAGTTCTAGAGAGAGAAACACAAGTTTTAGAGAGAAAGTGAGAGAAATTGTAAATTTAAAAAATATTTCAAGTGAAATTCAAAGGTTATTGGCCGGCCATCAGGGGGAGTTCATTGGCGTAGCTTGTGTTGATTTTCAAGGTTTGAAAGGAGTGCTTTCTTGGTTGGAAGAAAGGTAGACAACTATTTTTCTTTGAATTTTTCATGTAAATAATGTGTTTTACTTGATTAATTGATGATATCATGCTTAGTATTTGTGATTTAATATTTGGTTTTGCTTAATTTGGTGTGTATTGATCATGTGATAAAACCCCCAAATAATGGGGGTTTAGGGTTTTGAGATTTTGTTGAAATATGCATTGATTGATTGGTTTAAAGTGGTTTTAATTGAAATTGATGGTGGATTAATGCAAAAACCCCTGTTAATTTGATGGAATGGTGTGAAAATGATTGATTGTGGACTTGTATAGGGGACGGGCATGCACATGGTGATTATGTCAAATTTTTACATGTGAGAGTCATTTTTGTCTTTTCACATATAAACGGTATTTTGGGAATTTTTGAAAATTTCAAGGTATTTGAGCAATTTTGGATGTGAAAGACACAAATGGAATTTTTGAAAATGGTTAAGGGTATTTTGGTCTTTTGTGTGTAAGGGTCATAAATGAAATTTCTAAAAAGGTCCATGAGATTTTGGTCTTTTGACACATTGGGATATAATTGAAATTTTTAAAATTATTAGGGGTATTTCCATCATTTTACATGTGTGGGATAAAATTGAAAATATTAAAATTTGGAGGGGTATTGTAGTCTTTTTTAAATTCCAAGTTATTTTATTATTATTATTATATATATATATATTAAATTACCTATTTGACTATTAATTTATATATATATATATATATATAATCAATTACATTTATTTATGTTTTTATTAATACAATTATTTATACATTTGTTTGTATAATTATAAATATAATTATATTTTATAAAATGCATTTAAAGTATGTATGTATTTATTAAATATGCATGTGTATTTTGTATAGGTGCATGTAAATAAATAATTATTTTTGTATGGGTTAATCTATTATATACTTGTAAGTATATTTATGCATTAATGTATGTATATGTAATTATGTATATTATAAGCTATATTTGTGTGGATGTATATGTGTATAAAATATATGTATACATATATGGGTGTGTATATATGTATTTGTGTTTATATATATGTATATGAATGTATTTTTATATATGTATTTATATATATGTGTGTTTAGAATCGTGTTTATAAATATATATATGGATGGATATGTATATATGTACTAAAGTAGTTGTATATATGTAACTGATTAGATAATTATTGTTTATTGTTATTTAACCGAGGGTAGGATAGTAATTAACCAATTACATATACTTGAGGGTTATCTTGGTAATTATTGAGATGGCTACTAGCATTTTGGTAGTTACATCAGTGTGTCGGGCAATTTGAAATCCTTGGTTTGAGCAAGGGCATATATGTAATTACGGTTGTCGGATATGATGGTTTGGTAATTATACATTTTATTGCATTGCTTGGTTGTACTTATGTAATGTGGCATGAGCATTCATTTGCATAAACCAATTCATGAGATTTATTGTTATATGTGAAATGATGGATTTTTCCCTGAGAGTTTGTATTTTTAAAATGGTTGTATAAATGAAGGTGCATGGTTTTAAATCTAGTTTTACTAGCTCTGTGAATCACATTTTTTTTTTGGTAATAGCTCTGTGAATCACTTACCATATATAGCAGTGGGTCGCTCGGAACGATGATTCATCCGCATACCAACAAAGTGCGTGGTGTTTCGTGTGGCCGTACAAAACATGGAAAGAGAGTGAGCTATTCAGTTGTAAACTAAAGAGGAAAAAATGATGATTTTATGTGTATAGTTGTACACTACATAACATGACATAGGCATATGCATTTAGGTTGTCTACTTAGTGTTTTTCACTTACATTTGTTTGTCCTGTGTGAGTGTAGGTCTGGAAAGGCATAGCACAGTACATGGTCCTTTCGCATTTTTTTACTTTTTCAGTATTTTAGGTAAAGATACTATGTGTATTAATTAATACTTTTATATTATGTTGTGGGTTTGAGTATTTAAAATACTCAAAGAGTAAAGAAATGTTTTAATACTGTTTACGTATTGTCCATAATAATTTTTAAATATAAATTGAGTTTATATTTGAAAAAAAAAGAAAAAAAAATTTAATTACGCCTTGCTCAAGAACATATGCTCTGGTAAGGGGGTGCTACAGTTTTGGTATCAGAGCCCCAGGTTTTTGAACATGTATTTGCCGATGCTCCAGTGATCACCTACGCACCAAGGGAGAATGTCTTTTGGATTTATTTTTAGTATTGCATATTTATCTATTTGCTTTACATTACTGTGCTGCTTAGATGGGCCAGCTTTTCAGCTGTGTTTCTTGTATGATTCACGGGAGATGTGACGCCCCAATGGTAGAACTGGTGGCCGCACCCATGGTGACTCCTGCAGGGACATCATCAAGATCGCGCACTGTGGGATGTCACTTAGAGTGAATGTTCTATCTACTTCTAGTGGAGGTTATTGGGATATCGGGATATCAGGTTGGATGACGACTTCGCTCGTCGAGAGCCAGAGGGTAGGGGGCAAGACGTCACTATGTTCTTAAGTAGACAAACCACTATGGTACCTTTATTGGGTGCAGGACACTATTACATGCCTATTGGGAGGTTTGAGCAACTCCAGGTTGAGCATCATCATAGCCTACTGCTCTTTTGGATCCTCATCGAACTAATCCAAAAGAGCAGTAGGCTATGATGATGCAGTTGGGTGCACAAGGATTTAGAGGAACCCCTTTTTTGGCTGCGAAGCCAGTGGACGATACAAACGAGGACTTAGAGGATGACTCCAGGGGTTTAGATGACAATAGCAGCAAACATAGCAGCCTACGGGGATTATGTAGTAGTGAAACAATTCTGAGATCTTCATTCCCCGGATTTTGATGGATCGTTGAATTCATTACTGGTGGAGAATTGAATTCGTTAGTTAGAGAAGATCTTTTTGCTGACTGACGTCTCAGAAACGCGAAAAGTGATTTGTGCTTCCTTCATACTGAAGAAGGAAGCTAGTCATTGGTAGGATATGATCAAGAGAGCGTATCACATAGATGAGCATCCGATAATGTGGGCCTTGCTCAAGACTTTGTTCTATGAGAAGTACTTCCCTCGAGTAAAGTGAGAGGAGAAAGAAGCGGAGTTTCTGAGTTTAAAGCAAAGGAACCTTTCCTTCGTCATGTACGAAAGGAACTTTGATGAACTTTCTCGCTATGCACCACACATTGTGGACATTGAAGAAGGGACTGCAACTCAAGCTCTACAATGTTGTCGCTTTGTTTTAGTTCCTTACGTATTTGGAAATACTACAGCGAGTGCAGTTGATCGCGAAGGATCCTGCCCTGGGAGGTAGGCAAGCCAACTGGATCAAGTTCTAATCCTGTGAAGAACCAATGGAAAGGAGGCTTCTAGCGGAAGCGAAAGTTTGACAGGAAGCCGCGGACGAACAATAACTGCGACGACAACAACAACAAGAAGTTCAAAGTGATTAACAACCGACCTAGTATTTTCCAGTGTGGCAAATGCGGAAAGCAGCATTTTGGAGAATGCTAGGGAAAGATTGGAGTTTACTATGGTTGTGGAAAGCCTGGCCACATCAGGAGATTGTCCAGAAGCAGGAAAGATGCAACAGCCTACATAGGGTTATATGTTTATGGTGATCAAGGAGGAGGCGGGGAAGGATGATGCCACAGTAGTTTTAGGTACCATTACTTTGAATGGTTTGAGTGCATTTGCATTGTAATAACTATACCTATTTTGCTTTGACTTTATATCTAAATATTTATTTCCTTTATTTTTTTTATCGGTATTGCTTATTCTTGCTTTCAGCCTAGATTTCACTACCCATATGCATTTTCAGTACCATCAGAAATGTTTGTTTGGATTTCCGGCACAGTTGACTACTAGTCAAAGTCAAAAGTTAACTTTGGTCAAAGTCAAAGTTTGACCGCCACATCATCATGCCATATCATCGTCCCACGTCATCGCCACATCATCACTTAGACTGGTGATGGTTTATTTGTACACTTAGAAAGTGTTTAAAGCACTTAGCCTGTAGTGTGAAAAAAAAAATCCAAAACGCAGTATAATTATACTGTCTTTTTAAATTTTTAAAAAGCTATTATTTTATTATTTTTTTCAATACATCTAGCATTATTTAGGTGTATGGCTGACCACTTCACCCCCAATTGAAGCTTCTTCCACATTCTAGAGAGAGAGAGGAGAGAGAAAGTGTAACAACCCGTATTTTTATTTATTTATTTTATTTTGACTATTTTATCCAAATTGATAGGGATTAAAATTGACTTCTGCCACGTGTTATTTTTTTATTTTGATTTTGATACCGTTGCGTAGAGCTTATTGATACGAGTTCGTGGACTAGTGGCACAGTTGATTCGGAGTTACGGTTTGAAAGTTATGGTCAAGAGAAGATAGTGGCAAAATTGTAAATATTTCAAAATTAAATAATTAAATTTTTTTTTTCCTTTTCCTCTTCTTCTTCCCCGAGCCTTCACCCCAATTTCTTTCTCTCTCTCCTATTTTCTCTCTCTAAGCACCGTTGGAAACAAATTATTACTACGGCTTCACAGATCACCGCACATTACCACTTATTAATTGCAAGTCGAACTCTACCATAACCACTCTTCCGGGAAAATTGCGGTAGCCACCGGATCGGAGTAAATTCCGATAAGTTTCTCTCTCCTCCATTCGCCGGATTCCGGTGAGTTTTTATGAAAGGTAGGTGCTTTTCCACTGTTTTCGACCTCTTGAATGCGATTCTGAGCTCCGTTTTCCTAAAAAAATGCTTGATTTTGCAGAAATTATAAAATTCTCCTCGAACCCGAAACTTTCCGGCCAAATTCCAGCCACGTCGGTTATCACCCGGTCCAATTGAAGGTAAATTCTTGATCCTTGTCTCGTGGGCTTCGATTTGCTATATAATACGTCAATTTTGGTTAAGATTTGAGAAAAATTCCAATTTTTAGGAGTTTGATGTATTTTGGAAATTGTATCAATTGGACATGAGAGAACTCAAATTTGATTGAATTAAGGTATTCAATATCAAGTAGAAGCTAAATTGAAGTTGGATCGATATCGACAATTCACGATAAAGTCTATTCATGTATACTGATAAAGGTGTGATAAATTAGAAAGTACCCAAATATGAGAAAGGGAATGCTGGGGTGAGATTGTGTAAACAAAATATTATTGATTTAAATTTGAGAATTAATAAATGGTATATTTGGTTATTACGTAGGATTTGTGACTAAAACGGATACTGGAGCAGTTTCACCTACGGATTAGCAGTGATAATTTGTGAGTGGATTAAATCTTACTTTTAAAATTATATCTTTATATTAAATGTGATTTTGGAGAAATTATATTGGTATGATTACATAAAAATATTGAGTTGATCATTAAATATGTTTTATGCCGTGGACATGGTTGTGTTATATTTCCTTATGTTAGTATACGCCTTATATTCGCCTGGACATAGTGATTGCCTTGTTGATGATTTGTATTCCGTCCTCCTTGCGCGTAGGATGGACGATGACTATTATATATTTCGTCCCCCTCGTTTGTCTACGCTACATGAGGCCGACGATGATCCATCGCTACCGATGCGAGGGTATAAATTTCCTCTCCCCATCCATCTCGCTTGGGGCCTTGGTAGTATGATTTTTCCCTTATGATTTTGGGATGTATCTTGGCATAATTCTTCATTTGAGATTTTCTTATATTGCTTTATTTATTATGGAATTTTTTATTTTATAGTGAATATTGTTGTTATTCATTAGTGTTAACCATGAAGTTATTAAACTATTTAATATAATTTATTCACATTGTTGTATAAATTATTTACTGTAATGGGTCCACCTTTTCATTATTTGGAAATTTCAGCCGTATTTCATATACGCCATTTTCATTTTGTAATAAACTTTTCAAATTGAATTTTATTTTTATTACTACTTTTGAAAAAATCAATTAGATTGCTCGATAATATCCTATGTTGGTGGATATTTTTCTATAAAATTTTATTTTAAAATTTTATAGGGTATTTCCGGTATGAAATGGTATCCCATTTTTTATTTTATAATTTTTAGACGTGAAAATTAGGTTTTCAGTTTCCAGACCTATCTTTGGTTCCTAATGGTTCAAAGTTTTAAATTTTTGAGATAAATTTTTCTCTATAAAAAAAAAATAATAATAATAAAATAAAAAAATATATATATATATATATATATATATATATATATTCTTATAATTTTTTTTAAAATTGGTTAATATTTGTGGAAAGACTGAAATATTTTTATTTTGTATAGTATTATTTGGCGATGCCTCCAAGACGTGGGCGCTTGATAGACCATGAATCCTTGGGATCCGATAGTCTGGCCTTGAGTGATGATGTATTGGAGCGTCTTGTGGAAACTTTAAATATAGGTGCTCAACCAAGACTATCAGCTCAAGCAGCAATGAGAGTAGGTGCTACACATTTTAATGGCGCCACCGATCCTGCAGAGGCATTATTTTGGTTATCTGAAACGGAAAAGGTTTTAGATGAGGGGATGGACTGTTCTGATGAAGAAAAAGTCAAGATAGCGAGGTTTCTTCTTGGTGGGGGCCGACGCGTGGTGAGTTGTAGAAAGGAGCATGAGACAACACACTTGGGAAAGTTTTAAGGCTACATTTGATCTTGAGTTTTGCCAGGCGCATGAAAAAAAAGGAAGGAGTTTGAGACTAGTTCAAGGAAGCATGACAGTTACCGAATATGAAAAAAAGTTTTTGGAATTATCAGAGTTTTGTCCTTATATGATTCCAGATGAGGAGCGGAAGAAAAGGAGATTCTTAGATGGGTTGGGGGATTCTATTGCTACTGGTATATCTGGAGCTGTACATCCTACATATCAGTCGTTAAGAGATGCAGCCTTGGAAGTTGAGCGGCAGTTATTGATGCGGGGATCCTGGCGTCGTCCGTTTGAGGGGACTTTATCAGGTACTCCTAGTCAGGGATCTTCGAAGAGGGGAAGTTATAGCTCAGGATCTTCGAGCAGTGACATGTTTAGAGGGCCTAGATCTAACCAAAACATTCAGTCAGGACAGAGTAGTGGTCGTGGTATGAGATCGGGACAGTAGTCTAATCGCTCTGGCAGTAGTTCATATCAAAGACCATAGTTTGGGGGCAGTCCTCGAATAGCGTGTACTTTATGTGGCAGATATCATAGCGGACCTTGTCAAAGGACTGATGGATGCTTTCACTGTGGACAACCCGGACATTTCAGAAAAGATTGTCCTTTTCTTGTTCATAGTAGTATGGGGACTCATGAGTTTGATTCGCGAGCATCTGAATCGACGCCATCGCAGATCATGGAAAAGAGGCATGGTGCTTTGTGAGAGGTGCATCTTCGAGTGGAGCGTCCACACCGAGTAGTGGTGGGCGTGGGCGACCTTCAAGTCAAGGAAGAGTATTTGCCATGACACAACATGATGCACAGGCTACTCCTGATATGGTGACAGGTACTTTATCTATTCTTGGAATGGATGCTTATATTCTTATGGATCCTGGAGCTACACATTCTTTTATCTCATGTAATTTTGTTGCACAATCTGGTATATCATCCGTACCCTTGGATATGGAGTTTGAGGTTCTTACACCTATAGGGGATTCTTTATGGCCCACACAGATGTTAAAGCAATGTCTTTTCTTCATTAGTGATTTGGTAGTAGAAGCAAACTTAATCTTAATAGATTTGGAGGGGTTGGATGTTATTTTTGGAATGGATTTCCTTGCTACAAATTATGCATCGATGGATTGTTTCCACAAAGAGGTTACTTTTAGAAGACCGGGGTTGCCAGAAGTGGTATTTCATGGTGATCGCAGGACTTCTTTTACAGGTTTGATTTCGATATTTTCAGCTCAACGTTTATTACATAAAGGTTGTATGGGATTTTTGGCTTATATAGTGGATACTCGAGTTAAGGAAATGAAACTTGAAAATATTCCTGTTGTACGAGATTTTGCGGATGTGTTTCCAGACGATCTTCCAGGTTTACCTCCTGAAAGAGAGATAGATTTTGTTATTGATTTAACTCCAGACACTAATCCTATTTCATTACCGCCATATAGGATGGTTCCAGCAGAATTGAAGGAGTTAAAAATTCAATTGCAGGATTTGGTTGATAAAGGATTTGTCCGTCCTAGTATATCACCTTGGGGAGCTCCAGTGTTATTTGTTAAAAAGAAAGATGGATCCTTACGATTATGTATGGATTACCGACAATTGAATAAGGTAACAATTCGCAACAAGTATCCACTACCTCGTATTGATGATTTATTTGATCAACTTCAGGGTGCTAAGGTGTTCTCAAAAATTGACTTAAGGTCTGGGTATCATCAATTGAGAATTAGAGAATCTGATATTCCAAAGACTGCATTTCGGACTCGGTATGGTCATTATGAATTCCTGGTTATGTCGTTTGGACTTACAAATGCTCCTGCAGCATTTATGGATTTAATGAACCGTGTTTTTCGTCCATTCTTGGATTGGTTTGTGATAGTTTTCATTGATGATATTTTGATATATTCTAAAAGCGAAGCTGAGCACGAGATGCATTTGAGTTGGATGTTACAAATTCTGAGGGAACATCGACTTTATGCTAAGTTTAGCAAGTGTGAGTTTTGGTTGGATAAAGTAGTCTTTTTGGGACATGTTATATCTGCTGAAGGTATCTATGTGGATCCAAATAAAGTGGAAGCTGTGTTGAACTGGGAAAGACCGATGAGTGTTACTGAAGTGCGAAGTTTTCTAGGTTTAGCTAGTTATTATCGTCGCTTCGTTGAAGGTTTTTCTAAGATAGCAGCCCCACTTCATCATTTGACTCGGAAAGATGTGAAGTTTGATTGGACGGATTCATGTGAGCAAAGTTTCCAAGAACTTAAGCAAAGGTTGACATCAGCGCCTGTTTTAACTCTTCCTGATGGAAATGAAGGATTTGTAGTATTCTGTGATGCATCTCATCAGGGATTGGGTTGTGTTCTTATGCAGCATGGAAAAGTGATTGCATATGCTTCTCGACAACTTAAAAAACATGAAGTAAACTATCCAACTCATGACTTGGAGCTTGCAGCGGTGGTTTTTGCTTTAAAGGCTTGGAGACATTATCTTTATGGCGCCATTTGTCCAATCTTTACGGATCATAAAAGCCTTAAGTATATTTTCTCACAAAAAGAGTCGAATATAAAACAAAGAAGATGGATGGAATTAATTAAGGATTATGACTGTATTATTGATTATCATCTAGGAAAGGCCAACGTGGTTGCTGATGTTTTAAGTAGGAAGGCTACAGGCTTTTTAGCGCATGTTCAAACAGTTCGTTTACCATTGATTCTTGAATTGAGAAGGTTGGGAGTTAGCATGGATTTGGGGGATAGTGGAGCCCTACTGGCTAGTTTTCATGTTTGACCAACACATATTGATCAGATTCGTGAAGCACAATTTTCTGATTCTAAATTGATGAAAATTAGAAGTGAAATAGATTTGGGTCTAAGGATAGATTTTTCTGTTAGAGGAGATGGAGCTTTGGTTTTCGGTAACAGACTTTGTGTTCCTGTGGATGAAAAAATAAGGAAAGAAATCCTTGATGAAGCACATAATTCTGCTTATTCTATGCACCCTGGGAGTACAAAAATGTATCGCACTTTACGGGATCATTATTGGTGGCTAGGAATGAAAAAAGAAATTGCTGAGTTTGTCTCCAAGTGTTTGATTTGTCAGCAAGTGAAAGCAGAAAGACAAAAGCCGTTGGGACTTTTGCAACCATTGCCTATTCCGGAGTGGAAGTGGGAACACATCACTATGGATTTTCTATTTAAGCTTCCCCATACCCAGAGACAACATAATGGAATTTGGGTGGTAATAGATCGACTTACCAAGTCTGCACACTTTTTGCCAGTTAGAGAGGCTTTTTCTCTTCAAAAATTTGCTACCTTGTTTGTGGAAGAAATTGTAAGGTTACATGGGGTACCTGTATCTATTGTGTCAGATCGAGATGCTCGATTCACCTCTAGGTTTTGGAGAAGTTTGCAAGAAGCTTTGGGTACTAAGTTACATTTTAGTACGGCTTTTCATCCTCAAACAGATGGACAATCAGAGAGGATTATCCAAACCTTGGAGGATATGTTGAGAGCATGTGTTTTGCAATTTAAAGGGAACTGGGACTCCCATCTACCATTAATGGAGTTCACATACAATAATAGCTACCATTCGAGCCTTGGAATGTCGCCGTTTGAAGCATTATATGGGAGGCAGTGTAGAGCTCCTTTATGTTGGGATAAGGTTGGTGAAAGAAAACTTATACGCCCGAAGTTTGTGCAGATGGCTATCGAAAAAGTAAAAGCAATTCGTAGCAATTTGAAAGCGGCTCAAGATAGACAGAAAAGTTATGCGGATAATCGAAGGAAAGATCTGGAATTTAACGTTGGTGATTGGGTATTCCTGAAATTGTCACCGTGGAGAGGTGTGGTACGATTCGGGAAAAGAGAAAAATTAAGTCCTAGATTTATTGGGCCCTATGAAATTGTCGAAAGGATTGGTCCAGTTGCTTACAGACTTGCCCTACCGACAAAACTTTCTCAAATTCATGACGTTTTTCATGTTTCTATGTTACGCAAGTATATTTCTGATCCTTCTCATGTGTTAGAAGCTCCAGCAATAGAAATTAAGGATGATATGTCATACGAAGAGCAACCAATTCAGATTCTTGATCGAAGAGATCAAGTACTTCGTAATAAAATTATACCACTTGTAAAGGTCTTATGGAAAAATCATGCAATGGAGGAAGCCACTTGGGAATCTGAACAACTGATGCGAGCACATTATCCGTATCTCTTTTCTTACTAAGGTACGAATTTCGTGGACAAAATTTTCTTTAAGGGGGGTAGATTGTAACAACCCGTTTTTTTATTTATTTATTTTATTTTGACTATTTTATCCAAATTGATAGGGATTAAAATTGACTTCTGCCACGTGTTATTTTTTTTATTTTGATTTTGATTTTGATACGATTATCGCTAAGTTCGTGGACTAGTGGATTCGAGTTACGGTTTGAAAGTTATGGTCAAGAGAAGATAGTGGCAAAATTGTAAATATTTCAAAATTAAATAATTAAATTTTTTTTTTCCTTTTCCTCTTCTTCTTCCCCGAGCCTTCACCCCAATTTCTTTCTCTCTCCTATTTTCTCTTTCTAAGCACCATTGGAAACAAATTGTTACTACGCCTTCACCGTGCATCACCAGATCTCGCCACTACCACCATTAATCGCCACGCCGAACTCTACCATAACCGACCCTTCTTCCACGGAAAATTGCGGTAGCCATCGGATCGGAGTAAATTCGGTAACTTTCTCTCCTCCATTCACGGATTCGGTGAGTTTTTTATGAAAAGTAGTGTGCTTTTCCAACGAATGCGATCGCTTTTCTAAAATGCTTGATTTTGCAGAAATTATAAAATTCTCCTCGAACCCAAAACTTTCCGACCAAATTCCGGCAACATCGGTTATCACCCGGTCCAATTGAAGGTAAATTCTTGATCCTTGTCTCGTGGGCTTCGATTTGGTATATAATACGTCAATTTTGGTTAAGATTTGAGAAAAATTCCAATTTTTAGGGGTTTGATGTATTTTGGAAATTGTATCAATTGGACATGAGAGAACTCAAATTTGATTGAATTAAGGTATTCAATATCAAGTAGAAGCTAAATTGAAGTTCAGATATGATATCGGTACAATTCACGTATAAAGTACTATTCATGTATACGGTACTAAAGGTGTGATAAATTAGAAAGTACCCAAATATGAGAAAGGGAGTGTTGGGGTGAGATTGTGTAAATAAAATATTATTGATTTAAATTTGAGAATTAATAAATGGTATATTTGGTTATTACGTAGGACCTGTGACTAAAACGGATACTGGAGCAGTTTCACCTGCGGATTAGTAGTGATAATTTGTGAGTGGATTAAATCTTACTTTTAAAATTATATCTTTATATTAAATGTGATTTTGGAGAAATTATATTGGTATGATTACATAAAAATATTGAGTTGACCATTAAATATGTTTTATGCCGTGGACATGGTTGTGTTATATTTCCTTATGTTAGTATACGCCTTATATTCACCTGAACATAGTGATTGCCTTGTTGATGATTTGTATTCCGTCCTCCTTGCGCGTAGGATGGACACTGACTATTATATATTTCGTCCCCCTCGTTTGTCTACGCGCGACATGAGGCTGGACGATGATCCATCTCTGCTACGCCTTGGGATGCCAAGGGTAGTATAACAGTTTCCCTCTCCCCATCCATCTCTGCTACGCCTTGGGACGCCAAGGGTAGTATGACGGTTTTTCCCCCCTCCCCCTATGATTTTGGGATGTATCTTGACGCATAATTCTTCACCAGTTTGAGAGATTTTCTTATATTGTTATTTACTGTGATTATTTATTATGGAATTTTTTTTATTTTATAGGGTATTGAATATTGTTGTTATTCTCATTAGTGTTAAAACTGTTACCATGAAGTTATTAAACTATTTAATATAATTTATTCACATTGTTGTATAAATTATTTACACTGTTGGTAATGGGTCCACTCACTGAGCTTGCCTCATTAGTTCTGTTTTATTTTTTATTTTTTTTTAAATTTTTCAGTAGAGTTTCAGCTGACTGTGGTTGGATCTCCACGCAAGGCATCACCGCCCCTATATTTCAACGCTCAAGAGTTTTCTGTTATTTTTGTAATAAACTTTTCAGCTTCTTTTGAATCCAACTTGCGCACTTTATTTTTATTACTACTTTTGAAAAAAAAATCAATTAGATTGCTCTGATAATATCCTATGTTGGTACCAAGGTGTGCTGTATATTAAATTTCTTCCTATTTTAAAAATTATTATGGTAACTGGTTAATCTGTTGTGGGAAATTCAGTGGTATTTGTTGTGACCACTGGATGTATATTTTGAAATGATTTTATTTGCAGGTACAAAACTGGGTTAGACTAAGTTTTAGGGAGGTTCTTCTGAAATTTATATAAAATTTTGGTAGGGTTTTCCCGAGGCGGGACCCATCCCGGATACGGTCCTATCAGAAAGTGAGGAAAAAGACAAAGAAAGTGAGAAACAATAGAGAGAACAAATGAAATTCAAGGAAAAACTGAGAAATGAAGGGGTTTTGACGCCATAGATCATTGTAGGAAGCTTGGTTCGAGTGATTGAAGTGTTTTCAAGTATGTTTTAAGGAAGTTAACAAGGAAAGAGATAGGTTTTCCAAACTAAGTTGATTTTTTGTTTTATTTTTTGGTTTTTCGGTATGATTTCTTACGAATCTATACGTTTTGAATGTTCCCCATGCTTGATTTGTGTTTGAATTCATTGTTTTGAGTGCATTATGGATGAATATGAGAATCCCCAAATGATGAAATTAGGGTCTGATCTAGTTTATAATTTTGTTAATTATTTAGTGTTTTTATGTTATATATTAAAAATTAACATGTTGGATTTGTATAACCCTCTTCAAATTTCATGATTTGGTGTGGAATTGTGATGGAAATCAAGATTGGGATTTTAAGCCATTGAGGGACATATTGATCATTTTTGAATTGTGTATGGGTATTTTGGTCTTTTCACATGTAGGGGCATTTTGGTAATTTTTGGCAATGTGGCTTGGTTTTTAAGTAATTTTATTCTAATGCCATGTGTTTTGAATTCAATGATAAATCTTTCTATGAGAATGTAAATGTGTAGAATTAGTTTACAAAATTTTGTGTGTATATATATCTATATTATATGTATATATATATATATTTAAATGTATAAATGTGTATAGGTGTATTTATTCAAATGTGAATTAAAAAGCATACGTAGGTATGAATGTGCAAGTGTATGTGAATGTGTTTGTGTGGCCGTGTGTGTATATGTGGCTACATATAAATATATATATATATATATATATATATATATATATATATATATTTGTGAAAATATAGAATAATATATGTGTGTATATACATATATATATATATTTATAGTTGAATAAATTTTCAAGGGTAAATAAGTAATTTCACCTCTTTTAGAATATCATTAAATGTATTCTTTATCGTGCAAATTTTTACAAAAAGTATTTTTACTTAATTGGTACTTTAGATATAATTGGAAATACATATTTTCGTTAAGAGTAAAATTGGTACACTATTTTATCACTAAGGGCAAATTTATAAATTCACACTATATGAGCAATTTAGAGATATTGTTTCTTACGTTCATGTGTATGTGTATAATTGCTTTGGTTATTTATTATGAATAAGTTATGTATGGCAGTTTATGATGGCACTGAATGCAGTTATCATGTATAAAAAGGTAACTATGTGTTAAGTTAACGAACAATCACGTGCATACATTTACATATAAACAAGTCATGAAAGCTGATGTTTTTACATAAAGAGTGATTTTTCGAACAAAATATGTTTTCGAAAAGTCATGACCATGCATACGTAGGCACTTATATAATTGATGGAGCTTCTACAGATATGTATGAGAACCATTTAGTTGAGGTCCCACTAATTAGTGAGTGTATATGGTCCCATTATATAGGGTATATGGTGGTTGGTACTCCGGTATTTGTATGATGCGGATGCAAGCGTGTTCCTTCTCTACTTATACCGTTTGTCTAAATGGTTAAATTGATTTAGTTTCCTTGAAAGTATATTTGAGTGCTGCTTTGGAAAGTAATAGTTGCCGACGGATAACTAGCTCCATTGTAATTGAAGAAATTTCAGACGTTACGTTTAAAAGTTCTACAACCATTGTTTAAAAATTTAGCGTACAACTTATGTTTTAAAGCTTTTATACAGTAGTAGAATTGATTGAAAAAGAAAAATCAGTATTTCAGAAAGGATGAGAAATGTTTTGTAAAACATAAAGCATTGCATCATCACGTGCATTTGGGAACCTACTGAGTGTTTATCACTCACCTTTGTTTGCTTTTGTGTGCTAGGTAAATCTGATTCTTGAACTATCAAGTTTGGTCGCAGCGGATACATTGAAGGGCGGGGGCAGTAATGTAAATTTTATTTCCGTACTTTACTATATTATCTTTAGACAATAGTACTCTGATTTTGAACCTTGTTTTCTTTATACTGTGGGTTTTGTAAACGGTCAAGTTTACTATTTACTTTTAGAATTTTACTACTATTTGCTTCAGTTTTAATTATAAAGATTTTATATATATGAAATTAAATGATCTTAAAGAGTGAAGAAAACATTTTATATGTGTTATTAACATTTTCTAAAGAATCCGAAATCTTTATACTTTGAAAATGATATGAAGTGACAACTCTTTAGTTGGGTCTTCGGGCTCGGGTAAGGGGGTGTTACATGCATTGTTTGATTCGAATACTACGCACAAGTTTGTATCTAGTCAATTTGCGCCTAAGTTGGCTAGGAAACCTGTTAAACTTGATTGTGATTTGCGTGTTGCTACACCTTGGGTGTGAATATGTTTGCTTCCTTTTTGTTTGATGATTGTGTTGTGTGCCTCGGTAATGAGACACTGCATGCCAATTTAATTATATTTTAATTGTGGGGCTTACATTGATTGCAAGGAAAAGAAAGTTCGGTTTAGCTTTGTAGATGGTCAAAGGTTTGAGTTTGAAGGTTCGACGTTTAGGCCATGACCAAAATTGCTAACGGCAATGTAAACTATTAACTGTTTACGTCAACGGTGTTAAGTATTCCTTGTTGGCGTTGTTGACAAGGAAACAGATACTCTTTAAGAGCAAGATGTTGAAAACATTCGTGAATTTTTAAATGTTTTTCCTAAGGAGTTGTCGAAGTTACCACTAAATCGAGAGGTGGAGTTCACAATTGACTTGGTACTAGGCACTGCACCTATCACTAAGGCACCATATCGAATGGTTCCAGCAAAGTTGAAAGGGTTGAAGGAGCAGTTACAGGATCTGCTAGACAAAGGTTTTATTAAACCTAGCATTTTACCTTAGTGAGCGCTAATTCTGTTCGTGAAAAAGACAATTCAATGCGTCTGTGCATTGATTACCGAGAGCTCAATAAGGTGACGATCAAGAATAAGTACCCATTGCCAAGGATTGACGACCGAAGAGTGTATTTCGCACGAGGTATGACAATTACGAGTTCTTTGTAATGCCATTTGGACAGATGAATGCACCAGCTGTGTTCATGGATCTGATGAATTGTGTGTTTCACTATCACTTGGATAAATTTGTGGTGGTGTTTATTGACATCCTCATTTATTCCAAGTTGGCAGCCAAACACGAGGAGCATTTGAGATTAATGCTATAGAGTTTGCACGAGAAGTTTAAGAAGTATGAGTTTTAGCTGAAAAGTATCACTTTTCTAGGATGTGTGATATCTGTTAAAGGTATTTAGGTGAATCGTAGTAAAGTTGCAGCAGTTCAGGATTAGAGAAGGCCAACAAACATCGGAGAAATCCGAAGTTTTCTTGGTTTGGCCGGCTACTATCATCGGTTTGTGGAAGGGTTTTCCAAAATTGTGTTGCCGTTGATGCAGTTATTGAAGAAGGAAATTAAGTTTGTCTGGTCGAAGGAATGCTAGGAAAGTTTTCAGGAGCTAAAAAGGAAGTTGGTCTCTGTACCTATTTTGGTCTTGCCGAACTGCGAGGACAACTTTGTGACGCTTTGGGAAAAGGTTTGGGTTGTGTTCTTATGCTGAATGACAAGGTGATCGCTTACGCTTTGCATTAGTTGAAGCCGTACGAGAGAAACTACCCTACACATGATTTGGAGTTAGCATCTGTAGTGTTTGCGCTGAAGTTCTGGCATCATTACTTGTATGAAGTGAAGTGTGACATCTACACCGATCACAAGAGCCTGAAGTATTTTTTCACTCAGAAGGAGTTGAACATGAGGCAGAGGAGATGATTGGAGTTAGTCAAGAATTATGACTGTACTATCAAATATCACCCAGATAAGGCGAACGTGGTAGCAGATGCGTTGAACAAAATGTATATGAGTTTCGGTGGTTGTCTGATCACATCTCAACCCCATATTCTGGAGGAATTGTAGAGTATGAACATTGAGTTAGTTACTAACCAGTGTTCATTTTTGCTGGCATCGTTCGCAATTCAACCTTCAATCATGGACAAGATAAAGGAATGACAAGCTAGTGATATGGATTTTCAGAAGATCAGAGTTGAAGTCATTGAAGGAAAGAAACCAGAGTTCAATCTCGTCGGAGATGGAACTTTGAGGTTTGGTACGTGTCTGTGGGTGCCAAATGTTGAGGAGATCAAGAAAGAAATTTTGGTAGAGGATCACTGTATACCTTACTCAGTTTACCTTGGGTCTACTAAGATGTACAAAGACATCTCTAAAACTTTTTTGTGGGCTGGCATGAAGAAAGACATTGCGAAGTTCGTGGAGCAGTATTTGACTTGTCGACAGGTGAAAATTCAGTATCAGAGATCTTCTGGTTTGCTAAAGCCATTGGTGATTCCAGAATGGAAGTGAGAGCACATATCGATGGATTTCGTTGTGGAATTACCGCGATCCCAGCATGGCAACAATGCAATTTGGGTAATTATAGATTGATTAACAAAGTCGGCTCACTTTTTGCCTATGCAAAGAACTCATTCGATGGAGAGGCTAGCTCTGTTGTATGTGGATAAGATCGTAAGACTTCAAGGTGTACCTATTTTGATTGTTTCGGATCGAGATCCAAGGTTCACTTCATCGTTCTAGAAGAGTCTACACAAAATTATGCGGACAAAGTTGACTTTCAGTACAACTTTTCATCCACAGACACATAGTTAGTCAGAGTGGACGGTTCATACTCTAGAGGACATGCTGAGAGCATGTATGTTGGATTTTGAAGGAAGCTGGGAAAAATATTTATCGCTGGTGGAGTTTTCGTATAACAGCAGCTTTCATGTATTCATCAAGACGGCTCCGTATGCAGCTTTGTACGGATGTAAGTGCAGGTCTCCATCGCATTGGGATGAAGTTGGTGAACAAAATTTACTTGAGCCAGAGATTTTGCAATAGACTAGTGACATCATCAACAAGATTCGACAAAGGTTGAAGATAGCTCGACCATGGAAGAGTTATATAGATACTCATAAAGGATCTTGAGTTCGAGGTCGGTAAGAAGGTATTTCTTAAAGTTGTACCATTGAAGGGTGTGTTGAGGTTCGGGAAAATGGGAAAGTTAAGTCCTCGTTTCATTGCACCTTTTGAAATATTGGAAAGGATTGGGGTTTTGGCTTATTTTGTTGGCTTTACATCCCAATCTATTCGGTGTGCCCAACATCTTTCATGTCTTAATGCTGTGAATGTGCGTGCATGATCCTTCTCACGTCATCGAATATGAGCCTTTGGAAGTCCGAGAGAATCTGACGTACGAGGAGAAACCAGTGAGAATTTTGGACAGAAAAGACCAAGTACTTAGGAATCGAGCAATTCCGTTGGCAAAGTTCTTTGGAAGTGTCATGTTGTTGAAGAAGTGACTTGAGAGCGCGAGGATGAGATAAAAGCTAAGTACTCATTGTTGTTCGAGTAGAACTCTTAACTCTTTAAATATAATTACGGAGACCAAATTTCTTTTTAGGGGGGTGGAGTTTTTATTTTTGAAAATTTTGATTTCTAGATGCGTTTATGGTTTTATATGGGTTTTTGTCTTTTTCGTCGAAACAAATAGTTTTTGAATTTTTCAGGTATTTTAAGAGGGCCAAGAATACCCTATGAGGAGTCGAGAGACTTTTTCTACTCATTTTACCCTTAGTCAAGATTTGACCAAGTTTGGCTAAGTTTCACTTTTACTATTCATTATTTTAATGTTTTAGTAAATATGTTTTCACTTTTTACTTTATTATATTAATATTTTAAAGTTACCAATTGGCATTTTTCTTGTGTTAGCTGACCCTTCTCCTTCATTTTTCAATTGTGGTTTGTTCCATTCAGTTCTAGAGAGAGAAACACCAAGTTTTAGAGAGAGAAAGTGAGAGAAATTGTAAATTTCAAAGAATTTTCAACTGAAATTCAAGGGTTATTGGCCGGCCATCAAGGGGAGTTCATTGGCATAGCTTATGTTGATTTTTAAGGCTTGGAAGAGAGGTAGGCAACTATTTCTCTTTGAATTTTTCATGTAAATCATGTGTTTTGTATGATTAATTGATGGAATCATGTTTGGTATTGGTGATTTGATGTTTGATTATGCTTAATTTGTTGTGTATTGAACATATGGTAAAACCGTCAATTGATGAGGGTTTAGGGTTTTGAGTTTTTATTTAAATATGCATTGATTGATTGGTTTAAAGTGGTTTTAATTGAAATTGATGGTGGATTAATGCATAAATCCTTGTTAATTTGATGGAATGGTGTGAAAATGATTGATTGTGGACTTGTATAGGGGACGGCCATCCATAGGGTATGAGGGGCATTTGGTCTTTTCACATGTAAAAGGTATTTTGGGAATGTTTAAAAATTTCAAGGGTATTTGAGTCATTTTACATGTAAGGGGCACAAATGAAATTTTTAAAAATGATTAAGGGCATTTTGGTCTTTTATATGTATGAGACATAAATGGAATTTCTAAAAAGTTTAAGGACATTTTGCTCTTTTGAGACGTTGGGACATAATTTGAATTTTTGAAATTGTTAAAAGTATATTCATTATTTTCCATTTGTGGGATAAAATTGGAATTTGGAGGGGTATTGTATTCCTTTTCAAATTCCAAATTATTTTATTATATATATATATATATATATAAAATCAATTTCATTTATTTATATTTTTATTAATACAATTATTTATACATTTATTTGTATAGTTATAAATATAATTACCAACAATCAACGAGTTGATCAGTCACGTAAATATTTTTCATGGCTTAAGACTATTTTACCACGGTTCTTCGGTAACGAACGACCTAGGAATTTTTTTCATTGCTATATGGTATTCTGATATGATTTTTAGTAGCTCATTGGTCTTCAGGTATGAATATAGGTTTGTGATTAAATAGAAATTTTTTGTATTGATAGCTCATTAAAATGTTGAAAATAGGAATTGAGTTGCAATTGGAATTGCAATTTCGATTCCACATGCATTTGTATTCCTAACTACAATTATAAGTTAAATACTAGCTATCAAAATTACAATTTTGCTCTCTACAAATAGAAATCAAAATTGCAATTCAACTTTATAAACCAATATCCATATAAACATGTAGTTCCTCGGGCATTATTTTAGATATAAACACAATTCACTTTTATTAACAAACACAAAATATAGTAAGAAAGCTACAAAAGTTAAGAATTTATTTTTTTTTCTTGTCAAATATTTCACTTTGGATTGATACGAAAAGTGGGTATAGTTGTAGCCATCCGGTTTAGAATCCTCTGACAAGTGGCATCATCAGATTTCTTTGAATATATAGCTGTCCCATTAATGAGATTGCCTAATACCCCCCAAACTTGGTAGTAACACCAATAAATATGACCATATATTAATAAAATTAGATATTCAAGTATGTACATATAAATACCTGGAATGCCAAAGGAAATTTGGAAAGCTGTAGGTGTTGGAAGGATTCGTGGTTCTATCCTTGTGTTAGAAAGCCCTATGCAGCGACTGTATTGTGGCATTTTAGAATGTTATACCCCAAGGGTATTTGTAGAAGTAATCTACACTATCCACTATGAATAAATTCTCAAGATTGACGTACTTTTAATATCCTTTCAAGAATCTCACACTCAAGGAAGAATAGTGCTAACTTGACAAATCATCATCGGCTTCAAACTCTGTTGTATTAAAGAAAGCATCTTTTATGTGAGAATTTTTTAAACATCCATGCCCAGCAAAGTACATATTCAAAATACATTCGGGCTTCTGGCACGGACCATTGGACGATACTGACTTGCAGTTTAAGTCGTTGATGAGGCCAAAATCTTTCTAGTAAAATGGGCTCATTTCCCTTTGGAATTGATCTCCATGACCTATAAGTCACTGCACATCACTTGCCTCATTTCCCTTTGGAATTGATCTCCATGACCTATAAGTCACTGCACATCACTTGCCTGAAAAGCAAGTGATGTGCAGGGCCGGCCCTGACATTTTGGGGGGCCTTAGGCTAGTCTAAAATATGGGGCCCTGACATTTTATTCCTCGAACTATATGCTGAGGGGTATATTTTCCTATACATGAAATGTATCCCTCAACCAAACTGCAGAGGGCCTCAGCTGTTTGACCGATGGTTGCATTCTCCTACAGAAGGTTATATTCTCCTAAATATGGAATGCACCTTTCGGTCAAACTATCGAGGGAGGGTTGCATTCCCCTACATATGGAATGTATCCCTTGGCCAAACTGCCGAGGAAGAGTGCATTCCGCTACACATAAAATAAACTAATTGGTAAAACTAGAGAGGTCCCTGACAATTTGGCTGAGGGGTACATTCTGAGGGGGTGCATTCTAAAAAAAATATGTTTGTCTATAACAAATAAAAATAATAAGTTATATTCAATAAAAATGTAAAAATATTATAAAAATAATAATCTAAAAGGTGATTTAATAAAATATTAATTTTAAATATATATGGGACCATAGAATATTATTAAAATATTTAATTTTAATTACTTAATTATATTAAATATATTATATGTATTAAAAAAAATTTGGTGGGCCCTTACTATTTGGGGGCCTTATGCGATTGCATGCTCCGGCCTTGGTGATGTGTAATAGGTGAGTTAAATCGTTTCTTTTTCATATTGAATAGTTTTCCAAAGCAACTTTCCTTGAACCTCTTCTAGCAAGATTTCGGATTCTTCTTGGGATTATAGTTTTCTTCTTCTTTGACATCCCCATCTTAGAAGAAACCTTATCATCTTTTGAATCTACCATCATTCATTTTTGAATGTCTTCAATGACCCTCATTATAACGGATCGACTTAGACAAGAGGGTCATAAGTATATCTACCAAATTGGGGTACTTAACAGTCTTAATCTGCTCCATTTTCCTTTAAAAAGAGTGAGAAAACTCAACATGCTTTTTGACAAGAAGTGTTCCTTCTTAGAAGACAATGTGAAGATGGACATGGTATATATATATAAAGGGCATGAGTTCGAGATAGAACTAAAGGGTATGTAGAGCGACAAGTGTCCAACTAATGTGTCCGCCATTGGGGGAGGCTCAATTGCAAATACTAACAAGGACAGTAAGGACATCCATATTTTATCACAAGTATCTTGTAACATAGTTTTATCTTAAGATGTATGTATGTATATTATATATATATGTATATATATTCAAACGGCAATACTATTGCGCAGTGCATCAGAAGTTAAGTGTAATTTGGTTATACAATATTTTGACTTATTTCCTGCTGCCTATTGATTTTCTCTCTGAAATGCTCTGTCCAACGGAAGGAGTTCAGTGGCCGATAAAAAAGTATGCTAAAATCAGAAGTATAATAATATCTTTGGCAATAGATGACCCATAGAAAAAATATGCTATACAATAATTTGACAATTTCGTAACTAAGCGTCATTGTTGTGTTTTAAAAACTACGCCATTCAAATTTATGTGTAATCTTTTAGAAACGACGCCACTTAAATAATAAAGTGTTGATGTTGGTCTTTATTGAAAACAGTTTTAAGAAAAGTGTCAATGTCTAAAATCGATTTTTTTAAAAAACTGACGTAAAAGCCATGCAATTAGGTGCGATACTTTCCCTCTCTGCCAAAATTCAATATTTACTTCCCTCCTGATAATTCTTTGCCGATAGGTAATCTTTCGTACCAGAATCAGTTTCCTCTCAATCATTCTCCCAAATCAGTCTCCTTCTCTCAAAATCCCCAAATCAAAAACACTAAGGAGAGTGTATTTAATTTGAATTTTAAAATATTTTGATATATTATTTTAGTTAGAGACTTTTAGAGATTTTAATAGATTTTTATAGATTTTTATAGAGTTTATAAAAGTATAAGTAACTTTTAAGTGACTTTTTGTTTTTGATTTTTATAGATTTTGGAAGACTTTTATAAATTTTTTTATTGCACAAGCTGATATATATATATATATGTATTTTCATTTTTCTCACAACGATAATAGATTTTTTTTTTTTTTTTTATAATGAAGTCATTAAGAGGAGGTTAATAAATAGTGATGAATGATTTTCATTTTCCTCATAAAAACGCTATTAGTTTAATTTTTTTCTCAAGGAGGATGTCAATAAATAATGATAGAGGATGACAAGATGATAAAATTATTTCACAGTGAAGAGGAAAAGTAGAAAGAGGAAGTAAAATAGATAAAATGAAGTAAATATTACTATGTGGCTCTAACGTATTATTGAAATTAGAAAGTCTTTGAAAATTTTTAGAAAAAAGGAATGACAATTTATAAGATTGAATACACATAAAATTAACCAAAAGTCATTAAAAGTCTGCATAAATCTATTTTTTATAAAAGTAAATTCTAAATTAAATGCCTCTAGACTTTTATTAACTTTAAAAAGTTATAATTGAATACCTATAAACTTTTAATGACATTTTCAAAGTTTATAAAAGTTAAAATTGAATAACTCATTACTTTTAAAAATCTTAAAATGTTTTAATTAAATACCTCTTAACTTTTTAAGTTTACAAAAGTCTTATAAAATTATAATTGAATACACCCCTGTAATTCAACAAGAAGTGTCGACATCTATGATAATTTATTTTTTCAAGTTAGAAAGAGAGGTAAAGATTGTTAGAGTATTAAACCAAATTTGTAAGGTTTATCTATTATTAATACTCTATACATAAAAAGATTAGACAGAAAGCTGGAGAGAGTGGAAAAGCTGTTATTTTCATTAATGAAACCATTTAAATAAATATACAAGCCAAAGTGCGGTTGTGTAACTAATAGATGTACACATACCCTGAATACACGTGAGGGATAATAAATACAAATGATAAAGATAATGAGTACAACAAACTAAAGGTTATCTATTATGCCCCCTCAAGTTTGGTGGTCGTGGAAGAACACCAAGCTTGGACCTCATGTCATGTAGACGTTATTGTGGTAGTGGTTTAGTGAAGCCATCTGCGAATTGATCATTACTTCTGACATGTGACACACATAACAGTCCCGTAGCCACCTTATCACGCACAAAATGAAAATTAACTCCAACATGTTTCATTTTCTATTTGACTTCAATATTTATATAAATAATTAGTGTGTTGATCAAAATGCCTAAGGTCACATATTTTTAATTGTTCTAAGTTTCTAATAGCTTTTATTTATTTAATTACATCATCTTTTTCATCTATTCCTACTCCTAAAATTAGTTTACTAATTGTATCTACAAAACTAACTACAATAATATTTGTATCAAATTCATTCAATTCATCTTCATTATTTTCTTTCATCAAATCTCTCATTCCTAAATAAATTTGTTTTCATTGTATCATAATGTACTTTCTAAATATATTAATTTATACATAGGGTTTGTTATTACTGCTAAAGCTTCCATTGAGTACCTAAGTAAATTTTCTTCCCATTCATGGAATATTTGCTTTTAATCACTAGGTTTATGTCCTTGTAAACTTAATATTAGTATATCTTTAGATTTTGAAATATTTTTTGAATCTTCTAATTTAGTTTTTGCATTGTATATTCTTTCTGCTTTTCTGATTATTCTTTACTATCTGACATTCCTCTTTTTTTTTAAGTATTTTTCTATATTTGTTAGTTCTGTAAATAACTGTGTATTACTATTTTGACCTATATCTATATTTTCTTTACTATCCTTTTCATTTACACAAATTTCATTTTCTAAGCAAAAATTTTCATTTAATTCTAACTGTTTAAAATTAAATTTTTCTATTAGTATTTTATCTACTTCTTCGTCAGTTAATTCTATATTGTTATAAAGATTTTCAAATAATTCATATTCTAAGTATTGATAAGGGTTATTGAAAATTATATCTATTATTTTATCTCTGTTTACATCTATGTTTTTTTTCTATCTATTAATGGACTTTCTATATATGCCATATTAATATTAATTTCTTCTTCTTCTTCTAATTCGGGATTTTCTATCTTTCTATAATTATCAAATCTCTGTGTTACTTGATTATTTCTATTAGTATAAATATAACTAGTTTCTGGTATTTCTATTCTTTTATCACTCTCTAAATTAGGCAATTTCCATTCTAATCCATTTAATTCACTAGAATTTAATCGTGTCGGAACTATCATTTCTACATATTTACTCTTAACACATTCTACTATATTTTGTGTTTCAAATTTAAATTTTTTATGATATTTATTATACAATTTTCCTAATACAAATATTTTAAGTTGAAGATTTTTATATTCTGAATTCATTTTATATCCTTTAGTTTGTACACTTAATTTAATAAGTTTATTAAATTCATTTATATCTATATCTATATTTGGAATACATCCTATCACTGCTAATTTATTTCTAAGATTTATTTCTGCAGTACCTATTTGAGCATGTTCATGATCATAAAATCTATTATCGTATAAATTTAAATGGGCTTTTGTATCTAATCCTTCTCTAGCTTGACTAATTACACCTACATGAATATCTGTAAAAAATTTCTTTTTAAAGATTCTTTACCTATTTTGCTAATTAGATTTATTTCTTTCTTAGTATCTACAACTGCTATTTTTAATTCATCTGTGTAAATATATAAAATATTTTTTATTTTATCTAATACTCCTTCTCTATACAAATTTTTCTTTTTAATTTTTTCAAAATCTTTTTCTAATAATATATTTGCGTCTTCTTCATTTATTATTTCTATTACTTCTTTGCCTTTATTGAAAAAATTTAAAGAGTTTCTAATTCTTTGCATTATATTTATATCTACATTAGTCTTTCTTCCTAATTTAGTTTTTAAATATTATTTTTGGTTCTAATATGTCTTTTATAGGTTGTCTAATTATATTATTAATTCTGTACTTACTATCTATTATATTTAACTCTTTATGAAAATCTAGATTTTTTACTCTATTACTTAATTTATCTATTTCTTTATCTATATTATTTATTGTTGCTTCTATATTTATATTTTCAGTATTAGTTTGTATATTATTATTTTCTAATTGTTCTAGTCTTTGTTTTCTATATTATCTAATTTATTTAAGATTTTTAATAGTAATTTAATAATTGTATTAGATTGGGCTTGTTGTATACTATTACTTTCTTTATTAAAATGCTTAGTACTAAATCCTACAGGTAAAACTGGCAATTCTTACTTTAATTCTTCTAATGTTTCTAGTAATTTATCTTTACTCATTAACTATTTTGCTAATATTATTTAATTGAATTTGTAAACTATTTTGTGTCTGTTTAATATGTTCTACTTCTTTACTAAATGTTTTTATTAGCTGTCTAATTTCTAATTCTACTGGCTTAGGAGTCTTAATATCTATTACAGTAATTAATTATACTATTTCTTTTTTATTTGGAAACCTTTTAATTTGATATGTAAAATCTGATAAACTTTCTTTAATACAATCTAAATTTTTTCTTAAAGTATTAAGATTGCCAATTTCGAAATGATCTACTAAAGTTGAAACTTTTTTATTTATTTTATCTAAATTAACTTGTAAATTTTTATCTAAATTTATTAATAAATCTACTATAAAATTTTGCTGACTATCATTAGTATGTGGTATATGGTTATATTGATTATCTAAATGTTCTATATTACACATAATTTTAAATCGATCAGAATTAATTTTAATTATTTTATGATTTTGAATTTCTAAGTCTAAATATTCTAATTTATTAAAGTTCATAAAATAAAAAGACTAGAATTTTAAAAACTTGATGAAGATTGTAGGAAATTATAAAAAGAGACAGTAATTAAAGGAGATAGTTGTATAGAATGAAGACAACTATATGACAAATGAAGCCACCCTTAGCTTACTACTCATATAACAATATTTAAAATAATTTTTAAAAAGGAAATACTCTGATACCATTTTCTAACACACCGGAGGGAAGAGAAGGGTTTTTGGCAAAACCGGCCTTTCGGGCTGGAAAACAACTTCTCCAACAATCACATTTGAAAAACTATCAAAACTCTTGATCATCGGCCCATAAACGTCTTTACACAAATCGACGGCTGACCAGGCCAACAGAGTCCTATTTTAAAGAGACTGTTAGGAAAATCACATCCTTATTGGGTTCTTATTGTTTTAATAAAAATTCGTTCCCAACACACCTTTGCGCTAGCAATTTCCCTAAGGATCCCCTTTTTAGAAATTATTTTAAATATGTGTTATATTTTCGTTAGCAAGGTATGGCTTCTAACTGATTTAGAGCATGAATATATTATATAATCTATCTACTTTTTTTTGTCTATATTTAAATTAATTGCCTAAATGTCTATCTAATTATAACAGTATAAAGTAAATAAATATAATTAAGACGATAATAAAATTAAAGCAGCATAAATGAAATAAATGGTCTGTCTAATTTTAAATTAACTATCTACTGCATAATAAAATAAATTGTCTTTCTACAGTTAAATTAACTTTCTACAACATAAATAAAATAAATTGTCTTTCTAATTTTAATGTTAACTTTCTACTGCATAAAGTAAAAATCTGTCTACTACTAAGTTAACTTTCAATAGAATAATTTGATCAGTAAAGTGAGATACTTACTAGGTAGATGATAAGGGTCTGTCTAAATAAAGTTATAATTTTAAGTTGGGAACTGAGAAATATACAGAGAGGTATTGGAAATTTAAGAAGAAAAGTTTGCGAGAGGTTTTTAAGAAGAAAAGTTTGCTAAGTGAAACATTTAGGAAAATATCAAGCATGGTTGCTTGATTATAATTTAAGAATTAATTCAGTTCTGTTTGCTTAATGCTAGTACCTGCGTTCAGCTCATTATTCCAATGCTTAAGCTGCTTAAACTTCCTAATAATATAGGAGGCTTTGTTTAGGATTACATTGATTGCTAAATGAACATGATTAGGTTCTCAGTGTTCTGCTAATTTCCTTTCTTGTAATACAAATTTATGTACGATGACATGCCAAGTCTGTCTTAGCCTATGCACACTTTGCCAGTTAGTTGAAGACTACAAATTTATATGGAATAGCAGTGCAAACTTTCATTTCTAGCCTTAATTTGCCGATACCTTTTTTTTTTTTGTTTTTTTTTCCCAAGTGTTTCTTATACTCTGTAGAAGTTTTGTTTGTTCTATAATCACCATTGAAAATCAGGATTGGCTCTCAAGTAAAAATAGTTTTAAGAGGAGCACAACGTCAAGAGACATCAATCGCATGGCAGAAGAAGCAAGATTAAGCTTGCTGTGATGGCAAGGTTAATCTTCGTATTGAAATTAACTGTAAATTTAGAGCTGAAATGGGGACCATATAAATACCATACTAGTATAAAATTATGGCTGAAACCATTTTACTGAAAACTACAGCTAGGACGACTTCATTATGATTCTTATTCTTTTGTATGCAAGTCTGTTTCGTTTGCAAGACTCTGTGTTGGATTTTTGTTTTTGTCTTTCAATTTCTTGTTCTCAGTTTCTTCCTCTCACTTTTGTTTTTGACGATGTAGAATATGGATTCTGCTGACGCCAAATACTTTGTAATTAATTTCTTTTCTCTCATTCTTTGTCGTCTTCATTGTTATGTATGTTTTCGTTAGCAAATATTAGAGATGGCTTCTGTTTAACATTGATGATTCATAATGAGTGAAATAATAAGATTGGGAGCAATTAGAAGCTATTTAGAAAATGCATTTACAATACAAAAAAGAAAAAGAAAAACTCAGTTGTATTTCCTTTACATTAATTATATTTGAGCCCAGTAAGTCTTTTTTCAAAATACTAGTAGGTAAAATTAGCTAATGATATTATTATTTATTTTTCAATTTGATTTTGTAAATGTTGTAGTTTTTAATTTGTGTCAGAGACCTTTGAAAATGGAGAAGAGAATACCAATGCTTCAAGATGTTAATAGTACTAGAAAGACTAAAAAAAAAAAAAATTCAATAGCTTTCTCACTCACTTACTGTACTGAATAATAGTACATATTAGTTGGTGATGAACAATAATTTGAATTGCAATGGGTATTAATACATGCATCGACCAAACTTGGACTTGTGTAAAACTCGAAATGGGTTATGTTATAGTTTAATATGAAATGACACAATACTAATTCATAAGTAATATTAATTCTATTAGGAAAAAAAAAGTAATATTAATTCATTATCATAACTTACGGACCTTAATTATTATATGTATGGACCAAGTAATTATGTAGCTTCGCGCATGACACTGACAAATGACACCAATGTCTATAAAATATATAGGTGGGTGTTGAAACACAAGCTAACAAAACACACCAGACCAATAGCCAATTGTCAAGAGCAAGAACATGCAAGACCTAAGATTAATGGCAAAGGCAATAAACACATAGACAAAGAGAAGAAGAAAGAACACCAGAAATTTTACCGTTGTTCACCTAAACCATTTGGACTACATCGATATTGAGCTCTGACAAGAAAGAGCAGCTCACTGTACAAAATTAGAGTTCTTTACCCCCAAAGGAGGTCGTTTTTTTAGTTATGATTTGAAGCCGGGAACTTATTTAGTCATTAGAGAAGGCACGTACTTGATATTTGGGACGGGCAGGATTATTAATCCATGGGCAGACCCGTGGATTTCATGGCTGGAAAAGACAACTCAAAAGCTAAGATTGGAGCTCGGTGGCAGAGCTTTGGAATGAAGATACAGAGAGCTGGAATGATTTTTTCTTTTTTTGGTGAATAGCTGGAATGAAGCTTTGTTATATCAGTTATGGGAAGATAGTTCAGTGGAAGTCTTTTTGGGAATCGAATGGCCATGAGTGGAATGTGAAGATAAAGTGCTATGGACCGGTAGTTAGAATCAGGTAAATAATCTCCAATTCTGAGTGGAAACTTACATGGACTCCTAGAGAATTAACTTGGCAGCAGATGTTACTTTCAAATTTGCTTTAGATAACAAAGTAGAACTCTTTTGTGATTGTGTCTTTAAATTCTGTTCCAAAAAAAAAAAGAAAGTACTTCCCATTCAAACTCTAATAAATTATACAAACAGAATTATAGATGGAGTACATGTTTTGGACATTCACAGTAATTGCTTTAATTTGTATGATATAGAGTCACACTGCACCAACCCCTTTGTCATCTCAGATTAATTAAATACATATATATACATATACATGAATATATAATGTATATATATATATATATATATATATATAAATTTATTTTGGCAAATGATTTCTTAAAATGCATGTTTATGCCAGATTTTGCTCCGCCACAAACTATTGTGCACTCCACTGCTGACCTACAAAACAAAGAAGAGCGTGAAGCCTTGGGGCACTAGTGTGGTACTGGTCAAAGAACCTCCGACTCTCAAGTCAGTCCTGATCTCAGGGTATAGAAAGTTGGCTTTAGGCATTTGAATGCAAGTGCAACGTAAGAGTGTGTACCTTTCCTTTGAAGAATGATTGAAGTATTTATAGGCTTGGTTTTGCCTTCATCACTAAGGTAGGAGTAGGAAACCCTAGCGGTCTTAGTTTAGGGCAAGTCCCCAGAATCTGCTCATCCATATTAGGAAAGTGTAATATGGGAAAGAATCTAGCATTAATTGCTGAATAAACTTTCCTATTTGGAGCTTTCCTTAACTCTTATCACATACAAGTTAAGGAAGACCGTTCCAAGCTATCAATGTAAGTCGTGGCTCAACTTCATGTCCCAGCCAAGCTTTTCCTGAACTAAACACTAACGTCCCTTCTAGAGGATCCTTTGTTCCTCCAAGCCGAGCCATCATTCGGACCTCTGTTTCGGTTGGTTCCGCTTTGATAGACCAATCCAATGAGTTTCGTTGTTCTTCCACCTTGAGCCCTGTCGGCCTAGACTGGTCCTCCACCT
Organism: Rhamnella rubrinervis; assembly: GCA_007844105.2. Classification (NCBI taxonomy): domain Eukaryota; kingdom Viridiplantae; phylum Streptophyta; class Magnoliopsida; order Rosales; family Rhamnaceae; genus Rhamnella; species Rhamnella rubrinervis. The sequence continues at coordinate 20,835,725 of CM017574.2, read as the reverse complement.
TGGACCTGTTCAGCCTAGCCTGATGGGAATTTTATATATACAATGTGTAGACTATAAAAGGGTGCATAAGGAGATCAACGATATGGGCCTTTTATAATATTATCTAGACTACAATATTCAATTCCCAAAAAGTCCCTTTTGAAGCCTCTGGCAGTCAACCAAGTAAGCGAACCCATATGCCAGATTCTTCAGCATGGTGTTGTGAAGCTCCTTATCAGCCGTCGTCGTGGCATCTGCAGAGAAGAAACCCTAAACCCCTAAAAAACGCATCACACCCTGTCGTTTCACAACACATGTTTGCCATCACTCCCATCACGATGACCTCCCCCACATGCCTCCCCTTCAGCATCTCCTCCAGGCGCATGTAGTTGAACCCACTGTATGTGTTCCTCTCCACCACCTAGTCCCCCGATCTCTGGTCGAGCTCGGGCATGAGTTCGGCTTCACGGGTACTTGTTGAGCATGCCATAGTCGGCGGGTGACTTATGGCAATGGCACATGAAAATGATGGGGATGGAGGGACGTCGGCAGAGTTGGATGGTGGTGAGGAGGTTTTGGAGAATTGGAGTGGCCATGGAAGAGAAGTAGTTTTGCACATCGATGACTAAAAGAGCAGGGGCTTTGGGGTTTAGGTTTCGCCTCCTAGTTTTATGCTACCATCGATATCTGCAATCCATAAATATTTTTTTATAAAAAATTAGTTTTTGGTGAATATTTACCAGTGGATACTTAATTTTAGATATGAGAGAGACATAGATCTTACCAACTCAATTGTTCAACTGGTGGTTTGCTATCAAACTGATCAAACACAAAAAATTAATTCTCCGAAGCACTTCGAAGGGCTAATTATGTCAAATAGAATACACTACTATGCACTAGCTGTGGAACCCTCAAACATGTGTTAGGGTTTCAAACCCTAATTGGTATTAATTTTGCCATTAAATGGTTTTTAATATTTTGATTTATTACTAAAAAAATTCTCTGCAAATATGGTATGCAATGAATTTGATTTATGATATTTATGACAGTTGACTATGGATTTTTAGGAAAGTGTTATTTATGTGTATTTATTTTATTAATTCCGTAATTAATAACAAAACCCTAGAACTGTCTATTTAAAGACAGCATATAAACTTAAGACAGGTTCTTTTTTCCTGTCTACGTTTTTTTTTCTGTAACCTTTTCAATTATCAATTCTTCCTCCTCTCATTCTTTTTATTCAAAAAGGCGTTTTGGTTCATTTTGGTTTTCTGACGGAGAATTTTTCGGATCTGTTGAGGAGCTCAAGAGATTAAGGTAGGTTTTTCTTAAACCATCTTTTTGTTTGATGATTTTCTGGATGATTTATATATATATATATATATATATATTATTATTTATGTTATTTCTATTTTTATTATTAAGAAGAGATTTACGATTTATACACTACTTGATGAGTTTGATGGATTTTCAAAACACCAATATATGTTTAATATTTTTGTATATATTTTTCTCATTAGATCTATCCTCTACGAATATTCTCCTTTTCGTTTCGCCTCAATCGGATTTTTGTAGAAATAGTTATAATTTTTCGAAGCTCATACTATCAATCTGGAAAATTATGACCAATGGGTGTTTTCTGTATAATTTCGTGGGGCATATGGGTTTATTTTCCTTTGAAATTTCTATTTTTCGATATGTTATGAGTAAGTTATGGATTTTTGAAGTTTAAAACATTGCTGCTGGAATGCTGAGACTGTTATGGTTTTCTGATAAGCGTGTTTGGTTTCTTTACTTGGATTGGAATGAAAGAATTTATACAGCTACCTTTACTTGTTACGGTTTTATTTCCACTGGTTTTGGCAGAAAAAGATTTTTGTGGAATTTATTAAAAATGTTTGATCGTCACTGCAGAATTTGTATGACAGTTCATATTAAAAAGTAGATATTAAATATTTACTTGTTTTTGAAAATTATGAGAAAATTATGGCTCATCCGAGACATATAAGAGATTCTAGTGCCTTTGGAATCATGTAATTTAGATGAGTATTGAATTTATTATGAATTTTACAATACAGCTGTTGTGCAGTTTTAATATGTGATTATTGGATAACATGTCTTGGAAATTTTGAGATTATTGTTATAGCATGAATTTGATGAGTACGATATGTATATGCGATTTATGCATGTTTATTTGATTAAGAATTAGTGTATACATGCATATGCACAAAAATGTACGACGGGCTATGAACGGTGCATTACATTTGGTTGGTATTTTGAAAGCGCGCTATATAAGTTTTGGGGATTGATCATGACAAACCATGTAAGCTATAAGTAAGATTAAAATGCTTACGGTGTTATGCTATAAGTGAGATTGAGATGCATGCATCCTTTTGAGAATTTGTTTAGAAATCCAACCATTATGAGATAAGCTCATTAATCATGCATGCATTATAAGTTTTCTTTTTGATTATGTTATAAGTTTATGATGAGCTATGAAATGTTATGAATCTTCAAGTATGAAAGACATTTATGATTAAGCAAGTTTATTATTAGTTTGTTATTATGATCTTTATTGGCATACGAAGTTATATGTATGCTTTTGACGTCTTATATATATATTTTTTTTGGGAAAGCCTACTGAGTTTTGTAAACTCACGTTTTTTTTTATTTTCTTTCCAGGTGAGCACGCTTAGACCGTTTACTTACTTGAACTTGTGGAGATGGTAGACACGTGGTAGCTCAAGAGGAGGTTCCTTGAAGGTATCTAAATAAAGCAATAAAGTTGTCTACCTATTGGTGATATTGTTTTTATTTCATTTTCAACTGAGAACTATTCTCCTATTAAATTGAAGTGTTTAAATGTGGTTGGACATGTGTTGAACTATAGTTATAATCCTTTGAATTAACTTATTAATATTTTTATAATTATATTGGGAGTTATGTATTTAATTAGTTACTATAATATTTTGTGATGATTATTTAAACATTTAATAGCAGTCTAAGTATGAGCTTGACTGTCTATGCAAATATGATTAAATAAGTTTTAAATTTTTTTTCCGCAATTTCCGCAAGTTAAGTTTTGGTAGCCACTCTAACCTTGTTTGACCTAAGGGACTTGATTAAGGTGTGTTACAGTTTTGGTATCAAAGCATGGTTACGAACCATGTGGAAAACTTTGATGTGAAATAATTACACATATTTTGATGAAATATATATATATAATTGATTATATAAATATTATTTGAAATGCTTTAAATTATCGAATTTGATGAATTTAAAAGTACCCTAAGGAAACCTCAAGAGCGCCACAAGGTCACCGGAACCACAAGGTATGATTAGAAACTTAATTGTTTGTTATTCTAACTTCTGATTTGAATGCGACTATTAAATGCTCTTTATAGGAAAAGAATGTCTGACTCAGAGGGAAATGAAGAGTATCAAAGGGTAATGCTTGAGAAACCCAGGACCTTGGAGGCCCTCCTAGCAAAAAGAAATAAGGTGAATATGTTTCAAAAGGGTGGAAAAGAAAATCCTATTGTCATCGAGGATCTAGAGGAGGATCCGAAAGAGGATTCGGAGGAGTATCCGGAAGAGAGTGAACCAGTGGATGAGGAGATCGAAATTCGGGAGGAACCAAATATTAGAAAGACTGAGGTTCAATAAGAGAATGAAGTGATTGAGGATTCCCCTGAGTGCAAGAGATATTTTGAAGAATTTGGAAGTATCAAACGGAAAAGAAATGTGATTCGTCCGAGGCCAATTAGGCCTAGATCCTGTAAGAAAGAACAAGATCTTTCATTTGCTAGCAAAGTGGTTGTTAAACCTCTAGAGTTGGTGATTGAGGAGATGGGGACAGCGTCAGCAAATAAGAAACTTCGAAATGAGTTAAAGTGCCTAGTTTAGTTTTGTTTATGGGTTAAATAAAATAATTGAGCAAGTTATGCTACAATATGACTTGGGTTTATGTTTTGTTACATTTGAATTTGGTTTGGAATTATTTACCTTTATTATGAATTATATGGAAACTTTTTATGTTCTATGATGATGTGTTAAATGTTTAATTTCTTTTTTTTGCAATGTTCATGTGATGGGTAACTTTGTGGTTAAATTAAATGCAAGTGTTTGACTGTTTGGGACTTCGAAGATTTGGTTTATTGTCTTTCTTGAAGTTTTATTAAAATTGCTTGTGACTTATGTGTAGTAAGAATGGTTCGTGCAAGAAACGAGGCTACTAACGAACAAATCCATGGCGTTAATGAAACCGCTCAAGTTGTGTTGCAAGCTTTAGCGGCTAACATGGGCTTTGCACCAAATGGACCAAGAGATGAGATTGTCGATGTGGTGGAAAGGTTTAGGCGTCAACGACCGCCTACTTTCTCAGGATCAACATACCCAATCCACGTGGACAACTGGATTAGGGAAACCGAACTGGCATTCGAGTTGATAACCTGCACTGAAACTCAAAAGGTGATATGCGCTTCTCATATGTTGAAGGAGAGCACAATGCATTGGTGGGAATCAACGAAGAGAGCATATGCAACAGCTCAAAACCCTATGACATGGGTAAGGTTCAAAGAACTTTTTAATGATAAGTATTTCCTTATGAGTCTTCGAAGTGCTAAGGAGACTGAGTTTTCTGAACTTAAAGCAAGGTAATAAGACTCTAGTTGAGTACGATAGGAAGTTTGAAGAGTTATGTAGGTTTGCTCCTAAGTTGGTGGAAAACGAGGAGGAGAAGGCCCGTCGATTTGAAAATGGTTTAAATGAACACCTCTTCAATGCTGTAGCAGCCTTACGACTGCCAACCTACAATGAGGTGTTGCATCGAGCACAAATAATAGTCGACCAGAGTGCTGGAAGGAAAACTCTCAACGAAGGCTCTAACTCTGGGAGCAAACCTTGGAATCGCAACAATCATTACAATAAGCGAAAATTTGGAGGGAAGAGATATGATAATAAGAAGCCAAGAATGGAAGAAGTAAAAAGAGAGTTTCCGGTATGCGCGACCTGCGGGAAAAAGCATGGTGGAGAATGCTATCAAAAAACAGGAACTTGCTTTAACTGTGGTAAAACTGGGCACCGATTTGTTAACTGCCCCGATTTGAGGAAGGAAGATAACAAGACTCAAGGAAAAGTTTATGCAATGACAAGAGATCAAGCTATAAACGATCCAAATGTGGTGGCAGGTACACTTTCGGAATCTGATCATGATGCGTATGTTTTGTTTGATTCTGGATCGACACATACTTTTGTGTCTAGAAAGTTTGCTGAAAATCTTTGTGTGAAATCCATGAAATTGGATTTTGAATTATATGTTTCTACACCTGTTGGAACTATAATGTGTGCTTGTGATATGTTAAAGTCATGCAAGATTGTGTTTAGAGGTAAAACCTTGTTAGTTGATTCAATTATTCTTGATATGAATGACTTTGATGTCATTTTTTGCATGGATTAGATGTCCATGCATGGAGTTAATATTGACTGTAAAGAGAAGCAGATCATCTTTACTTTGGAGGGTGAAACTGTGACCTTTAAAGGAGTAAAATCCAAATCACCCCCGTGTGTTATTTCTGCACTTCAAGCTATGAGAAGTGTAAAGAAATGATGTCAAGCTTATTTGGCAAGTGTGGTGGATACTGACAAGACAGTACCAACGTTCACGGACGTAAAGGTTGTTCGAGATTTTGAAGACATATTTCCGAAAGATCTACCGGGAGTACCGCCGGAGCGAGAAGTAGAGTTCACGATTGTGCCGATACCTGAAACTGCACCAATATCGAAGACTCCATATAGAATGGCACCAACAGAACTGAAGGAACTCAAACAGTAATTACAAGATCTACTAGATAAGGGTTTTATTCGACCAAGTATATCACCATGGGGAGCACCTGTTTTGTTCGTGAAAAAGAAGGATAGCACGATGCGAATGTGTATCGACTATCGAGAACTCAATCGTGTAACGATCAAGAACAAGTATCCCTTACTGCGGATTGAGGATCTATTTGACCAGTTGCGAGGAGCTCAAGTATTCTCGAAGATAGATCTTCGATCTGGGTATCATCAATTGAGGATAAAGGAGATATACCTAAGAGTGCATTCCGGACAAGGTATGGCCACTACGAGTTCTTAGTAATGCCTTTTGGGTTGACGAATGCCCCTGCTGCTTTTATGGATCTCATGAATAGGGTATTTAAGGACTATTTGGATAAGTTCGTGATAGTTTTCATTGACGACATCCTAATATACTCTAAGAATGAAGAAGAACACGAGCAACACTTGGAATCCGTCTTGCAAAGGCTTAGAGAAAAGAGATTGTTTGCAAAGTTCAAGAAGTGTGAATTTTGGTTAGAAACCATATCCTTTCTTGGTCATGTGGTTTCTAAAAAGGGAATAGAAGTCGACCCGAATAAGGTTGCTGCAGTTCAATATTGGAAGACGCCGACCAATGTTGGAGAAGTAAGAAGTTTTCTTGGGTTAGCTGGTTACTATCGAAAATTCGTTCAAGGATTCTCAAAAATCGCTTCTCCTTTGATGAAGTTGACCAAGAAAGATGTTAAGTTCATTTGGTCCGAAGCTTGTGAGAAGAGTTTTCAAGAACTTAAGAAAAGATTGATTACTGCACCTGTGCTATCCATACCAAACGAGCATGAGAAGTTCACTATTTATAGTGACGCTTCTGGAACTGGTATTGGATGTGTGCTGATGCAAGAACGAAAGGTGATAGCTTATGCATCACGACAATTGAAGTCGTATAAAAGAAACTACCCCACACATGACTTGGAACTTGCTGTTGTAGTTTTTGCATTGAAAATGTGAAGGCATTATCTCTATGGAGTGAAATGTGAAATTTTCACCGACCATAAGAGTTTGAAGTATTTCTTTGCACAAAAAGATTTGAATATGAGGCAAAGAAGATGGTTGGAATTGGTTAAGGATTATGATTGTGTGATTGACTACCATCCGGGGAAAGCAAACTCTGTGGCGGATGCATTGAGTAGGAAGTATACTGGTTTTAATGCCAACCTTATAACCAAGCAAAGACAGATATTAGAAGATTTAAGGAGGCTAGACATTGAAGTAGTAGTTGGACAACACTCGACCACTTTAGCTACTCTCAAGATGCAACCTGTTATCATCGAAAGAATCAAACTGGCACAACGACAAGATTATAACTTGCTAAGGATAAGAAATGAAGTACTCGAGGGAAAGAGACCAGATTTCAACATTTGTGGTGATGGTACTTTAAGATTCGGAGATTGTCTTTGCATACCTAATGATCCTGAATTGAAGAATGAAATTATGACTGAAGCTCATTGCACTCCATACTCTGTTCATCCTGGAAGCACGAAGATGTTTAGAGACTTGCAATGCACATTTTGGTGGACAAACATGCGAAGGGAAGTTGCTCAATTTGTTGAGCAATGCTTAACTTGTCAACAAGTAAAGGCGGAACACCAAAGACCATCAAGTTTGTTAAATCCATTGATGATTCCTATATGGAAGTGGGAGCACATTACCATGGACTTCGTAGTTGGATTACCTCAAACCTTGTAAGGGTTAAATGCTATGTGGGTAATAGTGGATAGACTTACAAAGTCCGCCCATTTTCTACCCATAAAGACGACCTACTCGTTGGATCAACTCTACGTTAATGAGATCGTGAGACTGCATGGAGTGCCTGTTTCTATTGTATCCGATAGAGATCCCCGTTTTACGTCGATGTTTTGGAAATGTTTGCATGGAGTTATGGGAGCAAAACTGAAGTTCAGCACGACTTTTCATCCATAAACGGATGGACAGTCTGAGAGGACTATACAAACATTGGAAGACATGCTGAGAGCATGTATGTTAGACTTCAAGGACTCTTGGGAAGCTCATTTATCACTTGTGGAGTTTGCGTACAGCAATAGTTTTCAAGCAACTATTGGTATGGCACCTTACGAGGCATTGTATGGGAGGAAGTGTAGATCCCCTATACATTGGGATGAAGTGGGTGAGCGGAAGCTTGTTGGACCTGAAATTCTACAACAAACCCAAGAGTGGTTTCAAGGATTAGAGAAAAGATTAAAACTACTCAAGACCGACAAAAGAGTTATGCTGACAACCGACGAAAGGAGCTGGAGTTTACAGTTGGAGATAAAGTGTTCCTAAAAATTGCACCCATGAAGGGGATAATGAGGTTCGGGAAGAGGGGAAAGTTAAGTCCACGCTACGTCGGACCTTTTGAAATTCTTGAGAGAGTTGGTGATATGGCTTATCGTTTGGCCTTACCTCCCAATCTCTCAAGTGTTCATAACGTGTTCCACGTTTCAATGCTGAGAAGGTATGTATTCGATCCTTCGCACGTGCTCAGTTATGATCCATTGGAGATTCGCGAAGACTTAACCTATGAGGAGCAACCCGAGAAAATTTTAGGTCGCGAGGAAAAAGTACTTCGAAGAAGGAATATCCCATTTGTGAAAGTACTTTAGAAGAATCACTCATTAAGGGAAGCGACCTGGGAACGCGAAGAAGAGATGAGGGTTAAATATCCTCATTTGTTTGACAACTAATGTAAGCTTTTGCTTGTTTAGAAATCAAGTTGTGTTTAAGTTTTTATTGTATGTCTTTTCCTATAATTTCGAAGACGAAATTCTTTTAAAGGGTAGATAATTGTGGAACCCTCAAACATGTGTTAGGGTTTCAAACCTTAATTGGTATTAATTTTGCCATTAAATGGTTTTTAATATTTTGACTTATTACTAAATAAATTCTCTACAAATATGGTATGCAATGAATTTGATTTATGATATTTATGACAGTTGACTATGGATTTTTAGGAAGGTGTTATTTATGTGTATTTATTTTATTAATTCCGTAATTAATAACAAAACCCTAGAAACTGTCTATTTAAAGACAGCATATAAACTTAAGATAGGTTCTTTTTCCCTGTCTACGTTTTTTTTCTCTGTAACCTTTTCAATTATCAATTCTTCCTCCTCTCATTCTTTTTATTCAAAAAAGCGTTTTGGTTCATTTTGGTTTTCTGACGGGGAACTTTTCAGATCTGTTGAGGAGCTCAAGAGATTAAGATAGGTTTTTCCTAAACCATCTTTTTGTTTGCTGATTTTCTAGATGATTTATATATATATATATTATTATTTATGTTATTTCTATTTTTATTATTAAGAAGAGATTTACGATTTATACACTATTTCATGAGTTTGATGGATTTTCGAAACACCAATATATGTTTAATATTTTTTTATATATTTTTCATCATTAGATCTATCCTCTGCGAATATTCTCCTTTCGTTTCACCTCAATCGGATTTTTGTAGAAATAGTTATAATATTTAAAGCTCATACTGTCAATCTGGAAAATTATGACCAATGGGTGTTTTCTGTATAATTTCGTGGGGCATATGGGTTTATTTTCCTTTGAAACATTTACAGTTTGGACTTAAGAGATTTATGAACATTCTCAAATTGAAATTTCTATTTTTCGATCTGTTATGAGTAAGTTATGGATTTTTGAAGTTTAAGACATTGCTGCTGGAATGCTGAGACTGTTATGGTTTTCTGATAAGCGTGTTTGGTTTCTTTACTTGGATTGGAATGAAAGAATTTATACAGCTACCTTTACTTGTTACGGTTTTATTGCCGCTGGTTGTGGCAGAAAAAGATTTTTGTGGAATTTATTAAAAATGTTTGATCGTCACTGCAGAATTTGTATGACAGTTCATATTAAAAAGTAGATATTAAATATTTACTTGTTTTTGAAAATTATGAGAAAATTATGGCTCATCCGAGACATATAAGAGATTCTAGTGCTTTTGGAATCATGTAATTTAGATGAGTATTGAATTTATTATGAATTTTACAATACAGCTATTGTGCAGTTTTCATATGTGATTATTGGATAACATGTCTTGGAAATTTTGAGGTTATTGTTATAGCATGAATTTGATGAGTACGATATGTATATGTGATCTATGCATGTTTATTTGATTAAGAATTAGTGCATACATGCATATGCACAAAAATGTACAACGGGCTATGAACGGTACATTACATTTGGTTGGTATTTTGAAAGCACGCTATATAAGTTTTGGGGATTGATCATGACAAACCATGTAAACTATAAGTAAGATTAAAATGCTTACGGTGTTATGCTATAAGTGAGATTGAGATGCATGCACCCTTTTGAGAATTTGTTTAGAAATTGAACCATTATGAGATAAGCTTATTAATCATGCATGCATTATAAGTTTTCTTTTTGATTATGTTATAAGTTTATGATGAGCTATGAAATGTTATGAATCTTCAAGTATGTAAGACATTTATGATTAAGCAAGTTTATGATTAGCTTGTTATTGTGATCTTTATTGGCATGCGAAGTTATATGTATGCTTTTGACGTCTTATATTTTTTTTTTTTTGGAAAAGCCTACTGAGTTTGGTAAACTCACGTTTTTTCTTATTTTCTTTCCCAGGTGAGCACGCTTAGACCATTTATTTACTTGAACTTGTGGAGATGGTAGACACGTGGTAGCTCGAGAGGAGGTTCCTTGAGGGTATCTATATAAAGCAATAAAGTTGTCTACCTATTGGTGATATTGTTTTTATTTCATTTTCAACTGAGAACTATTCTCCTATTAAATTGCAGTGTTTGAATGTAGCTGGACATGTATTGAAGTATAGTTATAATCCTTTGAATTAACTTATTAATATTTTTATAATTATGTTGGGAGTTATGTATTTAATTAGTTACTATAATATTTTGTGATGATTATTTAAGCATTTAATAGCAGTCTAAGTATGAGCTTGACTGTCTATACAAATATGATTGAATAAGTTTTAAATTTTTTTTCTGCAATTTTCGCAAGTTAAGTTTTGGTAGCCACTCTAACCTTATTCGACCTAAGGGACTTGGTTAGGGTATGTTACACTAGCAGATGCTGTAAAATGAATCTTCCTCAACTACTTCATTATTGCTTTTGTTTCATGTTGTCGGAAACTTTCATCATCATTGGGAAAAACTGTCATTTCATTTCCATTTGTTTCATTATTAGAAAATAATCAGATATATTCTAACCTAAGTTTTGGAAATCTAGTCTTTTACAAAAATTAATTGGACAATCAAATTATTCATTTTCCCTACATCCACCATTAAAAACAAAAGTTTCAACACGAATTTGGAATGAGACAGTGACAACCTCACACTGTTTTTTCCAACACCAACTTCACAATCCATCACATCATCTATTGGCCTCTCCAATATCTTATTCGAAACATCAACTAGATGAATAAAAAGGTGATGGAGGATCCCTTATTCCAAAACTCTTGAAGTTGTAACTAACAAATTGCTCCACCATTCACTAAATGTAGAAAGCCAAGTGAAAATTAGTACGAGTAAAAGCTCTCTTTCTTTTGAAGAGCTTTTTCTATTAAACATGTATCAGAGTGATGAAGTAAGATCTAGATCAAAAAAGTCTGATTGCTGTCTTATCTGTTAACAGCTTTATCGCATAGTTCCACACCTCTATCCTGTGTGATAATTGTTTTTAATTGATACTAGTCCATGTACAGATATGCTTGTCATCACCTACTTTATAGGTGCTATGTTATATGTGTAACACTTGTATTTAAGTTGCCTTATACAATTAATGATACGAGACTTCCAGTTCTACTTTTACTTCTGTGTTCACATTCTTTTTGCTTTCATGGTATCAGAGCCAGACACGACTTACGTCATGGCAGATTCATCTCATGATTCTTTTCCTTCTCAAATCACCCTTCCTAATTATTCCTTCCCCTGTAAACTTGAACAAGACAATTATCTTCTTTGGAAGTCTCAAATTCAACCAATAATTATTGGAGGCAATATGGAGTCTTACATCACTGGAGATATAGAACCACCATCACAAACCATTACTGACAAGTCACAATCAGTGGAGAAAAAGGTGGTGAATCCAGCTTATCAGCTTTGGAGAAGAAATGATCAAGCGCTGCTCAGGTGGATACTTTCATCTATTTCTAGAGAGGTACATACACAGATCAATCGAGTATCAACATCTCTTACTTCTTGTCAGCTTTGGAATTCCTTGGAGAAGCTTTTTGGAAACCAATCCCGAGCCAAGATTATGCAGTTAAAAATTCAATTTCATTCAACAAAGAAAGAGTCACTTTCAATCACAAACTATTTTTACAAGATGAAGGAACTCTTTGACAATCTTCTCATTGCCGGTCACACTATTACTGATGAAGATTTTATCACACAACTACTTGCTGGAGTACCATTGGAGTATGACTCGGTGGTCACGAACATTAACTCGCGACAAGATTTACCCAGCATAGAAGAGGTTCATTCACTTCTTCTGAACCAGGAAACACGCATACAACAATCAATGGCTGAGATTGCTCCTTCTGCATATGTTACTGACAAAGGACATAAAGTGGAAAATAACATGTCATATAATGACTCTGTTGACGGACGTGGTTTTCAAAATAACAATAATCGTGGTGGTTTTAATAACCGCGGGCGAGGCCGAGGAAGGAACGGAAATGGTCGGACAAATTGGAAGAATCGCCCCTACTGTCAGGTTTGTGGTAAACCTGGTCATACCGCAATTAAATGTTTTCATAGATTTGATCACACTTTTCAGGGACAATCAAATTCCACCAATGCCTTTTATGCATCCTCTGATGGAACGAACAACTCAGAATGGCTCTCCGATAGCAGTGCTTCAAATCATGTGACACAAGACCCTTCCAATTTTTCCCACAAGACCGAGTATACTGGTGGAGAGAAATTGATGATCGGTAATGGCCAAGGTTTGGGAATTTTGAACATCGGTTCCTCTAATCTTTCCTCTACACATGGTAACCTAGCCTTAAATAATATGTTGCATGTACCTCTCATTACAAAAAACTTGTCGAGCATAGCAAGGTTAACTAAAGATAACAATGTGGTTGTGGAGTTTAACTCACATTTTGTGTTTGTGAAGGACAAAATTTCGAAGAAAATATTGCTCCAAGGGGTACTTAAAGACGGTCTTTATAGGGTCCTGCTTCCTTCAGCTTCTTCAACAAAGGATTCGTACAATAATTCATTATTTCTTGCTATCTTTGGTCATGAACCAGAACCTTTTCAGTGTTTTTATTCAGCTAGTTCTTTACATAAATTGTAGCATTTAAGATTGGGCCACCCTGCTTTTCTTGTTATGAACAATGTCTCTAAACAATCTAATAATTTGTTTCCCATTAATCATAATTGTGCAACATTTTGTTCTTCATGTCAAATGGGTAAAAGCCATCGTCTGTTTGCTCCACCATCAAAATCATCTAGTTTTGAACCTCTTCAGTTAGTTTTTTCTGATGTGTAGGGACCGGCCCCAGTAGCATCACCGGAGGGATTTAAATATTATGTTTTATTTGAAGATGATTTTTCACGGTTTACATGGATTTATCCCATGCGTGCAAAATCGGAGGTCTAAACAATATTTTTACAATTCAAAGTGATGGTTGAAAATCTCACAAATGAGAAAATTAAAATTTTTCAGTCTAATTGGGGAGGTGAATATCGTCCCCTACAGTCTCTTTTGGCCTCTTTTGGCATTATCTTTCAGCACCCGTGTCCTCATACACACAACCAAAATGGGAAAATTGAACGCAAACATTGCCATATTACTGAGACAGCCTTGTCCCTTCTTGCCCATAGCTCATTACCGTTTACCCATTGGTGGAATGCTTGTGCGACAGTAGTGTTCTTAATTAATAAATTACCAACCAAAGTTCTTAACTTTTCATCCCCGACACAAACTTTTCCGTAAAAATTTTGATTTTTCTTGGTTACGTAGTTTTGGTTGCGAATGCTTTCCTTTTCTTCGACCCTATCGTTCTCGAAAATTTTCTTTCTACTCTGAACGGTGTGTTTTTATTGGATATAGTCCATCACATAAAGGGTACATATGCCAAAGTTTGGTCTCAGGAAAAATCTATGTATCACCTAATGTCATCTTCAATGAAAACTGTTTTCCCTTTGCTAATGGAACCGGTGCTCACACTAACCAATCCCCATCTTCTTCTCTTGTTCCTATTCCCATGTTTTCCTTGCAGGATTATATGCGCCACTTCCTAGGACTACCTAGACTGTCTGATGCTTCCCCTAGAGATGATTTTTCAAATTTGTCTGCCACAAATACAAAACAGTTCATAGATGAAGCCCAAACTGTTGGAGCCCAGTCAAACCAACTGATCCCACTACCAGCCTCTCCATCACCTAGCCTAACTTCCAAGGCCCATAATCATCAAATGGCCCAATTCCCTACACCAACATCTACAGGCCCAATGTCCCCCATTCAATTATCTGGTTCTACGACTAGGGACATGCATACCACTGCTACGACATCTTCAGTTTCCGCAAGCAATGATGCTAGTTCGTCCTCTTCCACCATGGCCGATGCCTCACCCCCAATGTCCCTTCTGCCTAGTGTCTGCTTATCACGCCCACCTTCAGTATCTGTTCATCCCATGCAAACCTGGTCCAAATCTGGAATTTACAAGCCCAAAATTTTTGCCGCTGATCTAGCTCTTGACTCTCTAACAACAGAACCATTTACAACCGTACAAGCCTTACATTCACCTATTTGGAAACATGCCATGCAAGCAGAAATCACCGCTCTCACCAAACAAAACACGTGGGTTCTTGTTCCTGCTAGCCGTGCTTCAAAAGTCATTGAAAATAAATGGGTTTCCAAGGTCAAACGGCGTTCCGACGGGTCGATTGAACGTCATAAAGCACGCCTCGTGGCCAAAGGATTCCACCAAACACCGGGTATTGATTTTTCAGACACTTTTAGTCCTGTTATTAAGCCCTCTACAATTCGTGTTATTCTCTCCTTACCTATGTCTTATCACTGGGATATTCGCCAAGTCGATGTGAATAATGCATTCTTAAATGGTGTTCTTACTGAGGATGTTTTTATGCATCAATCAGAAGGTTTTGTCGATGCTAATTATCCCGACTATGTTTGTCAATTGAAGAAATCATTATATGGTCTACGCCAAGCGCCCCATGCCTGGTAAGACCGCTTAAGACAAACTCTCTGTACTTGGGGTTTCCACAAATCTTCAATGGACTCGTCCCTCTTCATCTACAAGGCAGCCGGTCATATCATTTGGGTTCTCATATATGTTGACGGCATTCTGATAACTGGCAACAACTCTTCTGCTATCTCAAAATTTATTTCTCACCTAAACCAAATGTTTTCTCTCAAAGACCTTGGGTCTCTCTCATTTTTCTTAGGTATTGAAGTAGTTAGAAGCAAATCAGGTCTCCACCTGACCCAAACTCGTTATATACATGATTTATTAGCTCGAGTTGGCATGACCAATTGCAAAGCTAGTCCTACGCCTGCAAGCTCTATGCTCCAACTCAACAAAGATATTGGCAACCCATTCATTGATCCCGTTCTCTATCGGAGTACAATTGGCGCGCTCCAATATCTCTCTACTACACGCCCAGAAATCTCATTTATTGTCAATAAGCTAATCCAATTTATGCATCACCCAACTGATGTTCATTGGGCGGCCTACAAGAGAGTACTACGATACCTTAAAGGGTCTTCACAGCTGGGGTTGTTTTTACATCCTTGTCCAACACAACATCTGTATGGCTTCACTGATGCAGATTGGGCCTCTAATCTTGATGACCGAAGATCCACCGGAGGATATTGCATTTATTTGGGAGATAACTTAATCTCATGGTCTTCCAGAAAATAACATGTGGTTGCATGTTTGTCCACTGAGTCCGAGTATAGATCGCTTGCCCACGGTGCTGTCGAACTTTCTTGGTTAAAGGCTTTACTTCAGGAACTCATGGTTTCGCTTCCTTCACAGCCCATACTCTGGTGTGACAATATTGGTACAGGGCACCTTGCAGCAAATCCAGTATTCCACGCTCGTACGAAGCATATTGAAGTTGACGTTCATTTTATTCGTGATCAGGTACTTCAACATCAATTGGACGTTCGTTATGTACCCAGTTTTGACCAAGTTGCGGATATTTTAACTAAGGTCCTACCTAGTTCACGTTTTTTGGCTCTTCAGGACAAGCTAACTGTTCGTGCTTCTCCCACTTAGCTTGAGGGGGCCTGATGAAGTAAGATCTAGATAAAAAAAGTCTGATTGCTGTCTTATCTGTTAACAGTTTTATTGCATAGTTCCACACCTCTATCCTGTGTGATAATTGTTTTTAATTGATACTAGTCCATGTACAGATATGCTTGTCATCACCTACTTTATAGGTGTTCTGTTATATGTGTAACACTTGTATTTAAGTTGCCTTATACAATTAATGATACGAAACTTCCAGTTCTACTTTTACTTCTGTGTTCACATTCTTTTTGCTTTCACAGAGTAAGCTTTAGAACATATTTTGTAAATTTGGTTGAGAAGTTGACAGTTGACCTCTAACATATTTGGGGTAACCTTTGGAAAGTGATCTTAAACTTTTATGTTTAATTCTAGAATCCAGTGTTAGTGAGAGTTGAAAAGAGATTATACAAATGGAAAATGATATTTTTTTCTTTTAGAAATAGGAATGGCAAAGGCAATTCTCCAAAGTAGTTTGTTATACTATTTCTCTCTTTAAAATCCAGAGTAAAGTGCTAGCTATCATAAGGAAATGATAAGAGTAGGAAGGATCATTTAATGAACTGTGATACTATTACTAAGTTTTGAATTACAATTTTGTCAAGCGAGTTACGATCTTTATGGTTTGTTTTCAATGTAATTAGAACAAAAATATAATTAAATTAATAAAGAAAAAATCAATGATATTATGTGATACCTGGTCTTGAAAATGCTGATTTAGATTAATATTATTCGCATTCCCACGCTGCCGTAGTGACAACCCAGCTCATCGACGGAAGTATATGAAGAAAAGGGCTTTGAAAAAGAAAGCCACAAGTTTATACATGAGAAGCACAAAACATATTAAATGGTAAAAAAATGGTCATCTACAGGATAAATGGTAAAATTTATCCCATAACTGCTAAGAAGTCCTCGTAGCAAGAAGATTGGGTAAAAGCACATAGTATACCTAAAATTTCATCAAAAGATAAAATAGACACTAAACTTACCTGCTCAAAAGGAAAAGAAAAGTACCAAGGGATCTTTCATATAGTTTAATAAAAATCCAATCTACAAGTAACATTAGCAGCTCGCGATCTCCATGCACATTCCCTATGTACTGCAACACCCAACAATTTTTTTTACTTAATTTTCTTTGCTTAAACTAGTATTTAGATATTCTCTAAATCTCTCACCTACCAATTTATAATTTCAGGAGAAAATTAAAAAGAAAATTATATTGGATAATAGAAATCTTTCAAATTGATAAGCTTTAAATATATACAACTAAAATTGCCAAGCTGTGCATAACATTAACTGTACTCCTTGTTGAAGCAAAGCTGTATAGGAATATATGCGAAGGTATTTTTAATTATTAAACTTGGTATACATTGTTGAATCCATGCTACATAAGCCATATTTTGGTGCAATTTCCTAATAATAAGTTAGCATTGACTATCAGTGCAACAAAATGGTATACAAAAATGGTTGGAGGATGTTTTTGAGTTACTTACTTTCTACTCTGCGTACTTATTGCAGAATTTGATAATTAATGCAGTTTAAAGTAACTTGAATTACAATGAGATTTGTAATATAGATACAATAAAGAATTTACATTTTCCACATCGTAAACTATAGCTTCCAATGAAATTTACACAATCACATACTTAAGCATGTCGTTTTCACTTAATGTACATATATAGTTAGAACCTAGTTCCACTTTCTATCAACTTCAAATTTGAGATTTGATTGTAACTTTATACACATATTCTGCTACTATTTTTAGCTTCTTTTCTTAGGGTCAAGTATACCATGTTAGCTCAGCTTCAAGCTAAAGCTATAAGAAAATGACCCAATACTTTTCCTACAAAACTTCTACATTTTCAAAGAGATTTGTCATCCTTAGAACACCTTAACTCTCTAATAAAACTATTCAAAAATAAAGTTCAGTGTTAGCAGCTGTAAATAGCATAGCATTCAACTTAAATGTTAGGTTCAGGCTTAAAAAAAAAATTTAACATCTGTGGCAACACAAATTTATCGTTGAACACCATTTTTTGCCACTGTATCTATATCTGTGACAAAAATCGATTGTCACAGAGTTCACACTATAGATTAGCCACTAACTATGTTTCTATGACAATTTAATTTTGTCAACAATTTTCACTTTCCTGTGACAATTTTTTCATTGTCACTGACTTTGCTGACTGTTGTGTCAAAATTTTTAGTCACAATAAGGATTAAAATTTGTCGTTATATCCACACTTTTTATCACTAATTGCATCCTATGTGGGATACAAATCGTTTTCAAATAAGGATAAAGATATTACTTATTTAAATTAGTTAAATTAAGATTTTATCTAACTTATTTGATTAGATAAGATTTTGTTTTTTTTTTTTAAATCAAATGGATTGTAATATGGTTTTAAACAGATTTGATAAGGTTTTAAGTTATTAAATTCAAAAGAAATTGAGAGTTTAAGTCTATCTCAACTTCTTAAGTCCCTAAGAAAATTTACAGACCTATGTCTGTGTCCTTTTGGAAAGCATATGATATTTGAGAGAAAAGGGAAAAAAAAAATAAAGTCTGAGAGTTTTGAGAGTTTTGGAAAGCAGAGCAATGGAATCTGCTAGGTTCGGAAGGTGAGTAATTAATATTTTGGATCAAAGGAAGTTTGAGATTTGATTTTTCTGGTGACTGATTTAAATACTAGATCTCTTTTCTTTCTTTTCTTATAGAATTTATTTTTTGGAGTTTGAGTTGGGACTAAATTTTTGCAACTTTTTCAAGACCAATTCAAGGATTTCAGGTAGGATTTCTAACATCAACTTGTTCTACGTGATTTCTTTGTTGTTTTATGAGTATTGAATGTATGAATTAGCGTTTTATATTAAAACTCTATTGAAAAGCATATCTATTTTGGGAGTAATTGAATTTCCGTGCCCCTTATTTGCTATTGAAAATATATAGGTGACTTATCTTAAATAGATCTAAGAATTGTGAACGTTTTGGCTTTCGTTTTACTTTAATCAGAATTTTCTACATTTAATTATGAATTTCTAAAGTTCACTGTTTTAAATTGTAAAATTCTAAACAGTTGGGTTTTATTGTACATTTTCAATAGGCAAATTAAATTGTTTTAATTTGAAATTTTTATTTAAGACTCTCATAAACATATATACGAAATATTATGAATTTTGGAGGTATATGGAATTTACTATGAATTTTATAAATTTCTATTTTATTTATGAGATGAACTTGCAGATTCGGTTTTTAAAATTGGAACTTGAGTTTATACTGCTTGAAAAATTCTGGGTAAATTCTAATAGATGGATACATATTATATTGTCGTTTTGGCACTAGTTTTAGGTCAAACAGAATTTTTTTGAATTAGTTAAAATTTCTAAAAGCTGTCTAGTTCATTGTTTTCAAGCAGGGACTACTTGAATAATTTATTTTTATTAAATTATTTATTGAGCACTTAAAATTCTGAAATTAATCTGAGTTATTATAAGTTGTGTGTAGTTTAGTTGAATTAATTAGTTGTGTGTAGTTTGAGATGTGAATTTATTTGTATGGAGGATTACAAAATTTATGTTTATTATGAATATGAATTTGGTGGAGAAATTTCTTCATATGATATTCATAGTTATGATTTAGAACTTGTATGTGTTATGCATGTATTTGAATAAAATTATAAGTTGCCTGACTATTGTATAGGCTTAGTAAGCATGCATACATAAGCATAATAATATACGATGGATTATAAACGGTACATTACATTTAGTTGATATATGGAAGCTCGCTATATAAATATTTGAGTTTGATCATGACAAACTAAGTATGCTATATGTGAGATTGAAATGCTTACTGTGTGATGCAATAAGTGAGATTAAGATGCATGCACACCTATGATTTGATATAATATTGTATATGAAAAGAAAATTCAACCAACAAGTATTATGATAAAGCATCATAAATGCATTGTTTTGCATGTGTAAGAGACGCATAACAAGTTCGACTTATGATATTGATTATGTGATAAAGATTATATGTTATTGCATCATTAACTGTGTGGAATTCTACTGAGTTTTTGTAACTAATGCCTTAGATTGATTATTTTTCCTAGGTAATAATGCATAGGTTGATTTGTCTTTCAAGATAATTACTGGAAGTGGTGAGCTACGTGGCTACTCAAGAGGAGAGACTTTTGGGGTACAATATGAAGATATACCAATACTATAACGAGGAGTTTCGTTTACCAACTTTGATTATATTAGTGGTTTTAATTTTTGAGAATAAAATTATTGTGTGGGTTTTGCCTTGGATGTTTTCCTTTGATATAGTCCTAAAGAGGTTTGGCTACAACTAAGTTTTATTTAAATAAGTAACTTTGATGATCAAGGTATGAGACTTGATTGTCTAAAGGGGATTTATAAGTAAGTATATTAAATTTTAAATGTTTTCTGCAAATTTATGTATGTATGGTTTTGGTAGCCACCCTAATCTTGCTTGACTTAAGGAGCTTGGTTAGGGTGTGTTATAGTTTTGGTATCAGAGCATGGTTACGAACCTTGTGGCCATTATGAAAGGTGTTTTATGTATATGATTGATATCTTTTGTACTATGAATACATATATTGGAATGTTTGTTTTTGAAGTGCAAATAATTAATTAAGTTGTTGAAACTTAGGAAACTATGTGATGGTATGTCTATTTCATTTCAAAGTTTTTCAAATTGGTTGTTAAATTGTTTGTGATATGTGTGTAGTACATCATGGCACTCCCAAGACTAGTGCTGTTGATGAACAAGCTCCCTACATCAATAAGGCAGCTTAGGTGATGCTTCAAGTTTTAGCTGTGAATATGGGACATCAACTACTTGGACTGAGGGACGAAATTGCTGATGTGGTTGAGAGGTTCCGATGACAGAGACCCCCGACCTTCTCTGGTTCAACGAACCCTATCCAAGCTGACAACTCGATTAGGGAGATTAAGATGGCTTTTGAGTTGATAACTTATTCAAAAACTTAGAACGTGATATGTACTACACACTTGTTGAGGCATAGTGCGATGCATTGGTGGGACTCAGCTAAGAGGGCGCATATGGTTGCTAAAAACACCCTATGACGTGGACACAATTGAAGGAGGTATTTAATAATAAATATTTTCCTATAAGTCTACGACCGCAAAGGAAGCAGAATTTCTACATCTAAGGCAAGGTAATATGATCTTGGTAGAATATGATAGGAAATTTGACGAACTCTGCAGGTATGCCCAAGGTTGGTTACTAATGAGTATGAAAAGGCATGCTGGTTTAAAGATGGGTTGAATTATGAACTTTTCAATGCAGTGGCATGTATGCAATTGCCAACTTATGACACGGTACTACAAAGTGCTCAGATTGTAGTCGACAGGAAGGCTAGAAGGAAAGCAGTGGGAGAAGATTCAAGCTCAAGAAACAAGTCATGGAATCGTAATAACTATAATAATAAGAGAAAGCCTTGAGGAAGAAGGTTCAATAATAAGAAACTGAGGACTGAAGAAACTAGGAAAGAGTTTCCTACATGTGAGACATGTGGGAAGAAACATATCGGAAAATTATAGTCTGCTTTAATTGTGGAAAGACTGGGCATTTGATAAGGAACTATCCTGAACCTAGGATGAGAGATGGAAGAACTCAAGGTCGAGTGTACGTGATGATAAGGATCAAGCTGTAAATGATCCTAATGTGATGGCAGGTACACTTTCTGTAACTGGTCGAGAAGCTTATGTTTTATTTGGTTTTGGATCAGTACATACCTTTGTGTCTAGATAGTTTGCTAAGACATTGTCTGTAAAGTCTGAGAAATTAGACTTTGAATTATGTGTTTCTATGCCTACTAGAAGTTCATTTTGTGCATGTGAAATTTTGAAGTCTTGTAAAATTATTTTAAGAGGCAAGACTATCTTTGTTGATTTTATTGTTTTGGATATACATGACTTTGACGTAATCTTTGGAATGGACTGGATGTCCATAAATAAAGTTAGTATCCACTGTAAAGAGAAGAAGTTTTTGTATGTTTCAAAGTATTGAGCATTGCATTTATAATTGTGATGAATGCTTAACAACATTAGAATAGTAAATAGATGGTAGAGCTTACTGTAAATCTATCAGATTCATATATATCTAAATTAATGGTTTAGTCCACCGAACAACTTTATTTAGTTGGTCAAAACCAAAAAAGTCATGCCCTCTATCATCATCTTAATTTTCCTCTCTAAGGCCCACATCATTGGAGCCCATTGTGTCTCTAAACAATAGCAATGTATTAGAAACATAAATCCAACAACTCTGATTTAGCTTTAGTTATTAGGCAACACATGTTTAAGCTAGAAAGGACAGTAGTGAAAAATAATAGAACAATGTTAAGAATTCACAAAGCTTATTAACCTTTTTTGTCTTTTTTTTTTTTTTGGTAAAACAAAGCTTATTAACCTATTTACAAAACATCCTCAGCAACAGCAATGGCATGAAAACCCATTTTGAAAATTTTCATAAAAAATAATTTACTATAGGGGAAAATAGATAAGCATTCGCAACAGTAATTGAACTAAAAGAGTTGTCACTAAAACTTGAACTACAATGTCAATAACTGCTAATTGATTTGTACTTTGAATGCCCTAGAGATTTGTGTTCTGATAGATGTTCATCTTGACAAAAATAGTAAAAATGAACCCATTTTCTTTTCTCATAACAAATACGTCTTGAAACATTCCTTACACATATACTGGGAAACCGTTTCCACATACCTAGGCAATTTACACTAAAACAAGGCTTTTATGCCCTTTACTTTCCATTTATCAGCATCTGTAGGTAACAAACAATATCACATCATTTTACCTTTAATGAAAAAAAGAGAACACCACCACTCAAAAAGGAATAAAAAAAAAGATGATTTTTTTACTGAAAAAACTTGTCCAAGTTAACCAAATACTTAATATTAGTATTAGGATATATGATATTCTTTCTCTTCAAAGCCAAAATCAATTCTTTCCATATAAAGAGTGCATGCAGTACTACGACAAACGTAATAACCAGATAATACCTTCGATCCTTAACAGATGCACATGCACATCCTATTATTTTAAATTCCATATTAATACATACTATAGCTGCTGTGTCAAATGCCCAAAAATTGAAAGACAAAGCAAGAAAAGAATATAAAGAGAGTACACAGAATTTACGTGATTCGGTAATTTGCCTACGTCCATGAGAAGCAGCCAATATATTTTAGAGAGAAGTTTACAGAAAGGTTTACAAAACAGAACCTCTACCTTCTCTATGCTCACCTTACAATTACACAGAGATCTCAAGTCTTTACATAGGCATTTTCATAGTGTGAATTCAGAGTATACAAATTCAAATTGTACAGCTTCATCAAGTAGACAATTTGAACCTTGTTTAAGTTGTAATTGTTGACTTTCTAGGTTTACAAATTCAAATTGTACTCTACCAATCAAGTAGAGAATTTCATCTTTATTGAGTTGTAATAGTTGACTGTCTACCAAGTTGTAAATATTGAACAGATTTGAGCCAACATTAAACAATCTCCACCTTGGTGAGAATCCATCAGTCAGTGCTACCTTTAGTAGGTCCTTAGGTGCTCTAAGCTCGAGAGATATTAATCAAGTTCAAATAATATTGAAACTTGATCCCTATAACCACCTTAGTTAGCATATCTATAGGATTATCTGCAGTTCTGATCTTCTGAAGTAAAATGTCTCATTCATCTATTATCTCCCGAATAAAGTGAAATCGAACATCTATATGCTTGGAGCGACCATGATATACTTGGTTCTTTGCTAAACTAATGGCACTCTAACTATCGCAGAATACTTGTACATTTTTCTAAACAATTCTCAAGTCTTCTATCAATCCATGAAGCCAAATAACTTTTTTGAAAGCTTCTGTTACAGCCATATACTCTGCCTCTGTAGTTGACAAAGCCACTATTAACTGTAAGGTTGATCTCCAACTTACTGGTCCTCCTACTATTGTGAACACATAACTAGTAGTAGATCGGCGCTTGTCAAGATCACCACCATAATCTGAATCCACGTATCCAACCAAATGTCTATCAACATTCTTATCTCTCTCGAACTTCAAATCAACACCCACAGTACCTTAAATTTATTGTAGAATCCTTTTCACTGCTTGTTAATGGCCTTTACCAGGATTGTGCATGTAACGGCTTATCATACTTATAGCATGTGAAATATCCGGTCTAGTACACATTATCGTATACATTAAAGCACCAACTACATTTGCATATGGAATATGCTTCATCTTTTCCTTCTCAGATTCTGTACTTGGTAACATTAATGCACTCAATTTGAACTGTGGAGCTAATGGTGTACTTTCATGTTTAGTTTTGTCATAAATTTCAAACCTCTGAAGTACTTTCTTCAAATACTGAGTCTGAGTTAAACAGATTGTACCTTTCACCCTGCCTCTTTTGATTTCCATTCCAAGTATCTTCTTGGCTTCTCCGAGATCCTTCATTTTAAACTATGAGCTTAACTGAGCCTTTAGTTTATCGATCTCTTTCTTGTTTTAGATGTTACCAGCATGTCATCCATATATAGAAGCAAATAAATAAAAGTACCATCTTAGAGTTTACGAAAGTAGACACAGTGACCAAACTAACTGTGTGTGTACCTCTGATTTATCATAAAGTTGTCAAACTTCTAATACCACTGTCTAGGTGACTTACATAACTTACAAGCCAAATTCTCTCGTCTGGGAACTTTAAACTCATCTGGTTGAGACATATAAATTTCCTCATTTAAAGTTCCATAAAGAAATGCAGTTTTCACATCAAGTTGGAATAACTCTAAATCAAATTGTGCTACCAAAGCCAATAATATTCGAATAGATGCATGCTTTACAATAGGTAAGAATACCTCATTGTAATCTATTCCTTCTTTCGGCGTAACCTTTATTTATGAATCTAGCTTTGTATCTGATATTGTCTTTGCCAGGAACTTCTTCATTTTTTGCATAGACCCATTTGCACCAAATCGCTTTCTTAACCTTTGGAAGTGGAACCAACTTCGAAGTCTGATTATGATAAAGTGATGTCATTTCTTCATCCATTGCCTTTTTCCACTTGACATTATCAGGATTGTATACATCTTCTTTATAAGTATTCAGGACATCATCATCAATTACTGAAAGAGTGTATGCCACCATGTCAGTGTAGCGGGTAGGTTTTCGAATGGTCCTTTTTGGTCTACTAGTGGCAATAAACTCTAGCTGCTGACTGATTATATGTACTGGTGATAAAACTTCTACCTCACTCGAGATTTCATCTTGATCATCATATTCGTAATTAGGATGATCAATTGTCTGAATAGGTTCTTTTGGATTGCCGGAGCTTTCAAACTCCACCTACTGTAGAGAATTTAGATTCTCATTTTCTTTCTCTGGAGTTTTCTATTTTAGCATTGCAGATTCGTCAGAGGTAACATATCGGCTTACTATAATATTCTTTGACTCGGAATTCCAAAGTCGGAATGCCTTAACTCTTTCACTAAAGCCCATGAAAACAACTTTCTTGATTCTGGGATTTAGTTTTGATTCTATAATATGATAGTATGATAAGCCTCCAAA
Organism: Rhamnella rubrinervis; assembly: GCA_007844105.2. Classification (NCBI taxonomy): domain Eukaryota; kingdom Viridiplantae; phylum Streptophyta; class Magnoliopsida; order Rosales; family Rhamnaceae; genus Rhamnella; species Rhamnella rubrinervis. The sequence goes on along the minus strand of CM017574.2, from coordinate 20,809,974 downwards.
AATATGTGGACAATCATAATCTGAAGTAAATTGTCCAGACCATATCTCTATAGGAGTTTTCTTATCAGTTGCAGTAGAAGGTAGTCTGTTGATAATATGAGAGGCATACATCAAAGTCTCTGCCCAAAATACTTTGGTCATGCCTAATTGAGATAACATACATTGAACTTTATCAACCAAGGTTCGATTCATCCGTTCTGCTACACCATTTTGTTGTGGCATGTTAGGAATTGTGAAGTATCTGATTATTCCTTCATTTTGACAAACTTTCAGGAATGAATCTGATTTATATTCTCCACCGTTATCTAATCTGAGTCGCTTGATGTAATACCTATCGAAAAAATAAGACCAATTCTTTTTCCTTTCTTCTTTACTTTGGACTCATAGAAATAACATTATTAACTTTAAAATTAACATAATACCAATAATAATAATACTATTAGTATCTCAGAATCATAACCCACATATAAAGAGAAACTTAAAAAATATTTTTGTCTTATAAACTTATTAAACAGAGTAATTGAGATTAAACATAGCATAGTGGAAGCAAAATATTTTATTAACTTGGATCATGCAGATCATCATAGCCGAACATCACTTCGCAGATTTCTCCAAGACCATGTTCTACTTAATCAGTTTCAATGTCATTACCTATACATATAAGCAAACAAGAGTGAGTGACAAATCACTCAACATGGAATGCTTATGCTTATGCGTATTTCAATGCATACTTGCTTACTTTTAAATAGTTCTTGTATAGTTTAAACCAAAACTTCTTTATTTAGTTTGAAAACAAAACAACCATTGTAAAACTTTCATATATATATCCATGGGAGCTATTACCCGTCGGTAATCTATATAATATCCTTTGAATGACTGACCAGAATATCACAAGAGATTTCAAATCACAAAGAGGCATATGTGCGTAAAAGGAGTAAAATGGACAACATGCATCCTAGCCATGCAAGTACAAACCAAATGCCAATAACTTCAGCCAAAGAGGATTAGCCAAATCCTCATTGTGATCCTCAATAAATCCTCCCACACACACAAATCGATCTATATGTACCCATGTAAACCCTACAAACTTGATAAGATCCATAAAACCAAGCCTTCTCTTGTGCGGTTCCATATATACATACAAAAGCTCCATATTAAACTTGTCTATATTTGCCTATAAGGTATTTCTTTTGAAAACATACTTTACTTTTCAATAAATCTTAAAGATGTGCATTTCTTATAAAACTGAATTTATATTCTTGTTTGAATGCACATGCTCATACTTACATACTTGTGATCATACATACTTTGTTTCACAAACTAAGAAATCAAGTGTACATGCATTTATCAATCCATCATTTCCAAAATATATATTTCAAGGTAAATTATCACAATAAATGCTTACATAGGTTTTGCCTATATTCAATCACAAATAATATAACCTATACCATGCATACACTTATATTTATATTTATTTTCGTAAATTTCATAAATCTATTTTTGCATAGAAATTTATAAGTAACATGTGTGACCAGAAATTTCATGCTATGTAGTACTAAAATTTCCAGCAAGCATTACTCAATCCAAACATAATTGTAACATAATTTTGACATAATAGCATATATATAAATGTCCAGAAAAATTCCAGCAATATAATTTATATTCAAATTCAATTTGAAACATGAATATTCAATGGACTACAATGCTAATATACCTAAAATTTTCCAGCAACAATATTCCTTCATAATTTGATTCAGAACACATATATCATAAAGAAAATTATTCTTCTTTGTCAAACCAATTTATATCTATTAAAATTCATTCATTACCAAACATGATTAGTCTTGATTTAATGATCAAATTTGAACAAAATTAAATCTAGATACATACATGGGGATAGGCCATAATGGGAATTTGGATCCAATGTATATTTTGTAAAAAATCAACAATTTTCATATAACCCATGTGATTTTCGACAACATGATAAAATCCTTACATAGATCAAAATTTTGAACACACACCAATCTATATTATGTTGCATAAATTCTTCAATTCAATCCATAGAAATATTGGAGGAGAAGAGAGATTCAAAAAAATAAGAACAAATAACAAAACAGTGTGAAACTTGCCTTGAATCTTCAAAAATCTTAAAAAATCCTTATTTGATCGTACAAAATTTCTCTCAATAATTTTCTAAGAACCCTAGCCAAACTTTCTTTACTTCCCTCTCAGCTGCCTTTAAATTTATAGTCAAAATCCTGGCCAAACTTTCCTTATTTCAAATAAGGTAAGTATTGATCACATAATTGTCAAATAATGCCAATTAAAAATCACAAATTCAAATATCAAATATATATATAAATGGATGTCAATCATAAAGACACATACATACACATATGTGTTGGCACAAGACAAATTGTACACACATTCACGTACACACATAGACTTAAACTCACTGCACAGTTTGGCAGCATGTCAGGCACCTGTTATTGCGCTTGACTTTGTACCTGACACACACGGGTTGCGGCATTACCAAGCTTCGAACCATGTCAAGTGCCTATCATTGTGCCTGACAATACGCCTAATAGTCTCGGGTTTGAGGGGAAAAAGTGACAAAGTTTGAACCATGTCAAGTGCCTAACATAAAACCTATCATTACACTTGACATTCTCTGACTTTGTGTTCACATAGTGCTTTACAAACTTGCACGTATACACTTGTACACAAGTATACAAGTTAAATTTCTCAAATAACATACCAACAAGTAATTTTGGAGGCTGTTATTACACTTGAGCTTTCTATTAGTCTAGCTTTCAATCATTTTCTTCCATTTAAGGAAGATATTTAGAACTTCATCTTTATGCTTTTTAGTATAAACCCAAATATATCTAGAGAAGTCATCAATAAAAGTTACAAAGTAATATTTACTTCCCAATGAAGTATTTGTCAAAGGTCCCCAGACATCTGTGTGAATATAATCCAGTGTTGCCTTGGTACGATGAGTTGCAGTGCTAAATTTGACTATCATTTGCTTTCCTAAGACACAATGCTCACATAAATTTAATTTTCCAATCTTAGCACCTTTCAGTATGCCTTATTTTATCAAACTTTACAAGGCCTTTTCCCCACACATAAGCACATGTGCTAGAAGTGGGGATATAGATTATCCAGATTTATCATCTTCATGACTTATCTATCAGACTCCTAGAATATCATATTTCTCATTGTCATGCATTTCCAAACTGTTCTAATACCTAATATTATCCCGATAAGAACAACTGCATTGAGTAAAACATATGGTAAATATCCGTTAATTCCTATCTAAATATCTACCTCTTCATCTACCTGTGCAAGATTTGCGGTTGAGTTTTCCTTATTAGGACAATCCTTTTCCAGTGCCTTTTTAGTGACAATAGACATATTCAACTTTTGCAAGATTTCTTCTTAATGATACTCTTCTTGACTTTGAATGGCATCTTGACCCTCGGATCCTCCGATTTTTATTGGTTGTCCTCCTCTTGCTATAATTAGAGCTTGATGTTGTTTCCTGATCAATTTGATCTTTTTTCGATACTCATTATTCACCAAAGCATTAGAAACATCTACAAATTTAACCTTTTCTTTTCCATATAGCAAAGTAATGGTTAAATGCTCATAGCTCTCAAGCAAGGAATTCAATAAACAAAGCTTTATCTTCTTCTATAATTTCAGCTTCTAAATTCTGTAAAGCAACAAGATTTTTATTGAAATTATCTAGATGCTTAATCATAAAAATACCTTTCTTATACTAGAAATGAAAAAGTTTCTTCTTTAGGGAGAGCCGATTCTTTATGTTTTTGTCATGTACTTGTCCTCTAGTTGTTTCTAGAGATTTACTGCTACGGTCTCCTTCATGACAAAGTACTTCTGATCTTTGACTAAACACAGTCAAATTGTGCCACAAGCTTGACGATTTATGTAATCTCAATCTTTATTAGACATATCCTTGGGTTTAGCTTCCAAAGCAATATGTGATCCTTTTCGGAATAGCAGGTCCAAAACTTCACATCGCCATATACCTAAGTTATTAGTGTCATCAAATTTTTCAACTCCAAACTTTGCATTAGACAATATAGCTCTTTGAATAATACCACTTGTGGATGATTCGCTGACATTTCTAGACTAGGATAGCTCAAATTGCTCAGTTGCAGACGTTGGAAATACCATAGTTGAATCCATAATAATTCAATTTTAGAATCGGCTCGAAAATGGCTCAGCTCAACAGTTCTCGACTCAACAATGATCAGCTCGTGATGGCTTCAGCGATGATTGACTCAACAATGTGGCTTCAACAATAAACGGCTCAACAGTGTGGCTTAATGGTGTCTTCCTCCTCCTCAGGATGCGCAAAAAAGAAAAAATTTCTTTCCTTTTTTAGCACTGCTGTAAAATAAAAAAAAATATCATGATGTGTGTATCTAGGGAATAGTTGCTTCAAAGTGAATTCTCCTTAGATACATTTATTCAATTAAATTTGGAATCTATTCTGAATATATAGATTGTGCTAAAGATTCAAAACTCATTTCGTTTTTTTTTCTAAAGAAAAAAAGAAAAATAATCCATTCAAATTTATACAAAATGTTTTTTGCACTCAAATGTGCTCTTTCAAGTGGTATATTTAAAACACAATTTGGATCAGTTGACAAAGAATTGTTTTATTTCAAACAAAGTATGAGCTCTAATACCAATTTACTGTGCCAAATGCCCATAAATTGAAAGACAAAGCAAAAAAAGAGTATAAGAGAGCACACAGAATTTGCGTGGTTCGATAATCGGCCTACGTCCAGGGGAGGCAACCAGTAAATTTCAGAGAGAAGTTTACAAAATAAAACCTCTACCTTCTCTATGCTCACCTTACAACTACACAGAGATCTCATGTCTTTATATATGCATTTTCATAATGTAAATTCAGAGTTTACAAATTCAAAATGTACAACTTCATCAAGCTGAACTTTGCTTGAGTTGTAATTGTTGGCTTTCTGGGTTTACAAATTCAAATTATACTCTACCAATCAGTAGAAAATTTCAACTTTACTTGAGTTGTAATAGTTGACTGTCTACCAAGTTGCAAATGTTGAACAGATTTGAGCCAACATTCTACAATTGCACGCTTCACTATTAAACAACTACACTATGATAATAAGGTGCTATCATCTTTATTGTTATACTAATAAAACTTCTGAAACGGTTATATAATTCTCTTATCCAATAAGCTAAAATTAAAAAACCAATCTTTCACCATGACAATGTCAAGTGACATACAAGTAATAGTTCAACAAGTACATCTCTCCATTCTTCAATTTAACTATCAAAACAATACCCACATCAAAATTTCACATAATTTTCAAAACCAAATTGTATAAGCATGCCAAAATATACTTGAACCCCTAACATCTAAAGAAACAAATAAGCAAATCATACAATTCTCAACTAAAAAAAAAAACAGAAGAAAAAGAAGAGAAATATCCAAAAGTGAATAGAGCTTTTGTAGGGCCTGAGACGACGGACAAGGAGGAGACCCAGAAAGCGTGAAGGTCTTCCTGCAGAGATCGTAAACAACCTGAACTTTTGGGAAGCTCTCCCAACACCAAAAAATAATAATAAAATAATTTTGGGAAATGAATCCAACTACCTGATGAAGTACTCGGGAACCATGCTCGAAATGATGCGGCTAAAAAATCCTCAAATTCTTATGAGAGAAACAAACATCGAAATGTTGGCGTATCCAAGACCTAGTTCTATCCTATATTGTTCATCACCACCAAATTGATATAGTATAATTTTGACAGGAAGAAGAGAGTGAGGAGGAGATAAGGGAAGTGCTCTATTTTAGAGCCGTAGAACAAAGGGATACAAGAGAAAAGAGGGGGAGAGAAGCTAGAGAGAGAAGGTGGAGGAAGAGGGTGGTAATGTGTTTAATAACTACTTTTGTATAGCCTATATTGTATACAAAAAGCTCTATATTGTATAGCCTTACAATGCTGGAAACAAATAGCAATAATACTGGAAAATAAGAAGACACAACTACCACTAAGCTAAATAGCAGTAGCCACAGGCCAAATAAAAAGGAACACACAACAATCCCACTACGTAGACTAAGTTCAAAGGCAAAGGCTGCATGATACTGTAGCAAGCTCCTCCAATATCATGCACATAACAATCCTCCCCGCTTAAGTATCCTTGTCCGCAAGGATAAAGTTTGGATAAGTCTTTGTCAAATGCCATGCATTCTCTCACGTAACATCTTCAACTGAAGCATCCTTCCATTTGATTAAAACTTCTGTTTTTGGACAAGAACCAACTTAGGCTAAGGAAGGATTGTACTTTTCCATAGAAGGAAGCTAGGGAGAGATTGAAGGTGCAGGGCCCTCATGCTTATGTAACAAACTGACCTGAAACACATTATGGACTTGAGAACTAGGAGGAAGAGCTAAGCGATATGCTACTGGACCTATATTTTCAAGAATCTGGAATGGACCAAAGAAGCGAGGGGCCAACTTTAAGGAGCTGCGAAACACCACAGAGGTCTGCCGATAAGGTTGGAGCTTCAAGTACACATAATCCCTTTAATAAAGGAAACTTCATACTGATGCTGGTCTGTGTGGCTCTTCATTCATTCATGTGAACTTGAAAGATTATATCATAGGTCCTTTAATATGGCATCGCAGTCCCGTAAGTATTCATTAACCGCTTGAAGCCAAGAGGTGCCAGGAACATAAGACAATATGCTTCGTGGAGGACCACCATATATGGCTTCAAAATGAGTGATATTTGTAGAAGAATGAATAGAGGTATTATAACTATACTTAGCCCAAGGTATTTAGTTGACCCACTTGCATGGTTGGTTACCTATAAAACAACATAAATATTGCTCGAGGGTGCTATTAACAACCTCGGTTTGGTCATCAATTTGCAGATGATAACTCGAACTCATGCAAAGTTTAGTTCCCTATAAATGGAATAAGGCGCGCCAAAAGGAACTAATGAAGACCTTGTCTCTGTCACTAACAACAGATGTTGGAATGCCATAAAGACAAACCATGTTAGCCATAAATAGCTTAGCAACGGATGCAGCACTAAAAGGGTGCTTTATGTCAATGAAATGTGCATATTTTGACAAGCGACCCACCACCACCATAATAACAGAATGGCCATTAGATGTAGGCAACCTTTCAATAAAATCCATTGAGATATCAGTCAAAATGCGTTCCGGTATTGGCAATGGTTGAAGCAACCCAGTAGGTTTCATGTAATCAGTTTTGTATTGATGGGAAATCTCGCACTGTTGTAAGAACTCTTTGACTGACCGACACACGTGAAACTATAAAAACTTTGCTTTAAATGTGAAAGTGCTTTAAGATATTCAAAATGCCCACCCGTTGGTGAGGAGTGGCATTCAACTATAAATTTGGAAACCAACGGAGGCGGAATTTATGTAGATCTTGCCATTGAGGAACCAAACTCCATCTCATTGGAGGAATTGACCATTATACAAAGAATTGCTTAAATCTCTATAGAAGGAATCCTGCTTCACCTCTTTTTGCAACTTCGACCACCAATCCACATGTGGCATTGAAATTGATAAAATTGAAACTCCACTACCCGTGATAATGAATCAGCAACTTGGTTATATGGTCTTTTTATACTCAATTACATACCCAAGAATTTTAAGGAGCCAATGCGTCTAAGTCGGTGTTGTAATTCGTTGCTCAACCAAAAACTTGAGGCTTTTCTAATCAGTATGGACAATGAATGGTTTCCTATCTAGGTAAGGTCACTATTTCCAAATCAACTTAATATCCAACATCTCCTTCTCATAAGTTGATAATACTAAAGCCTTCCCAGTTAGAGCCTCACTAAAGTAGGCGATAGGTATGTTATGTTGGGAAAGAATTGCTCCAATTCCAATGCAGCTGGCATTACATTCGATTACAAATTGTTGGGTAAAATCAGGAAGACCCAAAATAGGAGGTGATGTCAATGCTTCTTTCAAGTGTTGAAAGGCTACTTCGGCATTTACATTCTATTGGAAACCTTCTTTGGACAAAAGTTGATTTAAAAATACTGCAATACCTCCAAAATGGTGAATAAACTTGCTGTAATATCCGGCTAGTTCGAAGGAAACCTTGAACTTCCTTAGTGGTTGTTAATGTGGGCCATTCCAAGATGATACTAATCTTGCTAGGGTCAATTGCCACACACTGCTCTAAAATTATATGCCCTAAGTAGTCAATCATAGGGACCCCAAATTTGCATTTTGATTCCTTGGCAAATAACTAATTAGTAGACAAGATGGGTAAAACCATATGTAAATGAGACATGATTTTGAATATACCAAAATTTCGTCAAAGAAGACCAAAATAAATTTTTGGAGATAAGGCTTGAACAGGTCGTTCATGAGGCTTTGAAAGGTCGCCGGAATATTGGTAAGGCCAAACAACATTGCAACGAATTAGTAGTGTTCTTCATGCATTCAAAAATGGTCTTTGGAATATCGTTTTCATGCACCCGAATTTGGTGATACCCAGCCTTAAGATCCAACTTCGAAAAGAATTTGGCACCATGTAATTCATCTAAAAGTTCATCAATTATAGGAATGAGATACTTATCTTTAACTGTGATGTTGTTCAATGCTCTGTAGTCCACACAAAATCTCCAATCGCCATCTGCCTTCCTTACCAATAAGACTGGTGGTGAAAAGGGACTCTTGCTAGGCCGTATAAGCCCTGATTGAAAGAGTTCCTTCACCATCTTTTCAATCTCAACTTTCTGATAGTAAGGATATCGATACGGTTGCACAATTACAGGTCTAGTGTTAGGTTGCAATGGAATATGATGATCATGCGATTGATTTAGAGGTAGGTTAGTGGAAACATCAAATACATGAAAAAGGTAGCTAATAACTAGCCCAAAGCAGTTGGATAAGGCTTGTATTGGTTGGTACGACCCAATAAAATAATTTAAAAGAAGAACCCAGTACCTTGTAAGTTGTTACATTCCTTATTTGATAGAGCTTCAATACTAGTCTGCCTCACTCCTTGAAACAAATGGCAAGCGCTATGCTGCTAGGCGAAGCGGTGGAATGCTACAACCTAGATGGCAAGAGTCTAGTAGCCAAAAGTCATACTAGCTTATGCTCTGACCCGAGTAGCATGGGACACATGGAATCCCGTGTGAATAAGCAAGGACCATCTTGTAGGCTAAATACTCCTGGGTGACTGATAGTGAAGTAGTACCGTGAATGAAGGGTGAAAAGAACCCTTATCGGGGAGTAAAATAGAACATGAAACCGTAAGCTCCCAAGCAGTAAGAGGAGCCCTAGGCTTTTGAAGAATGAGCAGGCAACTCATAGGCTGTGGCTTGGTTAAGGGAACCCACCAGAGCCGTAGCGAAAGTGAGTCTTCATAGGGCAATTGTCACTGCTTATGGACCCGAACCTGGGTGGTCTAGCCAAGACCAGGATGAAGCTTGGGTGAAATTAAGTGGAGGTCTGAATTGACTGATGTTGAAGAATCAGCGGATGAGTCATGGTTAGGGGTCAAATGCAACTCGAACCCAAAGCTAGTTGGTTCTCCCTGAAATGCGTTGAGGTGTAGAAGTTGAGGGACACTCCTGCTTCTTGGAAGGTCATAGTAAGTCGTGCATAATCGGTTTCTATGGGTCCCAAAGTTGCAAGCCACTGAATCCTAAGACTAAAGGACATGTTGCCACAGGAATGACATAATAATATGCAGTAACAGTGTGGCCTTAGATGGTGATGGTGAGTGCTTTGCAAAGTCTTGCATATTCTATCTTTTCATGATTAGCCACCATGACTTGAAACTTTTTATTTTGAACAACTGGTAATCCAAACTTAGTGACTATGACTTGATCGATAAAGTTGTGGGTGCTACCGCCATCGATCAATATGGTGATGTCCTTGGATTTTAGTTTGCCAGAAACTTTTAAGGTTTGTGGATGAGTAGTTTCTACTATTGCATGGAAGGATATTTTGTGAATCGTTTCATGTTGTTCCTTCCCATGTTGAACGTGACTATCCTTATCAAAGCTTGATTCAAGAGTGTCTTCCATCATGATTAGTTGAGAACGTTCGTAACGATAACCCGAAATGAATGTTTTTCACAGTAGTAACATAACCCTTTCTCTCGCTGTTCCCGTGCTTCCGGGTGGTTATTCGTCGTATGGGGGTTATGCGACTGCTACCTATTCGAAGATTTGGTGAAGAACCCAATACCCCAGCAATGAGGTTAACATTCACCTTTGTTGTTATGGAAGCCGATGGGTTGCAGTAAGGCTATGTGGCTTTCTTTTGTAGCTGATTCTTTCTTCAATAAGTCTTGCTACTCCTATAGTCTTTGCCAAAGTAATGGGATGTTTGATTTTCACATCTAAATGGATGGATGTCATCCCAAAGGCCTGCAATAAAATAACCAATGAGGAAATTTTTTAGTAACCTATCCACTTAGTAAGAGAGCCTTTTAAAGGCCTCTTGATAGGCAGCTATGATGGAGATTTATCTTAATCGAGTTAAAGCTTCAAAAGGGTCCTCATAGTTGGTTGAGCCAAAGCGAAGAAAGATAGCTTTGGTAAACTCATTCAATGTTAATGGTCCATAGAATTTCGTCAACCACCGGTGCCTTTAGAGGGCAACTCCTTCTAAATGAAAGGATGCTAGTTGAACCTATTGATCTAGGACAATATTATTGAAATCAAAATATTGTTCTACCTTATAAACCCCAGCCCATTGGATCCTCACCATTGAATTTCGGAAAGGATAGTTTTAAGTGCTGATGATGGAAATCGCTATTAGTATGTGAACAAGAAGCATTCAGTGAATGAAATGATTCCACAGGTGCAAACAAATTTGTTTCTTGATGGCTATGGTGTGGGCTTCGTGGGACTCGTAGAGCTTGAACTGCGATGAGCACCGTTTGTAGAGTGGCATTAACTTGATTAAAACTCGACTCGTGTCTAGCCAAAACTTCATTCACCTCATTACAAAATTCTTGCATTTGATTTACCTCAAGTGTCCATGGTTGGAACTTGGCTCTAATACCAATGATACAATAAAATTTTGACAGGAAAAGAGAGTGAGGAGGAGATGAGGGATGTGCTCTGTTTTAAAGTCGCATAACAGGAAAATACAAGAGAAAAGAGGGTGAAAGAAGCTAGAGAAATAAAGTGGAGGAGGAGAGTGATAATGTGTTTATTAACTACTTTTCCTTTATTACCGAAACCAGCTATATTTTATAGTGTTACAATGCTGAAAACAAATAACAGTATGCTGGAAAATAGGACACAACTACCACTACTAAATAGCAGTAGCCACAAGCCAAATAAAAGGAACACACAACAACCCCACTAGTAGACTAAGTCCAAAGGCAAAGGCTTCATGATACTGTAGCAAGCTCCTCCAATACCATGCACGTAACACAAACCCTTCCCAACCCCACATAGAAAAGACTATGGCGATGAAGTTGAAAAGCCAAAATTAATGGGACTCCTCGTTGACTTTTCTATAAAATTAGGGCTGGAGGAGATGGAATGCTTCCAATTTTTTCCACCTAATTTTAGGGCTTACACTTATACAAGTCTAATAATTTCGGTAGGAACATCACCACAAAGAGACAGAGATCAAGCAAATCATTAATGTCCAAAACCATAATTTAGGCTGCAGAAAAAATCAAGGAAGAAGATGGGAAAATGGAATTAAAAACTCATAAATACTGTTCGTGTTGAAAGCAACCTTCATCTTAAAAGCTTTATCTATCTTTTGAGGAAACAATGAAGCTATACCCAGTCCACAACACCAACCCTTAACAAAACACTTAGAAAAAATTGGGTAAAATGGGATAAGGGTTGAGTAAATTTTAGGATTCTAATTGAAGGAAACGACAGTATAATTTGATTTTGTTATTTTTTATTGATTTTTTCAGTAATAAAAATTATAAATTATAATATGTGTCAAAGTATATTTGTCACAAATATTTCAATACAAGATTGACAAAAAATGTGAAGTGTTTTAGTGATAATTTACAAAATTTTGTCACAAATTACTCTCAAATTTAAATGACAAAATTTCCCTCCAAAAAAATAATATTTTGTGTGACAAAGTTTTGTAAGATAAACCACTTTGACACTATTTTATATACCTCACTAAAAATCCATATCGAATGCGGATTTTTGACACTAAATGTATATTTTATGTGACAAATTGAATTTGATATAAGAAAATTTATCATAGTTTCTCAAATTTTTTGTAGTGTTTGTTTTCTTATTTGATAATCATATTTATTCCCACACTGTGGAGAGAGTACTTATATAATGTTTCCAAAATGTAAATTAATTTGCTTTTTTTATGTATTATTATACCGTTATGGAGGTAGAATTGGGTTAGGTTAGTTTTTTTTATCATAACTTTTAATCTAAAATATAATAACTAATAATTTTAAATACAAAAATTTTTAAACTTAAATAAATAAACAGTAAAACTAATTGCTGAAATTTAAAAGTGGTATACCCTGATGAAATCTGAAACAGGTGGCATCTCATCTCTTCTCTTCTTGAATTCTTTAGCGGGAATTTTTTTTCCATAAAAAGAAATTGAATATTTTTTTTATGGTAGGACCGACCACGTTATGCATTTTACCCACTTGCATAACGTTCCAACATCTAATAAAGATGGATTAGGTCTTCAAGCGCTCATGAACTAAGGAATCTACTCTCAATTGATCATTGGTTATAACTGATGAATCTACTTTTAACTAACCGTGCATAGTTATACGATCATTAAGAAAGGATTCAGTGAAAGAAGTACTACTTATGGTTTTGACTTTTGACACCATTCCCCAAAGATGGGCAACAACGCCTACTTATGTACTAAGAAAAATTATTCACCCTGCCAGTTTTCTCGTAATTACCCCACTGCTGTCGCATAAAGTAAACATTGAAAAATTATTCACCCTGCCAGCTGCCTCATGTACATTAATAATTGTCACTCTTTCGTAGAATCTTCCAATAAGGTTTCGCGCAAATGATTATTTAATATTAGTGCATGCGACAAGATTATTTATCTAAATTTTCTTTTGGACCAAGACTTGCCTAATTAATTATTTTTTTTTTTTTTTTTTTACTTAGACCAGGTACATAAAAGAAAAATTTAAACTAATTTGCAAAATTAAGTACAATTTATGTAGTACACCCACTTGGTTTTTTTGGGTAAATTAATACACCCACTTGCTGGTAAGGAGCAAATGGTCTATTCTTGCATTCATTAATTAATGTAAATGATCAGGGCCGAACATTTCGAGGGCTTTAGATCAATTTGAGAGAGTTTTAAAATGTATTTTTTAAAAAATAAATAAAAATTATAATAAAAATTTATAATGTGAATTACAATTTAGCCTTTAAATTTTTAATTTCATCGTATTGCGAACTATCACATTTCGTTTAATTTAACCCAATTGATAATGTCCGTTCAAAATAGATTATTAATAATAATGCCCCTTGAATTTTGCATAAAGTAGAAAATTACCTCTTAAATTTTAAAATTGATACCAATACCCTCTGAACTTTAAAATCATTTGCAAATTACCCCTTAACTCATAAATACAGTGTATTTTTACCTTAAATATAGTATTTTTTAAACTCTTCAAAAATATTTTTTATATAAATGATTCAAACTAATTTTTTTTCACATATTATCATCTACCCCAACCCTAAATATAAAGAAAAAATCTAACCACTAAAAATATACTATGTTTATCAATAAGAGGGCAATTCTCAACTATTTTTAAAGTTCAGGATATTGGTATCAATTTCAAAATTTAGGGGTAACTCACTACTTTATACAAAGTTCAAGGAGCTTTAGTACTAATAACCTGTCCAAAATATTTAACGGAATGTGAGGGGGGCAAAGTGTAAAATCCTAAAAGTTTTGGGTGCATAGTGCAAAATCATGGTGTTTAAGTTCATTGTCATATTTTTCGCTCATTTTTTACAGTCGGGTTGTGTGATCCATGATTTTAACTTGTGAAAGTTTTGGGGGAAAGTGTAAAATCATGGTGTTTAACTTTATTGTCATCTTCGTTGCCCATTTTACTGTCGGGTTGCAATCTACAATTTCAACCCCATGGAATCTAGTGTTCTAGCCATCTGTTTCTATTGTCAGTAAATGAGTTTTTGGGATCCCAAAATTAACCCAAATCCTTCCTCATCACTTTCAGGGGAGTGCGTCCTAAGTGTTCGTTCTTAGCTTTGGAGCTAAATTTACAATCATTTGATGGTCAGCATGTTTCTTTTTATGCCAAGCAAGTTTATATTGTCATGTGTTCTAATAACAAAGTGTTATCCTCCATGTATTTTTTACGGTAGCAAGTTTGTAGTAGATAAGAGATACATTTAATTTAATACAGTATTAATGTGTGTTGTTTAATTAGTGGGTGATGTTTGCTTGTGCTGCTTGTGCCTCGTAGTTAATGACCAACCATATCCTCTTTTATTTAATAGGACAAAAGATGTAAGCCTTTGACTTTTCAATATCACAGAAAAAAGCTTATATCAATATGCTAATTCATTGTCTTTAATTTTTACAGATTGTTCTCGAGCATACAAAAGCCACAATGCAAAGGGCGGTCGGTGAGTCATTTGGGTAAAGTTGAATATTAGATATAGTATATGTTAATTTTGGAACGTTTTGACAAGTTATCTTTTAGTCTTACGGCCCTTGCAAAAGTTTAATATACATTTTGGCAAAACTTGACATTTAATCCTTTAGGATGTGCATATGGTACTTGTGGAGTGGTGGAAATAGGAGATAATTTTTCATGGAAGAATGTATATCAAATACTAAGCTTGAATGAAAAAATTTGCTTTTGTACATATTTGTTTTGGGCGTGGATTTTGCTGAACCAAATCTCCCTCTCCTGTAGGTGATGGAAATGCTAAAAATGAAAAAAAGTTGTTGTGTGGTTGCCGGTACGCAGGTTAGCAGCGCAGCTCACTAGAAATACTCTTCAGGTCGCCTGCATCTTGATGCTCCGAATGATAATCTTCAAAACAGAAAATGGGGGATAGTGGGGGCGCCGGCGTTGATGCCGGCATGCACCCTCCGACACCCAAGTTAGGGATTGATCCATGGAAGAGGATAAACAACACAAAAAATAGTAGTAGAGGAGTGATGCTTAAAGCTTGGGAAGGTGAGGGAGGAACCAGCTCACACTTCCTCTTCCCAGAAGTTCAGGAGGCGTTACTCACACTTGGACCAGGGAAAAACTCTATGGTTTGGAGTAGAAAACAAGCCAAAAGATCAAAAGATCCTTCTTTAGTCTTACCTAAAGCTTGTATAGTTCCATATGGGCGTTTGGATGAGTGACACATGTAGTGGCTCAATGGGTGAGATGCAGCCAGCTCTGCCCCAGCTGAATTGAGGGTCAAAGTGGCTTTCCCGCCAATGCCAATCTGGATGAGTCCAGCTGGCCACTCGGCTGATAATGTAGGGGTTCAGCATGTGGGAAGGTGCCACGTGGACACCCCGACCTTTCAGCGTGGTGGATGACATCTTCACGAACCAAATGGCTAGATGGCGGTTTTGGTGGTGACTTTCCCTTTTTGGGTTGCTTCATCTCCAAGTATCATTGGCTCAGGTGGCTTGCTGGCTCATTTTGGGAAATATTCCCTCCAACTAGGCGACCAACTCTGGTGCACATTAAATGCATCAGATAAGGGGTAGTTGGGAGCATTAATTGCTTAACCAAGAGGGAAATTTCTGAGAGGTTTCCTACTCAATGTGGGCCAGACGTTGGGCTGGTTGCATGAGGGCTTTTCCCATTGGGCTTTATTGGGCTTGGGTTTATGGAGATCCAAAATAATCACCCATAACAATATTAACATCATATTTATGCTCTTTTAATAAATGATAGGACAATATCAAAGTATAGTGACAAACAAAATGGATGTGTAATGTCAATGACAAAAGAATATTGCTGCAAATGATTTAACTATCATTAACAAAGGAATCTACTCCCTTAGACTATATCGTAAAACAAACTTCTCCTCTGTGGACCATTACTCAGGTTTCAAATGTTAATTAATAGTCATAATTTTTATTTAATTCAGTGACAAATTTTTCACCTTTAAATAACAAATTTCAATTGTGTGACAATAACACACTCTCTACGTCAAAATTTTGTTTTGTGGTTATTTTTAATGTTTATTGCAGTGATCATAAAGAATGTGTTAATGTGAAACACAAATTAAACGCTAATCTTGTATATTTCTTCTTAATTACCTAGGTAATACATTTTAAGCTCTATGAACATATTTATCATACCCTTATAGCCCACCAGAGCTTTCATGACAAATTCCCCACTACCACCTCTGCCACCATCTTACACTTCCTTTTTAATGGCTTAGATTACATGGAAAAGTTACAGCATCTAATGGAGATGGGGATTAGGTCTTCAAGCTCCATTTGCCACTGATCATGATCGAACAAAGGAACCTCCTTTTAATTGATTAAGAAAGCAAATAATGATGAGTATATTTGTTTTCTCATTTGATGAGCATATTTATTCCAACACTGAGGAAAGAGTATTTATATAATGTTTCCAAAATGTAAATTAATTTGTTTTTTTATGTTATATTATACTGTTATGGAGGTAGAATTGGGTTAGGTTAGTTTTTTTATCAAAACTTTTAATCTAAAATATAATAACTAATAATTTTAAATACAAAAATTTTTAAACTTAAATAAATAAACAGTAAAACTAATTGCTAAAATTTAGAAGTGGTATACTATGATAAAATCTAAAACAGGTGGCATCTCATCTCTCCTCTTGTTGAATTCTTTGGCGGGAATTTTTTTCCATAAAAAGAAATTGGATATTTTTACGGTAGGGCCGACCACGTTATGCATTTTACCCACTTGCATAATGTTCCAGCATCTAATAAAGATGGATTAGGTCTTCAAGCGCTCATGTACTAAGAAATCTACTCTCAATTGATCAATTTTTTTTTTTTTTTTTTTTATGAATTCTCTCAGTTGATCATTCGTTATAACTGATGAATCTACTTTTAACTAACTATGGGTAGTTACACTGATAGTTAAGAAAGGAATCTACTTTTAATGTATCATTAATAAATAATACATTAAAAATTGTCTACTTTTAATCCAATGAGTGGCAATTAGTAAATGTCTTCTTTTTCTTCTTATTATTATTATTATTATTATTATTATTTTTGATAATCTTCTTTTTCTTATTAAAACAAAGAAAAAAAAACAAATAGAAAAGAGGGCCTCATTTTTCTTTTCCTGCAGTTATATGAAGCTACGTTCTCAACCAAAAAATTCAAACAGAACAAAGTCGTCATAATTACATCCATTTGATATTTATTGGCAACTTCTTTGAAGCCCAGCTCCTGACTAAGTTTCTTAAGAAATTGTTCCTAAACTAAGTGAAACCAGAAAACAAAATCACAAAGAAATAGAACACAAAATATATCGAGGTTCGGCCAATTGCCTACGTCCTCGTTACTCAGGCGTCTGAGAGTCTCTGCACTAATTGATCGTTTGATTACGAGCACCAATTTCAGACACAATTGCTCTCAAAACTTACTGGTCACAAAGAACGATAAACACACAGAAATTTCCTCACACCCATTGGATAAACCCATTCCCTTTACACCCATTAAAACGAAATTTCACTCAGAAATTTCCTCACACTCACTCAGAGAATCACCAACAAAACCGAGAGCCCTAGAGAGAAGTCCCAAAAGTTGCAAGTGTTACTGATTTCACGAAGAAGACGAAGACCCACGCAAAAGAAGAAGACAATCTGGGTTATTATGTTCTGCTCCCAATTTGTTATAACGAAATTAATGTGGGCCAACCAAATTATAAAGCCCAAACACACAGTTTCTCTTAATGCCTCACATTCAGCCTTAATAAAATAATACCAAACGTTGTCGTCCCAATTAACCTTCATAACAACATATAGAAGCAAGTTGCCAACGACACCGTTTAAACAAGGCCTTCAATGAATAGTGAAACACGCCATGTCATCGTCTTCCTCATGCGACCTCCTCCGTATCAGGTATTGACACTTAAACCATCCTCCTCAGCTTTTGGATTACTCTTTCAACATTGTTAAAATGGCATACTGCTTTAGGTTTTCTAATTAACAATGTTTAAAATATTAATATCGATGAAAATATAATAAAAAATATATATCAATATGAAAATTCATAAGAAAATATAAAATTTTTAATAAAATTTTAAAATATATTTATTTATTAATTATTTTATTAATTTAATTATAAAATTTTTTAAAATATTGAACGTAAATTATATTTCTTATGATGAAGAGATTGATAGTATTTGTTGATAATAATAAAAATATTATTATTTTTTATGATGAATTATTCATAGATTAAAATAATAATACAAATATATAATTACTTAAATATAATCCAATACCACATAGAATTTTTAATAGTTGAAAATATTCATTCATTGCAACATCTTCAGTTCCATTAATGTATTAAGAGAAATATTAAAATGATACATTTCATTAATAGTTTTGTATATAGTTATTAGTATGGGGATCTAATGTTATATGTGATTATTATTGATAATCGTGACATGATTATGATATTAGTTTGCTCTCTCTATATATATATTTAATAACTTGAAAATAAATTAAAATAATTATTACATAATTGAAAACAAAAGAAATAATAATTATAATTTGAAAAAAAATGCTCCTGTATTTCAATACTTGTACTTAACATGTAAGCATATCATAATTATAATTTTTTTTAAAATTACTATATTGTACTTAAATTTATATAGAATATATGAAAGTATATGATTATTGTAATTTGACAAAATTGTTTATATAAAATCTAAAAACATAATATTTTATATTTTTAGAATTAAAATATTAAATATAATATTTTTATTTTATAAAAATTTATAATATTTTAAAAATGTTTATAAAAATTTTTACGAATGTTTTAAAATCTTTTGAAAAAATTATAAAATTTTTGACCAAAGGAATCTTAAAGCTGAATCGAAGTAAACTCTGGCCGTGGTGTTAAAGCTTGGGTCAAACAGTTAAGGTATCATTTCGCATACAAGATGTTGATGAATACATTTCTATCTATCACAATATCCTTCACGTTAGCATATGAGTATGTGGTTTAGTGATAAAAAAGCAGATCGAGCTCTTATACTCACTTGCGATAATTATGGTTTGAATTTTAGTAAATCTCTATCAAAGTTCCAGATCTATTCAGCCTTATTAAACACCAGATAGAGGTGAAACTGTTAGGGGAGTGAACTTACAGTTTTAGATTTCTATAAAATTGTAAAGTTGAAGCAACTTTAGATTTTTATAGATTAAAAAATTAAAGTAGTAATAAAATTTTTTCTCCTAATATAATTCTGAGCTAATAATTCTCATAGTGATTTTTTTTGTTTATTAAAAAAAAAAAAAACAAAACATCCCTGACGGCAAAGTGGCTTCATTGACTACGTCTTGAAATTTGCTGCATGCTTCGTCAACCTTAAACCACGACACTGTATTGCCTCTTAGATACGAATCCTCAAGGGACAAGTTTGTGAAGTCATATGGTTTTGACTTTTGACAGCATTAGGCAACAACGCCTTATGTACAACAATGAATGTCGGCCACATATATTAAACTTTTGAAAAATTATTCACCCTGCCAGCTGCCTCGCAATTACCCCACTGCTGTCAGATTGGCATTGGCAATTACCTGAAAAATTATTCACCCTACCAGCTGCCTCACAACTATGTACATTAATAATTGTCATTCTTTTTAATAATTGTCGTTTTGTTTAATAATCGTCACATTTCCCTGACGTTATGCAATACACCAACTTGGTGAAAAATAACAAATGGTCTATTCTCGCATCCATTAATTAATATAAATGATCAGGGCCAATCCCGATCTTTCGACGGCTTTAGATCAATTTGAGGGAGTTTAAAAATGTATTTTAAAAAAAATACATAAAAATTATAATAAAAATTTATATTAAATTAAAATAAAAAGTAAATTATAGTGTATGTCTTTGAATTATAATGTGATTTACACATCGCTATTTTTAATTTAGTCATACTGTCTTTTAAACTATTAAATTTCATTCAATTTGACCTAATTTATTACATCCGTCCTAAATAATTACTTGAATATGAGGGACAAAGTATAAAATTCTAAAAGTTTGGGGGGTAAAGTGCAAAATTATGATGTTTAACTTCACTGTTATTGTTTTTGCCTTTTTTTTACAATTGGGTTGTGCGATCCGCGATTTTAAACTGTGAAAATTTTAAGGGCAAAGTGTAAAATTATGATGTTTAAGTTTACTATCATCTTCTTCCCCCATTTTCTACAATCGGGTTACGCGACCTGTGATTTCGACCCCACGAATTCAATGTTCTAGCCATCTGTTTCCTTTGTCGATTGAAAGGTTTTAGTCTTTTTATTATTTACGGAATCCGATTAAAAGGTGTAATTTACTGTATCCTTAAACTATGACGTATTTTAACTTGAATTTGACAAAAATTACAACAATTAATAGGTATAATTTACTATACCCTTAAACTATAGCATATTTTAATTTGAATTTGACAAAAATTACAATGTACCTTGTTCGTAAATAATAAAAAGACTAAAACTCCTTAATCAGCGGTGGAAACGGACAACTGGAATGTCATATTCCGTCGGGTTGAAATCGCAGATCGTGAAATCCAATTGTAGAAAACGGGCAAAGAAGATGAAAATGAACTTAAATACTATGATTTTGCCTTTTGGCCCCTAAACTTTAAAATTTTTACAGTTTATCCCTTCTGTTAACAATTTTGAATGGACGTTATCAATTCAGTCAAATTGAATGAAATTTGATAGTTCATTAGGCAATGTGACGAAATTAAAAGTTTAGAAGACAAAATGTAAGACACACTATAATTTAGGAAGGTACGATGTAATTTACCAAAAAACAAAACATGATTAATTTTCAAAAGTATGAACTAAATCTAGTATATATATTTGTTTTTATAAAAAGTAACGATTATGCTATTATAATCTATATATAAATTAAACCTAACATTTATCTCTTTGATAAAAAGTAAAATTATACTATTATAATCTATGTACTTTAAAATTTATTTTTCAATAAAGTAAACCTATAAATTTATTTTCAGTCATTTTTTTCTTTTTTTAAGAGTTTTGTCATCATTAAACTATAATTAAAATTTATTTTTTAGTAAAGCAAACCTAATTATTATTTTTTTTATAGAGTTTTGTCATCATAAAAATATAATTTCACGGGTAATTGAAAAACTCATTTTAAAAATAATAAAACCACAAAAATCACCTGATGATCTTTTTAAGAGGAAATAAAAATAAAAATATAACACATATAAAAACATGTTATTTTAGTCAAATAAATAAAAATCATGACCATCATAGATGTATAAAAATTGTGAAGCAACCTGGCAATATATATATATATATATATTAGAAATTTGATAACAAATTAAACAAAAAAAGAAAGTTTGCATAGAAAAAGAAAATAATAATAAAAGGGAAAAAAATAGAAAAGGAGAAACAAACATAACAATAAAACTAAAAAAAAATAAATAAAAATAAAAAAAGATAAAAATTAGAAAGATAAATTCACTAAAAATATACAAAAATAATAATATGGACTACACCTTTTTATAAATACTTTATTTAATAAAAATTTAATTTTAAATTTTCATTTCATTATTATAATTATATTTAATAAATATATAATAATAATAATAATAATAATAATAATAATATTAAATATTTTTTAGAGCTTTTTATAATTGACTACCCATGCAAGTGCCCGTGAACAGTGACATTTCATAGGGTAGACCCTGTTATGCACTACACCCACTTGTTGGTAAATAACAAATGATCTATTCTTGCATCCATTAATAGATCCATTTGATCTTTGTTAGCAACTTCTTCAAAACCATGTCAGCTCTTATTGAGACACATGTGGTAGTCAAATATATTGATGATGGTCAATTTATAATCAGTTAGAAGGCTGTTAATAGTATGGTGGTTTTTTGTTTACTGAGGTTTATTTACACGTGTTTTCTGTTACTAAGACCTTTTGTATATAAGGGTCTTATTGTGTTATTATTCATTATTAATAAAGTAGTAGAATCTCTTTCCCTTTGTCTCTCTCTTTATTTCTCTCTGTGATTCAATTCTTAGCTTGGTATCACAGCCACTAATGACATCTTTGACCAATTCTTCTTCATCTTCCTCTGCAATTTTATCATCGTCAACCTCGGTACATCGTCACTCTTCACGACCTCTCATTCAATTCACCCATACCATACCCATACGACTTGAATCGCATAATTTCCTGGTCTGGAAACTATAATATTGTTGGGTCTAAATGGGTGTTTAAGCTGAAATATAATGCAGATGAAAGTGTCAAAGGCTTAAGGCATGGCTTGTAGCCAAAGAATTTCACCAAAATCCTGAAATTGATTACAATGAAACTTTCAACCTAGTAGTGAAGCCTCAAACTATCATAATTATTCTATCTCTTGTTATTTCTCGTGGTTGTTCTATAAAGCAATTGGATGTTAACAATGCTTTCCTTAATGGAAAGTTAAATGAGAATGTGTATATGACTCGGCGGAAGGATTTGCACATCCATACTATACTAGCCATGTCACTGATCAAGGCTCTTTATGGTTTGGAACAAGCTCATAGAGCTTGGTTTGATGAGCTAAAATCAACTTTACTTTAGTGGGGCCTTCTTGAATCAAAGGCTGACATTTCTCTGTTTACTTACACTAAGGAAAATCAATTTTTGGCTTTATTAGTGTATTTTGATTATATTATCCTCACAGGTCCTGATCCTAGTTTCATTCGTCGAGTTGAAAAGGATCTCAACACTTCTTTGCACTTAAGAACTTGGGAGAATTGCATTATTTTCTCGAAATTGAGGGGTACAGAGATCATACTAGTTTATTTCTTACACATTTAGAATATATCTCTGATCTTCTAGTCAAGAATAAAATGACTCAATGTAAACCATGTGCTACACCAGCCAGCACTAGTGTTTCATTGTCTACAACTATTGGTGATCCTTTGAAAGATATAACAAGCTATAGATGTGTCATTGGTGGTTCTCAATATCTCAACATGTTACGACCTGATATTGCATTTATTGTCAATAAACTTAGTCAATTTGTGCATTGCCCTACTTCAGTCCATTGGCAAGCTTGCAAAAGAGTGCTTTGTTATTTGAAGGGTAGCCTGGATATGGGTTTGTATTTACAACCAACCATAGAACAATGTCTTATTGGTTTTCAGATGCTGATTGGGTAGGTTCCTTGATGATACAAGATCCACAAGTGGGTATTGCATATTTTAAGACTTAATTTTGTCTCACGGAGTTCTAAGAAACAACATGATATTGCTAGATTAAGCATTGAATCTGAATATAGGGTTTTGCTACATACAACAACTGAAATCACATGGCTTCAATCATTGTTGAATGAATTACATGTTGCTTGCCCTTCTTGTCCTATTCTTGGTGTGATAATGTTGGGGTTGCTTCATTTGCTTCTAATCTAGTAACTCATGTAAGGACTAAGCACATTGGAATCGACATTCATTTTGTTGGGATAAGGTGTTACAACATCGTTAGAGGTTGGTATGTTCCAACAGAGGAAAAATTGTAGATGCTATGGCTAAAGTTCTTCCAGTTCTAGATTTTAATTTACGTGTGTCAAGCTCACTTTAGGAAAGTCCTTGTTTCCTTGTAGTAGTCAAATGTATAGGTGATGGTCAATTTAGAATCAGTTAGAAGGGTGTTAGTAGTTTGGTAGTTTTCTATTTATTGAGGTGTATTTACACTTGTTTTGTTAAATTACTACTGATCCCAAAATCTTCAATCATTTTTGAATGAATTACATGTTGCTCACCCTTCTTCTCCTATTATTTGGTGTGATAATCACGGGGCTGCTTTATTGGCTTCTAATCCAGTAACTTATGAAAGGACTAAACATATCGAAATCGACATTCATTTTGTTCCGGATAGGGTGTTACAACATTAATTAGAGGTTGGTATGTTTCAACAAAGGAACAAATTGTAGATGCTATGACTAAAGTTCTTCCTAGATCTACATTTCAGTTTTGTGTGTCAAGCTCACTTTAGGAAAGTTCTCGTTTAAGCTTGAGGGGAATCTTGAGACACATGTGGCAATCAAATGTATACATGATGGTCAATTTAGAATCAGTTAAAAGGGTGTTAGTAGCCTGGTAGTTTTCTGTTTATTGAGGTGTATTTACATGTATTTTTGTTAAATTGCCACTGATCCCAAAAGCTTAACCTATTAGAAAGTGGACTCAATATGTATATCAAACTATGATAGAGATAAGCAGAGATAAGAGATAGAATATTTTCAACATTCCCCTTCACTTGTAGGCCGCTACAAGTGTTAATTGTCTAATTGGATGGTAATGTGATAATAATAAGATTTGAACCTAAGTGTCTAAGATTTAGAATCTCAGCTACCATGTTAATTACTACTGATCTAAAAAAATTAAGCTATTAAGAAATGGATTCAATATGTATATTAAGCTTTGATAGAGATGAAAGATAAAATATTATCAATAGTTTTCTGTCACTAAGACAGTTGTGTATATACAGTTGTGTATATAAGGGTGTTACTATGTTATTACTCATTATTAATAAAATAATAGAATCTCTTTCCCTTTGTCTCTCACTTTCTCTCTCTCTCTGGTTCAATTCTTAGCTGTTCTTGATCAAGTTTGCTAAAATGGCAGAGACTGCTGTAGGCTTTGTTCTTAATTACCTCACTCCATTACTAACCGAAGAAGCAAACTTGCTGGGAAGCGTTCATTCTGAAGTGTTGGGAATCAAACTTGAATTAGAGAGCATTCAGTGCTTTCTCAAGGATGCTGATAAGAAGGCTGAATCTGAAGAAAACACTAGCCATGGTGTTAAATTTTGGGTCAAACAACTAAGGGAGGTGTCATTTCGCATAGAGGATGTTGTTGATGAATTCATTTCCTACTTGTCTCAACATCCTCGTCGTCAAAGTGGCTCCTTTGTCTCCGTCTATAAATTTGTTGGATGCATTGCAAAGCTTAAACCACGGCACCGTATTGCCACTCAGATACGAATCCTCAAGAAAGAAGTTTGTGAAATCAGTGAAAGAAGGACAAGATATGGTTTTCACACCCTTGGCGAAAGATCCGCAACAACACATACTGATGTTTCATGGTATGATCCTCGAAAAGCAGCCATATATCTAGAGGAAGCTGAAGTTGTGGGTATTGAATCTCAGAAAGCTATATTAAGTGGTTGGCTACTAGATGAACAACAATCCCAGCGAACTGTGATTTCAGTAGTTGGAATGGGGGATTGGGTAAGACAACTCTAGCCAAGCAGGTTTATGATTCAGTCAAAGATAATTTTGATTGTCATGCCTGGATAGCAGTGTCTCAATCGTATCAGAAGGAGGATGTACTAAAGAAAGTCATAAAGAAGTTCTGCGAGGGAAGAGAAGAACCCATTCCTGAGGGAATAGAAGCCATGGACGAGGAAGCACTCACTAACAAATTGAGAGAGTATCTACGTCAAAAGCGGTATGTTGTTAGCTTTGACGACGTTTGGAATGACCACTTTTGGGGGATATAGAGCATGCCTTACTTGATCATGGAAATGGTGCGAGGATCATGATCACATCACGAAAAATGAATGCCACAGATTTTTGCAAAATTTCAGCATTCGTCTATGTCCATGAAATGCAGCATTTGCCACCAGAGAAGGCTAGGGAACTCTTTTACAAAAGGGTTTTCAAGTCTGAAGAAGAGAGTCAATGTCCTGCAGACTTATTGAAGTTGTCTGACAAAATTGTTGATAAATGTCATGGCGTTCCGCTTGCTATTGTAGCAATAGCTGGACTTCTATCAACTAAAAGCAAGACAGTTGATGAATGGACAAAATTGCACGATAGTCTCAGCTCAGAATTAGTAGACGACCCTCATCTTGTAAGCATAACAAAAATTCTTTCACTCAGTTATAACGATCTACCTCACCACCTTAAATCATGCTTCATGTACTTTGGTATCTATCCGGAGGACTATTCCATTAGATGTTCGAGGATTATCCAACAATGGATTGCTGAGGGATTTGTGGAAGAGAAGAAGAATAAAACGTTGGAGGAAGTTTCATCCAAGTATTTGACTGAACTAATAAATAGAAGTCTCGTTCAAGTCTCAAGATTTCATCATATAACTGGAAAAGTCAGAGACTGTCGCGTCCATGATCTTATGCGTGAGGTTGTTGTTAGAAAAATGGAGGATTCATGTTTTTGTCACGTTATCTCTAAAAATCAGTCCACTTTTAGAGGACTAATAACTCGACGCTTATCATTTGTCCAAACTTCATTCGATATTCTTCGTAATGCAGATCAAAATTGTCAGGTTCGTAGTGTTTTAAATTTCAATACTGGAGACGGAATATTATTAGACATGTCCATTTTGATTACACAGACAAAGAATTTCAAGTTACTAAAATTATTAGATTTTGAAGATGGTCCGTTGACTCATGTTCATGAAGATGTTGGGAACTTATTTCATTTAAGATACTTGAGTCTTCGAAACAGCAAAATAGAGATGCTTCCAAGGTCTATTGGGAAATTAGTAAATCTTGAGATTTTGGATCTAAAGCATTCATTAGTTTTGAGCTACCAGGTGAGATTTACAGGCTTTGTAAGTTGCGACATCTTTTGGGGTACAATCGTGATTACGCGTCTTTTGGTATAGATTGGACAAAAGGTATAAAAATTAAAGGGAATTGGGTGCTTAAAATTCTTGCGAAAGTTGTACCTGGTAGAGATAAATGAGATTGGGATAATTAAAGAACTGGGAAAGCTGACGCAGTTGAGGAAATTGGGCATTTTTAAACTAAGAAGAGAAGATGGAAAGATTTTGTGCGAATGTATTGAGAAGATGGAACACCTTGAAACCTTGGAAGTAACTGCATTGAGTGAAGATGATTTCATTGATCTGGAATACATGTCATCTCCACCAAGATGTCTTCGTAGTCTCTGGTTAAAGGGTAGATTAAGGAAGTTGCCTGAATGGATCATGAAACTAAAAAATCTTTCAAGGATTGGCATTAATTGGTCAAAATTGAGAGATGATCCTCTGGAAATCCTTAAAAGTCAGCACAAGCTAGTGGAACTCCATATCGAAGATAATGGATATGATGGCAAGAAATTGCAGTTTGAGGATGGAGTGTTTCCAAGACTCAAGACTCTTCGGCTCAGGAATTTGAGTGGATTGAATTCAATAATAATAGAGAAAGGAGCATTGTCTAACCTTGAACAGCTTTATCTTGGGCCCAGCCCACATCTGAAGGAAGTTCCAATTGGAATCTGCCATTTAAAAACTCTCAAAGATCTTAAAGTCTTTGAAATGCCCGATGAGTTTTTGGAAGGCATGCGCCCGGAAGTTGTTGAACATATTCCATTAAGGTGTAGATTTTGACAAAAAATTGCCAAGAAGGTCATGATGTCAAGGTAAGTGCTATTAGCAATTTATTACTTTATTTATTTGTGCCGCACATTCATGTAATACTTGTTTAATTCATGCACTACTCTCATATGTATGACCACATATATGCTGCATTTATTAAATATATTCATTGACTAATGCTACTTCTGTGTCATGTTAACTAAGGCAAAAATAATTGAAGAGCTTTCAAGGAGTAATGTTGGCGGTACTTACATATAGATGGATCTCCGAGCTCTGTTGTTTATTTGTGGCACTCAAGGAGTAATGTTGTTTTTATTTGTAATTTTGATTGTTTGGTTGCTTATATATGGAGCAATTAATTCCGGATTTATAATTCTGGACTGTATATATAAAATAACATCCATGAACATTTTAATATTAGTATATAGATTGAACTTCTTGTATAATGCACCTTTTGTGAATATTGCATGCATGAACACATATAATTTGGTTGTTAGGCCATATGGTTCCACCACAAAAATTAACTTAATGTTATGAGCTGTGACGTCTTATCTTTGAATTTGTGAAATTTTACTTATTGTTCATGTATTTTAGAAAAATTTATAACTTTTCTTTTCTGTCTCTTAATTGGGTCTAAATGAAAAAACAGTACTAATAATATTCCTAATTAATTAACACCAAGATGTATATATATATATATATATATATATATATTTCATTTTGTCTTTTATCCGACTTTCTCTGCACGACCGCATATCCGACTTTCTAAACACTATTTTGAATGTAAATAACTAAGTGGGAATTTGTTTTCTTTTGCACTTTGTATTTTATATGTATGGTCTATTCTATGGACTCTTAAATACTTTTGTAGACCTTTTTTTTTTCTTTTTTTTATTTAATGTTCCTCTTTACGATCAGAAATTAAATTGCTTATTAATTAGCATTATTTGATGCTTCAATTTTAGATGTATATGGTATTAGTATGAAAGTAGAACCTTATTATGGTGTATTCTATGGACTTTTTAATACTTTTGTGGACTTTTTTTCATAAGGTTGTAGAACAATTAAAATTTGGAATTTTATTATTACATTTTTTAGCAAAATTCTCCAAAATGTTTGAAATTACTTTTAGGCTTTTGTTAAGGTTCACTAACCTCTTTTTATCAGAAATTAAATTGCTTATTAATTAGCATTATTTTGTGCTTCAATTTTAGATGTATATGGCTTTAGTAATAAAGTAGAACCTTATTATGAATTATATGAAATAATAATGTCAATACATTTTGGCAATAGCTAAATTAATTGAATTGGAATAAGTACACTTGCACTAAATATATTTTCAATAAAATATGATGACACGCATCTATCAGTAGACTCTTTTTTTATTTAAAAAGCGTGTTTATCTTAGAAAAATATGCATTTAAACAGGCTCTAAACCTCTTTATCAATTAATATCATTAGTATATGTTACAAAATGACAAGCATCATTTAAAATATATAAATATTATAAATAATAATACTAATAATAAGAAGATTAGTCACCAAAATCTATAGCAATTATTATAGAAGTTAACAAAGAAGAACTACCAGACTCATGATCCAAATACCCAGTTCAACATTATGGATCTTGCGCAATTGGAGAAAAACTGACCCATTAGTTCGCATTCTACTCACGTACAACTATTTTTGTTAGATTTTTGAATAGAAATTTAAATGTCTTAATTAACAATGGAATATCAATTACATTTTGAGCTGTTATTGCCAAAAAGATGCTGAGCAAATCACAATATAATATAGGGTCATTTGTGATAATATCCCATTAAAATTTAGAGAAATATGGAAGGTAATTTCTAAAACACAGAGCTTTTATATATATTATTTACTTTCATAAAATAAACAAAACTCTAACATACTATTCCTTTACCATTTGATGTCTTATTTACTATCATAAAAGTAAAAATGATAAAACAAATAAAAATAGAAAATTCAATATTCTAAGTAACTTATTCGGCCACAAAAATGTCCTTAAAAGAAAAAATGATATATCCAATTAATCTCGATATACAAAAGACAATATTCATCAAAGATTTTGTCAACGGAGATTTTAACCTTTACTTCATTCCAATTGACAATTGTCCCATTGAAGATACATTTTTAATTTTATCAAAAATAGATTGGTTTTGTTATTGTTATTATTATTATAAAGCAAAAAAGGAAGAAGAAGACCCGGAACAATCTTTCTCACTCAAATTCTTGTTGGTTTTAATGATCAAATCAGCGGAATAAAACCATAAAGAAAATTTCAAAAAAAAAATTTCTTTTATTTATTTATAAAACACTTTTGTGGCCAGATCTATTATAGATGCATATAGATTTAATTTTTAATAGTTAAAAGAAGAATTACCTAAGAAGTGATTGGGGCGAATACCACAATCTACCCTGCTTCACGGTACTACGATCTTCCTTGTCCTGTCTCCTACCAATTGAGCACGAGGCCTTAGGAATATTATTATTTTAATACGCTCTGCTTTTCTCAAAGATACGATAAAAATTTTATGTCAAACTTTCTTGGGGTTTCGCCTCACGTAACGCCCTTTAAAACCTAAAGTTATTGGGTTTCCAAAACCAAAAATAACTCTATTTTAAATTCTAATTAATTATCTAATAATTAATTATATATCTATCCATATATATATATATATATATATATATATATATATATATATATCAATTGGTATATATCTATACAAATCACGCTAACAACATTAACATATATATATATATATATATATTATATCTATATATAATATACACATATATTTTAAACATAATTAAATAATCATATTATTTAATTATTTAATTAATTCACAATTAACTAATTTACAACATTTGTAATGACACAAAAAATATATAATACAGAAAAAATATATTTTCCTGTATTACAAAAAATAATAATAATAAATTTTAAATTCAATAATTTTAAATTAATTATTCACATTCCATAAGTTCAATACAAGTATTTACGAGATGACAAGGACCATGGACCTATAATTTCAAGCTCCAATAAATTTGATAATTAATTAAACTCTTTAATTAATATATCTAATTTATTAATTCGATACTCCACTAAAAATTGAACTGCACTCTTGAAAATATAGATTAATTTACCCAAAATAAATATTGAATAGTCCACTGATTTAATCACTACATATAGATCAATCCTCCATAATTAGTTCATAATTAGAGCTAGGACTAAAAAAAAAACCGTTAACCTCTCTAATTACATCTTCATCCTCAAGTACCAACAATTCTATAATGAACAATAAATTCATAATCATATCAATGAATGAGTTTCTATTGTTCAAGACCTGAATTGTCACTTAAGAGAACTATTATCTAACTTCTATTCAGAAGGAATGGATTCCATATCTGTATCTATCATTCCCAGCTATTCACTTCATCATGTTTCCAAAATACAAGAATGTAGTTTATCATTAGTAATAAACCTTTTGAGTAAATTAAAACACAACGCCACAAATAGAGTCCATTAAATACCGATTAAGATCGCTCTATATATGATCATCATAATGACAAATATATATTCTCTATACTTAACGGATATTATAAGAGAATTAATATTTATCTGGTCCAGTCCTATATAATCTTATTATATAAAGTACTTCCATTAAATGTCACTACATTAACAGTCCGGATCAAACCGTTCCATTCTCAATAGTAATGGACCGTACTAGTAATTTTGCAAAATTAAAGATTCCAAAACTTTAATTATTAATTACGGACTAATTTTAAATTATTATCCTTAAACTTAATCCTCACATATATAACTCTTATATATAAAGTTTAAGGTCACATTAATAATCAAGGAATTTTCATGATATTTATAAAGTATTACAAATAATACTAGCAAAAAGAATATGAAAATCAATTTCTATTTTATTTATTATTCAGCAATAAAAAATACAATAAATATGCTTTTAGGGCACTATCCCTAACAATCTCCCACTTGCCCTAAAGCAAATGAGACATATTTCTCAATCCTAAACCTTCTAGATGACCCTCAAAACTTTTTGCAGGCAATGTCTTGGTAAATGGGTCAGCAAGGTTGTTTTCTGAAGCAATCTTTAAAACTGAAACATCGCCTCTATGCACGATCTCTCTAATCACATGATACTTGCGTTCTATATGCTTTCCTCTCTTGTGACTTCTTGGCTCCTTTGAATTTGCCACAGCTCCACTGTTGTCACAAAACAGCGTAAGTGGTTTATCCATATTCTAACTACTTCCAAATCCATTAGGAACTTAATGGCCAACACCTTCTTTAGCAGCCTTCACAAGCGGCTACATATTCTTCCATAGTAGAATCAGCAGACATGCTTTGTACCCAAACTATGGCTCCACCACCAAGAGTGAATACAGATCCGTAAGTGGACTTCGTATCCTTATCGATTGAAAATCGAATCGTGGTACCCAGTAGGATCAAATCCTTACTTGAGTATACAAGCATATAGTTTCTCGCTCTCCTAAGATACTTGAGAATATGTTTAACAGAACCCAATGATCATATCACGGGTTTGATTGAAAGCGACTAACTATACCCAGCATAAAATGTCGGGCCTTGTACACAACATAGCATACATAAGGCTTCCAATACGCGCATAGGGTACCCGGCTCATATTTTCTTCCTCTTGAGGTGTTTTTGGACACTGCTCTTTTGAAAGACTAACTCCATGACGTGAAGGTAAATTACCTTTCTTGGAGTTTTGCATCGCAAATCTTATTAATACCTTATCAATATACGATGCTTGAGATAACGCTAACAATCTGTTCTTACGATCTCGAATAATCTGTATCCCAAGAACATAACTTGCCTCTCCCAAATCTTTCATTTGGAATTGGTTAGCTAGCCATTTCTTTACATTTGACAATAATTCTACGTTATTCCCAATAAGTAGAATATCATCAACATAAAGAACTAAGAAGACCACCTTCTTATCCTTGATGTATTTATATACACAAGGCTCATCAACATTTTTATCAAAACCATAAGATTTAATGGCTTCATCAAATCTTATATTCCATGATCTAGAGGCTTGCTTTAATCCGTATATGGACCTATTTAGCTTGCAAACTTTTTGCTCTTGTCCTTTAACTATAAAACCTTCTGGTTGCACCATATAGATGCTCTCTTCAAGATAACCATTCAAAAAAGCTGTCTTAACGTCCATTTGATATATCTCATAATCAAGACATGCTGCAATGGACAAGAGTATCCGAATGGATTTAAGCATGGCTACAGTAAAAAGTCTCTTCATAATCGACTCCTTCCTTTTGGGTGTAACCCTTTGCCACTAGCCTAGCTTTGAAAGTCTCTACTTTCCCATCCACTCTCTTCCTTTTTGTAGATCCATTTGCACCCTATGTGTCTAACCTCATCGTAGATCTACTAATTCCCATCAATTAGAGTACATAGACTCCATTTCAAGGTTCATAGCCTCTAGCCATCTTTCTTTGTCGATCTTCCATTGCATTTTTATATGTCAATGGATCATTTTCTGTAATAGCAACCAGCCATTCCATCTTCTCAGAGCGGTGGTCTAATAACCCTCCCACTACGCCGAAGGTAATGCATCCTGCATAAAGATATGGTCTCCTCATTTTGTCTTTCGACAACGGTTGTCGGATGTGGTCCGATCTCATCGAAAGTAACTCTTCTATAACAACTTTACTTGAGGTTTATAATCATCATGTAATCATTTTCAAGAAAAGTAGCATTTGTCGATACAAACACCTTCTTTTCGAGGACTATAAAATAAACCTCCTCTTGTTCCCTTGGATAACCTACAAATAGGCATAGTTCAAGCGTGGTTCTAATTTTCCAGCTTTTCCTTTCAATACATATCTTTGGACACCCCATATGCTAATATGACGAAACTAGGTTTACGCCTGCTCCACAACTCTAAGGGTGTTTTAGAAACGACTTAGATGGAACTATATTCAATATATACATTGCACAAAGTGCATATCCCCGTAAAGAAGTAGGTAATGAAGAATAACTAAACATTGATCTCATCATGTCTAGTAGCGTTCGATTTCTCCGCTCGCAACACCATTTTGTTGTGGTGTGCGTGTGTGAAATGGGACAAAATACCATGCTCAACTAGAAAATCCTTGAACTCATTATCAAGATATTCACCTCCTCGATCCGATCAAGAGTTTTCACCACTTTACCTAATTGTTTTCAACTTCAGAAGAAATTCTTTGAACTTTCCAAAAGTCTCAGATTTCCTTTGCATTAGGTATACATAACCATACCTTGAATAATCGTCAATAAATGTGACAAAATATTCATAACCACCTCTTGCTTGTATGCTCATAGGACCGCAAACATCTGAATGTATTAGCTCGTGGTTCTTTGGCCCTTCGACCTTTTACTTTAAAAGATCTTTTAGTCATTTTACCTTCCGCACAAGATTCACAAACCGTAGAGTACCAACATTTAGTTCTCTTAAGGACCATCCTTAACCGCCTTTCTATCTGCTTAAGTTAATATGACCTAGTCTAAGATGCGAGGTATGTTTCATTGTCTTGAGAAATCTTTTGCTTTTGTTTTTCTATTGTTCAATTTTAAACATTTCAGTGTTAAGCGGTGAATTAGGTTTTGGTTTTATCATATAAAGACCGAATCCAAATATCCATACAAATATCCAAACCATTTTTGGAAATAATAACTGAATTACCATTAAAATTAACTTGAAACAATTGTTCAAATAAAAGTAAATGTAAATCAAATTTCTACGAAATCCGGAATAAAATAAACATTGTTCAAAACAAGAAATTTATTATTCCTAAAAAGTCTAACTTCTCCCAATCGCTTTAGCCGACACCACTGAATCATTACCCATCCTCATCAGAACTCTCCTCGGCAAGCTCTTCAAAAGAACTAAGCATACGAATGAAGAACAAACATGGTTAGTCGCCCCAATCAACTATCCAGGTGACAAATCATCTTCAACTAGACAAGCTTCTAAAACAAGTAAATCAAATTTACCTTTCTTTTGCTTGAGCTCCTCGAGATACTTTTACGCTTCTTCCGGCTCCATCTATACCGCGAATGGAAACATTTCCCTTTTGGTTTCGATGTTGTCTTTAGTGTTGTTGTTCTTATTCTTTTTGAACTTGCCTCCACCTGCCGACTTGCCCTTTCCACCAGTTTTGTTTTTCCTCTTGTAACTCTTACGAGAGGATTGACCCTTCAAAATATTTGCTTCAGCAACATTTGCTTCAGGCTTTTTCTCTTTCAATAAAGATTCAAAATTTTGAAGCTCATTCAACAATTGAGTCATATTATATTGCAACTTATTCATAAAATAGTTGCTTTTAAACTGGAGAAAATCATGGGAGAGGGTTTCCAAAATCATTCCCACCGAAGGCTTCATCGATAACGCCCATTAGTTTCAGCTGCTGATGTAATTAACCATTTTAATCACATGCTCTCGAACTGAAGTACCACTTCTCATCTTAGCATTCATTACAGCCTTTATAGCCTCATGACGCTGTTGATCAGAAGGTCGCCCAAACATCTGCTGTAAAGACTCCATCATCTCATGTGCAGTCTCCATATTCTCATGTTTAGTTCTTAGCACGTCAGACATGCCAGCTAGCAGATAGCATCGAGCCTTATTGTTGGCTTCGATCCAACGATCATATGCTTCTCGAACAGTTCGAGTTGCATTGGCAAGAGCATGTAATGGAGGACAATTCTCCGTGAGGACAAATTTATAGTTGTCACAGAGTAGTACGATATTCATATTACTTTTCCACTTGACAAAATTATCGCCGGTTAATTTTTCAGTTGCAAGTATAGCAATGATAGGATTGGTCATTTTGCTGAAATAAATAAATAAAAAATATCGCATAAATATCATAACAAAATTTAGTAAAGTAAACATGATGCATGATGCAAAATTACAATACCAAGATTATTCAAGTTCCAAGTAACGTGCCCGTAGGTAGGTCACAATACTTACTTTGAATAGAGACTTTCTCAATTAATAAATGTTAAACAAAATATCTCATATTTTCACACTTATTAATTACCTTCATTATTTAGTCAAGATATAATTAACTTATTAAATATATCTTTATGAGTGTAACCCACCACTTCGGATTCCATAGATTTACTCCAATAATTGCCTCCGTAGGGAAGGTCAAAAATTGAAATCCATCTAGGTTTCCTATCTCTTGTCAACCTTGTTACAATCTAAATGAACACCTTCCGTAGGGAGGACAATCAAAACGCCTCAAGTCCATTTAAATTGAGCGGTGTTGTACTAGTGGTAGAGTAGGTCATATTGTCATATAACCTTCTCCCACTCATTATTTTATCATATTTTACTAATCTTAATTAATTAAACAATTTAATTAATAAGATAAGTTATATTAATAAAATCTAATTTTATTAATCGATTAAGAATAATTATATATGACAACTTATTTTTAAACTCTTTAAAAATATATATACATAATCAATAAGGATGGTGGAATATTAATTTTAACTCTTAAAATTTTATCCACAAATCTTTTGAATTTAATCCAATTAAATTATTTCAAAACTATTTTAATATTCTTTTCTAATATAACATTAGAAAAAAAATATAAATGACAATTATATATATGCATGCATGTCATATTATATTATTATGAGTAGGCACTGCTTAAACTAAATGACATGTTATATGCATGATAAGTAATTATAATTTAACAGTCACAAAGTAAAACACAATTGAAATTTGACCGGTCCCCTTGGATATTTAAATAATTTACAAACCCTCCTTAAAAAAAATTAAAATAAATAAATTACAAAAGGTCTTTTTCATGACACCATCACGTGGGTTGTAGAAAACATCTTCATTGCTTCATCACGTGGGTCTTACTCAATTGTAATCTTCATGTCATCATCATGGGCATATCTTTTCATGACATCATCACATGGGAGCTAATTCAATTTGCGCTCACACACGTCTTGCTCTTGCCTGACTATCAGGCAAACATCCAAGCCCAAAAATATATTCAGATATAATATATATATATCTGAAACTTTTCATAAAAGCCGTGCCATGTATTGCAGCAGCCAGCAACGTGTTGTAACAAATGGGCTGCTTGCAGATCATGGGTCGCTGAAAGAGATTTGTGCAAATGGGCTGTGTTCTCAACAAAACCCATGCGTGATTTTTGGGTGGTGTGCGTATGAGGCCTGCGTCGAGGTCTGCTTAACAGCTTTCAGATTGTGTTGAACAAATGATCTCCGACTTGATCTTCATCGTTTACAGTAAATTACAAATAAAATCTTATATTTTACTGAAATATACTAACAACTTCTAATCTAAAAATAATAATAAATCCAAGGGAACCAACCAAAATAACGATCAAATTTCAATAAACCATTCATCACATGAAAAAATAAAATAACATACATCATATGCATATGTGCCTACTCAATCCATACAACAGAATAAATTATGCTTTCACAAAACATAATCATTAAATCTATATAGATCTAAAATCTGGCTCTGATACCAATTGTTGGTTTTAATGATCAAATCAGCGGAATAAAACCATAAAGAAAATTTCAAAAAAAAAATTTCTTTTATTTATTTATAAAACACTTTTGTGGCCAGATCTATTATAGATGCATATAGATTTAATTTTTAATAGTTAAAAGAAGAATTACCTAAGAAGTGATTAGGACGAATACCACAATCTACCCCTCAAGCTTCCTGGTACCACGATCTTCCTATGCGGTCTCCTACCAATGAATGTTGAAAAGCCTTAGGAATATTATTATTTTTAATACGCCTCGCTTTTCTCAAAACATGAGATGAAGTATAAAATTTTATGTCAAACTTTCTTAGGGTTTCTGTCTCACAGAACGTCCTTTTAAAAACCTAAAGTTATTAGGTTTCCAAAACCAAAAATAACTCTATTTTAAATTCTAATTAATTATCTAATAATTAATTATATATCTATATATATATATATATATATATATATATATATATATATATATATATATCAATTGGTATATATCTATACAAATCACGTTAACAACATTAACATATATATATATATATATATATATTATATCTATATATAATATACACATATATTTTAAACATAATTAAATAATCATATTATTTAATTATTTAATTAATTCACAATTAACTAATTTACAACATTTGTAATGACACAAAAATATATAATAGAAAAAATATATTTTCTGTATTACAAAATAATAATAATAAATTTAAAATTCAATAATTTTAAATTAATTATTCACATTCCATAAGTTCAATACAAGTATTTACGAGATGACAAGGACCTATGGACCTATAATTTCAAGCTCAATAAATTTGATAATTAATTAAACTCTTTAATTAATATATCTAATTTATTAATTCCATATACTCCACTAAAAATTGAATCGACTTTGAAAATATAGATTAATTTACCCAAAATAAATATTGAATAGTCCACTTGATTTAATCACTACATATAGATCAATCCTCCATAATTAGTTCATAATTAGAGCTGGACTAAAAAAACCGTTAACCTCTAATTACATCTTCATCCTCAAGTACCAACAATTCTATAATGAACAATAAATTCATAATCATATCACTAATTGAAGCTACATTGTTCAAGACAATCATTACTTCTAAGAGAACTATTATCTAACTTCTATTCGTAGGAAT
The DNA here is from genome assembly GCA_007844105.2 of Rhamnella rubrinervis. NCBI lineage: Eukaryota > Viridiplantae > Streptophyta > Magnoliopsida > Rosales > Rhamnaceae > Rhamnella > Rhamnella rubrinervis. The sequence goes on along the minus strand of CM017574.2, from coordinate 20,771,576 downwards.
GGATTCCATATCTGATCTATCATTCCCACTATTCACTTCATCATGTTTCCAAAATACAAGAATGTAGTTTATCATTAGTAATAAACCTTTTCGAAAATTAAAAACACAACGCCACAAATAGAGTCTTAAATACCGGATTAAGATCGTTCTATATATGATCATCATAATGACAAATATATATTCTCTATACTTAACGGATATTATAAGAGAATTAATATTTATCCGTCCATTCTATATAATCTTATTATATAAAGTACTTCCATTAAATGTCACTACATTAACAAATCGGATCAAACCGTTCCATTCTCATAGTAATGGACCGTATCTAGTAATTTTGCAAAATTAAAGATTCCAAAACTTTAATTATTAATTACTGACTAATTTTAAATTATTATCCTTAAACTTAATCCTCACATATATAACTCTTATATATAAAGTTTAAGGTCACATTAATAATCAAGGAATTTTCATGATATTTATAAAGTATTACAAATAATACTAGCAAAAGAATATGAAAATCAATTTCTATTTTATTTATTATTCAGAATAAAAATACAATAAATATGCTTTTAGGGCACTATCCCTAACAATTCTCACTAACCAAATAGCGACATTCTTCTCGAAATCATCAATGGCTTCTCTAAAGAGCTCGTCCGCACAACAAATATGTAAACAGGAGACGAACCCAAACCCCAAAGCCTATGCTCTTTTAGTCATAGACGTCCGAACTACTTCTCCTCCATGGCTACTCCTATTCCCCAAAACATCCTCACCACCATCTAGCTCGCCAACATGCCTCCATCCCCATCATCTTCACACGCCACTGCACAAGTTACCCACTAACTACGGCATGCTTGGCGAGTGGTGGGATGGTGCGCCGAACTCATGCTGGAGCTTGACCGGAACCTGGAGGTCAAGGTGGTGGAGAAGAATGCATACAATGGGTTTAAGGGCACTTGCCTGGAGATGCTAAAGGAGAGGCATGGAGGAGGTGATCGTGATGGTTGCAATGACAAACATGTGCTGTGAAACGACAATGTGTGATGCGTTTTGAGGGTGTTTAGGATTTCTTCTCTATGGATGCCACGGCAACGGCGGATTAGGAGCTTCACAAAGAGACGTTGAATAATTTGGCATATGGCTTACTTGGTTGACTGTCAAACGCTTGAAAGGGCTTTTGGGAATTGAATATTGCACTGATAATATTGTAAAGGCTTTATCATCGATGTAACACCCTTTATCGAGCCCGGAGACCCAACTAAAGGAATGTTACAATAAAATACTTTCAAATAAACTATTAAAAATGGTTCCTTTGAACAAAACTAAAGCATGAATAAAAATTTTCTTTACTCTTTAGGATACTTTAAATCTCTAAATTTTAAATAAAACCAATGTGTTTTAAAACATCAAGCATTTGTTGTTTTCAATAAACCCACAACGTAAAAGAATTATCTAGATAATCAAAGTTTTACGGTGGAGAGGTGATCTTTAGCTCATAGTCCCGGATCGGAAGAGTTTGAGGCGCACGCCTACCATCACAACGCCGCCGGCCTCCCAGGGTACATTGCTATCCGCCTCCCCGCACTTTAGGCTCCTCAGTCGAAAGAACAATTTGTCCCTTATACTTGGGGACACCAGATTGAGCCAAGACAAGTCGCCCAGCTCGGGGAAGGGGAACATCTAGTCAAGGGTGTGAGAACTGGGGAGAGTCACTCCTCCGCCTCCGGTGGCATTTGGTGGCATAGAGCCGCTCAAGAAAAACTCCACGCGAGCTCTCGTTAGGAGCACTCTGGGGATCCACCCAGGCCACGCTACCAACTCTTCTATTTCGAAATAGAAAAGGGAGATGGTCAAGAAGGCGAAACCAAGATACCAAGAGGCTACATGCCCACCGAGCACGACTCTAAGGTACATACCAAGAAAACCCTTACCCTCTTCTCTACTCTACAGCTTCCCTAGTACCCGAAACCAAAAACATACCCATCTCTTCCCAAAAATCCTTCCTAATTTCCTATGACCCCGTGCCAAAAGGAAAAAAACAAACAACACACAACCAAGATGGTAGCCAAGCAAAACAGCCCATCAACGTGAAGAAAATAAAAGGAATTAGCACACTTGTTTGTTCGACAATGAGATGATGCTGAAAGGTAGAGCATCGGAAATTTGAGAAAGGGAAAGGCAAAGGAATGGGAAAAATGGTAGGTACAAACACGGTAAGGGGAGAAGAGTGGGTTACCAAATGTGGGAGAAGTAAAACTGCTCCTCACAAAAAATTTAGGATTTTCAAAAGGGAAGTGATTTGGACCTTGGATCATGCGTGGAGCATCAAATGGTTGAGAAACATTGCCAATCACCAAATTTCTATGAAATCTGCCATCCAATTTCAAAATCATGATCGGATGGCTGGAAAAGAATCGCAAAAGCCTCGGGGATGATGCACGGTGCGGCGCATTAAATGTGCCAACACGCGGTCGCAACCCTACCGGCTCCCACCGTTCCACGCCTAGGTCGCACGACGCGTCGCGCTAGATGTCACGCATGAAGTCGAGGATCGAAGGAGCTAAAAGTCCATTCACCTTCCCAAGACTCACCGCACTAATCCACATAGGGGCAACCTGACGTCCACCTGATACATAAAAAATCAATGACGTGTCCAGCCAGCTTGATGAAGAGCTCTCTCAACATTGCCATGACCACCCGAGAGCTAGAGCACGCCAACCCGAAACAACTCCAATCCGTGAGTTACTAGCCTCCTAACTTCCAAGTGCCTTGAAGTTAAGAGGCTAGGGGGCATCTGTTATGGGTAATTATTTTGGACTTCCATCAACCCAGGCCTAATGAAGCCCAATCAAATGGAAAAGCCCCATGTACTTAGCCCAACATCTGGCCCATGTTGAATAGGAAACCTCCCAAAAACTTCCCTCCTGGTTGAGCAATTAATGCTCCCAACTACCCCTTATCTGATGCATTTAATGTGCAGCAGAATTGGCTGCCTAGCTGGAAGGAATCTTTCCCAAAATGAGCCAGCAAGCCACCTGAGCAGAAAATACTTGGAGATGAAGCAACCTAAGAAGGGAAAGTCACCACCAAAACCGCTGCCATCTAGCCGTTTGGTTCATGCAGCAGAAGGCATCGCCATCCACACTTGAAAAGGCTGTCTGGGATGCCCACATGGCACCTTCTCACATGCTGAATCTCTATAGTGTCAGCCAAGTGGCCAGCTGGCCTCATCCAGATTGGCATTGGCAGGAAAGCCACTTTCACCCTCAATTCAGCTAAGGAAAAGCTGGCTGCATCTCACCCATTGAGCCACTACACGTGTCACTCATCCAAACGCCCAAAAGGAACTATATAAGCTTTAAGTAAAATGAAAGAAGGGTCTTTTGGCTTGTCTTCTCCACTCCAAACTAGAGAGAGTTTTTCTTTGGCCCCCAAATGTGAGAAACATCCTCTGGAACTCCACAAGAGCAGAAGAAGTGTGAGTTGGTTACTCACTCACCTTCCACAAGCCTTAAGCTCCACTTTTCTCTTTCTTCCTCTTCACAAGCTATTTCATACTTTGTTTAACATTCTCCATGTGTCAAACCCTGACTTGGGCATCGAGGGCGCTGTGCATCAATGCCTGCCTCCACTAACCCCATTGTCTTTCTTGAAGTTTAACATTTGGAGCTCGAGGATGCAGGCGACCTGAAGAGTATTTCCAGTGAGCTGCGCTGCTAAACCTACGTACCGGCAACCACACAGCAAGTTTCTTTTCATTTTTGGCATTTCCAACACAAGGAGAGGAAGATTTAGTCTAACAAAATCCACGTCCAAAATAGGATATTTTGGAAATTTTTGAAAAACTCAAGGGTATTTAGGTCATTTTGCATGTAAAGGACTTAAATGGGATTTTTAAAAATATTTAAGGGCACTTTGGTCATTTACATATAAAAGCCATAAATGAAATTTCAAAAAAGATCAAGGACATTTTGGTCATTCGACATGTGGGGATGTAAATGGAATTTTTGAAATTGTTGGGGGTATTTTTGTCATTTTTCATTGTAAGGGTATAGTTGAAAATACTTGAAATTGAAGGGGTATTGTGGTCTTTTCTAATTTCCAAGTTATTTAAAGATATATATATATTAAATTGCTATTTGTTAATTAATATATATATATATATATAAATATTTGCAATTACTATTATTTATATTTTCATAAATCCAATTAAATATATATGTATTTGTGGAATAATAAATATATATATATATATATATTTTATGTACGTATTTATTAAATATACTTAAATGTGGTTTGTATAGGTTTATGTATAAAAATAATACATTACGTATTAATTAGAGTATTAAGTTAATATATTTATATATGTGTGAGTAAATTTATATGTGAGGTATATATATAAGTATGTGTATGGATAAATTGTATTTATGCATGTATATATGTATAAAATATGTGTATACATATATGAGTGTGTATATGTGTGTTTGTGTATATATATGTGTATGCTAGTATGTATTTATATGTGTATTTTATATATGTATTTGTGTATGTGTACATGTAACTATATATGTATTTAAATTATATTTGTGTGTATATTTATGTATATATAAAATGTGCATACATATATGGGTATGTATATATGTGTTTATATATATGGATATATGTACATGAATGTGTATTTATGTGTGTATATTTCTATATACGTATTTATTTATATATGTGTTTATAATTGTGTCATAAATGCATGTGGTTGGATAGATCCGTATGTCTGGAATGGATGAAATTTAGTAATTCCGTTGTTTTATCGAAGGTAGAATGGTAATTAGTCATTTACCTATTAGGGAGTATTTTGGCAATTATTTCATGTACTCGAGGATTATCATGGTAATTATCAAAGTGATTAGTGGAATTTCGTAATTATATCGATGTGGTTGGCGATTTGTAATCGTTGGTTTGAACAGGGGCATTTCGATAATTACTGGGATAAGATGGTATGGTAATTATGCGCTTTATTGCGTTGTTGGTTGGATTTATGCACTGTGGCATACGCATTCATTTACATAGAACAATTCATGAGGCATATTGTGTTTATATGAAATGATAGATTTTTCCTCGAAAGTTTATGTTTTCAAAATAGTTGCTCAAATGAAGGTGCATGGTGCACAAAAAGAAGGAAGGTGTACGCTTTTAAATCTTGTTTTAATAGCTATGTGAATAACCCACCACACAAGAAGGTGGGTCGCCCAAATAGTGTTTCATCCGCTTACCACAAGAGGTGTGGTGTTTTATGTACGAAATACTGAAAGAGAGTGGGTTATTCAGTTTAAAATAAAGAAGGAAAAATGATAGTTTTATGTGTATGGTTGGACACTATATGACATGGCGTTGGCATATGTATTTGGTTGCCTACTGAGTGATTTATCACTCAACGTTGTCTGCTATTGTGTGTGGCAGGTAAATCCAACCAGCAGTATGGCTTGGTGACTGTGTGGATATGAGGAGGCATGGCATAGTACAGTGTTCTTCCGTATTTTGACTTTAATATTTTAGACAAAGATACTCTGTGTGTATTTTTAAATACTCTTTTTCCTTTACGGTGTGAGTGTGTATACTTTGATCTGTTTTTAAGTATTACTGTTTGTGTTGTAATTGCAAAACGATCTCAAAGAGTAAAGGAAAGTTTTATTATTGTTATGTTGTCAAAAAATCATTTTTAACCAGTCAAATTTATAAAAAAAAAAAATAAAATTTATGTTGTTATTACACCTTGCTCGGGAACGTATGCTCGGGTAAGGGGGTGTTACATTTTCTCTTTCCTGAAAATTTAATATTTTAAAACAAACTGCTTTTTAGAAAAATATTCGTAAGACTTTTTTATATCACATGATGTTTGAGTCTAACTCTTCTTACTCACATTGGAGTTAACTGCCCATTGACAATTGTCATTTTCCCAGCTGTTCGCTGACAAGCTTCAAGAAAACCCTTTTTAATTCCTATCATTTAGAGGAATAGCGTAAGTGAGAGTACAAGCTAAGAGATTGTCAATCCACCACCACCACATACACTAATACGTTCGCATGTGCCCATGCGAGAATCCAATTCTCAACCGACTAGCCAGTGAGCCTTCTACTAAATGATACACACATATCACATATCATAAACTTCAAATCACATCTCATTTTTGTCTACGTATACATGGCCATAATTTTTTCATTTCAAAAATATTCATCTTTGAGAAAATCAGTTTCATTGCACAAAAACCAAGTTTCTATTTCAAAACTATTTTCATGCAATGCATGTATGTATGATCTACCTAGCAGTTCCACACATAGTTTATAACAGAACACTATCACCATCAGGCCAGTACAATTTCAATATATTATAAATCACAACTAGAGTATATTGAACAATACTCATCTCCATTTACAGGAAAGTGTGCATAATTGATCAATCACCAATAATCACCAATCACATTATGTCATTGTAACATTGATAAATCCAAATATACTATCATTGCAATTTAACTTGTCAATCTAAATAACAAAAATATTATATTAAAATGTCATCACTACTTCACATATACTTATATATATAAATAATCTAATCATGATTACACTATTTAAGTTTAAATATTTTAATACTAGTAAGCATTATAAATAAAGTGAATTATCAACTAAATTAAACCCATTTATGCATACACCACAATTTTATAAAAACCACAACTCACTCATTATAATTTGGATTTTCATGATTCAAAAGCTAAAATGACCATGACTCAATATAGTTTAAAGGAAAAATATGTCATGAAAAAAACATTATAATCCTTTCAAAAATGGTGAAACTCATGGGTCCAAGTGCAAGATCTCTCGAACTTCCTTAAAACAAACGATTTTGTAAAATGCATAACACAGTCAATTCAACTCCAATTTGTGAAATTCTAAAGCCAAACTAACCATGACTCTCTGTTGTTTAGGGAAAAAATATGGCTTGAAAATAAATAAATAAAAATTCAAAACCCTTCAAACATAACCAAACCCGTAGATTTAAGTACAGAATCTTCTCAGAACTTCCCATAAAACAAACAATTTTGTAAAATCCATATCTCACTTATTACAACTCCAATTTAAATGATTTAAAAGCCAAAATGTTTAGAACAAACTCAAATTTTTAGAGTAAACATTTCAAAAATTTTGGATAATAGTAATCAAGGCATGCATCCAGCCAAATGTTAAAAAATTTCAAAACAACTCTAGACCAACACAACACATTAACCTATAGCAATCAACAAGCCTAGATCAAGCTTTTACTCTATCAATCCATACTCTCATCATCACCAACATAAGAAACAGCAATCATATCACACCATTTCAGAAAGAAAACCACAAGAAACCAAAAGTGTTTGCATGCATGTCAAGAACCTAACCAAAAATCTAGTTCAAGTTCACATGCAACATACTTCAACCATAGGAATGGAAACCTACCTTGTCAAACAGTAAAACAACTTTTAAAAGCCTTGAGAGTGAAGAGTAAAGTTGGGATTTCACAGGAATGGTGCCTGGCCCCTTGTCTCCTTCCCTTCCTCTTTGAAACTTCTCACTTTTCCCTTGAAAATTCCTTCTTCTCCACACCTTCTCTCTGGAATCCAAGAGCAAACTCTCTCCCTCTCTAGACTCTCTTGGCGGTTATAATGAATAAAAAATGGATGGTTTATGGGCTGTTGGCTAACTTTTAAAAGGGAAGGTTAACTGTAGTTAAAATAATTCAACTCATGTTTAAAACAAACAATAATTAATAGATATAGTAATAAAATAATAATAAGTAGGGTGGGGTTTATAAATAAAATGATAATATTTTCAAAAAAGCCCATCAATGCTTTTTTTTTTCTTATTTAACAAACCCAATATATATAAAAATAAACAAATAAAACCTATCAAGAGCTTTATTGGTCGAATGTAGGTGGTAGTAAGAGGAAAAGATATTTTTATTTTCAATTGTATTGTGTTAAGTATATAATAAAAATAAACCATACTTTAAATAAAATAGGGTAATAAATAAATCCATGACTTGTTGACCAAGAATACAATTAGCCACAATATCGAAAAATTTAGTGACACAGTCCAACACCGATTTGTTAGCACTGGCCCTAGTCTGGCCTTAACTTGGCCAGAGTCAATCACAATAGAAAGTCAACAACACATGATAAATACTAACAACAATAACAAAATACAGAGTCGAGTATTATAGTTTGCCTTTTTCACCAAGATAGAAATGAAACCTTAGTCGCCTTGGTTTAAGGAAAATCCCAAAGTTAGTGCATCCTAATTTGGTCATATAGATCTAGGAAAGTATCCAGTATTAACTATGGAGTGAACTTTTTCTTTTGGAACCCTTCTTAACTCTTACCACATTAAAGTGAATGGAATCCGTTCTGAACTATCGACAATGGACCGCTGCTCGGCTCTCCTCATGTTCGAGCCGAGCCTATTCCAAGCTCAACATCAATGCCCCTTCCAAAGGACCTCCTAACCATCCGAACTGAGCCGTCATATGGACTCCATACTGAATAGTTTGGTTCATCCGATTGATCTAATAGGCCTTGCTGTTCCTCCACCTTGGGTTCAATCAACCTAACTCTGGGAATTTACCCATACAAGTACATAGTTTATCTTAAGATTTACAAATTTAGGTACATAGTTTATCTTAAGATTTACAAATTTAGTTTGTATATAATATATAATATGGAATGTTTACATAATTTGATTCAAATTTAATAATTCACACATTTATAAACAAAAATATGTCTAGCGTAGTTTCACCAAAATTAAAAAGATAAATAAATAAATAAGAAGGTATGCCAAATGCAATTACTACATAAGAGCAATTAGTAATTACAAGTCTATATAGACATTTGTTTGAAGGGAAACAAAATAATATGGCCAGCTAGATTTCATTTACCAACTTGTATGCACACTCCTTTAAAAATAAAAATCTAATAGAGATAAGTAAATCTTGAAGTAAGCCAATTAAACACTACTCTAAAACCCTAACGATAACATAAATTTACAAGGAAATTAAAATTAAGCATTGTAAATAGAACATCTAATAACTAACCAGCGTTGGATCAACTATAGCAGCCGTTAAATCTTCAACATCGTGACTGGAGCTAGCGCATGTGAAATTTAAGAAACTCTTCACCTTATTTAGCACCACAAACACAACATTTTCGAAGGCAAAACCACAATTAATTATACAATTCCAGACAATTTCAAGATATAATCTAATTTCAATCCATATCTCAAAAGTTTGAGCTTTTGAAAATAATGTTGTTGAATTGTAATTTAATATAATATCAGAGCGGCAAGTCATGTGTTATTAATTAACAATAATAAACTGAAAAAAAAAGGACAAATACCTTGTCACATACCACTTCTCTTCCCCTCAAAGAACTGAGTTCTTGGGGATTAATTTCAATGTCAATGCTCTTATCAATATTTATGCTCCCAACTGAAAATTTTACTTTGAAAGAAAATTAATTATTTTTCACTCTCAAATGCATCTAATTCTAAAAGGCCAAAAAACATGCTTAAATGTCAACACAAAATTAATTAACACTACAAAATGCTGGATTAATGTATTTGGACTAAACAAGCTTGTTAGATTAATCAGCTCTAGTGCATAATCCAATTGTTAATTTGTTATATAATGGAATTATCTTATTTATATCATCCATACAACTAAACTTTAAGCCTCTCTTTTAACCAAAAAAATAACTTTAAGCCTCTCAAAGTCACCAAGTCAAAGACGATGAAGTAAGCAATATTGGTCCAAGTCTTAACGTACGAGTCACGCAAATTTTGTATGACAAAAATTAAGAAATGTAGAGAAATATAACAACAATAGCTACCCAACAATATTAATATATAAATATTGCAATAAAACTAATATGTTGTACTATATATCTATAAGAAGATCTGATCATTGTGCTTCAAAAATTTATATTGCCTAATGGGGAGGTTATCGTCGTGCTTCCTTGTGTCGTTTCATATGTTACTGAAACTTACTTTGTTGTCTGAGATTGTGTTTGCTGACTCTTTAACTTCTTTGCAGCCATCTTGCCATGATAATGAAAGGTCTGTACTGTTGCAATTCAAGGAAAGCTTTGTGATTGCTAAATCAGCTTCTTCTTATGAAGGTGTTTATCCTAAGGTTTTACAACGGAATACTAGCAACTGCTGGTCATAGGATGGAATTGAATGTGATGAACAAACTGGTTATGTGGTTGGCCTTGATGTTAGTAGTAGTTGTCTCTTTGGCTCTATCAACTCCACCATCACTCTATTCAGCCTAGGTCATCTTCAGTGTCTTGATCTCGTTGACAATCACTTCAATTTCTCTCACTACAAAAAAAAATTGAATTAGTCACGAACTCAAAAAACGTACCTGATAATTAATTAGTTATGATTTTTGTGCCTCAATACCATATAATAACGAATTTTTTCAGAGATCGCTTGTAACTAAAGGACCGTAATAGATTAGTAATAAATCACGAAAATTGTCATTTCGTGACTAAAGATAATATCTTTACTTACGACACATGTTTCAGAACTATACAACACCTTTACTTATGAAAATTATCGTTACTAATTAACAATTTTTCCGTGACTGAATAGTCATTTCAGAACTAATTAGGATCCTAAATGATGATCAAGTAGCCATTTAGTTACAAAATATTCTATTACTTATGACCACTCTTTCATTATTATTTGATTAATTGTTACAAAATTACAATTGTAACTACATATTAGTTACAAATTTATATTTGTATGCGTAAACTGTAGCTACGATTATAATTTCAGAACTAACATATTAATTGCAGTAATATAATTTGTAACTCTCATATATTTAATAAAGATTTTTTTTCAATGAAATATGAAAAGTTACAATTGTCATATACATATCATTTGTTACAAATGCTTAATCTTGTCGTTGTTTTTATTATAGTTACAATATATATATATATATATATATATATATATATATGATTGCTTAATAATAGTTACACTTATCTTTATAATTATTATTCCAAAATTATACTATATCCAATTTAATTCATTAAATTAATTTTTAATGAATTAATATTGGTTACCCGAACACAACACAATCGACAATGCATAATATATAGACTATACTTGGATTAAATCCATAAAATATTATAATCAATAGAGAAATCGCTAATTGAAGCACCATACAACATTAAATCTATACTTAGAATAAATCCATGAGCAATTGTCATCATCTATACTTGTCTCGCTAAAACTAAAATATCATATAACAATTAGCTCGATATACTTGAGCAGACTAAATCCTAATCGGTGTTTAACACAATTCCAAACATTATCAAGAGAATCAAGTATACATGGTCTTTTCTTCAACTATGACTCAAATGTAAAGTTTAAGGAAAACCAAAGGCATAATTAGAGTTTCCATATAACATATATTATACCTAATCCTAAGTGGATACACGATAGTTCCCAAGTGTCTTACCAAAATATGTTGTATATCCATAGACCAAAATAACTTCCAAAAACATTTCCATATGCACCTTCCTCATATTCTCCCATCAATCATCTGTATATTAGATAGATACCGTGGGTTCAGCTACATTTTGGAATTGAATGAATCATAATAATTACCAAGGACAAATCTATCCCATTATATTAAAGTTTATAAGTCACTCACGCTTGTTGTTTTTGTCATGCATAAAAGAAGACAGTGAGCTGCTAGTACTCCACCCTTGTTCCTCATAATGATGTCTAATATCATCCCACAATCTTTCATATAAGGATGCTTCCATTCCATCTTGACATGCTTTCAACTAGGCCACTTCCTAAAGCCTTGGGGTAATCTAAAAGTACTAGTTAATGGCAAAAAATTAAACAATTAGAAAATAAGTACCTCGGATCCAAAGTCAAACAAGTTCCACAATGTTATTACATTAGAAATTGAAAGTAAATACACATTTACCTCAAAGTGTCAGGTTTATCCATTCAAACCAATCCCCCTATCTAGCTTATTACAATGCTTCTATTTTTTGGACCCTGTTTTCAGGTGATTGATCTTGGTACACAAAGAGTACTATAAGAAGGTAGTGACTTGGTTGAGGAACAAGTTATATAATGTTGAAGCTAAAGCAAGATTGTCAAGAGCTGTCTACTTGTTTAGCATTAGGAGCTATGATTATTTAAGCCTTTTCTTGACCAATTCCACTATGTTGAACTACTACAACAAATCACAATACATTGGGATGGTGATTGGGAACTTGACAAGTGCTATCAAAGTAAGCATTATTTTTTCATAGACGCTCACTAATGTAGTAGCTTAATTTAAAGCTTTGTTGGGTGAGTATTAATGGTTTTCATTTTGGTAGGAAATACATACAAAAGGAGGCAGAAAATTTGGGTTCATCAACTCGCTAGGCGGTGTACACCGTGCCTCAAAATTATCAAACCGAAAACAATGATAGCTGCTAGAAGAAGTTACATCACTGGAAAATTACACAACAAAGCTCTTTCAAAGCTTCTAATAATGCTACAAATCAGCTGATGGGTTTCAAATACTCACTCTACGACTTGAACAAAAATCTAAGAAAAGAATGAAACATCCACACAAATATAGTAACTACTACACTCTTGGCTCTTTTGCACATCATCATCTAACGATTCTAACACATGGGCCTCTAATTACTACCTGATTTTTATTCGAGGTTAACTATATGCCCGGCCATAGCATGTTAGAATTATCAAGGAAAAGAGAGTCCAACTGGACTTCTTTGAGTTAAAGCTACCTAACCTTTATTCCAAATCCAAACAAAAATGGTTCAATGGGCCCAAGTCAAACTCACCAGCCCTTTGTATATTTAAGTCTCTGGTTAAATTCTAAGAAATCTAGTTCTAGTTGTATCTTACATTTGGTTAGTTTTCAAGTTTTCCTATAGACATTGAACACAAAACTTCAACAGGGCAAAATTAAGGCATGGGTTTTAGACATTTTTACCAAAATAATTAATTAAAGAAACTTCATTATAAATGTAATAAAGTTGCAGAATAATTGTTGAAATTAAAAGGGCAATTTGTTTGTTATGAATTTTTAAAGTTAGAGAGAAGGGAAAGAATTATGTTGTAGGACAGGGCAGTACAGAGGGGTGTTCGGTGTGGAGGATGCTAGATCAATATAATTTGGAATGAAAATTCCAAAGCATAATCTAAGGTCTAAAGAAACAAGGAAACTTACTAGAATAGAGATTAAAAAGAGTACCAATACATGAGAGTAACAAATATACAGATATATATTTACCAAAAAAAAACAAATATACAGATATATAGTTTAGATAAGATAAAAACCATAAGAGAAATGCACATATATGGAAAAGAACAGAAAAAAAGAAGAAGATACATACAATCATTCCAACATGTGCACAGAGATAGAAGTCATTGTTATGTGGATGACAAATTTTATTGTTTATGATGGTACCTGGAGAAACAAAATTGCATGAAGTATGGGTCATGTTTAACAAATAGAATTCCCTCAATGAACATAGAGAAGCCTACTGGGTGGAACGTTGTCAGGAGAGCCAGACTAGAAGAATTTTGCATGGTGATTTTTCTGAGCAACAATCACCGTAAATTTGGGTGACCAATTCTCATCAAGAAATTTACACTGAAAATACACAAGATGTTAATTTGGGTGACCAAGTCTAGAGGGAAATGTTCAACTCTCAAAACCTCAATAACTTGATCCAGTTCCATGTTCAAAACTTGGTTGAACTGATACTCAACGACTCCATCCCTAAAATTAGAATACATAATCAATCAACAATAGGAAAGTAGGTAAAGGACCAAGTGAAGATACAAGTCAAAAGTTCAAAAAGCATTGTGCAAAATATACTCCCATTATCCCCAAATATACAAGCAAAGTAAATAATTGGCAACATGAAGTTGTTAAAGCCACAAAAAAATGAAATAACAAAATAAAAAAAAGAAAATTCAAAATCAATTCATGCACAGAGATTAACTAGTAGTAACACAGCATATAAATATTTCAGCTTACCTATACATCAGGACAACACATTAAGATAATAGATTTGGTGATTCTCACCTTAGTTTTCACACTAGCAATTCCCACTCACTGTTTGGGTCAATGTGTTTATATTTATAGTTCTCTAAACAATACAAGCTTCAAAGTCCAGTTGCCTACTCAAATTTCAGATCCTAGACTGGATACATAACTGAATATGACAATCTGATCAGGTTTTCGCTTCCCAGAGCTAGTATAAAACTCTAGCAGAAGCTCCCTGAAATCGAAGAAAACACCATCATACAGGCAGTTGGAAAAATACCACATATAATGCTTGTATGAGACAAAAATTAACCACTCCCTAACAAAAACTGAGAGAGAGAAGAACAACTTGTTCCTTGTTCAATCAAACACCTTTAAGATTATATATCTCACCTCATTATACCATCATCCTTAGTATCAGAGACTTTCTTATACAATGAATCTATCATTTCCACCTTAGGTGATTGAGTACGAACAGATACCCTATACTTGAAAATCAGTGGCCATTGCCTGGAGCTGAAAACCTTCTATTTCAATACCAAGTATCAAATCAATAAGTACATATATACTTTTCCCCGTGGACCGCAAGTAACCACAGGGGAATTAACACTAACTTTTAGGTATAGAATTTTCACAATAATATTTGTTTTTTCGAGGTGCATGCATGCATGCAAGGTCTTGAACAAAACAAAATAAAAAAATTAGGAAAAAAGGCAAAGAAAGGAATAAAAATTAAGGTAGAAACACATTAATTATTCTCTGCATTTAAATAATTAATTAAAAATAATCATCATGTAAATGTATATAGATAGGGGAAGGCAACTAGTGAATGAGAAAAATCCAAATAGAGAGAGGAGGGAAAGACTAGAGTGACCCCAAAGAAACCCTACATACGCTACCCTAAGATTAATGCCCGGACATAGACATCTCTATTTGGGAACAGAGCAACCCATGCTTATCATTTCTTATTATTGCAACAGACACAAGAATTTTATGTAATTATTAATGTTATTATGACAAATCAACATTATCAAGTTTATAATACTGAAACTATATATATAACTCCACACATGATTAGGCAAAGGGAGATTTAAATTAAATTCATTTACTTGTTTTTATAGTTAATTTTTTATTAACAATCTACGGGAATGCAAATATTGGATATTACTTGGCTGGTTTGTTTCGAAGTTTATAATTCTTACTATTTTTCCTCGAGTCCAAACACTACTTACAATGTGATTAATAATTGTAAGCACTCAGCAAAATAAATTAAATTATTATAAACATCAAACAAACAACTACTACACGTGTAGTAAAAATACTAGTAACAGAGCAAAAGGACATAAAGATTACACCAGCCAAATGCAATTAAGCTGTGGAAAATGGACACGGAATTGAAGTGGGGCGTACTGGTGATTTGTCCACCCCACAATAGGCCAGAACTGTAGTTCACATACGCAACAACAATTTCCTTTAAAGATTCCTTTCCCAATTTTTTCAGTAACCATGCAAAGCGAATGAACCGAAGATATGAATTATAAAAACAAATAGAGAGTGAGAGAGAATGGGAGTTGCTCACTTATGAATAGTCTCAGAGAATTTTTCTTCGTCCACGTACTGAAGTATCACAAAAACCAGCTCTTTGCTAAGCCACGACATGCTTCCCCTGTCCCTTAACATATCTCGAACCACACCCGCCACTCAAAGCCGCCAAAATTAGGGCTCCAATTCCCCCCAAATTCCACAACCTTCTCCCACTCTCCCACCGTATCAATTCCTCATATTATCACTGGCCATATTTTAAAAAGAATTACAAAACGACATGAACATTTATCAAAACCATTAGATACAATCTAAAATTATACACACACGACCTATATGTATAGGTACCTTTCAATTTTTGCGTGCGTATTTAACTGACTGTGGTAGAGAGGGATGACAGAGGTGCAGATCAATACTTTTCACAAGAGACATGAAGAACAATGAGCAAAGATGAGCAAGTCAGTCTTCAGCCTCTATTCCCAAATAAATTTAAGATCAAAACCCCCAAAATTTTTTAAAAACCAAATCCTAAAAATGAAAGCTGAAATTTAAGATGAAAAATCCCTTATTCACAAATGGCCACGACAACAGAGGACAATGAAGAATCATGGTTTGGCACCTTCGGATCTGGCTTGCAATCTATGGATGACTTCGCGAAATAGGTTGGAATATGAAGAGGAAAAGAAAACTTGCAGGCTTTCTCAAAGAAAATCCAAGCTTCCAATCGACGGATGAGTTCGTGAACTACACCGGAAATCAAGAGGAACTACACCGGAAATCAAGAGGATCGACAAGTAGAAACCGGAATTACTCATGAACAATACATGTGAAGGCCATTCAGATTAGGTTATTGGCCCTAAACGACGTCGTTTTTGGATAATGTGAACAAAATTTTTTTGTTACGTAAAGTTACAATTGGTTTTTGTAACTAATTTAGATTTTTTATGCCACGTAAGCATTATTCTGGAGGGAAAGTTACCGCCAAAAGTGAATTGTGATGTTTTTGTATAACATTTAGTAACAAAGGCCTGTTTATAACTAATTGCAGTATACATATCCCTATCAGTTATGAATTTTTTTTTCATGTCAAAATCATATGCTTTAGTTATGAAAAAAATGATCCGTAAGTAGCATTTTCGTGACTAATTCAAAAATTTCTTGTAGTGTCTCATATTCCTACCGCCATCGACCAATTTTCTGGTTTAACCTATCTCAATCTCTCATATTCCTATCATTATCTAAGCTTGTGCATCTTAAAACTCTTTATCCGCATTATAACAATTTGGGTGGCACGTGAGATTCAACATGTTCTTAGACATGATAAGCCTCATTGAATTCCAACTCAACTCTAACAATTTGTTACCGTTTTGAAAAAGCAAACACAAGTGATGTTGTTCCACAATTCAAGCTCCTAGGCTTGGCTTTGTGCAACTTGAATGAATTTCCAGATTTTTCTTAGGCATCAAAATGAATTGGATTGGTTGTCACTAGCTGGAAACAAAATCTATGGCTAAGTATCGGAATGAATGATGAACATAAGTGTAGACTCTTTGATGACATTATACATTAACAACAATTTTCTTACATGCATTCACTGAACCCTACATTTCTTCCTTGGGTTAACTTACACTTATTCTATTTGTCGCATGATATGGTAAGGATCACTTCCAATTCCTCGCCATCCATCATGGAATATGAGGTCTCAATAACCGCTAACTGGAGAAATTTCACCACTACTTTGTAACATGAGTTCTCTTTACAATCTTGATTTGTTAGATAATGGCTTGGGTGGTATCATTCCAAACTATTTGGGAAACGCTAGCACTTCTTTAACAATGTTGAATTTAAGAAACAACCCCTTTCGTGGCCTTGTTCCTCAACTATGCTAGAACAACAAAACTAACTTGAGGATGATCAACTTGAGTTGTAATCAATTACAAGGTGAATTACCGCGATCTTTATCCAACTGTATGATGCTTGAAAGTTTCAACATTGCAAATAATTAGCTCAATGATACTTTTCTATCATGATTCGGATCACTCCGGGAGCTAAAAGTTCTCTCACTGCACCATAATGAGTTCAATGGTGTGATTGAGAAACCTAAAAAGGAATTAGAATTTCCCAAGTTGCAATTGATTGATCTGTCTCACAATAATTTCAGTGCTGAATTGCCATCAAAATACATCAACAACTGGAAGGCCATGAAGGTTATCAACACAAGTGATACTACATACCTGAATGTTGAGTGGAACTTCATTCTTCTAGACAGTTATTGGGTGCAAAACAATCAGCCTTATGCAATCACAAAAACATCCAAAGGGGTAGAGATATACTACCAAGGCATCCTTAGCATCTTAGCTTTTATTGATATGTCAAGCAATGAATTTGATGGATAAATTCCTGAATTGTTTGGAAATATGAAGGTCTTTCGAAATTACTGAATTGTTTGGAAATCTGAAGGTCGTTCGCTCACTAAATCTTTTAAACAACATGCTCACCGGTGGCATCCCATCGTCTTTGGGGAAAGTTAATATATATGGGTGACCCGAATTTGGTTTGGCCCAATTCTTACAAACGCAATGACATGTCAAGTGCAATGACAGGTTCAAAAATCAGCCCCCTAACATGCATCCTAGAAGTATATGTGCACACGAGAATTGGACGAGTAAACCTGTGGTGTCAGGAGCTAAGTCAGGTCCTATGTTAGGCGCCTGACTTGGTGCAACAATGGCCAATGACAATTTTGTAATTTCACATATATATATTTATATGGTAGGGTTTTTTTTTCATATGTGGTGTGATTATTGGCAAATAGCGGAATTTGTATCTCTCACCAGTTGTATCAATTCTCAATCATAGTGAATTCTCCTCTGCCTCTGCCCATGGTTTTTCCTGTCTTGGGCTTCCATGTAAATTCTGTGTGTTTTTTACTTTCTTCTTGCCTATTGTTTTTGTCAATTTTATAAGAAACTAGTATCAGGGCAAGGTTCAGCTGTGACGATGACAAGCATGAAGTACGATATTCCAATTTTGGATTACAACACCAGATTTTCACTTTGGCAGGTTAAGATGCCCAGACGGATTTGGACGATGCTCTGTTAGGGTTTGATAAGATGCCCTCATCTTGGACAAAAGAAGAAAACAAATGTAAACATCGAAAGGCTCTATCTCAAATTCATCTTCATCTATTAAATCAAATTCTGCAAGACGTTTTGAATGAGGAAACTGCTACTGCGTTGTGGTTGAAATTGTAGCAGTTGTGTATGATGAAAAGTCTAACTAGTAAGTTGCATGTGAAACAACGATTTTATTCTCATCGTATGACAAAAGGTACGTCCGTAAAAGATCACTTAACCGTTTTCAAGGAAATTGTTTCTGACTTATAATCCATGGAGGTTAAGTTTGATGAAGAGGATTTAGGATTAATTTCATTATGCTCGCTGCCTTCTTCATATGTGACTTTCAGAGATACTATATTATATTTTCATGATACCCTTACTTTGGAGGAAGTATATGATGCCCTATTTTCAAAGGTGAAGATGAAGAAGCTTGTGGACGGATCTGAGACTAAAGCAGAGGGCCTTATTGCTTATGGTAGGACACAAGATAGAAATTCTAGCAAAGATATGAGGGGTAGATCAAAATATAGTAACAGAGGAAAAATCTACAATTACTACAAGAAAAAGGGACATATTATTTTTGTTTGCTATAAGTTGCAGAATAAGAATAATAGAGTTGTAGCCAAACAGAAAAGGAAAACAACCAGGAAATTCTTATAAAGCCAGTGTTGCAGAAGACAATCACAGTGATGGAGAACTCCTTATTTCATCTGATGGCAACTCTAAACCTTTTGAGTCAGGTTGCATGTTTCATATGTGTCCCAATCAAGATTGGTTTTCAACATATAAAACAGTGTCTAAAGGTGCTGTTTTGATGGGAAGTAATGCATCTTGTAAGGTAGCTGGAATTGGTACCATTAGAATTAAAATGTTTGATGGACTTGTTAGGACACTTAGTAATGTGAGACATGTTCCTAATCTGAAGAGGAATCTTATTTCTTTGTGTACTCTTGATTCAAAAAGGTACAAGTACACTGGTGAAGGTGAGTAAAAGTGTACTTGTAGTGATGAAAGGGCATAAAACATCTACAAAATTATATGTCCTGTAAGGTTCTATAGTTACAGGCGATGCAGCTATTACTACCCCCTCCTTGTTAGATGGCGACGTTACTAAATTGTGGCATATGTGTCTTGGGCATATGAATGAAGCTGGGATGACTGAGTTTAGCAGAAGAGGACTTCTTAATGGTCAGAGTGTGAAGTTCTGTGAGCATTGCATTTTTAAAAAATAGAAAAGAGTCGAATTTACAATAGGGATTCATAGTACAAAGGGAACACTCGACTATATACATTCAGATCTCTGGGGACCATCTAGGTTGCTAGTTATATGCTAACCATAATTGATGATTTTTCCAAAAAAGTTTGGGTGTTCTTCTTGAAGCGGAAGAGTGATGTGTTAGCTACATTCAAGGAGTGGAAGACCATGATTGAGAAGTAGACAGGAAAGCAAGTAAAATATTTATGCACTGATAATGGCTTGGACTTTGGTTCTAAGCTTTGGTTCTTCTTGATGTGCTGATTGACTATGTTCTCGTGTGGTAGAAGTTGTGCACCCCTGACGAGATAATCCTGCATCTATTTACACTTCTAGATTAGTTATATTTACTTGTACTGCTTATAATTATACAGCAAGGTTAATAAGACAAGCATGGCAGCATATAATAAGAAGTTATAAATTCAAAATTTGTATTAATTTTATCCTTACCTTGGTTACTGATACTTTCATGCCCGTTAGGAGCATCTTCTGTTCAACGATTGTCCTGTGAGTCAATATCAGGTTCCTCAAGACCATCTTTTACACAAACACCTAACATTTTCTCTTTTCCTAGGAGAGGTCCTAGCGGGCAACACATTCTCTTTTGTCCATTTTCCTTTCCCTGTATATATGAAGAATTATATTTGCACAATCAAATGTACAAAAGCAAATATTAAAACCTTTGAATCCAATCCTGTTTTATTTTTATGTACAATTCTGTTTTTATCTTGCCATTATCCTGCAAACATTGAAAACACCAAAGAATATACATATTTTTAATAAATATAAATACTTGGGAACATTCAAAACCAATTAAAAATACATTTATTGAATGTAAAAGAGTATACGTGGAAAAAAGGACAATTGTAAAAAAAACACAATTGTACTGCTGATAATTATACAACAAGGTTAGCAACTGCAATATGGCAGCATGAAAAAATATGTTATAAATTTGAAATTTGTTTTTACAATTTTCGGTACCTTGGTTAGTTATATTTCCAGGCTCGTTAGGAGCATCCTGTGTTAGCTATAAAGACAATATTAGATATGCTAGACAAGCTTCAGTTCCACAAATATTCTTTCACTCCCTCTTTTTATTGTTTTTTTACAATGAAAGCTAACCCAAAGCCAAGCAGCAAATCAAGATGCACATACCAAAGAAACTATACTAAAACAGAAAAAACCTAATACCGAAAAGAATTTTAAAAAATATATTACACTTCTTCAAACTTCCTGATGAAGTTTAATTCAGAAAAAATAAAGGTAATGACCACTACTGACTATTTTCTAAATGAAGCCAAAGGTATTAAGTGAACCAATGGCATTGTTGGAGCTACAGTTTGAAGGATGCCCTCTAACCATTATTGTTCATTTTGTATAATAGTGAAGGTAGAAACTTCAACAACAATAAAGGAACTCAAGCTTACAGATATAACTTGCGGTGAAAGTACAACTTAAAAAACATATCAATATGCACATATGTACACAAACTCTATTAAAATAAAATATTGCACAATTGGCATGCACTGGATTATCTATGACTACAAACTTGTTTGATATATTAAATTCATAACTAAGTAATGAGCTTGACAATTAAATAAAAAACTATAATAAAGCCTATAATAAAGCCTTCCATGTTACTTCCTATAATTACAGGTCTAATCTGGGATTTCCAAAGGATACAGTTATCATGTTCAAGTTTAAATGGAAAGGTATAGTTAGGAAGAGTAACTTGAGGAAGATTTGAGAGTGATGCCATGACGGAAGTCGTAGTGGCTCTGATACCATATAAGAAAAGAACAGTAACAAGTGCAATGACAAAGAAGCTGAATAGAGTTGAAAGACTTGATCTTTACTATCTATCACTTTACGTATAAATACAATACATCCCAGATAACATAGAAGGTATTGAACTCTATCAATTTCCTATATATTGGGAAATGATTTACATATATTTAGAATACATGAAAATAATCACGATTATTCCAACACCAATCTAATACACAATTACTTTAACACCAATCAGATGTCGCAGCAATACCAGTCGGATAACCAACTCACCAACAAGCCATATCATACGCTAACATCTTCAATGTCGGGTTTACATGGTGAAGTCTAAATCGGTAAGAAAACAATTAAAAATAAAATATTTGTGGACATTTTAGGATCATAAAAACTCTTGAGGTTAATTTAGGCTTGACTTAAACCAAACTATGCGTTTTAGATTTTGTAAGTTGATTGCTTGGTATGCATGGACATGTGTTTTTGTTTATTTGGACTTAGTATCCTTTAGGCTTAATAGCTTGTACGGAAGTTGCTTGGAAATTGCATTTATTTGGACTATCTTAATATCCTTTAGGCTTATTTGGACATGTATGCATGGATGCTTCTTTTTTCTTTTCTTCATTTTTTTTTTCCTTTTGGTAAAAATGCATGGATGCTTCTCACCGAGTGAAATTGCATTTATAAGTAGCCGAGTGAAATTGCATTTATAAGTAGTGATATTAAATATCAGTGGTTTTCGAACCAAAACTGCTGTTAAAAACATTATAACACCACTAACAATTTGGCATTTCACAATACTTTTATTGTATTACCGTAGATATGTCACGTGCTGTATTATAACAACACTTTTTTAAACATCATCTTTTGATATATTTATATTAATTTTAAATTTAATTTTATATTTTGAAAATAAATTTATAATATTTATTAATGTTACATTTACTAATACTACTATTAATAAATTTATTAATAATAAAAAATTTATTAATGAAATTCATTTTTATTTTTTTATTTTATTAAAAATAATATGAAAAATAGGCATATTTAATGTTAAATTAATGCAAAAAAAAAAAAAACACAATCCAATAAAATTACATAATACACTAAAAACATATTCTCATTACAATAAAATTACTGTAAGTTTAAGCTACACCATCATTCCAACAAACTAATTGGAAAAAGAAAGAGACAAAAGATCATAATATACCTCCTTAAGGAGTGAACATCAATGCCCCAAAACCAAGCATCACAACCTGCATTTCTGGCACTCCATATGTCGTTCTTACAATCATCCCCCATCCTCAGGTTTTAAACCCAGTAAGTCGCAAGCTTTCAAAAATATTGTTGGATTTGGCTTCTCTGCTGCAACACGTTCATATGTGAGAGACAGATATCAGTAAAAGATAAAACATACAATTCTAAACAAAATTTAGGGTAAACGAAAAACATATATATTATTTTACGGAAAAATATATTATTGTACCTTTTCATCATCTCTTCTTCGGTACTTTCCATGCATACTGCCTTCTGCTTTTTGTCTTCTGTATCAGTGACACTTCTTTGAAGTTGCTGCAAAGAGGGATAAATTATGGCTGGCCAAGAACGAAGTGTAAGTAAGATAATTCGTACTAAGGCCATGGCAAAATTGTAAATCCAAACAAGCTGGACTTGGAAATTTTACCATAGAACTCCCTAATGCTTGCTCTCCTTTCATGGGTAGACACGGTGGTTGTTCCATCCACATACACCTGTAGCATATTGAAAAATGCTAGCATCACCCATCCATGACTTAGAAATTAGCTCAAAAAGATAGAATATAATTGGGAGGCACAAAAAGATAACTCGTCCATAATGTCTAATGGCATAGATTTTATGATATCCCATAAACTTACTTATGCTCAATAAGGGTACAGTAAAAATCTTAAAAAGAAAGATTACATATTATCCTGACACACTAAAAAAATTAAATTCATCTCATGACACACTTTGGTACCAAGCTTTATTAACAAGAAGTTATGTGAAGCACCCATCCTAAATGCTTTAATACTAATAATTGATCTAGTCCTACAGAAAACAAAAAAATAATAATAAAATAAAAAATCAAGGTTTCAAAATTGGCAAAATGTAAAACGAGATAGGGTAGGAGGAGAGTTCACTAATAAGAGTTTTCTTCCCATACTACTCTGATATCTATAATTCTGGAGGAGTTGAGGAGCAAAAATGCAACCACAAGCAGCAAATAACACAGTGTGTGTGAAGACGCCAATAAGGGATTAGGGAAATCTGAGGGATCTTTTTTTATATGCCTCACACTTTTTTTATTTCTAAGATTTGGCCTTTCCTTCCCCTCTGGGTTTTGGACTTTTTTTATATAGGTATTTCTCAAATACATGTATATATCTAGAATGCTGAGTAGTTCAGAGTATCCTGAGAATTGGAAAATATTTGAAGCATCTACATACTGCATCAACAACGTGAGAGTTAGCCTAGCATGCTCAATCCTTTCATAGAACGACTTTTTTCCACCAAACATGCTGCATGATAAGTAGCAGTTTTGTAAACTATAAGACCAGCCAATATTACCAAAAATATTCGAAAAACACAAGCAATATATTTTCAATCTAAAACTCTAACATTAAACAATGTGCAAGCATATATTTCTACACTCCTAACCTTGAAATTTCAATATAATATATATATAGTCACTTTTTCTTTTACGAATTCTTCTCTTTCAGATATACGCTTCAAGTTCAGCTCCATATTGTCGCTTCCACTTGAACTGAGACGTGAATACAATTAACAAGAGCAAACAAACCATCATCCAAGGTCTGGACATCCTTACAAACAAGTCTGATATAACCTGTCCATCAATCAACATAATCTTCAAATTAAAATTTTCGCACAAAACTCAACAGTCGTAACATTTTGTTTATTATCTACCGTACTGGTTGTTACTTCCATTTACATAAAGTATAAACAGAGTATAAAGTTCCTAAATCATAACCATTAATTCAACAAAATATTGTCAAATATTTCTTCTAAACACACCAGTCCTTGATAACCATTTCAGCTACATCCAAAAATAGAACCAAATTTTTTATTTGCATTTGGCACAACACATTAAAGGCCAGATTTTGCCTTCTCAAAACACGTTAGAGAAGTTCGTTACCATTAGTTTCATCCAATGAATGACAAAAAGACAGTAAATATGTAGTTGAATACAAACAAAATAATGCATTTCCAATTACAGATGCCAATTCTAGAAAGACACTCCCTAATCCATTAACATAAGAGCTAAAGCAGAGATCTTTCAAAAAATTTGTTGTTTCAGCTCTTTACCTACTCTGTGCTGCAACATAGAATCCATAATCCTAACCATGATCATCAAAAAAGAGCTAAACAAGCTTGGGCTTTTGAGATGTTTGGTTTTCCTTACAGAGGCAGTTGTGTCCATTTCTATGAAAACGCTCTACATTCTGACATACATTTCAGAGTCACTTTCTGCTCCATGCTTTTCTCGGCACTCTCTACCATCTTCTTTCTCATCATCTGAAATTAATCATGGACCAAATTAATCTTATATACGAGCAATTTGGTACAAAAAAAAATCACCAGCGACTATTGAGATTGGTTGCAAAAACTAGTTTTTTTGGTCGCTAAAGGGCATCAGCGACCAAAAAATCATGGTCGCTAGTTCGTCACAAATTCACTGTCAGTGAAAGTCTATATCGACTATCTAAAAATTGGTCGGTAAATCTAATACCATTCAGCGACCAAACTTTGGTCGGTAAAGGACTTGATAAAATCATAAAAAAATTGGTTTATTCGTATCCTTTTACAACCAAATATTGGTCGGTAAAAACTACAACTATAGCGACCAATATTTGGTCGTTGAAGAGTTCCTTTCAGCGACCAACCGTGGTCGCTGAAGTCGCCTTTCAAAGCTAGGCTCTCATTCAGCAACCATTTATTGGTCGTTGATAGTGATTTTTAACAACCAAATCTTGATTGTTAAATTCATTTGTTTAATAATTTTTTAAAATTAATTAATTATTCATTATCATTACTAAAATGTATAAAATAAATAAATAGGTAAACAATTACAAAAATTATAAGCATGAACTTATGATTGTCATTAATATAAATAATTGTCATTACATAATTTAAAACTTAAAATAATTGTCTTTATTGTCAAAAATAATAAATTGGCAGTGAAGTTGATATGATAAGGGTGGTCGTTGAGAGATCTTGTAAGAGGATGCAAACTCAAATCCATTAGCTTATCTAGGCCACAACTGCAAGCTGTCATTCAAAGATCTTCATAAGTATGTATATAGCTATAACAAAAAAATAAAAAATAAAAACTTCATCAGACAAGCTATGTAGTTTTTTTTTTGTTTTTTTTTTTTGGTGAGAACAAGCTATGTAGTTAGACATTACATTTAATGCAACAACTTCACCAGGATTATTTTTGACATATGCTTTATATACTTGAGCAAAGCCCCCTGACCTGCACAACCCTTGATCTGGTACTTCTTTCCACCTGTGAATATGAGAGTAAGAGCAATGCTTAACCTTAGCCTCCATTAGAGAAAATAAATTTCTACAATAAGCAGTTAAATATAATATAATCTGAATTTTTAAATGATCTAATTTATTAACATTTAGAGACCTTGGGGATTGATTAGATGGAAACAGGATGTTGGAATTAAATTAGTCTCCGATCTTGAATCTAAAGACAAACAAAGCAACCAATAACACATTAAGAATTTTTTGACCAAAAACAAAAATCAGTCACGCAGTGCATAAATGCATTGGAAGAAAATATTCTTGACAGCAAACACATAAGTTAATTATGCAAACATAAAATAATCAATCATGTGACAGCAAACATACATACGTCATCAATTATGTAACACTTAAAAGAAGACAGACAAAAGTAGAAAAATTTCAAAATCTTTAGCAAACAAGAAAGAAGTTAAACATATAATATGGTACATGTTGATTAATCAAACTAAGTTAGTAAATAACATATCCAATAAAACTAGTTGATATGGTCAACATATTGAATTGTCATTTGTAAACTAAAACTTCAAATACATGCTTGTGAGTTCTGAATTGGAGGAAGAAGAATAGATATCCATCTTGCTAATGCAAAAGTTATCAGACAATCATGACACAGTAAGTAATAAATTCCTTGCTTGATATATGCTCATTTCATTTCAGAAACTATGCCTGCAGCCACACAACCACCCACTTAGCTTTTCAAACAGACCATTTATCTTTTTCCTCCAATCCCACCACCAAAAGGGAAGAATGATGTATCTTCTGAAGTGAAGATGCATTGACTAGTTCAGACAGTCGATCAAGAAATAAGGCTTGAGCTTTTTTCAACACCTCATCAGCTGGTTCAGCATTCTTAGTACCAGAATAGTGTAAAACCCATTATAAGAAATTGCATTGGATAAACAATTACCCAAAGCCAAAACATAGCCCCAACCCAAATTTCTTCTAATTGGTGGGTTATTAAAATTTGTGGGAAAGTTAATCTTCATTCCTCTGTAAAATGTGAGGACCATCACACCTACTATACCTAAAAGTGTCCCTAATACCTTTGCTTTCCCTCCCTTGGTTCCCAATCTGAGCGTCTCCAACCTTTAAAATATTCACATGTATGGTCAATATTTGAAAGCATGCAAATGAAGTTGCTATATTTATATTACTGTACGTATATATATATACTGACGCAAATGGCTAATATAAATGTGAAGGCAGGACCTAGATTAGTTATGGCAGTAACATAAATAGCAGATGTTAAAGCCAAGCTTTCCACGTACATATAATATATATATATATATATATTTGGGTAAATATAATTAACAAGTATGTGTCACTTGTGTGAGACTTTACCACCAAAAGATAAAAGCATATAAATATATTCTAAGGAGGCAATTGATCAAATTATTACCTAAAAATTACAAAGCCCAAATTATTGATGTGGATTAGACACAAGGGAAGTAATAAAAGAAATTGTAGTTTGAAATGAGCAAGTGTTTTCTAGTCTGTGTGAATTAAAAAACCTCACCTTTAATTCTTATCAAAACATGCATGAATGTGCCTTATTATGGCAATCTAAATATTATTCTAAACAATAAATAAATAAACAATAGCAATATAAATATCTGATTATAAAATTCAATATTTATAACAGTTAGAATGGTCTTCCAAAGCTCATTCCTTTTTCTGGTGTGACTAATGTAATTAATTTATGATATAGAACTGTCAATTACAAAACTAGTAGTCTCTTCAGAAGAATCTTATATACATAGATATATAAAAATACAACCATAAACTAATAAAAAACAATCAATCAATTAATTAAGTGCCTGCTCATACCAAATGATCATCACAAAATTAATTAGATAGGCTCCACTCTAATTTCCTTAACCTGATGATGATGAGGTGGGAATTACAAGCGATGGAAGGTGGGAAATGACGCATACCAGATATAGAGAATAGAATGGCCAACACATCTGAGTTTCCAACATGTCAGTGAAAACGTTTCCAAAAACTTCACTGAACCCGATCTACAAAACCAATTGAAAAAAAAAACCATCCACCATCATTTTAATAACACCAAAAAAAGAAGAAAGAAATTAACAACCGATGAAATTTTACCGTCATAGTATCATTTCAAAAATAAATTGAGATGTAAAATGATCCAATTATCACATACATTATCAATTCAGAGTCGATAAGCACATTGACAAACCAAATAGACCCATCATTTATTTACTAATATATATAATAATAAGTTAATAGGCAACAACATCCCAAAGAAATAATACAATTCAAGCAATCAATTACCTATAACAAATTGAACCAAATATAATGTAGTACTAAGAAGGACATCAACAATATTAATCTGAAAATAATTCAACCCCCAGTAAATTAAAAATATAAACTACCAAAAACTAAGAATAGAAAACTCACCAGAAGTTTCCAAATTTAAAAATACTAAGCGTTATAGGGAAGAATCTATGCCAACAGACAATTTACAAAAAAGACTAAGAATTGCTTCACAAGAAGCAAAGTTAAACAGAAGATATAGCAGAACAAAGTCTGGAAAGAATACATAAAGCGGGAAAAAAAAAACAAAGACTACCTGTGCATTTCATTGCAGAAAGGGAGAAATGAGAGCCTCCCAGAATCAGAAATACCAATCAACAGGTCTTTACCCAGCATCTACCACAACAAAAAGGGCAATATATATAGCTTTAAACTATAGAAAAAGCTTTAAAACAAAATCAATTAATCTAAAAAACAAGTTGATATTTAAAATATATATATATATATATATATATCATCTAAATTTCTAGAAACAGAGATACAGCAGCAGCAAATTCCCATTGCACATCAAAATTTACAACTTTCGTAAGTCATTTTTTTCTGTTCTTTAGTGAAGTGTAAATTCAGACAAATTGGCACCTCACATCCTCTTCGAATCTTCCACCAAGCATTTTTTTTAATATTCCAAAATATATATATATAAAAAAAAAACCTAATTCCTCTAACCCGGACTGACTGACTGGTTCTGATTAATCACGAAGTTGGGAACACATCCTTGACGGCTGATGTCGCCGTTAAGTAATTAAGCGTATTTCTCAACGTTTCCTTTTTCCTCTTCAGTCTCGTCGCCGTCTCTTCTAACTCCAGTAACGCCTGCTGCTCTCTCGGCGCGTCTTTGAATGTGCTTGCCACAAAGAACGAAAACGGCGTCAGAAAGAGGTTCCTCCTCAAGACGGAAGGAGATTTTGGAAGGAGGCGATGCTTACTTGGGTGGGCGCCAGTGGCTTCAGGTCAGGAAGTAGGTGATATCGGGCCATGAAGAGGCAAGACGGAAGGCAGAGGGAAGGCCAAGTCTGGAGGACAGAGAGTGAAATGAGCGTTTAATATTGTAAGATTACTGACCAACTAAATTTCATCACAGACCAAACATTGGTTGGTGATACCTACAAAATTATTGGCGGGCCTGCTTCCCGCTTTTTCTAAAAATCCTGAAAACCATCACCGACTATTATTGGACGGTGAAATAAGTTTATATTATAAAAAATGTACAAATTAATTAACTATATATATAATATTTGTATAATACATTTATATTTATTATTTTAATGTACATAATATTTATATTAATTATTTTAATGTACATAATATAAAACCATACTAATGGATGTATGCATATGTAGATCATAATTAATTAGATACACATACATATATATGTTTATACTAGCATATTTAATAAAATAGTATAATACTTTGTCACTTGTATATATGAAAAAATATCCATGTAACATATGCAACACAATTCTATGTCACATTATGACATTCTTTTATAATCTATATGACATATGTCATACATACAATTCTATGTCATAGATATGACATGTGTGACATTCATTTTATATTCATATATGCATGAACAAATTCTATGTGACAATTCATCAAAAAAATATATATATCTATGTGACACAATATCTATGTGCATATCAATTTGACTCATACTATACATTTTTTCAAGCAATTCACCTTATTTAAATTTAGCACAATATCAAATTACTCTCTCAAATTTTTGTATTAGAATTTACATAGTTATAATATCATAATGTCAAACAACATAATTGTTTAAAATTGAAAGAAATACCATAATATTTTCTAATTAAATTGTATTTTCTATATATTATTTTAAATTCATAGCAAAGTATAGTAACTGATAATTTTATTTTTATTACAAAAACAAAAACTAACAATTTTATTTATCATTTATTTTAAAATAAACATTTTATTTTAATTTTTTTGAAAAATCAAATCAAATTCCTCTAATATTTGGTTACTGAAGCAGCAACACAACGACCAACTTTTCGTCGCAAATAGCTTCTAACTTGGAAAAAAAAATTTCCGGCCATAAGAATTAACAACCAACTATTGTATGGTCTCTGATATTTAGAAACAACATTAAAAAATAATTTTCCAATGTTAAACGACCAAGACTTTTACCGACCACATTTGGTCGGTGATAGAGGATTATAGCGGCCAATTTTGTTTGGTCGCTAAAATTTTGGTTGCTGTAGCCTTTTTTTTTCCCACCGCCACTTTCAGCGACCAGCTCATGTTTGGTTGCTGAAACAACAAATCAGCAACCAAATTTTAGTTGCTAATAGGTTTTCCCGTACAAAAGATTTTGCCGCCAAACTTTTCTGCAACCACAAGGTATTTGGTTGCTGGTTCATAGAATCAGCGACCAAAAATTGGTCGCTATAGGTTATAAATTATTTTTTCCAATCTTAATCGACTAAAGGCTTTACCAACCAATATTCCAATGTTGTTTGGTCGATAAAGCCTTGGTCGGTGGTGCTCATTTTTTTTGTAGTGGGTACTGCAAATTAATGTTGTCCCCACCTTAAATCATCAGGCTAAATATATATATATATATATACCTTTCTCTTGTGAATAGCAAGGCTCTTGGTGTGTAGTGGAGATTGTGGAAGTAGGCCATTGGAAGGAGGGAGTCCAAGTAATCCAGAGAGCAAAGTCTAAATGGTGTACAGATTCAGAGCAATAGGTAAAAGATCATATTAATGAAGAAATTGGGAGTTTGGAGAGCTAAAGTTAATGAGAATAGGCTCAATTGTAATATATATATATATATTATATACCATAACCGCGAGAACAAAAATGTCATAATGGTAAAAGGGTGGGTTCTTGAGATTAAACTCCTCCTGTTGAGCTATTTGAGAAGTCACACTACGATCAAAGAAATAAAGCCCAGCAATCATCAGTGCTGGTACTATGGCTGCACATATGTATCCTGCTGGGACTTGTCCATATCCTACAATATTATAATGCTTACGCTCAGAGATTAGCGTAATTTGTTACCAATGTTGAATGAGATTAGGCAATTTCATGTGCCTAACTTGATGACTGTCCAATGCAGTAAAGTTGAAGGGTCCCATGGAAGAGGACTTCGGAGCCTCGTGGGAACTCCAAATAGAACTTTAGCAGGTACACTGAATGACAATGCTGTCCATATCAATACCATCAATGGAACTTCATAATCTGCAACGAAACTTCACAACCATCCTACATATAAATACACAATTGTAACATGACAAAAAAAATATATAATTCATTTCTCAAACAAGAACAAACATTGCTTGCAGAGTAAGATACCGATTCAAATTTCTTGATTACTAAGACTTCACAAACCTGTGCCATACTGCTATGATCTTGTTCTTCTACTCTTTAAAGCCATTGAGAGAAGGCCAAAGGAGAACATTATAGCCGGTAGTCTGTTCACATAACGCCATTGGAATACATGTGTTATTAATAATGGATTTTCTGTTTCATGAGAAACTCCAAATTCACCAACCACCCCTTTTTTTTTGGTAAATAAAAAGAATCTCAATGTGGATCTTATCAGTCCAAAATTCTGTTAGTGGGTAGAGCCTTCTTGCTATTTCAGCTTTACAAGCATATAGGAGTCTAGAGCAGCTGGCTCAGCCCCCTAACAGATCCCCCTCCACCTGGCGCTTCAAGTAAGACTGAGTATACCTGAGGTAATAACAGGGCTTGTCAAGACTCGAACCACAACTTTCACAAGCAAGTGTGATAAAATGGTCGGCTTTTTTTCCACTAGACCACACCCCTAGGTACGAGATAGTACTCATGATTGATCAAATGGATAGAAGCGAGAGAAGAATTAGGTGCAATGATACAACCAGTCACAAAGAAGAGAAAAGGGTGTCGTTGGCCCCTAGGGCTTTGATACCATGTAGAAGTTCTATGAAAACGTTGAATAAAATGATTGCTCACTTTTATTCATTTAACTTTTACATGTATATATACACGATATTACAAATGTGTATGTAGACCTGTCAAATTTATACACGACCCGTTAACACGACACGAACCCACACGAATAAATCAGTGTTCGGGTTTACCTAACGCGGGTTGGGTTCATAACGGGTCAACCCGTTAAGGACCCGTTATGTTAACGAGTTGAAACGGGTGAAATTCATTTCAAACCGTTTAACCCGTTAAGCAGGGGCATTTTTGTACTTTTAAATGTTACCCTAATCCCTAATTTTGTTTATGTCTGTCTCACACCACTCACCAGTCGCCTCTCTTTTGTATGTGATTTTTCCCTTTGCCAGCCGCATCTCCTACAATTTTCAGGGACACAACCCGCACGCAGGTACCTCGTTCAAACACACTCAGCTTTATAACATCATCTTCAGGCTTCAGCTATATCTAACAAGTCCTGTGCTGTGGATAATCTCCTATTTTTAGGTAATCCTCGAGCTTTCCATTTGTAATCCCATCAAGCTTTTTACTCGATTCCATTTTATTTGAATTTGTGTTAGTTCGAGTCCATTTTGTTGATTTGGGTTTTCGATGTTGTGGGTAAAGATATCAGATCTGTCATGGCTTCCAAAAATAAAGAAAAACTTCAATTAAAGTAACCACGTAAATGAGTCAAGTCTTACTTAGCACAGTACATATGAAAGGTAACAACAGTGCTACTTTTAGTAAAGGCATGTTGTTGATTTGTTCTTCATTCATATGATATCAATATTTCATTTTGCTTTTTTAATGATAATAGTTAGTTTAGTGGGTGGTTCATCTTAAGATGTGAAGTTTTAAACCAAAAGGGGATTATTTGAAAGTGCTACTTTTATTAGGCCCAACCTTTGAAAATGATTGTCAAATCAAAAATATAGTTTTTTATTGTACAATTAATCTATTTTGGTAGCAGGATAATTATTCTACCCTTTGTAGGCTTGTAGCTTTAAAATGAAATTACCAATACGATTATTTTAGAATTGAATTTTCTTCCTCATATATGATAATATACCAATACAATTTATTTTGGCCTCGTCTCTTATTTTCTATTTTTTATTATCTTCTAAACAAAATAAAATTGATTATAATATAATTTTTATGATTATAATATTTTGTTGTTTGCTTAATCTTTTATAATTAAAATTATTTACAATTACATATGCATTTGTAAGTCATAA
This sequence comes from Rhamnella rubrinervis, assembly GCA_007844105.2. Taxonomy (NCBI): domain Eukaryota; kingdom Viridiplantae; phylum Streptophyta; class Magnoliopsida; order Rosales; family Rhamnaceae; genus Rhamnella; species Rhamnella rubrinervis. The sequence goes on along the minus strand of CM017574.2, from coordinate 20,737,680 downwards.
CTAATTATTTTGTACTATATAGATGGCTTCAAGTAATTCTATCGACAACCTTATGGACATTTCAACTGAAGATGATGTTGAAAAGTAGAGAATGAGGAAACAAAACCAGCAAGGAAAAAAGCTAAAGGAATGCCTTTGCAAGTAGGTAAGGGCAATCGTAAATTAAGATCTCGTGCTTGGACATTGTTTGAATTGATGCCTCTTGGTGAAGATAAAAAAAGGCGTGCTAAGTGTAAGCAATGTGGAATACAATATATATGTGAAAGTAGTCATGGAACGGGAAATATGTTAAATCATATGCAAAATTGTCCTAAAAATAAATATGGTGATGTGAAGCAAATGCTTTTGTCAACATCTAAGGGTAGTGTTTTATCTCGTTCTCCCTCTTTTGATCATATAGTATTTCGTGATTTAGTGATAGAGGCAATCATCAAACATAATTTGCCTTTTAGCTTTGTTGAATATGAGGGTATTAGAGCCATATTTGAGTATATTTCTCTTGATCTCAAGTTGCCTTGTAGAAATACTGCTAGAACATATGTGATGAGGATGTTTAAGAATGAAAAGCAAAAGTTGCAAACTGTGTTGAGTTCAATTCCAGGAAGAGTGTGTTTAACATCTGATTTATGGACATCTATCACCACTGATGGATATCTTAGTCTCACAGTTCACTTTGTTGACAAAGAGTGGAAATTGAATAAGAAGATCTTGAACTTTTGTCTTATGCCCTCTCCACATACTGGTGTTGCACTGGCAGATAAAGTTAATTCATTGTTAAGTGATTGGGGTATTGAGAAGAAGTTATTTTCTATTACTTTGGACAATGCTTCTGCCAATGATTGTTTTGTTGATCTTTTGAAAACTCAATTAAGTTTTAGAGGTGTTCTTTTGTTGAATGGTAAATTTTTTCATATTCGATGTTGTGCACACATTTTGAATTTGATTGTCCAAGATGGACTTAAAGAAATTGATGAATCTGTTGTGAAGGTTCGTGAGTGCATCAAGTATATTAAGGGATCATCGGGAAGAAAACAAAAGTTTTATGATTGTGTTGAACAAGTAGGAATAATGGGTAATAGGAAAGGGTTAAGACAAGATGTGCCAACTAGATGGAACTCAACCTACCTTATGCTTGAGAGTGCAATCTTTTATCGTCGAGCATTCTTTAATTTGCAATTGTCGGATTCAAATTTTAAATATTGTCCTTCCTTTGAAGAATGAGATAAAATAGAAAAAATATCGAAGTTTTTGGGGTATTTTTATGAGGTCACTTGCTTATTTTCTGGAACCAAATACCCCACATCAAATCTATTTTTTCCCAAGATTTTTGTCATTCAACATAATATCAAATCAGCTGTGGAAGGGAATGATAGCTTTTTGAGAAAGATGGGAACACTTATGAGTTTGAAATTTAAGAAGTATTGGTTTGAATATAGTTTAGTTCTTGCAATTGCTGTGATTTTGGATCCCCGATATAAAATTCAGCTTATTGAATGGGCTTATGCAAAGCTTTATGGTAAGGATTCTCTTGAGATGAAACATGTTTGAGATACAATGAATTCTCTATTCAATGTATATACGAATGAGTTTTCTCATCTTGTCAAGCCAAACAACACTTTGGATGAGACTTCCAACCAATTGGAATTCGGGGACACCATTTTTGAGGTAAATTATTTATTTAGCTTATTTTGAATTTAACAAAATAAAATTTACTACATTTAATAAATATAAATTGTTTATAAGTTGTCTAATTAAATTGTTGTTTGTGTGCTATAGGACTTTGATATTACTTACATGGAAGGTACTTCTTTAAGCAAAAAAAGTGAAATGGATAAATATTTTGATGAAGAAAGGTTAGATAGAAAGCAAGAACTAGATGTCCTTAATTGGTGGAAAGGAGAGCAATTTCGTTATCCTATCCTTTCTCAATTAGCTCGTGATGTGTTAGCAATTCCTATTTCCACGGTTGCCTCCGAATCCGCTTTTAGTATTGGTGGTAAAGTTTTAGATCAATATCGTACTTCTCTCTTGCCAGAAGTTGTGCAAGCTTTAATATGTACTCGTGATTGGCTTTTTGAGAAAGAAGGTAAATTTGTTATGCTCATGTATGTTTTTTTGTCACTATTTTCTTTTATATATTTGTGTAACTTTAATTTTTAATTTTTTTATGTTTAGTTTCTTATGAAGAGAAGGTCAATCTGGATGAAGTTTGTGGAGATATCTTCAAATTGAGTGTTGATGAAGATAAATCCGACCAAGGCTCAAATAATGTTTGTGTTGATTAAAATTTAGAGAAAAATATCTATGTATTCTTATTATAGTCGAATATTTAGTTTTGATTTTTTTTAGTATTTTTCATATTATTAAGTATTATTATATTTTTAGAATGGAGGAATGTTAAGTGAATAAGTGTTAATATGTTAATTCATATACAACTCAAAACATTATCGTATTAACGGGTTGTTAACGAATCACCCGTTAATTTTACGAATGAATTTGAATTTGAATTTTTTCACACGTTAGCTTAACGGGTTGTGTTTGAATGAGAAAAATTTAACACGAACACAACACGACACGACACGAATTCGTCTCAACACGACACATTGACAGGTCTATGTGTATGGAAATAACTTCCATGATAATTGCACAGTAATAAATGTAGAAAAGGTCATTTTTGACATATCATAGGGAATTAATGTTAGAGCAATTATAGAAAAATTATATTCTGTCATTATTATAAAGCAAATAAAGAAGAAGACGACCCCGAACAATCTTTGTCACCCAAATTCTCACTAACCAAATAGAGGCCTTCTAAGAAATCATCAATGGCTTACTTTTTTTTTGGTCGAAAATCAATGGCTTACTTGGTTGACTGCCAGAGGCTTCAGAAGGGGCTTTTTGGGAATTGAATATTGTGGTCTAGATAATATTGTAAAATAATAGAATCTCTTTCCCTTTGTCTCTCTCTCTGTGGTTCAATTCTTAGCCGTTCTTGATCAAATTACAAATTCATTATTCAATTCTTTGTGTTCATTTCATTATTGAATTACAAATTCATTATTGAACTACAAATTCATTGTATAAGGTCTCTTTGCATATATCCTGTTGTATCTAGTTACACATATATATAATTTTCTGCTCTTTAATTCTTTTATGCGTAGATGATGAAAACTATTCAATGTTCATGATGCATGCGTTACGTGAATCTTCTATTAATAGATTAAATACGTACTATATAGCTTCTAATTATTATAAATATATATATATATATATATACATACATGTGATACAATATGATACATTAATGAATAATTTTCTTTATTAAATGTTTAATTAGTAATATGTTTAATAGACGTTGAATTACAAATAGTTAGGATCGAATATTTGAATAATTAGTTAGGACTTAGAAGTTGTTATTTTCTCCAAAAATAATTTTATAATGATTCCTCTTGGGTGGAAATTATTATGCATCTCATAATCATTAAATTATACGCCATTTATTTATAAATTAATTTTGTGAAGACATGATACAATATGATACTTGATTTGAAAGCAGAGGAGATATATCCGATTGAGCTACAGACCGACTTAATGAAACCAATGTCATAAAATTATAAAATGGGGGAATTAATTAATGGCTTTGAAGTAATGAAGCATCTTTTATTTTTCCAACTTGTAACTGTTCACTTATCAAACCAGCAGAGCACGAGGGTGTTTGGAAGATTAGAATAATATATATAGTGGATTGAAAAAAGACTTATAATTGGTAAGCATATGACAACAAACACCCAGTAAATTTAGTCCACAGGGAAGCCAAACTAATATTGACATTATATTAACTTTTAATTGTTATAATTTATACTATACATGTATTATGGAAATTGCATGCATGGGTTATAATTTACATTATATAGGCATCGTGGAAATTGCATGGGAGTATAAAAAAATTGAAGTATAATAATTAATATTACAGTTAAGGTGGTAAGTAATTAAAGGATGCAATTGATGAATATTTTAGTATTTAATGGACCTAATAGTTTGCGTAGATCCCGAGTAAAAATGTCTGAAGATCAGTGGAGGTACTATAAGTTAGTGGATTATTATTTTTACTTTTATTTTTATTTGTATTTATTCTATTTATAAATTTATTAGAAGTTGAGTTTATTTTGTAATCTATATTAATATATATTTATATATTTATATATTTTTCTTTGGAAATAAAAGTGAGATCGAATATTTGATTTCATGCTATATATGTAAAATCTTATTTTCAGAAAATGATTTTGGAATATTTGGATATCAAATGTGTTTTTCGGGAAAACTGCATTGATTTGACTTCGTATTGATGTTGTTGTGAGGGGACAGTATATCTTTCAGTTTAGCACGTCATGCATCAATCGGCATAGCTATTGATATTGATGATATATATTTCATCCCCTGCATAGTCATGAGTGACATGAGATTGGATGATGATTGATATGTGTTCCATCTCCCTCCCTTGTTTACACATGACATGAGGCTAGACGATGATCGATCTTTGCTATGTCTTAGGACGCCAATGGTAGTATGATAATTTTTCCCCTCACCATCCATCTCTGCTACGCCTTGGGCCATAAAAGATAGTATGACGATTTCTCCCTCCTCCTATGCCTAAGGGTTGATAATTTGGCATAACTAGACTGATCGATGTGGGGTTTGGATATATATATATATATAAATGTGAGCATGTTTTAGCAAATATTATCTATATTTTAAATTATATTATGAGTTATACAAATAATTATTTAATGGGATTTATTTAGTTTTTAAGTTATATTTTATGACATAATATTTGTATATTATTTTATAATTTAAAAGGTTTTTTGTACACTAATTAAAGTGTTTTATGTCATATTTTTATGACTAATCCACTCACTAGGCGTCTCTCAGAATTATATTGTTAAAAATAATTTTTTAAGTTCCAATTGATTTCTTCCGCTGTAGCTAAAGCATATAACCTAATTCTTTAAACATTTTCCTATAGTTTATGTATTTAATAATTTATTTGCTCTATTAGACGATGTGATGATTGTTCTCATTCAATTAGTTTGTATTTTTCCCTTGATATTTATACAGACATAGTGGTACTTATTTAATAATGTTGTATTTTATCAAAAATTTGTATGTAGGTGATTATTTTTGTTATGGGATCTTCAGAGGTTCTTTCAAAATTTTAATAGAAATTTTGGTGGAACTTCCGAGGAAGGACCATTCCAGATACCATCCTATCATTGGTGGTGGTGAAGAAGAAACCTAGGAAGGAAGAAGAAGAAAAAAAAAGAAAAGAAAATTTTGGAATTTTAGAAAAGTTAGCAAAATTATGATTTTGCCATTTCTTCGATTTAGACGTGTCACATATCAAATAACTCATATCGATAAGCTCTACAAAACGGTATCAAAGTCAAAAACCAAAATCTACACGTGGTAAAAAATCAACTTTGGACCCATTAACTGTATAAAATGTCAAATTTTAGTAAGCTCTCCAAACAAAATAATTTCTTCAAGAATTTTAAAGGAATGAGTTATTACAGGTGAAAGATGGAACGGGGTTTTGATAAACTACTTCCACTTGCAACTTTCAATGATTCATCAAATGGATACCTTGTTGGTGACTGCTGCATATTTGGTGTAGAGGTTTTGGTTTGAAACCACAGCAGAAATTGGGAGTCTCTCTCCATCGTTAAAGAACCTTTCGTTAATACTTTCACTTGAGAAATAAAAAATTTCTGCAAGTTAGATAAAGATTCTTACATCTGTCAAGTTTTCAATATTCAAGGAATGAATTGGTATATACATGTTATTCCGTTAATTGTCATTTTATTTTTGTTCGAATTTTCAATCTTTAGAACAATTTCTATTCCTGTGTTAAATTACTTCATTTTTTTATTTCTCAAACATAATGATCCATCGAAAACGACGAAGGACAAGGTCGGAAGAACATTTTCAAAATAAATGATAATCATAATAATAATAAAAACATTGTAAAAGGTGCTTTCGAGCAACAATATTATATAAAAATGTTTGTTCGATATAAATTGGTTATGAAACTATTTTTCTATGTTAATTTGCAGTTAAGTCTTGGTTCAAGAATGATTCACCAAGTCATGGTTTTTCAGATTTTATGTCACTTGGGGAGCTCAGTAAAGATTCGAGTGGATTCATTTTGAAGGATACTTTGATTGTCCAAGTTGTCTTCAGTGTCATTTCCATGACTGAAGTTTCCTCAAACAAAAGGCAAAAACTTAATTAAGGAAAGATTATGTGAATTTGTGTTTAATTAGAAAAGAACTAACTGGGAATTTGTTTTGATCATTAGAAAAAAAAAAGTTATAAAATTATAACTTGGATAGCAGACATAACCGAATTGGAACGTGATAGATGACTGATGAGATAGGGAGAGGAGGGTGTAAGAAATAAAAGCAAAAGAGAAAAGGTGAGGGAGAGAGAGACAGAAGAGGGAGGAGTAGACATATGGCTGAGACAAAATACAATAAGAAAGAGAAGGAGAAGGGTTGATGAGATGGCGTAGTCTAGGTTTACAAAATTAATTTTTTTATTTGTAAATTAATCTGTTATAAGATATTTTTGTGGCTATCAATTAGTTATATATTAATTTTGTTAAAATATTGCCATGTCAGCTATAAAGTGGAGGGAAAGATGGCGCCGAGTTTTTTTCAGCGGGGTTTTTTGGTTAAAGAATTATATTTTTATTTCTTAATTAAAATATGGGCCACGTCATCCAACATATGTGAGGGAAAGATGGCGCAAAGAATTTTTTGCCCTTCAATCACAAAATTTAGCTACGATGTTTATTTCGTAGCTAACTGCTATAATTTTTTGACAATTTGTTACAAAATGCAACTTCATAGCTAAACATTTGCTTATGGTTGTGAAAAATAAAATTCTGGCTAAAGGCCCATTTTCTTGTAGTACACTAAGTTATCAACCCTACCACAGGGGGCCTACATCATACTATTTTTGGCATCCTAAGGCGTAGCAAAGAAGGATTGGGGGGAGAGAGACCGATGTCATACTATCCTTGGTGTCCCTAGATATAGTAGAGGGGGATCATCATCCGGCCTCTTGTCATATATAGATAAGTGAGGGAGACAGAACACATATCAATCATCATCAAGCCTCATGTCACTCATGACCATGTAGGGGGATAGAACATATAATATCAATACCAATATCTGTGTCAGGGTGATACATGGCGTACTAAACTAAAAGATATATTATTTCAAGATCGCATTAATATAAAAAACCTCACAATAGTTTTATTGATGTGAAATCAATTTAGTACAGTTTTTCTAAAACCACATTTAATAATCCAAACATTCCAAAAAATATTTTTTCAAAATAAAATTTTACATGTATACTGTAAAATTGAATAATCAATTTCAGTTTCATTACCAAAAGAATATATATATATATATATATATATATATATATATATATATAGACTTGCAAATAAACTCAACTTATTATAAATTTAGAAATAAAATAAATTTAAATATAAGTAAAGATATAATTATTTATCTACTCACCAATAATATCTCTATTGATTTTCAAACATTTCCACTTAGGATCCACGCAAACTACTGAGTATTTTAAATATTAAAAATTATCCAACTATATCAATTCCACATCATGTGTGTCTATCAATTAAATGCATTACTCCCAAACTGCCAACACAGCTTCAATCAAGCCTAGATTAATTCAGGAAGTCTCAAAAATCCTAAAATATCCATAATTAACTTGTATTATTATTTTCTCCTTCTATTTCTACCATTTTAATCTTATCGAGTAAATCTGACATCCAAAATTTAGGGATTTTCAAAGCTATCATCTAAATTTTCAAATCATCTCTCTAATTAATCTTTAGATATTATTAAGAACCTCTATCTAACAAGAATTGAACATTAGAACTAATTATTGAGTTCAATTTACATAGTTCCAAAAAGCCCTATTTTTTATTATATTTCTTAACCAAAATTAGCATATTATATAGAAAATCAAAGCGCAGGAGACAAGAATTGAGAATTTATCTTCAATTTGATAGGGTAATTCCGTGGTTTGACCGGGTAATCTCTGTGGTGGCTAGAATTTGACTGAAAAGTTGCGGCCCAAAGGAGATTCCGCAAATCCATCATGATCAAAATGTTTTCAAGCAAAACGGAGCTCAGAATCGAGCTTTAAGGAAAGAGTGGGAAAGGACCAATCTTTTCCTAAAAAAACTTGTCGAAAACTAGTGAGTAGAGGAAAAAGAAACTTGTCAGCCTCCCTACCATTAATTACGCCATCCCTATCTTCAAAGCCACTGCCCACTCTCAATCTTCAAAGTTATCTCCCTCTCTCAAACTGCAAAGCTGCCGCCCACTCCTAGATTTGTCCCCCATCGACGGTGCCGTCGTCATTTGGCCATCCAAGCCTCTGACGCCACCATTTCCTCCGTCCATGCTGCTCAGCCACCTCCAGTCTAACCAAATCCCCCACATACCCACCGATCTGCCCCTTATTCAACCATTTCTTCTTCCTTTTTGAATGGGTATGGTAATTTTCCATATAAATTTTAGTTTTTTTTCAACTTAATTTCAGTTGAATTTAACTGTAGAATGCCAAGCTACCTTGGCTTCAGCTCGCTCTTCGTTCACTTCCTATGTAATAATCCCTACAATTCGTACCACTCACTTTCAATGTAACATTAGGTCCATTCAATCAATTACAGCACTGTCAAAGAGGGGAATTTTGGGTTTGGTAGGAGTTGGTATATAGGATTCGAGTATTTTTTAGGAGTACCTAGAAGAAACTCCTTCTTCCCGACTCATTTTTCCTACGGGAAGAAGGAGGGCATGCCTGTTACCGATGTCACTGCCATAGTTTTTGAATTTTATGGCTTTCGCTTTTTCTTTCTTTTATATTTTTATATATAAATTATCCAAATGGGTTTGAGTTTCTTTTTTGCTCAATTTTGAAATTTGGTAGTGTTATTACTCTTTTTATACATTGATCTAGTATATTACATACTGCATATAATTTTTGAGGTTTGAATAGAGCATAATTAACTGTCATTATGTAAAATTGGAATCTTGCACGAATTATGTAAAATTGGAATCTCGTACGAATTTTCGTAGCAAAGGGAAATGAATGCCAAGTAAAGAATTTTTTGGTGTGAGGTTATTAGCTAATTAATGTTATTTGTTTCCATATTTGTGTTGTATAATCTGTGTATGTTACTAATTTGTTTCCTCTCGAGCTCACTCTCCCTTTTAAGCATGATTGTATCTCTTATGCATATGTTTAGGCACTTCAATGATTGTACTTAAAATCAGTGGCCTTGCATCACTCAGGATTGCTAGGCTTATCTTATGGTTTAAGATATCTTTTGTATATCTCCAATTTGTAGGTAAATGTAATTTCTGGTCATGAACCTATATATGTTCCTTGTATGAATATATGTTTTGACTGAGTTTTGTTCTTGCTTGTCATAATAATAGGAGTGGTGTGAAAAACAAAAGGAGCTTGTTCTCCTTTGCAAGAGAAAAATCACAATGGCAATGATAAAAGATAGTTCTCACAATAAGAAACTTGAAGAATAGGTATGCTTTAGAAACCTTATTTTTGCTATTTTGTAACTCTGTGGTTTCTTTCCACTTGGTTTGCGATATGTAGTATGCTTGGTTTGTTCCTTATGTTTGCATTACCATATAATATTTGGTAGTTTACTTGTTTTTTGGGAAAGTTTCTGTAACACCTCCTAACCGAACCTCACAAGCCCGATCTAGGGGATGCTACATGCATAGCACATGACGTAAAATAAGACCAATTTCTTTTTCTTTTCCTCTTTATTTCGGATCCATAAAATAATATTAACTTTAAAATTAACATAGTATCAGTAATAATAATATTAATAGTATCTTAAAATAAAAATCCATATGTAAAGAGAAACTTAACAAATATCTTAGTCTTATAAACTTATTTAAATAGAGTAATTAAGTTTAAAACATAGCATAGCGAAAGCATCTTATTAACTTAGATCAAAATAGCCGAACACTACCTTGCAGATTCTCCAAGTCCACGTTACACTTAACCAATTTTCAGTGCCATTACCTACACACATAAGCAAACAAGAGTGAGTAACAAAATCACTCAGCAAGTTCCACAATGCACATAAACAACATGGAATGCTTATACTTATTCATGAATCGATGCATACTTGTGTATTCTCAAATAGATCCTACATAGTTCAAACCAAAACTTCTTTATTTAGTTTGAAAACAAAACCTCCATTGTAGGACTTTCATATACTTATCCATGGGAGTTATTACCCGTCGGTAATCCATACAAATATCCCTTGAATAGCTAAGCCACATATTTCAAGAGACTTCAAATCACAAAGAGGCATATGTGCGAAAGTGGGATAAAAGGGACAACTTGCATCTTAGCCATGCAAGTATAAACCGATACTAATAACTCCGACCAAAGAGCATCAGTCATACCCTCATTGTGATCCTCAATGAGTCCTTCCACATACACAAATCCGTCCATATGTGCCCATGTAAACCTTACAAACTTGGTAAGATCCATAAAACCAAGCCTTCTCATGTACGATTCCAACATACATATAAAAGCTCCATTTTAAACTTGTCCAAATTTGCCTACAAGGTGTTTTCTTTGAAAACATATTTTACTTTTCAATAAATCTTGAAGATGTGCATTTCTTGTAAAATCGAATTTTATATTCATGTTTGAATATACATGCTCATGCTTACATACCTGTGATCATGAATACTTTGTTTCACAAACTAAGAAACCAAGTGTACATGTATTCATTAGTCCATCATATCCAAAACATAAATTTCATAGGAAATTATCACAATAAATGCTTATATATGTTTTGGTTATTTTCAATCACAAGTAATTCAATCCATAACATGCATATTCTTATATTGATATTTATTTTTGTAAATTCTAGAAAGCTATTTCAACAGAGAAATTCAAAAGTATATGCATAACTAGACATTTGAGCCATAGTTAACCAAACTTGCCAAATATGATCTCATGTAATGCAATACCAAAATTTCTAACAAGCATTACTTAATCCAAAATATAATTGTGACATGATTTTGACATAATGACATGTATATAAATGTCTAAAAAAATTCTTGCAATATAATATAGATTCAAACTTAATTGAAATATGAATATTCAATGGATTACAACGCTAATATGTCCAGAATTTTTGAATAACAATATCCCTTCATAATTTGATATAAAACACATGTATCATAAAGAAAATTGTTGTTCTTTGTCAAACCAATTTACAATTATAAAAAATCATTCATTACTAAACATGATCAACTTTGATTTAATGTCTAATATGAATAAAAATTTAATCTTGTTATGCACAAAGGGATTGGCCATAAAAAGGATTAGGGTTTAGTGTGCAAACGTGTAAAATCAAACATTTCTTGTAAATCCATGCATTTTTCATCAATTCCATAGAAACCATTTTTGAAATCAAAATTTCTAGCACACAGAATCCATATTATCATGCATTAATCATCAATCCAATCCATAGAAATTATAGGAGAACAAGAGAGATTTGAACAATTAAAATAAACAACAAATAAACGTGAAACTTACCTTGAATCTGCAAAAACCTAAAAGAATTCTTGCTTGATCACACAAATTTTTTCTCAGTTTTATCTAGAGAATTTCGGCACTAAGAGGATAAGAGAATGCAAAAAAATTTTCCTCTTAGCTGTCTCTTAATTTAAAGACAAAACCTTATTCAAAACTTATCTTATTTCATAATTCTTACTTTTCTTATTTCAAACAGAGGAAGTATCAATCACATAATTGTTAAATAATGCCAATTAAAAATAAAAAAAATTCAAATATCAAATATCAAATATACACATAAATGGGTGTCAACCTTAAAGACACACACATACACATACATGCTGGTACATGACAAATTGTACACACACAAACTCATTGCAATGTTTTGCAGCATATCAGTTACTTGTCACTGCGCCTGACTATGTGCTTGACACTCACAGGTTTGGGGAAAATTTTGCGAACTTTGAACCATGTCAGGCGCCTGCCATTACGCCTGACATACTCAGGTTTGAGGGTCTTTGAATCTTGAATCATATAAGGTGCCTGACATAGAACCTTTCATTATACCTAACATTCTCAAACTTCATGTCCACATAGTGCTTCTCAAACTCGCACGTGTACATTTGTGCTCATGCACACAAGTAAAAATTCACAAATACGCATACCAGCACGTAAATTTTGGAGGTGGTTATTATAGTTCACCCCTCCTAAAAAGAAATTTTATCCCCGAAATTTTGTTCTAACAGAAAATAAACTTACCAGAGATAAACTCGGGTTCTTGGATTTCATTTTATCTTCACGTTCCCATGTCGCTTCTTCCTCAACATGGTTTCTCCAAAGAGCTTTAACCAAAGGAATGATCCTAGTCCTTAGCACTTGATCACTTCGAACTAGAATTTTCACTGGCTTCTTCTCATAGGTAAGATCCTCTAATACCTAGAACGGTTCAAACTCTAGCACATGTGATAGGTCATGCATATACTTCCTAAATATAGATACATGAAACACATCGTGCACACTAGATAAGGTTTACGGTAAGGCCAGACGAAAAGCCAATTCACCAATCCTTTCTAAAATTTCAAACAGTCCGATGTATAGTGGACTTAGCTTTCCCTTCTTTCCAAACCTCATAACATCTTTCATCAGTGCCACTTTAAGAAAAACCTTGTATCGCATATGGAATGATGCATAATACACTAAAATTAAATAACTGAAATAACCAAATACGTAGTAGTAGCAAGTCCAGGTCGAACCCACAGGGACTGGCCTAACAAGCAATCTAATTTCTATTCTAATCAGTCAACAAAACAAAATAAATAAAATTAGGGAGTTTTTAAGATGCAAGTATTTTAAATCAACAGTTAAGTAAATTTAAGCAAAGTAAGCAAGATGAATAATCAATGAGACACAATCTCAGTTCAGAGTAATTTAATATTATTGATTGCATGCGATCATTGACAAAAAGGAATCAAATTAATCACCAATCAATCCTTTAGCTTTGGCGTCAACATATAGTACGACTAATCTATTGCGATCAATTTTCTAATCCTAAATTATTCAGAATCAATGTGAACCAAATTAATCTAAGATTGCATTAAGATCTAGAAAGATAGCCAAAATTAGACTAACCCTACAAATGTTGCAAGATTATAATCTAAACTATATTATCCAAATCGCTATAGATAATTAAATCAAAGTACGACTCAAATTTAATTTAGCATGCATTCAATCATAAATAATAATATTGGATCTAGAATATCATCACAGATAATTGAAATTAATCGAGAAAGGTAGAAGAATATAGATGAAAGAATTAATTGAATTAATTAGAAGATTGTCAATTTAGGTCTCACATATGAACGATCAATAACACAAGTTAACTCCTACCCGAGAACAGAAATTTAGCGACTCATAATTTTCAGGTCTTGAATGCATGTCAAGCGCCTGACTTTGAACTTATCTATGCACCTGACATTCTCGAGTTTTACTGGTCAAATTTCCGTCTGTGTCTTCACTCTTGCGACACAAGTTAGGTCCAATGTCAGGGGCCTGACATAGCACCTGGCTTACACTAATGTTCAACCTTTCCTCGGTAACGTGTCAGACTCAATTTCAGGCGTCTGACATGCACCTGACAGCAACTCTAAATCCATTTTCGATCTCAATACATTTAGTATCTCTCAAAACTCAAAACATGAAAGTTGTAGATCTTTTTCTTCTCGTTCCATAGTATCTTGAATAATCTCAATTGAAATTCAGATGACAGAGTTATATGCAAATTACGAAGCAGTGTCAAAACTGTCCAAAATTGTCCAAGTAGCTTCGTTTTACACCCAACTCCTCCATGTGCATCATAAATCAAAATATAAGAATAATGAACACATTGAGACACCAAATAAATATAAAAGACTAAATATTAAGTTGTCAAATTGGAAACTCAGATCCTTCTAGCGATTATCAACATAACTTTTTTGTCTATCTTGAGCAACCTTCAATTTTTGTCAAATTATACTCATAACTTCACTCATCTGCTATAAAATCTTGATTTCAAGCTGCTTTCTCTCACCTACCTCATCCCAATAGGTTGGAGATCGACACTTTCTCCAGTATAAAGCTTTGTAGGGTGCCATGCCAATAGTTGCATGATAGTTATTGTTGTATACGAACTCCAACAATGGTAGATGTTTCTCCTAGTTCTTTTGAAAATCCAACATACAAGCACATAACATATCTTCAAGCATTTGAATCATCCTTTCTGACTGACCGTCAGTCTAAGGATGGAAAGCAGTACTAAAGTTCAACTTTGTTCCTATAGCCTTATGTAGACTTTTCTAGAATAAAGATGTGAACATTGGATCACGATAAGACATAATCGAAATAGGCACTCCATGAAGTCTCACAACCTCATCGACATAAAGTTGCACTAACTTTTCCATAGAATGCATCATACGCATAGGTAAGAAGTGAGCAGACTTTGTGAGTCGGTCCACTACTACCCATATTGCATCATTACTATGTTGAGATAATGGTAATCCCACAACAAAGTCCATAGCAATATTTTTCCACTTCCATTTAGGAATCATCAGAGGTTTAAGCATACTAGAGGGTCTCAGATGCTCTATCTTCACTTGCTGACATGTTAGACATTACTCCATGAACCGCTCTATGTCCTTCTTCATACCGTTCAATCAATAAATGTTGGCAACATCCTTGTACATCTTAGTAGCTCCAGGATGTACCGTGTAAGGCGTATATTGAGCATTCACTAAGATTTCCTTGTTAATCACTTCAACATTTGGCACGTACAGACGACTTCCAAACCTTAGAGTTCCATTTTTAATAAGATTAAACTCAGGTTTCTTTCCTTGAATAACTTCTTCCTTGATCTTCTTCAAACTTGCATCATTTTCTTATTCTTCCTTAATCTTGTCAACCAATGACGGTTGTACCTTGAGTGTAGACAACATGTATGAATATTGATTAGAAACTAACTCAACATCCATTCTTCTCAAATCTTCGAAAATATTCCGTTGCATATTAATCAGATTACCACTGAAACCAACATACTTTCTACTCAAAGCATCAACTACTACATTGGCTTTTCCAGGTTGATAGTTGCTAGAACAATCATAATCTTTAACCAATTCTAACCATCTTCGTCGTCTCATGTTTAGCGCCTTTTGACTAAAAAAATACTTCAAACTTTTATGGTCTGTGTAAATGTCACAATTTACACAATAAGGGTAATGTCTCCAAACATTCAATGCAAAAAAGACTGCAGCTAGCTCCAAATTGTGCGTCGGGTAGTTGTATTTGTATGACTTTAACTATCGTGATGCATAGGCAATTACCTTCTCGTTTTGCATTAGCATGCAGCCCAGTCCTTTACCAGAAGTATCATTATAGATCATGAATTTGTCTTTTCCATTTAGTGAGTACAGAGACCGTAATCAGTTTTTCTTTAAACTCCATGAAAATTTTCTCACATGCTTCAGTCCAGACGAACATCATATACTTTTTCATCAATTACGCCAATGGGACAGCAATCTTTGAAAAACCTTCAACAAAATTTCGGTAGTAACCAGCCAAACCTAGGAAATTTTGAACTTCTCCAATATTTATTGGCCTTTTCCAATCTTGCACAGTCGTAACTTTGCTCAGATCGACTTGTATCCCTTCCTTAGTCACAACATGGCCTAAGAAAGAAATCTCCTTTAACCAAAATTCACACTTCTTGAATTTAGCGTAAAGTTGCTTCTCACATAACCGTTGCGACATAGCTATTAGATGTTCTTCATGCTCCTCAGCACTCTTTGAATAAACTAGTATATTATCAATGAAGACAATAATAAATTTATCCAAGTAGTCGTTGAACACTCGATTCATCATATCTATGAAGGCAGTAGGTGTATTGGTTAGTCCAAACGGCACAATAAAAAACTCATAGTGTCCCTATTTGACTTTAATTGATGATAACCAGATCGAAGATCAATCTTTAAGAACGCGCTAGCTCCTTACAATTGATCAAAGAAATCTTCAATCCTTAGTAATGGGTACTTATTCTTGATCGTCACATGATTCAATTATCTATAATCAATGTACAGTTGCAGTGATCCATTATTTTTCTTCACGAAGAAAACTGGTGCTCCCCATGGGGAAACGCTTGATCGAATGAAACCTTGTTCCAGAAGTTTTTGCAGTTGCTCCTTCAATTCTTTCAACTCTGCAGGTGCCATCCGATATGATATCTTAGATATCAGTGCAATTTCCGACAAAAGATAGCTAATAAACTCCACCTCTCGATCAAGCAGCAATTGTGGTAGCTTTTCAGGAAACATATTCAGAAATTCATTCACAACCGCATTCATGAACCACAAAACTTTGACAATCTTCTTTTAAACTTTTTGATGCTTGCATTTGCAGAAATCAATCGTGGCAAAGGGTTAACCTTCATAACATTGAATTTGAAATAGTGCCATTCCAGCGGAATAAAGAGAACTTGTTTCTATTGACACACAATTTGAGCTCTATTTCCAAACAAACAATCCGTTCCAAAGATAATATCAAAATCACACATATCAAGCACAATCAAATCCACAAGTGTTGTGTTGCTTCCAAGGAAAACTTCACAATACTTAAGCATAGAACTAGCACACATACTAACACCTGACAATGTTGCCACAAGAAATTCAAAGTCTAATCTTGATGGTTTTACCATCATCTTAGACGCAACTTGGCTTGATACAAAGAAATGTGTAGATCCTGAATCAAATAAAGCGTAAGCCTCGAGATTACCCAAACGAATCATACCTACAATAACAAAGGGGTGCATACATTCATCCTTGAGTTGGTTTCTGCTCCTTAGAAGCCTATAGATAGTCGCAAATCATGTGTCCAATCTTTCCGTACCTAAAACATTCGTCAGTCTTCTTGAAACACTCTCTAGAATGATACATCTTGCATATAGCACATAATGAGAAATCTTTCCTTTCACCATTATACTTGTGCTTCTTCTCTCCACCCTTGAGTACATGTTGCTTCCTCTTGTTATTCCAAGACTTTTTTTCATTGCCCACAGACTTAGTCTCAGTCATGGAATTATCCTTGGCTATAATCTGCGCCCTTTCTAAAACCTCAGCAGAGGTTCTGAGTCGTAGTACATCTATAGTTTTGTAGAGATCATGTTTTAATCTCGCTTCAAAGCGTTTCGCCTTACATTCTTCAGTGTCCACCAAGTGCGGTGCATACCTTAACAACTCATCAAATTTTTGCTCGTACTCCACAAGCAATAGATTTCCTTAAGTCAAGAGTATGAGATTTGCTTCCTTCTTATTTCTCTTCACAAACGAAAAGTACTTTTCCATAAATAACTCCTTGAACCTAGCTCATGCTATTGGATTCTCAACAGTATCATAGGTTCTCTTCGTTAAATCCCACCAATAACTTGCGCCTTTCCTTAGCATAAATGTGGCACAAGTGACCTTTTAAGTCTCAGAGCACATCATCAACGTGAAAATCTTCTCTTTATCAATTCTTTAGCATGTAATGGATTTGAAGATCCTTCAAATGGCGATGGGTGTAGTCTTCAGAAATGTTCCACTACACATTAATTCCATCTTATTATACTCAGTTTGTGCAGCTATATCCATCATCGCTTGAAGAAAGATTTACATTAATGCTTCAGCATTAGTTCCTTCACTAGGACTCACTGGCTTAGGTGGTCGTACTATCTAAAGAAAGAAAGCACGTATAACTTAAACATAATCAACACATCATGCGGCCACAAACATACATAATATATATTTTCTTTTCTTTAAACAACCACACATAATTTGAACATAATCAAATAAAAATAATTATCCATACTTTATTAAGAAACCATTAACGTTTAACAATGCTTATCACATCAAAACAGTTCAAGTCAGCACATAATTAACTTAACGATTGAAAGAAAGCTCCAACTAAGTTTATGAAAATAAATCCTAATTCCCACTCCTCACTCAAGGAATCATCATGAAACTCATCACTATGATAATGAGTAGCATCTTAGGGTCCTCATCCTCATCCATATCAGAATCCTGATAATCTTTTTTATTTACCCTAGCATAACTCAGCTCTAAATCCATATCCTCCGGATCTCCTTTAAGCCTCTTCTTGGTACTTTGAAGTTTAGTATTAAATGATGAGTATCGGAGAGGTTCAAAATCTTCTTTTTCCAATTCATTAATGATCTTTCTTCTCACCGCTTCGTCATACTTGAGCATCTCTTCCAGTTCCTTCTTATAGTCCTCTTCACTAGTGAACTAAGTCGGTAAAGGTTCTTTTTCCTCAAATGGCAGCACATCTCTAAACTCGAACACGTACTCTTAGACTAAAATCTATCGTTCGTCATCAATTATTGCATCGAATGTGGCGCCCATTTGTGTTTGTTATCCTCCAATTCGTCATCTTGGTCAACTTCCTCCAAATCGCTCATTATAATAAGATCGTCCTTCGAACCTTTCTATGGAGGTTCATAATGTGACTCAGCATCACTTACCTCATCACGAGAACGAACAAACTTTCCTATCATCTTTACAAAAATAAAACACATAGTCTCAATGCATATTTATGTAAAGATAATAAAATAAAATAAACATAAAGCGTGTACCTTGGGATCGCAAAGCGGTTCTCGGCTTGCATGATCAAAATACTTTTAAATAAACCATAAGTGTTTTAGAAAAATGGGGTTTGAAAGAAACAAGGTCTATAACACCTCCTAACCGAACCTCACGAGCTCGATCTAGGCGATGCTACATGCATAGCATGTGACGTAAAATAAGACCAATTGTTTTTTCTTTTCCACTTTACTTCGAATCCATAAAATAATACTAACTTTAAAATTAACATAGTACTAGTAATAATGATATTAATAGTATTTTAAAATCAAAACTCACATGTAAAGAGAAACTTAATAAATATTTTGGTCTTACAAACTTATTTAAACAGAGTAATTGAGATTAAAATATAGTATAGCGGAAGCATCTTATTAACTTGGATCATACAGATCAACATAGCCGAACACCACCTCGCAGATTCCCCAAGTCCATATTTCACTTAATAAGTTGTCAATGCCATTACTTATACACATAAGCAAACAAGAGTGAGTGACAAAATCACTCAGCAAGTTCTATAATGAACACACACACAATATGAAATGCTTATGCTTATTCATGAATCGATGCATACTTACTTACTCTCAAATAAATCTTGCATAGTTATAATAAAAACTTCTTTATTTAGTGTGAAAACAAAATCACTATTATAGGACTTCCATATAATTATCCATTGGAGCTATTACCCATAAGTAATCCTTACAAATATCCCTTGAATAGCTTAACAGTATATCCTAAGAGATTTTAAACCTCAAAGAGGCATATGTTCGTTAGTAAGATAAAAGGGATAACTTGCATACTAGCCATGCAAGTATAAACCGTTGCCAATAACTCCGACCAAAGAGCATTACTCATGCCTTCATTGTGATCATCAATGAGTCCTTTCACATACACAAATCCATCCATATGTGCGTATGTAAACCCTACAAACTTGGTAGGATCCATAAAACCCAGCCTTCTCTTATGTAGTTCCATATATACATACAAAAGCTCCATTTTAAACTTATTCAAATTTGCCTACAAGGTGTATTTCCTGTAAAACCAAATTTTATATTCATGTTTGAATGCACATGCTCATGTTTACATGTGATCATGCATACTTTGTTTTACAAACTAAAAAATCAAGTGTATATGCATTCATCAGCCCATCATATCCAAAATATATATTTCATGGAAAATTATCATAATAAATGCTTATATAGGTTTTGACTATCTTCAATCAATAGTAATATAATCCATACCATGCATACACTTATACTTTTATTTATTTTTGTAAATTCCAATAAGTTATTTCAGCAGAGAAATTCATAAGTAAATGCATAATTAGACATTTAAGCCACAATTAACCAAACTTGCCATATATGATCATGTAATGCAATACTAAAACTTCCAGCAAGCATTACTTAATCCAAAACATAATTGTGACATGATTTTAACATAACAGCATGTATATAAATGTCCAAAAAAATTGCAGTAATATAATATAGATTCAAACTTAATTGAAATATGAATTTTCGATGGATTATAATGCTAATAAGCCCAGAATTTTCCAATAATAATATCCCTTCATAATTTGATTTAAAACACATGTATTGTAAAGAAAATTACTGTTCTTTGTCAAACCAATTTACAACTATCAAAAATCATTTATTACTAAAAATTATCATCCTTGATTTAACGTGTAATATGAATAGAATTCAATCTTGTTATGCACAAAAGGATCGACCATAAAGAGGATTAGGGTGTAGTGTGCAAACGTGTAAAATCAAATTTTTCTCATAAATCCATGCATTTTTATCAATTCCATAGAAACTCATTTTTAGAATCAAAATTTCCAGCACACACAATCTATAAATCATCAATCCAATCTATAGGAATTATTGGAGAAGAAGAGAGATTCGAACAATTAAAATAAACAATAAATAAACGTGAATCTTACCTCGAATCTTTGAAAACCTTAAACAATTCCTACTTGATCATACAAAATTTCCTCTCAGTTTTATCTAGGGAATTTCGGCACTAAGAGGAGAAGAGAATGAAGAAAATTTTCCTCCTTAGCTGCCTCTTAATTTAAAGACAAAATCATAGGCAAAATTTATCTTATTTTATAGTTCTTACTTTCCTTATTTCAAAAGAGGAAAGTATCAATCACATAATTGTCAAATAATACCAATTAAAAATAAAAAATTCAAATACCAAATATACACATAAATGAGTATCAACCTTAAAGACACAGACATAGACATACGTCCTGGCACTAGACAAATTGTACACACATTCACATACACACACACACTTAAACTCATTGCACAATTTGGCAGCATGTCAGGCGCCTGTCACTGCGCCTAACTATACACCTGACACACACGGGTTTAGGGCAAATTTGGTCAACTTTGAACTATGTTAGGTGCTTGTCATTGTTTTTGACATTGCTAATGATACTCTTAGGTTGGAGGGTCTTGGAATCTTAAATCATGTAAGGTACTTGACATAGAACCTGTCATTGCATCTGACATTCTCTGACTTTGTGTCCATGCAGCGCTTCACAAGCACACAAATGAAAATTCACAAATAAGCATATGAACATATAAATTTTGGAGGCGGTTATTACAGTTTTTGTACTTTTTGGATTTATATTGTAGCTATTAAAGATACATGCCACTTTAGTAATTGTTTTTTCACTTACAGAAGCTAAATCTGTTTTGGTAGGCTTCTGTTGCTATTAGGCAGATCTAGCACTCATTTACTCCTAAATTTAAGTTGTTATCCATGAGTTTATGTTGAGATTATCTTTATTTCTATGCTATGATGGTCCTCATCGCCAAATAGTCAGAAACATAAGTTTCGTTCCATATCTTGGATTTTAGGGAATTGTTACCTTCGACATGAATGCAATGCTTGCCCATTGTAGTAGTTCATTGGTGGTGGTTTCCTGCAATGATGAACCAACTACCTACCCATAAAAAAATATGATATAGGTGCTGACGTCTTGACAACGCATGCATATTCTACTTCATTGAGTAAACTATTTTTCCCAATTTATCTAGTGGTGATACTGTAATACACCCAGACTAAACTCCTTAAGTCAATTAAGATTAAGGTGGCTACCAAAACAAAACATACATATATTTACGGAAAACATTTAATACTTATTAAACTTATTAATTGTTCCGTTTTGGACAATCAAATCTCATACTTTGACTGTCATAATTACTTACTTAAAACAAAACTTAGCTGTCATCAAACTTTTTATTTTAAAAAGTAACAAAGCAAAACTTCATGTGCCAATCTCACACACCAAAAAAACAAAACACTTAGTCTCTCTTCTTGAGCTGCCATGTTTTCCATCACTTTCAGTAATTGTCTTGATAGATAAATCAATCTATATATTATTACCTTGGAGAAATAAATAATCTAAGGCATGAGTCAAATAACTCAATAGAATTCCCACACAGTAATTACATAGACAATGTATGCATCAATATATAATCCTTAGCACATAATCAATTTTTAAGTCAAACTTGATATACAACCTTAACTCATGCAAGACAATGCTTTCACGATACTTTAACATAGTATTTGTTGGTTGGATTTTCTTTCCACATACTATATCATATCATATATGTGCATGCGTCTCAATCTCACTTATAGCATCCCACAATAAGCTTTTTTTTTTTTCACATATCATATCATAAGTGTGCATATATCTCAATCTCGCTTATAGCATTACACAGTAAGCATTTCATTCTCACATATAGCTTACTTAGTTTGTCATGATCAAACTCAAATATTTATATAGCGAGCTTCCATAATGCCAACTATATGTAATGTACCGTTCATAGTCTGTTGTACATTATTAAACTTATGCATGTATGTCTACTAAGTCTACACAATGAGTACCATAGTAATTGTCCAAATCAGGTGCATTATATTCCATACTCAATAATCATTTTACAAATCAACATATTTATACAAGATTAATATCTTAGTTGCATACCTTAGAACCAGCTCAATTGTAGCAACAGTAAATTCATAACTTATTTCATATACACTTAAATGACCCAATTCTAATGAAATTACGTCAATTTTAGTATACACAATATCACAAATAAATTTTAAAAATTTTAAGATAAAATAAATATTTAAATAACAATAAATATCTGATTCTGCTCATGCGTAAAACACTGTTCCAGACATATTCTAAAAATTGTAATTAAATCTAGAAAATTTTGTTTGACTTGAAACTAGTACCAAAACATCCACAGAACATCCATCTAAACTCCATAATTTAACCAGAATTTTTTAAATAGTTTAAAGATAGAATTCATATTTAAAACCGAAGCTGTCATCCAGTTCCAGATTTGTAGATTGAAATTCCAAAATTCATAAAAATTCATGAAAATAAAAAAAAATATAATCCTAAAACACACAGGTTGGAATATGTATTAAGTTTGTCCTGTAAAAATTTCAAAATATTTAGGAGTCATTTATCTAATCAAAATAAAATTGAAAAGTCATTGTTTCCTGTAAACACAGTGACTTTAAAAATTAATTTCTAATTGTAGAAAAATCGGATTGAGGTGGTTCAAAAGCCAAGTTGGTCACATTACAATGATCTAATAAATTAAATCATCCATAAATTTTGGACATCAATAGAGGAGCATGAAAATTCAAATGTTCACCAACATAAAGAGTTTTTCAGAAAGAAATTGGAATTATAAATTAAATATCATACATACCTAGCATCCAATCATGTGTACAAACATAAACAAGATCAAATCCAACACAAACATAGAGTGTTATGAATCCTACCTAAGATCCTTGAATTAATCTTGAAAGAATTGCAAAAATCCAACCCCAAATCAAACTCCAAAAACAAATTCTAAAAGAAAGAAAGAAAATAAATTTTAGTACCTAAATCATTAACAGGAAAAATCAAATCCCTAAATTCCTTTGAATAAATTATCAATTACTCACCTCTTGAAAACCAAAGAATTCCAACTGTTCCACATCCCAAAACTCTCAAAAACACTAACACCTATTTGTTTTCTCTCAAAATCACACGGTTTTTTAAAAGAACATAAGTCTGACAATTTTATAGACTTTATGAAGTAGAGTTAGTCTAGAATACTTTTTTTTTTTAATTTTGAAATTTTAAAACCTTATAAGATCTACAAAGATACCAGATTCTAATTTTTTTTAAGTTAAAAAAAAAATCCGATCCAATAGATCAAAGAAAATAAAATTTTAACTTATCTAAATAAAAATTCAAATAAACTATTTTTATCTCTTTTTCTTTTTTTTTCTTTTTTTTAAAAAATAAGATATGTATCCCACTGATACTATCCACAACAAACAAATATTTCATAGTATTAGCTTGTAAAATGACTTTGGGCACTTCCGCTAGGAATTCATTAAGGGAAAAGATAACTTTTGTCTTCTATCATTTTGTCTTGACCACTAATAGAATTGAAATACTCAAGTTCAAGTGCATGAGCTTTAGCAATTCTAGCAAGTATGGTAGTCAACAGGGAACATAATGGAATTCAACAATTGGTAGCTGTAGAACAAGAAGCTCAGCACATTGTAAATGCTACCATAAATGGTTTTTGTATCTTCTATTTTATTTGGTCTATGAAATCTCTTTATACTATACATTGTCAATACATATTTTTGTACTGCACTATTTATTTACGTATTACTTTATGACAAGTTAGTTTGACATTAATATTACTTTTGAACAATGTAATTTTGTTGATTGTCACTTATTTCTTTTTTGGTACTCAGGTTTACTCTGTGGCAAATAATGGCATAAATATATATTTGTATAATGCTATTAGTAATAATGTTCTTTATTTGTTGAATATCAGTATTTGTTGAATGGTAAATTGTATATCTGTAATATCCATTTTCTTTTCTGTGCAGTTGACTTTTAATCAAAGTTAACTTTGGTCAAAGTCAGCGTTTAGACCGGTGATTGTTACATCATGGTTTTAATTGGTTTTAATCTATCTAAAACTGGCTTAGTTGTTCATTTTATCTTCTAAGTGTGCTTGTGATTGTTGATCATAGTCGAAGTCAAAGTTAAAAGTCACGGTCAAAGTCAATGTCAATACTGCCACATCATCACCTTGAATGATAGAGCGTTAACCGACCTTTTCTTCCCTGTACACATGGTAAGTGTAGGAGAGGTCTTATCAAGACCTATTGAGTATATTATGGTTACTTAGAGACCAAGTTTGACTTAGTCAAACTTTGGTCAAAAAGTGATCTTACTTATGTCACCTTATTAGAACCCTAGGACCACTTTATTTAAAGCCCCATTTCAAGATACCAAGTCCTCATTTAGAACCAAGGTAGCCGACTGTCCATGCTTTAGAGAGAGTGTGTGTACTTTCTACAAAGAGAAAGTGAAAAAAAGAGATAGAAAGTGAGGGAAAGCGAAGGAAATTCAAGGAAAAATCAAGAATTCTTCAAGAGAAAAAGAGCAAAGGGGGCAGGCCATTTGGTGTACTAGATTTAGTGGTTTTAAAGGTAGATCAAGGTAGATTTGAAAAGGTTTGAGCAATCCCAAAGGTAAGATTTCATACCCACTTGTTGATTTGTTGATTTTGGGAGTATTGTGTATGTTTGAACCTAGATCTAGCTATTCTTCTACCTTTCTTTATTTTTCTGTGATTAATCCTTTTGAAATAATCTCATATGGTTACTATTTAATGTATTTATGATGATGAGAGTGTGGATTGGTGGAATAATAGCTTGATCTAGACTTGTTGGTGACTATGAATTCATGTGATGTGTTAATCTTGATATTTTATGAAAATCTATAAAATTTGGCTGGATACAAACCATGATTACACTTGTCCAATTTTTTGAAACTTTTACTATAGGAACTTGGGTTTGTCATGAACACTTTGGCTTTTGAATCACTAGATTTGGAATTTTAATGAGTAAGATCTGAATTTTACAAAACCCCTAGTTATTTGGATAATTCTAGAACAATTATGAACTTTTACTCTTTGGTTTTGTTGGATTTGAAGGGTTTTTAATTTTATTTTTTTTGAGTCATATTTTTCCCTTATAAATAGTGAGTCATGGTAAGTTTGGCTTTGGAATTCTTAAATCGAAGTTGAAATGAGTGTATTATGCATTTTACAAATTAGTTCGTTTCCTAAAAAATTTTAAAACAAAATATTGTACTTGCACTCAAGGGTTTCACTATTTTTGGCAGGCCTTTAATTTTTGTTATTTTTATGGCATAGTTTTTCCTTATATTATATTAAGTCATGGACATTTTTTGTTTTGAATCATAAAAATCCAAATTAAAATGAGTGAGTTATGGTTTTTGTAAATTAGTTGTGCCTGCTGAAATTAACATATTATAGTATTTACATTATTTACTAGTATTAAAAGTTGGTACCTTTTTGCATAATTAATTCCCTTTTTCCCAATAATTAGTAAAGTTAACACAGATAAAATAGTTATAAATTAATTTTTGTGACAATACTTTGTCACATAAAGGATAATTTTTATAGTGGAAAACTTTGCCATTCAAATTTAGGAATAATTTGTGACAAAATTTCATAGATTATCACTAAAAAGATTAACATTCTTGGTCAACCTTATATTATAATATCCGTGACAGATGTACTTTAACACAATTTTTAATTTTTTATGGGGAAAAAAATAATTTTTTATTTAACACAGTTAGAAAATTAATTTATCACTAATTGATATAAATAAAAATTAATTTTTTACTACATTATACTACGTCGTTCCATCTCCATCCCTAATTATAACCCGACTCCCTCACTCATCTCTCTCCTATTTCCCCTTCAAACACAACCCTGCAACTTAGACCACATAGCTGCCTCCATCCTGAACGCCATTCTACCATCCACATTGCCCCCCTTCCACATTAACAGAATTCAGTGCCTTCAAACCCATATCCGGCACCACTAGGTTGTGGTTCTTCCTTCATGGTTGTGGTTCTATATATAGATTACCGTAGTCTACTATTGCATATATTATTCGGATTTGAGAATTTTTTATTGTTTATTATGATGAAAGGACTAAATTAGATGCAAAGTCGAAAAAGAGTATTCTTTCTTGGTTTCAGAGTGGAGTGAAAGGATATAAATTATGATAACTTAAGGGCTTATTTGATAACATGGTTGTTTTTAGTTTTTTTCCTCTTGAGTTATATGTAATTTGATTAATTTAGAGATTGGTTAAAGTTTGTTAAATGTTAGTCAAACTACTCAATTGAGTAAAAATGTGAAGGAAAAATAAAAAACACAATCAGAAATTAAACAAACTTTCAAAGTTTTTCATTTTCTCTATTTGCGTTTTTACATTTTTACTCAATTGAGTAGTTTAACTAACATTTAAACAACTCCAATCAACCTCTAAACTAACCAAATTACACATAACTCAAGAGAAAAAAACTAAAAATAAAAACCAAACACAATAATGTTATCAAACGGGCCCTAAATTAAAGAAACAAGTAATTAGCAGAGGTGTTTTATTTAATAAAGATAGTATAATGAAGAAAAGTGATGCAGATTTGTCTACTTCAAGTTCTAATTCAAGGAAAGCTGTTAAGGTGGAGTTAAGTCCAGACACGAGATAGAAAATAAGTGGTCACTTGTTGAGATGCATAAATGCATGGTGATGAGCGTTATTCAATTCCAAAATAAGGAAGAGAAAGGCGTATTCCATTCAGACACCTTCATAGTTTTGAAGATATGATTTCATATGCTTTTTTTTTTTGTTAAAACATGGTTTCATATGCTTTGTTTGGTGATATAGAAAAGAATGTTGTTGATGATCTAGACAAGTTCAAGTGTTGCCTGAACTTAGATAATGCTATTTCATGCTAACTGATTTAGTGCTGACACCCAAAGGGTTGATTTCAAGCCAAGGTTCAGATTTATTAGTTTTGGCTTGAAAGTATGAATACTCACTAATTGTGTTCTATGGAGTATTTGTTTAGCAAATCCAAAATTGATGGGTTATGTGGGCTTGGAGTGTCCTTTAAGTGAAACCGACTTACACATCTACATATATATACATATGCGCTATGTAAGTAAATGAATATGTGTGATAAGTGTGTATGTAGCCGCCAATACCAAGAGAGATTGAAGCTGCCATATAGCAATTGTGGTTCTTTAGTTGTGAGTTTGGACGTATTGGGCTACTTATTAGGTTTGAGAGAGTTTTGGTGTATGTAATTTCCTTTTGATAGTGGAGGTATAATAATCTTGCTCTCGTCTGGATTTAGTCATCTTACCAAACCATATTAAATTGTTTTGTTTGTTAATTTATTTTGTTTTATGTTTTCTATTTTGTGGTGCGATGCATTCCTCGTTGTACTATTGCTATATATATTATATTATATTTTATTATATTATGTTACATTATATTATATTTTACCATCTAATTTTACATTGAAAATAAATTCGTATCTTTTACTATCAAAATCATAAACAGAAAACTATGATGCTAGCGTCTTTGAAGCTGGGGGTTAAAATATAATGACTTAATTATTATTACTTTTTTTGTTCTTCATCATATGAGATTGTCGTTTTATCCAACTGGGAGACGAAAAGCACAATGGGAATGATTACATTTCTCTCTACTTGGTAATGGTTGAAACAAAGAATCTTCCTTTTGGTTGGGAGGTCAATATGCCTTCTTTTAACTCTCTGTGTATGATCAAATTGAAGATAAATACTTGACCATACAAGAAATTATAACATTACCTTTCAATAGCGCTGGGCTTGGACCACCTATCAGGTGATGATATTTTGATGGCTTGCATTTACATATTCATACAAGTTTGCTTGTTCATGTTGATCATGTATTTCTCTTCCCAAACAATGTATTAACTTCTTACTTATGTGTCTTTACTAGGAAGGCTACAAATGAGAGAAGACAATAGATATTTGACTACTTAAGAGCTGTTTTGGGGGAGGCCATCATAAGTTTTGACCTTGAGAAGGTGGACGTTGAAACTTCTGCATGGTCACATGCATCTTCATTTGTTCCATCTGCAATTACAGAAGACGAGTTTGGTATGGAAATGTCTGATGAACTCTCAAGTAGTCCTCTCACTTCGTGTTAGGGAAAAAAAGGGCACTACCTAATTCTTCAGGATCTTGGGATTGATGAATTTAGAAGAATTTAAACAAACCACACAGATCAAAATAAATTGCAGAAAAAATAAAGGAGATAAGATTTAACATGGTTCGGTGATCAATGTGATCCCTACGTCCATGGAGTGCTCCAGCACACAAATCCACTATCAACTTGAAGGATTACAATGTAAATCTCTTTCACATATGAGAAATAGCTCACTCTATGTTTTTCTCTCCGTTTGGCTTTCTCTGCCACTCTCTGTAAAAATTTTTGTCTCTTTTAATCACTCTCTATAGCCCTACAACATTATAGGCTATTTAAATAAACCCTAGGGACAAAACTAGAAAATAGCTATTTTAAGTCAACTTCGCGTCATGTTAGGCGCTTGACATTGCGCATGACATTGGGTCTGACACTTTCAGGAAGGCGAACAAGAATTTTGTAGACCATATCAGGCGCCTGACTGCTTTGGCATCACAGATACCAGCAATCTTCCACTTGAAGATTGAAGCAGGCGTTGTACATCTTCGTCCTTCAATGAACTGTGTTTAGTGCACTCAACCAAATGTCCTCAACCTTGAAGACCTACTGAAACTGTACACAGCTCCAATTTCTTTATAGTCACTGCTTTGGTTAACATGTCAGCTGTATTCTTAGTTACTTGAATCTTCACCAATGATAACACTCCATCATCAAGTAACATTCTGATAAAGTGGTATTGAAGACCAATATGCTTAATCCTTGAATGAAAGGCTGAATTCTTTGCCAAGTGTATCGTACTCTGACTTTCACTATACATGACATTCACCACCTGTTTGAATCCCAACTCCTTTAACAAATCCTGTAACCATATAAGCTCCTTACTAGCTTCTGTCACAGCAACATACTCTGTCTCAATTGTAGATAAAGCAACAATCTTCTGCAATTGAGAAATACAACTAATAGCAGTGTTACCCAAAGTAAACACAAAACCAGTAGTGTTCCTTCTGTGATCGATCTCACCAGCAAAATCAGCATCTACATATCCTTGCAATTTCAGCTCGCATTTATTGAACCATAAACAATTATCTATAGTACCCTGTAGGTATCTAAATATCCACCTAACTGCTTCCTAATGCTGCTTACTTGGATTTGACATAAATCTGCTCATTGCTCCCACTGCATGAGCTATGTCTGGTCTCGTACAAACTATGGCATACATCAAACTTCCAATGGTTGAAGCATATGGAACCTTAGCCATATAGTCCTTCTCCTCATCTGTCTCTGGACAGTGGTCTTTAGACAACCTGAAATGATTAGCTAGAAGTGTCCTAACTGGTTTAGCCTTACTCATACTAAACCTCTGCAATACCTTACAAATATACCCTGCATGAGAGAACCGCAAAGTACCCAACTGTCTATACTTACTAATCCTCATCCCAAATATTTGCTTAGCTGCACCTAAGTCCTTCATATCAAATGTACTGGACAACTGCTTCTTCAATTTGTTAATCTCCCCTATATTTGACCCAGCTACTAACATGTCATCAACATAAAGTAACAAGATAATATAACTGGAACCAACATTCTTGAAGTAACAACAATGGTCAGTATTGCATCTCAAATAGCCATTGGTTTGCATAAACCCATCAAACTTCTTATACCACTACCTTGGAGCTTGTTTCAGACCATACATGCTCTTTGTCAACTTGCATACCAAGTGTTCCTTTTGTTTCTCTTCATAGCCCTCTGGCTGCTGCATGTAAATCTCCTTCTCTAAATCACCATGGAGAAATGCAGTCTTTACATCTAGTTGCTCTAAATGTCCTCTGCTGCTACAATACTCAGAACTAACCGAATAGTAGTCAGCTTCACAACTAGAGAAAAAATTTTAGTGTGGTCAATCCCTTCTTTCTGCTGAAAGCCTTTGACCACCAATCTTGCCTTGTATTGCTTAGAGCCATCATGCTCCTCCTTGACTCTATAAACTTACTTGTTTTGAAGAGCCTTCTTCCCAATTGGCAACTAAGCTAGTTCCCAAGTCTGATTAGATATAAGAGATTTAATCTCATCTTCCATTGCAAGCTCCCACTTGCTAGTATCTTTAACTTGACATGCCTCATCATAGCATTCAAGCTCTCCATTATCTGTCAGCAGCAGATAATTCAAATATTTTTTATTTAGCACAGGTGGCCTACTAGACCTCCTAAGTGAAACAGGTTCCTTAGGCAAATCAACAATCTCGTGTTATAGCTTCCTCTACCTAAGGATTCTAACCTGTCTTATTTGCCATACTGCTCTCTAGTATATCATCCAGCTCAAAATAAACAAATTCAAGTTGTGCCAAACTTTTAGACTGTATTGTATTTCTGTCCTTGTACATGACAAACTCATTGAACTCTACATCTTTACTCCTAATAATTTTCTTGTTTTGGTCATCCCAAAACCTATAACCAAATTCTTCATCACCATATCCAATAAAAGTGTATTTTAATGATTTGGAATCAAGCTTATTCCTAATATGATCACTAATATGCACATATGAGACACAACCAAATA
This sequence comes from Rhamnella rubrinervis, assembly GCA_007844105.2. NCBI lineage: Eukaryota > Viridiplantae > Streptophyta > Magnoliopsida > Rosales > Rhamnaceae > Rhamnella > Rhamnella rubrinervis. The sequence goes on along the minus strand of CM017574.2, from coordinate 20,706,184 downwards.
CCTTTAAGTGCGAAAGTTTCACCTCCTTTCCACTCCAAACCTTTTGAGATATTTTGTGCTCTAATGGTACTGAAGGTCCTCTATTGATCAGCTAAGCCGCTGTGTTGACTGCCTATGCCCAGAACTGATTTGGCAACCCTTCCTATAGATGCATACTCTAGCTCTCTCAGTCAATGTCTTGTTCATACGCTCTGCTACACCATTCTGTTGTGGGGTTCCTCGCACAGTCCTCTCAAACTTAATCACACTCTTATTACAAAACTTCTTAAACCCGGAGTCCTCATATTCTCCACCATTATCAGACCGCAACCTCTTAATTTTCAAACCTGTTTCATTCTCTACCATCGCCTTCCATCTCTTGAAGGCATCAAACACTTCAGATTTTTGCCTCAGAAAATATACTCATACCTTTCTGGAATGATCATCAATAAAAGTCACGAAATATGACTTTCCACCAATTGAAAAAACTGATACTGGTCCCCAAACATTTGTATGAACTAGCTCAAGCTTGGCTTCCTTTCGAATTCTACCAACTTTTTGGAAACTCACTCTTTTCTGTTTCCCAAATATATAGCTTTCACACATCTCAAGATCAACCGACTTCAAACCTAGCAATTTCCCCTTTGACTGCATAATCTTCAGTCCCTTGCCACTCATGTGACCAAGTCTCTGGTGCCATAAATTTAGATCCTCCTTGCTTTCAGCAACTGCAACTAATCCAAACCCATCTCAAGTCATGTAAAGAGTACCACTCTTCTTTCCACGAGCAATAGTCATAGCTCTTCTAGAAATCTTCCAATTGTCTCCTGCAAAAGTAGTAACATACCCATCTTTTGCAAACTGACCAATTGAAACCAAATTCTTTCTTAAATTAGGGATGTGTCTAACATTATCTAATTTCCATACAGACTCATTCAGCTTGATCTATACCAACCCTTTGCCGACCACGTCCTAAGCCTAATCATCACCCAAATAAACTTTTCCCAAATTACTTGAAATATAATTATCAAGTAATTCTCTGTTTGAGGTAGCATGAAACGAAGCACCTAAATCCAACACCCATGCTTCTGCCTTCCTCTCTAAAGAACAAATTAAAGTATCATCAGACTCTTTAGAAACCACATTGGCTATAGTCTTATCACCACTGCCCTTTTTGGGAACCCTACACTCATTCTGATAGTGTCTTTTTCTACCACAATTCCAGCAATCAATATCCTTTTTTACTTCTCTGAGTCTGCGAATTATTATTCGGTGTTCTGGATTTAGATCTCCAATTTTTGGACTTGGATCTACCTCTGGCTATTACCTCTATTTTTGTTTCTACCCCTACTTTCCATATTCAATGCCAACCTTAAACTGGAAGCTCCATCTTTTAGTCTTCTAATCTCCTCAATTATAATTATCTCAACAACCTCTGATAGTTTCATTGTATTTTTACTAAACACTGCACTAATCGAGGTAATAGTAGCATTCCAACTATTAGGTATTTGACCAAGTATCAACAAAGCTCAAATATTCTCATCAAACTTAACATCAACCAAATTTAATTGATCCATAATCTCATTAAATTCATTCAAAAAAGACTTTGAAACTTCCATTCTCTGGCATATGTAAGAAAAATAATTTCTTCATCAGATGTACCTTGTTTGGTGCAGACGATTATTCATACATGATGTTGAAGGCAACCGATCTAGACAAAGACAGTCTACCAAGAGCTTTGCGATCCAACAAATCCCAATCTTCCTTCTTCATCTCTGCCAGCTTTTCTCCTTTTAGCGGCAGACACAAATCATTCTAGTACAGATAATCCTCCATCTGCATCTTCCAGAAATAAAAATTTGATCCATTGAGTTTTTCTAGTTTAATATCCTTCTCTGATCCCATCACTCCCACTCAAGCTCAACCTAGCTCTGATACCACCTGTTAGGGAAAATTAGGGTACTATCTAATTCTTCAAGATCTTGGGATTGATGAATTTAGAAGAATTTAAACAAACCACACAGATCAAAATAAATTGTATAAAAAATAAAGGAGACGAGATTTAATGTGGTTCGACGATCAATGTGATCCCTACGTCCACGGAGTGCACCAGCACAAAAATCCACTATCAACTTGAAGGATTATAGTGTAAATCTCTCTCACAAATGAGAAATAGCTCACTCTCTGCTTTTCTCTCTGTTTGGCTTTCTCTGTCACTCTCTGCAACAATTTTTGTCTCTTTTCGTCACTTTCCGTAGCCCTGTAACATAACAGGGTATTAAGGACAAAACTGTAAAGTCACAATTTTAAGTCAACTTTGCAACATGTCAAGCGCCTGACATTGCGCCTGACATTGGGCCTGACATTCTCGAGAAGCCTAATAGGAATTTTGCAGACCATGTCAAGAGCTTGAGATTGAGCCTGACATGGCGCCTTACTACTTCGTCTTCACAAATACCAACACTTCGAGTAGTGTTTCCATCACGATGGACAACTCACTAAGTCCTGGTCACACACTTGTCCAAATTGTTTGCCAAGACGATAAAGCTCTTCTTATGACATTATGAGAACTTTCAAGGATTCAAGTAGATAAATTTGGAATATGATTTTAACATAGTATACATAAATATTTTTGCCATGGTAATTATGCTGACTTGTTCTTTTTCTCTCATTGAGGGATTATTGGGTTGAATTATTAGTATCGGCAAGAGTGTGAACAGGGTTCCATTGGTAATCTTTTCAATGAAGTTAGTTCCCTTTATTTTTTTTATAATTTTCCTAAAATTTGTCTACTAGTTAACCCTCTTGAATAACATACTAATGACAATGTTGTTTGTTTTGTTTTTTTCTGTAGTGGATTATAGAAATTTCTAACAAGTTTGGAGAGGAAGAGCCTCACTACACAAAATTTTAATATTAGTGACAAATTTCTTGTGTCAAAATTTGATTTGTCACAAAAAAATACATTTAGTGTCAAAAACTTATATTCGGTATTGATCTTTGATAAGGTAGATAAAATAGTTATAAATTAATTTTTGCCATAATACTTTGTCACACAAAGGATAATTTTTATGGTGGGAAATTTTTCCATTAAAATTTAGGAGTAATTTATGATAAAATTTCATAAATTATCACTAAAAAATTAACATTCTTGGTCAACCTTGTATTATAATATCCGTGACAGATGTACTTTACCAAAATTTTTAATTTTTTATGAGGGAAAAAATAATTTTTTATTTAACACAGTTAGAAAATTAATTTATCACTAATTGATATAAATAAAAAATTAATTTTTTACTACGTTATACTACGTCGTTCCATCTCCATCCCTAATTGATATAAAAAGTTGTTGTGCGATGCATTCCACGTAGTACTATTGCAATATATTATATTATGTTATGTTACATTATATTATATTAATTACATTACATTATATTAGATTACATGTGATGTTGTCTTTCCCATTGGATAATATACATGTGTATGTATAGCACACAGGTAAGCCAGGACATATAAGGGCGGAGAAAACAGTTGGTGATGAAAATATTGGAGAGGCTGTTGAAGGTGAAGAAAGATGATAGGGTATAGTTGATGGATAAGACACAAATATCAGCTGTTTTGCATAGCCTTTAATTCCATTACGATATTATCAATCTAAATGTACATTCCCGTTGCATACAGTGGAAACTATGGCTCACCAAAAAAAAAAGAAACTATGGCAAAGTTATAATTACAATAAATTGAAAATATTTTTACGTGTACGTGGAACATGTTTGTACTTATGTGGAAATTACATATAACTCCGATCACTTTCATGTGTAGAAGCATGCAGTACTTGAATATATACAAAAGCTCTGAGTTAAATAATTTATTTAAATTACTATCGCAAAAGGATGGGACAAATTAATAAATCTTTAATTTTGAAAATAATTAATTAATAAAATCGAAAGATATAGTTGTATCTTTATGAACAATGCATGAATATTAGGTTCAGATATTATGTAGGAAGCAGTACTTCAATCGGAGGTAGCACATCATGCCAAGGATTTCTGTTTACAGCTGCAAAAATCAGATACAAAATGGTAGAAATCCTTGAGATTTTTATTTGTTACTGTAATTCGCATCAGCTAGAACTTTATATAGAGGAATTTTTCTTTTTTTTCAAAGTATTGATACATTTTTTGTTTTGAAAGTTGGGATTAGGAAGGGTAGAATGTAGTGGATTGGTTGCAGGTAAATTTGTCTTTATTATCTGTACATTTATTATATACTAGCCGCATAATATTTGCGTATTTGCCGGTATTATCTGTTTATGGTAACCTCGACTTCATTATTGTATTTTCTGCTATTAGCTGAAAATTGTGAGAGTCATGCTTAGTTTGCTGCATTACCACTTTTGTATTTATGTGTTAGTGTATTATGACAGAAACCAAGTTTTAACAGTCACCTTTTTTACAAGAATTGTCCAAGCTGTTTTTTGTTGCTTTAGGTAACTAATTAACATTTAACTTATATATTAATTCATATTGAATTCACTAAATTAGATTTATAAGATAATTATTTTGTGGGTTCATTTGTGTGCATACACTGCAATAAAAGTGGGATTTAGGCACAAGCCAATTATGTAGCTGAATGTCTTTTTCTGTAACTATAACATAATAAGTTACAAAAAACGCTCGTGACTAGCTCGTGACTGAAGGACCGTAGTAGAATGTCAAGAGTGATGAAAAAAAAATTTCATAACTGAACAGTCACATTTTGTTACGAGGGACCTGTTGTAGTTAATATTATGACGTTCAGTTACGAAGTAATATGTAGCAATCTATGTTTTTTTTCATGACAAAATAACCTGTTCGTAGCTGATTCGTATTAACTATTTTTCAATTTAGTCACGAAACGTAATCATTCACAAACATATTTCGTAGCTGAAACTCTGCTACAAATACAAAATTCGTGATTAAAATTTAGCAACGAATGTAAATTTCATAGTTAAAATTCAGCTACGAACTATATTTTATTACTATCAGTTATCAGCTATGAATTAATTGTTTATCTTGCCGCACTAGTGACGAAATAATTTTATAGCTAAGGCCTATATTGATTATTACCATATAAATTTTTTTTTTCTATATAAATTTTCATACATACAAAATTATACTATTAGTATTACATTACATATCTTCCAAACATCATAAAATATTGAATTTAAATGGAATTATTTTATTAATAATGAAAACATAAATTATTATATACAATGGTAACCTTACATTATAAAAGTACTAAATAATATTCCTAAAATAATCAAAAAACTATATATTTGAAATTACACTCAAGTATCATATTTATAATCTAACACCTTGCGGACTTTCAACCAATGTCCTTGATACGTGCATATGTGTTCTAAGGCTGAGTTGATCCTATACACCCTCATCCTCTACTTGCATGTGTTCTGGGGCTGGAACTTGTGGGAGTAAATCTTACACACCCTCATCCTGTACCTGCACTTGTTAACTCAATTGACTTTAAATAATAAAATCTTTCATTTGATATATTACCCTGTTAATATATTAGATTTTACAAAGATAAACCAAGTCGAAAACTATCTAAAAAAACAACTGAGATGAAGTGATCATGTAGTGTTTTAGAGGAAGAAGGTTTACCCAAGCACGTTTAATACTGGAAATTAACACTAAAAAGAATGACACAAGATCAATTATAGGATGTCATCATCACCACCACAACTAACCTTTGATAGATCAATTGGAACATCAAGATAACGATCCAGAAAATTAGCATTTTGTTCTGGATCAAGTAGCGCCAGCAAAGCACTTGTTGGATCACCAGCGTGTCCTCTTCCCAGCTGCCATAAAAAAGAATGCTTTTGAAAATTGAAAGGAAAACCAGTAAAGTAAAATAAGCATTTATCAAAAGCACATTACAAGATGCAATCAGCCAGCAAGGCAAGGCAAGGCTACCAATCATATATTATCTTGTCAATCTCATCAATTAGAACAGGTGGATTCAAGCCACAAAGAAAAAGATTCAAGCGACACTAAAAATTTAGCAAATAAGGTGGGGGTGAATTATTAGTAGAGTAAAAACAGAATCCAACAACACCACCATCATATACCTAAATCTTGCTTATTTCCATTTCTTTCTTCACCAATTCTAGTGTGAGTTTTAAACGTTTATACACCTGAGCAAATATTGTAGTTAAAATCACTCTAGATCTAAAAAAAAATGATAAAGTTTGACCTACGATGGAAAAGAGTCATGAACTTGAAGGTTCATTTATATTAAAATACAATGCTTTATGTAAAGATCAAAAGTACAAGCCACAAAACTGAGTTCTTGAATATTAATCATCATACTTGAGTTCTTGGGTATGCCTGGCAATTTCCTTCCCCTGTTCAACAACACTGATACTATGTCCGAATGATCTGTTTTCCCAATTAATTAACAAAGAATTACTAACATTTTAAATAAGATGGATCCCAAATCCAATGCAAATACTACTCTAAAATTTAAAAGGCATATAGACCCATTTCATAATCGAAAATACAACTTTCTCAAGTTGTAAATCACATCAAGTAAAAAAAGTAATATTCCTAATTAAATTTCTACACAAAATATATTAAAAATCAACAATCTTATCCCATCAAGCCCAAAAAGTTGAATAAAACAATACTAAATTTAAAAGCGCTAAAAACAATAAACCAAATATTTTATAAATCCCGGTTCTAAATATTAATGCTTGAATATAAAAAAAAAACTTTTTACAAATGTATATATTGTGTTATCAAATTTAACAGAACATATCACCGTTACATCTTAAGCTTAATTTGTTTCCAATTCGTAATTAAGCCCACACTTATCCATTGGATTATAATACAATATAGTGTCACTATAACAAACCTCACCTTCTGAATATCTTCCATTAATATAGGTTCAAAAAGTTCAAGTTGAGTCTGTATGGAAAGATACAAACACGCAAGATTAATATGAAACAGGAAGTTGCATTTTCACAGGGCATATTCTTTGATGATTATTATTTCTTTATCTCCATCCTTGAACTGATTCTTCTACGAAACAACTAATGGCCAAACTGTTCTAATTATAAACAAGGTTATCACAAGGCAAGAGGTCCCTCCACATGTCACCAATGCATTTCCTATAACAATTTCAGGGTATAAGCCAGGAAAGAAGAACTGGCATCAATTAAATGGATGCCAATATACATTGGTCCTTTCACTTTCTCAGTGCACCACTAGAATCCACTATTAAACAATAGAGAGGTACAAATAAGATTGGAACTTTTTACCTAACTTAAAAAGTATTATTAATGAAAATTTCCAGGAAGTATCTAGGCAACATTGTAATCATTAACATGCACAGAGGAACAATAAATCAAATTCTTGCAATACGCACAGGTAACACATGTTAATCTGAAAATTAACAACATAGTAAAACCTATAAGTTAGTGTAATGACTAGCATGTAATTCACACCAACGAGAATGAGATACTAAGGTAAATGCTATTCAAATGGGTAGTCACAAAGCTTATTCACAAATCGACAACCAAAGCCTAAAAACATTAATAATTGGCCATCTGTATGCTAATTAACAAAATAAAACTTCAAAACCATGATGTTCATGTACTAAAAAATTGCATATGGCAGAGTATTTTACAGGAAAAGGAGACGAGTAATATAGATAAAAAATTAAACTTTACAATTCAAGGGAAAATGGGTTCATGTTAGGATGAGCGGAAGATGAAAAGAGCAAAGGCAATGAACCAAAAGCATACAAACAAACAGAGAAATAAACTATATAAGTAGGAAAAATTTCATAGTAGCTAAGCATTAAGAAAAATTATTAAATTAAAAGAGGCTATTTTCTTGGAAAATCTTTTTCACAAACTGAATTTCCTAACAAGCTTTCATAACAAGCTTTCCTTCATTCACCGCATTCACAATCTAAATTTTCCCCAAAAAAAAATATTGATAAATGAAAATCCTTTAAAATCCAATTTTCCTTAGATCATAAAAATCATCACCAAGATAACTATTTTCTTGGAAAATCTTTATCACAAATTGAATTTCAAAACTAATACCAAAAAACAAGTAGAAGACTTAGAAAGAAACTGAAAATAAAAAAAAATCTAGAGGTTAAGCAAAAGAAATGATGAAAAAAAAAGACCTGCTTGTACAGAGAAGAGCGAGGGTTGAGCTCCTAGCCGCAACGGTGCCCATAGAACTATGCAAAACTTCTAGAAGCTTTGAGAGCCACTCGGTGTAGGCTCGTTTCTTCGAACTACGATCCCCGATCAACACCCACTGTACTCCTCTTTTAGGCACCCAACCCTCCGAGTCCACCATTGGCTTTGACTTATAGTAATCGTCATCGTAGTAGTACTGGAGCTGAGCTGCAGCTGCCGATCCATAGGCTCAGCTGGCGAAGAGCCTGAGAAGCCAGCCTCTAAGAGGCTGTGCAACCACACACAGTCGACTGAGTCCAGTCATGGCGGCGGCTGAGAAGGGTTTTAGAGAGAGTTGGGGGAAGTCCGACACAGATGGACTTTCCAATACAAGGAACACGACATGGGGACGATGGTCACTACCGTCGTGGACTCAGAGGGATGGTGCTCTTTCATGGTTATTTCGTTTGTGAAAAGAGAAGAGGAGACGGAGAAGGGAAAATCGGGAAGAAGAGAACCAAGATCTAGGGCGTAAAATTAGTATGAAACGACGTAGTTTTCTTAAAAAGAATTAATATTTTATTTAGACAAGTTATATAACAAAACATTAGTTACCAAAAAAAATTGTAACTAACTCAAATAAAATATTTTTTTTATTAAATATTATTTAGTGATGAAATAAATTTGTAGCTGTTATAAAAACTAACTACAAAGGAAAAGTCGTTGCTAATTTGAGAATTTCTAAGCTATCAGTTACGAAATTATATTTTATAACAACATTTTAGGTACGAAAAAAAAAATTGAGGCAAAGTTTCGTAGCTAAATATCATGGGAAAGTTGAATTTGGGATTTTTGTTACGGAATTTAGCTATGACAGGTGACTCATAACTAACTCTACTAAATTAGACACGAAATAAGGTTCGTCGCAGAATATCAATATTATGCTACAAAAATAAAATTTATAGCAAGAATTTCGTGACTGAAACCTCATTTTTATGTAGTGATAGGTTGGGTTTTCTTGTGGATTTTCTTTCACATGCTGTCATTGTTGGATTAATGGTTTAGGCAGCTATAGTCATTAGTTTTCAACAACTTAATTGTAACACACCCCAACCAAGCTCCATAAAACGAACAAGACTGAGATGGCTACCAAAACAATACGTACATGTATTAGCGGAAAACATTTTTAAAAAAAAACTTAATATATTTTCTGTATAAAAGCCTTCGGAAAGACAAGATCCATACCTTGACTGTCAAAATACTCATTACGATAAAATCTAATGTCGTTCATTTTTTTTTTTAAATCTTTAACCAAAGAAAACATCCAATGCAAAACTCACATTTTAAAACAATAGTATACTTAAATAAATAGAAACATCCATACTCCTATCTTATTTCCCAAAATATAAAATCACTAATAAAATTCAATATTGATAAACCCAACTCCACATCATAATATTGGAAAACCTTTATTTTGTACTCCAAAAGTCTCCCTCTTGAGCAGCCACATAGTTCACCATTTCCAATAATTATCAAGAAAGACAAATTATTTTATGCATTATTACCTGGGAAAAATAAACAAACTAAGACGTGAGTCAAATAACTCAGTAGAATTCCCACACCATTAAAGTATACATTTATATGCAATCTTAATCATAATCAATATCGTAAATCAAACTTATTATGCAATTATAACATATGCCAGTCAATGCTTTAACAATATGCTTATTAGTTGGAATTTTCTTTCACGTACCATAACATATCAATTATAAGTGTGCATGCATCTCAATCTCACTTATAGCATCACACAGTAAGCATTTCAATCTCACATATAGCTTACTTAGTTTGTCATGATCAAACTCAAATATTGGTATAGCGCTTCCATATACCAACCAAATGTAATGTACTGTTCATAGTCCGTCGTTAATACATGCATGCTCACTAAGCCTATTCATTACTTTAGGCAACTTATAGTCTTACTCAACTACATGCTTGACACAGATATCAAAGCATCACTACAGATATCCATTGCAAAGATATATGCGTCAAATTCTATTCCACAATTAACACAAATTGCATAACCTCCCTGCAAATAAATTCATAAATCAGATTGTACACAACCAAATAATTCAATTCTAGTGGCAAATAATCAATTCATGTGTCCATACAAACTCAACTAAATTTCAGCATTTTGTATGATTTGTAAATATTTTAATAAAAATAATTTACTCAAACAGTCACTATATAAAAAGAATAACCCAGTCAGATTTCAGAAATTATAACTAATTCATGAAAATTCTGATTGACCTAAAATCAGTGCCAAAACAACAATACGACATATATCTATCAGGTGAAATTTTTCCAGAATTTACCAGGTAAAATAAACTTGGTTTCCAAATTTAAGAACCAAAACTGTAAAACCAATCCAGCAGTGATACAGAAATTTATAAAATTCACAGTTAATTATATATGCCTCCAAAATTCGTGATTTTTCATATATATGTTCCTGATGGTCTTAGGTAAAGTATATTAAAATTGAAATTAAAAATAATTGATTTACCTATCGAAAATATACTGAGAACCCGAACTGTTCAGAATTTTACAGCTGAAACAGAGAACTTTGAAAATTCATAATTAATTATAGAAAATTCGGATTGAGGTGAAATAAAAACTAAAACATTCAAAATTCATAGATCTATCCAAGATAAATCATCCAAATATTTTCAATATCAAATGCATGTCACGAAAATTCAAATACCTTCCCAAAATAGACAGATTTTTCAGTAGAGTTTAGAGATAACCCACAATTGCATAAATTCAATTATCATAACAACAAAGAAAACACATCAAGCAATTTGGTGCTAGGAATCCTACCTGAAATTCTTGATTTGATCTTAGAAAGTTGCAAAAACCCAGCCCCCAAATCAAGCTCCAAAAATAAATCTCAAGAAAAAGAAAGAAAAAGATTTAGTATTTAAATCTTCCACAAGAAAAATCAAATATTCAGGCTTCTTTGATCAAAACATTTATTATTCACTTTCCAAAATCAGTAGGTTCCTACTGGTCTTTTTTTTTTTTTTTTCCAAATCCTCAAAAACTCTCAGACGTTCTTCTCTTTAAAATCATACGTTTGTTTTTTTTTTCAAAAAGGTATAGTCATAAATTTGTAAATGACTTAGGAAATTGAGTTTAACTTGAACTCCTCTCTTTTTTTTTTTTAAATAATAATAATCCAGAAACCTTATCAGTTCTGTTTAAAAACAAGATTTTCAATCTACTTTATTTAAAAATAATAAAATCCTATATAATCAGGTTAATTTGATAAAATTTTATCTCAACTAAATAAACAAAAATAATATATTTATCTTTAATTTTTTTTTAAAAGAAAATGATTCAGAGTTGGAATCAATCATTTCAAAACTAAGATTGATGTGGTCTCTGTTCTGTAATAATATGCACTAATTTATTATAGGGTTCTAGTTGAGGTACTCTTCTTGTTCCACTCTTTCCAAAGCTGCTGAATTTGGTTTTTTTTTTTTAATATAAGAATATGGACATAATGCTACACTGCAATATGGGTCAGTTAGATAATTTTGAATCTCTCTGTTTTTTGTGTGGTTTTATTAATGGAGTATTCGCTTAGATATTGGTTATAATCTGTCCCAGGTTCAATGGTTGTTAACACTTTCAGAAATTCCTCAACTTGAAGAGGTGGCTAAGTTTCAGCAAAGATGGTTGTTCTTATTTGCAAGGAATAATTGATGGGTTTAGCATAAATGACGCATTGGAAATAAAGAAAGATTGGAGTGACCAATCATGATGTGAAAGCTGTGGAATACTTCTTGAAGCAGAAATGTCAATGACATCTGGAGATAGCTAAGGTTTAGATTCACTCTATTGGTTTTCTGATTTTTTCTTGGTTTATTGGACATCATATTTACATAAGTAATTCCAAAAATTGAAGATCACTTAACCATTTTGTTTCTTATTAAAGGTGCTTGAATTTTTTCATGGAAGTGATGTGACTCGTTAGAAAGAGAACTGGGTGTTCAAAGCGGGTTTTTTTTTACACAGGAAATGGAGATAGTTCCCTCCAAGGTAAAATGATTATAGTTTATGTGATTATGGTATATTATTTAGTTTGTTTATTGAAGAAAACTTTAAAATCTAAATGACTTTGGTTACTCATAATATGAAAAAACATAACTAGGTGATTATCTATGAATATACACACATATGTACATGCTAATATGCTATGTTTAATCTTTGTAGGTTGATTTGGACGATATAAATTGCAAGGCTATTTAGTTACACATGGAACATACTCTTTTTAGAGATTGCATCTAGTATGTTTTAATTTTGGAAAGTTTCATTTGGCAGCATACTCTTTAATTAGGTATTATGTAGTCGATTAAACCTGCATACATATCGAATGATATGCTTCAATGAAAAATTATACTTTTTGTACATATTAACATTTATGTGTAGATATTGTAAGTGTTGCATGGCTTGAACATGTGTATTTTACATGCAAGGTGAAATGAAAATTCCATTTATTATAGACTATAATGGTGTGTAGGGATCATTATTATATTATAAGTTACATGCATGATGAATTGAACCCTCAATCTAATTAGTGTCCAGATAAGCATGACAATATTACAAGATAGTGATAAATAGAAGCAGCAACTAAAGGATATTGTGACAAATTACACAATGTAATGAATTTATCACAAAAAGCAGTAATAATGAACTAATGAGTGATGAAATAAACAGTGACAAATATTTGTCTTTAATATCTTTAATATCCTATAGTGCCAGAATAACTATGACAATATCGTACAATGATGAAACAAACAGGATCATTGTATTATCAACTCATATTGGAAATTATTTGTGTCAATTTGAAATTCGACACTGATATTTTCTGTGACAATTTTACTTGTGACTGAAAAATAAAAAACTATCACAATATCATACAGTGACGAAATAAATAGGGTCATTGTATTATTAACTTACAATGGATGTTATTTGTGTCAATCGAAAATCAACACTGATATTTTCTGTGACATTTTTAATTACATTGACAGTTATTGTCACAAACGTTACCTATGTGATAGATACTTTCAATGTCAACAACTATTGTCACTGTTATATATTGTGACAAACATATAGTATGTCACCAATAATATCAATGACAAATATTTTTGTCATGGAAAAATTCCATGTCAATTGTAGAATCCGTCATTGAAATCCATATTGTCACAAACAATTGAAGTTTGACCGGAATGTAGGATGCAATCAGTGACAAAAAGTGTGGATATAGAGACAAATTTTAATCCTTACTGTGAGAAAAATTTTGACACAATAGTCAGCAAAATCAGTAACAATCAAAAAATTGTCACAAGAAAGTGAAAATTATTGACGAAAAATTATGTTGTCATAAAAGTAGAATTAGTGGCTAATCTACAGTGTGAATACTGTGACAATCGATTTTTGTCACAGATATAGATACAGTGACAAAAAGTGGCGTTCAATGACAAATTTGTATTGTCACAGATGTTAAAAAACAAATTTAGGCCTAAAGAAAAAATTTAAGTTGAATGATATGCTATTTGGACCTGCTAACACATAGAACTTTATTTTTGAATAGTTTTATTAGGGAGTTAACATGTTCTAAGGATGACAGATCTCTTTGAAAATGTAGAAGTTTTGTAGGAAAAGTATTGGGTCATTGGCTTATAGCTTTAGCTTGGAAAAGCTGACCTAACATGGTATGCTTGACCCTTAAGAAAAGAAGCTAAAAGTAGTAGCAGAATATGTGTATTAAGTTACCATCAAATCTCAAATTTGAAGTTGATAGAAAGTGGAACTAGATTCTAACTATATATGTACATTAAATGAATACAAGACATGCTTTAGTATGTGATTGTGTAAATTTCATTGGAAGCTATAGTTTACGATGTGGAAAATGTAAATTCTTTATTGCATCTATTTACAAATCTCATTGTAATTCAAGTTACTTTAAACTGCATTAATTATCAAATTCTGCAATAAGTACGCAGAGTAGAAAGTAAGGAACTCAAAAACATCTTCCAACCATTTTTGTATGCCATTTTTGCAACTTAGTTGAACTAATAGTATATGCTAACTTACCATTAGGAAACTGCACCAAAATGTGGCTTATGTAGCATGGATTCAATAATGTATACCAAGTTTAATAATTAAAAATACTTTGCATATATTCCTATACAGCTTTGCTTCAACAAGGAGTACAGTTAGTGTTATGCACGACTTGGCAATTTTAGTTGTTTATATTTTAAAGCTTATCAACTTGAAAGATTTCCTTTATCCAATATAATTTTCTTTTTTATTTTCTCCTGAAATTATAAATTGGTAGGTGACAGATTTAGAGACTCTCTAAATACTAGTTTACGCAAAGAAAATTAAGTAAAAAATTTGTTGGGTGCTGCAGTGCATTGGGAATGTGCATGGAGATCGTGAGCTGCTAATGTTACTTTTAGATTTGATTTCTATTAAACTATATGAAAAATCCCTTGATACTTTTCTTTTCCTTTTGAGCATGTAAGTTTAGTGTTTATTTTATCTTTTGATGAAATTTTAGGTATATTTTGTGATTTTACCCAATCTTATTGCTACGAGGACTTCTTAGCAGTTATGCGATAAATTTTACCATTTGTCCTGTAGATGACCATTTTTTTACCATTTAGTATATTTTGTGCTTCTCATGTATGAACTTGTGGCTTTCTTTTACAAAGCCCTTTTCTTCATATACTTCCATCGATGAGCTGGGTTTTCACTACGGCAGCGTGGGAAGGCGAATAATATTAATCTAAATCAGGATTTTCAAGACCATGTATCACATAATATCATTGATTTTCTCTTTTATTAATTTAATTATATTTTTGTTCTAATTACATTGAAAATGAACCCATAAAGATCGTAACTCGCTTGGCAAAATTGTAATTCAAAACTTATTATCAGAAGTTCATTAAATGATCCTTCCTACTCTTATCATTTCCTTATGATAGAGAATGTTTCTTTTCAATGTTAGCTAGCAATTTACTTTGGATTTTAAAGAGAGAAATAGTATAACAGACTACTTTGAAGAACTGCCTTTCCCATTCCTATTTCATAAAGAAAAATGTCATTTTCCATTTGTATAATCTCTTTTCAACTCTCGCTAACAATGGATTCTAGAATTAATCATAAAAGTTTAAGATCACTTTCCAAAGGTTACCCCAAATATGTTAGAGGCCAACTGTTAACTTCTCAACCAAATTTACAAAATATGTTCTAAAGCTTACTCTGACACATGTTTAATAGAGAAAGCTCTTCAAAAGAAAGAGAGCTTTTACTCGTACTAATTTTCACTTAGCTTTCTACATTTGGTGAATGGTGGAGCAATTTGTTGGTTACAATTTCAAGAGTTATGGGATAAGGTGATCCTCTATTACCTTTTTGTTCATCTAGTAGATGTTTCGAATAAGATATTAGAGAGGGCAATAGATGATGTAATGGATTGTGAATTTGGTGTTGGAAAAAACAGTGTGAGGTTGTCATTGTCTCATTCCAAATTCGCGTTGAAACTTTTGTTTTTAATGGGGGATATAGGGAAAATGAATAATTTGATTGTCAAATTAATTTTTGTAAAAGATTACATTTCCAAAACTTAGGTTAGAACATATCTGGTTTTTTTCTAATAATGAAACAAATGGAAATGAAATGACAGTTTTTCCCAATGAATGATGATGAAAGTTCCCAACAACATGAAACAAAAGCAATAATGAAGTAGTTGAGGGAGTTTCATTTTACAGCATCCGCTAGTGCATAGTAGTGCCTTCTATTTGACATAATTAGGCCTTTGAAGTGCTATGGAGAATTAATTTTTTGTGTTTGGTCAGTTTGATAGCAAACCACCTGTTCAACAATTGAGTTGGTAAAATCTATATCTCTCTCATATCGAAAATTAAATATACATTCTTAAATACTCACCCAAAACTAATTTTTTATAAAAAATTTTATGGATTGCAGGTATCGATGGTAGCATAAAAAGCTTTGGGATCCCAAAATTAATCCATGTCCTTCCTCATCACTTGTAGGGGAGTGCGTCCCATTTTACCCAAATTTACCTAAGTGTTTGCTCTAGCTTTGGAACTAAATTTACAGTCACTTGATGGTCAGCATGTTTCTTTTTATGCCCATGTGTTCTAATAACAAACTGTTATCCTACATGTAATTTTTGCAAGAGCAAGTTTGTGCTGTTTAATAGAGTATTAGTGTGTGTTGTTTAATTAGTGCGTGTTGTTTTTGCTTGTGCAGCTTGTACCTTATAGAACATGACCAACCATATCCTCTTTTATTTAATAGGACAACAGATGAAAGCCTTTGACTTTTCAATGTCGGAGAAGAAAGCTTATATCAATATGCTAATCCATTGTCTTTAATTTTTGCAGATTGTTCTCAAATGCATACAAAGAGCCACAATGGTAGATTAGCACATGCAAAGGGCCAGCCAGTGAGTCATTTGGACAAAGCTGAATATTGGATATAGTATATGTTAAATTTGTAATGTTTTGGCAAGTTATTTTTTGGTCTTATGATGGCCCTTGCAAAAGTTTAATATATATTTTGGAAAAAACTTGACATGTAATCCTTTAGGATGTGCATATGGTACTTGTGGAGTGATGGAAATAGGAGATAATTTTTCATGGAGGATTGTATATCAAATGCTATGCTTGAATGAAAAATTTTTCTTTGGTACATATTAACATTATATATATGCTCTTTTAAGTCTTCCATGGTATGGACATGTGTACTTTACATCTAAGGTGGAATAAAAATTTCCTTATTATAAAATATAATTGTGTGTAGGGTCTTTTCTTATAGTAGATGCAATTTGCATGCTTGAATGAACTCTCACTCCAACCAATAATAAATGATAAGACAATATCAAAGTATAGTGACAAACAAAATGGATGTGTAATGTCAATGACAAAAGAATATTGATGCAAATGATTTATGCAACATAAAAATTGTGACAAAAAAATTTCTAGCTAAATCGTTTAGAAACAGTAACAACATAAAAATTGTCAAAATAGGCAATAGCATATCTTAGAGCATGTGTTTGGTACTAAAGAAGAATCGGTGTTTGCTCTATGGTGTCATCCTAGTGACAAGTGATTTTTATCATAAATAGAAATATAGTGACAAAAATATGTATTTCTGCGACAAATTTGTGTTGTCACAGTAGGGCTTTTTTTTGTAGTTTAATTGTCATTAAGAAAGGAATCAACTCTCAATTGATCATGGGTTATAACCCTTTTTCCTTAACTGACCCTTAGACTATATCGTAAAACAAACTTCTCCTCTATGGAACATTACTCAGGTTTCAAATGTTAATTAACAGTCACAATTTTTATTAATTCAGTGACAAATCTTTCACCTTTAAGTGACAAATTTCAATTGTGTGGCAATAACATACTCTTTGCGTCAAAATTTTATTTTGTGGCTATTTTTTAATGTTTACTGCAGTGATCACAAAGAATGTGTTAATGTGACACACAAACTAAACGCTGATCTTGTATATTTCTTCTTAATTACCTAGGTAATACATTTTTAAGCTCTATGAACATATTTATCATATCCTTATAGCCCACCAGAGCTTTCATGACAAGCTCCCCCATTACCACCTCAACCTCCATCTTACGCATCCTTTTTTAATGGCTTAGATTATATGGAAAAGTTACAGCATCTAGTAAAGATGGGGATCAGGTCCTTAAGCTCCTTTTACAACTGATCATGATCGAACAAAGGAACCTCCTTTTAATTGATCATGGGTTATATAACTGACCATTAAGAAAGGACTCATGGTGCCAGCTGCCGGGGAACTAATGATGAGTATATTTATTTTCTTATTTGATGAGCATATTTATTCCCACACTGTGGAAAGTGTATTTGTATAATGTTTCCAAAATGTAGATTAATTTGTTTTTTTTTTGTTATATTATAGCGTTATGGAGGTAGAATTGGGTTACATTAGTTTTTTTATCAAAAATTTTTAATCTACAATATAATAACTAATAGTTTTAAATACAAAAATTTTTAAACTTAAATAAATAAACAGTAAAACTAATTGCTAAAATTTAGAAGTGGTATACCCTGATAAAATCTGAAACAGGTGGCATCTCATCTCTTCTGTTCTTGAATTCTTTAGCGGCAATTTTTTTTTTCCATAAAAAGAAATTGGATATTTTTTACCATAGGGCCGACCACTTGCATAACGTTCCAGCATCTAATAAAGATGGATTAGGTCTTCAAGCGCTCATGAACAAAGGAATCCACTCTCAATTGATCATTGGTTATAACTGATGAATCTACTTTTAACTAACCATGGGTAGTTATACTGATCATTAAGAAAGTCGTCATAATAGCATAACCATGGGTAGTTATACTGATTATTTTTGCTACTTAGTTTAGGAACAATTTCTTAACAATCTTAATCAGGAGCTGGGTTTCAAAGAAGTTGCCAATTCTAGTATTCTACCCGTGGTTACTTGACAATAACAAAATATTATTATTTTTTGGTGATAAATTATTCATTAATTAGAATAATAATACAAGTAGATAATTACTTAAATATAACTCAATATCACATATAATTTTTTAATAGTTGAAAATGTTCACTCGCTTCAATACCTTCAGCTTCAATAGTGTATTAAGAGGAATATTGAAAAGAACACATATCATTGATAATTTTGCATGTAGTTATTAGTATGCAGATTTGATATTACATGTGATTGTTCTTGATAATTGTAATATGATTATGATATTAGTTGGCTCTCTTTATATATTTAATTACTTAAAAATAACTTAAAACAATTATTACACAATTCAAAAACAAAAGAAATAATAATTATAATTTGAAAAAAAAAATATGCTCTTGTATTTCGATACTTGTACTTAATATATAAGCATATCATAATTATGATTTGAAAAAAAAATTATTATATTATACTTAATACTTACATATAATATTTGAAAGTATATAATAATTATAATTTGAGAAAAAATATTTATGTTGTACGTTCATATAAAATCTAAAAACATATTATTTTATATTTTTAAAATTAAAATATTAAATGTAATATTTTTATTTTATAAATATTTATAATACTTTTTAAATTTTATAAAAAATTAATAAATATTTTTTAAATTTTTATAAAAATTTTTACGAATATTTTAAAATTTTTTAAAAAATTATAAAATTTTTTACCAAAGGAATCTTAAAGCTGAATTGAAGTAAACTCCGACCGTGGTGTTAAAGCTTGGGTCAAACAGTCATTTCGCATAGAAGATGTTGTCGATAAATGCATTTTCTACTTGGCACAACATCCTCGACGTCAAAGTGGCTTCAATGACTCCGTCTATAAATTTTGTTGCATGCGTTGTCAAGCTTAAACCACGACACTGTATTGCCTCTCAGATACGAATCCTCAAGAGTTTGTGGAATCAGTGAAAGAAGTTATAGATATGGTTTTGACTTTTGACACCATTCCCGAAAGAATACTATAACAATGAATGTCCACCAAGGAATGTCCAACAACGCCTACCTATGTATAACAATGAATGTCCGCCAGCTGCCTCGTAATGACCGCACTGCTGTGAGATTCGCATTTGCAATTACCCCACTGCTGTCACATAGACTAAACTTAGAAAAATTAGTCACCCTACCAGCTGCCTCACAATTACCCCACTACTGTCAGATTCGCATTCCCATTTACCCCACTGCTGTCACATAGACTAAACTTAGAAAAATTAGTCACCCTACCAGCTACCTCACAATTACCCCACTACTGTCAGATTCGCATTCCCAATTACCCCACTGCTGTCAGATTCGCCATTGCTGTCAGATTCTCAATTACTCTGCTGTCGGGGTGTTTAAAATTTAATCCAACCGATCAATTCAATCCAATTCAAATCAATTCGATTCAATTTTATTGGATAATTAGAATGTAATTAGATTTAAAATTTTCAAATCTAATTAGATTGGATCAGTTGTTGGTTTTTTATTTTTCAAATTCAATATAACCGAACTGATCCAATATTATTATACATTTTTTATT
Organism: Rhamnella rubrinervis; assembly: GCA_007844105.2. NCBI lineage: Eukaryota > Viridiplantae > Streptophyta > Magnoliopsida > Rosales > Rhamnaceae > Rhamnella > Rhamnella rubrinervis. The sequence goes on along the minus strand of CM017574.2, from coordinate 20,685,862 downwards.
CCATAAGAAAAGGTATCCCTCGACAGTTTAACTGAGGGGTACCTTCCCTCTACACAAGGTAAGGCACGTTGAGGCCCTCAGAAGGTTGGCCAAGGGGCGCCTTATTGCATACAGTTATGCACATTGGCACCCCTTGGCCAACCTACCGAGGGGTGCTAATGTACATGCAACAAGGCACCCCTCAATCCAAAACCAGTTGAAACAACCAATTCAAACTGATCACTATTAGATTGGATTGGATTGGATTTGAGCTTTCAATTGGTTTGGATTGGATTGTAAAATCCAAAAATCGATCAATATTGAATTGGTTTGGATATTGTAAAAAATAATTGAATTTCAACCAATGAACAACTCTACTATCACATATAGTAAACTAAGAAAAATTATTCACCTTAAATAAACTTAGTAAACTTATAAATTTCCACACTTCTTCATGGAAAAACTCCTTTTTTTTTTCTTGTATCACAAAGAATTTGATTACACTATGTTCAAGGTATTTGGTTGTGAATGTTTTCCTTACCTTAGGTCATATAATTCTCACAAACATGAGTTTAGATCTTTTAAATGCACCTTTCTTGGCTACAACCCTATTCTTAAAAGGTTCGAATGTTTGCATGATTCATGACAAATTTATATTTGAAGGCATCTAATCTTTAATGAATTGTTGTTTCCTTTTGCTCATGGCTCTAGTTCTTCTTCTATCTCTAGTCCTTCACCTTTTGTTTCCTCTGTCTTTCCTTGTTCAATTAGTCCATGTGTCTCTTCTCCTCTTATTTTTGGTAAAGACAACGTCACTCAACCTGGAAGTACAGTAGCTAATTTGCACACTTCACCAGTCTCTTTTTCACCAATGAATTTACCAAGCTGTTGTTTCCAACTCAATGCCTTGTTCTCATCAAATGTGACAAGGTCCAAAGTTGGTTCATTATTTGAAAGGTAATCTGCACATGGGTTTGTATTTACAACCAATCACAAAACAATGTCTCATTGGTTTTTTAGATGCTAATTGGGCAGGTTACCTTGATGATAGAAGATCCACCAGTGGGTATTGCATATTTTTAGACCTAATCTTGTCTCCTAGAGTTCTAAGAAGCAACATGATATTGCTAAATCAAGCACTAAATCTGAATAGAGGGCGTTGGCACATGCAACAGCTGAATTCACATGGCTTCAATCATTGTTGAATGAATTACATGTTGCTGGCCCTTCTTATCCTATTCTCTAGTGTGATAATCCTGGAGGTGCTTCGCTGGCTTTTAATCCAGTAACTTATGCAAGGGCTAGGCATATTAAAATCGACATTCATTTTGTTCGAGATAAGGTGTTACAGCATCAGTTAGAGGTTCAATATGTTCCAACAGAGGAACAAATTGGAGATGCTATGACTAAAATTCTTCCTAGTTCTAGATTTCAGTTTCTATGAGTCAAGCTCACTTTAGGGAAGTCCTCGTTTCGCTTGAGGGGGTGTGCTGAGCACATGTGGTAATCTAATGTATAGATGATGGTCAATTTAGAATTAGCTAGAGGGTCGTTAGTAGTCTCGAAATTTCTGTTTACTGAGGTGTATTTACACGTGTTTTCTATTACTAAGACGTTGTGTATATAAGGGTCTTTCTGTGTTATTATTCATTATTAATAAAATAATAGAATCTTTTTCCCTTTGTCTCTCTCTTTCTCTCTCTCTGGTTCAATTCTTAGCTGCTCTTGATCAAGTTTGCTAAAATGGCAGAGACTGCTGTAGGCTTTGTTCTTAACTACCTCACTCCATTACTAACCGAAGAAGCAAACTTGCTGGGAAGCGTTCATTCTGAAGTGTTGGCCATCAAACTTGAATTAGAGAGCATTCAATGTTTTCTCAAGGATGCCGATAAGAAGGCTGAATCTGAAGAAAACACTAGTCATGGTGTTAAAGTATGGGTCAAACAACTAAGGGAGGTGTCATTTCGCATAGAAGATGTTGTTGATGAGTACATTTTCTACTTGGCACAACATCCTCGTCGTCAAAGTGGCTTCTTTGACTCCGTCTATAAATTTGCTGGATGCGTTGCCAAGCTTAAACCACGGCACCGTATTTCCACTCAGATACGGATCCTCAAGAAAGAAGTTTGTGAAATCAGTGAAAGAAGTACAAGATATCGTTTTCACACCCTTGGCGAAAGATCCGCAACAACACATACTGATGTTTCATGGTATGATCCTCGAAAAGCAGCCATATATCTAGAGGAAGCTGAAGTTGTGGGTATTGAATCTCAAAAAGCTAAATTAAGTGGTTGGCTGCTAGATGAAAAACAATCCCAACGAACTGTGATTTCAGTAGTTGGGATGGGGGGATTGGGTAAGACAACTCTAGCCAAGCAGGTTTATGATTCAGTCAAAGATAATTTTGATTGTCATGCCTGGATAGCAGTGTCTCAATCGTATCAGAAGGAGGATGTACTAAAGAATGTCATAAAGAAGTTCTGCGAGGGAAGAGAAGAACCCATTCCTGAGGGAATAGAAGCCATGGACGAGGAGGCACTCACTAAAAAATTGAGAGAGTATTTACGTCAAAAGAGGTATGTTGTGAGCTTTGACGACGTTTGGAATGACAACTTTTGGGGGGATATAGAGCATGCCTTGCTTGATCATGGAAATGGCGCGAGGATCATGATCACATCACGAAAAATGAATGTCACAGATTTTTGCAAAATTTCAGCATCCGTCTATGTCCACGAAATGCAGCATTTGCAGCCCGAAAAGGCTAGGGAACTCTTTTACAAAAGAGTTTTCAAGTCTGAAGAAGAGAGTCAATGTCCTGCAGACTTATTGAAGTTGTCTGACAAAATTGTTGATAAATGTCATGGCGTTCCGCTTGCTATTGTAGCAATAGCCGGACTTCTATCAACTAAAACCAAGACAGTTGATGAATGGACAAAATTGCATGATAGTCTCAGCTCAGAATTAGTGGATGACCCTTATCTTAAAAGCATAACAAAAATTCTTTCTCTCAGTTATAACGATCTACCTCACCACCTTAAATCATGTTTCATGTACTTTGCCATGTATCCGGAGGACTATTCCATTAGATGTTCGAGGATTATCCAACAATGGATTGCTGAGGGATTTGTGGAAGAGAAGAAGAATAAAACGTTGGAGGAAGTTGCATCCAAGTATTTGACAGAACTAATAAATAGAAGTCTGGTTCAAATCTCAAGATTTCATCATATAACTGGAAAAGTCAGAGACTGTCGCGTCCATGATCTTATGCGTGAGGTGGTGGTTAGAAAAATGGAGGACTCAAGCTTTTGTCACGTCATCTCTGGAAATGAGTCTACTTTTAGAGGACTAATAACTCGACGCTTATCATTTGTCCAAAGTTCATTCGACGTGCTTCATAATGCAGATCAAATTTGCCAGGTTCGTAGTGTGTTAAATTTCAATACTGGAGATGGAATATTATTAGACATGTCTATTTTGATTACACAGACAAAGAATTTCAAGTTACTAAAATTATTAGATTTTGAAGATGGTCCGTTGACTCATGTCCATGAAGATGTTGGGAACTTATTTCATTTAAGATATTTAAGTCTTCGAAACACCAAAGTAGAGATGCTTCCAAGGTCTATTGGGAAATTGGTAAATCTTGAGACTTTGGATCTAAAGCATTCATTAGTTTTTGAGCTACCGGGCGAGATTTATAGGCTTTGTAAGTTACGACATCTTTTGGGGTACAATCGTGATTACGCGTCTTTTGGTATAGATTGGACAAAAGGTATAAAAATAAAAGCGGGAATTGGGTGCTTAAAATTCTTGCAAAAGTTATACTTGGTAGAGATAAATGAGATTGGGGTAATTAAAGAACTGGGAAAGCTGACGCAGCTGAGGAAATTGGGCATTTTTAAACTAGGAAGAGAAGATGGAAAGATTTTGTGCCAATGTATTGAGAAGATGGAACTTCTTGAAACCTTGGAAGTGACTGCAATGAGTGAAGATGATTTCATTGATCTGGAATACATGTCATCTCCACCAAAATATATTCGTAGTCTCTGGTTAAAGGGTAGACTAAGGAAGTTGCCTGAATGGATCACGAAACTAAGAAATCTTTCAAGGATTGGCATTAATTGGTCAAAATTGAGAGATGATCCTCTAGAAATCCTTAAACGTCAGCACAACCTAGTGGAACTCCATATCGAAGATAATGCATATGATGGCGAGAAATTGCAGTTTGAGGATGGAGTGTTTCCAAGACTCAAGACTCTTCGGCTCAGGAATTTGAGTGGATTGAGTTCAATAATAATAGAGGAAAGAGCATTGTCTAACCTTGAACAGCTTTATCTTGGGCCCAGCCCACATATGAAGGAAGTCCCATTGGGCATCTGCCATTTGAAAACTCTCAAAGATCTTAAAGTCTTTGAAATGCCCGATGAGTTTTTGGATGACATGCGCTCGGAAGTTGTTGAACATATTCCATTTAGGTGTAGATTTTGAAATTGCTAAGGAACTCAAGATATCAGGGTAAGTGCTATTAGCAATTTATTACTTTATTTATTGGTGCCGCACATTCATGTAATACTTGTTTAATTCATATAGTACTCTCATATGTATAACCACATATATGCTGCCTTTATTAAATATATTCATTGACTAATGCTACTTCCGTGTCATGTTAACTAGGAAACAATAATTGAAGAGCTTTCGAGGAGTAATGTAGGTGGTACTTACATATAGATGGATCTCCGAGCTCTGTTGTTTATTTGTGGCACTCAAGGAGTAATGTTGTTTTATTTGTAGTTTTGGTTGTTTGGTTGCTTATTTATGGAGCAATTAATTCTGGATTTATGAGTCTGGACTGTAATTATAAAATAACATCTATGAACATTTTAATATTAGTATATGGATTGAACTTCTTGTATAATGCACCTTGTAGGAGTAGCGCATGCATGAACACATATATAATTTGGTTGTTAGGCCTTAAGGTTCCACCACAAAAGATTAACTTAATCTTATGAGCTATGACGACTCATCTTTGAATTTGTGAAATTTAACTTATTGATCATGTATTTTTGAAAATTAAATTTATAACTTTTCTTTTCTGTCTCTTAATTGGGTATAATGAAAAAACAGTAATAATAATATTCCTAATTAATTAACACCAAGATGTGTATATATACATATATATTTACTTATTTATTTTTTCATTTGTCTTTTATCCAACTTTCTCTGCACGACCGTATATCCGACTTTCTAAACACTATTTTGAATGTAAATAACAAATTGGGAATTTGTTTTCTTTTGCACTTCGTATATAGTTGTTGCTAATCAATTTTAGATGTATGGTGTATTCTATGGAGTTCTAAATACTTTTGTAGACTTTTTTTTAAAAGGTTAGAGTACAATTAAAATTTGAAATTTTATTATTACCTTGTTGAGCAAACTTGTCCAAAATGTTTGAAATTTCTTTTAGGCTCTTGTTAAGGTTCACTAGCCTCTTCATGATTAGAAATTAAATTGCTTATTAATTAGGCTTATTTGTTGATTCAATTTTAGATGTATAAGGTATTAGTAAGAAAGTAGAATCTTATTATGAAATATATGAAATAATAATGTCAATACATTTTGGCAATAGCTAAATTAATTGAATTGGAATAAGTACACTTGTACTAATTATATTTTCAATAAAATATGATGACACCATAGATGAAAATATCGGTATCAACGGAAATATCAAAAGTTTAAAATATAAAAATATCAGTGAAAATATTGATATCGATATCGATAAAATTTAAAAAAAAAATGACAGAAATTGATAACAAAATATGAAAATTTTCAATGAAATTTTAAGATATATTTATTTATTTATTACTTTATCAATTTAACTATAAAAATTTTTAAAAAATTGAATACAAATTATATTTCCCATAATTAAAAAATCTACAGTAGTCATTGACAGCAACAAAAATACTATTATTTTTTTATAATAAATTATTCAATAATTAGAACAATGATACAAGTACATAATTACTTAAATATAACTCAATACCATATAGAATTTTTTAGTGGTTGAAATTATTTTCTTTCTTCTACATCTTCATTTTCAGTAATGTATTGAGAGAAATATTGATCAAAGGACAAATCTTTTTTATAGTTTTGCATGTAATTATTAATATGCCAACCGTATATAAATATGATATTGGTTAATTATATGCATAACTACTGCTCTTTGATGGTTGAGCTTGAGAATGTATTCATGAATTATTGCTTGCTGGCATTTCATAACTATCCATTGAATAAAGTTTATATTCACCTCCAACCCTTATTAATCCAAAATTTATAAAAAATTATTCTTCCTCCTGATGAGTAATTTTCATTGTACCCATTTTTCTATATGTATAGTTTTTTCCTACTGCGCCAATTTCTTGGCCAACATCTCTCTTTCCATGATCTTCATCTTACGTTGCATGAGTATAATATTCTTCACCAGTAAATGAACTTAATCTTTCTTGAATTGGCGAATCTCGTTCATAATCACTTCTAACTCTACTAAAGTATCTATTGATATCACCACTTGAGCCAGAGTCACTATTAGTGGTTTGAAATTCTAAACCTATATCCCTGACAGGAGTTGAAGCACTAGAAGCTCTATTTGGTTCTCTCATTAAGTTTTAAGTTATATTGGAGCTAATAATTTTACAATATTATCGCCTTAACTAGGTCAAGATAAGGTCTTTATAAATGATTTAATTAAAGACCGATCATAATATACCCCAACATTATGATAACCTAATTAAAGGCCATATATGAAACCAAAAGTTTCGCGCTTAAGAAGGGTAGGCGAGCATTTAAAAGTTTCAGGTTAAGCGCAATGAAGAGACTGAACTAAAATCTGTATGGTAACATAAATATTAATAAATATTGACATACGCTTTTCTTAGTAGAAAAGAAAGAAAGATCACAATAACACATGATTCATATTATGTGTGCTAATCGACCATATAAGAAAGTGAGTAAATGAATCCCTGCTTCCTCACTGTGTGAGTTTTTTGAGGTTTAAATAGAATATCATCAAGTGTCCTTATGACTATTGACTATGTTTTTAAAATGATAGGTTAATGTTTTGCTGCTTTAGCATGTAATGTATGGCTTTAATTAATTAGCCTATGGGAACTTGTCTAGGAAAGCGGTTAGCCTAGAATGGATATACATGAGGACAATAGAAAGATTTCTGTCTATTTTACATCATTTAATATGTATTCACTGGTCGACCAATTGTATTGACTTATGGAAGAGTATCTATACAATTGTGAATACATAGTTGTAAGTGTAGTCAGACGTAGCTTTTCAATGAGGGATTAGGTGCGTCTGAATGTAATAGAAGAAATCTAGGACACATTGAACACAAGTTAAGTGGGAGTCAACCTACTTATATAAGCTCCGAAATATATTTGTTTAAGGGTCGTACGGTGTATTTGCAAGTATGAATGTTGTGAATATTGTATGGAATTAAAACATATTTGTAGCTCATAAATGTATAGTCATCTTCTCATCATATGCGAGTGGGAGATATTGGCATTTGGTAACTGAATGCCCTGGTAACCGAACGCCCATGATGGGCAATTACCAGTACAATTGCTTTTGGCAGTTACATATATATTATATGAAGAACACGTGTGTTAGACAGAAAAACTATTGTCTGAGAAATATAGTTTGTAAACCAGAGAACAGCAAGTGTGCGATTAATCGTGATTCCACCAAAACTTGCAACAAAGCTTTTACACTGTAATTTGAGAAGGATTTCCTCTATGTGATTTTCTTCTGAGACCGTTCAAACATTGCATCACATTGAATTGGACTGGGCAGCAAGGTTAGCAATTGGCTTATAATATTTTCCATATATTTTTTTATTTATTTTTCTTTATGGACAAAATTGCATGTCAGTCTCAGCTCAGAGCTAGAGAATAACCCTCATCTAAAAAGCATAACAAGAATTCTCTCTCTCAGTTATAGTGATCTACCTCACCACCTTAAATCATGCTTCATGTACTCTGGCATGTATCCGGAGGACTGTTCCATTAGATGTTCGAGGATTATTCGACAGTGGATTGCTGAGGGATTCGTGAAAGAGAAGACGAATAGAAGGTTGGAGGAAGTTGCATACGATTACTTGACTGAACTAATAAATAGAAGTCTGGTTCAAGTCTCAAAAGTATATGACACAACTGGAAAAGTCAGAGAATGTCGCATCCATGATCTTATGCCTGAGGTTGTTCTCAGAAAAATGGAGGACTCAAGCTTTTGTCACGTTTTCTCTGAAAATCAGTTCACTTTCAGAGAAGGACAAGTAACTCGACGCCTATCGTTTGTCCAAACTTCATTCGATGTGGTTCGCAATGCAGATAAAAATTCTCACGTTCGCAGCATTTTATATTTCAATATTGGAGATGGAATATTATTAGACATGTCTATTTTGATAACACGGACAAAGAATTTCAAGTTATCAAAAGTATTAGATTTTGAAGATGGTCCGTTGACTCGTGTTCATGAAGATGTTGGGAACTTATTTCACTTAAGATATTTAAGTCTTCGAAACACCAAAGTAAAGATGCTTCCAAGGTCTATTGGGAAACTGGTGAATCTTGAGACTTTGGATCTAAAGCAATCATTTGTTTTTGAAATACCAGGTGAGATTTACAGGCTTTGTAAGTTGCAACATCTTTTGGGGTACAATCGTGATTACACCGTGTCTATGTGTATAGATAGCATAAAAGGTATAAAATTAAAGCGGGAATTGGGTGCTTAAAATTCTTGCAAAAGTTATACATGGTAGAGGTAAATGAGATTGGGGTAATTAAAGAACTTGGAAAGTTGACGCAGCCGAGGAGATTGGGCATTTTCAAACTGAGAAGAGAAGATGGAAAGATTTTGTGCGAATGTATTGAGGAGATGAAACACCTTGAATCCTTGGAAGTTATTGCAGCGAGTGAAGATGATTTCATTGATCTGGAATACTTGTCATCTCCACCAAAATGCCTTCGTTCTCTTTGCATTAATGGGTAGATTAAGAAAGCTGCCTGAATGGATCACGAAACTTGAAAATCTTTTTAAGGTGTCACATTTATTGGTCAAAAGTGGGAGATGATCCTTTAAAAATCCTTAAAAGCCAGCACAACCTAGTGGTACTCCAGTTTGAAGATAATGCATATGATGGGGAGAAATTGCAGTTTGAGAAAGGAGTGTTTCCAAAACTCAAATTTCTTAAGCTCAGAAATTTGAATGGATTGAATTCAATAATAATAGAGAAAGGAGCATTGTCTAACCTTGAACACCTTCAAATTGCGCCCTGCCCACATATGGAAGAAGTACCCTTTGGCGTCTACCATCTGGAAACGCTCAAATATCTTCGTGTGTTTGATTTGCCCGATGAGTTTGTGGATGGCATGCGCCCGGAAGGACAACATCGTCACATCGTTGAACACATTCCATTTGTGCATTTTGTCAAGGGATTTGACGTCGACGATTTCAAGTATAAATAGATTGTAGAAATTGTTAAGTCATGATATCAGGGTAAGTGCAATTAGCAATTTATTGGTACTGCACATTCATGTAATACTTGTTTAATTCAAGAAGTATATATTCTCATATGTGTAACTGACTATATATATGCTGCCCTTACTAAATATATTCATGGACTAATGCTACTTGTGTGTCATGTTAACTAGGTAAAAATAATTGAAGGAATGTTGGTGGTGCTTACATATAGATGGATGGTACAACATACACATCTCCGAGCTTTGTTGTTTATTTGTGGCACTCAAGGAGTTATGTTATTTTATTTGTAATATGGAGCAGTACTTAATTTGAATTTATAATTCTGGACTACATATATATATGTATTGAACTTCTTGTATAATATTTGCAGCACCATGTGTGAGGTATGGTGTATATAGTTGTTGTTAATCAATTTTAGAGGTATGGTGTATTCTATGGACTTTTAATTACTTTTGTAGTCTTTTTTTTTTTTTTTTTTTTTAAGGTTAAAGAACAATTAAAATTTGGAAATTTACTATTAATTTGTTGAGTGAACTTGTCTAAAATATTTGAAATTGCTTTTGGGCTTTTGGGCTTTTGTTAAGGTTCACAGGCCTCTTTATGATTCGAAATTAAATTGCTTATCAATTAGCGTTATTTGATGCTTCAAGTTTAGATATATATGATATTAATAACAAAGTAGAATCTTATTAAGAATTATATCAAATAATAATGTCAATACATTTTGGCAATAGCTAAATTAATTGAGCTGGAATAAGTACACTTACACTATTTATATTTTCAACCAAATATGATTACTCGCACTTATTTTGGAAAGAAACCAGTAAAATGTTTTTTTTATTAAAAGAACACTTTTTATCTTAGAAAAAGACACATTTAAACAGGCTCTATTGATTAAAAACAAGTAATATGATTAGTATATGTTCCAAAATGACTAAAACATCATTTAAAATATATAAATATTACACCAAAAAAAAATTATAATAAGAAGAAGAAGATTAGCCACCAAAAGTCTATAGCAATTATTATAGAAGTTAACAAAAAAAAACTACCAGACTGATGATCCAAATACCCAGTTCAACATTATGGATCTTAAGCAATTGGAGAAAAACACACATTAGCTCGCATTCTACTGACGTACAAGTACACCCATTTCTTGTTAGAATTTTGAATAGAAATTTAAATGTCTTAGTTAACAATGGAATTTCAGTTATATTTTGGGCTGTTGTTGCCAACAAAAAATGTTGAGCAAATCACAATATAATTTAGGGTCATTTGTGACAATATCCCATTAAAATTTAGAGAAATAATAATGGTAATTTCAAAAAATATAGATATTTTATATGTATTATTTACTTTTATAAAATAAACAAAACTATATCCCATGGAATATTTTAACCTTTACTTCATTCCAATTGACAATTTCCCATTGAAGATACATTTTCAAATTTTATCCAAAAAGTAGATTGGGTTCGACTGAAAGTGAAAAAAAAGAAAGAAAAAAAAAAAAAAGAAGAAGAAGTTTATTATTGCTATTATTATTATTATAAAGCATCTTTCTCACTCGAATTCTCACCAACCAAACAGAGACCTTCTTCTCAGAAATCATCAATGGCTTCTCTATAAAGCGCTCCTCCTCGTATAACAAATACGAAACCAGGAGTCGGAACCCAAACCCCAAGGCCTCTGCTCTTTTAGTCATCGATGTCCAGAGCTACTTCTCCTCCATTGCCACTCTGATTCTCCAAAACCTCATCACAACCAAGGATGAAAAAATAAAAAATATCTATGAAATTTCATGGATATTTTCGTTTTTTTGAAATGTGGATATTTTTCATTACTCGAAATTAAAAATTGTTATAATTTTGTATAATTTTCGTCAATATTTTCAATATTTCTGTGTAATTTCCGCGATATTTTCATTAAAATTTCCATGCCAAATCCTTTACAATTTGGTCAAAATTTTTATAATTTCTATGGATATTTCCGAAATATCCATGAAAAGTTCACATATTGTAGAGTTTTTTTGTTTTTTTTATACAATTTATATATATACAAATCATGAAGCATCTTCTCACTTTATATTTTTACAATTTATACGGATAGGATATATGTGCAAAGCATGAAGCATTCTAATAATTACTTTAAACCTTTACAATTTATATGGATAGGAGATGTGTTCTTTGATCAATATTTTTCTCAATACACTAGTGAAAATAAAGATACGGAAGAATGAATATTTTCAACCACCAAGAAATTCTATGTGATATTGAGTTATATTTAAGTAATTATGTATTTGTATTATTATTTTAATTAATAAATAATTCAGTGTAAAAAATAGTAGCATTTTTGCTACTACCAGCGAGTGTTGTAGGTTTCTTAATTATAAAAAATATAAATTATATTCAACATTTTTTTAGTTAAATTGATAAAGTAATTAATAAATTAACATATATTAAAATTTAATTGAAAATTTCTATATTTTATTATTAATTTCCATCATTTCTTTTAAAGTTTTATCGATATTTCCACTAATATTTCTGTATCTTTTACCTTCGATATTTCCGTCGATATTGATATTTTCATCCTTGATCACAACCATCCAGCTCTGCCAATGTGCCTCCATCCCCATCATCTTCACGTGCCACTGCCACACGTCACCCGCTGACTACGGCATGCTCGGCGAGTGGTGGGATGGCAACCTTGTCTTCACGATAACCGTGAAGCCGAACTCATGCCGAGCTCGTTCGGAGACCAGAGGACCAGGTGGTGGAGAAGAACATGTACAATGGGTTCGACGGTACACACCTAGGGGAGATGCTGAAGGAAAGGGGCGTGTAGCAGGTGATCATGACGGGAGTGAAGACAAACCTGTGCTGTGAAACGACAGTGCATGATGCGTTTTTTAGGGGGTTTAGGGTTTTCTTCTCTCCAGAAGCCACTGCAATGATGGATCAGGAGCTTCACAAAGCCACGTTGAAGAATCTGGCATATGGGTTCGCTTACTTGGTTGACTGCCAGAGGCTTCAGAAGGGGCTTTTTAGGAATTGGATATTATTGTAAAATGGTCATATCACTGACCTCCTTATACACCCTTTTGTTTGGTGTGTTCTGCTGGCTTATGTTTCAACACCCACTTATATATTTTATAGACATTGGTATTATTTCTCAGTGTCATGCGTGAAGCTACATAATTACTTGGTCCATACATGTATAATAAGGTCCGTAAGACTTACTAGACTCAAATATAATTAATGTAAAGGAAATACAACTGAATTTTTTTGTATTGTAAACAAAAACAAAGTGTACACCTCTAATTTTTACTAATCAAAACATACATAACAATGAAGACGACAAAGAATGAGATAAACAAAGTTAGTTACAAAGCATATGGCGTCAGCAGAATCAATATTCTACATCGTCAAAAACCAAAACAGAAGGAAGAAATTCAGAACAAGAAATTGAAAGAGAAAAACAAAAAAGCAACACAGAGTCTTGCAAACGAAATAGACTGATCTTCCATACAAAAGAATAAGAATCATAATTAAGTCGTCCTAACTGTAGTTTTCAATAAGATGGTTTCATTAAGAATCCTAATTAAGTCCTCCTAGCTGTAGTTTCCAAAAAGATGATGAAAAAATGAGGTTGAAAGTCATGGAATGGATTCAAAGCAATGAATATGTTGATGTGAAAGATGAGTGGGTGAGAATTTGGTTTTCCTATATTAGATGAGTGGATTCAAAGCAATGTATGTGTTTGCCTTGTTGGTTAGAATTCTAATATCTAAGTTTTATAATATATTGACTATTAATGTACACAATTAAACTATATATACAAGCGAACATTAACCAATTAACAACACTTATATAGTGCAACCCTTTTAGCCGCTGATAATATAAATACCATATAATTACGTAAATTAATAATCTTTTGCTTATCAATGCTAATATAAGTTTTTATTTATTTTGTGTATTTAGTTATTTTACATAAGTTGCATTTACAAGAATTTGATGCATACAGAATCTTCTTTGTCATTCTTCAATAAGAGTAATGAAGAATCAATAAATGCATACACTTCATAATTTATGTGTAGTACAGTATGTTTACATGGACACAAACACCTTAGATATGCCTCTTTTTAGCAGTTTTTTTTTTTAATGTTTTTTATATGTAGTTGTGTGATTGTCTTCAAATGCTTTTTTTTTTACCTGGGTTATAGTATTGCAATTTACTTGAATACTTAAGTAATTTTCAAGTAGCTTATTCATTTCTTTTCCATTTTTAATTATTATCCAATAATCTTTCATGCTACCTGAAAATTCACTATAGATGGATAAAAGTTGGATACATCTTGGGAGTCGATTACACCTTAGATATGCTAATGGTGTTAATCAATTCTTAAAGTTTGCCATTGATCGCATAGGCAATACAAATGCAATTTGTTGCCCATGTTACAAGTGCAATAATATATGTTGGCTTACACCAGAACCAGTTCAAAATCACTTGCTCATCCATGGCATTGTAAGGTCATACGAACCATGACTATATCATGGAAATATGTCGGATACCTCTAATGATGATGCTCCAATCATGGAAGACAATGATGACAATATCAATGAGAACATAATGCTGTTGGAGATGGAACTTGGGATATGTTCGAAGAGCTGAATAATCACGAAATTTTTCAAGATTGGGCAAATGCATCTACATCTTATTCTTCTGACAGTGATGTCCCCATTCAATCAAATACATTTGCTACTTGTTTAGAGATGCAACGCAACCATTGTACCCAGGTTGTAAGGCATCTAAGCTGTCATTCATTGTCACTAATAAATCCTTCACAATGTCACTTGAGTTGCTTGAACATATACTCCTTACTGATGCATCTGTCCCTCCAAATTATTACAACAAGTAATTAGTGATTTAGGACTCAAGTATGAGAAGATAAATGCATGCAAGAATGATTGTGTCTTGTTTCACAATGATTTGGTAGATGTAAATACTTGTCCAGTTTGCAAATTACCTAGGTACAAACCTGGTGAAGAAAAAAAAAGTTGTTGAAAAGGTTTTGCGTTATTTCCCTTTAACACATAGGTTACAAAGGCCATTTATTTCATCTAAACTCACATTGGATATGAGGTGGCATATAGATATGCATGTCAAAGATGGGATTTTGAGGCATCCAGCTGACTCAGAACATTGGAATGACTTCGACCAACAATGTCCTTCTTTTGTTAGTGATCCACAAAATGTGAAGCTTACCTCAGTAAGTGATGGCTTTAATTCCTTTAATAATATGAGTAGCTCTTATAGCATGTGGCCAGTATTTGTAGTTCCATACAACTTACCACCATAGAGATGTATAAAGGATCCTTTCCTTTTGTTGATCTTAGGTCCTACAGCCCCAACTAATGACATTGATGTTTATCTTCAACCATTGATAGATGAGTTAAAAGATTTATGGGATGATGACATTCAAACATTTGATGCATCAATGGACAATCTGTTTCAAATGCAAGCCACACTTTTTTGGACCATGAATGATTTTCAGCATATGGCAATCTTTTGGGATGGTGTATGAAAGGTAAATTAGCTTCTCCTATATGTAGTGAAGGCCCATCTTTCCATTGGTTGAAATATAGGAGGAAGATTTGCTATATGGGACACCATTAGTTCTTACCTATAGACCATAATTGGCACAATAATAAATTATTTGGTGCTAAGAAGCATAGATTATCCCCAAAGTTATTGACCAACTCAATGGTTTCACACAACCTATTTTTGGGAAGACACTAGATAGGTCCAAGAAGATGAAGTGTGCTTCATGCTTGTTAAGTTGCATCAAAAAAAATATTTTTTTTTTGAGTTGCCATGTTGGAAACATTTAAGAATTCATCATAATCTCGATGTTATGCACTTTGCGAAGAATGTTTATGATAATGTTATTGGAACTATTATGAAGAATGAAGGCAAACCAAAAGACACATTCAAATCTCATCTTGATTGGAACTATTATGTATTTCAAGTTTTCTCATCTTGTTTAAATTTTAAATAAGTATGCTTTGTGATGATCTGTGGAATTTAAAAATGTGCTTGGTATAGCATTCAAAGAGAGTTTTAAGTTATGTGGAATTTTATGCAAATACAAATAAAAAATCAATGAAATACCTAACAAAAAAAAAACAATCAAATCCCTAGATCTACAAAGATATGAATTTCAAATTTAAGAAAGATTCCTTAACACGACCTCGAATAGACAATTAGAGAAATTTATTATCGAACGAGTGGATGATGATGAATTAGATTAACGATAATCGATCTAGATAACCACAAATCACTTGGTTCATGATTCCCTTGAATGAACGCCATCTAAAATTTTAGAAGAGAGAACGTCAGAGGAGAGATCATGGTGAGTTGTGGCAGTCTCGTGATTTACGTGGAAAATTTTAGATGGATCTAAGAGCATAGTAAGATATGTGAAAAATTTCGAATGGATAGAGGAGAGAGCAGGATGACTTTTGGTCAGAATCTTAGAAGAAGGGAACATATGTGTACAAGGTGGAGGAGGAGACACAAGGTGAGTTCCTAATACTCATGCAATATTTTTTTTTTCTAATTTCTGAAGAAATCTCATGGGTAGGCATGGGATAAGGACCCAACGAAAAATTTGGAAAACATAAAATATGAGATTTCTTATCCCAAATTTCTAAAAACCAAACTAAACACCAAATGATTGGAATATTTCATACCCATATCATATTCAATCCTCTCTTATTCTGTGTGTCAAACACGCCCTAAAAGTTTAGCCCTAAGAGTCTCCAAAGTCCTTTAAGAAATACCAGGAGTTACCTTATATAGTATGGTAATGGACATTTGATGTGCGACATGTGATAAGAGTCCCCCCGTTAGGATCTAGCCAGCTATCCTCATCTTTGGATATAGGACACCCAAGCTGAGGTGACTATAGGAGATGTAGGACCCGTGTCAGGTGACATAGGTTTGATAGATATGACACCTCATGCCGCTTCAGCTAGCCTCTCTTGGAGTGTAACATAGAAACTACGTGTTGCTTTTCAGCATGCAGCTAGTGAATGATCTCATTGACCGCACCTTTGTCTTCCTAAGGCCTTGCATATGGTCAATCATTTCCTCTTTGAGGAAAATATACCAAGCTTGCTGGACAAGGCGTGTGGGGTTAGACCCTATATTAATCATTTTTCTCTCTTACCTTCCAAAGCTCCCACGTGGACTGCATGAAGGGTATATCTATTTCACATAAACTATGTTAAAATACAAGTATGTGTTAAGCTTACATTAGTTATGGATACTAAGCCTTCAACCAATTAGGGGTGGTTGAAAACCTAACCAAATTAGCCAAACTGACCACCTCAAACTAACCAAATGGATTTTGAATCGTTTTTTACTCTTTGTCAGTTCCATCCAATTTGAACAAATAAGAAAATTGGTCGATTAGGTTCGGTTTCAAATTAAGGATTTTAAATCCAACCCCAATTGAACCAAACTTGAAATACATAGAAAATTAGTTTTTTTGAAATTTTCTTATTTAATATATATTTTAATTTTACTTAAAATATTTGTGTTATATGTTGTTTAAATATTTTTTACACTCAAGTGAAAAACATTATAAAAATTCATTTTAATTTTTTTAATATTTTAAACTAGCTTTTATTAAGAAATAAAATATTAATTATAGACTAACTCCAATCCGACAAACCGAACTAAAACAAAAAGGATTGATTTGATTTGGTGTCTCTATCATGTTCAGTTTGATTTGATTGGCAAAATATAAAACAAATTAGTCAGTTCGATTTCATTTGTGGACTAAAAATTGACCGACCCGATTAATGCCCACATTTAAAACCAATTAAAACTTAACACATGATTTGTGTATTCAACATAAGTTGTGTAAAAAAAATTTTATTTTTGCATTAAATACTTATTGGACGCACATAAGCTTGACAATGGTTATGGTTTTTAAACCCAAGTTAAGGCTAAATTTTGTAAAATAATTAACTTTGTAGTCCCTTATATTGACCAGAGGAAATATAAGGGATTAGCATTTGGTAGTTGAGGCTTTAGCTTGATATTATTCGGTTGAAATTATTTGTTTTCAAGGATTTACATCTGAGGTGAGATTGGGAGGGTATACTTACCTAAAGAGTCGTAAGGCGAGATAATTGTTGATATCTTTGACACTCTCGAGGTACCGTTTTGCTTTCTCCATGATGTGACAGGTGAAATGACCTTAGATTAAACACATGAAGAGGACAATTAATTCTTCAAGATCCTTTGGTAATACAATCATAGTATTTAATTAGGTTCTATGCTAAGACTAAGGTTTTAGAAATTATCATTAAAGATAACATAAAATAGCTCAAAATGTTTAATGAAGTCAAAGCTTAACAGTTGCCAACATTGTCCATTATGGCACTCCTAATGTATGTTCTGCCAACTGTAATATCATTTACCTCCCTTAGGTTTGGCATAAATATAGGTAGACCCCAACAATATCATTTTTATTTGTAATCTCCTCTAACGTTTGTTGACAAATGTGATAAATTAACAGTCAAAGAGTAATTATGTCTTTACACCATAAACTTTTTAATTAGACAAACACTGTAGTCTAAAAGAAAGTACACATGATGATTTCATTACACATAGTAAAATGTGAAGCTTTTAAAAGAAGCTTCCTTTGTCTATGAAACACAGAACACCATTTCCATACTTTTGAAAACACCTCTATGCTTACTCTCAAAGAAAAAATGGCGAGAAACACCATTTGTGCTTTTTCATTTGTGTTCTCTTCGTAAATACCATATTGTTCATTCGTGCTTTCTCCGTGAATATGATACTGTTCATTCATGCTCTCTCCATGAATACAATACTATTTGTGAACCAACACCTAACACCTCTGCTCTTTTCTTCACGAAATGGCAGAACTTGTTAGAAATTTTGTCTCCTTGTATTTGTTTGGATTTCTATTTCTTTTTTTCTTTTTTTGTTATTTTTAAAATATTTTCTTAGTTTGGGTCTAGACTTAGATTCTCTTCTTCTATTAGATTACGTCTTTTTTTTTTGTTAGTTTGGGTATATTAGATTTCTATGGAGAATGGTATATTAAAGTTGGGGCTTTTACAATTACAGTTTTAATTTGTTTGTGTTTTATTTTGTTCTCAATGTCTGAGGGTCATAAAATTAGGATTTGAAATTTGATTTCAAAATTGGGGGTTTACGAATAACGTTTGAATTTTTAGGGTTCTCTTTAGGTTTTCAATTTCTTTTGGTTTTCAATTTACAGTTATTGGTTGTATAATTTTTTTAGTTTTATCTATTTTCAATTTATGGTATAAATTAAGGTTTGATTAAGGAAATATTGATATATGATGGTAAAAATTGGGAGTTTTACTATTAGGGTTTGAACTTTAGTGCTTTGGAATATTGAAACCTAGTTGTAAAAATTGAGGGTTTTACTATTAGTATTTGAACTTTGGTGTTTTGTTGTGTTCAATTTGTTTTGTTTTAACTTTGAGGTTTAAATTAGTATAAGTTGTTTGTGTGTTTTCAATTTATACACCATGATTACAAAATGATGATTGCATAGTGTTAAATTAGCATTGATGGGTGTGATTACATATTATTCATTATTGATTATTGAGTTGCACATTGTTTGTAATACATAGTTAATGATTGATTATTACATGATTTTTGAGTTGTACATTGTATTATTTGTGTTGTTACATGATTACTGAGTTGTACATTATTTGTGTTTTGTTTTTGCTGGGAATGCGTTGTAAATGTTTTGTTATTTATTATATATTTATTTCAATTTTAGGGTATAGGTAAACATGTTATTTGAAATGTATATTCATTTTATGGGTGTAGAACATGAGTGTATGTGGATAGATGGTAAGAAATTCAGTTTAATATTTCTTCTAACTGATTCTACGGTATTAGAATTCAGGAAAAAAGAGGCATTTCCATTGGAACATATGGGTTTTTTAGGTTGAATTACCATGGAATGAGAATAAGAAAGTAGAAATGAACAATGATAAGGAATTGATGTCCGTCTTTGCCATATTTGAGAAGTTGGGTCATAATGTTATTCCTTTTCCATCTTTATTAAAACCTATACAAGCAGATTATTCTCAATCTATTCCATGGCCTCCTACTTCCCTATAAGTTCCATCTCATCCTCTCACATCCACATAAGTTCCATGTAATCCACCTCTTCCCCACAAGTTCTATCTTAAAACCTTTATTCACAAAGAAATGAACCTGAACCTCAAACAGTCCCATCACAATATCCTTCATGTACAATACAGTTCCAAAATACATCCGGTGGATATGAAAATTTTGAAAACTCTTATGCTGAAACTGAAACTGAAAATATAAATGTTGAGTATGAATGGAGTGGCAATGAGTACAATGAAAAGGAGGGTGAAACAATTACTTTGGGGAGGACGATAATGTTAGAGAAGATGAGAATGCAAAGAGAGATGCTGATGAATGGAATAATAGTGATGATGATGATGACTGGTCATGGCATGGATCCATTGATAATGATGATGTACAAGCAAGTGATACTAATAAAGGTGACCCGATGGCTAAGATTGCCAAATTCATGAAAGGAAAGGAATTCAAACAAGCACCAGGTAGTAAGATTGAGTTTTTTGTAGGACAAGTGTTCAATAATGTAACACATTTTAGAGAGGTTTTGGCAAATTTTTCTATCTAGAAAGAGTTTACATCGAATAGGATAAAAAATGAGAAATCAAGAGTAACAATGGAGTGCAAATCTAAAAAGTGTCCTTGGAGGATTCATGCAACACCTACATCCAATGAAGTGACTTAAATGGTTAAAACATATAATGCTAAGCACACTTGTGTTTTCCAGTCAACAAATGGAGAAGCTACTTCTAGTTGGCTTTCGAAAAAATTGGAGAGTACGATCAAATCAAATCCAAGTTTGAGGGTTGATGTAATGTATGAGGAGGTTAGAAAATACAGTTTCACATGTAACAAGCAGAGATTGTATACTGTAAAAAGGAAGGTCCTTGAAGGTTGGGAGGTGATTACATAACTTGTTATGAGCACGTGTATTGCTTTGCTAATATAATCAAAGTAAAGAATCTAGGGGCAATGACATTGGTGAATGGCACTAGGAATGTTATAAGTGAGAATCCAAGGTTTCAAAGGGTTTTTTTTAAAAAAATTTCCAACACAAAGAGATAGTTTTTTTAAAAGGTTGAAGGCCTTTTATTATACTAGATGGTTGTCACCTAAAGGGGTCATATGGTGGAGTTTTGCTATTTACAGTTTCTTTGGATAGAGATCAATGACATTCCCTATCAATGGCATTCCCTACTGTTGAATATTCCATATTGTTGTTTGTGAGTGTTAAATAGAGATCAATGACAATTGGGATTGGCTTTTACAGCTTGTGTATGAATACATTGGAGAAGTAGAGACAAAGACCAAATCATTCATAAGTGATAGATAAAAGAGAATTATTAATGCCTTAACACACCATTTCCCTAATGCCAAGTATAGGTTTCGTGTCAAACATATATATGCGTGTCAGACATATATATGCCACTTTTAAGCTTAAGCGTCCTGGTTTACAGTTAAGGGATATGCTTTGGGCTCTTGTATGGACCAATTTAGTTTTTTTACTTCAATAAGGACATGGAGGAGATCAAAGCAGTGAATGTGGAAGCATGGAAATTCTTGATGCAAATACCTATTGTACATTGGTCAAGGCATGTATTGGATGAGTTTGTAAAAAGTGAGCATGTAACCAACAACATGATTGAATCATTTAATAGTTAACTTGAGGTGTATAGACAGACATATTTGAATCTATTTGATCACATAAGGAGGATATTGATGAAGAACATCCAAGGCAGATATCAAAAGGCTCTTCAGTGACAAAACACACTTCCTTCAAAGGTCAAATTTAGACTTGATAAAAATTATCAAGCTGATAGACACATTACTATTATAATGGGTAGGAGGAGAGGAATATGAGGTTCTTGAGGAGACCAGAGTTCTGGTTGTTCACCTTGATAAAAAGACATGCAAATATATGAAGTGGCATATTTCTAATGTGCTTTGCAAAAATGCAATGGCTTGTATAACAAGCAAGAGATTGGATCCAGAATCATTTGTTGATGATTACCTCACTAAGGAAGCTTATGTCAGGAAATACAACTCAATGATCCACACCATTCCGGATAAATGCATGTGGCCTATTATTAATTGTGACACTCTTCTGCTATCTCTTATCAAACGTATGCTTGGAAGACTAAAGTTGACAAGGAAGAAAGAATATGGTGAATAGTGAACTTATAAGAGCTGTTTGGTTTTTATATGTGGTGTGTGTAAAGAGCTTAGAAACAACAGAAGATCATGCACAAAGACTGCAGCCAAAAGAGCTAAGAATGAAGATGTAAGTATTTTTTTCTAACTTTCATTTTTTTTGGTTGTTTTATACCCAATTTAAACCAGCTATTTCCTTTAGTTTTTTTTACCTAATTTAAATCATTTAATTAACTTTACAAGTTGTTTCCTTTAGTATCTTTTACTTTCCTTTTCTTTATTTTCCTTACCTAATTTAAATCATTTAATTAACTTTCATTTGTTTTGTTTTTCTTTCTTTTAGCTTACAGCTTCATTACAAGGGAATATGGATGAGGTAGCTTCATCACAAGGGAATTTAGGACTTACCAGAAAAGCAAGGAATTAAGGAAGGTTGTTTTTTTTTGGCTTATGGTGACAATTGTCTTTTTTAATTATATTGTTTATATTTTTAATTATGTTATTGCTATGCTATGGACATCTTGCTAGTATGGTTTGAGATATTATAGATATGTTAGCATATTTTGGTGGACCTAAGTGTTTTGGTGCAGTTAAATCTAATTGAGGAATGAGAATCAAACTATGTTTATGCAGTTAAATCTAATTGAGGAATGAGAATCAAACTATGTTTCATTTCTCAAATAAATTTTTAATACATGTTGCTAGGGTCTATATAGAAGGCACCCTATACATAATCATGAGGTTGCATCCCCTTTGGTAGTGACACAACTTATGATGTGTATAATATACATACTAACTTAGATTTATTGTTGTGTCCCCCTTTTTGTAAAGCATTAATAGTGATTATACATGGCCAAGGTTGTGCCCTTATTTTTTGCAAATGACAATTGAAATTAAGGACAAGAAATATTTTCTCCGATGTCATTTTATTTGTATGCATTTTTAGAGTACACTATTTCATACTAAGTACAAGAAGAAATACAATAATATTCATCCAAAAAAATATCAAGTTCACAGTCATAAACATTTTCAACCTTTTATGTAATGCTTGTAGTGATTTCAAATTTCGAACTCTTATTAATAGGATTTTAGTTGGGTAATGTCCAAAATGAATAATACTTGCTTCTCCCATTTTCACAAAAAAATATATATAGTTTTGCAGGATTTGCTTCACTTTTAGAAATTTTCAGTGTTGTCTTTCTTCCACATTTGCATATTTTATTTTTAAACTTTATTATGTTTCCATTTACTTAATTTATTGAAGCTGATGATGATGAAGGCATTAGGAGTTCTTACAAATATAAAACAAAAACAAATATGCACTTAATTATAATATAGTTAATTTAGTTCAATTATTTTACCAACAAATATGAACGAATTTGGACATATGCAAAAATTATGAAAAAATTAAACATGGTAGTTTGAAACAATGAAAAAATAGAGCAAATGTTCCTCAATTTATAGAAAAAATAAATTTACCATTTAGTTTTTTTTTATCGTTGGATGAAAAGGAGGCTTGGTAAATTTATTTAGTTTATTTGTAAATTAAATTTTTAATAAGGACAAAATTATAAATTAATGCATTGACATTTTGGATATTTCATTTGTTGTTTAAGAGTTTATCAAACATTTCTCGCTATTCAAATAGCAACCGAGATCAAAATAGACATTTCATCAGTCAATAAGATTAAACCGTTAACTTTAACACCATCAAAACAATATTTATATAATTTCAATATTATTATGTGCTAATTGTATTTAAGTCTAATCGTAGAGGTAGTTTACATAATTCCTCCATTATTATAATATGGGAACAAAAATTAAATAAGATTTTTTATTAAAATAAATAAATAAATAAAACACATCATGCATTGCATGGGTTAACAAGGAACAAAAAAATTTATACTATTTTACCAAAAAAAAAAAAAAAAGGTAAATTTGTAAATCTGAAAGACAGATGATTAAATATGAAAATGGACAAAGCTGGTCCCCGATATAGATATAGACAGTATAATAATCTTACCTATCATAATAGTTGCATTATCAATGCTCGTAACTCTTGTGGAAGCTTAATGTACACTCGAGCTTCTGTTCAATGGTAGTGGGCAAAGTGGGACCACCGGGGCCCCAAGTAAAAGCTCCCACTTCCTTCCTCTATTATTAATTACTTTATTGAAAGTCGAATTTTCAGATAACCATTCATACCATATGCTTCTAGAATCCCGAGGTCCACTAAATTAAGAATGAGCATAATTTTAATGTATTTTTATACAGATAATATAATCAACACTATATAAATTATGGCAATAAAGTCATATGTAATATAATTTTGGAAAATTTGGTAATTGTCTTTCTTTTTACTATTCCCCAGTCCGCTTGAATTTGTGAAACACAAAATTTTAATGGTTCAAACAACAAATCAAATTTTCAAATCTAGTTTGTACAATTACAAAATATCCTTAGTGTGAATTATAGTAATAGAAAGATATGTGAGTGGTTTTGTAAGAAAAACAGATTCACATAAGTTGATAAAATAGGACGTGTCAAAATATAGATAAAAATTTTTATGGACAAAAATATTTATGGTGTATGGAATCCGAGTATTTTTTTCAAATTACTCAAATTTTATGGTTCAAACAATTATCTATTTTGAATATTAACAACACTACCTAACAGCTATTTACCGTACTCCATTACGAAACAAAGTTCACACGTAATCTTTAGAACCTAAAATGTTGTTGATTTTTGTTTCTATTTCTATTTGTTTATAATTTAACCAAAAACATTAATTTGCAATCAGTAATTGACTTTTGTGTTTTTTTTTTTTTTTCAATAAACCTTTTCTCATTCTTTTCTTTTTTGGTCAATTAGGTAGTTTAGAAACACCCACCGTAGGGAAATTAAGGGGACAGTAGGAATGAAGATACCAAATTCAACCCGAAGATACTTGCTTACTTTTTCTAAATTGGCACCTCTATAAATATCGTCAAAGATGATTTTGCTTGTGATTTATTTTAATAAATATGTTGTTAAGAAAGGGTTAGATACCTTAAAGAAGAAATGAGTCCTTGTAACGAGGGCAATACATAGTAATTACCTTTACTAGTACTTGTTAATTCTTGAATAATTCCAACCCCTAACAAATATTATTTAAAAAACAATACAGAGTGATTGCTTATTGACAATAACATGTGGTGGGTGGGTTGTTTTTAGCTTTATTATATTGAATTTTATTGTGAATAAAAGATACACATCATGTATTCTTTTTTAATTAATTTGTTTGGTGGATCGGGACTCAGTAGACATTAAATACGATAAGTTTTTAGATGATTATGAATCATTTATGCTAATAAGAAAAGGTTACATACCTTAAACTATACCCACTTGCTGGTAAAGAACAAACGAGTCCAGTTGCCTTGTAGCAATCAATAATGTCATGTACATTAGTTTTATTATATAATGCTGTCTTAATTTTAAGTGAAATTACTTGATCAAGTCCTTCATCCAAACCCAGCAATTTACCAATTAAATCCAAATGGTGCATACTAGCTCGCAATAATAGTCATAATAATTCTTTGGAAACCAGCTCCTGATTAAGAGTAGTGTTCCAATGGCAGAGACTGCCGTTGGCTTGTTGATTGCCAAACCTACTTACCAAATTAAGAAGCAACCTTGCTATGAAGGTTTCATTTTGAAGTTTTGGGAATCAAACTGTGAAACAGTACTCGTTGATCCTTGAAAAAGTCCAATTCTCCAAACAAATTAATTAAAAAACAAGACTTGATATGTATTTCATATGGAAACAGAACGTTTACAGTAAAAGAAAGAAAGTACGCACGCACAATAATGTCTGGAAAAGCTCACTTTACTATTGAGTAAAAACCACGTATAAATAGTATACAAGTGGAACTAACTGATAAGGATAAAACAAACACGTTAGCTAACCTATTTACAAGGGATGACATCATGATCACAATACAACAGACTTAAATGAGCTTTGTTAGAGACAAACATCAAAGCAAAATAAAGTAGTGCAAAACGAACACCGCAAATGGTCGCTTTGGAAGTATCATTATGATACAAATCCAAGTCATGAAATATTGTCACGTAGGCTGCAACTGCATAGGTTTACTTTAATATAATAAGACTTAGACAAAGTAGGTGGCTTAGAACAACTTAAAATGGCTTATAGTAATGGTGGCGATGAGACACGTTTACAATGGGAAATGCAAGTACGTGTACGTGTTGAAAGTCATAATTACAAATTTTTAAGGTTTCCTCATAGAGAATTACAACTTACAAGGTTGATGACCTACAATTACCTTTGAACCCTTTTTCCCAATTTAAAATTATAATCAAATGCTGTTTTTTTCTTTAGTTTAGGTGGTAAACATAGGTTAGCATATAATACAACAATAATTCCATGCCATGCTATGCTTTTGTGAATATCGTGTTTTGATATGTTATTCAATATATTTTTTGACTTGGAATTGAAATGCAGGCTGCTACATCACCAATTGTGATCAATTCCTTATGTTTTGCATATGTGAACGTACCACAGGTGCAGGTTGATAATGAGAATTAGTTGAAAAAAGAGTAATTTTTTTTTTTTGGGTAAATGAAAAAAGAGTAATTTGAATGTGAAGTAAAACAAGTTTTATGGTTGGTTTTGACAAAAAGGAAGAGTGGCAATTACGATATTATTGCACATGAACAAGTCGGACATTCAAAAGGCGAGGTCAGGTGTGCTTTTGTTAGTTACGTAGTAGAGACTTTTGTAGTTATCTATTATTTCATACACAGTATAATAAAATTAAAACAACCCACACACCACATTCTGATGTCAATAAGTGATCACTCTGTACACATAATAAAATATGTTTTTCTAGATGATTATGAGTCATTTATGCTAATAAGAAAAGACTAAAAGTCCAGTTGAACAATGCCCACTTTCTGGTATAGAACAAATGAGGTCTTGCAGCCATTAATAGAAAACAAATAGAGAAAAGCCCTCATTTTCCTTCCTGCAATTATGTGAAGTTGTGTTGTCACATTCAAATGGATATGAGTATTTAGCTTTCATATTTAGATCCATTTAATCTTAATTAGGAATCCTTTTTGAAACCCAGCTGCTGATTAAGTTTGTTAAAATGGCAGAGACTGCTGTAGGCTCTGTTATTAACTACCTCACTCTATTACTAACCGAAGAAGCAAACTTGCTGAGAAGCCTTCATTCTGAAGTGTTGGGAATCAAACTTGAATTAGAGAGCATTCAATGCTTTCTCAAGGATGCCGATAAAAAGGCTGAATCTGAAGAAAACACTAGCCATGGTGTTAAACTTTGGGTCAAACAACTAAGGGAGGTGTCATTTCGCATAGAAGATGTTGTTGATGAATACATTTTCTACTTGGCACAGCATCCTCGCCGTCAAAGTGGGTTGATTGACTCCGTCAATAAAATTCTTCGATGCGTTGTCAAGCTTAAGCCGCGACATCGCATTGCCTCTCAGATACGAAACCTCAAGATAGAAGTCTCTGAAATCAGTGAAAGAAGTACAAGATATGGTTTTGATGTCATTGGCGAAAGATCTGCAACAACACCTACTGATGTTTCATGGTATGACCCTCGAAAAGCAGCCGTATATCTAGAGGAAGCTGAAGTTGTGGGTATTGAATCTCAAAAAGCTAAATTAAGTGGTTGGCTGCTAGATGACCAACAATCCCAACGAACTGTGATTTCAGTAGTTGGGATGGGGGGACTGGGTAAGACTACTCTTGCCAAACAGGTCTACGATTCAGTCAAAGATAATTTTGATTGTCATGCTCGGATAGCAGTGTCTCAATCGTATCAGGAGGATCTACTAAAGAATATCATAAAGAAATTCTGCAAGGGAAGAGAAGGTGCAGAAAGAGAAGAACCCATTCCTGAGGGAATAGAAGCCATGGACGAGGAGGCATTCACTCACACATTGAGAGAGTATCTGTGCCAAAAGAGGTATGCTGTTATCTTTGACGATGTTTGGAATGAAAACTTCTGGGGGGATATAGAGCATGCTTTACTTGATCATGAAAATGGTGCGAGGATAGTGATCACATCACGAAATATGGAGGTTGCAGATTTTTGCAAAATTTCAGCATTTGTTTATAACCACGAAATGCAGCATTTGCCTCCAGAAAAGGCTAGGGAATTCTTTTGCAAAAGGGCTTTCAAGCTTGAACAGGGTAAATGTCCCACAGAGTTTTTGAAGTTGTCTGATAAAATTATTGATAAATGTCATGGCGTTCCTCTTGCTATTGTAGCAACAGCTGGACTTCTATCAACTAAAAGTAAGACGGTTGATGTATGGACAAAATTGCATGTTAGTCTCAGCTCAGAGCTAGAGAATAACCCTCATCTAAAAAGCATAACAAGAATTTTGTCTCTTAGTTATAGTGATCTACCTCACCACCTTAAATCATGCTTCATGTACTTTGGCATGTATCCGGAGGACTGTTCCATTAGATGTTCGAGAATTATTTGACAGTGGATTGCTGAGGGATTTGTGAAAGAGAAGAAGAATAGAACGTTGGAGGAAGTTGCATACGAGTACTTGACTGAACTAATAAATAGAAGTCTTGTTCAAGTCTCAATAGTATATCGCGCAACTGAAAAAGTCAGAGAATGCGCATCCATGATCTTATGCGTGAGGTTATTCTCAGAAAAATGGAGGACTCAAGCTTTTGTCACGTTTTCTTTGAAAATCAGTCCACTTTCAGAGAAGGACAAGTAACTCGACGCCTATCATTTGTCCAAACTTCATTCGATGTGGTTCGCAATGCAGATCAAAATTCTCAGGTTCGTAGCATTTTATATTTCAATATTGGAGATGGAATATTATTAGACATGTCCATTTTGATTACACAGACAAAGAATTTCAAGTTACTAAAAGTATTAGATTTTGAAGATGGTCCGTTGATTCGTGTTCATGAAGATGTTGGGAACTTATTTCATTTAAGATATTTAAGTCTTCGAAACACCAGATTAAAGATGCTTCCAAGGTCTATTGGGAAATTGGTGAATCTTGAGACTTTGAATCTAAAGCAATCATTTGTTTTTGAGATACCAGGTGAGATTTACAGGCTTTGTAAGTTGCGACATCTTTTGGGGTACAATCGTGTAGCTTTTGATAGAACAAAAGCTATAAAAATAAAAGCGGGAATTGGGTGCTTAAAATTCTCGCAGAAGTTATACACAGTTGAGGTAAATGAAACTGGGATAATTAAAGAACTGGGAATGTTGACGCAGCTTAGGAAGTTGGGCATTCATATATTAAAAAGAGAAGATGGAAAGGTTTTGTGCGAATGTATTGAGAAGATGAAACACCTTGAATCCTTGGAAGTTGTTGCAATGAGTGAAGATGATTTCATTGATCTTGAATATATGTCATCTCCACCAAAATGTCTTCGTTCTCTCTCATTACATGGTAGATTAAGAAAGTTGCCTGAATGGATCATGAAACTTGAAAATCTTTTTAAGTGTTTCAGTTTTGGATCAAAAGTGGGAGATGATCCTCTAAAAATCCTTAAAAGTCAGCAAAACTTAGTGGAACTCCAGACTTATAATACATATGATGGCGAGAAAATGCAGTTTGAGAAAGGAGTGTTTCCAAAACTCTAGTATCTTAGGCTCGGAAATTCGAATGGATTGAATTCAATAATAATAGAGAAAGGAGCATTGTCTAACCTTGAACGCCTTCATATTGGGCCCTGCCCACATATGGAAGAAGTGCCCTTTGGCATCTACCATTTGAAAACGCTCAAATATCTTTATGTGTTTGATATGCCCGATGAGTTTGTGGATGGCATGCGCCCGGAAGGATTGAACACATTCCATTTGTGCATTCTGTCACAGGATTTGACATTGAAGATTTCAAGTATAAATAGATTGTAGAAATTGTTAAAAAAGTCATGATATCAAGGGTAAGTGCAATTAGCAATTTATTGGTATTGCACATTCATGTAATACTTGTTTAATTCATGGAGTATTCTCATATGTGTAACTAACCATATATATATATATATGCTGCCTTTATTAAATATATTCATGGACTAATGCTACTTGTGTGTCATGTTAGGTAAAAATAATTGAAGAGCACTCAAAGAGGAATGTTGGTAGTGCTTACATATAGATGGATAGTACAACATACACATCTCCCAGCTCTGTTGTTTATTTGTGGCACTCAAGGAATAATGTTGTTTTATTTGTAATATTGAGCAGTACTTAATTTGGATTTATAATTCTGGACTATATATATGTATTGAACTTCTTGTATAATATTTGTGGCACTTTGTGTGAGGTATGGTGTATATAGTTGTTGTTAATCAATTTTAGAGGTATGGTGTATTCTATGGACTTTTAAACACTTTTGTAGTCTTTTTTTTTTAAGGTTAGAGAACAATTAAAATTTGAAAATTTACTATTGCTTTGTTGAGAGAACTTGTCCAAAATATTTGAAATTGCTTTTAGGCTTTGTAAAGGTTCACTGACCTCTTTATGATCAGAAATTAAATTATTTATTAATTAGCGTTATTTGAAGCTTCAATTTTATATGTATATGATATCAATAAGAAAGTAGAATTTTATTATGAATTATATCAAATAATAATGTCAATAAATTTTGGCAATAGCTAAATTAATTGAATTGGAATAAGTACATTTACACTAATTATATTTTCAACCAAATATGATTACACACATCTATTTTGAAAAGAAACCAGCAAAATGTTTTTTTAATTAAAAAAGCATTTTTATCTTAGAAAAATACACATTTAAACAGGCTCTAAACCTCTTTATCAAGTAATATGATTAGAATATGTTCCAAAATGACTAAAATATCATTTAAAATATATAAATATTATACCAAAAAAATAATAATAATAGGAAGAAGATTAGCCACCAAAAGTCTATAGCAATTATTATAGAAGTTAACAAAAAAGAACTACCAGACTCATGATCCAAATACCCTGTTCAACATTATGGATCTTAAGCAATTCGAGAAAAACAGATCCATTCTACTCACGTACAAGTACAGCCATTTTTTATTAGAATTTTGAATAGAAATTTAAATGTCATAATTAACAATGAAATTTCAATTATATTTTGAGCCGTTGTTGCCAACAAAAAATGTTGAGCAAATCACAATACAATTTAGGGTCATTTGTGACAATATCCCATTAAAATTTAGAGAAATATTGAAGGTAATTTCTAAAAACACAGAGATTTTATATGTATTATTTACTTTCATAAAATAAACAAAACTCTAACATACAATTCCTTTACTATTTGATGTTTTATATACATTCATAAAAGTAAAAAAAATCAAACAAATAAATAAAAAATTCAATATTCTCGTTAAAAGAAAAAATGAGAATTATTCGGCCACTAAAATGTCCTCAAAAGAAAAAACAAACATATATCCCATTGACGATTTTAATCTTTGACTTCATTCCAATTGACAATTGGACTGAAAGTGACAAAAATAAATAAATAAAAAGAAGAAGAGGAAGAACCCGAACAATCTTTCTCACTCAAATTCTCACCAACCAAACAGAGACCTTCTCAGAAATCATCAATGGCTTCTCTAAAGAGCTTCTCCTCGTACAACAAATACGAAACCAGGAGGCGGCACCCAAACCCAAAAGCCTCTGCTCTTTTAGTCATCGACGTCCAGAACTACTTCTCCTCCATGGCCACTCCGATTCTCCAAAACCTCCTCACCACCATCCAGCTCTGCCGACGTGCCTCCATCCCCATCATCTTCACGCGCCACTGCCACAAGTCACCAGCCGACTACGGCATGCTCGGCGAGTGGTGGGATGGCGACCTCATCTTCGACGGTACCCGCGAGGCCGAACTCATGCCGGAGCTCGACCGGAGACCGCAGGACCAGGTGGTGGAGAAGAACACGTACAGTGGGTTCAACGGCACGCGCCTGGAGGAGATGCTGAAGGAGAGGCGCGTGGAGGAGGTGATCGTGACGGGCGTGATGACAAACCTGTGCTGTGAAACGACGGCGCGTGATGCTTTTTTGAGGGGGTTTAGGGTTTTCTTCTCTGCAGATGCCACGGCGACGGCAGATCAGGAGCTTCACGAAGCGACGCTGAAGAATCTGGCGTATGGGTTCGCCTACCTGGTTGACTGCCAGAGGCTTCAGAAGGGGCTTTTTGGGAATTGAATATTGTAGTCTGGATAATATTGTAATAGTCTGCGCATCTCAAATATATGTATTGATATTTTATTAATATTTTCTCTTCTTCAGCTTAAAAAAAGAAAAGAAAAGAGCGCACGCACACGTATAAGTATGTATATATATGTTTTTTGCTTTTAATATTTGTTGATATGACATTTATAACATTATTGCATTTGAAATATCAAAATTTAACATTCTCTCATTTTTCATTTGTATTTTCTTTGCTCTATTTCTTGTACAAGGCTCAATTATGTCCTATTTTAATTTTCCATTGTATTAATTGAATACTTGTTAGAATTTATAGATATGTATATAAATCTTGAGGTCAAAATTCAATGTTTATTTGGTAATTTTAAGATTTAAGCACTAAGGAAATGCAATTTTTTGTTTTCCTTGTGTTGATATATTTGGATTTTTGGTGTGGTCTCCGAAAATTTACACTATTTTTTGAATGCCCATGCAAAGCTTTTAAAAGTTTGTTTTATTTATTTATTTTATTTTTGCATCAATGGTGTATTCTTGCGCAGTGAATTGCTATGAATGTCCGTAACATGGACGTCATCAATGAGTCTGTTTGTATAATTTATTGGAGCTTGAATAGGAAATATTGGTTAAGGTCATTAAGGTCTGAAAAGTGAAACTATGAATGTGGTCAAAGTGACTACCGAAGATAAACTTTTACATGCATCTCAGTAGTTCCCTTGATGGACCTTAATTTGTGGTGCTTTGCCTTGGAATTGAAGTTGCCTTGATTTTATTTAAGATTTTGGGTTTTGGAATTTAACCTCACAACTTACACTTTTATATATTTTTGGTCCATCTTCTAATTTTTGCAATTAATGAATTGTTTCTTGCTAATTATTTTAAGGTTTTTTTGCATTGATTTACACTTAAAATTACAAAATAACTCCTAAAGTATAAAATTGACATTAATATTCTTATAATTTTAAAAATAATTGTAAATTACCTATAACTTGTGATCATATGATATTTTTACCTTGAACACATTATATTTTTTTAACTGTTTGAAAAAAGATATATTTTTTGCATGAATAATTTAAATTAATTTATTTTGTTACCTAGTTCATATTACTTACCTTAATATTTAACATAAAAAAAGTACATTCAAACAACTAATATATTGTATTTACAAATTAAGGACAATTTGCAACTATTTTTAAAGTTTTGATACTTTTATGGAGCAATATACAATTTTGTGTATAATTTAGAAGGATTGGTGCAAAAAAAAAAACCATATATTCTTTTCGACCTTTGTATTATTTAACTTTTTTGGTGATGTTTGAGATTTTCTGGATGGATTGTACGGGAAGGTATAGAGGGATAATATTACTTTTATGTTAATTGATATGTGCAAGGCCGCCCCTACATTTGGGGGCCTCGGCCAACAAAAAATGTGGATCGTACATAAAAATATTTATAAACAATTCAAAAATAATAAATTTTTATTGAATAAAAAATATTTAAAATTATAAAAATAATAATGTAAAACTTTTGAAATCTAAATTAAATTTTCTTTATTTTACTAAAAATATCAATTGTATTATTACAATTAATAAAATATTCTATTTTATTATTAATATTACTATTGAGAAATCTGTTGCTTCTTTTTGAGATTGAATAAATTCTTCAGTTTTACTTTAATTTCTTTCATCCATTTTCATGTTTAGATAAATATTTTCTAATAGATATATTAAATCAATTATCAACTCAAACTCGATACAATATCAAATTTTAAATAAGTTGAGTGACAATAAAACATTATAAGAGATTTCTACTTAAATAAACAACATCTTTCTTAAAAATGCAAATTATTAAAGAATAAGAATTCAATAAAATAACTATTATTCAATAAATACATAGATTAATAAAATATAAATAAAAATAAACTGAAAAATATTGTATCAGTATTAGTTAGAGTCAAGATGTATTAGTAGTTTGGGGACTAGGATTTTGCACATCTATCGTCTAAAACAACAAAAAAAACATGTCTTTCTTGCCTCTTCTATTCATTAAAACGAGAAACAAAAAAAAGAAAAAAAAAATTAAATCCTGTTTAACAAAAGAATAAATATATAAAAAAAAGAAAGAGAAAAAAAACCTTTTCAGGAGTTATTGAAATAAATAAATGATAATTAGAGCGGCATACATGTTTTAATTAATATATTATTGTAAGAGGTAATATTGCTAGTCTTTTCCTTTTAAAATTCTTTTAATTTATATTATTTTTATATATTAATATATATATATATATATATATATATATAGCCCAACTATAAAACAGTAGATCAGAGACGTTATAAAATATGACCCGTGAAAAATAAATATCCTGTTAAAAAAGCAAGTTCAAAACGGTGAGTTTAGGGGTTTATAAAAAAAATATTTTTTTTTCTTTTTGTTCTCCCCTACTCCCGCATTCCCCATTTTCCCCTAAATACTACTGTTGGTGATGACCAAAACAGTGGTATTAATTTCATTCTCTGCATTAACCATAACTGATTCTAATCTCTGTCTGATCATCATCAGGTGCTTGAAGAGATGAAACAGCTATACATGATAGTTGTACCACTGATCATGATCGGCCTTCTAGTCTACGGAAAATCAGCAATATCAATGTTCTTCCTTGGAAAAATTGGGAAGGAGGCTTTAGCAGGGGGAAGTCTGGCAATCAGCATAGCCAATATCTCAGGCTACTCTGTCATTTCCGATCTCGCCGCGGGCATGGAAGGCATATCCTCCCAAGGTTTTGGAGCTCACTGATGGCCCTTACTAAGCCAAACCCTCCAGCGCACCATTGTAATCCTCATCATAACCTGCATACTCATTTCACTACTGTGGCTCAACTTGGAAACTTTCTTCATCTTCTGGGGTCAAAACCCAACTATTTCCTCCATTGCCACTACTTACCTCTCCTTCTCCATCCCAACCCTCCTCTTCCAATCTCTCATTAATCCTCTCAAAATATACCTCAGAACCCAAAACGTAACCTTCCCTCTAATACTCAGTTCGGCAATAGCACTCGCTATCCATGCACCAATCAACTATCTCCTTGTTTACCGTCTGGGCCTTGGCATTTGCGCCATTGCTATGGCCGGAGGTTTCACAGACCTAAACATCCTCATCACCCTTTTGCTTTACTTTTTGTTTTCTGGCATGTACAAGAGGACGTGGCAGGGTTGGTCGTTCCAACACTGCTTCACAGAATGGAAACCGATTCTCTACCAAGCGGTGCCTAGCTATATCTCTGTGTGCTTAGAGTGGTGGTGGTACGAGCTTATGATACTCCTCTAAGGGCTTCTTAACAACGCAGCCGAGGCAGTGGCCACCATGGAAATTCTCATACAAGCAACAGCGCTGGTCTACCAATTCCCTTTCGCTCTGAACCAAGCAGCATCAACGAGGGTCGAAAACGAGCTAGGTGTGAACTAGCCGACCAGGGCCAAAACGTCGTCGTTAGTCGCTTTATTATGCGGCGTTTTGACGGGGATAATGGCAATGTCGTTCATGGTGACTATGAGAAACTCCTGGGGCCATATATTCACCACTGACGGAGCGATTGCAGCCTTGTCGGCAATGGCGTTGCCGATCGTGGGGCTGTGCGAATTAGGGAACTGCCCGCAGACGACTGTTTGCGGAGTTCTCAGAGGCAGTACGAGGCCAAATTTGGGGGCTTGCATTAACCTTGGGTCTTTCTATGGCGTTGGGTTTAATTCTTTTTTTTTTTTTTATCTCACAAACAGAAGGAATATGAGTGAAACTCCACATACCAATGGTGCAATTTGGTGGGCAGAGATTTGGTTTTTGGCTTTGGGGTCTGATGCCTTTGTCCCAGCATTCACTCCATTTAAGAGAAAGCCGAAAGGGCTGTATGGGTGTGGGTGAGTTTTATCAACCTTTGCAACCAGACCAATCCCGCCGAGCTGAGCTTCAACCTCTGCAACTAGAACGATTCCTATCGATTTTCTCTGAAGCTCGCAAATGAGGATGGCAAAGTATTTGGGAGAAAAGGGGGAATGCAGAAGAAGGGAGAACAAAAAAAATAATAATAATATTTTTTTATAAACCCCTAAACTCATCTTTTTTAATTTACTTTTAACAGATTTATTTTTCATAGGACGCAATTTATAATGTCCGATGTTCTGTTTTATAGCTGGGCTATATATATACACTAGATTTCGCCATGTGCTTTGCACGTGGTTTTAAAAAATATCAATTGACAATTTAATTTATTTTTGAATAGTATTTATTAAATATAATTATTTATTTTATTTAAAATGGAATTTGTACACTGATATTTGCAGCTTTTTTTTTTTTCAGTGGATAAATCAAAAAAAAAAAATTTAAAATTGAAAAGTCTTATCATAATTAATTTTTATAAAAAGAAATTGGAGAAATAAATCAATGCAAGCACGAAATGAAAGGAAGACGAAACGTAGTTGAATTTTTTATTAAATTTAAACCTAAAATATTAAATAGAATGAGTACTCCACCACCATCAATGTGGTGGTGAGCACCAATGGTTGATTATTATTTTATTTTTTTATCAACTGAATGCTTATCATATTATTAATAGTGCTATTGTAATATCACCTTTTATTATTATTTGAATTTCTTTTCTTTTTTTACCCTATGATAATATTTATAATATATATATATATATATATATATATATATATATATATATATATATATATATAATTGAGGAGCTGATGAAACATAAGAAACCAGGAAGGGGTCATAATTTGACAGGTTTTATTAATGGAGAGGATTAGTTTGTTAAGTGCATGTCAAGGCAAGTGAATGAGTAATACATGTGGTATGCTTTAAATTTTATTCCAATTTATATGCTTCTATTTTGTCGCCTAAAAGAGATGACACGCTTCAATCAATGAATTAATTAAATATCTAAAAATATCTTTTGCATGAGTTTATAGAATCATATTATTTTTACCTTACAATTTGTTATTTATTTATTTATTTTCCATATGGATGCGTACGAAGACTCTTGGACTTGGGTTTTACATCAGTTTTTTTTTTGGTTCTTTTGGTCCAAGACATGGAATTTAATATAATGATTTATATATAGCTTTGTGCATATTTACAAACAATAATTTATGATTTAATTTAAGCTTGAATGATTACAACAACACCCATTGAATATCAACCACAACAGTGAAACCCATTGAATACCAACCACAACAGTGAAACCCATTGAATACCAACCACAACAGTGAAACCCATTGAATACCTTACATAATTGTTAACAAATTGGAATACAACTTGTGGCTGCAAGAGAAAAAAAAAATAATCAAAAGGGAAAATAAGTGTTAGTGCCCCCACCATCGATGTGATGGTGGGTCACCGATAAGTGATATATGTATTTTTTGTTTGCTTAGGTTGATGTTCGTTAAATTTACTATTTAAAAATTTGTGATACATTAACAAAAAAAAAAAAAAACTGTATACTATGGCAAAAATGTCTTTTCAATCGTAATTGTAATTATAATTTTTTTTTTTGTCTTTTTTCGAAGCAACTCCCAAGATTACGATATTGCAATTAAGCATGCTAAGTTTTGTATGTTAAATCTGTCATAATTATGCAATCTATTTTTGTATTAAATCTGTTACAATTTGTTTTTTATTTATTTTTTTATTTATTTTTCATAAGGATGTGTACGAAGACTCTTGGACTTGGGTTTTACATCAATTTTTTTTTTTTTATTCTGTTGGTTCAAGACATGGAATTTAATATAATGATTTATATATAGCTTTATGCATATTTATAAACAATAATTTATGATTTAATTTAAGCTTGAATGATTACAACAACTCCTATTGAATATCAACCCCAGCAGTGAAACCTATTGAAGATCTTGCATAATTTTTAACAAATTAGAATGCAACTTGTGCCTACAAGAGAAAAAAAAATTAATCAAAAGGGAAAATAAGTGTTGGTGGCCCACCATCAATGTGGTGGTGGGTCACTAATGGTTGATACTTTTTTTGTTTGGTTAGATTGATGTTCGTTAAATTTATTATTTAAAAATTTATGAGATATTAACAAAAAAAAACTGTATATAACAAAAAAAAACTGTATATTAATTGATTCATTATCGCAAAAATGCATTTTCAATCGTAATCATATATATATATATATATATATATATGTGTGTATTTTGTCTCTTTTCCAAGCAATCCCTAAGACTACGACACTGCAATTAAGCATGCTAAGTTTTGTATGTTAAATCTAATATGAATTTTATTTCTTAAATTAACTACATTCTCTATTTACAGAGATTTGGAAAAGTAATTAAAGAGTAAGAAAGAATTTGCAAAGTTTGTTAAAAGCAGGTTCTTACAATTTCCCTTCACTGAACTTTGAGTTGCAAATAATATTATGTATTCGTATTATGTATATACTAAAATGATTTTTCAGTTTATGGTTTTTCACAGTTAGATTGATTTGAGTACTATAGTATTTTCCTTGTTCCATGTTATTATCAACTTGATTTAGCACCTATCTCAACTAACCATTGGTGCTCCACCATCACAACCTCGGTGGCACACCAACGGTTTAACCTATTATTTTTTTCCCCTTTCATTTGGATCAACTCCCCACCATACTTATTCACCAAAAAAAATCCCGACCATACTTCCGTCAATGAAAGTCTGTTTGAATAAAATGTGTGGAACGCGAACCATTCTACCTAGCATGACACATATTATATATATATATATATATATATATATATATATATATATATATCTAATTAATTAAAATATTAATAACCAATATGAATACTCACTTTTCCTCATGAATGATTTTAACGAAAAATAGTGCTCTCACTTTGTCAACAGTGGTGTCGTGAGCACCATTTCCATGTGAACAGTTACGTATGTCAATAATAAAAGTCATGTGAATAATGACACAAAAAATGTGAGATAATTTTAGATAAATTATATTGCGCTTGAGAATAAATTTTCAATGATTTGTTAGGGGAGTAATCATATATTTTAGAAAATCATATTTTTTTTATTGAACAAAAGTTAAGTTTGTATAATTAAAAGGAAAAAAAAATTATGTAGACAATTATGAAATTGAGAAGTTTGTTTAATAGATTAAATTCACAGTCTATTATGGAAAGTTGCAAAAATAATGGCAAATATATAATAATAAGAAGGTTTGAGATTGGCTTCATAATAATTCATACATAACTATTACATAATTTAGTACAAATTTATGCAGACTGTTTGAGTATTAATTGATTCTACTAATATACATTGTTACTAAATATACATTAACAATGTTAGTAAAAACAAAAAAGTTATTGTACAAAAAGGTACAAAAAGTGCAATCAAAATCTTCATAATGTCCTGTCTTCCTTAGTTGACTTGTCTACGTTCTTAGGTTTCTGCTGAGTGCTTGTTCTATTTTCCTAGTCTACTTATTTTTTGAGGACAATGCTAAATTTTTTTTTCTCATACAAACATGTCCTTTTGTCGTGGCCATTTTTACCACATGTAGAGCAGGACCTAGCAGTATACTTCCTCATTGTTACACCAGTAGAATCTTCACCAATATTACTATTTTTTTCAACCACATACTTTCTTTTTTTGTGTGCAGGTGTTCAACATCATTAGATCGTTCAACATGATAAGTCTTTGTATTTTTTGGAGGATCTAAAAACACTTCTAGAAGTCTTGTTGTTTCTAAGCAATGTAGAGAAGCCTGATAAATATAGTCATCCATTAAAACATATTGCAAGTTGTAATCATTGTCCTTGTAATAAAAATCAAATGGTTTTTTGTGCCCTTATTGTATACCCATTTTATCCAATTGTATTAAGGATATTTTTTCAGCATCGTAGTTATCAAAGTAATTTATCTGTCCTCCAATATAGGTATTTCTTTGTACTACTCCTCCATGATACATTTTTATAATAAAGTATGTTGATTCACGGCCTGAATAAATTTTATACCAAAATGAGAAATATGCAAGTTATATATAGAAAAAAGCAAGAAAGGATTTAATAAAGAAAAGCCTTAGTGTTAATAATTTTATCATTAATTTTTGAGAAATTTAGAATTTCATTTTAATTTAGTGGTATATATATGGAATGAATGGAAAGAAACAAAAAATATATATTGAAAAAATTGTAAAAAGAATAATAATTTTAAAAAAACATCAATAAAAGAAAAATAATGCTGTTGCAAAAGGAAAAAATTAATAATATAATGATGTTCTCATATATTTCAAATTTCTAATATTAATTAAAAAAAAAGGTCACAAGTAAAAAGATGCATATAATTGAGATGATATGGATTAAATATTTAAAAAAAAATTAAATTGAAATAGATTTATTTTATGTAGAAGGGTAAATATGTGGATTTCAAAAGAAATTGCAAATACATATAAATAATTAAATTGAATTAACATAAATTTGAAGTTGTAAAAAAAATTTAAAAAAATGTAGATGTATTCTTCATTGGCTGTATAGTACATAAAAAAAACTAATACCTATGAATATTATATAACTAAACATTAAAAGTCATGGTGGAAAATATAATTTAAAAATTCATAACAGTTTTGTAAAATCTAAAAAGAAAATATAGAACTGAAAAACATATCAAGGATATTGCAAAATTGAAAGTAGAAAGTGAAAAAAATATTGTAGAAGAATAAATAAGGGCTATATTTTATTCTAATATTTAACACACTCTACTTTATCGAGAACAAATTAAAAGTTAGAAATGGATTTTTAATTGTTAGACTTTCTTTGCTTATTTGGAATTGCAAATGACAAAGAAAGGAAAGACAAATTATTTGCAACAAATAAAAGTTTAGAAACAAAAAAAAAAAATATATATATATATATATATATATATATATATATATATATATATATATATATATATATAAAGAAGTTGAAAATCTAATAAAAAAAGAAGAGTATAAAGTTAAGAAACGTGAAGTCATATGATTCTTAAAAAAACAATAGTACATATCCGTATTTTTTATTTTGATCAGAAGTATAATTTTAAAATTAAGTTAATGTTGTAATTGAAAGATCAATATCATCAGTGAACAAAATTATACACAAGTTTTGCAAAAAGTACGAAATAAAAAATGGTGGATAGATGTACAAATAGTATCACATAATTAGGATCACTGTAAAAAAATATAGATAAAACATTGTCATTCATATGAGCAAGGATGATGAAAAAAGTGGCACAAATAGTACAATATCTTGGTGGTAGTGAATGAGGTCTTCAATTATACATATTTTTGGTACCAGAAAGACGCATGGAGACATCATTGTTTAATTTATTTAAATAAATAATTTATTGATTGTAAAATTAATTTTTTAATTTAAAGGAAGAAAAAGCTGTAAATAATCCAAGAAGAAAACCCTCACAAACCCTAATCATTCATTATAATGAATCTTAATTTTTTAAAAAGTTATTAACACATTAATAAATACATTTTTTTTGTAAATCGAACATGATAAAAGAAATTTATTTAGCCAACTAAATGTATAGAATTTAAATTAATAAAATAGCTAAATTATGTAATTTTTACGCACCGTAAGATGGTATCTCCTCGTCAAAGTTCACGATCTCCATTGCTTGAGAAGCTGTTCAAATATTCTTTGACTATGTGATTATGCTAAAATGGTTAAACAAAACTATTTGAAAATAATGTGTGATAAAATATTCCAATTTTGAAAACACAGAAAATTATGTCTAATATTAACATGATTAGAATAACTAAGAGAGTTTGAAGAGAGAAACTAAAATGGGGACCAAAAGTAACAGAAAACCAGAACGAAAAGGAAAAGGGGAAGGAGTTCATCTGTTTGCTATATGTGCTCATTACTGCTATAAAGACATGAGGGGCTATAACGTATTTTTACTTATTGTATTTAATATGTTAGGTTTGAATTTAGTAAAAGATTCATATTTGAAAGCGGTTTGCATTTTTTTTTTATTGGTGGGATTAAAGTTGTTTCTTTTGAGCGTTGTTATTTCACCTGTATTTATTTCTTCATCCTCCTCTATTTGCATTAATTTATTTTTCCAACTTTATTTTTTACAAGTTAATTACAATGGGACTTTTCAACTTTAATTTTTTAAAAATTTATAGACTGAGAAAAAAATATGATATAAATACTATTGTACGAATTTGATTTTATAGTCTTGAAAAGTTTGAATTTTGCTTGTTATATTATGTATATTTGTATCACCAGTACACAATTGTTGGACACTGAAAATACAAATTTTTTGTTTTTTATATTGTTTGAGTGGTGAATATCATGTGATGTAAAAAGTGTTAGTGAAAATGGTAATCTGTAAATGGATAAAAGTAAATTGTTCCACCTAACACTTAGCTATAGTTGTAAAAATCAGACTACGAATAGTAGTGGACATTATGATTGATAGATTGACAAAAGTTAATCATTGAAGTTGGTTTGGATACAGGGCGAAAACATATTTGCTGTGAACAGGGTGTGCAATGGGAACAATCACTGTGTGATAAGGCTTTTTTTGTCAATAACGTGATCTATTGTACTTCAATCAATAGAAGTTGAACAAATATAATCTTAAGTTCAGTGCCATTAATTTTTCTCTTGGAATAGAAGTAGAGGAGTCTAAAGATTTGCATGTTTTGGTCTTTACAGTATTATTATTGTTTCTACATGTTTTGATCAAAGGTTGAAATTTGATGGATAGGAAATTAATAATGTTAATGGAGAATTTTTTTCCTTCGTTCTATGAGAATATTTTGATGCAATATTATTTTACCATATGAAGTCAAATTTTATATATATATATATCTTTCATTTGGGAACAATTTAAATTTGATTATTTTCATAAGGATCATATTCTAAACTTTTATTTTTTATTGTTATGAGTAATCATACTTCGGGTGAAATTTTTTTAGTATACCTAATATATTTAATTTTGTTTTATAATTCTTTATTGTTTTTGGTGCATATTATGGGAACTCAAAAACTTATATTGTCATGTAATCTTGTTTTTTGTATTGTTTTCAAACTTGAATAACTTAAGTTTTGTATTACATCAATAATCCGAGTTCATTATGATTATATAAAGCAATAAATGATGCATAACTAAGATCGAGAAATAAGCTGGAGCAATTATTGATCAATTAAGTTTTGTTGAATAAAAAATATAAATTTTTTGAAATTTATGATTATTCGTCTAACTGATTATTGAAAATTTACTCTACAGCATGGTATAATTTTTTTGAAATTATCTCACATTTTTTTACACGCTTAGTTACTGTTCATATAAGTACTTGTTCATACGGTAACACTGTTAACGATTATACTGTTCAAACTATGAGTTCATTGTTCATGGTTACTGTGTCCGAAGTTTTTGACAGTAAATATAATGGAACATCAGCGATCGTAAAGGGAAAAAACAAAAGAACCGTTGGTGCTCCAATACCACATCAATGGTGGGGTACCGATGCTTGTTTTTCCTTGCGGTTAATTTTTTGCTCAATTATATTACATTGTATTTTCTAAAAAGCGCAAATTTATATAAGTTCAAACAAAAAAAAAATTAAATGGTAACAAAAGGTGATATAATAATAGGACTCCTAGCAGAATGGTTACCATTTACTTGAATCCAAACAAGTTCATGAAATGAAATTTCTTCGTCTTCCATGTTAGTTGTGTGTATTTTTTTTCATATAAGGAAAACAAAAACAATATGATAAAATGAAAAACATTAATTGCAAAAAAATTCATTTTTTAAAATTTTTTTTGGTATGTGTTGTGTTTAATTAATTTGAAGTCTCTAAATTATCACAAACTGTCGGTGCTTCACTATGGACGTTGGTGGTGGGCCACCAACAGTTTTAATTTTTTTTTTGTTTATTTTACAGTTTGCACTTGATGTTTTTACAGTCCAAAAATATGATCATCGTTTCATTATACTCTTAGAGACATATAGTCTGAATATTACTTGTCTAGAAGTAGAAGTTAGGATATTAAATTTATGTGAAGTTTATATGCTAAAATGAAATTATAATTTAATTTTCTTTGTATATACGTCGATGAAATTCTACTTCTAAAGTATATTTTAAGTTCTCTATATATACCTCCATAGAATGCTATACCTAAACCATCTTTTTTCGCTTGT
Source organism: Rhamnella rubrinervis (assembly GCA_007844105.2). Lineage (NCBI taxonomy): Eukaryota > Viridiplantae > Streptophyta > Magnoliopsida > Rosales > Rhamnaceae > Rhamnella > Rhamnella rubrinervis. The sequence goes on along the minus strand of CM017574.2, from coordinate 20,641,580 downwards.
CTGTGCATACTTTCATGAATTTTTTTACTGAAAGTACACTTAGCTTGCAATATAATTAACTAAATTTTGTACAGAATCTACCAAATAGTTAAAATATATCAAATTATATAGTATTTTTTTATATCAAAATGGTGTCCTTTTATCTTTTATGATTAAAAAATCCATTTAATGTTGTTATATTTTTTCATATATTCATAAAAATAAGGGTGAAATTTTAAAATTGGCTATTGGAGTAGTAAATTGTATAATCATTCCTTGTACGATTTCTTCTTTTTGATAGCTATTTGGTAGTTTCAAATAGTTATTCTAATGTTATTTACAATTACAAATTTACAACTACTATTAAAAGTTAAAGTTAAAATGGAGTTTTGATGTTTTTGAAAGAAGAAGATTAAATAGCATTATATAACAAAATGCGATAAAATGTAAAATTTTGTTTTTCATTGCATTTAAAAATTACATATTATAAAAGTGTATTAGACAAATTTAAAAACATATTATATTATTGTAATCTAACCAAATTGGCAAGTATACTTTGCTTCTATTATCAACATATGTCCTCGCACTTTAATTAGTAAGAGAGTACATTATTTTACACCATTGGTGCCCTCAGGATTACTTCCTTTTTTTTGCACCCAAGGGAGATACGGTTGGTGAGTCACTTTCGATATGGTGGTGGGCCACCAATGGTTAAATTTTTTTTTTTTTGCCTATTTTTAAGATGGATGTTTTGTTAAGTTGACTGTTTAAAAACTTCGGGCACGATAGCCGAATACAGTGGCTCCGCTTTGTGAACAGTAGTTTTATTAACAGTGTTTACGTGTGAGGAGTTACTCATGTGAATAGTTAGGAAAAAATGTAAAAATTTTAGAAAAATTATTCCATGCTCTAGAATAAATTTTCAATCATTAGTTGGACAAATAATCATAAATTTTAGAAAATCATATTTTTTCTTTTAGTGCAGATTCATTTGAGAATTGAAAATCTTTTACATACAATATGTGTGTGTTTCTAATTTGATAGACTTATATATGTATTAGAGTATATTAGCTAATTAGTATATATATATATATATATATATAAATAAATACATTCATACTTTTGTATAAAAATTTAATACAAAATTTTTATTAATTAATCCATCTAGTAGACAATTAATTAGGACCTAGAAATTAGAAAATTAATTTAAGAAGGAATGCATAATAATAATTCTATTTTCATAATTTCATTAAGTTTGCACGATATGTACTAGAAATTGTATGGAGTTCAATGTATAGTTTATGTCTAAATCATTTTTTTGCTTAATATTGCATTGTTAGAATTTTTTTCTCTTTCTCTCCTTTCTTTTTTTTTCGTCTTTTTTTATGTTGTTATTTATTTATTTTATTTTTTTAATCCTTTATGATATGTATTCTAATTGTATATAAGACTGTAGTATGTTTTTTCTAAGTTGTTCACACCGCTAGTGTTGTTAGCTCATTCTATTCTCTTTTCTTTTTCTTTGCCTTTTTGTTTTTATTGAAGTGGCTTGGCTGCAAAGGGTAAAATAATCGGTTCCCACCAATGGTCTAGTGTTGGGCCACCGATGGTTGAGGATGGTGGAGAAAAAATTAGAACCATCGTTATCTTTACTCCTACCCCTATTCCAATTTTTATTACTATAGCTAACTCTTAGGTGAAAGTCATTTTCAATTTTTCATTTGTACTAATATTTTGCCACCATGCAACATACAACAGTCAAATAATATAAAAATAAAACTTTGAGTGTTTATGAATTAATATAAAAATATTAATAGAATGATTCATTATTTACCATTTATTGGTCAATAATATTTTCATCATTTGATTCATTGTTTTTTATTTTTTATTTTTATTCCTATTTTACATTTTCGGTGGTTGAGATTTTAATTTTGTTCTTAATATTTTTTTTTAACAAATACTGTTGTGTCTAGGTAGCTATAAATTTTTTTTATTATCTATAGATAAACTGGAGATTTTATATATACATTTTGAATAATCATTGATGACAAACAGTAGCATATGCATTTACATATACATATGCATCAAGTACGATTAGCTCACATTAACAACTATTAAATACAATTAATAGAATACACTATGATACAATACATTACAGCATATTTGTCACTTCAGGAACTGAATTGTTGTCTCTTCCAATGCTGCCTTTGCTGCACTTCGAGCCAGTTCCCTCTCCTCACTAAGTTTGTTTGCTACTTCTACTTCTTTATATGCAGCATTTGTTTTCTGGTTGTGTTTTCAAGATGTTCTCAGAAATTTCATATTCTAGACTTCAACTTTTTATCGTGAGCCTCAGACCAAGTCAACTGGTTCTCAATTTCAAGCAGCATTTCCTTTACATGGAAAGCCTTTTTGTGAAGTGACTTAATGTGTTGTTCTGAGGCTATCGTAGTATGCACTTTGTGACCATGGTTATGGTATATATTATTATATCTAATTTGTTTTTGTCATATCTTTCCATGATCTCTTTTACAGAGGTTTCTACATTAATAGATCTTTATATTTCAGTAAGTTAAGAAGCGCATGCAATAAACTTTCTTACTTTGTGATTACAATCTGCATAGAGGTGGTTCCAAAGAGCAAAATAGTGATATGCTCTTAGTGTCATTTTGTTATGATGAAGTGAATTCATATAATCAAGATGACTGAGTAGTTCATGTTGACAAATTGAGGCTGTTTGCCGAAATACTAACAAAAGTGGTGCATTCACATCAAATTCTTGTAGTATGCGACAAATATTTTATAGGCTTGAAAGGTTAAATAGAACACTAGTTGAACACTGAGTGCGTTGAGTCGCAATTTGTCTGTATGAATCAGATTTAGCATCGGATCCAGCTCAAAGACATGCACATCGTCAAGTAGAAAGATAAAATCAAATGAGAGGAAAATACATATAATAATATATGATATTTTGCAGCTACATTTTCAATGTATGAAAATAGTAAAGAATTGCACTGAAATTATACTATCGGTTCCTATCTCTGATGTGGTTGTGGGGTACCGATGGGTGGGGATTTGCTGCTAAGATTTGTAAGGCAAATGAAAAAAAAAAAAATTAACCGTAGGTTCCCACCAACAGTGTGCTGGTGAGACACCGATGGCTGAAGTGTTGTGGGGGAGTTTACTATATGATATAGTATATAAAATATTGTCAGTAAATAATAATTTCTTACTTATGATAAATTTAAGAAAAAGAATTTCTTACTTTGTCTTAATAATAAAATTAAGACAATTATCACATATAGTAGTTAGAATAAAATTATAATTATAAAATTGCCTATACGAACACTAATTTGCACTACAACTACACTTTAAAATAGAATATGTACTCAAAGTAAATAGAAAGAGTATACAATGAAACTATTAAAATAAAATCAAATGCATAAAACAAAAGTTTCAATTTATCAAATATTATTGTCCTCTGAATACAAAATAAAATATTACAATTAATATGTAGTGATTGCTAAATCTAATAATAAAGTTTTAGTAATAGTTGTTGCAACTTCTTTATATTATATTTCGCGATGAACTGGTCTTCAAAAGTACCTGTCATATAAACTTTTAACAGATTGCAATATAAGAAAATCACCAAAGTTTTTCCAAAATTATTTTTCAAAAAAAAAAAAAACATTTATTCATTCATCATTTTTTTTATCAACTTTTTTCTTCATTTTTTTCTTGAGGTGAAGAGAGGCTTTGGCACTGGTAGAAGAGCTAATTTGTGCAGTCCTTTTGATGCTTGACAATGTTTCTACATCTGAGTCATAAGATGAAGTGTGAAATTCTGAAAGAAAACTTTTTTTTGTTGAATGATGAAAGAAGACTTCTTTTTGTTGAATGACCTTTTTCTTTCCCATCAGATGAAGTTTTTTTCTCCAGATTTTCTGCTCCATATGTCAACAATGGCACTGCTTCTTGAGGTGGACGATCAATGGACAAAATCATATACCTCTAATTTATACAATTGTGGTACTCATAGAATGTTGCTCTTATATGCATTATTAATCGTTCAGTAGGACATAGGGTAACAATTTTTTCGACATCCTCTACATGTATGTGCTAAAAATAATGTATTACAAAAATTATAACAAAAATGTAACAAAATTGAATATTTTTTAATAATCTCACCTGCATATTTTCATTCATTAAATTCATAGCAGTAACACCAAATGTGGAAGATTATGCCACGTGCTTTGCACATGGTTTTCATAATTATTGAATAAAATTGTGATTTGATTTTTTAATTTTTTTCTTAAATAATTATTTTATTTAATATTTTAAATTGTAAGAATAAATAAATTTCAATTTTAAAAAAAAAACTAATATTTTTATTTTTATTTATTGTGATTATATGGAATGTGTAAAAAATAGTTAATTAAATTGGTATCCTTTATGAAATTGATTATAAAATTATATTTGAGAAGAAGAAAAATATGCATAATATGAAATATGTTTAAGAAGTTGTAAAGAATAAATTTCACTTAATTTAGAAGGAATGTGATATTATTGTAGGCTATGGTTAAGTGTCACATAGAAGAATATAATACAAATATATTTGAGGAAGGGATTATGGACAGGTAAAGTGTAGATGTTAATTAAATTATGTTTCATCGACGGTATGGACAGCTCAATTGTGCTCTTTTAAAGTTTATGGCTGAAGTAGTATATGTAGGATCCATACCCTTGATGACTAAATGTTCATAGACAGTATCAAAGTGGTGATGCTTTAGATTTCTACACTTAACACAAGGGCATCCTATCATTTCTGAATTTAGATTTTCATGAGCTAGATTGACAAAATTTCGTGCTCCATCTCTATATTCTTCTGAAAATCTACAAGCAAAGTTTATGTTCATTGATAAATTAAGATGTTTTAGTTTTGTAACTAGATTTATGATATATAATTCTTCCAAAAAAAATAACCTTGATAAGTGCACCCATGTTTTGTCCATTATAAGCAATGCTTGGACTCAAGTTCCTTAGCTATCCAAATAGTTATTCCTCTACCTAAGAAAGTGAACACAATGAATTACTAAGTCACAAAACTAATGTTGTCAAAGTGAAGTAACTGAAGCAGATTTTTGTTTTTCAAATGAGAATAAACATACCAAAATAATTGAATAAACATTATTCACTGGTTCTTGCAATCATAGATATAAATTGGATCGCATAAGCCTTATTATTGTTCCCATATTTAACCAGCACAAAATCATACAGAACAAGACAGGGGCAGAAACTAACCTGTGTATTTAAACGTTAGAACTTTGCTCCAGAAAATTTGTAAAAAACACAGTGATCAACAGAATAGGAAGGAGACCTGACCGAAAGAAGATCCACAGCTGCTAAAGAGATTAGATTTATAATTAATTCCCAATTCCCAACAATGCAAAAAATTTAAGCCAACCTAATTTGAGAAGAGCTATGAATGTATTACCAAATGGCAAAACAAGGTTTTAAACAAAAAAAATATATATGGCACTAGAGTATATAAAATAATTATTTCTAGAAAATACAACCACCAAATTGTGACACATGCAATTAAAAAATCACCTCCCCTTGCAGAAATAGAGACGAAAGAGTATATAAATTAAAAATACAGTTTATTGTTAATTATATATACATTTTTATAAAGGAAAATTGTTGGTGATATAATTAATCTTGATCATGTAACACACTTTTAATCACAATTAGTCTAGGCCAGGTACATCTTTTCAACATAATTTATAGTACATCATAATCCAACACTACTTTTTTTTTCTTCAATTCGTAATGTAACTTCATCATTCAGTATAAGGGAAAATTACAAATGGTCAATTATGTAGTGTCATATGCAGTAGCTTGAGAACAAAAATTCACAACTTCCAGCACGTATGGTCCCCAATCTATGGTATGAAATATTGGACTTTTTGTGGAAATTTAGAATCATATATATGGCCTGCTGTGCTTGATCGAAGTAACTACTAGTGGGTGAGAAAGTAATTTGAATATTACTCAAATTAGGGAAAAATATTTTGCAACATGCAAAATATTGCAATGAGTGAGAGAAAGTGAGAGCGGAAGTGACGGAGACAGAGAACATGAGAAAAAGAAAATTTAAAAATTAAAAAAAAAAATGTTAAAGAGAGAGAGTGATAAAAGTGGTGTTTGGGTGTGGAGTAAACATTGAGAAAATAAGTGCGTCAGAGAAAAAAAGAAAGAAGTAGCAGCCAGTAGATTGAAAAAAAAAAAGGCAAAAAACAAAATTAAGATAAAACAAAAGGAGCTATAAAGCACAAATCGCAGGTGGGGGTTGAGACATTACCACTAAAAAATTGACGCCGCCAGAGATTTCAGCAGCCTCCTACTGCGTCCTCTCTCTCTTTAGGCTTTTGCAGATGCTCCAAGACTCGGGAATGGCAGAGGAGATAGTTTAGAAAGTGATATTAGGAAAGAGGTAAGCAAAGGAAAGGGAAAATGAAAGTGGGTTCGGGAATGCCAATTGGAAAGTAAAAAGTGGGTTTGGGAATGCCAATTTGGAAAGCAGAGAGTGGGTTTGCGAAAGCAGAAAGTGGGTTCGGCACTTAGCAGCTGGTTCTGTATTTCCCTTCAGCTTCTTAGCAGTGGGTTCTGAGAAATTTAGGGCCCCGGGAAATAAAAATTGTTCACGCCATTTTGTGATTCTTCGCACACTTACAATGTGATCCTAATAGGCAACATACAATTTTATATTTTCACCACAAGCAGAGCATGTTGTAAAATATTGGGATAGTAATTTTTATTTGTAACTGGCAAAGTTTGTTTCCAATAATATAAAATATATAAAGTCTTTGGCAACATGCATATTATTGTTGTAATATAAAACATTAACAACACGCGTTTACTATTCGTTGCAAAATCTAAACTGATTTAACCCATGGCAACAGACATTTGAGCACTGTTGCAATATATCATTTTTAGCAACAGTCATTTAATGAATGTTGCTATTTAAATGTTGCAAAAAGTCATTTTTCTTGTAGTGATCAAAAGTAGACATATGCATTTATATATTTAAAAGCAGTAGCATATGCATTCATGCTATTACAACAAAAAAAAATGACAAAAATAATTTTTTTAATTCGTATTTTTAAATAGTAATATGCTGTTACTTAGTACTAACATAGGTGGTGAGTTCACATAAAATCTTTATAGTATGCCACATATATTTTGTTGGTTTAAAACCTCAAATAAAGTATGGCTTAAACCATGAGTGTTGTTATTTTGCAAGTTGTGGGGATGAGTTAGAATTAGTGTTGGATGGACTATCAAGTTAATTACTTAAACTTTTAAAGTCAAAGATATCCACATTTTCAGGGATTAAAATAGGATCGAATGTGGGAGATAGATCTATAAAAAACTTGAAAGGATACGATCATTTGGGATGAGAAGGAGATAGAACTATAGGAAGTGGCATGTAGAGCCATATTTACAGCAAAAGAATGGTCTTGATGGAACATATGTTAGGCGTCTAGAATGAGGGAATGCTAGCTGGCCGAATGGATCTAATATTTGAATATTTAAAGATTGATGGAATCTTTCATGTATGAACGCAATATTTTATTTGAAATAAATAATATAAATGCAGTTAGTTACAGTAGAAATATAACAAAATATATACAAATTGGATTCATATGTTTTGAGTTAGGATAATAAGAATTATAAATTAAGTCGGATGGATTTAAAAATATTTTTGCTTCATTGTGTATTATTTTGAGTATTTATGATTGTGCTTTAGTTTCGGTAATTTCAATTACCCAGCTAAACTTTGTGATTATATATATATATATATATATATATATATATTATTGTTATAAATATGAAAAAGTAATTTTTAAATAATAATAAACACAATATACAAAGATAAATTATCAGGTAAGATAAAGAGAATGATAGTTAACGATTATTTTATGTTAAAAAAATAAAAAAGAAAAGACCATGAAATTTATAAAGTATAATTCAGTGGGCTTGAAATGAACTACATGGTTTTTTTATTTCAAAGTATGAAAGTGGAAGAAAATTTTTTTTTATATAAAAAAATTAGTCAGAGATATTTAAAAAAGAATATAACCTGGATATGGTATGAAAAAAACAAATATTTTAATAAAAAAATCCCTTTTTTGTTTTCTCTTTTGGTTAGCCGACCTAAATTAAATTTTTTTCGGTTGAAATATTATGCGGTGTTTTTTTTTTTTTTAAAATATGAATTCATACTGCACAATCAATATAATATATATATATATATATATATATATATATATATATATATATATAGTACACTTGTTTGAACATAAATGATATCTAAAGCACTGCACGAAAAAGATATTGAAAGAATCAAAATCAGATATTTGACAAGATGTTACGTTGATAAAATGGGTTAGAGTCTTGCAAAATATAATCGTACTTTTGTTTCCTTGCACAAATTTACTAATATAAATATTATATTATTTTTAATTTACATATAAAAATCTTGTAATTTAATTTCAGTAAAAAATAAAAATTCATGTGTATGTAAATTTAAATAGTTGATATTGCATTTTTTTTTTCTGGAGATTATTATAGAAACTTTGAATTCTTATTAGATACAAATTTGTTGTTGATTTTTTTTTTAATTTTATTTTTTATATAGAATGTACACATAAATATATATAATATTTTGATCTACCTAATTGATAAATTAATTATAATATTATACATGTGTTGATAATTTTATTTTAATTATTTTTTTTGTATACAAATATTATTTGTTAATATAGTCAAATATTTTAACTGTGATTGAAAGCAACTTTTTATTTTAAATATAAAGTTTGAAATGGCTAAACTCATATGATTTTCTATTGGGAAAAAAATTACCAAAAAAAAAAAATTTGAAAATTTTAACATCAAATTTGTATAATTATATTTGTGGAATCTTTTTTCCGTGTATAATTTAAAAAGGCAAATTAATTAAAGTTGAAAGATTCCATCATAAATTAATTTGTGAAACAGCATATTGGAGAGAGAAATTAATGCAAATAGAGGAAGATGAAGAGGAGGTTGGTAATGCTTTTAAGGCTAACATATTAATTGCAATAACTAAAAAGATATTTTAGTCCCTTATCTTTTCATATCTGTACAGAGATAGCAAACGTGGAAGCTTCTTATCCTTTTCGTTTTTGTCGCTGTTTTGTGTTCTTTTTTGTCCCGGTTTATTTTCTGTCTTCAAACTGTCTTGCTCTATATTGGATTGTTTTATTATGTTTCTATTTCTTTTTATGCATTTTTTATGGCGATTGAAGTTCATAAATTTTCATCACTCCTTTCTTACCCAAAGGTATATCATCTTTTTTTTTTTTTTTTCTCTTATGGGTTTTCTCGGGTGTTACATATTGTTCTTTTGAAAATTGTTAACAAAGTATGAAGAAAGTTGATAATGCCTTATGTGATTTTTTTCAGTGTGTGGAAAAGGTGTTTTTTATTTTCGTTTGTTTGGCATCATGGAAATGGTGCTCCAATTGATCAGATTTTGTCTTTATGTACTTGTTTTTGTTGAATTTAATATTTGGTCAAATTTTTGGTATATAGTTCAGACAAAATTTCTGGTTCATGGAGAATGTAAGAGGATGTTTTTGTTTATTTGTAAAAAAAAAAAAAAACTATCTTTGTACATTTTTGCTCATTGTAGTTGAGCAAAGATTTATCAAAGTTTTTGTATGTTTTATTTCTTTGCTTTGTATTTACGTTTACTTGCAGCTTTTAGTAACACTAAATTTATATCATTTTGAGCGAGCAAAAAGAAAATTGATATTGAAGTTTGAATATTTGGTTTATTCTAGATGATTGTGGAGGCCATTGAGATGTTGAGTGAAGAAAATGGCTTGAGCAAATCTTCGATATCGAAATACATTAAATCAACCTATGGTGATTTGCCTGCTCTGCACTCACAGCTCCTCTCTGACAATCTGAAGAGAATGAAAGATGGTGGAGAGCTAATGTTTTGGAAAAATAATTTCAGTAAGCTGAAGCCGAATCCAGCTCCTAGGCGTGGTCGTGGCAGACCAGCAAAGACAAAGGATCGTCTTCAAGCACGACCAGTTGACCCAGCAAGGCGTAGATGGCGCCCTACAAAGGACAGCAATGCACCCTCTATTCCTTCTAACGTTGTGATGTCATCTGTGAGCAAGAAACCGAGAGGACGACTGAGAAAATTGGCTCAATCTAGCGCAGGTTTGGGGCCGTTTATGACGACATTAATGACAACAACAGCAGCAAAAGGAAGGCAAAGGGTAGGCCTCCAAAGGTGAAGCCTCCATTGACAAAAGTGAGTGTTCAATAATGGAGTTTTAATGAGTTCTTTTGTTACCTTTTTTTTTTTTTCTTTGTCATTCATCGGTTTGAATCCCTATATAATTGGAGTAGTATTTAGTTTTAGTTTTGTGTTTTTTGTTTGTATCTGTTAATTGCATGTACAATGTGTCTGTTAACTGTCTTGATTTTTGTTCGTTTGTACAATTTGATAGAAGGTATGACTGGTTTTAATGATTATTTGTTTTTTATTGGCTTGTTATGTTCTCATTTGCATGCTTTTGTGTTTTTGATTTTTAGGTCTAAAATTTTTTAGTTCTAGGAAACTTGTCTTTATTGTGATTAAATTTTGTTAAGAAAGTTTGGAAAGTAGTTTGTGTGTGATGGAGTTTGTATCTAGCTGGGTATTGTAGCTCTTGGTTGGCTAAATCTTTTGTGATTTTGTTTAGATAGAAATTTTTATGTTCCATTTGTGATAACTTTCTTTACTTGTACATATTGACTATATTTACAGTTTTTATATGGTGTGCGAATTTTGTTCATTGATTGTATTACTTTTGATTGAAATGACTACAGTGAAATATTTTATTCAAGTTAATGAATTTACTAAATAGTTCTATTGTTTTCCTGATGAAAGTTTGCACGTACGAATTGTATGGGAGATTGTAGTAAAGGGAAAAAGTGTTGTGATTCTTTGATCACTAATAACAAATAATTTGAGAGAAATAAAATCTATTTCACAATATAAATAATTACACAATGAAAGATAAAACTAAAACTCTCAAAACACTCGGCTCTCTTTGGAGTTCTCTCACAACTCTCTCTGGAGTTCTCTCCTCTCTGGGATTCAGGATACCATTACACATACCCATGCCCTTTATAGACATTTATGAAGGTGTGAATACAATAAATAAAAGTTTACAAACTTCAACAATTGCTGCACTGCTTACAGCTGGTAGAAGCTTTAGTCACCTTCCTCAGCAGCTCTTCTTGACTGTGTGTGTGGTGGGTGGCTTGTTAGGTGGGAAGAACCTTCTACTATATGTGGCTGGACTTTTCAAAAAGTGTGCAAAGTTTTCTTCTACATTAAAAAAGAAAAATACCAAACTGTTTATGTTAGACGATCTCATAGAATTCGAAATATTATTAAGCCTAGTATCACATATGATAGAGAAGCACTATTTGAAGATTTAACTCTCAGTGATACTAATGAAGAAGAAAACAAATAAATGTTCAAGAAGAAGATCAAGAAGATGAGCAACATGTTTATATGGAAAAAGACAAACCAGAGCCAAACCTATGTGAGAAAAACATAGAGGAAAAAATAGACTACATTGTACAAACGTTGGAATGTCTACAAAATTTTGTAGAGACGTTGAACATTAAGGTAACCATTTCCTATAATTTTAGAAACTGTATGTTGCTTATTTTGTAATAATTTCACATTTATAGTATTTATGTGGTAAATTGACTTTATTTAATTTCATGGGGATTTTAAACATGTTAGAGTATAAAAATTCATTTGGAAGTGACATTGCAAGTGTGACATAGAAAAGGCTGTATATAGAATCGCAGAAAAAGGTAATTTGATTTATTATTAGCTATCTTGGTTTGATTTTTTTAGTTGTGACGTGTTATATTTGTTTGAGCTTGGTTTGCTTGTCTCTTTTCTTGTGCTTACAGATTGAATCTTTGACAAAAGAAAATGATGAGCTTTCTAAGGAGCTGGAAGCTGCTCTTGCAACTGTTGAAGTGGTATGTTAGCAATATTTTCTGATGTCATTTTCAATATTGTTGTCGCTTTGTTTCAAATAGATGTACACTAATATTTAATATATATATATATATTTTTACAGTATGAGAAAGTAAATAGAGAAATCATAACTGCAGTTAACAGGAATAATAGAGGAAAGGCAACGAAAATGTAGTTTAGCAGAGAGTCAAAGTGTTTAGCATGATGGATTTAAAATATTTCAATATTAGGGTGTTTGTCTTTTGTAGCCTTTGTTTCTATGTTATTTTATCAATGATTTGCAGTTGAACAATTGGATTGATGTGTTTTAGTAGACTTTTTTATTGCTCAGTATTTTTGCCATGGTAATACCACTTTTATTGCATGTTTGCTCATTTTCATATATGTTGTGTAGTATTCGCATACTGTTAAAGTGAAAAAGGTTGGCTATAGTGGAGGTACTATAAAATTCAAAGAGAAATCGCATAAAGTGTACAAAATTGAGCCTCTTTAGATTAATGACATTCACTCATAAAACTAAAATACTGATGACATACTTCATGTGGGAAAGGGACAAATATGCCTCAATTTTTCAAACAGATTTGTAGATCCAGAGGAGTCGCCACAATTTTTCACTATCTTTTTTATTAATCAATCTAACATCTTATGAACTAAAGATGAAATATGTGTTTTATCTCCAATACTTAAAGCTAACAATCTACTATGTAACCAATTTATTTGATTGACTTTATCTCCAATACTTAAAACTAACAATCTACTATGTAACCAATTTATTTGATTGACTGCTACTTCGCTAATTATCTCCAAATGCACTGAATTGGAATTACCAAAATAAGCTTTTCAATTTTATGCATTATCCCTAAAAATGTGAAAGATATCTGAGTATATAAGAAATCAATTAAAATATTGTCAGTATATAATTATTGCTTACTTATGATAAATTTTTTTAAAAAAGAATTTCTTAGTTTGTCTTGATAATAAAATCAAGACGATTATGATATATAGTAGTTAGAATAAAATTATAATTATAAAATTGCCTATATAAATACTAATTTGCATTACAATTACAATTTAAAATAGAATATGTACTAAGTAAATAGAAAGAGTATACACTGAAACTATTAAAATAAAATCAAATGCATAAAATAAAAGTTATAATTTATCAAATATTACTGTGTCATCGGAATACAAAATAAAATATTAAAATTAACATGCAGTGATTGCAAAATCTAATAATAAAATTTTAATCATAAAATAAAATCAAATGCATAAAATAAAAGTTCTAATTTATCAAATATTACTATCATCAGAATACAAAATAAAATATTAAAATTAACATGCAGTGATTGCAAAATCTAATAATAAAATTTTAGTCATAGTTGTTGCAACTTCTTTATATTATATTTTGCAATTATCTTGTCTTCAAAAGTACCTGTCATATAAACTTCTAACAGATTGTAATATAAGACAAAATCACCAAAGTTTTTCCAAAATTATTGTTCAAAAAAAAAAAACATTTATCCATTGATCATTCTTTTTTATCAACTTCTTTCTTCATTTTTTTCAAAACCCCTCTCAATTTTCCCTGTTGTCTTTCAGTAGGTGGCTGATGTGGATTAAATCGTCCACGTGGCTGTTAACTAATGGAGCGATTCAGTACTCCAGGAGTAAATACAGTTTTTTCCTTATCTCCGTGCATGTTTTGGCCTGTCGCTGTTGAGCGTTTTGTTGAACGGATTCGGTGGCTTCATAAAATTTTATAATCTTGTTTGGTAGTAGATGAATGTCAATTAAGCACTCTCTAATTAAGTCTTCTTTTTTTTATCTTAATTTGACTTCTTCTTTTTTCTTTTTTTTTTTTTGGCATAAAAGACTATTAAGAAGGAATAGTACATCCAAGAGAAAATCATGTTATTATTACAAAAAAAAAATTAATTAAAAAATAAATAATTTATATTTTAATTGAACTAAATCTTCCAGGTCACCTTTATTTTCTTTCTTTTTTCTTCTTTATAATAATAAATTAGTCAACAATAACCATTGAAGAAGAAGATAATCAACAACAAAATGAAAGTACCCAATGATAATCATTGAATATTTTGTACTAAATTTAAAAGTTTACTAACCTTTAATCTATAATATAAAGAATCGAAGTAGTAGCAGTGGAGATGGTAGTGGCTACAGCTGCGGCGATGGCAATGACAAGAAAGAAGAAGAAGAAGAAGGAAAAAAAAGATAAGAGTAGTGTAATAGTAATAACAATAGAAAGGGAAACAGTTGGTCAACCAAAAAGAAAATATGGAGAATAAGGGTTGGTTCCTTTTTTTGTTCATGTGTGATTAAGTTTATAAACGGCTAAGATTTTAATTAAATAATATGAGAGATAGAGAAAAGGAAAAGAGAAAGTTAATCAATGGTTTAATTATTATTTTTTTATTTGTATTTTTGTTGGTGTCGTGTTGATAACTGAACGACAACACTTTGGAACTCCCCCTTTATTTTCAAAGATTTTATTATTATGTCAGTGATTTGTTTACTATCGATCCCCATTCTCTCTGTGTGCTCTGAGAATTAATCCATAATGTAATTTGTTAATGAAATAAGCTAAAAAAATCCAACCCTTTTGGAAATTTATTGGATTCAAGTTGGAATTCAAATTGTGTATATCAGTTGTATATATCAACTGGATATCGATTATGGAGATCAATGTTTCTTAATATCTGTGTGTGGAAATGTTAATTGTTAGGATTAATTATTTACACTCTTTTAATTATTGTAAGTGCATAATTATATTGTGCGTGGTTGTCTAATCACAGTAAGCCAATGAATCTCATTGAAAAAGATTGAGCGTTTCAAGGAGTTATTGCAACCACATAGTTATATTGTCCGTGGTTGTCTAGTCACATTAAGGCAGTGAATCTAATTGAAAAAGATTGAGCATTTCAAGGAGCTATTAGCCCATACCTTTTGTAGCAGTAATGAATTGCACCAGTAGATTTGCAAGATTCTTTGATTGTTCATATCTTATTATATTTATTGATTTCTCTTCTAATATATTATCTATTATATCTAATTATCTATGCAGATGACCTTTTTGGTGAAAATATATCTATACAAATGAGCAGTATGTAAAAAGTGGGCATTAATTTGAGTTTACCAAAAAAGGAAAAAATTTGTGTATTACAAAATTTTTTATATCTAATACGTAGTACTAATTACGATCATATAATGGCCTAGATCTCATGACCACTCTAAAGAATCATATACAATTATACGGTATGCATATATGCAAACAAATGCAATACATGAAAAAAATATTATTATATGATCTTTGTTTCGTAGGCCACTTAATTAACTCAATTATTTAAAGTTAATTAAAACCTGCAAGGATGGGCTTCCCATGTAGAATTTAATTTCAAAAGTTATCTCAAATTAAGTTGTGTCATAAATATTTAGCTATATGTATGATTGTTTGAGAAAGAGCTAATAAATCACTTGCTTTTTAATATATATATATATATATATATTTTAAATTTTAGTTAAAAGGTGATAAACTAATTAGGAAAAAAAAAGGAATAGAAAAGACAATTTCACAAGTGATATAAGACAGTAATTTAATTATAATTGAATTATGTGAAGGTCAGCTCATAAAGCCCAAAAAACACAATTGGCCTGTTTTGTTAGATCAACAATCAATTATTTTGTTCAATTATCTTACAATATTTTATCTTTTATATTCGTCCCAACAATTTAAATTTATCGCTTAGTATAAATATTGGTTATATCAAAGTATTGAAGAGGGAAAAAAAAGATTTAAATATGTTAATTGACCTAATATTAATTATTAATTTTTAGTGACTTATATGGCTACCTAGTCAATTTGTGCACCTGAAACATACCAAACAAATTATAAGTTATAATTTCTCATGCATAACATTTTCTTTGATTTCGATAATGCAATCCAATAGTTGCATTGCAATAAAAAGTTTAAAAAGAAAAAAAAGGGTTACAAATATCTTAAATATATGTGATATTTTTTTCATCTTTACGTTGATTTTGAATCATATAATGTTTTAGTATACTTAAGTATTATAATCATATAAAAGTTTTTTCAATTCTTTATATTCTTCTTTTTTTCTTTTTCATTCTTCATTTTATAAGAATTGTTTAGTTTTTCTTGGTAGTTTAATTATTTGATACAATGATTTTGTAGCTTTTTATATTTAAATTTTTTTAAAAAAATTTGAATCGTTAGTGCCCTACCAACGGTATGGTGGTGGGGCACCAACGGTTGAAGGTGATGTTAGGGTTCTTCAAGCATTGATGCAAGAAAACCCAAAAAAAAAAAAAAGAAAATGAAACGGCCGATGCCCCCACCAACGCTCTAGTGGTGGGGCACCAACGGTTTAGGAGTAGTGTTGGTACCCATCAATACTCTTGTGGAAGGACACCAATGATAGTTTAAGAGTAGTGTTGGTGCCCCACCAACAGTTTAGTGGTGGAGCACCAACAATTTAGGAATAATGGTGTTGGAGTAGTATTGGTGCCCCACCAACAGTATACTAATGCGGCACCAACATATGACATATTATTTATAATGTAAATTTCCACATATTTAGATAAAGAACATTAATTTTTTCATTAAAATAAAATTTTTAATTTTTTTATTAACAAATATATATAATAGAAATAACCAAAATCTACAAAACTATATAAAACAACAACCAATAAAAAATAATCAAATAATTATGCTCTCCTAATCAAAATAAAAATGTTAAAATGTAATCAAATTTAACACTAAAATGAAAATATTATTAAACTTTAACTATTCAATTAAGGACCAATTCATAACTTTTAATGAGAAAAAAAAAATCTTCGATCTTACTGGTAAATTATAAAGAACTAATTACATAATAAATGAAAAATGATTACCTATAAAAGATTATTGATGATAAAGCTTCAAAGTGCAGATTTCTAAGGAATTTATTTGTACACAAATCTTTATAACATTAGTCTTAATCAATTTGGTCCTTTCAGTTGTTAACAAGTAGAAACTATGTCACGACTCTTCACTCCTTCCTTTTTTAAACGGGTATCACTTATTAAAAATACATAAGTATATATATATATGTATATACTTTCTAATTAAAAGTAAAAAACAAATTATAAAAACACACTATATATAATATATATTACTTTATTTAATGCAAGTCGCAGGCAAGTATGTAGTTGAATTGATAAAAATACTTTTTAAAACTTTTATGATCCTTATAAGCATGAAGTTGATGAATAATATATATACTCTAGTTTAGCTAATACTTAAAATGTACAAAAATTTCTTTCAGGTTTTCTCAAGAAGCATTGTATAAATAGAGTTAGAAAGTCACTCCAAATATGAACGTCCAAAGCTATATATTTGTTACTATTTTATGCCTCTTCCATTATTTTGAACTAGAAATAGTAAAAGGCATGAAATACGTTAAAGTCCCACAATTTATATATACATATATATATATATATATATATATATATATATATATATATATATATATAA
The DNA here is from genome assembly GCA_007844105.2 of Rhamnella rubrinervis. NCBI lineage: Eukaryota > Viridiplantae > Streptophyta > Magnoliopsida > Rosales > Rhamnaceae > Rhamnella > Rhamnella rubrinervis. The sequence continues at coordinate 20,623,938 of CM017574.2, read as the reverse complement.
AGGAATCATAATCATAAAGCTTTTGATTTTAGTCACTGTATATGCATATGAGGCACCATGTAGAAGTATACTATGGAGTTTGCAATGTTAATTGATGATGGTAATAGAATTTAATCAAACTTAACACTGGGAGGAAGAAAAATAAGCACATAATTGATCATTATGATAAACAAATTAATAATTAGTACAAAAATTCTTATTCCACTCGAATTTATGCATTAACTTATCAATTCTTTGACAAGTTTAGTTATTAACAAAGCAAAGATAAAAGAGAAAAAGAAAAAACTTAATAATATTATAGTTGCAGGATTAAATTAAGAAAAAAGCAAGATTGACGACCCAAATTGATTATTTATACACCATGTTTAAGAGTAGTGTTGGTGTCCCACCAATACTCTAATGGCGGAGCACCAATAGTTTAGGAGTAATGGTGTTAGAGTAGTGTTCGTGTCTCACCAACACTCTAGTGGTGGGGCACCAACAGTTTAGGAGTAATGAGGGCATAAACATATGATATAATATGTACAATTTAAATTGTCACATATTAAATAAACAACATGGATTTTTTTATTAAAAATATTTAATTTTTTATTAACAAATATATGTAATAGAAATAACCAAAATCTATAAAACTATAAAAAAAACAATGAATAATAAAAAATAATTAAATAATTATACTCTTACAATCAAAATAGAAATGTTAAAATGTAATCAATTTTAACACTAATACGAAAATACTATTAAACTTTTGTTCAAATAAGGAGCAATTCACAATTATTAATTAAAAAATAGTTTTTCCATCTTACTATTAAATTATAAAGAACTAATTACATAATAAATATATAAAATATTAAACCATTAATTAAATGACAAATAAATATTCATCAAATGAGCAACATAAAATAGAAATTAGAAAAAATAAAAATTAATTTAATAAAGCAATAATTGGGAGAAAAAAAAAGGAATGAAATAAGGTGATAGTGACGCACCAACTGTTGAGGGTTTTTCCATGCAATAGATGGGCATTAGCAGCCAAACCACAAATTTATCAATATATCTCATAGAAACGTTTTCCATTTTACTGAAAATTTTTGTTAAGTTTTCAATTGATCATGTCTACTGTAGGAAATTATTGTTCCTCTGAGTATTAATATGAAATAAGTTTGTCTAGTTTAGAATGTTTTAGCATACTTAAATATTATATTTATATAATAGTTTTTTCAATTCCTTATGTTCTTTTTTCTTCATTTTTAATTTTTATTTTATAAAAATTCTTTAGTTTTCTTAGTAGTTTGATTATTTGATACAATGCCTTTGTAGTTTTTCATATTAAGATTAAAAAGAAAAATTCTTTTCAATCGTTGGTATGCCACCATTGATATCATGGTGGAGCACCAATATTTGAAGGTGATGTTGGGCCTCCGATGGCAGAGACAAAAAAAAAATTGAAATAGTTGGTGTCCCACCAACGGTATGGTGGCAGGGTACCAAAGGTTGAAAGTGATGTTTGGCCTTGAATGCAAGAGATACAAAAAAAAAAAAAGGAAATCGAAATAGTTGGTGCCCAACTCTAGTGGTGGGCAACAAAAAAAGATTAAAAAAAATTTGAAACCGTTGGTGTTAGGGCACCAATTGTTATGGTTGAAGATGGTGGTGATACTTTGATGTAAGGTCAATAAAAAAAATGAAAATGAAACTGTTAGTGCCTCATTAACAGTGTGGTAATGGGCCGCTAACAGTTTGGGAGTAGAGATAAAATTTAGTAAAATAAATAATATTATAACAAACTATTTTAGTAAAATTGAAATATTTTAAGCAAAAACATATATAGTCAATCTGAATGTCCAAAAACAAAAAAAAAAAAAAATTCACACAAAGAATAAACTAAAAGATATTCACTACAAATAAAAATTTAGCCATATAATTTATAAGTTATTTTTATCATAAATGCACTTTTATATCATCATTATATTATATTTACAACAAATTTGTCATAAAAAAATATATACATTTTATATAAATAATAAGACTTCAGTCAAAATTATAATTATTAGCCAATTTTTAAGTAAATAATGAAATAAAAATAATAATTAAGTGGACTATTTTATTTGAAGCAACACTGTTTGAAAAGAAGACATAACTTTTTACTATTTCTTGGTTTTACATGTCTCAGCTTTTTCTATTGAGATATAATAAAGTAACTGCCTTATTGATCATAGACTCATAAATTAAATAAAAATTTATTTTTTTAAAAGTTAAAAAATGTTCTATTTTATAATTTTAATCAAAATCTTAATATTTATCCAATAATATAGACACTTTCACCATCATTCCCATTATATTCATTATTAATCCCAACAAAAATCACCTGCTAAAAAAATCAATTAAGACAAATTAACTATATATAAATTCAAATCAAATAATTCTTTAAACATTTATATATAGCTATAGAATTCAAATCCCATTAAAAATATTAATTTTTATGTACAAAGCACAAAGACAAATATTTTGAAAATTGAAATGATTAAATAAATCATATAAAGATAAATCATTATGGTCGATGCAATTATTTTCTAGAAAATTGGTGTTGATCATAATCCGAGTTCATTATGATTATATAAAGCAATAAATGATGCATAATTAAGATTGGGAAATAAGTTGGAGCAATTATTCATCAATTAACTTTTGTTGAATAAAAAATATAATTTTTTCAAATTTTGATTATTCGTCTAACTGATGATTGAAAATTTATTCTACAGCATGGTATAATTTTTCTGAAATTATCTCACATTTTTTACACGCTTAGTTACTGTTCATATAAGTACCTATTCATACGGAAACATTATTAACGATTCTACTGTTCAAAAGGCGAGTTCACTATTTATGACTACTGTATTCGAAAATTTTGAACAGTAAATGTAACGGAACATTAGCGATCGTCAACCTAAGGAAAGGGAATAAACAAAAGAATCATTGGTGCCCCAACACCACATCGATGGTGGGGTACTGATGCTTGTTTTTTCTTTCGGTTAATTTTTTGCTCAATTATATTACACTGTATTTTCTGAAAAGCGTATTATATAAGTTCAAACAAAAAAAAAATTAAATGGTAACAAAAGGTGATATAATAATAGGACTCCTAGCAGAATGGTTACCATTTACTTGAATCCAAACAAGCTCATGAAATGAAATTTTTTCGTCTTCCACGTTAGTTGTGTGTACTTTTTTTTCATATAAGGAAAACAAAAACCATAAATTATGATAAATTGAAAAACATTAATTGCAAAAAAATTCATTTTTTTTTAATTTTTTTTTGTATGTGTTGTGTTTATTTTTGTTTAATTATCCCTTCTCTAGAGAAACGTAAAGTAAGGACTTCTTTTATTTATCAAAAGTTATTAAGCACCTGGAAGGATATTTCTGAGCATGCTAATAAGCAAATACAATAGTAATCCATATTAAAAGTGAAAAAGCATGTTAATTAGAATGATTCTAATACTCCAGAAACCATGATCTGTTCTGAGAGTCACAACCACCACCAGAGAAAAAACATGGAAACAAGCCAGCTGATTTTCACAGAGCATCATTTTGATGATATAAATAGAACTCATTCAGACAGCTCGTTCCAAATTTTCTGGATCATAAAATTGATATTTGTCAAAAAGAAAGAAATGCACAGGGGCTCAAGATATTGCAGACACCACTGATACAACCAACAAAAAAATTAAAACAAAGCTACTCCTTAAAAATGTAGATAAAATATTTAAAAATGGAAGCTTCGTTAATCTAATTGAACTTTTAGATTCCACATACCAAGTAACATGGTCACATAACCAAAATTAAATACAATTTTACAAAAAATTTGTTACAAATATAGAAACCGAAAAATTAAATACAAAAAAGAACATAATTTCCAAGCCAACACTTACCAATGACGAAAGGTTGTTTATGCATGTTATCTGTTGCTGAGGTTGTTGGTTGCTCCACCTCTGTATGTCTTTGCTCTAAATCATTCATGTGAAATCCAGAAAAATGAACCCCTGATGAGGCTTCTATTAAGTGTACAACTGACTTAGAATCCATGTACAGAGACCTACACAGAAACCAAAGAGAAGTTACTAATGCAGTCACAGAACCACAAAAATCAACATAATACAGATAACTATATACTATATAGCAAACTGAAAAAATGGATATCCTTTGAAATTAAGGTATCAATTTATTGCACTGTAACTCTTGCTGCTAGATAGGGTCACGCGACCTCAAACCCGAAACAACATGGCTGATAATCAAAATCTATCCAGGCCATTTGATTGTCTTTTGCTAAAGTTGTTACTATAGGAAACATTGGTTGAAAAATTGTTTGCAATATACACGTCCAATAAATTGAAAATAAGATACGGTATAAACAGAAACACAGAACGGTAGATAAAAAATTCAAACTTTATGCGCTAAAACCAGAATTCACAGCATAAAGTATGATTAGAAAAAGAAATTAAATTTTTGACTGTCAAAGACTTCAGTTAAAAAGAACCCGAGGAGGGAACAAAAACCTCAACTCAATTGCTTTGAACAATTTTGACATTTTAGGTATGAAATTTTTTGTGTATCCGCCTGGAGAGAGCGAATTGCTTCTTTCGAGTAGAGGAGCTTTTTGGTAATAATGAATTCATCGATAACTACTGTTTTCGTAATAATGGAGTTCAACGTCGTACATTCTGAAACTTTTGGTGTATTTGGGTGTATAGAGGGAGTTGCGTTTTCGGAGGAGAGGAGGATTTTGCTAATAATAGAGTTGAAGCATAAACTTTTGAGAGGCTTCTTTGAATGGTTGATTGAAAGCATTTTTTTCTTTTTTCATTTACTGTTCTGTTCTCTGTGTTTATGTTTTAATGTGAAAGATTCTAAAGTTCTCCATTTTAAGAGAGTGACTAATGTCTGAAACAGGGATGATTTCTTAGCTTTTTGTCTTTGCTAGCCAGATTCCGTATAACTTAGTAAAGTCAAACTTCACCCACTTGTGAGAAAGTTTTTATTAATCCTTGTGGACAGAAGGAACATGAAAGGTCCCTTGTCGATCCAAAGAGTCATCTCGATTATCCAATTTTATTATCCTCTGCACTTTAATAAATGTTGTTTATAAAATGAATGTGTTAGAGAATAAATGTGTTTAGTTGACAATGACCATTGAAGAACAAGAGAATGAAGAAGAAAGTCAAGTTGCCCAACAATAAGCATTGAAAAGTTTGTATAAAACATAGAAGTTTACTTACTTTCAACCTTTTGATATGGAAAATCAAACCAGCAACAGTGGGAACGGCGCCGGCGACGGTGAGGGGAACGGCAACGGTCACAGCGATCGTGACAAAGACTAAGAAGAAAAACAGTAAAACAGAATGAGAAGAGGAGTGCAATGGGGATGACACTGGAAACTGAATCAGTCGGCTAAACAATAAGAAAACAACGACAAAATTCGGTGGTTCCTTGGTAGTCGTGTGTGATCATGTCACCAAATGACTGAAAGTTTAATTACACTTTTAAATTATGGGTTATAATTAGAATTCTTCAAAGTCACGGTTTTTTTCATTTTTGGTTCTCAAAAAATCCATCTTTTTGTTTTTATAATATTTTCAATCTGCATATTTGTTTTACATCATAATTAAATATTTGATATCTAAATGGTTAAACAATTTAACTCAAAAGGAATCTAGAATAGCATATAAACAATTAAATTGAAAAAAATATATACTACAACTTATCAAAAAAATATAAAATACTACAATCACAGTTATAAATTAAGAGAGTCATAATTTTTTCAAACATTAAATTACATAAGTTTCAAATAAATTTTATGATTCATAATAATATATTAGTTTTAGTGAAGAAGAAATTCACAATTTGAGGATAAAAAAATTGCTACACCGATGAGCAACTTGAAAAAAGATCGAATATACAACTTAGATGGATGTTTGAATATTAAAGTTGTAAGAGAAAAATAACAGAAATATAAAACTATAAAGCAGTTTATTAATATCCTTATAAATCTTAAGGTATGGAAAACATGCAATTACTAAAGGACCAAAAAATTTGCAATGTTAGGTATTAAATAGCACGAGCATGTACATGCTTATTCATGGGACAACTATTTTTCATGATTCTGTTTTACTTGCTACCTTGTTCTGAATTTTTTCATTCCAATTTGTGTTTCAGTTTTTGTCAAGGATAATCCCACATCTATAAAAATTTTGGCAAGCAGACAGTTCTTTATGTTGTGGTCAACTTTATGACATGCATTGCATGTCTGAAATTGTTGGCTTCATGAGGTTAAAAAATTTCAAATAAGATGAAACTTATTTATTGAATGCATATATAAAATGATGGAAAATAAAATAGGTAATTTGGATTAATAGAAATTTCTCTCTTTTTGTTTTTGAAATTAGAAAATTAGGTAGAGGAAAAAAATTTTAAGATGATTTATTCATATAAACAAAACAAAAAATTTGTTTTTTGGACAACGATTTTAAGACCATATTTTTTATTCATGCTAGATAAAAAAAAAAAAAAAACTTTGGTAACTTTGACTTGTATATTAACATTTGATTTATAATCTTTTCATCGTATATTATTAATTGATTTAATTATAAAGTTAATTAGAGTCAACTAACTTTTTAATGTTATTAGATCCAACTAATCATAAAAAGTTTTAATTTAATTTTAAACTAAATAAATTATACACATAATTTAAAAGAGAAACAAAATTATTACCTCTTACTTTTTGGCTACACAATTATTCAGAAGGAATATTTATATACAGTAGATAATATATACATATATAAATACGTGTCGAACATTTAAACACAAATAATTGTGAAGATGGATATAAGTTGGAAACAAACGTTTTTCTCTTTGTATTGAACAAATAAATAGAGAAAGAGACAGCTGAAAAAATAATACAATATTTATTTCATAAAACTGTGTAAAAAAATAAAAAATAAAAGTATATTTTCTATTTTGCTTGGCTTTATCTATCTTAGCAATGTTACTTCTTGTCAAAGATATCATATCTAATAAGTCATTTCAATTACTTTTTGGTGTATTTGTTCAGATTTCATAGATAACATATACTGTTTAGTTAGAAGTAACAGCTAGCTTTGCACATGGGCGACGGCAACATCTGTGCTTCCATATATCTATGTATATATATATATATATATATATATATATATATATATATATTTACAAAAATCATATCTATATATTTATTATTAACAGTTGGTGCTCCCGTCAATGCCGGTGAGGCACCGATGGATTACCGCTGGTCGTGGATGTTATATCCATTATTCAGTCATGCTGTTGCATTGATAATTGAGGAGCCGTACTGGAATTTAATGTCAAACAAAACAAAACAAAAAAAAATGAAATTATAGTTGTGGGGGTACCGATGGGTGGGGATTTGTTGCTAGGATTTATAAGGGAAATGAAAAAATATATATAACAGTAGGTTCCCACTAATAGTGTGCTAGTGAGACATCAATGATTGAAGTGTTGTGGTGGAGTTTATTATATGATATAGTATATAAAATATTGTCAGTATATAATAATTTCTTACTTATGATAAATTTTAAAAAAAAAGAATTTCTTACTTTGTCTTGATAATAAAATCAAGACGATTATAATATATAGTAGTTAGAATAAAATTATAATTATAAAATTGCCTATACGAACACTAATTTGCACTACAATTACACTTTAAAATAGAATATGTACTCAAAGTAAATAGAAAGATTATACACTGAAACTATTAAAATAAAATCAAATACATAAGACAAAAGTTCCAATTTATCAAATATTACTGTCTTTAAAAATACAAAATAAAATATTACAATTAATATGCAGTGATTGCAAAATCTAATAATAAAGTTTTAGTAATAATTGTTGCAACTTCTTTATATTATATTTTGCAATCAACTGGTCTTCAAAAGTACCTGTCATATAAACTTCTAACAGATTGTAATATAAGACAAAATCACCAAAGTTTTTTCAAAATTACTTTTCAAAAAAAAACATTTATCCATTCATCATTCTTTTTTATCAACTTCTTTCTTCATTTTTATTCTTGAGGTGAAGAGAGGCTTTGGCACTGGTAGAAGAGCTAATTTGTGCAATCCTTTTGATGCTTGACAATGTTTCCGCATCTAACTCATCAGATGAAGTCTCAAATTCTAAAAGAGGACTTCTTTTTGTTGAATGAACTTTTTCTTTTCCATCGGATGAAGTTTCTTTCTCCATATTTTCTGCTCCATATGTCAACAATGACACTGCTTCTTGAGGTAGACGATCAATGGACAAAACCATGTACCTCCAATTTAAACAAGTGTTGTACTCATAGGATGTTGCTCTTATATGCATTGTTAATGGTTCAGTAGGACATAGGGCAACAATTTTTTCGACATCCTGTACATGTATGTGCTAAAAATAATGAATTACAAAAATTATAACAAAAATGTAACAAAATTGAATTTTTTTTAATAATCTCACCTGCATGCTTTCATTAATAGCAGTAACACCAAAAATTTGGTCAGCATCAGATCCAAAAATAACGGCTGATATTGTTGATGTTTCATCCATTAAATCAACAGTTATTCGGCACCTATTAAAAAAAGCTAATGTTTTGTTATACCAAAGAGCATATATATTTATCAATATTTGTATAAATTTACTCCATTACATGTTTCTACATTTTCTATGATCAAACACAAACTAATCATCACAAAAAAATAATATGGCAATCACCATTTAATTTTTTTTTTATCAAATTAACATATAGAAATTTAGTATCGATGTTGCCAATAATGTTATTATTTTAAATTCAACCACAAAATATAATAATAAACACAAAACATAAAAAAATAAAAATAAAAACCTTGGTTCCCCTTTGCAAGCATCCTGATTGCAACTGTAGCAAACAAAAATTTCTTCATATTCATAAGGCGTTGCTTTGCCACATTTACTATAAGACATGTACCAAAAGTTTTGGTCAAGATAGTATTCAAGAGTAAACAAAAATAAGATAAAATTTTATAAATATAAATATTACATAAATTAATGGTAAATAATATACAAAATTTCATCACCTTTTTAACCATATTAGACACATCTGAAATAGAAATAATATCATATGTATTGCACACAATAGGAAAAGCAGAAGAACCACATTGACTTTCAGAGCCCAATAAATTGTCAACTTTTGTTTTGTTGATATTGTACCTAAAATAATGAACCAATTTAAGATAATTAATTTTTTTAATAATAATAAAAAATTTATAAATTTAATATATTACACAAAATAATTAATATTGAGGAAAAAAATTGGACCATTTGTATAGCTCTTTGGCCTCATGAAATTGTGGATCAATGATGAAAGTACTTGTGAACCTACTTGTCAATGAAAAACCAATCCAAGAGATTAGAATAATCTAGGTTAAAGATAATTAAACAAATTAAAAATATAAACGTAGCATTGTAAAAAAATTCATAGCAATTATATGTTGTACGAAAACATGAATAAATATTATTATATATACCATTAAAAGATGTCACCCTCAGACGATGACAAGCTATAACAGCTTTCTTGCTCACAATTTCCATAATTTCAGTGCATTCATTTGCAACAAATTGGTCCCACATTGTGAGTTTTAAAATTCTCATCCTGCAAAGAAAAACATCGTTAAACAATTTAATTAAATTTAAAAACATATTAATCACCCATTTTATTAAATTAATATTATATATATAAAAAATTACTCACTCCTCTTATATCAAACTTAATTCCTGTATAGTTGATAGTCCAATCCGTGTACAAATTTATTTCTTCGGTGACATCTCAATTACCATAGCAATGATATCTATTTTTCACTCAGCATTAGCAAGAGAATTTAAAAGATTCTACACATACATAATTCATAAATAATTAACATACCAACATCAATTTGTGGATCTATGTATTCATGTAATCGAGAAAATCGTATAAAAGAATGTTCTAAATCAGGCAAACATTCTGCACCAATGACTTCTTCAATTTTCGTTTGATAACTGATAATCCACTGTGTGGGATTAGGAACAATCCGATTTTTGACAAAACATGGTTTCACATTTGCCTTTGAAATATAATAAGTTTTCCCAATCTCAAGTCTTTTTTGAAATATATAAATATCTTGGCAAAAAATACAAGCTTGAATTCTGTTTCTCTAACATAAATTAATAATGGTTGTAAATCAATCAATATCATAATTAACAAATCAATAATGTGTGTGTGTGTGTTTTTTTTTTTTTTTTTGCTTACCATCAACCTATATAACTTTCAAATACAAATAAAACATAATCATAAGAACAACTAATCAAAACTCAAAAAAACACATCACAGACAAATCTATTAATGTTATACATTAATAATATATATTTTATCTTCGAAAATTAGCATCACTTTAGATAGAAAAATACTCGAGTCAAGAAAAAATAATAAATAACTAATAAATAAGTTTCTTTAAAATTGCAAGTTTTTTTTTTTAAAAAAACATAAATTTAAATAAAAAAAAACCTTTGTTTACAAATTTTGAAAACAATTGTGACATTATTATATTTACCAAAGAACACTTTGCAATAAATAAAAATAAATTTATAAAATTGTTAAAATTCGATATCATGAATACAACATTTATAAAGAAAAAATATATATGTAAGAAATATATTTAAAAAATGTTTAAAAATTTTAAAAACAATTCACAAACTATTTATTTTATTAAACTAAATACATATAGTAATAAAAACTGTAAAAAAAAAAAGAAGAAGATAAATTACCTCAGCATCAGCAAATACAAGCATCTGAAATTTAATTGGACTGGATTTTGCATTTCTTGGCGTCCCTTTCTCTATTAAGATTACTTTTGCAGTCCAATCCTTATCTTGAACATGGATATCTTTTATAGCTTTAATTACACGTGCCATACTAACCATAAAAGAAAAATAAAAACCTTAAAATAAATGAAATTGAAACAAAAACAAAAAAGAATCAAGAGCAAGAGCACAATAAAAAAAATAGGAAAAAAATGAAAACAAAAAATTTGAAACACTTAAACTTGGATATTCAACAAAATTTCAATAGATAACACTTTTTGTAAAGAATAATTATTTGTTATAAACATATATAAACACAAAAAATATAAAAAGGAAAAAAAAAGTACTAATTTTTAAAAGGAAATGTAAAATATTGCCATAAACTCAATCAAATTTACTAAACAAAATATAAACACAAAAAATAATATTATAGTCGTTTCGTTACAATGAGCATTCATTTCTAAAAATACAATAAAAATTGTAGAATTTGCATTTATGATAACGGCTTGACTTGGAAATTGTCTGCTTATAAATATTTATTTGTCACTATAGATATGGAAATACAAAGTCAGTATAATTCTAAACCATTATTTATGAAAAAAAAAATCCTAAAACAAAATAAAAAATGTAGGAACTTAATCAAAACAACAAAAACCGTTAACATTCAATCTATGATAAATAGTTGAGTTGCAAATACTCTTCTTACGAACATTTATTCTCCACCATATGCATGTAAATATAAACAAACCAATATTCTCAGTAAACATCTATGAAAAAACTTACAGAGCAGCAAAATAAAAATAAAAAATAAAAAAGTCGAATGTTGATGTTATTTAGCCAAACAAAAAAAAGACGAACTCAAATAAATTTTCAGAAACAAAAAGGTTACAAACCTATTAGTAGCAAAAGTTGAGATGATAAATCAATGTCAACGCACAAATATATAATATAAGTAATAAAATAAAACTACAATTTTATCCTCTATATACAGATATGCATAAGATCCTATACCTAAACCATGCTTGCCCTGTAACATAATTAATTCAATTTGTACAGAATCTACCAAACGCTTAAAATATATGAAATAGTACAATCAAAATTAGATTACAAAGTGGACTCCAATTTAAAATACACCATCTTATTACCATGTAACTGAACAAGCCTACCAAAATGTAAAAAACTTAAGTTATTCAAGTTTGAAAACAATACAAAAAACAAGATTACATGACAATATAATTTTTTGAGTTTCCATAATATGCACCAAAAACAATAAAGAATTATAAAACAAAATTAAATATATTAGGTATACTAAAAAATTTTCACCCGAAGTATGATTACTCATAACGATAAAAAATAAAAGCTTAGAATATGATCCTTATGAAAATAATCAAATTTAAATTGTTCCTAAATGAAAGATATACAATAAAAAAAATGACTTCATTTGGTAAAATAATATTGCATCAAAATATTCTCATAGAAAGAAGGAAAAAAATTCTCCATTAACATTATTAATTTCCTATCTGTCAAATTTCAACCTTTGATCAAAAGATGTAGAAATAATAATAATAGTGAAAGGTGAAAAGACCAAAATATGCAAATCTTTAGACTCCTCTGCTTCTATTTCAAGAAAAAAATTAATGGCATTGAACTTAAGATTATGGTTGTTCAACTGCTACTGATTAAAGTACAATAGATCACATTCTTGACAAAAAAAAGCCTTATCACACAGTGATTGTTCCCATCCCATACTCTGTTCACAGCAAATATGTTTTCGCCCTGTATCCAAACCAACTTCAATAATTAACTTTTATCATTCTATCAATCATAATGTCCACTCCTATTCGTAGTCTGATTTTTACAACTATAGCTAGGTGGTAGGTGGAACCACTTACTTTTATCCATTTACAGATTACCATTTTCACTAACACTTTTTACATCACATGAAAACAATCACTCAAACAATATAAAAAACAAAAAGTTTGTATTATCAATGTCCAACGATTGTGTACTGGTGATACCATGACGGTTTTGTAGTGGTAGTGGTGCTTAGCTGGAAGAAAGAGAGAAAATAAATTATTCGAACGATCGGTGTCCCATCGACAATATGTCTATGGGGGAACCAACAGTTGAGGATTCGTGATTCTTCTTATTTCAAACGGGAGAAAACTAAAATAGTGATTTGTCTTTTTTCGAAGGGGAAAAATTTTAAATCATCAGATTCCCACCAAAGACGTGGTGGTGACAAACCAACGGTTGACGTGTCAAGCGAGAAAGTTCTACAAAAAAAAAAAATGAACTGGCAACTTAACAAGGGTGTTGTGCTATAGCAACGACGGTTAACATGTGGTACTGAAATTTAGTTGTAAGAAAAATATAATTGGATAAATTGAAATATATTATATATTTCGATATTTTTGAAAACTATAATAATTCATTACAATACAAAAAAAAAATAAAAAAAATAGTGGAAATGAATTTTTTTATTTCTTTTTAGTGATTAACTCTTAGTCACATTTTTTTGGCAAATTTGGAACTACAATTATTATAATAAGAGAGTGAAAATATACGCAAACCATTTATTTATTTAAATATAAAAGTTAAATTTTCATAATATTTTAAATTCTATATGATATGCTCAAATTACAGATAACATACTTAAATAAAAACTGTGTTTTGATTAAGTTTGATATTTAATAGTTTAAAACTATATTCCAATTTATTTTTTGTTCTTTTATCAATTACTTGATAAATGAATATAATATTATCTAAAATTGCAATGATCAGTCTAACATTGTTCTCTTCAAGTGGTTAAAAAATTTAAAATGAGATCAAACTTATTTATTGAATGCATATATAAAATGATGGAAAATAAAATAAGAAATTTGGGTTCATAGAAATCCCTTTGTTTTTGTGTTTCAAATTACAAAATTATGAAGAAATAAAATTGAAGGTCATTCGTTCATATAAAGAAAACAAACGTTTGTTTTTTGAACAATTATCAACTCTTATTTTTCGCTACGCAATTAGTCATAAGCAATTCAGATTTATATATATATATATATATATATATATATATATATATATATATATGTATATAATATATCTAAATAGGTGTTGAACACTTAAAACACAAATGCTTACCAAAATGGATATAAGGTTGGAAGAAACATTTTCTCTTTATATTAAACAAACAAATTCAGAAAACCACAATTGAAAAAAGAATACAATATTTATTTAATAAAATTGTGTAAAAAAAAAGTATATTTCTATTTTTCTGCACTTCTAGCCACTTCCCTCTCCTCACCAAGCTTTTTTACCGCTTCTACTTCTTCATATGCAACATTTATTTTCTTTTGAAATTCCAACATGTTCTCAGAAATTTCACATTCTAGACTCTTCAGCTTCTTATTCTCGACCTCACAGCAAGTCAACCGGTTCTCAATTTCAAGCAGCATTTCCTTCACATGTAAAGCCTTTTTGTGAAGTGACTTAATGTGTTGTTCAGAGGCTATCACAACATCCACTTTCTGAGCATGGATGTGGTATATATTATTATATCTAATTTTTTCTTCCTTATATTTTTCCATGATGTCTTTTGCATAGGAATTTGCATTGATGGACCTTTCTATTTCAACAAGAAATGAAGCGCATGTAATGAACTTTCTCACTCTTCCATTACAATCTGTAGAGAGGTGGTTCCAAGCAGCAAAATAGTGATATGCTGCGAGTGCCATTTTCTTATGATCAAATGGATCCATAGAATCAAGATGACTGAGCAGTTCACATTGACAAATTGATGTTGCTTGCCGAAGTACTAACAAAAGTGGTGCATTCACATGAAATCCTTCTAGTATGCCATAAACATTTTCTAAGCCTGAAAGCTCAAATAGAACACCACTTGAACACTGAGTGTGTTGACTCGCAATATATGGGGATGAGCCAAATTCAGCATTCCATGGACTATTAGGCTAGTCACTTAAACCTTTCAAGTCAAAGACATGCACATACTTAGGGACAAAGATAGGATCAAATGAGGGGAATACACCTATTAAAAATATGAAAGGATGTAAACAACCGAGCTAAGAGGGAGATAGAACCAAAGGAAATGGCTGGTCCAACCAACCTAATATGTAAAGACTTAGAAATTGATTGATAGGATTTTCCATCCATGAATAGAATAATTTATTAGAAACAAAGAATGAAAACATAGTTAGTTACACTAGAAATAGAACAAAACATATCCAAGTTGGATTCATATATTTTGAGTTAGGATGATAAGAATGATGTGTTGAGTGAGATAGATTTAAAAATATTTTTGCTTTATTGTGTGTTATTGTGAGTATTTATGTTGTTGCTGCAGTTACTATTAATATAAATTTTTCTTTTGATTTTTTTCCTCCATCTTAATAAACTAAACTGTAAAAATAGACTTCTTTTTTATTTGCATTTAATTCAACGAACATATGTAGGTCTACAACACTTTAATCGATTATAATCAATTAAAAAAAATAAAAATGGAACTGTCGGTGCCCTACCTAAGCTTATTTATTAAAAATATAGGCATATTACTTCTTAAACAAAGACCCATTTCCATACCTTACATAATTCTTAACAAATTGGAATGCAACTCGTTCTTGCAATTTCATTCTCATCGTTTGTATAAAGAAAATGATGATCACAAACAGAGAGAATCATATCGAATTAATAAATAATTTTCCAATAAATTTATTTCTACCTAAGAATTTTGGAATCTCTTTCTAGCATTGTTAATAACCTAAACCACACGATAACATGAAGGAAATAGTGCAAAAAAAAATAGTAACTAATAAATAAAAAAAATCAATAAAGAAAGAAAGGGGTTAAACTTAAACCTAATTAATGAGCAGGCGCAACCAATCATATTATCATTAAAAATTTAAGCATATAAAATAAATAGAGGTATACCATACACAGTGAACCCACAACCGAGGCTAATAGTTTTGTGAGGATGCGGGTGTACTTTGAGATCTTTGAGAATATATACACAAATAGTTTCAAAGATTGGATCAGCTTTTTTTAATACACAGTCATATAAATTAGGTCTTAGGTGTACATCATGGACAAATCATGCACATCCAAAAGTTTGATAAGAATATTTTTATTATAAAAGCCAAACCCCATTTGCCAAAGTTGGAAAATATAGTACACATATTTGTAATATAAGAAAACAATATATATGTATATATGTTTATTTATTTATATATATGTATTCTTATTTTATAATCAACAGCAACAAAGCCATGGTATTAATTAATGAAATTCACTGAAACTTAGCAGTATTTATAGACGAGAGTTGTAAGCCATGATGAAAATTATACTTCCTAATAGCTATCAAACAACAGCATTTGCATTGGAGAGGATAGTGGCAGAGGAAACATTAGGATGGTAACTTGTAATTCCAAATAGAAATTAGAGAATGCATTCAACAAACAGCCACTAAGGAAGTAGTAAAGTGGTGGAGCACCAACGGTTTAAGAGTAATGGTGGAGTTTTAGAGTAGTGTTGGTGCCCCACCAATACTCTACTGGTGGGGCACCAACATATGACATAATATTTAAAAATTTAAATTTTCACATATTTAAATAAACAATATTGATTTTTTCATTAAAACAAAAATTTTAATTTTTTTTATTAACAAATATATATAATAGAAATAACCAAAAACTACAAAACTATATAAAACAATAACCAATAAAAAATAATCAAATAATTATGTTCTCCTAATCAAAATAAAAATGTTAAAATGTAATTAAATTTAACACTAATATGAAAATATTATTAAACTTTAACTATTCAATTAAGGACCAATTCACAACTTTTAATTAAAAAACAATTCTTCCATTTTACTATTAAATTATAAACAACTAATTACATAATAAATAAAAAATGATTACCTATAAAAGTTTATTGATGATAAAGCTTCAAAGTGCATATCTCTAAGGAATTTACCTGTACACAAATCTTTATAATTTTAGCCTTAATTAATTTGCTCCTTTCACTTGTTAATAAGTAGAAACTATGTCATGACTCTTCACTCCTTCTTTTTTTAAACAAGTATCACTTATTGAAAATACACAAGTATATATATATATATATATATATATACTTTCTAATTAAAAATAAAAAAACAAATTATAAAAACACCCTATATATAATATATATTAGTTTATTTAATGCAAGTCGCAAGCAAGCATGGAGCTGAAATGATAAAAATACTTTTTAAAACTTCTATGATCCTTATAAGCATGAAGTTGAAGAATAATATATATACTTTAGTTTAACTAATAATTAAAATATACAAAAGTTTCTTTCAAGTTTTCGTACGAAGCATTGTATAAATGGAGTTGGAAAGCCACTCCAAATATGAACGTAGAAAGCTATATATTCGTTACAATTTACATATACATATTCCACAATTTATATATACATATACATACATATATAAGGGAATCATAATCATAAAGCTTTTGATTTTATTCACTGTATATGCATATGGGGCACCATGTAGAAGTATACTATGGAGTTTGCAATGTTAATTGATGATGGTAATATGTAGGAATTTAATCAAACCTAACACTGGGTGGAAGAAAAATAAGCACACAATTGATCATTATGATAAACAAATTAATAATTAGTACACAAATTCTTATTCCACCCCAATTTATGCATTAACTTATCAATTCTTTGACAAGTTTAGTTATTAACACAACAAAGTTAAAAGAGAAAAAAAAACTTAATAATATTACACTTGGAGGATTAAATTAAGAAAAAACAAGACTGACTACCCAAATTGTTTAATTAATACATCAGGTTTAGGAGTAGTGTTAGTGGCCCACCAACAATCTAGTGGAGGGACACCAATGGCAGTTTAAGAGGGGCACCAATACTCTAGTGGTGAGGCACCAATAGTTTAGGAGTAATGGTGTTGGAGTAGTGTTGGTGCCCCCACCAACACTCTATTGGTAGGGCACTAACATATGACATAATATTTATAATTTAAATTTTCACATATTAAATAAACAATATTGATTTTTTATTAAAAAACACCAATGGCAGTTTAAGAGGGGCACCAACACTCTAGTGGTGGGGCACCAATAATTTAGGAGTAATGATGTTGGAGTAGTGTTGGTGCCTCCACCAACACTCTATTGGTAGGACACTAACATATGACATAATATTTATAATTTAAATTTTCACATATTAAATAAACAATATTGATTTTTTATTAAAAAATTAATTTTTTTATTAACAAATATATATAATAGAAATAACCAAAATCTACAAAACTATATAAAATAGCAACGAATAAAAAATAATCAAATAAATATACTCTCCCAATAAAAAAAAACTTAAAATGTAATCAAATTTAACACAAATATAAAAATATTATTAAACTTTTACTATTCAATTAAGGAGCAATTGACAACTTTAATTAAAAAAAGTTCTTCCATCTTACTGTTAAATTATAAAGGACTAATTACACAATAAATAAATAAAATATTAAACTATTAATTAAATCACATAGAAAAATTCATTAAATGAGGAACATAAATCACTAATTATAAAATAAAAGTTAAGGAGCAGTGTTGGTTTCCCACTAATGGTCTAATGGTAGGGCACCAAAGGTTTAGGAGCAGTGTTGGTGCCCCACCAATATTTTAGTGAAGGTGCACCAACCATAATGATCTTACAATTATGTTGTTCATGTTTTGAGTTCTATTAATACAGCTTATTGTGAATGTTTTACCGTACTTAAGTATTATAATTATATAATAATTTTTTAAATTTCTTATATTCTTCTTTCTTCGGTTTTCAATTTTCATTTTATAAAAATTCTTCAGTTTTCTTACGAATTTGATTGTTTGATACAATGGTTTTGCAGTTTTTAATATATATAATAGAAATAACAAAAATCTACAAAACTAAAAAAAAAATGACCAATAAAAAATAATCAAATAATTATACTCTCCCAATCAAAAAAAAAGAAGTTAAAATGTAATATATAGCTGAAATTAAAAAATTAAAACAACAAAAAAGAAAAGCTTTAAAAAATTGAAAATGAAACTATTGGTGCCCCACCAACGATCTAGTGGTAAGGAACCAACGGGTTATGAGTAATATTGGTGCCCCACCAACAGTCTAGTGGTGGGGCACCAACAGTTTTTATAAGAAAGAGAAAAATAAAATGACGGTATTTATAAAATTTGTTGTTCTAAATGATTATTAATGGAAAGTAAACAAAAATAAAATACAATTATTACTGCTTATATTATTTACAAAAATACTGTGTATAGAAAATGTATGAGCTTATAATAATTTAATTTGGATAATTTTAAAATATTAAAAAATTATCATTAAATGTTTTTTCTTTTCCATCCTTTCCTCCCAATTTCAGTGCAAAATCAAATTGATTAAAATAAACATAAACAATTCTTTCTTTTTCTTTGCTTATCACTTTCTTTCCTCTCAATTTGGATAGAAAACCAAATTGGTTAAAATAAAATATAAATATTTTTTTTTCGTTTTTCTTCCTCAAAATGCAGAAACCTTGCGTTGCAACATCCATCACTTTTAAAAGACATGACTCTTCAAACAAGAGTATAACCTTCAAATATGACTCTTCAAATAAGAGTATAACCTTCATTTTAAATTAACCACAATTTATTCTCTACAAATACTTAAACTAAAGCTATTTCATATTGTGAAATTATATTTTTTTTACTTTTCAAATAGTGCTTTATGTTCTTAAAACAACATATCAAAACATCACCTCTAATAGACTAACTGCCAATAATACTATAATTATATCATATACTTTAATTAAAAAATAATTATTATTATTTACAAACATACTAAAATTTTTTTATAATAAATACACTTTTACATCATCAGTATATTTTTCATTTATAATAAATTTAACAGGAAAAAAATATACACATTCCATATAAATAATAAGACTTTAATCAAAATTACAATAATTAGCCCATTCTTAAGTAAATAATGAAATAAAAGATATAAGTAAGCGGATTATTTTATCTCAAGCAGCACCCTTCAAAAACAAGACATTATAGCTTTTTACTATTTTTTGATTTTACATGTCCAGCTTTTTATATTTTGTTATAAGAAAGTAACTGCCTTATTGACCATAGACTAACAAACTAAATAACAATTTATTTCTTTAAACACTTAAAAATGGACTATATTGTAATTTTATTCAAAATTTTAATATTTACCCTATAATACAGGCACTTTCACTAGCACTTCCATTATGTACATTATCAATCCCAAAAATAATGACCTGGTAATAAAAATGAAAAGAAAAATCAATTAAAACAAATAAAATGTCTATAAATACAAATCAAATAATTCTTTAAACAATTATATATAGGCACAAAATTCAAATGCCACTAAAACCATTAGCTTTTATGTACAAAATAACATAGATAAATATTTCCAAAATTACAATGATTAAATAAATGATATAATGAGATATAAAGATAAATTATTATCAATTGTTCACAAATAGAGTATTAACATCAACAACGAACATGAACAAGATACTACAATTATTATTCAAAAAAAAATCAAGTCAATAAATACACTATTAATAAATAATGCTTATCAATATTCAAAACAATATAATTACATAAGTTGAAACATATTATATTTTTCAATATTTTTGAAAGCCATAATAATTCATCACAATACAATACAAAAAAGAAATAAAAAAAATAAAAACCAAAATAGACAAATATATAAGCATACACTATCCATAAGTGTATATATATATATAATTTGTATGCATTTATATATATTTTTTTAACTCTAAAAGAGATATAAATACAAAAAAAAATAGAGAAAACACAGTTTATGTACCAAATATATATATATATATATATATATATATATATATATATATATATATATATACATATTCTTCATAACACATTATGTTTTCACGTTATTTTGTTTGATTTTCCACATTGCAATCCTCACTTTCCTTTCTCAATCATTTTATAAATGTTTCTACCAAAATTTGTATTCAATTATTTTAATAAATCATAATAAACTGATTTTACAAACCATATCCATCTAATTTTAGCCACTGAGAAAACTACTTATAAATTATACGCTTAATTTGTCTAATTTAACTAAAATTTATATTTTCAAATTAATTTTACATTGCAAAAATTTTCTGCAAACCTAATTACATAATTCAAAACTTATCTAAGTACAAACTGATTCCAGAATCGATATGAAAAAACAAATATATTCTCAAAACTTATTATACAATATACAAAAACAAATCATATAATTTATTTAAATGATGAAACAAATATAGAAATAAATTTTAAAATATATCAAACAGAACATATATTAAAAAACATCAAACCATTTATATTACCTGTTAATTTTAATCTTCATATTCAATAATGGATTTGTTTTTAATCCATAGCATACAATTCAATGGCCTGCAAAAAGAAACAAAATAGTTAAAACAATTATAAATATTTTACTTTTTAAAAAATAGCAAAATAAAAATAAATCAACTTACCAGCAACAAATCAGTCACAGTAAATATTACTAACTAAATATAAGAACATAAAAGCAGTTGTTAACAATTTATCAAAGATAATAATTCTTGAAAAATAATATTCTTTGTCAACCTACAATCTCTTTTATTAACCAAATCTTCACAATTAAGAATTTTTACACAATCACCTATTTTAGCTCTAGACAATGCTACATATAACTGTCCATGTGAAAATACAGGTTTTCTCAAATAAACACCGACATAGCTTAATGTCTGACCTGAGCCTTATTAATTGTCATAGCAAAACACAATCTAAAAGGAAATTGTTTCCTTTTGAAATGAAAACTATCTTTGACGTTTTCCACTGGAATAAATGGTATCCTTGATAAAAACACTCTTTTTCCCTTATGTTCTCCAACACTAATTTCAGCATCTATAACATTACGATCAAACCTCCGGCATACTAATTGTGTTCCATTACAAAGACCTTCCGAAGGATTAATATTTCTCAATAATATGATAGGACAATTTACTTTTAACTTCAATTCATGCGGAGGAAACCCATTTGGAACCAAATTATTCAAAAAATCTTGATGGACATCATTTTGATCTTTATCCATACACTCATCAAAACTATAATATATCATAGGATCACTAGGAAATCGATCTATCAAAATATTAGTTACATCATCTTCATAATCATTTCTAGGAGTCAACATTGCACAATTTTCCATTTAATCTATATTTTCAGCATACATTTCCAATCTAGGAAAAACATCATCAATTAACTAGTTCAATCTAATCTCAACATCAGTATTAGATATAACCATATTAGATGGCAATCGTATATAATCATTATGAATATACTCCTCAGTTCCATCTCCAATTTGCAATAACATCTCACAAAATAATAGATCAAATTGAGCTCGCATATTTTACTTCAATTTTATCTTAATTAAATGCTCCCACAAATAAGAATTAGCCAAACTTAAATCTATAATTTCCTCTTTACTTGCTTTTGGAACCACATGTAATACTTGTCGAAAATCTCTACAAAAAACAACAACCTTACCAAGAACAAAATATCGAATTATTTATATCCTGCAAAATTTTATCCAACGAATGTATCGGCTCCTTTCTCATCATAGGAGTTTCATCCCAAATTATTAATCTTGCATCCCTTAGAAGCTGAACCAATCCTGATTGTTTACTAATATTACACATACTATTTTCCTCTATGATAAGCGGAATCTTAAATCTAGAGTGTACTGTTCTACCACCAAGTAAAATAGAAGTAGCAACACTTGACGATGCTGTAACAATTGCAATTAAACCTTTAGAACGTACAACAGTTAAGATAGTTCTATACAAAAATATCTTCCCACTACCTCTCGGGCCATCTATAAAAAAAATTCCTAGATTACAATTAAATACTCTATCTAATATCTGATCATATGCAATTTTTTGTTCACAATTCAAACAATTAGTAGCTAAAATATCCTCATTACTTACAACAATTGAAATTTCATCATTTATTTCTCTATATTCAAAATGTATCTCATTTGTACAAAAATTAGCATCTATAAAATTGTAATCACTCAATTGCTTTCCCATTGTCTGCAAAACAGAATCTATATGTTTTAAAACTTTTAGTTTTATATAATGATCAGTATAAACAGTATTATTATAATCTTCACTCAAAGCCTCTTTAAATTTATTCCACAAATTTCTAAGATTTTTAATATCACAATAAACCAGAAGCGTAGCAAACAACCTACGTAATGTATAAGGCATTTTAAACAAAGCTACATCTGTTAAACTCAATTCAACATCATCATCTGTATTCAATAATCCATATAATAATGCAGCGTCACGATAAGATAAACATTGAACACCATTAACATATCTGAAATCACAAAAAGATGTTGATCCTCTAATATGATTTAACAACATTCTCAAATAATATCTCTCACTATCAAAAGGACTAACACTAACAAGTCTACCAATAACAATACATTGTTTTCTCTCATTCCAAGTTTTCCACTGTTTATTCCAAACATAATATGCTGACATTTCTCTATACAACAACTTGCTAATTTTCTGACTATATTTATTTATATCAAAAAATTCTGTAAGCATAGTTCTACTAAAAAAATCATTGTCCATAACAAATTGTAAATTATCCGAATCCTTAAAAATTACATTATGCTTATTCTCAAGATGCACCTGTAAAGTCATAACATGTGGATATATTTCATTCAAACAAAAACTATATATTCTCCACATTGTTTCAGGAGGTGAAATCCATCTAACAAATTGGAAACTTTTAATTTCATCAACTTCTCCAGCATTATTATTCAAACCAATATTCATTGCAATTCTATCATGACCTTTGTACACATATTTATAAAGATATTTAACTGCTTAAATCGACGAATAAATTTCAACATTCAAATGACAATCAAATTTTGCAAGTGAATATGTATTATAAGGAACAACCCAACGATTATCAAGTGCACACTTCCTAACAACCACTGAAACACCACTATCTCTTCTTCTATATAATGGGTAAGAATCTTTTTATTCTGTTAATGTTTTTTATAAAATTATTTCACAAAATAATAGATCAAATTGAGCTCGCATATTTTACTTCAATTTTATCTTAATTAAATGCTCCCACAAATAAGAATTAGCCAAACTTAAATCTATAATTTCCTCTTTACTTGCTTTTGGAACCACATGTAATACTTGTCGAAAATCTCTACAAAAAACAACAACCTTACCACCGAACAAAATATCAGAATTATTTATATCCTGCAAAATTTTATCCAACGAATGTATCGGCTCCTTTCTCATCATAGGAGTTTCATCCCAAATTATTAATCTTGCATCCCTTAGAAGCTGAACCAATCCTGATTGTTTACTAATATTACACATACTATTTTCCTCTATGATAAGCGGAATCTTAAATCTAGAGTGTATCTACCACCAAGTAAAATAGAAGTAGCAACACTTGACGAATTGCAATTAAACCTTTAAACCTTTAAGATAGTTCTATACAAAAATATCTTCCCACTACCTCTATCTATAAAAATTCCTAGATTACAATTAAATACTCTATCTAATATCCTCATGCAATTTTTGTTCACAATTCAAACAATTAGTAGCTAAAATATCCTCATTACTTACAACAATTGAAATTTCATCATTTATTTCTCTATATTCAAAATGTATCTCATTTGTACAAAATTAGCATCTATAAAATTGTAATCACTCAATTGCTTTCCCATTGTCTGCAAAACTGAATCTATATGTTTTAAAACTTTTAGTTTTATATAATGATCAGGATAAACAGTATTATTATAATCTTCACTCAAAGCCTCTTTAAATTTATTCCACAAATTTCTAAGATTTTTAATATCACAATAAACCGTGCGTAGCAAACAACCTACGTAATGTATAAGGCATTTTAAACAAAGCTACATCTGTTAAACTCAATTCAACATCATCATCTGTATTCAATAATCCATATAATAATGCAGCGTCACGATAAGATAAACATTGAACACCATTAACATATCTGAAATCACAAAAAGATGTTGATCCTCTAATATGATTTAACAACATTCTCAAATAATATCTCTCACTATCAAAAGGACTAACACTAACAAGTCTACCAATAACAATACATTGTTTTTCTCATTCCAAGTTTTCCACCGCTTATTCCAAACATAATATGCGACATTTCTCTATACAACAACTTGCTAATTTTCTGACTATATTTATTTATATCAAAAATTATGTAAGCATAGTTCTACTAAAAATCATTGTCCATAACAAATTGTAAATTATCCAATCCTTAAAATTACATTATGCTTATTCTCAAGATGCACCAGAAAGTCATAACATGTGGATATATTTCATTCAAACAAAAACTATATATTCTCCACATTGTTTCAGGAGGTGAAATCCATCTAACAAATTGGAAACTTTTAATTTCATCAACTTCTCCAGCATTATTATTCAAACCAATATTCATTGCAATTCTATCATGACCTTTGTACACATATTTATAAAGATATTTAACTGCTTAAATCGACGAATAAATTTCAACATTCAAATGACAATCAAATTTTGCAAGTGAATATGTATTATAAGGAACAACCCAACGATTATCAAGTGCACACTTCCTAACAACCACTGAAACACCACTATCTCTTCTTCTATATAATGGGTAAGAATCTTTTCCCACAACAGTATTGGACAAGAAAGACCTTGGATAATGATTTTTGCATTTACCATTCCTTTTCATACAAACATTGTTAGGATTTAAACTACCACATGGTCCATGCATCATATGTTTAATAACTGCAGTATATAAATGAGGATTCTTATTTTCATCAGGAATTTCAGCACAAATAATTTTATAAAAAACATTAACAGAAACTAATTTTGCATGTGATTTTAAAATAACTAATATATGTGCATGTGGTAATCCTCTTTTTTGAAACTCAATAACATATACAAAAGCAACAACCTGACAAAAAATTTCTTTCTTAAATAGCTCCTTCTTTAACATTTCTACCTTTGCTCTAAAAATACGCACAACCAAATCTGGTCTATTTTGAACCTCTTCATTTTTTCCCAACTCATGTTTTTTTTTCTATCCATTTAGGATTACATGTCATTGTAATAAAAATATCTGGCTTCCCATACACCTGAACCAATGTCATTGCATCTATATATCTCTTACGCATATCTCTAGGACCTCTTATAAAAGAAGCAGGTAAAATTATTTTATGTCCAACATTTACTCTTTGAATTTCACCAATATGTAAACTATCCATATTCCCTAAAATAATTCTGAACGAATCTCAAATTATTTACTACGAAAATAATCAAGTCTGGAAGTCTCTAATTTAACATACATGTCTACAACATATTGCTAAAAAAGACAACCATTGACTCACTATTTCTTCTAATTTGCAACTTGTAACAATAATATTCGCGACATGAAACCATATCTCTCTTTTTTCTCATCCCCATGACTGTAAAAAACAAAACAAAACAAACAAATAGATATCACAAACTTAAAACAAAAAACAAATTCAAGAATAATGCAAAAAAAAAAAAGTAAACAAATCAAGAAATCACCACACACCTTTAGCTTCTTTATCTAACATTTCTGCTACAAAAGCCATCTTATTAGGATCAATCATAAATTGACCCTCACAATAAAAACGTCTTTTATTTTTAATCTATTTTTCGTATCCCTTGATGCCAACTTGTGTCTCCAAAGGAAAACATCAAAGGATACTGTAAAGAATTATAACAACCAAAATAGTATTCAACTTTGTGACTATAACCAGAATGACTATTTACAACTATCTCACGACATCTACCATTGGGATTCATACTATCCTCAACCCATATTACAGCAACTTGGGATGCAACTGGCGCATTATAAACTCTTTGATCTAAACTCGTATCTGACTTAATATGAATAAGTAATTCCTCTAAATTTGGTATATCTTTAGGACTCCGAAAAAATTTTATATATGGATTCACCTCCAATATCTTAATCAATTTTTCTAAAATAATCATATTCATTATATTTGAACAACGAAGATGATTTTGCAATTCATGCTCAGTATCATAAAAATAAAGTTGCAAATAAGAAGGTTGTTTATCAGGCTGAGGTATTAGTTCATGAATATAATGATAGACTTGACCTTGTACTCGAAAAACATAATTTCCTTTATTTTCTTACATAAATCCTTATCATATTTAACTCCAAAAGAAGTAAAACCAAATGTATTATTATATGTTCGTATATACATTCTAAATTATTTTCCCTCTATAGTATCAGCTGTAAAAAGATCATACAATTCCTTTGGCATTTTACTATCAACCAATAATATTTCTCCATCACAACAACAAAATTCTTTAGGCTCATATTGCATTTTCTTAGCATTACAATGTTTGCAAAATTCAGGTTCTGTTAAAACATCAGTCTCGCTAACTATATTTTCTAAACAATACATATCCTTTTTTCTATTCTTTTTTCCACAATTATTATTTTCCATATTTCTTTTGCATACATCAATATTTCGATAATTCCTAACATCAACAGTATTTACAACTATGATACCAATTGGTGTATACTCCAAATTCCCAACATTAACTTGATTTGATGATGATCCTAAATACAAAATTCTATTTTCCATATTTGTACAACATTGCTATTCTTTTCCCTTTAACTTCCCAACACATCTTTGTTTTACCTTTTTTATAATTTCTTGGTCTCTCTCTTTTGACATTTTTGCATATTTTTTCCTTCTTTTTTTTTATTAATTTCTTCCTTATTCTCTTTTAACATACTATCATTTCTACTTTTGGCTTTCCACTAATCACTTCCTTTTTCTCTTGTAACATATCAGCATATCTTTCTTTATGTTTTACACTACATTCTTGTTTTTTATCTTTTGACATATTGGCGTACCTTTCTCTTCGTTTTCTATTCCTTTCTTCTTTTGTATGCTTCAATTTATCATCAATTATTTGAATGCCTCTATTCGATCTATCCATCTACAAACAGTAACAAAAAAATAAAAAGAAAAGAAAAATGAGAAAAATTACTACAACAAAAAATAACCATATAAAAAAAATTAAAAAACATAGCTACATTCTTTAATCTTTTCATGCAACAAAACTATAAAATCTATGTATAGCTACATAAAATTCATTATAGGAATGCCTCTTTATCCTTCTACTTAAAATTTTTCAACCAATAATGAAAAAAATATTGATCATAAATTCAATAACATACTACAAGTGTACTATAACTACATGCAATTATATAATGACAATGTTGTATTACACCAATAATCCAACTTCTATAAAATAGAATAGTAAAAAATAAAGATTTTTCAAGTTTTACTTGTTGCGATCATTTATGAAAGGGATCAAAATACACAAGCAAAGTTCAAGCCTTTTTTTAATACAAATTGAATCATTCCACCAACCTCAATCGTTCCTACCATCATAGGTATAAATTGGATCACATCAACTTCACCATTGTTGCCACATCTAACCAAAACAAAACCATACAATAAAAATATTAAGTTCGTACGGTTTTTTTCCTAATACATATCTGAAGTCCTATGCAATAAAATTATTTTAATATTTCATCTCAAGACTAGAAACCTACAACTTCCTAAGGAATAAGAGCCATCTTTCTGTTTTGTGTGTGGCGTGATTATTTTAGTCTAGACAATATTGTCTCTGTAACCGAACTCCTTATGCACCTTTTTAATAGTCTATACATCTCAAAAATATATATTGATATTTTATTAATATTTTCTTTTTATTCAGCTTGACAATGAAACCATTTGCCAAAAATAAAAAAAGTATATATATGTTTGCAATTAGTCTGAGATTTAAATTTATAAAATATTTTTTGCTTTTAATATTTGTTGATATGACATTTATAACATTATTGCATTTGAAATATCAAAATTTAACATTCTCCCCTTTTTTCATTTGTATTTTCTTTGCTCTATTTCTTGTACAAGGCTCAATTATATCCTATTTTAATTTTCCATTGTATTAATTGAATACTTCTTGTTAGAATATATATATATATATATATATATATATATATATATATATATATATATATCTTGAGGTCAAAATTCAATGTTTATTTGGTGATTTTAAGATTTAAGCACTAAGGAAATGCAATTTTTTTTTTTTTGTTTTCCTTGTGGTGATATATTTGGTTTTTGGGTGTAGTCACCGAAAATTTACACTATTTTTTGAATGCCCATGCAACGGTTTAAAAGTTTGTTTCTTATTATTTTTATTTTTATTAAGATTTTGGGTTTTGGAATTTCACCTCACAACTTACAATTTTATTTATTTTTGGTCTATCTTCTATTTTTTGCAATTAATGAATTCTTTCTAGCTAATTATCTTAAGGTTTGTTTTGGCACGCCATCGAATTATGCTCAAAATTACAAAATAACTCCTAAATTATGAAATTGAAATTACTATTTTTCTAATTTAAAAATATTTACAAATTACCTATAACTTGTGATAATATGATATTTTTAACTTAAATACATTATATTTTTTAATGGTTTGAAAATATATATTTTTTACGTGAATAATTTAAATTAATTTATTTTCTTACCTAGTTCATATTAATTATCTTAAAATTTTGAAGTATTGATACCTTTATGAAGCAATATACACTTTTGTATATAATTCAGGAGGATTGGTGCAAGAAAAACCATTTTTTTTTGTCCTTTATATTATTTAACTGTTTTGGTGATTTTTGAGGTTTCGGACTATATGTGAAGGCATAGAGAGATAATATTACATCTATGTCAAGCTATATGTGCAGGGCTGCCTTTACATTTTGGGGGCCTTAGACCAACAAAAAATGCAAATCCTACATAAAAATATTTATAAACAATTAAAAAATAATAAATTTTTATTGTATAAAAATATTCAAAATTACAAAAATAATAATTTCAAAATTTCAAAATCAAAATTAAATTTTCTTTGTTTTGCTAAAAAATCAATAATTGTATTATTACAATCAATAGAATATTCTATTCTATTATTAATATTACTATTGAGAAATTTGTCACTTATTCTTGAGATTGAATAAATTCTTCAATTTTACTTTAATTTTTTTTTAATATTTTTTCATATCTAGACAAATTTTTTATAATAGATATATTAAATTAATTCTCAACTCAAAATCGATACAATATCAAACTTTAAGTAAGTCGAGTGACAATAAGATATGATAAGAGATTTCTTCTTAAATAAACAATATTTAAAAATGTAAATTATTAAATAATGAGAATTCATTAAAATAATTATTATTAAACAAAAAACATATAGATTAATAAAAAATAAATAAATAAACTGAAAAATATTGTATTAGTTAGAGTCAAGATGTATTGGTATTTTGGGGACTAGTATTTTGCACATCTATCGTCTAAAACGAGAAAAAAAAAATGTCTTTCTTACCTCTCCTATTCATTAAAACGAGAAACAAAAAAAGAAAAAAAAAATTTGATCCTTTTTAATAAAAAAAGAAATAAAAAAAAGAGAAAAAAATAGTTTTCAGGAGTTATTGAAATAAATAAATGATAAGTAGAGCCACATACATGTTTAATTAATACATTATTGTAAGAGATAATATTTCAATAGTGTTTTCCTTTTAAAATGCTTTTATTTTATATTATCTATAAATATTGATATATATACATTAATAAATTTTTTTGAGGCCCTCACCATAAGGGGCCTTGTGCGATTGCATATGTAGCCACCTACGTTGAGGGCCAGCTCTGGATATGTATCATGACATGTGTACTGAATCCGATAATGATGATAATACCTAAAATTTAAGAAACTATCCCCCTTATTTAGCACCACAAATACTACATTTTAGAAGGTAAAACCACAATTATATATTCCAATTTCAATCCTTATTTCAGAAGTTTGAGCTTTTGAAAATAATAGTATTTGATTTTGGTTTAATATAGTATCAGAGGTGCAAGCTAATCTTTGGATATACTTATTAATTAACAAAAATAAACTGAGAAAAATGTAAGAACAAAAAATATATATATATATATCCAAGGATGAAAAAATCAAAAATATCCACGAAATTTCGTAGATATTTTCATTTTTATAGACTATGGATATTATCCATCAACGGAAATTGAAAATGGTTATAATTTATGTAATTTCCGTCTATATTTTTTATATTTCTTTGATATTTCTACGATATTTCCGTTAAAATTTTCTTGCCAATTCCTTCACAATTTGGTCAGAATTTCCATAATTTCCATGAAAATTTCCATAATTTCCATTGAAATTTCCTAAATTTCCATGGAAATTTCCAAAATATCCGTATTAACTATTAAATATAATATTAGTATTTTTTTTCTTAAATTGTAATTATTATAC
Source organism: Rhamnella rubrinervis (assembly GCA_007844105.2). Classification (NCBI taxonomy): domain Eukaryota; kingdom Viridiplantae; phylum Streptophyta; class Magnoliopsida; order Rosales; family Rhamnaceae; genus Rhamnella; species Rhamnella rubrinervis. The sequence continues at coordinate 20,592,482 of CM017574.2, read as the reverse complement.
TTATATGCTTTCAACATTTCACATATTGTATAGAGTTTGTTTTGTACAATTTATACTTGTGCAAATCATGAAGCATCTTCTTATTTTCAAATTCTAATAAATTAATAATTACTTTATATTTTTATAATTTATACGGATAGGATACATATAGAGAGCCAACCAATATCATATATATATCATGATTATCATTAACAATCACAAATAATACAAGATCTAAATGGTTGACATATTAATAATTACATGTAAAACTATCAAGGAGATGTGTCATTTGATAATATTTTTCTCAATACACTAGTGGAAATGAAGATACGGAAGAGAGTGAATATTTTTCAACCACCAAAAAATTCTATGTGGTATTGAGTTATATTTAAGTAATTATGTATTTGCATAATTATTCTAATTAATGAATAATTTATTATAAAAAATAATAGCATTTTTATTACTGTGAACGAGTACTATAGGTTTCTTAATTATAAAAAATATAGATTATGTTCAATAATTTTTTAAATTTTTTAGTTAAATTAATAAATTAACATATATTAAAATTTCATTGAAAATTTCCATATTTTGTTATTAATTTCTATAATTTCTTTTAAAGTTTTATCGAAATCAATATTTTGTCGACATTTCTGTATTTTTTGCCTTCGATATTTCGGTCGATACCGATATTTTCATCCTTGTATATATCCTTGTCACATACCACTTCACTTCTCCTAGAAAAACATAGTTCTTTGGGATTAATTTCAATGTCAACACTCTTATCAATATTATGTGCTCCCAATTGAAAATTTTACGTTGAAAGAAAATTGTTTTAATTCTAAAAGGCCAAAAAACATGCTTGAATGTCAACACAAAATTAATTAACACTACAAAAAGCTAGATTAATGTATTTGGAATAAACCAACTCATTAAATTAATCAGCTATGAATGTATTTGAGTACTGTCGTTTTGTCTATTACTGAAACTTACATTACAACAAAACCATTATTCAGCTATGAATTTTTTCATCACTAAAAATATACATATAGCCACTTTATACTTTTAGCGAAAAAAATAAATCATAGCCCAAGTCATCGCCTAATCTATGTGGCATTTTGTTTTTCCTTACCACTTGTAAATATTCGTCGCTAATTCTTTCTATGAACGGCAAAAATTGCCACTATATGTCTTTCGTCGCAAAATCAAGCAACGAGCAGCAAAAATGGCCGCTGATATTTTTTCATCGCTAAACCTATATTGCAGCAAAATTTCAACTTTCGTCGCTAAAAATTACTGTAGCAAAATTTCAAATTGTGTCGCTAGAACTATGCTGCAGTACAAGTATCATTTTGTCGCTAAAACTAGTATGATGCCAAATTGGTTTGTTCGTCGCAAAAACTATAGAACAACAAACTATTTGATTTTGTCATCCGCAATTGATAGGGACAGATTACAATATTTATTGCCTAAAAGTAATAGCGTCGTAACGTTGAATTTCGTCGCCTAAGCTATACTTAACAAAAGTTGAAGTTGGGTCACCTAAAAGTATTAGCGACGTTGTATCTATATTTGTTGCTTAAAATATACAATGACGTTAATTTATATTTCGTGCATTCCGCATGATCATAGATATTTTAATAATAATATATAATAATAATAATAATATTATTATTATTATTATATATCATATTATTATTATATTATAATAAATTTATTATATAATCTAATATTGATATTTAGATATTGTTAATTTAATATCTAAATAAATTAGATATTTAGATATTCTTAATTTGATATTTATTAGTAGGTCGACAGATAGGGTCAGAGCAAAGCATAATAAGTGCAAAGCTACATATATCAGAGTAATAGAATGTACAACTGATTTGAGTATTTAGAATAATACCACTGTAACTTAAGATTAAATATATGGTTATGAAACATGAATACAAGTCATATAGTTAAAGAAAGAACTTGAAAAGTAAAAAGGAAGAATCCACAAAATGGTTTCTGTTATTGTGTTTGGCAAAAGAAAGCTTCTATTCATATATAACGACCAGCAAACTAAAATAAACACAATCATATTCCTCTTATCTTCGTTTTCCTCACATCCCAAAGTGCTCTAAAGAATTGACCATCTATAACAGCAAGAAGAATTGACCGTCCATTTGAGAAAGGAATTTACCACCTATTTTATCTTGAAGGATGTATCCAGGAAATGAGTTTGTCTGGGAGGCGTGTCAAGGAAAAGGTGAAAAGATTCATAGTTTAGTACTTTGCACTGTTGATTTTCACAGCAACTGGCTCTGAACAATATGGACAAGTTTCAAACAGAACATTAATAATACAAACAAATATATAATTCTCCTCGTAGAGCCAATATTTAAAATTAACATCAACAAAGTGTGATTATCTACAAAAATTAAATACCATAATTTTTGAACCATAATGTAAAAACTAATAGAAAGAAAAATGCATGACTAACCTTGCTACATTTATTTCCCAAGAAAACTCAAATCGCTGCAGGTGGTGGAAATTGGCACTGAAATGTCTGTAAATCAGTAGAACAAGATCCCATAGCACGACGCTTCTCAATATGAATCGGTTCTGAATCTGAAGGAAATTCTTTTGGTACTACTCTGCCTGGTTGTCGTGGGCTCATATCTTCCTCTGACGGAAACCAGTCTCCATGTGATTGCACCCTTTGGAACAGAGACTTGTGCTAAAGGTCTTACGGGAAACTGAGGTTCACTTGATGCTTGATCACTAGTATCTTGCCCATGTTGCAAAATAAGAAGCCTACATCTTGTTTCAGGATCTAATTCTGAGGAAGGCTTAGACTACTGAGTTCGTAAGCCATTTTTATTTTTACTCTGTTTTTTGTGTCATTTTCTTTTTCTTTGCTCCTCTGGCTGGGTCATGGACTAGTGGACTTTTTCTTATGAGAATAATACTGTGTTTAGAAATAAATTTGGCTTGCAATGAATTTTGTAGTTGTTTTCTATTATTATGAAAGAAATAAATTTGGTTTTTTCCCTCATTTCTAGTTTTTCTATTTTTTAGGTTTTTAGGATAATAATAGTATAATACTGATTTAATTAAAAAAGACACAGTTGGTATTATATATCTCGTATATATAGAGTCAATGTATGTATTTCAGTGTGAAATTAACAACTCAAACTTGGGATGAGAAGGATGGGCTTTCAAGTCCACGTTGAAAATAAACAGAACAAAAGAAAATTAATATTAAGCAACTGAGAATAGTTTCCCCAAAGACTAATTTATACATTTTTTTTTCTTTTTGTTTGAAGAAGAAATAAATTTCAATACATCATTCAGGTGTTCAAATTATATAAACATTTTGTTAAGCCATATGTTTTGCTGGCTTGTATATGGAATACATATTTGAGAATACAAACTTCTGTTGCTTTTAATCCTCTAACTTCCCCTATATATATTTGACATGTATTTTGTTACCAGGAAAATAAAGAAGTGCATTTACAAGAGAAGACCAATATAGCTCATTTAGTTTGCTGCGTAGAAGAAGATTTGCAGGTAATTTAAAATCTTTTTATAGATTTATTTTGAATTGTTCTGTATTGAGGCTTCCAAATCTGAAAAGCATTTCACTTTCAGCTGGGAGAGAACAAGGAGACTGTTGCAGAATTTGTCATTGTTGCTGAAACCAGGGGGTTACTTTTTTAGTATTACTCCTGACTCGTCTATAATATGGTATGAAATTACACTGTTGACATTTTTCTTTTTTTTGTTCTTCATTATTTATTTATTTTTTGTCCTTTGCTTTTCTCTAGTACATATAATTATGATAATTAAAAACTACATTAGTCTAACTCGGCAACTTATATTTATGAATATGACCATTCAACATTCCACACTATTTCTTGGGGTAAGCAATGTTTTGATCTATTAATGGGGCTTGAAGGCCAATGGTTTTCGTAGCCCATTTTTGGTCAAAATTGTTGTGGTCTAATTAGGCCATGTTTTGAGATTGAATGAGTAGCCATTTGGATTGTCATGGTCCACGCAATCTTATTTTGTGTGGAATTTCAAAGACCTATTTGCTGCCCTCAAACTTTAAACATTAGTATACTTTGGAGTGCCATATGGGGCACTAAGAAATGCAAAAATATTCTGAAGTCTGAATTCCTTCAATATCTAGAAATAAAAAATAAAAAAATTTGGTAAGATTAATTATGAGTCATACCATGTGTCTTTTTAGAGACTGTTCTTAAATTTTAGTTATTAAACAAATTTGTTCTATTTATATTGTGAATAATTAATAATCATTCTAATTGTGTGAAATAGATGGATTGGAGTTGGATTTATCTTCCTAATAGCTTGTAGTGAATATGTCAACAGCTTGCGCACATTTATCGCAATTGCTCGACATCATGTTAATAGTGATAGAAACACACGTTGTCCATGTCGTAAGTGTCTTAATGCCTTCTTAAAGCCAATAAGCGTTGTTGAGAAACATCTTTTTATGAGTGGATTTTCAAAAACATATGAATCTTGGATTTTTCATGGAGAAGCTTCGGGGAGCCAACCAATCCAAAACATGTTGACATGGACCAACCAACGTCTACTAGTGTAAACATTAATGATGATTTATTGAACGTATTAAATGATATTAGTCATCCTGTTGGCTCCATTAGTTTTGACCAGGAAAATATGAATGTAGAAGCAGATGCAATTGATGAGGATAATAGCAACAATGAGCATGAATATTTTGATAATCTATACAGTGATGTAGAGAAGAAGTTGTATCCAGACTGTAAATTATCTGTATTAACTTTTGTGGTTAGGCTAATGCATTTGAAGGTTCTGAACCTTTGAAGCAACAAGTCACTTGATATATTGCTTCAACTGTTGAGTGAGGTACAACCAGAAGGTTCAAATTTGCCACAAAACACCTACGGTGCTAAAAAAATATTACAAGACCTTGGACTTGGATGTGAAAAGATTCATGTGTGCAAATATGATTATGCGTTGTTTTGGAAAGAAAATGAGAAACTAGAAAAATGTCCTGTTTATGATGAATCTTGTTACAAGTTGAATAATGGCAATGGAAAAAAGATACCATATAAAGTACTTAGATACTTTCCATTGAAGCCGAGATTGATATGTGGTGGCATAGTGAGAAGCGAGTTGATAATGGTGTGCTTCGACATCCCATTGATGGGGAGGAATGAAAAGAATTTGACAAATTATATTCATCGTTTTCTAGTGATGCACAAAATGTAAGGTTGGAACTTGCTTCGGACGGATTTAATCCTTTTGGTAATATGTCTAATTCGTATAGCATGTGGCCAGTTATTCTAGTACCCTATAATCTACCACCATGGAAGTGTATGAAGGAGCCATACTTGATGATGTCTCTTCTTATACTAGGGCCACAATCACCTGGTAGAGAAATTGATGTGCTTTTATGTCCATTAATTGAATAACTCAAAGAGTTATGGTCAATTGGTACATCGACATTTGATTTTTCAACTGGACAAAGTTTTCAAATGCATGCTGCTCTCTTATGGACAATTAACGACTTTCCAACATATGAAAATTTATCTAGTTGGAGCACTAAAGGTTATATGGCATGTCTGATATGTAACAAGGAGACTTCATCCACGTGGTTGAGAAGTAAGATATGTTATATAGATCACCGTCGATTCTTACATTTTGGGTATGCATGGAGACGTAGTTGACTACACAATTATAAAAGAGAAAGTCGAGCTGCACTGAGGGAATTATCAGGGGTCGATATTTTGAATCAATTGAGAAGTTTTGAGATGGTGAAATTGGGAAAGAACCCAAGTAATCAAGATAGAAAGCGAAAATGTACGCCAACAAAATTGAATTAGTAAAAAAAAAAGTATTTTTTTTGAACTAGAATATTGGTCATCTTTGAAATTATGCCATAATATAGATGTCATGCATGTAAAGAAAAATATTTGTGCTAATATTGTTAGGACTCTTTTGTGCATTCATGGAAAATTAAAGGATACTGATAAAGATCGAATGGATTTACAAGATATGAACATGAGGAAGGAATTACATTTGGTGAAGAATGGTGATAGATATATTAAACCACATGCAACATACACTTTGACAGTGTAGGAAAGAAAAGAATTTTGTAACTTTGTTAAAAAGATTAAATTTTCAGATGGTTATGCAACTAACATATTGAAAAACGTAAATGTTAAAGATGGTAAACTTGGATCATTTAAAAGTCAAGATTGTCATGTTTTACTTCAATGAATTCTTTCTATTGCCATTCAAAAATTTTTGCCATGTGACATTTATACTGCATTGGTGAAGCTATCTTGTATTTTTTTCAACAAATTTGTGCAAAATCAATTAAAAAAGATGTGTTACACAAATTGGAGGACCAGATCGTGTTAATACTTTGCAAATTAGAGAGGATATTTCCACCAGCCTTTTTCGATATCATGGTTCATGTAGCTGTTCATTTAGCACGTGAGGCAAGACTTGCTGGACCATTTGCATTTTGATGGATGTATCCAATTGAAAGGGCTTTAGGAACTTACAAATCTTATGTCAAGAATAAAGCAAGATCTGAAGGCTCTATTGCTGAGGCATACATTGTTAATGAATCACTGACATTTTGTTTCATGTATTTTTGTGATATTGAAACCAAATTCAACAGACCAGAGCGTAATTTTGATGATAATGACAAAGTTGGTGATGCATCTATTTTCAAGCATAGAGTTAGTCCATATGGTGGGAGGCAATTGGTACAGTTACTAGAATCAAAAATAGAGAAAATGTATTGGTATATTCTTAACAATTGTGTAGAATTGTGTGATTATTTAGAGTAAGTGATTTTTTCCTAACCTTATGAATTTTTTTATTTTGTCATTTTTCTATTTTATTATTTTTTTTATGATATGCTTTTACTTTGTTTAATTTTTTGCTATATAGTGAACACATAATTGAATTAGAAAAAGAAAGTGAAGGCACTAATATTTCAAAGGCGAAATTATTAAAAAGACAATAAAAGTTATTTCCTAACTTGTTTGAACATCGGGTAAGCCAACCAACAATTTAGAGACTTATTTTATTTTATTATGATTTTCAACTTTTATATTGGTCTTATGTTTTAATTTTTTTTATTTAGATGAAAGCGTTGCATTCTCAAAGAGCATTTGAGGCTATTGATGATTTATATTCATTAGCATGTAAACCTGATATACGAGTGTTTAAATATACTGCTTGCATTGTTGATGGAGTACGATTCACTGTCAAAGATTGTGATGATCAACTTATAATCCAAAATAATGGTGTTTAGTGTATGAAGAACATAAAGATGATGATAATGGTGGCGGTGATTATGAGAGGATGGAATTTTATGAAATTCTTGATTCAGTTGTTGAAGTAAATTATATTTATAATATAAATGTGGTTTTGTTTAAATGCATTTGGTTTGACACTAACCCTACAAAGAAATGGGTGCGATGGATTTTCACTTTACAAGTATCAATGTGAGTCACAACTGGTATGTTGATGATCCTTATGTGTTAGCATATCAAGCTAAACAAGTTTTTTACATTGATGATCCTAAATTGGGGGCCAATTAGAAAGTTATATAGAAGGTACAACACATGCATTTGCATGAAATTCCAGATAAAATTGAGGAAGATCAATCGACAATGCATGATGCATATCAAGCTAATAATTTAAATGAATTTAGTTTTGACATTGATGTGGAAGTTAATGAACAACAAGAACTTCATAGGGTGGATGTGGAACCGGAGGTTGTTCAATTTGTCGAGCCAAGTGGTAGAGTTAATGATGATGATATTGATTTTATAAACGATGATAGTGAAAGTGAGACGAATGATGAAAACTATAACAATGAAAATGAAGATGTACAAGTTGAACATGATGTTGAGATATAATAATATTTATTACTGTGATCCTTATTTAATTTGTTATACATAATTGATTTTTTTTTTTTGTAACTTAGTTATGTTTCCTTTAATATTAATAAATGTTATATACAAGTATCTTCTTATAAAGCAATTGGCAGAATAAAATACTGACCCTACAAATTTGGTACTTTTCTACATATATATATGCAGTGAGCTTAAATAATTATTATAAATAGTTTTTTTTTTATCATTTTTCCCCACATTGATGATGACTTGCAAGCAAATTAATGATAATTTAAGGCTTTGATTAAGTACTATATAAACACAAACTAAATCAATTAACTAAAATAATGTGACTATTTTGAAAATATTGACGCTAATATATTTTAACAATGAAGTTTTCAGTTCTGTTACAATAAGCTACTAGTGTTGCTTTTTCATATTTTCATCGCCTCCTATGTTTCCTGACATATTTCTTGCAACACACATTTCCCTGATGAATACATTTTGGTGTCGTTAAATCAATTTGGCAACATTTTTTAACTTTTCGTCGCCATAGACGTTGGACAACAAAATAGTAGTAATGTTGCAAACATAATGTTGTGATTAATTTCTACTTTTTCAACTCCAACCAGGGTTTCCAACAAACTAATTTTATCGTAGCTACATCTCATTTGTATCATTCCTCATATATTCGTCGCCAAATTGTTTTAATGGTGACATGATGATGCGTCCCTCAATACGTTTCGCTGTTTGAAATTTTATTGTCTCTAACGCATATCAACTACAACCTAGGATTCCGCCACCAAAATCATGTAGCTATGACTTTTATATTTCCGTAGCCACAACTATTTTGTATCAAAATATATCGTCCATGTTTAAGTCTCTAAACTATTTCTTGCCATTTCACACAGGTCTAGTGAGAACATCAATCTATTAGCGACGAATTATGAAATTGTTCGCGAATAAAAATCTTTTGCGATGAAGTTTAGAGTCGTCACTAAAAGTACCTTTTATTGTAGTGTTACTTTGTTGTCTAAGATTGTATTTGTTGACTCTTTATCTTCTTTGCAGCCGTCTTACGATGATGATGAAAGGTCTGCACGGTTGCAGTTCAAGGAAAGCTTTATGATTGCTAAATTGGCTTCCTCTTATGAAGATACTTATCCCAAGGTTTGACAGTGGAATACTAGCAACTGCTGCTCATGGGATGGAATTGAATGTGATGAACAGACTGGTTATGTTGTTGGCCTTGATGTTAGTAGTAGTTGTCTGTTTGGCTCTATCAACTCCAACAGTAGTCTATTTCGCCTTCTTCATCTTCAGAGTCTTGATCTCGCTGACAATCACTTCAATTTCTCTCATATTCCTACCACCATCAGCCAACTTTCTGGTTTAACCTATCTCAATCTCTCTTTTTCCAAATTTGTTGGTCAAGTTCCAATACAAATTTCATATTTTTCTCGATTAGCAGTCCTCGACTTGTCTCACAATTACAATGCCACAAATACGTTTTTGAGACTTGGAAATTTTAATATGAATAGCCTACTAGGAAACTTGACAAGTCTAGAAATTCTTGATCTCAGCTTTGTAGACTTATCATCCACATTGCCTCATTTTCTTTTCGATTTCTCTTTTTTAAGGTCTTTGCTTCTCCGAAATTATGAATTGTACAGTGATTTTTCTATTAAGGTTTTTCAACTACCTTACCTAAGGATCCTTGATATAGAATCTAATAGGTGATAAGGTGATAGAGCACAATGATCGCATCATTATTTTCATGACTATTATTTTGGTTCCCTGATTGTAGTCTCTCCATAACTTACAATTATTGTGTCCGTTACTTTGACCTATGTCCTACAATATAGCCTAAATTAGTGGAACCAACTTGTATATATTCATATTGTATCCACCACTGCAAATAGACGAGAAAGAATACACAGCAATATCAATTTCATTCATGGTATGAGAGCCCACTCTATCGTGAATAAAGTTCCACCTGCTCTAGCCATCTTTACACATTACCCATCCTACAATGGACACCTCTCAAGCCTCTATTGTAACACCAAAGGTCTCAGTAACTGTCTCTCAATCATTGATGGTTTCAACACCCATGAACAATACAGCTCAAGGTAATTCTCCCTCTATTAATGGAAGTCTGATTTCTCTTAATGCTACTTCTCAGATTCCCTTCAAACTTGCTGAGAATGGAGGCAATTATGTGTCCTAGAAGTCACAAATGACAAATCTATTACTCAGCTATGGTCTTCTTGGATTTGTTGATGGAACTTATACTTGTCCACCTATAACCGATTCGGGTTACCTTCTCTAGACTTGTCAAGATCGTCTTATCCTTCTTGGTATTCAAGCAACAGTCCATAGCACGATTAGTCCAACAATAAATGGGTGCACAACATCTGCAAATGCATGGAACAAATTAGAATCTAGTTTTGCTAATCAATCAAATACAAGAATGCTATACATTATGTCTTCACTTATGACAAATAAGAATGAAGGAAAAACGGTGACAGCTTATATGAGCAGAGTAAAAAATTTAGTTAATGATCTAGCACTTATTGGTCACCCTCTAAATGATGCCTAAATCATGTTTTATGCTTTTAATGGCTTAAGTGATGAATTGAAAAAGCTTATAGTAGCAATACGTCTGTGTGATACAACAATCACCTTTGAAGATCTTTAAGGCAAACTACTTGATGAGGAATTGATTCGCACTCAAGGAGAATAAAAGGAGGATGAATTGCAGGTCACAACTCAATTGGCTTAAAAAGGTCGTGGTGGATGTGGCAGTCATCAAGGTGGACGTAGTGGACCTTTGTAGTGGCTATGTTTCTTATGCACATGGCTCAGGTAATAATAATAATAGACAAAACTTCCAGCCAGTTCATATACAATACCATCGACATCCAATCCTCTCATGAACGTAGCACAAATTTTGGACAATTTCAATCATACGCACCCAGCTGGAACTCTACTTGCTATCATGGAAATCACAGTCATCAAAATCAATCACGCACAATCTGTCAATTGTGCGACAAACCAGGACATATTGCCAAACACTGTCGCTCACATGGACAGTCGTCTTCATACTTTCCTCGACCTCAAGCCAACCGCATTGAAGGCGAATCTACTCACTCCAGTAACAATTGAGTTCTTGACTCAAGTGCAACCCATCACATTACCTTTGATCTTCAGAATCTTTCCATGCACTCTGACTATGTTGGTAACGAAGATATTGTTATCGACAACGATAATGGTATTTCTATCTCTTGTGTTGGTTTCTCTAGTGTTGCTTCTCATATTACCTCCTTCACCTTGGATAATGTTTTGTGTGCACCATTGATTAAAAAAAACTTAATATTTGTTTCACAATTTTGCAAACAAAATAACACATTAATTGAATTTTTTCCAACTTACTTTCCTGTGAAGGATCTGAATACAGAGGCATCCTTGGTGAAAGTTCAAAGTAGACATAATCTGTACAAGTGGTCACCCTTAATACTGCCCAACAACTTATCCAATATCGAATTGTTTGCTTTAGTTGGTCTCTCCTCCCATGTGTGACACCAACGTCTTGGCCATATTTCCCCTTCAATTCAACATCAAATTCTAGTACAAAATTAAATCCCATTCTCTACTTTTTATTTTTGGTGAATAAATCACATTCTCTAATACTTACACTGCCCTACACATATTTGGTTGTCTATGCTATCCCTGGCTTCGGCCTTATACCAAACATAAACTAGAACCACGATCACGTCCTTGTGTGTACCTTGGATTCTCCATTCCTCATCATTCCTTTGTGTGTTTGGATGTTTCATCTAACCGTTTTTTTTATCTCGCGTCATGTAGTTTTATTTGAGCATCACTTCCCGTATAAAACCAAAGCCCAATTCAATTGTGTCTCACTAACCAAAACTTCTCTAAATATATTTCCACCTTTTTGGGCCCACAAATGGATCGGGCCTCCTCTCCTTTCACTCATACTTCAAACTCTTTTCCTTTTTCAACCCCCTCTCCTATGTTTATACCAATGCGCATCTCCACCACTCCACATGTTGTCTCTGCTCTGGGCTCCTCCAAGGCTGCCTCAGTTCATTCTCCCTCACAGGTATGCTGCTCTTCCTCGTCCCCATCTCCACATGAAACCCATAATCAAACCCATACTCCTGTCCTTCCTTCTCACCATGCAGCATCTGACCCATCCCCTACACGTGTTATTCCTCCTACTCATGTATACCCAAACCCAGATCCATAGGTTGCCCCTCCTCCGTTGGTTACAACATCTACAAGCCCGATTTGTAACCTTCTATCTCTAAAATTTAATATTTGTGACTGTTCAATGAAATGTCTAACATAGCCATGAACTATTATGACAATATCGAAATCAGATTGCTTTAGAAGAATATAAAATTTTTTGTGGAAAATTTACTTTAATGTCTAGTTTATCTTCTTTCCTTGGCTTTCATGTTTCTTCACCATTGAGCTCAATATGCATGTTATGTATTTGATGAAATGTTTGTACTATTTTAGCTAGTATCAGCTATTTTCTAAGTTATCTTTGCATTATTAGCTAGTGACACTGCAATTATCATATCATTTGATAAATGCGTTGGTAAAAGTTTTTGGTGGCTGTCGCACTGCCAAAATAGGCAAGCGAACTACACCTTTTTCTTTTCTTTTCTTTTATCAGTAAATGTGTAATGAATTTTAGAATTTCAAAATGAAAATTGTGAGCAGAGAGACTGAGTTGGACTTTAGTCAATAGAACTTCCTTCATAATTGTATCGATTGGGCTGATTAGGACAATAACGGCCCGATAATAAGGTGGGTCAGGCATTGGTAGTAATGTCAGGCCTGGCCCAGAAGTTGTTCTGTTTTCTGTCAAATATGAAGACATGGACCATGATTTATTTTATTAATTTATTATTATTATTATTTTATATCAAACCTGGGATTTTTTTAAAAAAAATTGCACGGTGGTGAGGTTGGGCCCATCACGCAAAAACGCGATTTCTCTCTTCCAGCTTTCCTTTGTCTCTCTCATTTGGGGCTAAATTCATTGGGGGTTAGGTTAGGGTTTGTATTTCTCAATTCCGCCATTGAAACAGATCTAGAATCCCTGAATACGTATCTTTTAAATTTAAGATTCTGATATAAGGTGGAGGAGACCCCAAAGGGTTGGTTTATTACTTATATAGATAGAGATTCAGAGACCCTTTTCAAGGAAAGGTTGAAGAACAAGAGAATTAGGGCGCATATGGCAGAGGAAGAGAAGCAAGAGAGGGAAATAAAGAAACAGATTGAGAGGGCATTTGGGCTTGTTTCGTAGCGTATAGAAAGCCTGGTCCGGTAGAGAGTCCAGTTCTTATCGTTGACGTTGCACCTGCGGTAGTCTAATCTGAATGTGCAATGAATCATAAATTTGGGGGAACGAGGAAGCCGACGGGCACTCCTTCGCTGCCTTGGTCTTGTGTCGTCGTCGTCGTTTCGCTTCTCGCCGGAGCCTCCATTGTTCACAACATCTACAAGCCCGATCTTGTAACCTTCCATCTCTAAAACCCAATGTTTGTGACCTGTTCGATGAAATGTCTGACATAGCCATGAACTGTTATGGCCTAATCTTTTACGGTCTACGAAATCAGATTGCTTTAGAACTTAAATTTTTTTGTGGAAAATTTACTTTAATGTCCGGTTTGTCTTCTTTCCTTTGATTTCATGTTTCTTCACCAGTGAGCTCAATATGCATGTTATATGTTTGATGAAATATTTGTACAATTTTATGCCAATATAAGTTTTACTATTTTAGCTAGCGTCAGCTATTTTCTAAGTTATTTTTGCATTGTTATGACAGAGATTGCCTCCTGTGGAAGTTGATGATGGCCAAAAGACAAAGCTCAAACAACCAGAGAAAGCATGACGATATGTTTGCAGTTTTCTGTATTGCAAAATTGAAACGGTATTTTAGTTCATGAAAGGGACATTGACAGGGTTCCCAAAGTTTTGGCTTTTAGGTAGTGTGGGTTGTAAGTAAGTATGTTTATGTTAGATATGCTTGTAAAATGCTCAGGATGTTGGACAATCTTTTAGCAGCTTCTTATTTTCAGCTTCCATGTTGTGTTTGATTGTCCAAGAACATTAAATTTTTGTTTCAGCTGAGGTCAATGGACATTGTTTGTTTAGAATAATTCATATTCATATTTGCTGAATTGCTGTCCTTTTGATTAATGGGAATGTTTTGATTCTCTCTTTGTCTCTGTCTGTCTCTGCCTATTATTTATTTATTTATTTTTTGTATTATGGCAGCAGTATGATTGTTCATCTAAATTCAAATATTGCTAAACTTTTGGGTTTAACATTTTCAATTCCTCTAGAATTTTCAATGCGCACACACAAACAGAAAAGTAAAATAATAACTAGATAAACAATACAAGTATAAAATATTAATCTTCAATCAAATGTGAGTGAATTACACAAAAATACGAAAACTCAACTTACAACCAAAAAAGTGGATTCAATTAGCCTAAAAGTTAACAATAATTTTAGGGCCACCAAGATATTTATGAACTTTAGTTACCGAGTGATGTGTCAATCCACATTTCATTATTTGATTACTTTATTTAAATCTAACTTCCTTATTTTAAGGGGTTTACTTTCCATATTTCTAGTGTATAGTAATTGTCAATTGATTGCCTTATGACAATTCAATTACCATATCATTTTTTTTTTTTTTTACCAAAAAAAAAAATTACCATATCATTTGATAAATGTGTAGGTAAAATTTTTTGATGGCTGCCGCACTACCAGAGTACTGATGCAAACGGACTACACCTTTCGTTTTTTTCTTTTTTTCAGTAAATGTATAATGAATTTCAGAATTTCAAGATGAAAATTGTAAGCAGAGAGGACTGAGTTGGGCTTTATAGTCAATAGAACTTCCTTTATAATTGTATCAATTGGGCTGATTAGGACAATAAGGGCCTGATAATAAGGTGGGCCATAGTAATGTCAGGCCTGGCCCAGAAGTTGTTCCGTTTTCTGCAAATTTGAAGACATGGACCATGATTTATTTTATTAATTTATTATTATTATTTTTAATCAAACCTGAGATTTTAAAATGCACGGTTTTCTTATTCGATTGGGCCCGCCAGGAAAAAACGCGATTTCTCTCTTCCAGCTTTCCGTTGTCTCTCTCACATTTGGGGCTAAATTCATTGGGGGTTAGGGTTTGTATTTCTCAATTCCGCCATTGAAACACATCTAGAATCCCTGAATACTTGTCTTTTAAATTTAAGATTCTGATATAAGGTGGAGGAGATCCCAAAGGGCGGTTTATTACTTATATAGATAGACATTCAGAGACCCTTTTCAAGGAAGGGTTGAAGAACAAGAGAATTAGGGCGGATATGGCAGAGGAAGAGAAGCAAGAAAGGGAAATAAAGAAACAGATTGAGAGGGCTGACCAGTTGATGCCTGTGGAAAATGGGTTTGATCAATCCCAACAAGCTGAGACCACAAGGGAATTGAAATTGGAAACTGGTGTCAAGGTTGGTTTTGCACTTGGGTCAACTTTGTCTTCCAAACCTGTACCGATGGAGAAAGGAGAGAGCTCAAGGTTGGTGTTTGAGGAGGCAGAGAATGATAAGAATGAGAAAAGCAAAGCTGGTACGAATTCTACAGGTTCTTCGTACCCAGCATGAGGTCAATGCACTAATCATGTAAAATAAGTATCACCCAGTGCCTCCACACGGAAAAATAATTAATTAAATCAGTATCACCCAGTACCTCCACGGGAAAATAAATAAATAAATAACATTGGCTAAAAAAAAAGAAGGGAAATTCATTATTATCATAATAATATATAGATCACATATCAATATTTTAGCTTATTTTTCATAAATTAAAAAAATTGACAACCTACAAAAGAAAAACATAGAGTTGTTATTAATTAGGGGGTTTCTTCCTCCTATGGACGGGTTTTTCTCAAGCTTAGAATTCAATGATTTTTATTCAGTAATCATTTTACCAATTTCACAAAGAAAGATGGTTTTTCTTTTCATATTGATTTATTGTTTTAAGTTATTAAAGTAATTTCTTTTTGTTCATATTATTGATATTAGCACAAACCAAACAATTAATGATGACAATTAACAAATATTAATAATTCCTCAGGAGTTGTTCAAGATAATAGGCAAACTTTATTCATTAATAAGCTATATTTTAATACCGCTCATGCTTAGTAGGACGAAGATAATGACATGCATGAATATCATTTAATTAGAAAGATAAATATGAGCAATTCTCCACCCGCCCAATTGTCGTATAAAACTGTTACCTGTATCTTTCAACTTTAAAAGGTCTCTTAGTTTTTTTCCTTTTATTTTTATTTTTAATTTAAGTAGTAGTTGGTACCAAAACTATGTAAGTTAAGAACCATAAATACTGCAAATTTAGTTAAAAGAATTGAAAGGATTAATGAATATTTTAATAGGGTTTAATTATATGAATATGATTGACAACCTCTCAGAATCACAAGAAATTGGGTTAACTAGGGGCATGTTCATTATCATTTGCAAACAATTTTTATTTGTTAAGTTGAAAAATGCCTATAAAATAAGTTTGGTTGCTTTAAAATATAGGGACTTTTATATATATATATATATATATAGGGACCTTTTTTTGGTAGAAGCTTTGGATTTAGTCCCCTTGGAAAATTTAGAATACAACTTAAAATTATAGATAAGATTCAAAAACAAGTAATTGATGTTTAATACATTTATTTATTGGAAAACATAGAATAAAAACTGATAAATATCATTTGTGAATCATTTTTAATTAGTTATAAAACAAAATCATTGTTTTGATTCTTCAAAAATTATTTCCAAAAAAAAAAAAAATGTCAAACGCATTATCCTATAGTTAATGATTAATTAAACTATGTTACTATTGTGATTAAATATTTCACATATAATTAAAGGTAAATAATTCAAAAATAAGCTTTATATTATTTATTTATCATTTATATTTAATTGAATTTTCAAATTTTCACACATATTTTCCTAAAAATATTTAGCGTAAAAATATATACAATAAAAGCCCTTGTAAAAGCTAGAAGCCCTTGTAAAAGCCCAACTCTGAAAAGGAAATGGAATAGGGAATGTGGTTCATCAGCCATCATTGTTTTTTTGGTAATTCATCAGCCATCATTGTTAGTTCAACCTCCAAGCATACACCATTATTGTACATATTTTCTATTGAATTTAATTCTAATTATTACAAGTTAAGAAGTCAAAGTAGTATTTTTTATTTATTGTTCGTATCGTTTTGGTTGGACTTGTATATATATGTTCAATTTATTGTTTTTCCCTTTATAAGTTTCACAGATTGAATTTGGGGATTAGGATAGCCGTATTTGGCTAAAGGTTCTTAATATCTTCTTCCTCCTTCTTCTGGGCTAGGTGCTAGGTTTTGCCTCTATGTGCAAACTAGAGAAGGGTGTAAAGGGATGAGGGTAGTGTGTTGTGTGCTGTGAGAACATGTAACCCAAACAATATAGTGCAGTGAGGTTCCAGTTGCTGGAGCTTCCATGGATGTAGGTGGAATGTTTCCATCGAACCACGTAAATCTGGTGTTCTTTTGTGTGTGTGATTATTTGTATATCTACAGAAAAATCATAACATCACCCAAATCAACGCCCACCTGGAATATTTTTTATGGCCAATCTAATTCTACCCATTTTACATCTCATGCTCATTTCCATTTCTTATTGATTGTTGGTCTTCGCTGTTTATTTGTTGCATGAAATCGCTCTAAAATCAAAGAAATCCTACTTTTTAGAGAGTTTGGTGAAGTGGATCTTTTTCATTTGGGTTTTCAAAGATGAAGGTGACGGTCATTTCATGAAGCGGTAGAGAAGTAATCAAGGGTGGCCTTGAGCTCAATGATTCTCTATGTTCTTTTTTTTTCTTCTTAAACTTTTCCTTTTGTTTATGTTATTTAAGATAATGTAGTGATTTGTGAATGTCTCTGCCTCGTTCTTGAGAAAAGTACAGAGGAATAGTTATTTTTTTAAAAAAAAAATTGTTTTTTTTTTTAAAAATGGAAATATCTAATGCATGGCTGAGTAAATTGGGTTAGATTCCGTTGAGTGGTATAAAGGTTGAGTTTCTTTTTTTAAACTAATGTTGATTAAGCAAACAAAAAAAATCAACAATCTCATATATTGTTGGACTGTGAAGCGACAATAACTCTCTCCAATACGATGTCATTCCACTTATGTGACTTAAGCCTAGATGGCCCTAAACAACAACCGGCTTCTGTCATTTGGTCCTTATTTATGCAAAATTGTGTCATTTTGGATGGAAGAAAGCAGAACCATTGATTGCTCCTGTACTTCTTCATCTCAACCGTTGCTTCTCAATTTTACCCTAGTATAAAAGCTACTCTTCTTCTCAGATGTAGATGGCCAAGACAATCAACCTCGAAGTTAAGGTTACTTTCTCTTTTTGTTCTTCTCTTGTAATTTTCATTGTGTCGATCTCATCCTTTGTACTTTAGAGGGTGGTGATCTGGGTTTAAGGTTACTGTTTTGTGTATAAGAGGGTGTGAACAGTGTTGAGGGTGTAAGACATAATCAGAGAAATTAAAGTTTCACGTTCGGTTTTGAATTAGAGTCGTTAAAAATGATGAATCAACGTCGACTATAACCCCTAGCCTTCCAAGCTAACGATGCGGGAGTTTCAGACGGGAAGTGGTGTTTCCAGTGGCGGACGGGTGAGTAACGCGTAAGATTCTAGTCTGCGAAGCCAATAATATAGAAAACCCTTATATTACAAAGACGACTACGGTACGGGTATAGCAGGAATTTGAGGAATTTTCTATTGACTGGTACATAATTCTACATGGACAAGCAACAAGAAAAGAATAAAGAAATTATCTAAGACTTCATTTTGATATTTGATACGGATTGTGAAATTTCATTCTTTGTGTCGAAGAAGGATAGCTATACTGATTCAGTATACTCTAAAGACACCCTTGGTACTAAGTTGACGATCGTACAAAGATTTGTTTTCAGTAAATGGAAATTTACTGATTTCATCTTTTACGGAATCAATCCCCCTTTGACTATACAAGAATATGCGGAGCTTAACATGTCTGGAAGCACAGGAGAACGTTCTTTAATTAATAATTATATTATAATAATTAATATATATAATTAATATAGTTTATATAACTAATATAATGCATATTTATCATATTTAAATTTTCTATTTTTTGTTTTTTATTTTTACAAAACAAATACACAAATACAATAAGTTTGACCCCTCCATCTCCTCTAATTTTTAGAATTTTTTTTCTTTTC